>OX493408.1:8750000-10000000 GCA_950371165.1 Lacanobia oleracea
TAATATATATATATTAAAAAAAAATATTTAATGATACTTGTAAGATGGAAAAGAAATACCTACAACATTTAAGAAGAGCAAATCCAAACTTTTCAATTAATGAAACTAAAATAATTTCAATTTCAATTTCAAACTTTATTGAGAAACACAGTACATAGTTATACATTCCAGGTGTTAGGTGAATGCGCAGTTCACTGTGTTTTACCAATTTAGGCATGCACAATTATTATTTAAATTATAAATGACATTAATTATTGTATTAAATCATATTATATCATAAGTATCATATTGCAAATAAAACATTTCAAGTACACAATTCCATAAATATCAGACAAAACCAATTACTCAAATTAAAAAAATGTCGTCAATTATCACTAGGATCATGCTGTCATATATAAAAATTAAAACGTACACAATGTCATAAATTAAGATCAAAGAGTAATGTCAAAGAATAAAATGTCAAAATAATAATAATAAAAAAATATATATATATTAATCATAATACGTAACTAATGTCAGAGTCAAAAAGTAATGTCAGTTGGTACGTTATATAACATAATAAATTAATGTAAATAAAAATTGGTTGCCTGTAAAGTCGGTATACGGGCGAAAGTTTTACGTGACCGAGTGGAAGGGACGCGTGCCTCTCACTCGCTCTCATTGTGAGCGCATAACGTGAGCGGAGCGTAACGCAGTTTCTTGAAGTGTCACCCGGCAAACCAATTTATAAGACGTTGTCACGTCAAAAAATGAAAATAAATCGGACCCAAGTAATAACCATAGCATGTACTTATTATACAGATAGATTTCTGTCTGACATGTACTCGTGTAATGTGTAGTACGTTATATTTAATAGTAACTTATTAAGTTGCTTTTTAAACATATTAATTTCGTTAATATTCAGTATAAAGTTAGGAAGTTTATTGTAGATTTGTGGCGCCATTCCTAGAAGGTCCTTATGGAATACCGCTTTTTTGTGTTGTCTACCGCTTATCTTATTTTTATGTCGCACGCTGTGTAGTTTGTCAAATAAGTGCAGGTATGTTTTTACAAAAAGAGCCACTTCATATATGTACAGGCAGGGTACTGTTAATATACGAAGATAGGAAAAGAATGGTTTGCAGCTTTCCGTGCTTTGAATGCCGCATATCGCCCTAACACACCTTTTTTGCGCTCTAAACACTGTCTCCATGTTCGTGGAGTTACCCCAATATATAATCCCATAGCGTAACGTAGACGTAACATAAGCATGATACGCTGTAACTAAAACTTGTTGGTGTACATCTTTAGCGAGATTGCGTAAAGCATATGAATGCTGGCTCAGGCGATTACATACACTGTCAGTGTGAGTTTTCCACGACATGTCTCTATCCAGTTCCAGTCCCAAGAATTTTGTAGTTGCCGTTTCTGAAATTGTATTGTCTCGAAATTTTATGTCAAGTTTCTTATGGTTGGTCCTTTGTTCAAAAGTCATTATTTTAGTTTTTTCAATATTAATTTTTAAATTATTAGCGTTCATCCAATCTATTAATACTTGGAGACAGTGGTTTATCTCTCCCTCAAGTGTCGTCACATCGTTATCATCTTTAAAAACGACTGTGCTATCATCAGCAAACAAAACCATAGGGTGTTTTGTTTCCCTGGGCATGTCATTCACGTAAATTATAAATAATAAAGATCCTAAAATCCCACCTTGGGGCACATCATAGTTATTTGGTCTCTGACTCGATACATACGTACACTCAGTTTTTGAAGTAATGCACACTTTCTCTATTTTTGTAACTTGTTTTCTGTTGGATAAGTACGATTTCAATAGATTCAAAGCATTGCCCCTTACTCCATATCTTTACAACTTCTTTAAAAGTATTGCTCTATCCACAAAATCAAATGCTTTGCTCATATCCATGAATAGAGCGGCCACCGGACTTCTGTTATCAATGCCAGTTATAATTTTCTCAAAGAGATTGAAAATTGCCATGTTTATGTTCTTTTTCCTTCTAAAACCATACTGTTCATCAGCAAAAAGATTGTTACGTTCAAAAAATGTGTATAAACTATGGTATATAACTTTTTCCAGAATTTTGGAGAATATGGGTAGTAGGGCAATAGGCCGATAGTTGGCTGGATCATGTTTGCTACCTTTCTTATGTATTGGTTTTATAACGGCTACTTTCAACCTATCCGGAAACACACCCGATTCTAAGCACATATTTATTATGTAACTAAGTACTGGTGCTATAATAGTTGACACTGATTTAATAGTATTTGTTGTAATGTTATCATAACCAGAGCTATTTGTGTTGTTTAGTGAATTGATTACTTTTATAATGTCAGGGGGAACAGTCGGCATTAAAAATAAAGAGTCAAGATGCTTGTCAAATTTTAAATTTTGATTACTAATATTGATGTCAGATACTAATTCAATTTCGTCAACAAAGTAGTCATGAAAAGTTTGGGAGATTATTTTTGGGTCAGTTATGCTTTCGTCATTTATTCTCAGTCGTGGTATCCCTTCAATCGGTTTATTATTCTTGCTGTTGTTTATTATTTGCCACGCAGCTTTACTTTTATTAGACGAATTATTAATGTAATTGTTATTTTGGGATTTCTTAGTCAGACGAATTATGGTTTTTAAGCGTTTTGTGTATGTTTTGAAAAGTTTTTTAGTATTGGGGTTGGGTTCTCTTCGAAATTGCCACAACATTTCGCGCTTGCGTTTGCAGCATAATTTAATACCTTTACTAATCCACTTAGGTGATTTTACTGCGTATCGTTTTAGTCTCTTAAGCGGAAAGCACATGTCATAAAATAATTTAAACTATGCACATGCACATGTCATAAAATAATAACTAGCCTTGATAACCCTTTATGAGCGAGTTTGACCAGTTCTTGGCTGATTTAAGTTCATGATGGTATTTGTGCAATGTTGGGGACGACTTCCAATTGAAATAATGATTCTTACGCGAAAATGTCTCAAATATAATAAAAAAAAAACAATGTGTAAAAAGTACTCTATGACACCGCTGCGCTGTCTAAACCTTTGGGGAATACAGACATTACAGTTTATAATATTATGTTATTTTATAGATATATATGAATACATCTATTGATCTATACTATACTTACTTTCTATACTAATATATAAAGCTGAAAAGTTTGTTTGTTTACTTGAACGCGCTAATCTCAGGAACTACTGGTCCGATTTGAAAAATGCTTTCAGTGTTAGATAGCCCATTTATCGAGGAATGTTATATATCATCACGCTAAGACCAATAGGAGCGGAGCAGTAATGTGACGCAGACGAAGTTGCGCGGGTCAACTAGTAAAACTATAAAGTTAAACGAATTTGTCTGTTTGGCTGAACGCGCTAATCTCAGGAACTGCTGGTTCGAATTGAAAAATTCTTATAGTATTGGATGGCCCATTTATCAAGAAAGCCTATTTAACATCAAGCTACGATCAATAGGAGCGGAGAATTAATAAAAAAAATGACGCAGATGCAGTTGCGCGCAGCTAGTATACATTCAGTCAAAAAAGTATCGGGAATGGATGATTTGTTTATGGTTCCAAATTCAAATTTTTGTTTTTTTTGTAGTTGTTAGATTGGCACAACTGTTTTCCATTTTGGCGCGGAGTATGAGTGGCGTCTGTTATTTATATTAAATACAGTGCTGGTTTTAGTAATATCATATATAGTGTGTATTGCGAATTTCATAATGGACAAAAATATCGAACAAAGAGTTTGTCTTAAATTTTGCATCGCCAATGGAATTTCGTATTCGGAGTCACTGAAAATGTTACAGAAGGCTTACGGTGAATCGACTTTATCAAAAACTCGTGCTTATAAGTGGTTCAAAGCGTTCAAAACCGGTCGAGATGTGATGGAAGATTTGCCTCGCTCTGGTAGGCCGTCAACGTCTGCAACTGAAGTTAACATCGCAAAAGTGAAGGAAATAGTGACTGAAAATCCCCATTCAACTCTGAGAGAGATAGCCGCCGAACTTTCTGTATCTCACGAGTCGATCCGTACCATTTTAACTAATCATTTGGGTATGAAACATGTTGCTGCTCGGCTAGTCCCAAAAGATCTGAATTTTCTCCAAAAACTCAATCGCATGAAAGTCGCTGAGGACATGCTAGAACGAGTCAGTTCGGACCCAACATTCATGAAACGCATTGTTACTGGTGACGAGACGTGGGTTTACGAGTTTGACATGCAAACTAGTCAACAAGCTTCGGAGTGGCGCCTTCCAACTGAACCGAAACCGAAAAAACCACGCCAAAGTCGATCAAAAGTCAAAGTCATGTTGACTGTTTTCTTTGACTATCGCGGTGTTGTGCACTCTGAATTCTTACCGGAAGGTCTAACGGTAAATAAAGAATATTATTTGAGCGTTATGCGGTGTTTAAGAGAGCAAATTCGACGAAAAAGGCCAGATTTGTGGAAAGAAAATTCTTGGATTTTGCACAACGACAATGCGCCTTCGCACAAGGCTATCATTGTGAACGAATTTTTAACCAAACACTCAACAAATACCATCCAGCAACCACCATATTCACCAGATATGGCGCCTGCTGACTTTTTTCTTTTTCCTAAACTCAAATTACCACTTCGTGGCACCCGTTTTCAATCGATAGAAGACATAAAGGAGAATTCGCGGCGAGAACTGAACTCAATTCCGGAAGCAGCGTTTAAAAAATGTTTTGATGAATGGATTATTCGTTGGCGCAAGTGTATCGTTTCTAAAGGAGCATACTTTGAAGGTGATAAAATAAATTTGGATGAATAACAGACCTTTTGTGTATTATTGATCTTTTCCCGGTACTTTCTTGACAGAGTAGTATAACAAAATTGAAAAGATCTGAAGCACTTTCAAAATGTAAAATTCATTTATTGGTCTTCACAAACTAATTAACAGATACACCTACCATTGATTCTTTGATATCCGTTTTCATTTAGCCAATGTAAGACGAAGAGATCCATTATCTGTACCTACAGAAGTACTTACAGAAGTAGCAATCCAGCCCCGACGGCAAGAAATAAAGCTACGCGATGCATTAGCTTTATTACAGTCCGAATGGGGTTGGTAAGTAATACTTTTAATTTATTTCATTTGAAAATCTAGGTTATGCGTTCTAGCGGTTTTTCTTTATTGGAGAGTTTCATTATAAAAGTGCAATTCTGCAAAATACTTACCATCCATACTTGTATAATTGTAGACTGTCTGATCCGCACAATTTAGTCTGCGTCACATTTTTCATTATGCTCCGCTCCTATTGGTCGTAGCGTGATGTTATATAGCCTAATAGTTGACCCGCGCAACTTCGTTCGCGTAACAATTTTCATCAGTGCTCCGCTCCTTTTGGTCTTAGCGTGATGATATATATAGCCTTTCTCGATAAATGGGCTATCTAACACTGAAAGAATTTTTCAAATCGGACCAGTAGTTCCTGAGATTAGCGCGTTCAAGCAAACAAATAAACTTTTCTGCTTTATATATTAGTATAGAAGTATAGATAGGCTGACTTTCTCAAAAAAACTGGACTTTGCTTTAAATAAAGACCTATATTTTTTTAAGATTTAGTTACAAAAGTGTAGTTTTCAGACTATTAGTAATATAAGACAGTATTACTTGCCAAACATAGTTCTAGGTCATCGGAAAATAAGTACCTATAAAATTTGATTCCCTTGAGAGTGTCGAAATACACGTTTTTTGCGACATAAACGGTCGTATCTTTTATTTACGTTAACTTAGAAGTTTGATTTTTTCACAGCTTCAAGGGACTGTAGATTTGAATAAGTTTTAATTTCAACTTGATACCTTCACGCGTTCTCGAGATTAAGGGTCTTGACAGAAAGACGGGTAAACTGACAACAAAGTGATCCTATAAGGGTTTCGTTTTTTTCTTTTTGAGGTATAGAACCCTAAAAATGGATAGATAGTTCATTTTTTTCGGTTTATTGAAACCCGATTTTTTCGGTTTATGGTAAGGAACCCTTCGTATGTTAGTTGACCCGGGCAACTTCGTCTGCTTTGCTCATATTGGTCTTAGCCTGATAATATAGCCTATAGCCTTCCTTAATAAATGGGCTATCTATCACTCAAATAATTTTTCAAATCGGACCAATAGTTCCTGAGATAGCGCGTTCAAGCAAATAAACTCTTCAGCTTTATATATTAAGTATAGATAATGTATAAAGGAACTAGTGGCTAGATAATAACAGTCGCACCGGTCAATCTTCAAGGTTAAGCAACGCTTGCCAAGGTTGGTCTGTGGATGGGTGACCATCTTAACTTACCGAGTTTCCTCCGTGCCTCGGAAAGCACGTCAAGCCGTTGGTCCCGGCTGTCATTTGTAGATCTTTGGCAGTCGTTATGGATAGAAGCCAGTAAATCTGACTCCAGTCTTGCCATGAAGTACCGTGTTACCCAGTCAATGGGTTGTGGAGGTCTGGTAGGCAGCCGCTCCTCGTAAAATACATTTATTAAGCTTAATCCGGCTTGACTCTAAGCCGACCCCAATATAGTTGGGAAAAGGCTAGGCAGATGATGAATGTATAACTAGTCATGGAAAGTTTTGCCTGTTTTAAAGTAAGCAGTTCTTTCTTTTACGGTACCCTCGTCACCTTTACCATGGCGCGTAGTGTGTATAGTGCGTAGACCGTAGGGCTATGCGACTAAAACACTTATTTATTTACTGATGTAGGTATTTGAAAATTCACCAGATATTTCGAACAACGTATGTAAATGTCACTTTGAGACTAGTTTGCGCGACCCTTTCATCCGTTGGTGTATTAAATATTCTAGTTCGACACCGAGTAGAGATTCGTACAAACTAACATACGTAGGTATTTAATAAAGGTATGAGATATGTACTTGCAATGGAGGAAAGGCTAAATAATAACAGCCGCCCGGGTCGATTCTCAAGGTTAAGCAACGATTGCCGAAGTCAGTCTGTAGATTGGTGATCATCTTAACATGGATTCCTCTGGAAATCCTTTAACAGTTGTTTGGACGCCTCCGACAACTCGGCAATCTTCGGCTGCCATCGTGAGATATCGGAAGGCGGTGGGCGGCACCGGCGGTGGCGAGAAGTGTGGTCGGGCCACTTCGCTACCGATCTCCGACGACGGATTCCTTACTTTTACCAGCCTTACGAAGAGGTATCGTGTTACCAACTGATTGGGTTCTAGAATTCTGATAAGCAATCGCTTCATGTGAAATACTAGTACTCAGCTTCATCAAAAATCATCTGCCTAGCCTTTTCCCAAATGTATTGCGGTCGACTACCAGTCAAATCGAATTCACCTGAATACCAGTATTTTACATGGATCGGCTGCCTGCCTGTCCTCCACAACTCAGCTGCATAAAATAATCACTAAATTATGATGACAGGCGTATGAAAACTCATTTCATAGTTTAAAACACTACGCGGACTAAAAAAGACTGAGAGAACCCCTTATATATAAAATGATAAATTGCTTTCTTTTTTAAACGACTTATAAAATAGGAATATATCAATATATATATAATTATTCCGTTGTATTTTTTTTAAGTTTGTTACCTCATACGGAATTCAGATATTCGTGAATGGTCATCATCATCTCATGTTGCTGAGCTGATGATGGAAGGTATAAGTTAGGATCTAATGATAGTATACCATGAAAAATGTTTGTTCAGCGATATTTTCACCAATTGTCATCCGATTTGGATGACTCTCTTTTTTTGGTGAAGATCTGATGAAGAACTTCGGAGGTAGGCAACGGAATTTTTCAATAAATGATAGCAAATGGATAGGGATTGCCGAAATTGCATGTCTTTTATTGTTTACACCAGTTCTTAACATAAGATCAGGCCGGTACGCAAGTAGGTACCACTAAAAAGTGAAAAATAAAAAACTTTTTTACAAAATGTAAAAGCGTTTCTGACTGATTTCCAAAAACAAAACACCACAATTTACAAAATATTAATTACAATTTATAAATCAATTTCAGAAGTCAGTGTTTTTGTTATTATTCCGTTTTTTGACACCGACTTCCGATATTTACTTTATTTAATACATTGTGGTGTTTTCTATAAACTATACATATTTCGGGCGAACAAACAAATACAAACAACGACCATCTCATAATATTCATGGCTGAAGATTGGCCTTCATTTTATTTGTAAGTCGCCAAATCTACAAGGTCAGGATTCGGGCTGGGACCTTCAAGTTCATGGTTCAAAACAGCTTCGAGACTTGGCAAGGCGTGTCGGCGCCAGTCGGTCTGACTGGCCAAGGTGGCGGCGACGCGAATTCTTGACGTACGGATTTAGTCTCTTGGGGAGAAAGTTATTTTATTAAACCGAATTTTGTGTTGGAAATGTATGTAGGTATTTGGGTCGTGTTGCTTTGGTTATTTCGCTTGAAAAGGCTTACTTTGAAAAAGTAGGCTTTAGGGTTCCGTACCTTAAGGTTACCAACGCAACCCTATTATTAGCCCCCGCTGTCTGTACGTCCGTCCATCCGTCTGTCTGTCAGCGGATTGTATCCCAAGAACCGTAATAGGATACAAGTTAAATGAAAAATTACATGAAACCGAAAAAAAAACGTTACTTTTATGGGGCTTTTTTTTGGTAATGTTAGGGTTGGTCTCTAACTAAAAATGCGCCATACCTACTTGTATTGGTATGAAACTTTCTCCACATATTTCAATGAATTTAGTCCCTTTGTATGGCAGGTTTAAATATTATTTCTTTTAAAACACGAAAATTGCCTAAATTTTTTTTAATATGTAACAGCTGATGTGATTATTGAATTCGGATCTTCTAATCTATCTACAGTACAACTATTTTCTTTATGTCCTCAGCAAACTTCGTGTTTCGTCAGTCGTCGGGTTTCTATCAGTTGCCATTTGCACTTGGTGCAGACCAGACGCTCTCAATTAACTTAGAAGTGTATAGAGTTTTAATACTCTTTTAACTTCATCATCATCATTATATCAGCCGAAAGACATCCACTGCTGGACATAAGCCTCCTCCAAGTGCCGCCACAACAACCGGTCCTGTGTGTCTCGCATCCATCGGCTACCCGCGATCCTCACTAGGTCATCGGTCCACCGGGAGGCCTTTCAACGTTGCGTCTTAGGTACGCAGTCGCCATTCCAAAACTTTCGCCTCCATCGACGATTGTGACGATGACGATTATGTTATGTATTTGAAAAATGGGAGGAAAGCATGATTGTATTCGAAAGTGCGATGATTAATCGATCAATAATGAGTCTTAAAAAATATTTCTCCGACATTCCAAATCAATCCGAATATTCCACCCAGGTATTTGCAAAACAATAAAAACTTTGGTCGCAAACTAATTTCTAACTTACGGAATCCTGATTAAGCAAGGGCTCGAAGTAAATTAACTAAGGAGGCGAAAGGTGAAAGTTTTTCTTACGGGACTTGTTTACGAGTATATAAGCATCAAGGGGTAAATTATTTACCTTATGTATGAGTACGCGTTTTGTTCCATGGAATTAAACTACCTAAACAAGTTTTTGGGTAATAAGTGCCTAATGGTTTCGGGTATTGAATGGACTTATGTCTCGGACAGATTTTTGATGTCGATTCGACTCTGTATATGTACGGTCGAACATTTCAGCTTGGGGCCCGGAAATATACATATACTGTACGTAGGTACAGCTAAGGGCGAGGCCACATTGGTGCATTGCGCTGCGTTGCGTAGCGTCGTCGCAATGGAACAACGCATTGTATGCCACGCCTGCGTTGCGTTGACGCTGCGAAAACGCAACGCAAGAGGGTATGCACGCCGTCGCCTTCTCGTCTGGCTTCCTCCTCTAGAAGTGGATCACTGCATCGTCGCAGCGGAACTACAACAACGCAGCGCATCACCCTCCCTCCCGCTTCCTATCTTGTCCGTCGATCCATTGAAACGTCGCGCGACGACGCAACGGCCTAATGGATGCCCCATTAGACCCTTGAATCGACGGCCAGTCGAGCAACAGTCTTAACCGCGTATCATGGTTTAGTAGCCTCTACATTAGGATATGGAATTATATTTTGGGGCAATGCCACGGGTAAAAATATGGTATTTAAGTGCCAAAAAAGGTGCATAAGAGCTATATTTCATTTGCAGACAACAAACAGCCACAAACCGTTTTTAAAAAATACGAAAATACTAACTATTCCGTCGTTGTACATTTATGAAACGTCTATGTTTGTCAAAAATAATTTACATATGTTTGCTCGAGTAACAAGTCAGCGCCATTGTGATCGGTTACAAACAATCGGATCTAGTAGGTACAGCACTATACAAAAATAGTATTTTTGTAATGGCTCCAAAGGTCTATAATAAATTACCAAAATGAGCGGCCGGCGAGCGCTACTTCTCGAATATTATTTGGTGACCATTTATCCGTTTTGAACTTTTTTGGTAGTAAAATATGTACTTTTTTGGGCGGTGTTTAAACACAAGCCTAAAATATTTACATAAGATCTTTATTGTAATAACTATGCTCACAAATAAACATTCATTGATTGATTGATCTAAGAAAGTAATATCTGCACCAAATTAAAATGGAATCAGTCCGGGAAACATATTCTTCCAAACAAAAAAAAATCATCCAAATCGGTTAAATATTGGCGAAAATATCGTTGAAGAAACATTTTTCATGGGACCCCATCGTCAGATCCTGACTTATACCTTCTATCATCAGCTCAGCAACATGAGATGATGATTATAAGGCACAAATATCTGAATTGCGTTAGAAATTTTATGAAAAATTGTATGTGCCTATACAATTTGAGGGTTTCCCTCGATTTCCATAGGATCCCATCATCAGATTTTGACTTGGTGACAACGAGACCACCTCAGAAGTTAGGCTTTCGAATAAAAAAAAAAAATTCAAATCTGTAAACAATTGGCAAAGAAATCGGTGAACATACATTAAAAAAAATACATACAGCCGAATATAGAACCTCCTCCTTTTTAAAGAAGTTGGTTAAAAACAGTGGAGACCGTGATTTCTGTACATTGACAAAAATACCAAAAATCGAGTAGGGGTTATAATAAAAAAAGCTATATAGAACACGAAAAGAGCATTTTTATTTTTTTTTGTCTCTCTGATCACGGTAATCATCGAAAATACTGAACTGATTTTGTTGGCGTTTTCATAGTTAGATTTTGTTTCTTTCTGAGCAACATTTAGTTTTTGTTTCCTTCAAATTGGTGGCCGAAAAAAAAAGCGGCATTTAAAGATTTTAAAATTACATATCATCGTATTTCGACCAGTTTTGTTCAACTTACAATTATTCATGAAACTAGCCTTTAAAAACATCTTTGGGGAGCTAAGCAGTCTAAAACCATAACATATTATAACATCGCCTATTTAATCAAAATGTCAGCTGAATTCATAGACCCGGTGGTACAAGGACTGCTTTCAGAACGATTCGGTGTAAGTTCAAATCCCAGTTTTCGCAACTCTTTTAAAATAATTGTAAAATTATTTTTACTTTTTTATACAGTACCTGTTCTATTATATTTTTACTGGCCGCGACTACGTTTGTACTGTTTAAACAAGATGTGAAACTGACCGTTTGCATATCTTATCCTAGTGATCTTACAAAGCGACATAATTTAGCTTTAGCCCTTTTTTTACCAACGCGTGTATGTCGCGAACGAAATCGCGGGCAGCGGCTAGTAGTTATAATACATATAAACAATAAAAAATATTATAGGAGCGTAACATTTTTTGACGCGATTGCACCTGCGCGGTCGTCACTAAAACCTAACTTCGGAGCGGTAAAGAACTGTGGTGAGAACTGTAATTTTGTTGAGTTATACTGAAAAGCTCGAAGATAAAGAGAGTGCGGAATGTAAGAGCGAGACAGGTTTCATTGCGTCCCTCGTTGAGGGGTGACAAAGTCAACGAAAGGTCGAGTGGCACCCTCAAAAACTAAACGGAAGCTCATGTCGGAAGAGTTTTATTGTCTTTCACACTGGACTGGCTTCTGCCAGCGGCTTCACCCGCTTGGTCCCTAGGGAACATACTTCCGGGGTGAAAAGTAGCCTATGTCCTTTTTGAGGCTCTAGACTATATGTGTACCAAATTTCATCAAAATCGGTTCAGTAGTTTTGGCGTGAAAACGCGACAAACAGACAGACAGAGCTACTTTTGCATTTATAATATTAGTAAGGATAAGGATTACTCATACTCAAAAATAAGTCTATGGTGCAGAATATAAAAGCGAGCAAAGCGAGCTCAAAAATTTTTGGAACCCACTTACAACAGGTCATTACGTCAAACGTAAGACCCGACAGTGACAAAAACATTCAAATATAAAATATTTATTTATTTATTTAACAATATATGCACACATTTTAATAAGATAAGAAGAAAGAAAAGGTGATACTTATTTCAATATAAATCTCTTCCAGCATACCTGCGAAAGGAGAGTAGAGTAAAAAGAGATGTAGACATAGTGTGTAACAGTAAGAAGCTAAAATAAAAACTATACGCATTAAACATAACATACAATACATAATTAACATACAACAACATAATTTTTGTCATCCAAAAATTCGATGACATTTCGGAAAGATTGCTCCAAATCAACATGCATTCGGCTATCATCATAATTCGTTTTTGCTGTTTCGGCCCTAAATTGACATATTTTCTTAGTGCTTCCCATTTATGGAAGCACACTCATCTTTTAGACCAAATGGATCAAATTATTCGACGCACTTTGTCATTAATTTTGAATGTGGCCTTGGGCGACCGAGCTTGGGCACAAGCTTCCCTTCCCATCCGCATGGGAGGACTTGGCGTCCGCGTAGTAGTATTGGCGTAGTATAAGTTTACCGGCTTTTATATCTTCGGTTCACGGCACTGAGGAATTAATCAGGAATATCCTGGCTTCCACACTGGTTAATTTTGATGTGCCGTGCTTCACCGATGCTATCAATGCCTGGAAACTCGCTTGTCTGAATACTGACCTACCTGACAAACCATTTTCCCAGAGGCGGTGGGACGAGCCGCTCTGCAGAGTAGTTCAGAATAACTTACTGTCCACGTCTGCTACTACTGCTGAGCGTGCACGCCTGCTGGCTGTGGGAAAATGGGAGTCGGGTCTTTGGCTTCATGCACTACCATCGTCGAACCTAGGCACTTTGTTCGACGACACCACTTTTCGCCTCACTGCTTCTTTGCGTTTAGGAGCCCCTTGTTGTTCTCCTCATCGCTGTCACTGTGGTGAAGTTGTCAACAGCCTCGGGCACCACGGCCTTTCTTGTAGCCGCAGTGCAGGCCGTTTTGCACGACACGCTAATTTAAACGACATAATCCGACGAGCCCTCGTCATTGTCGGCGTTCCAGCCGTTTTAGAACCCAATGGCTTGGTACGAGACGATGGCAAAAGACCGGACGGCATGTCTTTGTTTTCTTGGAAGATGGGTAGGCCTTTAGTGTGGGATGCAACCTGTGTCGATACTCTTGCGCCATCCCATCTTCCTAGTTCATCGTGCTGTGCTGGCGCTGCCGCTGCGGCTGCGGAAAACCTCAAGCGGCGGAAATATGGTAACCTTATTGGTAATTATATTTTCGAGCCGCTTAGGGTTGAAACCCTCGGGCCGTGGGGCCCTTGTGCTCACAGCCTTTTCAAAGAAATTTCGAAACGGCTGGTTGGCACTTCCCGTGACCCAAGAGCTGGCTTTTACTTTGGGCAAAGATTAAGCATTGCCATGTAACGTGGCAATGCCGCCAGTCTCTTGGGCACATTACCAGCTGACAGCGTTGAGGATGAATTTTTTGATGCTATATTTTAGTTTGTTTTTAGTTTAGTGTATTTGTTAGTTTTAGTAACTTATTATATATAAAACTAATTACATATTTAAAAAAAAAAATAACATACTAATGCATACTATATGATATAAAAGATAAATAATAATACATACCGAAATAATGTCTTGATTGTTTTTTTTTTCATTCTTTTCGAAAATTGTTTTGTTTGAGTTAGTGGTTCGTATAATTAGTTATATTCTGTAGTAAAGAGAAATTAAGTATCATCATGATTCGAAGCATTAGGAGATACTTTTTATTTTTTTATTCTAGAGAGGTCAGGTTATTGTCATCTTACATAAGCATCACATTTTTTCATCGACATCCACGTGAACGAAATCGCGAGCTTAGCTAGATGTAAAATAAAAAGCATAATTAAAATGAAAGCTTCGTGCAGTTAATCAAATCTTAATAAATAGTAACGATTTTTAAATCGGACATCCAGACGCACTGCATCTTACCCCTACTTTGTAGCTATTCCACCAATACGCACTAAGCGATTCCAAAACGTCTTTTATAATGCGCACAGTAAAGGAGTGGAACTCTCTGCCTGCGTCTGTGTTTCCAAAAGCTTACAACCCTAATCTCTCTCAAAGTTAGAGTCAACAGAATCCTTCTGGGAATGCTCGCTCCATCGTAGAATTTGTCTCTGTCATCTCTGACATAGACTGGAGTCAAAAGCAAATCCAACACTAATAAAAAATAAAAATACCTGACTACAGAAAATAAGAGTGATCTGAAAAGTACGAAACAAGAAAATATTTCAGAAACAAATTAAGACAGGTAAAAAAACCGCTCAAGTGCGACTCGGACGCGCACACGAAGGGTTTCGTACCATAAACCTAAACATTTATAATTTTTTGTTAAAGTGGCAATTGAAATACATAATCTGTCCCTACACTGCGCGTGGTCGGACACGCTTTTGACCGGACCAAGAAGCGTAGCACGAAGTACAGCGCAGCGTTCCATGCTCTTTATTTATCAGCATATTATTAAGGCGCCATCTTCACAGCATCCGAGTGAATTTTGACGTTGACGAAGACGGTGTATTACAAACCTGAACCACACCATTCACACTCAGGAATACTAAATCTATTAGTTCCACCGTACGCCCACAGATGTCTCTTATTTTAAGAATTAAATGAGTCTCAAATAGATGGCGTTGTAGCAAAAACATTATGCTATTTACTAATATACCCGCGCAACTTCGTCTGCTCCGCTCCTATTGGTATTAGTTTGATGATATATAACTTTTAGTGTTCCTCAATAAATGGGCTATCTAACACTGAAACATTTTTTTGAATCGGATCAGTAGTTTCAGAGATTAGCACGTTACTCTTCAGCTTTATATATTAGTATAGATAAATTACACTATGTTAGGCGCCAGATAAACTTGCAATAAAGTACATTGATGTTTATCTAAAATCCCTTCGTAGATACCCGAACAATAAATTATGAACCGTTTTTTATTACTAGAGAACGTAAAGGATCAATATAGAAGTCGAATCAGGCCAGTTTTATTTCTGTTCTCTGATATTAAGAGGAAACATGGGGGCGAGACTTTGTAGGTATGTAAAAAAACTTTTTAACAAAAAAAAAACCATAAACTTTTTAATAAAAATAAACCGAAAAAACTAAAAAGCAAAAAATAATAAACCTTTTTACAAAAAAAATATTTTAATTTCGGAAGTCGTTGGTTTTGAACTACTAATTTTAACCGGCCACATACTCAAACAATTTTTTGTTTCCTTTTAGGCCGCATGGTTTTCGACTTAGGGCGCGTTCACACGACACGCGCACGCTCAGCGCACGCCACCCGCGTCCAACTCGCATTGAAATTTGTTAAATAAGAATTTGAGCCTTATAATGCATCAATAGATCTCAAATTGCATTTAACGAGGTCTACACGCGCACGCCATGCGCACGCCCCGCGCCCGCCTCGCGCCAACCCTGCACTCGCCCTGCCCGCGCTCTGCACCCTCCCCGCGTACGCCTT
This sequence comes from Lacanobia oleracea, assembly GCA_950371165.1. NCBI lineage: Eukaryota > Metazoa > Arthropoda > Insecta > Lepidoptera > Noctuidae > Lacanobia > Lacanobia oleracea. Next base: position 8,765,828 of record OX493408.1, read on the forward strand.
GCGCCCGCGCTATGGCTGGCATAGATGAGAATATGGCTAGTGTTGTATTGACTGTGATCAAGTTTAGTCGTGTGGCGTGTTTTAGTAATATATTATGGATAACTTCGACAAAGAAACATTCATTTCTTTGGTAGAGGAAAGAGATGTGCTGTGGGATAAAACCCTTGAAAGCTATAAAGATAAAAGGAAAACTCTACAGGCTCGTGAAATATGTATAGTTATTAATGACGATTTTGAATCGCTGTCGGATGTGGAAAAAAATAAATACGGTAAGTATGTTTGAATATACATATATATTTAATAAATTGTTAACAATTTATTAAACTAAATTAACATAGTATTGTATTGTATTGATGGCGACCTTGGTAAAGCCGATAGTTCAGGGCCAAGATTGATGGTTGATATTTCACGCATACCCTCTTCTTTATGTATAAAGTTTTGTAGTAAACAACACGTTTTTACAATTTTAACTGCTAAATCAAGTGACACATCTAGAGGACGATGGAGAATTCTCCATTTATTAGCCATAATGCCAAAAGCACATACTACATATCGCCTTGCTCGGGTCAAACGATAGTTAAAGACCGATTTAGTCGCATTCAGCTGTTGGCCACTGAATGGGCGAAGTATGTTTTCGTGTAACGCAAAAGCCTCGTCCCCAACAAAAATGTAGGGTAGATTGACATTTGATTCTTCCAGTTGCGCAGGCGTTGGCAAATTTAACGTCTTGTTCACTAAGCTTTTCCAAAAAGCAGTCTCCTTGAAAACATTTGAATCACACTCTTTGCCATATGCACCAACATCAATGAAAATATAATTATAATTTGTATCAACTACCGCCATTAAAACAATTGAAAAGTAATGTTTGTAATTTAAAAACATTGACCCACTTCTTTTGGACTTTATAACTCTTATGTGCTTGCCATCTATAGCACCCAGACTGACAAGGTGGACTGTATATTTTTGAGTAAAACTCCGAGCTTGACTGTTCTTAATTTATTTCTGGTTGCCTCGGGACTGGCTTGCTGCTGAATGTTTGCGTGACGAGTGTTGATAGGGGAAGAGACCCGCGCAGCAAGCCACACTTGTTTTATACAAGGCCGGGTTAGCGTGGGCTAACCCAGGTAGAAGGGGGCGCAGAGCGCGGCTTGGTTTGCCGTCGGCCAATCGGAGCGCAGCGTGAGCGCGTCGTTTGTTTGCACCCCGCACATGTTTGGACTTGCTCGCGCTCTGTGCCCTTTTACAATAGTAAATTACACGTGGTAATTTTGTCCTTAAATAGCACGTGGTCATACTTTAGTCTAAAACACTCAGTAACATTAATATCACCTAAATACCATTAACATCAACCTAAATAACATCACAACATACTTTTCAGCTATCTAGCTTATCAGTTTACTTAAATCTATCGGGATCATTTATTTACACACATATAACATTACTTAAATCCTAACTTAGCTAAGACGTCCGTAACACAGACAATGAGGAAAATTGGCTTTTAAACAGAAGTTGCGAGCAATTTCATACCACTCATTTTTAGTTGGTACTTTCATATATGTTTCTGACAATTCTTCCCAGATACTTTGGCAAACTTCTCGGACTACATAACTTAAAGTACTTTTTCCGATTCTGAATCCGTATCGTAGATCAGCGAAATTATGTCCTGTTACTAAATACCTGAAAAAAATGGAATAATAAATAATTATTATTATTAATAAGATCTGTTTGACTTATTTACAGGAAAACTGGTTGTGAAAAAGTGGAAATCTATGAGAGACGAATGGATGAAATTTCATAGAAAATTAAGCGAGAGCAAGTCGGGATCGGGAGCTAATCCATCAGTTCATAAGTACACATACTACGACAATATGAAATTTTTGACAAAAATTGCCCAACATAGACATACTGAGTCAAATATGGTACCACCCTGCAACACTGAAAGCGATGACAGCCATGATACATCAATGATCAAGAAGAAGAAGAAAGACCAAGTGCAAGATAAAAATTTGAGTGCAGCAGATATAAAAATGATGCAATTTATCGATTCTATGCAAAAAGATGAAAAGAAAACTTCAGATGACAGCAGAATTATGTCATTTTTCAAGAGTATTGCTCCAACAGTAGAGAAGTTCAATGACGATGAAGTTATCGAATTCCAATATCAAGTTATTTCAATACTAAGAAATTTTAAACAAAGAAATCTAAACAACAACACGTCAGAAACACAAAATATACAATTGCAACAGCCCATCCAACCTCAGCCAACCTATGATACTGAAGCTTATGGATATTCTACTGCAGCTGTACCTTCTAATGTGAGGAGCCAAGAAGCTTATGGATATTCCACTGCACCTGGACCCTCTAATGTGAGAAGCCAATCTAGGCTTAGTTCCGAACTAGAAGTTGACACTTACACTAGAATTGAACAAAGTCAACCCAGTGTGCAATCCAGTATGAGTGACGACCTTGACTTTGCGACACTGAATTAATTTTATTATTTTTCTACTGTAATATCTACCGCTGTAATTTAAGATAATTATCGTTTTTGATTAATGTAATTATCTTACATTTTCTAAAATTAATAAAGGATTACAACAAAAATATGTTTCAATGTGTATGGTCACGTTCAAAATTGGAGCCATATTACTATAGTTTGAAATAATTTATTTAAAGAAGACATGCGCTTTTTCTATTTTTGTGCTCGTTTGTAAATAAACTATAAACCTTTCGGAAATACAAAAATATTTTCAGCCATACGCGCATGCTACAATCTTGAGCGAGACCGTGATTACTTACCTCAAAGTTACAACCAGCCTTTCGGCAGAAGAAATGCTATCTCGCATAGCTGTGTGCTGATGCTTCAGTTTAATGTTTAAAACGGACAGTAATTTATCAAATGTCCTTTTAGCCATTTCAAAGGATATGAAATTCGCCATGCTTCTCTCTGCGTGTTAATATAGGGTGAATCCAGTATTTTCTTGTAGTATTAATCTTTTTACTGTCTTTTTCTTTCTTCCATTGTTTATACATATAGAATATAATTAGAACTTTGTTTAACCTAGTCAAATCCATTTTGGTTTAAACGTGCACACGTTGTGACACCTGGAAACCACTATGCCTAGTGAACGAAGTAGTCCAGTCACTAGTAGTTTAAATGGGCGCGAGGCGTGTACGAGGCGGATGCAGCGCGTGTGCTGGTTTAAGGCGGGCACAACGCGTGCACGGGCGCACGGGTGCTGTGCGTGATCGGCGCGTGTCATCTGAATACGCCCTTACGGTGAAAAATTTTGATCATTTCCCTCCCCTTATCTCCGAAGTTAGAATTGAGAAAAATCTGAAAATATTGTATATAATAGAAGTGTATGTAAAGATTAGAGGAAAAATAAAATGATGTCTCTATATAGCACAGTTTTTCAGACATCATCAGATCAACGAAAAATAAATTAGTTCCATTATCTGTAAAGAGATGGCGCTGACCTAAACCTGCATATAAATACAGAGGTAAAGTTTCAGTTTGTAAGGTGATCTCTGGATCTAATATACTGATTTCGAAACTTCTTTTGCCAATAGAAATACCCGTTATTTGTGACTGTCATAAATGAAGAAACAAAGTTCTTATAAATTCTATCAACAACAACACTGTGTATTACACATATTTGTAAACTAAAATTCTATTCTATTCTAATAGATGGCGCAAAATTTATCGCATTCGTTGAAATTTTCGTAAGTCGGCAATCGACTCGCTTACGGATCACGTACAATCCGTCCTGAACTAATTTATTTTGGCTTGTGTACATCGCCCAAAAAAGTACCTATTTTACTACCAAAAAAGTTCTAAACGGTTACCAAAACAGATAAATGGTCACCAAATAATATTCGAGAAGTAGCGCTCGCCGGCCGCTGCCGCGGCACCGCTCGCTTCGCTCGCTCGGCTCGCGCGCGGTTGGTCACAATTCTAACCTAACCTAACCTATTTTATCCAGTTTGTAACCCCAAGCCTACATTTTATGGCAATCACAGTTGAGTTGGATAGAATTTGGTGACCGTTGATCCATTTTGGTGCCTAGGCTTAGAGTCTTAAAAATATTATTTTTGGTGACCGTCTAATTTATACCCATTTATTTTTCGTCGATCTGATGATTTCTGAAAAACTGTGCTACTTAGAGATATAATTTTATTTTTTCTGTAATCTTTACATACACTTCTATCATATTATACAATATTTTCAGATTTTTCTCTATTCAAACTTCGGAGATAAGGGGAAAATTTCAACATTTTTCACCATAAGTCGAAAACCATGTGGCCAAAAAGGAAACAAAAATGTTTGAGAATGTGTAAACAACCTTCTTTCATATAATATCCCACATGTCCCAGTTGCCCCAATTTGAATTCTTCATAATCCTTATCAGTCGCTGTTGCAAGAAAAAAATATAAATTTGAATAAACGTCATTTTAAACTATTTCAAATTTATGTTCAAAGCATTAGGAGTTCTTGAGATATCCAGCTGTGACAGACATACAGACAGACTTAGTCTCACCAATCCTACCTATGGTTCCTTTTTACCTTATTGGTACGGAACCCTAAAAGGGTGACGAAACGGGAAAGAATGTCTGAAAATCAAAATCTTGTGACCAAGCGGGAAGTAGCTGTGCGCATTATAGCCTAAACATACCGGGACGCAATGGCAAAGGATTAAAACTTTTACTAAATGAAATTCAAACTTAGCTAGTAGTAGTATTTTATTCTATTCTATTCTAGGGAACATGCGTTATTTGTATTTTTGCTTTCATTTTAAAGAACTCCGTCTAGAATAGACCGCCACATAAATAAATAATGATATGCTAGCAGATACTTATTATGCGTACATTAAAATTACACTGGCCACTACTCTATTCAAATATTTTGATACTGCAAAATAAGTAACGTCTGGGAGGCCTGGGATCTTGGATTATAAACTAACACGAGTGACGTCACCAGACGCTGATTGGTGTATTAAAACACGTTCCGTTTCACGTTACTTTAAATTTGTAATTATTGTAAAAAATCAACATTAACTGGAATAAAAACGTTGCACTGGGCCTTCTTTTATGCTTTTTTTACATTTTAGTCACAACATATTGATAAATATTAAATCTGCATCTTCCTTATTGTCAATGTTATATACTGATTACGTGGCATCGAAAGGAAGTTATTTTGGTATTGGAGAGTGCGCTAAAGGATCCCGTGAGAGCTTGCCACGGTACATCGCGGGTTGTCTTGGTAGGTCGCCGGAATTCTACAGTTAGAATTCCGGCGGTGCCGCGAGCGACATCCCGACGCGGTATCTAACCAGCTAGTGTGCGCTGACCGATGGAAAGATCCTCTGCCATTACGTCCTGAAGTGCGTAGGCTTTACTCGATAAAATATAAGCTCGCTCCACCGTAGACTTTGTCTCTGTCATCTCTGACCTAGACTAGTGTTTGCGACGAAGCGTTTAGTATTTATAACTCACATAGATAAAGCCCATGTATAGTTATAAGCTTATGTACTTAACAGTTAAGAGCTTATGTACTTTCATAGTTATAGTTTCATGGCTATGTAATTTATTCAAAACATAATATTTTGTCGTTTCCCCCCGGACACATAAGATGTTCTTGGGGAACTTATTTTCAGTAAATTAAATAGATAGGTAGGGCTACACATTTCCCCTACACATTCCCGGTAAACCCTAAAAGGTATGGTTTTGATGGTTGGTAAATGTCAAACGTAATGGAGGTACACAGGTATTGAACATTTCACACATACCTTACACAGGACAGTTACTCAAAGGTGGATAGCAAAAAACCACCATTTACAGACACCTTCATTTACTAGACATACAGAAAATCTAGGTATATAGGCTTCAAATAATAGGCACTGGAAACCTGGCACTGAGCCCTATACAGATATATACACATCTTTATGGTCAGGCAAAGGCATAAAGCTGCAAATTAGGAAAATATAGAATCACAGATTTTTTCCCCTTCCGGGTTCCTGACCTTATAGTACTTCCACCCTTAGAGGGGTGGCTTCAAAAGTTGTGTATCTGGATAGAAGGATGATGCACCTACCCTATTACAGATAGTTTGGTAGCCCATGGGGCACAGTTTTTCGGGAAGTCAACCAAAGCAAGTTCACACTTGTAGACCGTTTCGACAGTCAAATGCAACAAGCCCACTAGTTGGCAGGGTTGAAGGGTTGATTTTCATTTCATTTTTCGACGGGGAATTACGAGGGATTTACAGAGAGGTGCATCAACCCATATCCAGACCTAGAATAGACCTAGATATAGCCAGGAATGTAATAGAACCGTAGTTAAAATAACAGTTAAAAATAAACAGTTAGTGGTTTTTGGGCGTCGTTACAGTAAAGTAACCCAGTACGTTAATAAATAGACAAAAATAGCAATTTGTAGTCACCGGCAGAAGAAATATAGAATTTGTAACTAGAATCAAAGTACTTGCGAATTTTCCCTTAAACCATTAGCTGCAGTGTTGTCAAATTCCTGCATATTATTTAACCCTGGTAAGCATTCATCCCCCAATCTACCCCGAAGACAGCAAGTAAATAGCAAGATAGAAGAACGTTGCACGCGTGGTACGGGGAACCTCAGTATCCCGGTACAGGACGTCAGCGCGGCTGGACGCAGTCGGGTGGTCACAGTTCACATCGGAGGATTAGAAGAAGGATAGACCTACCCCATTACACCCCCGTTCCAGTCGATCACGCCCATCCGGTACAACTAGACTCAAGAGCAACACCATCACAAATAAAAGAAATAAAATAAAAAAAAATACTGAAGAGCTGATTTTTTTTTTGTGTGAGGCGGTTTAGAAGCTCTGACACTAGGGTGTGTGGGGTTGTTAGACCTTACTGCTCACACGATTAGACGAAGATAAATTAAAAAACGCGTTTTAAATTACAACAGCTTGACTTAAACCAAAACTTGTGTTTGACGAATAAGATTCTTGACCGTGTCATGTAGATTAATGTTTATAACAAAGTAGGTATTCGGTCGTTGAATTTTCTTGTTTGGTGTAATTTGAGAAAACCGTTTACTGGAAACAAAAGCAGTGTCACGTTCTGATTAATATTTACGTGAGTCAACAAAGAGTTCCGTACCTTGCTTATTGCGAAATTCACGATTTTATGTTGGTTTTCGCGAATGTCGAAATATGCATATCGCGCATCCTTGGTACGTAAGTCGGACTTATCCTTGACTGGTTTTTATTATATTCTAGCAACTGTGCCCAGCCGTTTCACCCGCCGTTTTTAGATTTTATATTTTCTCGGCTACTTGTAACATAATTATTCTTTCAGAAAAACCTTGTTCTAATAATAACGAAACAAAGCAATAAAATAATTATTGAAACAAAGCAATAAAATAATTATTGAATTTAGTGCAGTCGTTTTGAATTTATGCGTGTATAATCATACATTTCGGCGTTTCACTTTTATTTATATAGAAGACAGATAGATAAATATTTATCATTGTTATACTTTAATTTACTTGCTCTTCCAAAGTAAATTTGATAATTTCTGATATACCCATATTTACATATTTAATTATATTGTGTAGTGGTCATATTTATGTATGTCATATTTCAAGTTCAGACTCTTGCTAACTAAAAATCATCCGTGTTCTTCCCTTAATGTCCTTTGAGTTCCAGGGCGGCGGTAATGTTTTCCCGTCTACTAAACTGACTTCTCTTTGAAGCGCTCGTGGAACACGACGCACCGTCATGCAGCGGCCCTGGCTCGGGTTTTACCCTACGTGCATTGAACCCTATAAACGTTGAGTGACTAAACCTTAATTATAAAAACATTCATTTAATATAAAAGAGTACATTCAAGTCTTTCGATCATTGTATTTTTTTGGTTGCTTTTACACAAAGCCAATTAATTCATTTTGTATTTCGTTTAAACGAGTATCAATGAAAGCTGTGTTGTTTTCTTGTGTGGGATTATGTGTATTCACTGCTGCGTTAGGTTTTTGGGATGAAACGTCGTCAACATTACCTCCCAACCATGATGAAGATCAAACACCAAGACAAAGTTTCTTCAGGTGGCAGGAAACACGAAACACATTTTTGCGATTTTTCTTCTGGTATTGGGATTGGAGAACAATGGCGTATAATAGAAGAACTATTGTCATTGTTGGAATATCTATTGGTAAATATTAATTTTTAATTATTTTAAACTGGGTTATGTCCGCGGTTTTGCCCAAAATTATTAATATACGGAAACAATCCTGCCGACCTGCAATAATTATAAGATATATGCCATTGGACAGATCTCTTCTAGGAGTACGTTTGTTGTTAAAATGGTTTGTCCGGGTTGCAAACACGTCAGCAGCTACTAAGCTCTTAATTCTTCTGCCTAGCCTTTTCCCAACTGTATTGGGGTCGGCTTCCAATCAAATCGGATTTACCTGAATACCAGTGTTTTACGCTGAGAGGCTGCCTACCAGACCTCCACAACCCATTAACTGGGTAACACGGTAACTACTCATGGCAAGACTGGAGTCAGATTAACTGGCTTCTGAATATCCGTAACGACTGCCAAAGATCTACAAATGACAGCCAACTACTAAGCTCTTAATACGAAACCTAAAATGTACTTTAAACTCTGGTATTTCGTCAATTCATTACTTTCTTTAGTACTATGGCTTCGTATCATACTTCGTGTATGCCTATAATGCCCACTTTCAAATATTGGCCACATCGATACCATTTTGGGAGCAGTTGATCTTTACTGCCTCTTTCAACTGATGTATCTTTTGGTTATTGGGCACCAAACAAAAACCTTTAACTTCGGTACCTATACCTATCGAATCAGTAACCCGTTTTGGTAATTAATTCCATACGTTTCGGTAATACTTTTTCAAAGCTTTTTTTATTAATGATGGGTTTGCTCTTGACTCTAGTATATGTCAGAGATGACAGGGACAAAGTTCACGATAGAGCGAGCTTACCCAGAAGGAGCCTGTTCACTCTAACTTTGAATTTCTACTTAAATTGCTCTTTCCAATAATATTTGTCTAATAGATATTGTGTGTTTAAAATATCCCGACCCCGATAGAACCAACTTTTACATACATTAATCGTTTTCTTATATTAAGCTTTATTTTCATCGTTCTTAGGGTTCCGTACTCAAAGGATAACCAACGGAACCCTATTACTACGCCTCCGCTGTCCGTCTGTCTGTCAAAGGGCTGTATCTCAAGAACAATAAAAGGTAGACAGTTAAAATTTTCACAGATTGTGTTATTATATTGCTGCTATAACAACAAATAATAACAATTAAGGTTTATGGTACGGAACCCTTCGTGTGCGAGTTCGACTCATACTTGGTCAGATTTGTTATAATTATTAATTGCAGTTTTTATACCGAAATGTCGACGTATCTTACTTTTCTAAGATTTGTTGGTAAAACTAAAAACTACTCACGTAACAATTTGGTGACGGTTACAGCCACTTTTATGACTTAAGTAATATAACAGGGTTATAATTAGCTCAGTTATAACTAAAGACGATATAGAGGAGTTAACAAAAAAGTTTTAGTCCCAATCGCAGCACTAAAGCTTTAATGGACGACGTAATACAGCTTTGAGAGTTATAATGGTGCTAGTAGCAGCAAGTATACTTAACACGTTATAGTTTAAACCTTTCTATGACACCCAAATCTTCATAAAGGTGTTCACCGACTCCTTTTATCACTTATTGTTGTAAAGTTGTTGCAATGAACTGTTATATACCACTTAAGGTGCTATATTGACTATTATTGCAGACATAAGCTATAAAATAGAGTTTGTCGAGAGTTTAGTAACACGAGAAACTAAAGGTCCAACAAAGGTAAAACAACTCCTCTATCTAGGTTTAACCTGTAATAAAGGTTTTAACTAAAACTTATTGTGTTAGGCAGTGCTCTTTCAAAGACGTTCTAAAGGTATTGGTGTCAAACAACGCAAGTATGGGTTGTTTTTAACACTAACCTCACGTTTGTTAAGTTCGCCATTGTTTTGGTAACCTAACAATTAATATTATTTCGAGTTATTCAACATTTGACTACAATATACAAAATTTCTTACATTTTTTTTTTCATTTGTAATGGGTTTGCTCTTGACTCTAGTCTATGTCAGAGATGACAGAGACAAAGTCTACGATGAAGCGTTCCATGAATGCCACTTAATTTTACATATCACTGCTCAGGAAGCAGGAATGAATAATAATGTTTAGCTTGAGGTACCTATTTTATTATCATTCACTTTTCTTTGAAATCTTTAATAAATCTTAGGCGCGTTAAATTGAGATGAGAAACATTACCGTGAAATCATAAGGGCAGTCATTTTTCACTTCACATACTTAAATCACTTAATCATCATCTGCCTAGCCTTTTCCCAACTATATTGGGGTCGGCTTAATATTCCATAATATTATTCTGCTGTGTTGAATAATGGATGACATAACACTTCCACTACGAACAGAATTTTAGTAAGGTTACAAGCTTTTTCAATCTTGACGTGCGCTTTTCTACCACCTGTAGTGCTCACCAACGCGGTATCACAACGGTAATACCGGTTAAAGTAGTAGCTGACGATGAATAAGCGCTCTTGTGCAACTTTAAAATCTTTGTGACACCGTACTTAGGCTTTCTATAACTTTTACTTGAAAAATTGTGGGCCTCTTTCGTGGTTATAATTGAGTTAGAGCATGCTCTAACTCAGTTGCACAGGTATGCGTGAACACTTTTATACTCAAATGGAACTGTTATACGAGTCTTATATAGGTTTTTTTAACGCTTTAGTGTTAGTTGGGTAGTCAAGTCTTAACATGAACCTTAATTTATCTTATTTCAGGATTATTTGCAGAACTTGGCGCCCATTTAGATCTAAATTATTTTATCTGTAATCACGGATATTATTAACATTAAACTTTGGCTCTTCTTTTCACGTTTGTTTTGTATACGATGTCACTATTTTTACACGACTGCGTAAAAAAAAGGTGTGTTATGTTTTCAGGGTTCATGTACGTATGTTTGTTTGTGAGTTTCTTTATTTCATCATAACTTCTGAACGTCTTAACCGATTTCGATGTATGTGGTATCGTTAGAAGCGTTGCGTTTTTCCGGGTAACATAGGCTAGTAGAAAATTAAAAAATATAATGGGGTAGCCATGGATCATGAAAAATGGGAATATTTTTTTATTTTCAAGAAAATGTGCCGACTTGAGAGCTTGCTTAGTACATAACAAAAATATATAACAGTAGTATTCAATATACATTCTTTCGGTAATAATGAACATTTTTAAAATAATATTAGGACAGCCATGGTTCATGAATAAATAAAAACGGACCAATTTTTTTTCATATGTAATTAACAGTATAAGTACTACTAACTAACTAATACGTTTACTATCATCGTCTTGACTTTGCTGAGTAGATTATAAAAGTATATGACAGTAGTATTCAAAAGATTCGTAAGTATCTATAAAAACGACCTTTCATCATGAAACTTATTTGTCTCCTGCGAAAAAGAAAGCAAAATTTAAGACAAAAGTAAAACGATTTTTAAGTGTTCTCTTAAAAATCGTTTGATTGGAAAAATTTCAAATCTTAAAAATTCCTGGTTTTTAGATTTTTTCCTTTGTAAACATACAATTACCTAGCTGGATGCCAAATTTCAACTTTCTAGGAAATCTTGAAGTGGGTTAGGTTTTTGATCTATTGGTCAATCAGTCACAAAAAATCCGGTTTTTATACGTTAATATGTCAATAACTTTTGGATTCTAGACATGCTAAGAAATTTTAATAAATCTGCCAAATTTCATGTGTGTAGGTTAAATAGGTTTTGAGTTGTGTAGGGGTCAAAATTAGCTCGGAATGGTTCGTGTACACATACGGCTGCTGCGTTGTCGGTTCCTTTTTAGGGTTCCGTAAACGAAGGGTAACCAATGGCACCCTATTACTAAGCCTCCACTATCCGTCCGTCCGTCCGTCTGTCTGTCTGTCAGCGGGCTGTATTTCAAGAACCGTAATAGGTAGACAGTTGAAATTTTCACAGAATGTGTATTTCTATTGCCACTATAACAACAAATAATAAATATTGTATTTAATTGGAATTGTAGTTTTTACATTCGGGAAAACTGACCTTAACACTAAATCGAGGATAATGAATTTAGTGTGAAGTTCAGTTTTCCTTAATGGGAAAGAGCCTTTCCTTTGGGCCCCGTAGAGCTCGTCTCAAACTGGTCACACTCCCATGGTTTGTAATGAATTCCCAAGAATTATTTCACCTTATTTCGACTTATAAAGCTAAGGGACAAGGAGAGGATGATAAAAGAGTTAAAACAAAATAGGAATTGGAATATAAAAGAGTAATTGACCATAGTTAAAACCACCCTATCGCTTTGGGATATCCTGTAATGGTAGAAGTGTTGTGATAAATAAATAAATAAATAACGCTTGCATCAGGCATAACTATGTGTTATTTTGATTTACGTTACTAAATTTCTTAATAATAATAAAGAGGCTCAGTAACCATTTTTTTTGCTACGTAGGACTAGAGAAAACCTGCAGCGGTCATAACAGTACACGTTCCCTACGCTCAACCATATATTACCCAATCCTAAAGCAGAGGACTGCAAAGTGCCTCTGCTATTGAGTGAGGCCATTTCCCAGAAATACTGGACGCGCGCTATATAAATTAGCCCCTTATAGCCAGCCTATAAACTTATTACTGAGAGAGTACATAATTTACTGGTACACAAGCGTACCGCATCGTCGGTCGGTTGCAGAACTCTTTACAATTGGCTTGCTTTACGCCGATGTGGTTTTGGAACTCGTCACTTCTCACTTCCTTAATCTACCCGTTTGGGGATATACGCAAAGTACTGCAGCAACCGTGTCACGTCTGTCAGCATGCGTTCCATCTAGGGTTTCTAAAATACGTGTCTCCATCAATGCGTGTCTCGCTAATTTTTTTTTTGTATCAGTGAGAGACATTCGGGGGCCGGTAGTGATTTAATGAAATACGATCCTTAGCGTCCATTAAGATGGCTATCAATTCAGTTTAACCCATAATCGGTGAAGCCTACTCCGATCCAAGGAAGTGTAGGTACGTACATCAAGAGCAGTGCAAAATATCCTACAGGCAGTCAGTCCATAGGGTCAAGTAACCACTACTATCGTTAGGTTGATTTGAAGTTTTCTTAAGCAATGGCAAGGTAGCATCATAGCTCAAACTGGCCCTAGTTTGTCACCAGTAATATTCGGTTCAGCTTTTCGTAGGCAGTGCCTCGGTTGTCTCCAGTTCGGTTAAAGTCATTGCTATATGCAGTCATCGTCACTGGTTTGTCTCAAATGCAAAGCACTCCCTCTAGAAAACCTTTCTCCGAGTCCCTAAAACCAAGCGCAGGAGTAGGTTAGCTCACTTAAGTCATAGAAAGGAATCAGGAAGAATAAAACAGTCGACACTCACCCATTTGTTTACCAACACAGTCTCTGAGATTCACGCGCGTGCCCTACACAGTATTCACATGAATACTAGACTCATATAACCTGGCCTTAAACTACACTTATCTTATAAAACGTATTAATTAATAGCCAACCTCTCATCAGACATTTTTTTTAAATAAGTTATCCACTGAGTTCTCACACTTACGCAGAATTCCTCTTATCGACATTTTTTTTTACAATTTCTTATTATTGTTTCAAGAGACCTTTTGTGTTTTACTCGCCCTCAAATTAAACAAACCAAATGTCGCACAAGTATTGTAAGTGCTATTAAACAGTTTTAGGGTTCAGTACCCAAAGGGTACCTTTTTTTTTGCAACGGGGGGAAATTTTTATGGATGTCCTCCGGCCCTGGGGCGGGCGGAGGGGTCTGTCAGACTCTTACTGACTAAAACCACCCCGGTGCTCCATCTTCAACGGAACTCTGTAACTAAGCTTCTGTCCGTTCGTCCGTCCATCCATCCGTCCATCTGTCAGCGAGCTGTATCTCAAGAACCGCAATAGGTAGTCAGTTGATATTTTTACAGATTGTGTATTTCCATTGCCGCTCTAATAACAAATAATACAATTTTTGGTTTATGGTACGGAACCCTTCGTGTGCGAGTCTGAGTCGTACTTAATGGGTTTTTGAAAGTTGTTAAAATTTTACTTTGAGTTGATGGCTGCCCCTTGTCTCTCATTGCTTTAACATCAAAAGGACAATTTATAATTTTTAAGTGGTTTGACACCATATGCAGCATTTTAAAAATAAATATAATATTTGTTATTAAAGAAGTAAGTGAAAGCCAGTCACAACATCTCTCGTGACGATCAACGACGCGATACGACCATCGATGTTGGCAGCCGATTTATTTAGTCAACCTCTCAGCGTGTAATCACAGTTAGAGTGAACGTGAAGTGTCATTCCATCATGTTTGTATGGATTGTAAGCTCGCTTCATGAAATTCCCTGCTGGAGTCTGTGTTTCCTGATAGCTACAATCTGGGAGTCTTTAAGTCAAGAGTGACTATGTTACTGTATCGCATCTTTCATCATCATCTTTTGGGGGCCGAGTCACCCGCGTCCGTAAGAGAATAACCATTGTTTGACCATACACGTAGTCCCCGGGTGGTGCTAATCAGGAGACACTAACTGCTGGTAGGCTTTGGCCGATGGCCTGTGACCACCCACTGGGCAAAGACGTACCGCCAAGCGGCCTAACTGCGTTCCGGTACGATGATCAGTGTAGCCAATTCAGAGGAGTTGGGTCGAAATAGTTGTTCCAATGCAGGCAGACCAACCAGGCTAGCCCTGGCATGGGCGTATCGGGAGATTAGTCGCGGAGAGTAGCACGGTGTGCCGCTGGCCGGCCACAGGTAGTTGGGGGCCCAAGTAGTGTGCTAGCCACACATGAAAGGCTGCCCCGCCAACTGACGAAATGTCCCGAAATGCACCACTGTGCTGGTTGGCGACCAGATGATAGGGCCCGGTGGTCATTCTCGGGGGGCTCGGGCGTCCCCGCAGTCTCCAGGCTAGTCCCCCAATGATGTTGTCCTGTCAGGCCCAGGAAAGAAGAGAAGCCAAGGAAAAGCCAAGGAAAGGTTAGCAGCAAGGAACCTCATTTCACTTCCTTCTCCTCAACCTCCTTACCCCATTTTTTTTATGAACAGGAATAATAACAGAAAAGCTGTACAGCGGCAGCATGCCCTTTCGCATAAAGTGCACCTCTCTAATATACAAGGTCTGCACTCAAATCTCGCTGCAGTCCATCACCACCTAGAGACTGAGAAACAAGCGCTCTTGTTCCTGTCGGAAACGCAAATCGGATGTCCGTCCGACGTGTCATACCTGTCTTACCCAGGATGTACCCTGGAGCACCACTTCATACCACGCGCGGGCGTATGTATGTACGCCCGGGACGACATCTGCTATCGGCGTCTCCGTTACCTTGAAGACTCCAGGTTCTCGACGCTGTGGGCTATAGTGGACACAGGCCTAGACAAAATGGTCTATGCCTGCGTCTACCGTTCGCACAGCGGTGATTTGGAGACAGCTGGGCTTACACAGCGGCGCTCAGCAGCGGTACCCTTTTGCCCAATTGGTGTTACTGGGGGACTTCAATGCCCACCATCAGGAGTGGCTCTTCCCATACCAGTGCACAGACCATGCTGGACGAGAGACGCGAAAGCTAGCAATTGCGTTAAATCTTACTCAGCTGGTCCAGGGGTCAACGAGGGTGCCGGATGTTGATTCGCACACTGCCAATTGCTTGGACCTTTTGCTAACAACAGATCCAGACCGCTATTCGGTGTCGATTTCTTCACCACTGGGTAGTTCCAACCACTGTCTGGTGAAGTCTGTGTCCGTTTACTCCCCGTCCGATCCTAGCCCACGAGACACCCGGCGGGTATGGCGATACAGGTCAGCAGATTGGGATGGCATGCGATCTTTCTTCGCATGTTACCCTTGGCAGCCTACTTGTTTTTCTTCGACTGATGCTTTGTCGTGCGCGGACGCCGTGACGGATGTGTTGCGGAGGGGAATGGAGTACTACATTCCGTTCTCTGACATAACTATGTCTGGCGAAGATCGTCCAAGGTTTGGTGCCGAGTGCAATCGCGCTGATGCGTTTTTTCGCAAAGCAAATGACGTGACTCGGAAGAAGAGAGCCTTCAACAGGGCTGCCAAGTCCTGCATGAAGGTGTTGCGGAGGGCACGGTTTGACTACATCAGCCGAATAGGGAAACAAACACGGAACAAACTTGCTTCATACCCAGCAGGTAGTAAGGCTTTTTGGTCGGGAAACAAACACGGAACAAACTTGCTTCATACCCAGCAAGTAGTAAGGCTTTTTGGTCCCTGGTTAAGTCGGTTGAATCGAACTTAAGTCCGCCTCTGTACATCAGTGTGCGTAAATTGTTAAATAAATAAATAAATAAACTTCTGCCGCCCCTCACTACCACCACTGCTGATACCCGACGGGACGCTGGCTCACTCCACTGAGGAGAAAGCAAACTTGTTTCCTTCTTTGTTTGCGGAATCTTCACGTCTGGATCCTGGTGGTGCGACGCCCCCTGTTTCTCCTGGTTGATGCGAGTCGAGTATGTCGAACATTCGCATTCATCAGAAAGACGTCCGTAAGGTACTGCGTAACCTAGACGTGAATGAAGCTAGAGGTCCCGATGGGATACCGGCAATTGTTCTGAAGACTTGTGCGCCTGAGTTATCTCCGATCTTGACACGCCTCTTTCGCCTTTCGTTAGAGACTGGAAAAGTGTCGAAGGCTTGGAAGCAAGCTAATGTTCAGCCTGTGCCCAAGAAGGGTAGTCGAGCTGACCCGTCGAACTATAGACCCATCTCGGTAACGTCCATACTCTGTAAGACTATGGAACGTGTGCTGAATCATAAGCTCCTGGCGTACCTAGAAGCGAATGATATTCTTAGTGACCGACAATACGGGTTCCGCCAAAATCGGTCAACTGGGGATCTTCTTGCGTATGCCATTCACATCTGGAGTCAGGCCATAGAAAAGCACGGGGAGGCACTAGCGGTCTCCCTTTACATTTCGACAGGGTCTGGCACGATAGCCTTATTGGTAAGCTTCCTTCCTTCGATCTGCCCGCAGGTTTGTGTGATTGGATCGCAAATTTCCTGAGGGATGGGTCTATTTGAGTGGTCATAGATGGCTGCTCGTCTGGACTGCTGGATATTAATGCCGGGGTTCCTCAGGGGTCAGTGATTTCGGCAATACTGTTATTGCTGCATATTAATGATCTGCTTAAACCCGGTACCTTTGGGTATGCAGATGACATCACTGTTGCTGAGAGATACGTGTCCGACGCACGAGCTGGTGGGTCGCAATCCAATCTCTTTGGGAGGCTATGGTTGAGCGCTTGAACGTGTCCTAACAGGCCGTCTCTAAATGGGGCGATGCCAATCTGGTCAAGTTCAATGCAACCAAGACCCAAGTGTGTTTATTTTCCGCCAAAAGGAGCCAATTCTACCCAGCTCCATCTTTCCGCGGTGCAACCGTGCCGATAACCGACCAACTTGAGCTTCTTGGGGTTACATTAAAATTTACTCTCAATTTTAGTCCTTTCATAGAGGCAAAAGCTCAAGTGGCTGCAAAAAAGTTAGGGGTCCTAGCAAAGGTGAGACAATACTTTCACGCCCGAACAGCTGCTCAAACTCTATCAAGCGCAAGTTCGATCGTGTATGGAATACTGCTCTTATCTTTGGGACGGATCTGCCAAATACCAGCTTGATGACCTTGAGTCAATAGAGAAACGAGCCAAGAGGGTCTTCGAAAATGATAGGCTCGTCGTGACGAAGCTCCAAAGTCTTGAGCATCGACGACGAGTTGCTAGCCTGTCGGTTTTCTACCGGTTTCATTTTGGAGAAGGTGCGACCGAATTGCATAATTTAATTCCGCCAAGCCCGTTCCATCATCGGTCCACAAGACGAACGGCGATGCGCTACCGATACATGGTGGACATCCCACCCACACGCATAAAACATTTTGGGAACACATACATAATGCGTACAGCTAAGGATTTTAATTCCCTGCCGGAGACTGTGTTTCCTGATAGCTACAACCTGAGAGTCTTTAAGTCAAGAGTGAATAGGTTATTTTTAGGCAAGCGTGCTCCATCTTCGACCACGTCATCGCTTACCATCAGGTGAGATAGTGGTCAAACGCGTGCCTATCAATAGTGAAAAAAGAAAAACTTAACCTAAGCTTACACGATGAGAGGTTAACAGAATCGCACTACCGTTTTCACGAATAAGCAAAGTTGTTTGACCGATGTGTGGCGTCACCCTAAAGTCTTAATACACATTCCCTTAATTAGCACAAAAGTTTGGACGTAGCTTGCATGCTTGCCATTGTGCCATAACAAGTTCTGATAAATGAAATATGGCATGCAATCTACTCGCATGTTATTGTGCAATTAACAAGCATGTGAATTAAGGCCTTATCGTGGCTAAGGAGAGTTGTCTTCACAGTGGCAGACTGATTTGCAAATGGTATAATTTTTTTCAATTTTTCAGATTTTTTATGTATTGGCACTGGTACGATACTGAATAGAAGAACCATCATCACTGGTGCGAATTTAATGGATCCGTGGTTTAATAGGCAAAGGGATCTACGAATCTGGGCATTGGGCAATAAGGGAACTAATAAAACACCTTACAGATATAGAGTTTGGAGAACCACAAGACTGTTCCCGAAGAGTTTGAATATGGAACACTGGCACGGGCCAAGAGGCATCCATTCACCTCGTCACGACGTATGTATAATCCATACTTTAGACCAGATGTTTGTTTTGAATTATATTTCCTATTATGGCATGTATCCAACTAGTAGTTATTTAATGTACAAGCACAGTACAATTTCGGAAGATATATGGTTTGGGGGCTCTGGTTATGAATATCTTCAGCATATCAAAGAAAATTATAAAATATTTATCGCTAAACAGTATAGACATAATATTGTGGACTGTTCTAAGTACTTGCCCAAGTATTGGGGTAAATTTATATGTATAATAAATGTTGAAGGTTTTCCTGGAATACAGAATGGTTGTGGATTACATACCCAGATTAGTTCAAGAGATTTTTTGACAGGGCTGGGTTGTTTTGAAATAAGATATAACGAAGAGAGGATCTATGCGTTTACAGATCTTCGCTATTATGTTGATTGGATATATTTAAGGGCTCATATTTACAGTGGCGAGTATTATGAATATGCTTATCCTCAATGGGGTATAAGATTTGGTTATCTCTGGAATACTATGAGTGCAAATGATCCTTACATACCTCACTGGCAAAAAAAGGCGGATTTTTACCCTTTGGGCAAAAAATAAAAATAAAAGTTTTACGTCTTTATCAAGGCATTTTTTTAGAAAACCGATAATTTTTAGGTGTCCGTACCCGAAAGGTAACCAACGGAACCCTATTACTAAACCTACGCTGTCCGTCCGTCCGTCCATCCATCTGTCAGTCGTCCGTCAGTCCGTCCGTCTGTCTGTCAGCGGGCTATATCTCCAGAACTGTAGTAGGTAGGCAGTTGCAAAAAGAATGGTCCCGGCCTTAAGTGAAAGGTAGATAGTAGATCTCTTAGTGGGCTAGCAGTGTAAATGTTACGGTCAAACTGATTAAATAGCTGTTATACAAAAAATAGCTAGTCCATTACATCCGTGCCGGGGCTAAATAACTTGACAACTCGAGTTAGCCATTAGCTCAAACGCTTTCTACGTAGGTAGGTATATGAAATATTGGGAAAAAAAATCATCTCGGAATCTGCATTAGTTTTGCAGAAATTGTCTCCGTTACTAATTTCCCTTCTATTGTGGCAAGGGTCCAACTCTCCGGATGACAGAGAGGCATATGGAGCGGCTAAGCGCGCTTGCAAAAAAGCTGTAGCCAGAGCCCGCAGCAAAAGTCTGGCGCCCTTGTACGACAAGCTGGAAACTGCGGAGGGGCAAAAGCTTATTTTTAAGCTGGCGCGTGCCCGGGAGAAAGCTGCACGGGACATTAGCAAATGTCTCTGTGTGAGGGACGCCCAGGGTAAGCTGCTCTACGATGCCCCCTCTGTTAAGGAGAGATGGTGTACATACTTCGCGGAGCTGTCTAACAAACAGCATCCCCATAACCTTCCTCCCGAACCGCCTCCTAACCTTGGACTTATTTCCCCTATTTCCCCCGACGAAACCCGCATTGCTCTTCGCCACATGAAGAACCGGAAAGCGGTCGGGCCTGACAATGTGCCAATTGAGGTGTGGAAGGCGATGGGCCCACATGGCGTGGACCTTCTGACGGATCTTTTTAACCGCATCCTGATCACCAAGGAAATGCCGAACCAGTGGCGATTTAGCCTGATTATCCCTGTATACGAAGGCAAAGGTAGCGTACAGGATTGTAGTAGCTACCGCGGTATCAAGATCATGTGCCACACCATGAAGCTCTTCGAGCGCATCATTGACACACGGCTCCGTAGCGAGTGTACTGTCTCTGAGTGTCAATACGGCTTCCGGGCGGGTAACAGCACCATGGACGCAGTATTCGCCTTACGGAATCTGGCTGAGGCTTACAGAGAGAGAAGGAGAGCTTTGCATATGGCCTTTTTAGACCTGCAGAAGGCCTTCGACTGTATACCTCGGCAGTCCATCTAGTGGGCACTGCGCTTCAAAGGCGTTCCCGAGGCCTATATTGACATTATCAGAGACATGTACCGCGATTCCGTGTCCTCTGTCCAGACTGCTGTTGGCGAATCGAATGGCTTCCCAATATCTGTTGGCGTTCACCAAGGCTCGGCTCTTAGCCCGTTCTTGTTTAACGTAGTGCTCGATGTAGTTACGGCAAACATCCAAGATAAGCCCCCATGGCTAATCATCGCCCTCGTTAATCAGAACAAAGCCCATCTTGAGCGCAAAGTCAACATTTGGAAGGACACGCTTGAAAACGGTGGTCTGAGACTAAATGTGGCGAAGACTGAGTACATGTCCTGTGGGGGCACGGATTCAAATAGGTTCATCCGAATAGGTTCGGACCTGATCAGAAAGTCCGATACGTTCAGGTACCTACCTTGGATCCGTGCTGCACGAGTCTGGCAACGTGGACGACGATGTCCAAGCACGTATAGGCGCGGCTTGGGCGAAGTGGCGCGAGGTAAGGGGCGTTGTATGCGACCGCAAAATGCCTCCTAAGCTCAAGGGGCAGATATATAAATGCATCATACGGCCTGTCCTACTGTACGGCGGTGAATGTTGGCCAGCACTAAACAGACACACCCAGGAGCTTCGCGTCACGGAGATGAAGATGCTGAGGTGGATGAGTGGCGTAACGCGATCCGATCGCATGCGCTACTCTTTCATCAGAGGTAGTCTTCGTGTCCGTGACGTGGGGGAAAAACTGCAAGAGTGTCGTCTGCGATGGTATGGCCACATCATGCGCCGCCCTATGGAGTACGTTGGTCGGGGATGCATGAATATGGCTGTTCTTGGGGCTAGGTCCCGTGGTCGCCCTCGCAAGCGCTGGTTGGACGTCGTTAAGTCCGACATGAGAGCCAATGGCCTAACTGAGAAGGATGTTCAAGATCGGGCAAAGTGGAGGAAGCTAAGTAGGAAGGCGGACCCTGGCAATAGCCGGGATTAACGCCAGGTAGAAGAAGAAAAAGACTAATTTCCCTTCTATTCCGTTCCATTCATCTGCCGGGCCTTTTCCCAACTACATTGGGGTCGGCTTCTAGTCAAGCCGGATTTAGCTGAATACCAGTATTTTACGAGGAGCCGCTGCCTACCAGACCTCCACAACCCATTAACTAGGTAACACGGTACTTTATGGCAAGACTGGAGTCAGATTTACTGGCTTCTGACTATCCGTAACGACTACCAAAGATTTAGAAATGACAGCCGGGACCAATGGCTTAACGTGCTTTCCAAGGCACGGAGGAAACTCGGTATGTTAAGATGGTCACCCATCCACAGACCAACCTTGGCAAGCGTTGCTTAACCTTGAAGATCGACCCGTGCGGCTGTTATTATCTAGCCACGAGCTCCTCCCTTCAATTCCATTCCATTATTAAGTCGTAATTTGTTTTTCGTGCTAGAAAAATTAAACATGAAACATAAAAAAAAACTAAAACATAAAATTAAAACAACTTGACAAGAATCTTGTTTCAAAAACATACAAAATTATCCTCAGGTCGGGTTCAAACTCGAAGTTCATAATTGTCAGTCCGGCGCTATACCGTTAGATCAATAGGTTACTTGTCTACCGTGGCGAAAATGTCGTTCGTTAATTTAAATAGGTCTGGGCGATAGGGGCGTTTCCGCAAGCTGGGGACAAAACAAAATGGGAACAATCAGCCTTATAAAAACATCGCCAATAGTCCAACCTACACTTCGAAAAATAGACGTAAACACTTACCCTGTGACTTCCACTACTCGCACACAACGTTTCACCAACTATAATATATTCTGGCGTAATTTCTAGCAGAGATGACTTAAATTTTCAGAAATTAGGCAAATTGACGTCCTCCGGTATCATTATTTTTCTCCCACCGTCATTATTTGTCAATTGCCTCATAAAATTTCAAAACTATGTTTCGAGCTTAGTAACGCCATCTAGTATTGGACACGCAATTTAGACTATCGAACATTACAACTTATTAGTTTTTACAAGCTTTTATTTAGTTTCACCTGTCAAGTTGTCTGTGTGTAATTATCTTGCAAATTAAATTTGACAAATTTCTTCTTTGTATATCGCGTGACAATGCAATATTATTATGACATGGAGCTGATCTCATGATGGCTATAGGAACTCGATTATGAAACAAAGCAACACCATCGAATTAGAACTCGTTTGATTTGTCTTGACGAGTACTTTGTCTTTAAATGGTATTCAGGGTCTAATGATGGTGCTGGAAGGTGGCTATAGGAACTCTGTAATGAAACGAAGCAACCCCATCGAGTTAGGACTCGTTTGATTCGTTCATATGAGAACTTTATCTCTAGCTGGTATTCAGGGTCTGATAATGGAGCTGGAAGATGGCTATAGGAAGTTCGTAATAAAACGACACAAGCCCATCGAGTTTGGACTCGTTTGATTTGTCTTGACGAGTACTTGGTCTTTAAATGGTATCCAGGGTCTGATGATGGAGCTGGAAGGTGGCCATAGGATCTCTGTAATAAAACGGCGTAACCACATTGACTTTTGGCTAGTTTGATTAGTCTTAACGAGTACTTTGGTCCTAAATGGTAACCAAGGATTGATGATGACGCTGGAAGGTGGCTATAGGAAGTTCAAAATTTAACGACACTATCCCATCGAGTTTGGGCTCGTTTGATTAGTTTTGATGAGTACTTTGGTCCTAAATGGTAACCAGGGTTTGATGATAAAGCTGGATGATGGCCATAGGAACTTTGTAATGAAACGAAGCAACCCCATTGACTTTGGACTTGTTTGATTTGTCTTGACTAGTCTTTAGCTGGCATCCAGGGTCTGATGATGGTGCTGGATGGTGGCTGTAGGAAGTTCGTTATAAAACGACACATTCCCATCGAGTTTGGGCTTGTTTTATTTGTCTTGAAGAGTACTTTGTCTCGAGCTGGTATCCAGGGTCTGATGATGGAACTGGAAAAAGGCTATAGGAAGTTCGTAATAAAACGACACAATCCCATCGAGTTTGGGCTTGTTTGATTTGTCTTAATGAATACTTTGTCTCAAGCTGGTATCCAGGGTCTGATAATGGTGCTAGAAGGTGCCCAAAGGAACTCTGTATTGAGACTCAGCAACACCATCGAGTTGGGACTCATATGATTTGTCTTAAGAAGTATTTTGTCTCTAGCTGGTATTCAGAGTCTGATGATGGTGCTGGAAGGTGGCTGTAGGAAGTTCGTAATAAAACGAAACAATCCCATCGAGTTTGGGCTCGTTTGATTAGTCTTGATGAGTACTTTGGTCCTAAATGATTACTAGTGTTTTTCCTGCTAAATGTTGTCAGGGCACTGCTGAAAGAAGAATTTTATTGGGCTTCGTTGTGCACAAAATGCAAGGAACTACTGTAGATAATGCAGTTATTTACCTTGGCTCCAAGTTGTTTGTTGCATGTCAAGCTTACGTGGCTTTTAGTCGAGTTAGGACTTTAGCAGGTCCTCAAATCGAAGAAAACATTTATTTATTTCCCCTGTTACATCTGTCATGACTGGTTTATTATTTATTTATTTGTTTGTAATGGGTTTGCTCTTGACTCTAGTCTATGTCAGAGATGACAGAAACAAAGTCTACGATGGAGCGAGCCTACCCAGAAGGAGCCTGTTCACTCTAACTTTGAAGAGATTAGGGTTGTAAGCTTTTGGAAACACAGACGCAGGCAGAGAGTTCCACTCCTTTGCTGTGCGCATTATAAAAGACGTTTGAAAACACTTAGTTCGAATTGGTGGAATAGCCACAAGGTAGGGATGGTAAGATGCAGTGCGTCTGGATGTGGGATGAGGTCGTGGAGTTCTTGGGCATACTCACCGAAGTACAATCTGTAGAAGACCGACAAGCAGGCAACCTTACGGCGATGAGCCAAGCTGCAAGCTATGTAGCTTGGCATTCACCAGTTTTACGTCGCCGATGAGCCTCTTAGCTCTGCGTTCCACCGAGTCAAGCGCGGCAAGCTGATACTTAGCTGAGCCATCCCAAAGGTGCTACAATACTCCATGCAGGATCAGACTTGTGCTTTGTAAAGGGTTAAAAGCTGTCCAGGCTGAAAGTATCGCTTCACCCTATTTAGGATGACCAGCTTTTTGGCCGCAGTTTGGGCTTTGTACTCGATAGTGGCGCCGAAGTTGAGACTGGATGTCAACCCCTTTTTGCGGTAAAAAGACACGCCTGTGTTTTGGTGGCGTTAAAAGTGATCAGATTGTCATAACCCCACTAGGAGACAACGCTTAAGGTCAAATTTGTCCGCTCTACCGTGGCTTCTCTCAAGGAACAAACTTCAACCCCACTGGTTGTTGCGCTGGACAAGTATCTCTCTGAAAGCGTACTGCCATCTGCGTACCCAACAAGACCAGGCTGAAGTAGGTCATTGATGTGCAGCAGGAAAAGAGTTGCAGAGAGAACAGACCCTTGAGGAACTCCGGCATCAAAAGCCATGAGGTCAGAGGAGCAGCCGTCAACGACCACTCGGATCGACCGTTCACTCAGGAAGTCTGATATCCAGCTACAAAAACCAGCTGGGATGCCATAAGCAGGAAGCTTGCTGAGTAGACCTGCGTGCCAGACCCTGTCAAAAGCCTTCGAGATATCAAGCGACACGGCAAGTGCTTCGCCGTGTATCTCAATGGCTTCGCCCCAGCAGTGCGTGACATACACAAGAAGATCGCCAGTTGACCGTCCCCGGCGAAAGCCATATTGACGGTCACTGAGGAGATTGTTAACTTATGCTATAACTAATTATAAACAATGCATTCCTTGTGAATTCACCCAGAGTACTACAAAATAGGTCCGTCTCATTAGCAATCAGGTTGAGCGTGCAAAGTGCACGCGTCAGCGGCGCCTCCCTTAGAAGGTTGGTCCGACTGCGTGGCTCCACCAGCAGGCGCGGTCGATGTCGTCGCCACACGTACCTATCGGGCACACACAGGTTCACCTGCCCTAAAATAATGGGATTGTGCAACTTTCCTCTCAATATTTTGAATATAAATAAGGTGAGTGCCAAATTCCTCCTTACCCTCAACTCGTTGTATCCCACCATACTTAAAATAAATAAGGTGGGATACATCAATGGATAGAATGGATTGACACCATAATATCTCATATATAAATATCTAATAAATTTATTTTTTATTCTCTCCAGCATGAGACTATATTTAGCTTCATGCGGAGACCAGATGACTGCGTTACATTCTAGCTGGCTCCTAACTAGTGCGTTATACAGTGATATGACAGCTTTCATGTTCGCGAACCCTCGGACCGTACGAAGCATGAAACCCAAATTTCTAAAGGCCTTTCTGCAGCAACGCATCACGTGATCACGAAAAATCAAGCTGGTGTTAAAACTTACCCCCAAGTCCTTAACTTCTGTGACCCATACCATAGCTTAGTGGTATTGTACCTACTAGCACTATGAGTCTTTGTTGCTCGTAATAAATAATTTGATTGATTGATTGATAGGCAATCCGTCGATATGGTAACTACCTACGAAAGGATTGTGTGCACGAGAAAAAGTAATTGTCACACACTTTGAGCTATTAATCTGCAGGAGATTGTCTTTGCTCCAGCTCACTACCCTGTCAATGTCCCTCTGTAACCTGACACAGTTATCACTATTTCTTACTTCAAGGGGTTATTTGAGGTCATCGGCAAACAACAAACAGTTAGCATCTAGGACGACTTCTGGTAAGTCGTTTACCACAAGGAGGAACCCCAAAGGTCTAAGATTACAACCCTGACTCACTTCTGATCTCGTAAAATATGAATCTGACACGTGCCCCTCATATTCCACCTATATATTGTCGCCTATCCCTCAAATAGCTGGCAAAATTTGGCTGCAAGGAAGTTGGGGATCCTAGAAAAGGTGAGACGGTACTTCACGCCGGAACAGCTGCTCAAACTCTATCAAGCGCAAGTTCGATCGTGTATGGAATACTGCTCTCATCTTTGGGACGGATCTGCCATATACCAGCTTGATACCCTTGAGTCAATTGAGAAACGAGCCAAGAGGATCATTGGCAATGAGAGGCTCGTCGCGACGAAGCTTTAAAGTCTTGAGCATCGGCGACGAGTTGCTAGCTTGTCGGTTTTCTACCGGTTGCATTTTGGGGAATGTGCGACGGAATTGCATAATTTAATTCCGCCAAGCCCGTTCCATCGTCGAACCACAAGACGAACGGCGATGCGCCACCGGGAGTCTTTAAGTCAAGAGTGAATAGGTTACTTATAGGCAAGCGTGCTCCATCTTCGACCACATCATCGCTTACCATCAGATGAGATGGTGGTCAAGCGCGTGCCTATTAATAGTAAAAACAAAAAGAAAACATAAAAAAAAGCTGTAGTGAATGTGGAGTGAAACCAACACCAGCTAACTTCGTAAGCAAAATGTCATTATCGACTAAGTCGAATGCTTTTTGGAAGTCAAAGTAAACAGCATCAGTTTGCCCCCCAGTATCCACCGTTGGTGTCAGATGAGCCATGTGTCAGAGAAGATTACTGGTGGTACTTCTCTCTGGTCAAAACCCATGCTGAGCATCCGAAAGCTGAGCGCTCACCTGGTGATAAATGCTCTTGTAAATAGCAGTTACCAGTACTTTTGCCGGAGTCGACAACTCTGCAACTGGCCTAAAACCATCCACAGATTCTGCTGACCCCCCCTTCGGAACCGGAACAACCCGAGTCACTTTCCACCTCTCCGGGAACACGGCAGCTTGTAGACACTTGTTATAAATGTGAAGCAGTGGCTTCGCTAGCACTGACCGACAATCCTTAAAGATATAAGGGGGAATGCCATCAGACCCTGCGGATCGCGTCGGCTTCAGGTTTTGAAGCGCATGACATACGTCTACCAGCGATAATTGGTCCAAGTGTATTCACGCCGCTCCGGTAAAAAAAAAAAAAATGAAAAATGATACAAATAAATTACAAGTCCTATTAATCAAATAGATAGATGTTTAAATTTTTATATTTTTTTTTGCATAATATAAAAACTCAAATCATGATGACTAAAAAGTTAAAAATAAAGATAAAGGATTAAAAAAAACATTTTTTAAAACAAGCTTTTATTGCTTTTTTATAAAAAGAACTAAAAAGTTGAAAATAATTTAATTCAGATTATAAATATACTATTTTATAAGGTACATTTATCCCATTAAAAAAATAAAAGCGCGTTTCATGTTAACGGCAAGAGAAATAAAGAAGGTGAAACGCGCTTTAATTTTTTTAATGGGATATTTAAAGTCGAAGGTCGAGAAGTCGAGATGTCATGTTATTGACGGACACAAAGTGAAATATTTTAGTTAGTATTTTTTATAATATATAAATACGGCTTGCTAATAAATATTCAAAATACATTACACATTGTAGCTATCAATTATCCCCAAGTTGTGAGCTCTGTGTGTTATAATGGACATTATAATTATACAATACATTATAAACTTTTTTTTAAAAATTAAATTGTCAATTAAACATTGCTCATCTGTCAGAGCGCGCGACGATGCAAATATTAAAACATTATTGTTTTGTATAAGTCTCAATAAGAAAGTTTCGTGATTCCATAGATTGATTTATTGTTGTGTTTCAATTAATTTATCGTGTGTTGTTGTTTTTTAATGATTTAAAATGGAGCACGAGGAAAAAGTTAGTAATAAGTTAACCATAGATTCATAAACTACCTACCTAGTTTATATATTTGATATTTATTGTTAAACGTTTACTTATATAATATTTACATAATAATACAACAAAATATGTTTCTACAATTTCAAAGATAACTGAAAATGCGACAAATATGACAGAAAATGACAATATTGTCACATTTTCACTATGAAGTGCGTTTAATAATGCCGACAAATATGTAAATGTAAACCTTATTTGTAAACAAAGATGTAACAAGAATGGCAATACCATATGAAAGATTTGTGAGCTCAATGATGTGGTCATCCATGATTTAAATTACTAGATGCGCCCTAGCGCTTCTGGTTGTGTGAGCTCACTCTAAGTAAACATACTTTTCTCATGATGTATTATAAAGTCTCCGGACACTAACAAGTCGGCGGAAAGATGAAATCAAGTTCGGCAGCAACTTGACGCGCAAACGGTTTGACCGAACTTCCTTCGGATCGCCGAAACGAATTCGTTACGAAGACGATTTAAGTGTTGACGTAAAAAGAGCCGATTATTGCGCGAATATGCGATCGTCGCATTCATTTTTACGGCAAACCTTAACGCGCTTTCAGAGAGCGTTTTCCAGTTTACTTTACAAATGAGCGTGAAAATCCCACATTCGCGCGATTATCGTTATGTTAGAACGACGCTTTAGTGTAAATTATTGTGTGAATGTATAAAATATGTGATGGCATATCTAGCAATTTAAATCTTTTGCTGCCAATTTCAAATTAAAATGGAAGCACTCCAGATGCATTTCCATACATAATTTAATCAAAATCTTTGAATTATTGTAGGTTTTCAAGAAATCTATGATCCGTCGAAAAATAGTTTCTTACCTATATTTTAAGGCTGTTTATTGTAAGGCATTTAGTGATACAAATCTGAGTGGAAATTAAATGAAATTTTCATTATTGGAAACTTGAAATAAAGTGATTTTAAGGAAGTATTTATTTTATTCGATTACAATGATAAGACACATTTTCAATTAAGAGTAGAAACTTAAATTATAACGTGTGTTCTTTCACTGTTTAATACCAACCTATTCCGTCTCTTAAACACCCAAGCCAAATCAGGCAGCCTTCTTCCTTGTATTCAAGCTTTTTGACTCATGCAGTGCATTATAATTAGATATGTATTGCCCAGCCTTGTCCAAAATCCATAAGAATTTCTCGGCTTGAAAATGATATAACTTATGCAAACAGAAGGTAGGCAAACACGGCAAATCTTCATGTACAACGAGTGCTCTTCGATCAATATGATTCCCACAATGGTTACGTTTCATCGTAAACAAACTCACTATTAATCCTTACTAATATTATAAATGCGAAAGTAACTGTCTGTCTGTCATGCTTTCACACCAAAACTAAACCGACTTAAATGAAATTTGGTATACAGATAGTCAGCCTGAGAATTTACATCGGCTACTTTTTATCCTGAGAGTATGTTCCCTAGGGATCACGCGGGCGAAGCCGCTGGTAGAAGCTAGTAAAAATATAACTTCGAAAGATTTTCAAAACTACATATTGATTTCAAATAGACCATAGATTCAGATATTAATACTTCAGGGTTCTGTCAAATAAACTTAAAAAAATATGTGGAATGAAAAGAGGTTTAAGGTGAGTGTGTTACCGGTCTTCGAAAAGTGTAACACCAAATAACACGTAAGTTTACTAATACGAAACACTTAACAACGAATGCACGCTACCTCAAAAAACTTAACACTGTAGCCATGCGATCTCGAATAACAAAATCTCGAACGAAAAAATAAAATTACTCTTCTGAACGAATTCTTGTGAGTCTGTAGCGCTGTGTACGTTACTCCAGCAAGAAAGTATCTATTCGGGATCGCCCGAACTCCGTAAAAGAAACAAGATAGTAAAGGAAACAAGATAGCAAGTGGAGGCGACGGCGGCGGCGAGGATCTGATGCGGGAGCTGGCTAGTCAATCGGGCAGAGGTTCGCCTTTTCTTGTTAGGCTGCTGGAACTCGAGTACGCTGCGAACTTTTTTTTTTTTTTTTTTTTTTTTTTTTTTTTTTTTTTTTTTTTTTTTTTCGTCGATGGCCACTCGCAGTTTTCAACCCTAGAGGGTTGTCAACTACTAAACCGGACTTGCCTGTGTGGGCCTCTAGAATTTAAGGCCCCCAGCCGAGGCTACAAATATTATATTTATTAGAACTCCGCTCGCTGAGGGCACCCCCTGTGGGGTACGGACCTCGGCTCAGCGGCGTCGTTTTGGGGGGGGCAGCAAGAGACTGGCTGGGTCATGTCATTATTTAGGGAGATATTTGTCACTACTGGCTCAGCTTCGCGGGCTGGCTCGTTTGGCAAAAGACGGGGGGGAGCGTTACTGGGACGTCGCGACGGACCTCGGCGGCGAGGTCGGAATACGGATCGCGGTCTGTATTTGTGTTTCATGAGAGTGCTGGTTTCCCTACAGTTTTCTTGAAGGACGGTGATTGGGTCGTCAGGGTCGACGAGGGTATGCCGAGGACGGCGAATCTTACTAATCTTGGAGGGAGCGTATCGGGTAGCCGATACGATTAAGGGATTCTGGTGCTTTTCTGCAGATTCGATGAAGTGCTTAGTAAGACGCTTCATGAATTGCTTGATGGTTGGGACTTTGAGGTCGACATGTAGTCGGTCATTCCTAACGAACCACGGAGCGCCCGTGGCCTTTCGGAGAAAACGATTTTGGATGGTCTGCATCCTATGGATATGTCGATCCTTTGTGTGTGCGAAGACGGCACACGCATAGGTCATTATCGGACGTATGCACGTGGTATAGATGCGCAGTTTGCATTTAAGGGATAGCTTGCTGCGTGCATTCAGCATGGGATGAAGCCTACCGAGAGCGAAAGCGGCACGCGAACGTACCGCTTTTATGTGCTCGCCAAAGGTGAGGTTTTGGTCAAGGATCACTCCTAGATATTTGGCTTGCTTCTCCCAAGGGATCGGCTTGTCAAACATGGTGATCGGACTAAGGGGGGGTAGAGCTCTAGTACGCGGCTTGCGAAACAAGACCGCCTGGCTCTTCTCCGGATTTACCTCAATCCTCCATCTCCGAAACCATTCGCCTAGGGCGTTGGCGGATCGTTGGAGGTTGAGGGTGATGGCCTTGGTGCTCGTGCCGGAGCAGTAGATGGCCGTGTCATCGGCAAATAATGCCAACTGCGTCTTTGGGTTTTTGGGGACATCGCTAGTGAATAGCGTGAATATTAGGGGGGAGAGCACACCGCCTTGCGGTACGCCGGCACGGATGGGACGGGGGCTAGAAAGCGCCCCTTCGATACGATAACGAAAGGTACGATTCGACAGATAGTCTCGTAAGATGAGCACGAGACGGTCTGGCACGCCAAGTTTATACAGCTTGTAAATCAAGCCGTTGTGCCAAACTTTGTCGAATGCTTTCGCAATATCGAAGAATAGGGAACCAGACATCCGACCATGCTGGAAGTGGCCGTTGATGTGTTCAACGATACGATGTACCTGTTGAACACATGAGTGATTAGCTCTAAAGCCAAACTGCTCGTCTGGAATGAGGCTCTTGCGCTCGACAAAATCCTTGAGACGCTTATAAATAAGTCTCTCGTAGATTTTGCCGA
Source organism: Lacanobia oleracea (assembly GCA_950371165.1). Classification (NCBI taxonomy): domain Eukaryota; kingdom Metazoa; phylum Arthropoda; class Insecta; order Lepidoptera; family Noctuidae; genus Lacanobia; species Lacanobia oleracea. The sequence continues at coordinate 8,797,813 of OX493408.1, forward strand.
GCACATTGAGCAGACTGATGGGGCGATATGAGGTCGGGGAGGACTTGGGCTTTCCGGGTTTGGGAATACCAATAACGGTAGCCTCTTTCCACTCTTGGGGAAACATGTTGTTGGACAGAGCGCCGTTGAAAATGGCGGTCATCAACACGATCAGAGCTCTAGGGAAAAGCTGTAACACCTTGTTGGTGATACCATCGGACCCAGGTGCTTTCCTGGGTTTGAGTCGCTTAATGATATCCTCTACCTCGTCTGGTGTGACGGGGGGGAGGGGATCATCAGGGTCCTCGACAGGGGGGAGAGCAGTCCTACGTTCGACTTCAGCGTCCACCTCAGCGAGATGGGCCGGGTCGACCGGGATTGTGCTCGGGGAGCATTGAGACTCCAGACTGTCAGCCAGGCATTCGGCCTTCTCGTCGTCGTCGAACGCGACGGAATTATCGGGTCGAGTGAGGGGGGGCATAGTGGAAACCTCAGCGGCGCGTAATTTCCTCTGAAGCTCCCAAAATGCTAGGTGGTTTGGCTCGAGATCACCAAGAGTCTTATTCCAGCGCTCTTCACGCAGCTCTTTGACACGTTTACTTAACTTACGCTGTAAGTAACGCATAAAAGCTTTGTTATTTGCGCAGGGCCAGGAGCTATAAGCTCGGACGGCCGCGTTCTTCTCAGTCACGAGGGCACGCACATCGTCCGGGAGCTTCCAGCGACGATCAATCGTCACTGGGACCTCCCTTGAACAAGTGTTCAGGACCGATTGTACGTGTTCCGTGAGTGAGCTGATCGCGGATCCCGCGTCGGCTGCAGACTCGATCTCGTTTGGAATCTTATCCAAATGATGTGACGTGGTGTCTTTCAGCATTTCGCTTACTTTCTTCCAGTCAGTGATCATTTGGGAAGGGGGGGGTTGGTTGGGATCCATAGGACCATATCTGGGAGCGAGCTCCAGAATTACTGGTCTATGGTCCGAGTTTAACTCGTGCAGTGCCTCCACAGAATGCAACCGTAGGTTAACATTTTTGAGAAGGGTGATGTCGAGTGTATCGGGACGGTGAGTGTGGTCATGAGGGTAATGCGTGGGATGCATCGGGGCAATAACATCAAAGTTAAGAGAGCAGGAGAGGTCAGCAAGAGCTCTGCCTCTGCAGTTGGTGACCTGGCTATTCCAGGCTGGGTGCTTGGCATTGAGGTCGCCTGCCAAAATGACAGAGTCGCTCAAGCCAAGAAGAACTGTAAGATCATCTCTCAGGGAAATGTTGTCCGAAGAGCTAGCGGGGGGAATATAAGCTGAGATGATCGTAATAGGTTGATGGCCTGTCATGCCCAGCCGACAGACAGAGGTCTCAATCAGGGATAAGGTGGGTGGATCCATAGGGATGCAGTACAGGGACAGTTTATAATAAATGAGAGTACCTCCACCATGACACCGGGTCCTGTCATTGCGAACTAAACGATAGTTGGCAATTTTAGGATCCCGGTGGTGCGGTTTTAGGAGGGTCTCTTGCACCAGAAGAATATCTAAGTGATGGTCGCGGAGGAAAGTGGCGATCTCATCACGTTGGCTCGGAAGGCCGTTAGCATTGAAGTGCCCTATCCGGAGGGCCTTCGGTTTGAGTCTACTATTGATATGGGATCTACCCATTCAACGCATTGAAATTTTCGATGTGGCATTGAACGTCGCCAAACTCCTCTATGATCTCCGGCAGACTGCTGGAGCCTTCGGCTACAGCCTTCTGCATTGCTTTTGCCCTGGGCGAACAGAACGCCAGGTACATCAGCTGGGTGTTGTAAATTTTAGCCCCCTCGAGTAGACTAGAGTTACTCTTTGGGGGGGGAGGAGGGGGGGGGGACCTTTGCGCAGACTTTTGCGGAGGCCGTGAGTCCTTTTTAGCGCCTGCCCGGGAAGTTGTTGGCAGGGAAAAGGGGGGGATGGCGACATCCTTATGGGCTGGGACAGCCGGGGGGGACTTGGAAGTCTCGGGGGCCAGAGGGGCCTTTGAGGCTTGGGAGGGCTTTCGAAGCGCTGGGAAGTGCTTCTCGTGATTTTGCGCGTTCCATGGATTGGGGCGCTGGGGATCTGAGGTCTTGGGACGGACTTCCCTTTGCTGGCGAGCGTTACCGCGCTTCGCCAGGTTAGGGGAGGAAGATTTGGGAGCCTTGGGGCAGCCCCGGTAGTTAGCCGGGTGGCCAGACTCCCCACACAGCACACAGCTGGGAGGGTCGACGCAAAGGTTCCGGTCCTTTGGACGGGGGCAGTCTTGGGTGCCATGGTCACCCAGGCACTTAACGCAGCGCGGTTTGCCGTGGCAGTTGCGCTGCGAATGACCGTAGAGCTGGCACCTATGGCATTGACCATCGGTGCCACTACGATGTGGTCTCTCAATTCTGAGGCCCTCCAGGTTGCAGATCCTGGCAACCTTGTGTATAGGGTGAAATTTACCCTCGACGGGGTCGCAGACGACGAGCACCATGTTGAATGGTGCTCCGCCGCGGCGGTGCATGCGGTGGACCGCATGGACTGGGATGTCCTGGCTCTTCAGGTCATCCTTAATATCTTCCGTGTCAATTCCGGGAGGCATATTCCTCACCACAACACGGACTTGCTTTTCCTCACGGAAAGCGTAGGAATGGAAGGCAACCTTCCGGGAAATGAGGAGCTTGTGGAGCTCCCGGTAGTCGCTGGCCGCGGCTACCGTGACTTTTATGCCCTTCTGTATGGGCCGGGCGTGTGTGTACTGAATTTTGCGTTCAGTACACGCGGACGAGATCCATTTCCACGAGTCACTATCGTGGAGAAAGAACGGGGGAGGGGTCTTGGTTGCGGGAGGCGCAACCTGCGATGTAGCCATCGGGCTAGGGGGTCTGCTCACCTGCTGGGAGGTGCCAGCAGGTGAAACAGGGCGGGAGGAGGGGGCTGCCGAAGCAGGGACAGAGGAGGAGGCGGCTGTACGCCTCGCTTTTGCGGCGGAGTCCACCGCAAAGCTCTTCTTTTTCCTCTTCCCCTTGCCGACTGAAGTGAAGTCGGCCTGGAGGTCTGACGAGGAATTAGAACTGTCTGATAAATTCCCTAACTCCATGTCGTTGGAGTCAGGGTTGAGGGGGGAAGCCGGGCTCTCTGTAAATACCTTACACTTGAGAGGGGGGGCAATGGAGGGGGTGGGGTCCCTTTTGGAACCCGAAGTGGATGCGGGCGTGAGCTCAGAGGCTAATTGGCTCTGTAGCTCATCCGCAATAGAGGGGTTAGTTGCTGTGACGTACTTTAATAGGGTCTCAAGGATAGCCTTGAGCCCTGGGGATATTGATTTGTCGGCCTGAAGGGCCTGCATGGTCAATGAGTTGACCATGTTGATGAGAATAGGGGGGGGGAAGCTACGCTCCTACCTACGCCTCGAGGAGTCACGTAAAAACGCGGCTCCTCGAGCAGACAGTACCCCAAAAACTCCCTTCCCTTGGGCGTTTCCTAAGTGTTATTACCAGCGAGAAGAAAGCCCAAACAAACTCGCTGGCAACACTACTGTCTGTGGGCCTGAGGGGCCAATAACCTAACTCCCCGGGTGGGAGAGCCCGGGGATGAGTACCCTCCCCGCCGGGTGTAGGCAGGGAGGTGAGTACCTGAGGTGGGCCCTAAGCTTGTAAACCCACTGCCAATCTTAATGTGCAGTGGGGCCCTATGGGTCTTTCGACCGATCCGGTGCCGAAGGGGTAGACACACCCAACCGTCACCGGGTGCAGCTGTAAGAGAACGGGGTTAGAGCAGTGGCCGCGACTAGGAGATCCCCCAAGGCCGCAGACCAAAGTCCTTCCGACTTAGCCGAGCCCTGAAGGGGCTAGGCTGGTGCGTCGGGTCAGCACCACCTGGGTTCGTTAGCACCGCAAGGTATCCCCCAAGTACCACCAACTGTGGATTTCACCCAGAAGGGGCCAAGGCCGCGAACGTTGAATCAGCTACAAGTGTTTTCACACTCGTAGCCGACTAAACGGCGTAGCAGCGACACGTGAGCGCGTAGCTGAGTGCGTAGCACTAAGCCAGCAAACACGTAGCACTGCTACGGAGGGGCGGGGCGCGCGACTGTGACGTCGCACCGATGCGCTACGAGACGTAGCGGCGGCGGAGCTCTGCTACGGCGTAGCACGTGGCAGCGAGCAGCGTGGAGAGTGGGAGCGTGCGTCTCGGTCGGGTACCGAGCACGGAATGAACCTACGCTGCGAACTATGCCCGTACCTATTTTATATCGTTCTGTTTTGGCTGGCCAGCGGACCCTTCCTCACCCCCGCTGTCACATATTTATTTAAATCAGTGTAAATACATGCCATGAGCTGGCGCGTCTCTTATTATCTAACACTTAAACCTAATACCTAACTATTGACATATAGTTCTTACCTCTGCGACGTCCCATTACGCTATGGCGTGAGGATAAAGCGGCGCGCATATTTAAATGGCCTCTCCCCCCGCCTCACCACTATAAAACCGTACGGCACCGCCGCAGGCCTGTTTATTGCTATTGCGGGCGTCGCAGAGATAAGGTGAGGAAAAAACAGGTGGTAATCATCATTTAATTACATAACCTACCTATTTACATAACTGTTATCTTTTACAAACTTATTTCTAATTAGACAGTTTCCTAAAAACATTGTTTACATAGTAATTTGGGGTTCTAAGTGATTTATTTTTGCATACTACACGATTATTCTAATAAGACATACTCTAATACATTATTCTAATTACTAATTAACAATTCTTATTAGACATAATCTTCACACATTAAATAAGAACATTTTACAACAACTATTTTACAATAAACTCGTAGGAATCGCGTTATGCTATTCGACGCTCGGTAGCTTGCGGTCAGTTGCGGTCCTCACTACTTGAGCCTAGGTGTGAGTTGACCTCAGGGCGTCGTGCACATTCTCCCGCCGTCGCCACGCTGCGACTCCGTTGGTAGCACGACGATCTTCCTGGTGGGGCGGCGCAGAACGTGGCCGCTGCTGGTGGTGACGTCCACTACTCGTACTTCTCCGTCGGCGCCTGGATACAGCTGGCTTACTCGTCCGCGGGGCCAGATGTTGCGCGGCAAGTTGCTGTCGCAGATGATGACGAGGTCTCCGACCTTGGGCTGGACTCCTGTGCTGGTGGGCTCCCGCCGGTGTTGCAGTAGGGGCAGGTACTCCTTGACCCATCTACGCCAGAAGACGTCCGCAAGGACTTGTGCTCTCTTCCATTGCTGGCGGGCTGTCACGTCCTTGCCCTCGAAGTGACCTGGCACTGGTACGTGGGAGTTGGGTCCGATGAGTATGTGGTTCGGTGTCAGGGCCTCAGGTTCTGATGGGTCGACTGAGACGTGGGTGAGAGGTCGAGAGTTTACTGTGTTCTCAACCTCTGTCAGTAGGGTCACCAGCGTCTCATCACTCGGGTACCGCTCGTTCAGGGTGATCTTCAGGGCATCTTTCACCGACCGCACCATGCGCTCCCATGTGCCTCCCATGAATGGGGCCGACGGGGGGATGTACTTCCACACGATGTGATGGCACGTCGTCTCATGCTGAAGAGCTTCCAGCGCTGCCTCGCCGAGCTCCTTGTCTGCCGCCTTGAAGCACGTAGCGTTGTCGCTCCACAACTCTTTGGGGCAGCCTCTTCTCGCCATAAATCTTCTTAGCGCCGATATTGCCGAGTCAGCGCTCAACGAATGTACGACTTCTATGTGTATCGCTCGTGACGTCATACATGTGAAGAGAGCGCCATACCTCTTCTCTCGGTGGCGCGCGACCGTGACTTCTATGGGGCCGAAATAATCAAGTCCCGTGAATGTGAAGGGACGAGTATGGTGGGCGAGACAGGCTGGTGGTAGGTCGCCTGTTGATGGGCAAGCTGGCTTCACCTTTCGTATGCGGCATTGTAGGCAACTTTTTATCACATCTCGTACAGCTGGTCGTATCTTGGATATCCACAATCGTTGTCGTAACTCATTTACGACCATTTCCACGCCGCCATGATGTAGTCTTTCATGTACATAAGCTATGTACAACTTAGTGTACTTTTGTTTACCGTCTAATATAGGTGGGTTGGACGTATCTTCACTTATCTCTTGCGCTGCGGTTACTCTTCCTCGCAAACGTACTGTGCCTGCCGCGTCGAGGTACACGCTGAGGTGACTTAAGCGATCGTAACTATTTGGCGCGCTTTTCTTCTTTATTCGGTCGATCTCGGCGCTGTAGCTCTCTCGCTGGCTGCCTCGAATCCACATATGTTCCGCTTGAAGTAGGTATGAAGTAGGTATTTCTATATAGCGACGTGTAGAGGTATTTCCTTATTTTCTTGCGTGGATTGAGTTTTCTTAGCTCGCGTAGTTCGCCAGTCGGGATCTTTTGCTTCGGTTTTCTTAGTACGTTTTCGTGTAGCGGTGACTGTATTCTGGTTCGGTTTACACAGGTTAGTGAACTGTAGGACTCGTGCCGTTGCTCTTATCAGTCGTAGCCACTTAGAAAATCGTTCGATTTCCGGTAGGCAAACTCTATCGCAGCCGTTGTGTTGTTGACATGAGTTACATTTTTCTCTTTCTTCTCCCGTGTCGTACTTCACCACGCTCTCTTCTCGGGGCCACTGGGACTCTGGTGACTTCAAGAATGAAGGTCCGTGGAACCATCGATGGGTGGCGCTGAAGGTGTCCGGCGTGTCTCTGGTCGCGTCGTCGGCCACGTTGTCTCTGGATGGAAGCCATCTCCACTCGTCTTTCTTGGTGGTTTCTTCTATTTCGGCCAGACGGTGAGCCACGAAGGATTTGTAGACGCGGGGCTCTGACCTGATCCATACCAGTGCAGTGCGGGAGTCACTCCAGTAGGTTTTGCTCGTAGGTGTGAAATCATGCTCTTCCACGACGGTCTGTGCGAGTCGCGCACCTAATAGGGCTGCCTGCAGTTCTAATCTGGGCATGGAGACGGGTTTCAGTGGCGTGACTCTGCTCTTGGCGGCTGCCAGCGATACGTGCACGCTGCCATCTATGCGCTCCGTTCTCCAGTACACTGCAGCGGCGTACGCTTCTTCACTCGCGTCGACGAAGGTATGTAACTGACTTGATACGATCTGTTGATAATCGTAACATCTAGGTATTCTCAGCTGTTTGATGATGTCGAGTGACGTAATCCACTTGTTCCATCTGTCGATCAGCTCTACTGGTAGTGGGTCGTCCCAGTCGGTCTTGTAACGCCATGTGTCTTGGAATATTCTCTTTGCTGGGGTGGTCACGGGTGAAATCAACCCCAGTGGGTCGAATAGCGCCATGATGATACTCAGCGCTTCTCTCTTGGTGGGAACGCGCTTGTTCTCTTCTAGTTCTGATGGGATCTTCATGGTGCCTGTGTTGAACCCGATGCAGTCTTCTCTGACATGCCAGATTAAACCTAATGTCTTCTCTTCTTTGCCTCCCAGGTTCACGGTGGTGGTGTCTTCGATGGGCCCCAGCCCTTCGATGGTTTTCATGTTGTTCGATGTCCACCCGTTCAGCACGAAGCCTGCCTTCTTGTGGATGCCATCAACTTCTCTGGTGATCTTGCGTGCTTGTTCGATGTCACGGAAGCTTTGGAGATAATCATCCATGTAGTGATTCTTCTGGATGGCGGCTGCTGCGTCTGGATATTCAGTGGCAAAGTCTCTTGCATTCTTGTCCTTGATGAACAGTGCGGTACATGGTGACGAGGTGGCTCCAAAGATGACTGAGGTCATTCTGTATTCCTCTGGCGCGCCCTCCCGCCGTTTGCCCCTCCACAGGAATCGTAGGGCATCTCTGTCTTCTTTTCTTATCTTTATTTGCATGAACATTTCTTTGATGTCTCCGCTGACGGCGTATGCGTGCTGCCTGAACCTCATGATGACACCTGGGAGTGACTGGAGTAGGTCTGGCCCCGAATGTAGCATGTCATTGAGGGACATGCCGGCTGCTCTTGCTGATGCGTCATGGACCAGGCGAGGCGGCTTGTGGGGCTTCGCTGGGTTGGTGACGGAAAAGTGGGGCAGGTACCAGGTCTTCCCTGCTGGTGCTGGTGTTGGCGCCTTCTCTGCATAGCCTGACTGGAATAAGTTATCTATTCTCTCTTCATACTTCTTGTTTAAGTCTTCATCCTTGTCTAATCTCTTCTCTAGTGAATGAAGACGTCGTTAAGCTTCTTGATAGTTGTTAGGTATTGCGAGCTCCTTCTCTTTCCACAGCAAGCCGGTTTCAAATCGCCCTTCTGGTAGTCTTCTGCTGGTTTCTTCGAGGATCTGGAGGGCCTTCTGGTCAGGATCTTCTCTGGGTCTTCTTGGTTCGATGCATAGTGACTCGAGCTTGAAGTGATTCTTAACCAAAACTTCTAATGATCGTTCCTCTTCTTTTTGTTGAAGTCTGCCGCAGAACGCTACCTTAGCTGTGAGTGAGCTATGGCAGCCATGAAGAACCCAGCCGAGTTGTGTGAGTGAGGCGACTGGTTGGTTACGACGACCGGTGCGGAGCTTTCTTGACACGATGAGATGCCAGTTGTCTTGTCCGATTAACAACTTAGGCGAGGCTCGTTCATATGTTATCTGATCTCTAATGTCGATCAGATGTTCGCAATCTTCAATGTGGCGATCTTGCACTGTTTCTGGCGTGAAGCTAAGTCGGTTGACAGTACGCGCGGCTTCTATCTCGTACTCTTCGTCTGCGTACTTTCCCCTGATGCTGAGACCGACGACCTTGCTGTTGTCGTGCTTCATCTCATTGCCGACTCCTTGGATCCACATGGTGCTGCCGGGTCCATCAGCCCCAATGACGTCTGCTATCGAGGCGTCCAGCAGCGTGACTGTGCTTCCTTCATCCAGCAGCGCGTAGGTTTCAATGCTGGAGTGCGGCCCCTTCAGTATTACGGGCGCTATTTTCAAGAACGCGCGTCTATGGCCACCTGGTTGCGCTGCTGATGTGACTTCTACTGCTGGCGCGGCTGTCTCTCTCTTTTCGGAGTCGTCACTGGAGCTGCTTGGTTCCTTTTCGTGATGCAGCAGCTTGTGATGCTTCATCGTGCACCCATGTCTTCCACACGGCGGCGCCCTGCAGAGGAATCTTCGATGGCGACTTCGGAGACAGCGGTAGCAGATGTTGCTCTTCTTGGCTACCTCCCATCTCGTATTCGTGTCGAGAGCGATGAAGTGTTTGCAGTCGGTGAGCTTGTGTTCTTGCTTGCATTGCGGGCACAGGTCGTCTGATGTCATCTTCTTCCCCATAGGCATAGCGAATGTGCGCTCCACCTTCTTCTGTCTTCTGTCCCTCCCCCAATTTTCATCAGCAACTGACTCGGGTAGGGCGTAGGCGCCGCACTTGTCCGCTTCTTCGTTTAGAAATGTGGACATCTTCTTTAGTTCTGGGGCATCTTCTCTCTTCGTAGCTGCATAATCGTACCACTTGTTCTTCAGGATAGGAGTGAGCTTCTCAATAACTGTACGCGCCATCTCAGGACTGTGTAGGTATTGAGGTTTCTTCAGTGCTTCGATGGTGCCGACTATGTTCGCTATTCGCCCAGCGAAGATGCACAGGTCTCGGGGGTTGTCAGTGACCTTGCTCAGTGACTTCAGCTTCTCCATTTCGACGTGAATGAGTGCTTCTGGTCTCCCAAATCTTCTTTCTAGAGCTTCTACGATCGCTCTTGGGTCGGGTTGACTTAGTAATAGGCAACCGACAGCTTCTTTTGCAGTTCCACGCAGACTCCGACGTATCCGCGCTATATTCTCGTTGCGTGTGAAGTACATGAACGTCTCCTCAAATGCAGCCTTGAAACCAAGCCATTCGGCGCTAGCCCCATTGTAAAGTGGAAGCTCTTGTATGTACTTAGGCGGTTCCCTCGTGCTTCGTACCGCTTGTGAGAGTGCGGCGGCCAAGGTGGACACGTCTATCAGTGGCTGGCTGGTCACAGGCGTATCTTCTTTTTTCTTCTTAGATTCGACGTCTTCTTCTTTATTTTTCCTGACTTCTTTGCTTGCTGAGTGCGTCTGGTCCGCGTTGGGTTCTTGGAGCCACGTACTGATGCGTACGGAGGCCAAGTCATCTTCTATTTCTTCTTCTTCTTCTTCTTCTTCTTCGTCAGAGGCATCTGCTTCTGCTTGCAACCGTTGAATACGTAACTGTTGCATTTCTGTTTCTGCTTGAATCTTCGCTTGTTTCAGCTTCAGCTCGGCCAGACGCTCTTTCGCCTCTAGCTCCGCGAGGAGTTTCTTGCGTGAGGCTACGGAGCGACTGGAACGGGCGTCAGCAGGCTTGAGGGTTCGCTGCGAGGTCTTATCCTGATGGGACGCGGCGCTGATACCCTCGGTTCCTGATGACGTCGTTGCCTCGGTGCCCGTCGAATCACTGGTTCCGCTTCTGGTGCCCGACGTGTCGGTAGCGGCGTTCGACGTGCTGGTGGTAGCTGTGTTCCCTCTTGAATTCTCTTCTGCAGGCTTGACGACGCTCAGCTCGTCCTGCCGGCGCTTGGTCTGCTCTCCATCTTTGCTTCGTGTCAGCACCATCTTCTTTGGTCTGGAACAGCGATTCGGCTTGCGAAGGACCAATAATATTCGGGATCGCCCGAACTCCGTAAAAGAAACCAGATAGTAAAGGAAACAAGATAGCAAGTGGAGGCGACGGCGGCGGCGAGGATCTGATGCGGGAGCTGGCTAGTCAATCGGGCAGAGGTTCGCCTTTTCTTGTTAGGCTGCTGGAACTCGAGTACGCTGCGAACTATGCCCGTACCTATTTTATATCGTTCTGTTTTGGCTGGCCAGCGGACCCTTCCTCACCCCCGCTATCACATATTTATTTAAATCAGTGTAAATACATGCCATGAGCTGGCGCGTCTCTTATTATCTAACACTTAAACCTAATACCTAACTATTGACATATAGTTCTTACCTCTGCGACGTCCCATTACGCTATGGCGTGAGGATAAAGCGGCGCGCATATTTAAATGGCCTCTCCCCCTGCCTCACCACTATAAAACCGTACGGCACCGCCGCAGGCCTGTTTATTGCTATTGCGGGCGTCGCAGAGATAAGGTGAGGAAAAAACAGGTGGTAATCATCATTTAATTACATAACCTACCTATTTACATAACTGTTATCTTTTACAAACTTATTTCTAATTAGACAGTTTCCTAAAAACATTGTTTACATAGTAATTTGGGGTTCTAAGTGATTTATTTTTGCATACTACACGATTATTCTAATAAGACATACTCTAATACATTATTCTAATTACTAATTAACAATTCTTATTAGACATAATCTTCACACATTAAATAAGAACATTTTACAACAACTATTTTACAATAAACTCGTAGGAATCGCGTTATGCTATTCGACGCTCGGTAGCTTGCGGTCAGTTGCGGTCCTCACTACTTGAGCCTAGGTGTGAGTTGACCTCAGGGCGTCGTGCACAGTATCTCCTAAAGTTATATGAGTAGAACGTATAGTTGTATACGTATATGAGTAGAACGTAGAGTAGAACGTATTTCTGAGTGATTAAAAAATGATTTTATGTGATATTGTGGTCGGCGATGGGTAGGTGATATTCGTAGGTACATTTAACGACCGAAGCTCGCGTGGCGTCACAGCTTTGTGTGTTCAAGAAGTGTAGGTACGTACTCCGTACAACGCTCTCGCGCGTTTGGATCACGTTGTTCACAATACATTGCGCGCTCGAAAATGACAATTTCTGTAACCGATCATTAGCGAGATTAATGACTTCCACAATTTGTTAGTGGCATCAAGTGTAGCCTTTTCGCGAAGTTTGTGTTACGATCACCCTGTATACAAAAAAGAGCTACATCTTTTTAGTAGTAGGTATTTATCATACATTTCATGAACTATATTTTTTTAAACATCGGGACCAATCAAATTTTGGGTCAAAGACCTGGCAAATGGCAAATATCTGGATGTATTTCTTTCGTTCAAACATAAATTACTGGATGCATTTTAATGAAATTTAGAATGGAGAAGATAGCTTACCTTGGAATAGCACTTAGGCTACTATTTATAATGTACTTAATCATGTGTAAGGTCATAGAAACAGCTAGTAGAACATAATCCAATAACAACTTTATTTTATTATTTATTACTTTTCTCCTTCAGTGTACTCAGGCACAACACGTGTGAACCGGTTAGTGAGTAAAGTAAAGAAGGTCATCGATATGTATGAATCCGTCGCTTTTTAGTAGTCATTCAAATTTGGTTGGATAACCAGCCTTTGTTTACTTAATTTGGTTTTTTGTTTATATTTACTTAATGCGAAACATTCCAAGCTCAATATTTTCACCATATATTTTTGACTAAGCGCACATGATTTTGGTTTACACCTACACATCTGTGATTGAGCCAGTTCCTTGTATTTTGCCGTCAAAGTTATGACACCATCGTTTTGACTTTTAGCAAGATTATTCAAAAACGCATGCATGAACAGTTTTGAAACTTTGTATGGTTATTATTAGCGTCAAGAAGGACCGAATACAGTTTTCAGCGAACTTATGCCTTGTCTTACTTAGGCGCTGCGATGTTTTTTCGGGTTTTCATAAAACCGCGATAACTTGAAAACTATAAATATTTTCTTAAATCTAATTGGGGCACTAAGGGGCACACATTAAGAGCTACTCGTGTATGTTCCTTCTATAGGGGCACATGCAATGGTTTTAGAGATATACGATTCATCAAAACGTTACTCCAGCAAGAAACGCAGTGTCTCGAAAATCAGAAGGGGCACAGATTTTATTTTTGGGGGCACATTTTGGCACACATATAAGCTCTCTGGCCATGCACAATTTTTCTCTCTCCGATCACTCGTTTAGAATTTTCCTGCTAGAAAAACGTTACCCCAGCAAGAATCGTTTTTCCGTTTTTTTTTCTAAAACGACGGGGGGCACACATTTTTTATGTGGGGGCACATTTACAGCAGATAAGGCACCAACTATACGTTCTACTCATATAACTCTAGGAGATACTTTCTTGCTGGAGTAACATACACTGTAGCGCTCACAATTCTAGCCAAAAAAATACTTCGACATGTTTCTGGTCTCCTGGTACTTAGTTGAGGTCACAAGTTTTTGTACACTTGACCAGTTTTTGCATGGAAATTTTGATTATGAAGTGAATCATGGCACAAAAATGTTTAAAAATGCGTGCTTTATATGTTTCTCTGTGAGGTTGGAACGTCGTTATGCATATTTTGTCTCAAGACTCATCATCATCTCCCTAGCATTTTCCCAACTATATTGGGGTAAGCTCCCAGTCATACCGGATTCAGCTGAATAACAGTATTTTACGAGGAGCTCAACAACCCATTAACTGGGTAATACGGCAGTTCTTAGCAAGACTGGTGTCAGATTTACTGGACTCTGACATTCCGTAACGACTGCCAAAGATCTACAAATGACAGCCGGGACCAACGGTTTAACGTGCTTTCCGAAGCAGGGAGGAAACTCGGTATGTTAAGATGGTCACCCATCCACAGATGAACTTTGGCAAGCGTTGCTTAACCTTAAAGATGACCGTGCGGCTAGTATTCTTTGACTCAAGACTGTACAACATAAAATGTTTTAGATGCTTGAGCATTTTTCTAAACTGTCTGCCGTCATCCTTAGCTAAATAATGAATGATTTTCATTATTTGTTGTATTGTGTAACACTTTAACACGAACTAATTCACATGTAGATTTGTCCTGACTTTTACAACAATGGAAGCTGAAAAAAAAAACAAGTACCATAGACAAATATGGCGTAATCTACAATTGTCAGGATTTTCTTAATGAATTTTTCTTTATTAAACAGAAAATTATTGTCAAACATACAATAGTAACCCGTTAAATGTCACTTCAGCAGTAAGTTTTATTAAATAGGCCCAGGAATCGCAAGCTAATTGAGTTTTGTGATAATAATTATATATTTAGTTAAAAACATCTCGTTGGCAAAATGGAGTAGGTGAAGAAGTTAAGCAAAATCTGCCCAGTGTGAGCCAGACAGGCGTACAAAGGGTTCCGAACGAATAGCGTTTTTTAACATTTAATTTTAAAATCATAGATTTTCCCTAACTGTCGTTGAAGACATTGTCGTCGCATTTACTTTCCCACAACAGGTAGTGTCGAGAGGCAATCAGAACGCCGGCTTCAGGAAAACAGGAGGGTTTGTTTGTAGACAAAGAGTCAAGAACAACTTGACGAAGTATTTCCGAAGGACGAAGGCGGGTCGGTTGAAATGTGTCGCCGTCTGGGTAAGGGCATTGGAAATTACACTAAAGTCACCAAAATATAAGAAGTCCGATTTGACAGCAGGCCAGAAAATTGCTTTACTTGTAAGTATGAAAGAGACATAAAAAGAGATCTCTTTCGCACTCAGTGGTAAAGCAATATTCTATCCCTCTATACTCAGCTGTTAAATCGGACTTTTTAGGTTTTGGTGGTTTAAACGGCAAAAACCTACCTAGGTAGGTAGGTTAGGTCTTGGTTATAGGTACCTACTTAACCAAGGTCAAGAATATTCACCAGCAACTTGCTGGATGGAGGTATCTAGAAGACAGGACTATTGTTAGTCGATATTAACATCACATGGCGAGTATCTCGTAAAAGCTGAGAAAGAAAGACAAATGAAATATTTCGAGTTAGTGCTCGAGAGATGTCAAACTGTGGAATGTGCCTGTAGGCCAGTAGCCTGATGGTAAGTAACCATCTGTCATAGCTATCACTGCGTGGTTGTATCGAAGTCCAGGGTCTCAAGTCTGCTATTACAATAGTGTCAGAATAGTCTCTTACTGGTTTCATAATTGCTGATTTTGACAAGTTTGGTAATGTACTAACATAAAAGCGTCATTATGACTTTCCAATGGTCAACCACTGACAGTCCATTGAAAGAAATGGCATAAAATGGTAATCTCGTACATAATGACAAATGAATAAATAATATGTAAAAATATATATAAAAGAAATCTGACATAACTTAATGTTCAAATTTAGTTGTAGTTTTTCGAAAATCTTCTACTAACAGGTTTATAATAATAGCAATACGAAAATGTCTTAAATATCAATTTTACAGGACGGCCATTTATAGATTTCACTTTATTTGAAGACATTGTGATTTGGATAATAACACAAACGTAGAAGTGTGGTTGCTATTGGAGGTTATTTTATGTCATCTTTCAGATGTTGATAAAAACTCTATGTGACACCTCTATTATTGCTGAAACTACTATTTTTAAAATTATATTTCGAGTTGTCAACTTAATTACGTCTCAATCGTCGAAGTAGGAATAGCCAATAAGTGAATGTTAAATATTTATGATGAAATCAATAAACAATAACGACCTGGAGTTTGTGCGAGATGTCCTTAGTGACCTTCCACGTCTCACATCCGTACAGCGACACGGTTTTAACGTTGGACCGGAATATTTTGAATTGTACGCTTTGGGTTAATTTCCTTGATTGCCATACAGGACGGAGCTGTGCAAAGGTTGCTCTTGCTTTCGCAATTCTCGAAGTGTAGATAAGTTTTAAACATTAACTTGAAGGAATTGTTGCAATTTTCTAGAAGAAATCGACGTATTATTCTACGTAATGCAGATACACGCAGTGCCATCTATTTACCGATTTATTACTATCGACAGCATGCGAATTACACTAAAAAATATATTTATGTTTATTATTTTTAAAACGTCTTAAAAAAAAATTAATTGCAGTATTAAGATTAGAATAATATTGGTAAGCAGGTGCGCTCTTACATATGCTAAGCTTTGCTAAAATGGCCCAATACTGGGCCTTTAAGGGCTTGGAGCCAGGGGTCACATAATATCACCCACGAGCAAGTGGCGAAGTCCCACGATAGAGAAGTCGAAAGAATTGCATTAACTCCGCTGAAGTCGGGTTTCTGTGATTTAAAAACATAAAATTGTGCCAATTTGCGTTCCTGGTTCAGAATAAATATATAATCAACTTGATTCGTCAAGTTGTTTCAAGAAAATTGTTCGGTTATTTTAGAGGATAGCCTGTGCTATCCCGTAGCTTCGTAGCTGTAATTCATTTCTTATGCCAGAAATACGAGGAACCCACCGACCAAGTATTGTTCCTGGCGTCACTTTGGACCACACACGGCGATACATGGCCATGTACGCCCCACCGCGGTCGTCGTCGTCGCCGCAGCCGCGGCCGCCACTCACTCGCCGACGTCTTCAACGCGCGCACACATTCGTTTATCTTTAACATGCAATGAGTACCTAGAATACAGTCCATTTAAAAAGCGAAGAAGTTTTATTCAATAGCCAAGACCACCAGCAGCATACCTGGAGCTTGACACTCAAACATTGGTCCTTCGGAAAAAGAAGATCGCCGTCTTTTTGCTGTGCACGCGTGACTCGCCATTCTGTCGACTTTGGAGTGGCCGCCCGTACCACGAGCTTGCTACGAGCTACGCCGTAGAGGACACATTAAGGACAGTATACCCAGAGGGAAAATATTCTGAGTGAGTCCGTTTCATTACCTATCCTTAATTTCCTGTCTTTTTACCATCTGCTTCCAGTAATTTAAATAGTGCTATACGAATCAGTATAAATTGATCTCTTCATAATAGCTTTTAAACTAATAATATTACAGTTTACATCATCAATCCATCGTCAATTCGCACAATAACTTCTATTTATTAACTTGTTTCAAATACTTTGTTCACTTATCGCACGCATGAATGTTTTAGCGCGTAAACAACCTCATTAGTGTTCCTTAGAATTTTTACATATTGAACCGATTTGCACACCGGGCTTATCTACAATATCAGCTGATTCACAATGGTGAACTGCGCCAGTTATTTACGCATTATTTTATAACTGAGCTTACCTACATTTTATTTGGTTCTTTGTCTTTGTTTGCACTTCAGCTATTTTGCTTTGTCTATAATACCAGACTACCGACACATTATGTCTTAAGAAAAATTAAAGGAACTAATAAAGAGGCGTGGTGGCTTCAAAGCTAAGCTTACGCATTTTAGCAACATTTTAAGAATATGTATTACCTAGCAGAATTAAAAAGCCGTCTTAGTTTAATGGAAACTTTATATAAGGAATTCGACGTATTATAGACGGATTTGGAGCTGTTGTCGGAGGAAGCGGATGACATGTACGTCGAGAGAGAGCAGTTCGAGACGCAGTACCATGCGTTGTTGGCCCGCGCGAGGACCAACCTCGCCTCCGCGTACGCTCCCTCGCCTGGGCTTGTGTCTGCCGCCTCCATCAAAGACCTCCCACATCACGGCTCTGGCTGCAAACATGATTTTGTTCGGCTGCCCAAGATAGACTTGCCTCGCTTCGGCGGAGACTATCAGCACTGGCTTGAATTCCGAGATACGTATCTTTCGCTTATTCATCACAATAAAGGCATACAAGACATTTCACTATCTACGTGCAGCCTTAACCGTTAACGCGTATTTAATGATAAAATGCATTGATTTCAAAGCGTATTACTATAATACAGCTTGGCAGAACAAATTCAACATGAATCGCGTAACTGATTACGGAACATGATCGATGTCACAAATAAAAATCTCCGTGCCTTGTCAACGTTACGGAAACTTTTATAATACACATTATTATTTTCACATTATTATTTATATCACCTATATGTACATAATATGGAATGCAATAAAATATTGAGTATTATGTCAGAAAAACTAGACAGGGTCACACGTAGAAAGTGGGAAGAGTATAAAAATAATTTAGATACAATCCCACATCTAAAAGATTATCTTAATTTTTTATCTAACAGAGCAGACTTACTTGAATCCTTAAATTACAATAAAAATACAACAAACACTAACGAAAACAACAAAACTAAAAAGTTTCGTACAACTACTAAAACCAAACCAAACAATTCAGACAATGTGAAATGTCATATGTGTTCTCAGAATTACTTTTTATTCAGTTGTCAGCCTTTCAGAAATTTTGATGTCGAAGCACGCATAAATAAATCAGAAAGCAATGTTTGTTTAAACTGCCTTCGGCTAGGTCATACAGTAAAGCGTTGCAGTCTATTTTGTTCTTTGTTCATTGCAAATATTGCGAAGTCAAACATATTACCCTCTTACATATGCAGTCAAAAGCTGAAAAACCACCAGGGGAAAACATTGCATTGTCAACAAACGTCTGAACTTACCCTGTTCAGACAATAATCAGGTTCACATTTTGCTATCCACAGCTTTGGCAAAGGTAAAAGATGCTTCATTCAGCCAGAATCCTGTTGAACAACGGCAGCACCTCCAACTTCATCACCCAAGACCTCTGTGGGAAGCTTGGTCTGGAAAAACACAGCACTAGTTCCACCGTCTCAGGTATAAACGGTCACGTTTCATTAGAAACCTCAGGTATTAACCTCAGAAACCTGCAGTCTTCATTTGCAGTCTTGTAATGATGGTTATCAGGCGAACGTAAGCTGTTTTGTTTTACCTAAGATCACACAATCGCTGCCTGGTTCATACGTGGATAAAATGTACATTACCATCCCGCTAGGTATTCAATTAGATCCTTCATTTAATATACCTACTGCTATTGATATTCTTGTAGGCGCTGAGGTATTTTGGTACGTCTTAGGTTCCGATACCATTAATTTAGGCAATAGTCAACCTTTTTTTTACGCTGGGAAAAAATGCATTACGCATACCCTCCCATTGGGGAAATGGGAGGGGTATGTGGGACTCCCCGGGCTGACCCGGTATACCCACTAAAATAACCGAGTGGCATTCCCCCATCGTCTGAGTGGAGGGGGACTGGGAGATCGGCGCAGCCTTTGCGTCCAGTCCTCCTCCGACCGGCAATAATCAAACTTTTTTTTTTTTTTGCGCTGGGAAAAATGCATTACGCATACCGTCCCATTGGGGAAATGGGAGGGGTATGTGGGACTCCCCGGGCAGACCCGGTATACTCACTAAAATTAACCCAGCGGCATTCCCGCATCGTCCGAGTGGAAGAGGACTGGGAGATCGGCGCAGCCTTGGCGTCCGGTCCTCCTCCGACGGCAATAATCAACCTAGATTGCAGTCATTCAAACTAGGTTGGCTTAGTTCAGGTCGCACCAGTCAGCCTCGTACACAACCTTCTGTTTGCCATTTTCTTTCTCAAGGGGAATCTGAACAGCTGACTCGTTTCTGGAAACATGATACTGTGTTTCTCTTCAGAAGAAAAAGCTTGTGAAAAGCTCTTTCAAGAGACCACACACATGATAGATACGCATGGTCAATTCGTTGTCACCATACCATTGAAGGACTCGCCGAAGTGCTTAGGTGACTCTTCTTCGTGCTTTTTCGTGCTTAGGGTTTCTTTTCTTGTTTCGTAAGCGTCGTTTCCTTTCCCTAGAGCGTAGATTGAGCGGGACTCCACATTTCAAAACAGATATTTACAATTCATGCAAGAATACATAGACCTTCATCACATGACAGAATGTTCAGAGACAAATCAATCAGAACTTAATTTCTTTTTGCCCCATCACGGTGTTGTACGCGAGTCTAGTTCTACCACAAAACTCCGCGTAGTTTTCGACGCTTCAGCCTCCACCACTTCAGGCAAGTCCTTCAATGATATTCAGATGGTAGGTCCAACTGTACAGGTATCCATACTCTTGAGATACAGACAACACAAGTTTGTTGTACGAGTATAAAGGGCTCTATACATTTTTTCAATGTCACCCGTGACATTGAAAAAATGTATAGAGCCCTTTTTGTTTAGCCATCTGAGCGCCCCTTACAACAAATTGTTTTCAGATACAATTCTTCAGATCCTTTAAAAAACGTATGCACAGAACACAGTGACGGCCGGTATAGCTTCAGCCCCATATCTGGCTACAAAATTCCTAGTGTCTCTAGCAGATCAATGTTCAGACTCAGAGATTGGTCAGTCCATCAGACGCGATTTTTATGTCGACGACTATTTATGTGGCGGGAATTCTATTGAGTCAGTCATAAATTCAACTCAGCAAGAAATTCCTGAGAAATATACATGTCTCAAAATTAATCAGGCCTTAGATAAAAATAATCAATTAATAAGTGTTTCTCCTTTCATTGATTCAGACAATTTAATACGCGTAGGAGGACGTCTTAATGACTCCAACTACAGTTACGATGTAATGCATCCTATTCTATTATGTATCAAACATCATTTGAAAAAAATATCTTCGAAAAAGAACACAAAGCGCTATTTCATGCAGGGTCTCAATTACTTTTAGCATACATTAGTCTCACCTATTGGCCTTTATCAGGCAGGAACTTCGCTAAGCACGTAGTGCGTAACTGCGTTTGCAGCAATAGCTTCAAAGCTCAGCCTATTCAAGTCAGCATGGGCAACCTACCAACTGACAGGACTCAACTCAAGTACTCATTTTTCAATACGGGGGTCGATTATGCCGAGCCAGTGCTGATAGCCAACCGTAGGGGTAGAGGATCTAAGTTGACTAAGTCTTACATTTGCGTTTTTGTGCGCTTTGCAGTCAAAGCTGTGTATCTGGAGCTGGTTTCCGACCTTACCAAGAAAGATTTTCTAGCGGCTTTCAGCCGTTTTATTAGTGGTCGGGGCAAGCCTCAACGCTTCTACTCCGACAACGGCACTATGTTTGTGGGAGCTTTCAATGAGCTTTCACGCTTCTTAAAGGTTTCATCCAGCGATATAGAGTCAGGTCTTGCAAACAAAGGCATAGAATTTAAATTCATACCCGCTTACAGCCCACATTTCGGTGGCGATTTGAGAAAGTGCAGTAAAATCCACCAAACATTTATTGCGTAGAGTCATGAGCCTAACTCATTTAACTTATGAAGAGCTCTCAACATGTCTGATTCAGATAGAGGCTATTTTAAATTCTAGACCATTAACGCCTCTATCCTCTGATCCATTTGACCTTTCTTATCTTTCTCCTTCACATTTCCTCATTGGACGACCACTTACGTCATTTCCTCGTCCTCAGATCGCCGACGTCAACATCCAGCAGCTACAGCGCTTCGAACGAGTAAAAAATCTACGGCAACATTTTTGGCAGCGCTTCTCTAATGAGTATGTGTCTCTCCTGCAGCAGAAAACCAAATGACAGACAGTTGAGCAAGACCTGAAAACAGGCGCTATGGTCTTAGTGAGAGACGCGAATCTTCCTCCTCTTCTATGGCTGCTAGTTAGAGTGACTGCAATGAAGACTGGCTCTGACGGACACTGTCGAGTCGCCGATATCCTGACGAAAAAGGGCGCTATTACTCGCGCATACAACAACATTTGCCCTCTTCCGGTCAATTCAACATCATCTTGAAGCCTTCTCTTCAACTGGGGGAATATGTTCCTGACGTCACATCGGACCACACACGGCAATACATGGCCATGTACGCCCCACCGCGATCGTCGTCGTCGCCACAGCCGCGGCCGCCACTCACTCGCCGACGTCTTCAACGTGCGCACACGTTCAGTTATCTTTAACTTGCAATCAGTACCTATAATACAGTCCATTTAAATAGCGAAGTAGTTTTATTCAATAGCCAAGACCACCAGCAGCACACCTGGAGCTTAGCACTCAAACAACCATCAATACGCATAATATTGAGGAATGTTCCTGGAGAATATAAAGAATATATTTCCACGAAAACGGCCATGCCAGAAAATGATTCACATCATCCGATTAAGTTTTATGATTTCCATTTAGATATTTCATATCTACAAATCTTTTCAAAGTCACATACATCGAACAAACTGTTTTCTGTTTAGTTTTAAAACTGTTCAATTCCCAGTAAGCCTATGAAACGTCACGACCCGAAATTATCCGTTGCAGGCTTCACTCTCCAGTGGATTAAAGAGAAAAGTAGATCCCTAGGCAAGACGCCACAGAAGAATTCGCGAACATCTTGGTTCCGAGATGGTAGTCAAGCTGGACCCATACCAACTCCCCTTCCTACCTTTCCATAGTTTTGAACATGAATTTGCCAGAGATCAACTGAACCTCGTGACAACGAATGGTCACAGGCTACAAATGGCATTAAAAACTGGCAACGTTAAGCCTATACACGCGACCAACTAAGCGACTTTTCGGCTCAAAGTAGGAATACCCTCCGGATAATAATAGGTATAATTACGGGTCATTGCCTTCTTAAAAACATATTTTTTCAACATAGGCGCTGTAGACATCCCAATTTGCACAGGTTACTTCGAACCGAGGAATCAGTTGCCCACGTCATCCAAAAAGTAATGCCGAGTCTGCCTGACGTGATTAAATTCTCCGCGGTGGGCTCGCTCCGCCAAACCTGTAGAGCACCCAGGAGGCACCCGTGCACTTAGATGGAGCTAGGCTGGCTAACTTTGCCAAGACAGACTGAGAATAGGAGTCTGACATGGTGTGGATAGCGGAGTCTCTACTCTACTCTCTCCGTTGCAGGGGTAGAATTCTCTTCTGGTTAGTTCTCTCATATCCGTCTTTATGTAGCTCTATCATACGTTAACAACCTTTTCTTTGTATTTTTTTCAAGGATGGGAAAACATCAAATGACTCCTCCCGCTCTAGGTGGAGCAGAAGGGAGTGTCAGACTCTTACTGATTAAAACCCTTCTGTGTACCCTTTGCGATGCAGGGCCGCGAAGACTCTTCGAACAAATTCCCTAACGTGTTAACAACCCTAGCAACTTTCTTAAACACCATGCGTAGAGAAGCGTCATCATCAAAACATGTCTCATTACGAAAAATTACTAGGGCTGGTCGGCATTTGGAACAAAAGAGATGAAATAGCCAGTGCCTTGCATAATATTCTTCTAAATTCCTATATCTAAGAGGAGTCAAGCAAAGCTAGATATTGATGGTTCTTAGAGATCTTATCTAGCGAAAACATTTTACTTTTCGACTTACTCGCGAACGAAGTCACTGGCTACAGCTAGTTAAAGATAAGATAGTGTGGATTTTTTTTTATGTTGTTAATGAATAATTGATTAAATACTCAATATGTCAAATTGTTACAAATGGAACTCACAACTTTAGTTAAATATAGTAAAATGTCTAATGTGTATATTTATATTATGTCAACATTTTAATTGATATTAAAAATATCAATTAAAATATTGCACTTTGAGGCCGTGAATAATTTGATAACTCAACTTCTCAAGATAAGTTTAACAACTTTGAAAAATTAATACGTGTATTACTTAAGATGTCAATTTCTCTCTAATTCTGATTATAGCATAAGTTAATAAGAGAACATATCAATTTTTGTTTTCTATTTAACGCTTGACGTATGATTTAGTCAAAATAAACACTTTAAAACTTTTTTACAAAAAATATAACGGAGTTTCAAAAACAAAACACCACAAAGTATAAAATAACTTTAATTTAGAAAGTCGTTTTTTTTGGTTTTTGACACCGACTTCCGAAATTAAAGTTTTTTATTTCTCAGTTTTTAGTGGTACCTGCGTACCCATTCACAGCGTACCGGAGTGATTTTATGTTATGAACTGGTGTAACCAATAAACAGACATGCGATCTCAGCAATTCCGATCCATTTGATGTCATTTATTAAAGAGTTACGTTGCCTACCTCCAAAGTTCTTGATCAGATCTTTACCAAATTGAAACGGGACCAGTCCGGAAAAATATTCTTCTAAACAAAAAATAATCACCCATATCGGTTGACAATTGGCTTGACATTGGAAAAAAATATCGCTGAAAAAACATTATTCATGGGATCCCATCATCAGGTCCTAACTTTTACTTCCCTCAGCAACATGAAATGATGATTAACAGGCACAAATATTTTAATTTCGCCAGAAAGTTTATGAAAAATATAGTATGTGCATATGCACATACTATATCTTTCATAAAATTTTGAGGGTTTTCATATGATCCCATCATCAAATTCTGACTTGATGACAATGGGCCACCTTGTCCACCTCAAGAGTACAAGCTTTCGAAAAAAATTAAAATCTCTGAATATGCATAAAAAAAACATGCATACAGTCGATCGTATATTTTTTTGGTAAGTGTCGGTCGGTTTAAAATGTTAAATGTCGAGTTAGGTACGGATGCAATGTCTACAAAACAGATTCCGAGATGATTTTTTTTTCATATAAGTTCATAAGCATAGAAAGTGAGCTAAAAAAAAATCATGCAAGTCAAGTTGTTAAGTTAACCCCGACACGGATTTGTTTTGATAGATTCAGCTTGCACATAATTTCTAGTATAAGCCCACTGGCATTCCTGTCTTTATCATTGGTTACTGTAAAATGCCGTGCTTTACAATTATTTTTTGGTTGTACATCATCATCCAATTAACTTTAATAGTTTTTATTTACCCACATATTTAATTTCGATACCCGCCTGCCAAGCGTGTCGTGGTGAATTTGGGGGAGGACTATGTCCAGCAGTGGACGTCTTTCGGCTGTTATGATGATGATGAAATTTTGCAAAAGCACTTAGCTGAAAGTCACACATATCCAACAAACTGTTATAGTAGCTGAAATAAGATTTAGGCTGATTACTCCGGCGTGTTTCTCCGGCGTCATTGTGATCATTTACGGTTTTGTACATGAATTTGCCAGAGATCAACTAAACTTTTTGAGAACCAATAGTCACGAGATATAAATTGCAAGCAGTCAAGCCTATGCACGCGACTAACTAAACGACTTATCAGTCTAAGTAGAAAACCCTTCCGAATTGAAATAGGTATAATTACAGTTCAATTTACAGAGGTTGCTTCGATGCCGAGAAATCAGTCGCCCACTTCCACTCCCAACGTGAACAAACCTCGGAACGTTGAGGCCTCTCCGCGAAACCTGTTGAGCACCCAGGAAGCTTCTGTGCATTTAGGCGGAGCTAGGCTGGCTAACTTAGCCAGAACGCTTACGCGCAATGGACCGAATGGGAGTCTAAGTGCGGATAACGCAGTATCTACTCTACTCTATCCGTTGCGGGGGTAGACTTTTTCTCTGGTTGATATACCGATGGTCAACTTTATGTATGTCTATCGCGTATTAACAACTATAGCAACTTTCTTAAACATCGGAAACAGAAATTTCTCATTAGGAAAAATTACTAGGTCATGACGGCATTTTGAACAGAGGAAATGCACCAAAGACAGATTTTGACCAGTACTTTGAGTAACAGTCTTCCGAATTCTAAGAGATGTCAAGCAATGTTAGATAATAACTGTTTGCATATCTTATCCTAGCGATCTTACAAAGTGAAATAATTTATCTTTTGCCCTTTTTTTGGCTTTCTCGTGTATATCGCGAACGAAGTCGCGGGCAGCAGCTAGTTCTAATTTTTCGACTGTATAAAGATTTTTCGACGTAAATATCTACGAGCTCTGCATTATATATGCTATCACAGCCACAGTTCGCATGACATTTTACTCAAGAATTACAAACGGCTTACCTTGGCATCCAGAAGATTGCTTCTTGGAGCAATGTTTCTACACAGTCTTGTGCACAATAAATATGATTGCACAGATTTGATAAACAAACTGTGTTACTCTGTTCCGAGAACGGTAGTGCGCAGATTCATTGTTACCGATTACTATCTACCTATACCAGCCACGTCTGTAACTCTAATGCTGGTCTTCGAACTCCTCTGCTCCAAGTTGTTGATTCTTATAATAATACATTTCAGAAAATAGATATTTTTAATAATAATAATAATCTGTGGCTCAACTGTCAAACAAGTGACACAATTTTTTCATCTTCAATTTTAATAAATTAATTTTATCAACTACTATTAACCAAATAATACGAAAATCGAAAAAACTAGAAGAAAAAAAAACAAACCAAATTTACATATAACGGTATAAATACAATAACACCATTCTATGACGAACTGAAAAAAATACTATGTTGACAAGAGCCGCAGCTCGTCGAGCACGCCCACCATCTCCGGCCTCGTCGCTCAACTCCGCCTCGCCGCCGCCGGAACCCAGCCCCACCGTGAGTGCTGTGACACCGGCCGTGGCAGTCGCGTCGAGCTTCAGCGACGAGTACTTCTCGCCGCCCACGACGCCACCACCTGCTCGTCGGCGAAGAGGACGCCGGCCGCCGGACGGCTTAGGACTTCGAGGCCCACCAGCCTCTGACAGGGTCCTAGCTCCCGGCGGAAGTGTGCAGCGTATGCGATGGACACGTTCCATAAATGAAAATGTGATACGCGCATACTTTGGGGCTACAGAAGGAGGAAACAACCTGACCGCGTACCGTTTTCGGATGCTCTTTTTGTTTCAGGTGCTTGAGCCAGCAGTCAACGTATCGGCCCAACGTCTATCGGATCAGGTGCGGGTCATCCTGCGTAACCATATGTTGGATGATACTACACTTGATCGGCTGAACTGAGTAGCCGTGCCATTGCCCCCTCGTCGCAGACTGTGGCACTACCACAGTCTCACCAATTTCCCAGCCATGTTGACGAGGAGAGTAGTGACAGGGTTACAAATGTGAGTACCCAGTGCAGTGACGAATTGAGGAGTGCTTTGGAGTGTGCTATTCGGGAGTATCGTTACATGCTGCCTGAACTTAGGCCACGCTTACCTCGTTTGCCCATGCATAACAAAAATAGGGCGCTGGTGGCTGCTCTGGATTCGCAGTTGTCAAGCTATTTTGATAACTGTGATAACCTCACCGATACACATTCGATCATGTACTGCGCGGCTGTGGCGGTTTGTCGTGTAGCTCACGTCAAATTTGCTGATCACAGGGCTACACGACCAAAACAAGCCGTGCCGGCTTGGCAGTGCAGGATCGAGCGTCGTATTGGTGGGGCCAGAGCACTCATCGGCAAACTAGTTTGCTTCAGGGAGGGCAACACTCGCCCAAGAGTGATGCGCTTTGTGAGACGGGCGTTTTCGGGGACTGATATTAGTCCCAGAGAATATTTGTCCCGGGTCACAGAGCGCATCGACTTCCTGAAGCAGAAGGTGTATGCATGGGCAAACCGTATTCGGAGGTATAAGCGGCGCGTGGAGCGAAACACCCAGAATCGCACATTCCAGAGTAATGAAAGGCGGGTATACAGAGCTTGGGAGCGACCGGACCAAGGTGTGACTGACACGCGCTTGCCAGATGATGATGCCATGTGTTCGTTCTGGCGCAGTATCTGGTCGGTGCCTCTCAGTCACACCGAAGGTGGTTGGACTAGAGAGGTCGAACGAGCGTGCGATTCAATACCAGAAATGGAGGCAATCACAATCAGCCCCCAAGATGTAGCTCGTGCAGTCCGTCCGTTACCTAATTGGAAATCTCCAGGACCGGACTGATGGCACAATTTTTGGATTAAGTGGCTACAAAAGTCGCACGTTCGGTTGGCATTTCAGTACCAGACTGCCTTGGATACCGGCTCGTTACCCGAGTTTCTTACAACTGGAGTTAACCACCTGCTTCACAAATCTGGTAGCAACGCGGAACCCAAAAATTATAGACCGATCACGTGCCTAACAACGGTCTATAAGGTTCTTACATCCATTTTGAGAGCCAAAATTAACACTCATATAGACAGCAACTCGATTATGTCTGCCTCTCAGAATGGATGTAAGAATGGGTCCCGCGGTACAAAGGAGCTGCTCCTCATAGATATGGCCATTAGCCAACAGGTTCAGCGTTCCCGAAAGGATCTGTCGACATGCTGGATAGACTATAAGAAGGCCTATGACTCTGTGCCTCATACATGGCTCATGAGGGTGTTAGAATTGTATAAAATTGATACAACACTACGCACTTTCCTGATGTCGTGTATGAGGCAATGGAGGACAGTCCTTCGCTATCCAAGATGTCGAAATATCCAGAGAACTAGCGAACCGATAAGGATCGAGCGGGGTATATTTCAGGGCGATAGTTTGAGTCCGCTTTGGTTTTGTCTAGCCTTGAATCCTCTAAGCACACTGCTAAAGAATTCAGGGCTAGGATATCGGTTGAAGAGAGGTCAGGTTATATCTCACCTCTTTTACATGGATGATCTGAAACTCTTTGCCCCCACTAATCTGCAACTGATGGAGCTACTGAAGGTAACTGAAACTATCAGTAGCGCCATCAGGATGGAGTTTGGTGTGGACAAATGTGCAGTCATGCATGTAAAGCGTGGAGAGATTATAGAATCCGTGGGAACTCAACTCTCGGATTCCATAAACCTGAGATCCCTCTCTCCAACTGAAACTTACAAGTATTTGGGTATGTCGGAAGCGTTAGGTATCAATATTACTGACATGAAACAATCGTTGAAAGAGCGCTTCTTTGGCCGCCTGAAGAAGGTATTCAATAGCTTTCTATCGGGCGGAAACAAGGGGCCTTCAACGGTTGGGTCATGCCGGTATTGATGTACTCTTTCGGCGTACTCAAATGGACTCAAACGGAACTTGACGCCCTGGATAGGCGGGTCCGTACACTGCTTACTGCGTATCGAATGCATCACCCACGATCGTCGGTAATGAGACTGTATATCCCGCACAAGTGTGGAGGTCGAGGCTTTTTATATGCTAAGACTCTCCACAATCGCGAGATATGCAGACTTAGGGAATATTTCCTAGCTGTCGACGTGGGTATGCATCGAGATGTAGTGGCGGTGGACAAGGGACTCACCCCGCTCTCCTTGGCAAATGAGAACTGGCGCAAACCTGCAGTACTTGACACCAACGATCGCAGGGCGGTATGGCAAAGCAAGGAGCTTCACGGACGCTTTTTCCGGGCCCTACATGGGCCTGACGTAGATCAACTAGCGTCCGTAGCCTGGCTGCGCTTCGGTGATCTTTTTGGAGAAACCGAATGTTTTGTCTGTGCAATTATGGACGAAGTTATCATGACAAGGAACTACCGGAAATTTATTGTGAAGGACGGCACGGTTGACATATGTCCGGGAGAATCAATTCGCCATATTATCTCTGGTTGTTCTCGTCTAGCTAACGGAGAATACTTGCATATGCACAACCTTGTAGCCAGGATTATCCATCAGCAACTTGCTCTGAAATTCTCTCTTGTGGAGTCGGAGGTGCCGTACTACAGGTATGCGCCCGACCCAGTTTTCGATAATGGCAATATCACATTGTACTGGGATCGGTCCATCATCACTGACAGGACTATTGTTGCCAATAAGCCTGATATAGTGGTGTTAGACCGAATCGAGAGGCGTGCAATGATTGTAGACATAACCGTCCCACATGACGAGAACCTCGTGAAAGCCGAGAAAGATAAACAAATCAAGTACCTATATTGACTTGGCTCGCGAGGTTGTCGACATGTGGGATGTGGATTCCGCAATCATTGTACCGATAGTCGTATCGGCCAATGGCTTAATAGCCACGAGCCTCGACCAACACCTCAAGATGCTTTCGTTAGGCTGCTGGATCAAGGGCTTGATTCAGAAAGCGGTACTTCTGGACACGGCTCGTATTGTTAGGAGGTGCCTCTCTCTGGAGCCCTGACCGTCGGTAGCTTGGACCCTGTTCCCGATACCGGTGGGCTACTATTTATTATATTTTTAAACGTTTTTTTTTTTTCAAATGTTAAAAAATGTAATTTGTAGGTAATTTATCGAATAAAGGAAATAATAATAACATTTATTTCGGACCTGATTATCCATATGTTGTTAGTAAAAGTCTTAAACCTAATGTTAGTACAAAATAACAAACATAATTGAAACGACTGATACCTACGTGTGCAGCCGTATCCAGTGAGCCAACATGGGGCTGTCCCACTTATCCCACAATGCACTCAGGATGCTGTGGGAGCTAGCCCGTACTCTACTGAGAACAGAAGCGCACCTTTTCCGTATAACGGCATAAAAACCATCAACCCTGGCCTCGGTGAACATCCCAGAAGCGCTACAAAAACGTGGTAGACCCAACAGCATCCTGAATACATTGTTGTACTGGACACGCAAGGCATTGTATGCCCTCAGCGTATACCTGACCCACAGACTGCACGTGTAAAAAGTCTGGCAGTATGCTCTGAAAAGGGTTATAACCTCTCCGCAAGTAAATTTAGGTAATCCGTAATTAATGCTTTACATTTGTAAACCTTTGTCATTATTTAATTCTAAGCCTTACTTTAGAATTCGATTTCTTCCATTCCTTACTTTTGTCACCCGTAGCAGAAACATTAATTTAGTATTAAGTGGATAATGTTGTTAGTAGTATAATAAGTACTTTTTTGAAGAAAATCAATGAATTATGTATAACATTCCATTGTACTACTGTATTTTATCTGGAAATAAAATAAAATAAACAAAAAATAATTGTAAAGCACGGCATTTTACAGTTAACTAATGATAAAGACAGGAATGCCAGTGGGCTTATACTAGAAATTATGTGCAAGCTGAATCTATCAAAACAAATCCGTGTCGGGGTTAACTTAACAACTTGACTTGCATGATTTTTTTTTTGCTCAAACGCTTTCTATGCTTATGAACTTATATGAAAAAAAATCATCTCGGAATCTGCATTAGTTTTGTAGACATTGCATCCGTACCTAACTTGACATTTAACATTTTAAACCGACCGACACTTACCAAAAAAATTTGCGTTCGACTGTATGCATGTTTTTTTTATGCATATTCAGAGATTTTAATTTTTTTCGAAAGCCTGTACTCTTGAGATGAACAAAGTGGTCCATTGTCATCAAGTCAGAATTTGATGATGGGATCACATGAAAGTCGAAGAAAACCCTCAAAATTTTATGAAAAATATAGTATGTGCATATGCTCTTAGAATTCGGAAGACTGTTACTCAAGGTACTGGTCAAAATCTGTCTTTGGTGCATTTCCTCTGTTCAAAATGCCGTCATGACCTAGTGATTTTTCTAATGAGAAACTTCTGTTTCCGATGTTTGAGAAAGTTGCTATAGTTGTTAATACGCGATAGACCTACATAACATACAGTTGACCATCGGTATATCAACCAGAGAAAAAGTCTACCCCCGCAACGGATAGAGTAGAGTAGATACTGCGTTATCCGCACTTAGACTCCCATTCGGTCCATTGCGCGTAAGCGTTCTGGCTAAGTTAGCCAGCCTAGCTCCGCCTAAATGCACAGAAGCTTCCTGGGTGCTCAACAGGTTTCGCGGAGCGGCCTCAACGTTCCGAGGATTTGTTCACGTTGGGAGTGGAAGTGGGCGACTGATTTCTCGGCATCGAAGCAACCTCTGTAAATTGAACTGTAATTATACCTATTTCAATTCGGAAGGTTTTTCTACTTAGCCTGATAAGTCGTTTAGTTAGTCGCGTGCATAGACTTGACTGCTTGCAATTTATATCTCGTGACTATTGGTTCTCATAAAGTTTAGTTGATCTCTGGCAAATTCATGTACAAAATCGTAAATGATCACAATGACGCCGGAGAAACACGCCGGAGTAATCAGCTGAAATCTTATTTCAGCTACTATAACAGTTTGTTGGATATGTGTGACTTTCAGCTGAGTGCTTTTGCGAAATTTCATCATCATCATAACAGCCGAAAGACGTCCACTGCTGGACATAGTCCTCCCCCAAATTCACCACAACACGCTTGGCAGGCGGGTATCGAAATTAAATATGTGGGTAAATAAAAACTATTAAAGTTAATTGGATGATGATGTACCTTTTCTTCCATAGCCGATTTCATGGAAATATTATCCCATAAACATTGGTCAATATTATGCATGTTGATGGTTAAGTACTGCTTGGTCGGTAGGTTTTCCGTACACAGAAAAAATGAATTTATGCTGAAACAAAGGGAGGACATAGGTTATCTTCTAAGACAACCTAACCACCTTCTTGATTGTGGTGTGATTCTTCTTTTTTGTCGTTTTCTCACTACTGAAGATCGCGACCACATACTTCACGTCTCCAAGCCATTTAGTCCTCTGCAGTATGGATTGCTCTGTAATGCTACTTCCAACAGCCTTTTTTATGGTGTCGGACCATAAAAAAGACCATATGTTTGCTTGCCATAACGTATTGATATTTTATTGCGCAATATGTGGTGGTTTTCTTCAAACCACGAAGTTAAGAAACTATTTATTTCGTACCAAAACCTGCAGTTTCGACATAGATAGCGATCGCGTAGCGGCCGAATTTGGTCGTTTGGTTAGTCAATAAGACCAGTCAGTTAGTCAATCTCGAACACATTCCACAGTCACAAACCAGTGATATGATCTGTGGATCGCGTTCGAAATTTACCGTGTACAGGTGACTTTAACGTATTCGGTCGATAGGCGATCGGTAAGTATATCGAGACTTTCTACCCACGAACGTAAATCATAACGATGTTAAGTTAACCGAGCTAATTCAACTATTTTTGCGACTCCTCTATCATGGGACTTTGCCACCTACTCGTGGGTGATTACGTGACCCTTGGCTCTGAGCTCGTATAGGTCTAGTATTGGGCAACTAAAGCAACGCTTGGTTGGTTTGGCATGACCCCTGGTTTCGTGCTCTTAGGTACATTCTTCTTCTGTGGCAACGTTAAATGCAACATCAGTGGCATTCATTATTCAATCCTCCAAAGTACAGATGTTACTGAGCAGCTTTAGACGAATATTGTTATGTTAACACCGTGAAAATGAGATCAAATGCATAAAGCCATCTATGGAATATGAAATTGAACTACTAAAAGATAAGCTAACGCTGACAAAAGTACTATTTGGGTTAATAGATGGCATTGCAGGTATCTGTATTACGTCTGCAATGTCTCAAATTCCTACCAGGTTCATATGTAAAAGTTTTCTACTTTGGTTTTGTACTTTTATCGTGACGTGATAAAAATATAATACAGAAAAACAGAAAATAGGTTCTGTAATCTGGAATTCCAGTACTTCAGCACATCCTGTTCAAACAGTACAAACATAGTCGCGGCCAGCAAAAATATTAGCAGGTACATAAAAAAAAAGTAAAAATTAATTCAACATTTATTTTAAATATTATACGTAGAACGTGTTGCCACAAGCAAATTAACGTCAGATATAGAGCGACCAATGTCGGTCGATCGATATTGTACAGACGTATGTACGAACGGCGCTTGGAGCATTTTTCAAGTTATACACCCGTATGTACAATCGGTGCTCGAGGGGAGTTGCGAAAAGTGGGGTTTGAACTTACACCGAATCGTTCTGAAAGTAGTCATTGTACCGCTGGGTCTATGAATTCAGCTGAGGTTTGGATTAAATAGCCGATGTTATAATATGTTATGGTTTTGGACTGCTTAGCTCCCTAAAGATATAGCGTGATGATAATAATTTTAAAGAATATGTTTTCAAAGGCTTTTTTTTATGAATAATTGTAAGTTGTACAAAACTGGTCGAAAAACGACCAGTAATTACCTATTGACTGGTCGATACGTAATTTTAAAAACTTTAAATGTCCATATTTTTTTTTTTGGCCACCAATTTAAATGAAATAAACACTACATGTTGCTCAGAAATAAGCTTAATCTAGCTTTGAAAACGCCAGTTCAGTATTTTCGGAGATTACCGTGTACAGAGAGACATACAGACAAAAAAAAAGCTCTTTTTGTGTTCTATAGCTTTTTTATATTTTTGATATTTTTGTTCAATGTACAGAAATCACGGTCTCTACTGTTTCATTATATGTATTACAGGGATTCCATATTATAGTATCAAACAAGGCCTTACTAGCGATATAATTATATAAGTGTCTGTAAGTTGATGGACGTCTGAAATCTCTGCTGTTGCGCATAACAAAACCATACATTTTAACCATCTTCTTTGGTCTGGAACAGCGATCCGGCTTGCGAAGGACCAATAATATTCGGGATCGCCCGAACTCCGTAAAAGAAACAAGATAGTAAAAGAAACAAGATAGCAAGTGGAGGCGACGGCGGCGGCGAGGATCTGATGCGGGAGCTGGCTAGTCAATCGGGCAGAGGTTCGCCTTTTCTTGTTAGGCTGCTGGAACTCGAGTACGCTGCGAACTTTTTTTTTTTTTTTGTCGATGGCATCTCGCAGTATCAACCCTAGAGGGTTGTCAACTACTGAACCGGACTGCGCTGCGAACTATGCCCGTACCTATTTTATATCATTCTGTTTTGGCTGGCCAGCGGACCCTTCCTCACCCCCGCTATCACATATTTATTAAAATCAGTGTAAATACATGCCATGAGCTGGCGCGTCTCTTATTATCTAACACCTAAACCTAATACCTAACTAATGACATATAGTTCTTACCTCTGCAACGTCCCATTACGCTATGGCATGAGGACACTGGTGGATGTCGCTGCGTCCCCTCACGGGGGCGCGGCAGGCGGTGTCGGGGCGAAGCCCCCTGACCGCGGTGGTCACTCCTCAGCCCATTACTACGGGCCGGTCCTTAGGTCGGCAACAAAAATGCCATAAAAATTTGGCGTGCGCCTGCCACTATTTTCTTAGCAAACAGTCGCACGCCTGTGATAGGGTCGCTGAAGTGTTTTACTACAGGCGCGTCGCGACTGATTGTCGCTTCTTCACGGCACCTTCGGCGGTCAGTCCCCGCCGAGTGAGACCCCCAGTAACCTGGGGGAGGTCCAGCGAGAACGACCAGCGACGAAGGTGTCGACTTTGGTGACGCACCTGCAGCAAGGAGTGAGTGGCTCTCGTCCGCACCGGTTCTTTGATCTAGCCGATTGCGGCCCGGACTGCAGAGCCGAATGTATGTGTGGGCGGCCGTGTATTGTGAGTACTGCCGCCCAGTGCTAATGCACCGAATAAGCCTATATTAACCTAGGAAACATATCCGGTGCGTGAGTACTAGCGCCTGTCTAGTGGTGAGTGTGTGAGTTTCGGAACGCAACCTGCCTATATTAACTTAGCACAGGTCGCGCGCCGGGATGCGAGTATGTGTACAGTGTCACTGTTTGAGTAGGCCGCGTGTAGCGGGAAGCGGCCTACTCAGGTGTCAGTCCGGTGAGGTGAGACGGGGCCGTCCACGTCCCCGACCAGGTCGCGGGGTAGGTGCTTCGCGTCAGACGGGCGCGCGCGCCAGGGCGCAATTTGCTTGACGTGGGGCCAAGCGGATGCGTCGGCGCGCGCGAACATGCCTTTCGCGAGGCGCTGTATGAACTCATCCAGGCTCTCGATCCCGAGGTCCCGCTGGATTACGTCGTTCCTCACTAAGTGAGGGGCGTGCACAATGGTCCGCAGCGCAAGGTGCTGTTGCGCGCGGAGCTTCACGCGGTTCCCCTCGCACGTGAGGGCGAACCATGGCGTGAGGATAAAGCGGCGCGCATATTTAAATGGCCTCTCCCCCCGCCTCACCACTATAAAACCGTACGGCACCGCCGCAAGCCTGTTTATTGCTATTGCGGGCGTCGCAGAGATAAGGTGAGGAAAAAACAGGTGGTAATCATCATTTAATTACATAACCTACCTATTTACATAACTGTTATCTTTTATAAACTTATTTCTAATTAGACAGTTTCCTAAAAACATTGTTTACATAGTAATTTGGGGTTCTAAGTGATTTATTTTTACATACTACACGATTATTCTAATAAGACATACTCTAATACATTATTCTAATTACAAATTAACAATTCTTATTAGACATAATCTTCACACATTGAATAAGAACATTTTACAACAACTATTTTACAATAAACTCGTAGGAATCGCGTTATGCTATTCGACGCTCGGTAGCTCGCGGTCCTCACTACTTGAACCTAGGTGTGAGTTGACCTCAGGGCGTCGTGCACATTATCAGGATACATATACTAAAATCATGAAAATGTATTTCCGAGGATGAGAGTTTGAGACAAAGAAGTTGAAGCTAGTTAATAATAAATTCTTTATTTTATTATAATAAAAAAGGTACAGTTTAAATACTAATCTAACTATATTTACTTAAAATAAAAATAAAATTTCCTACAACATGGCGGCAAAAAATTCGTCTGCATTGCTGTCGACAGGAAGTGAGCTCAAAAGATTGGGGGCATTGCCACGTTTATTTAACATCTTTAGCGTCTCAAATACATTTTAACTTGCTATGTATATATTATCATTTACATATATTAATGTCTATATTAGTTGCAGTTTCACTTTCGGTTTCGGCTGAAAATCCTTTATCGCTTGAACACTAGTATTATATTCTACCAGTCAGTCAAGGCCATTGTTAATAACATAAAATAAAACACGCTTGTTTATTTAATTTGTTTGACATATTATGTACAGGTAACCTAAAGTAATTCATCATCTGCCTAGCCTTTTCCCGAATATAATTAGGGTCGGCTTCCGTTCAAAGGAAGTTAAAACTATACTTCATGGCAAGACTGGAGTCAGATTAACTGACTTCTGACTATCCGTAACGACTGCCAAATATCTACAAATGACAGCCGGAACCAACGGCTTAACTTGCTTTCCGAGGCGCAGAGGAAACTCGGTATGTTAAGATGGTCACCCATCCACAGATCAGCCCTGGCAAGCGTTGCTTAACCTCGAAGATCGACCCGTGCACCTGTTATTATCTAGCCAAGAGCTCCTCCTATGTACAGGTAACCTAAAATAATTACTAAATAGTAAAAATAACTAGACTAATATGAATATTTTAGCATTTAAACTGATGTACAAATGCGTGTAATACGAATATAAAAACAATGTGCATAAAAAAATTTACACAGCGCTGTCAATGGGAAAAGGCTGTCAGTAAAATGTATCAAAAATTCATTACATAAGTAACAAACAATAAAAAAAAGATTTCTAAGCAGAATAGTAAAAGTAATCCTTTATAATGAATCCTTTTGTAAATAAGACAAGTTACTTTATAACTTGAATATTAAAAAATATAAGCGTTAATTAATGGCAGATAATACAATTTAAAGAAAAGCTGACCTATTGCCATTAGCCGTTAGTACCGACTTTTATTTACAGAACTTTTGTTACGTATTCTCAGAAGCTTGGATTATTTGACACCATTCATGCCAAGAAGTACTGTATCAACTGTTACTGTGTAGGCCAGATAGGCAGTAACTCCACGTAAAATAATGGTATTCAGCTGAATCCAGTTTGAATGAAAAACGACCTCAATATAGTTGTGAAAAGGCTAGGCAAATGTTGAACGTGTGACATGTGGAGACAAAGGTAGATAGGTAGCATAGTGTGGATTTCCTCCAAGTAACTTCAGAATAACCTCGACTTTCCGCCAATTTAAAAAATAAACCATTGATCGGGTTTTACAGTAAAAAATTATCTTGTTAATAAAGTAGTGAAAACAATTTGTGATAGGTTCATCCTCAGCCCAACGGGTACAAATCTTTCTGAACCTGCCAATGAGGGATTCTGGGAGAGTTCCCATAACGACTATTCCATAAGTAACCATACCACATACCCCACTGGGGATAAGCATATTCATAATACTCACCAGGTCTTATTGAGGCGAAATGATATATCCAATCATAATAGTAACGGAGATCAGTAAACGCAAAAATCCTGTCTTCGTTATACCGAATTTCAAAACAACCTAAGCCAGCTAAGATATCACTACGCTCTTGCAAATGCAATCCCCCTCCATTCTGTAGCCCGGGATAAGCATGAGAATTTATCATACAAATAAATTTTCCCCACCACTTTGGGAGATATTTTGAACAGTCTACAATTTCATGTAAGTACGCTTTCGTGATAAATATTTTGTAATTTTCTTTGATATGCTGCAAGTATTCATAACCAGAACCACAATACCAAATGTCTTCCGAGAGTCTTGCGTGTTTACTAATTAAGAAAGCTCTGTATGGATAGTGGCCATTGCGCCCGTAATAATTAAGGGTCATCATCATGTCCAAGGTATGAATGACACAAACGTCATGCCTCGGTTGAAAGCGGCCTCTTGCTCCGTGATAATGTTCTGGATTCGCACTTTTTGGAAACAACCTTGTGAATCTCCAAACTCTGTATCTATAGGGTGTATTGTATTCTCCACGAGACCCTAATGCCCAAATACGTAGATCCCTTTGGAGATTAAAATATGGGTCTAATAAATTGCATGCAGTGATGAGTGTTCTTTTATTGAGTATTGTAGCAGTACCAATACATACAAATTCTGAAAAAGTCAAAAGGAGTTATATACTTATAAAGGTGTTACGACATTGAATCAATAAATACGAGTATGTATGAAACTATTTCGTTACTGAGTATCTGAATGACTGACCGGCAACGCACAGCTGAAACTACAATACTGGTCGTAGAAAGCTGTAATTTGGCATGTATGTAGGTTCTTTATGGAGTGCATAAACAGAGAACTTCCCGAATTTACTACGGGAACGGAATAAACGGGATATGCGCGTACAAAGTCGTGGGCAAAAAATGCAAGGTACAATAAAATGTGGTGTATATTAAATTTTTATCATCAACTAATCATAAAGCGCGGTTTTATTTAGTATTCCTAGAAATTCATCCCCTTCATCTAATCTCTTAAAGGGTAACTTCTAGATTACTTATAAATAGACTAAACGTAGGGCATTTCGCTCAAACTACATCATTTTGCTTACTTAGAGTATTTTTATACCCGTCGTAACGAAAGGTCCGATTGGAATAATTTAAAGTCGAAATTACTTTTTTTTTACTATTGATAGGCACGCGTTTGACCACTCACCTGATGGTAAGCGATGATGTGGTCGAAGATGTAGCACGCTTGCCTAGAAGTAACCTATTCACTCTTGACTTAAAGACTCTCAGCGTGTAGCTATCAGCAAACACAGACTCCGGCACAGAATTAAAATCCTTAGCTGTACGCATTATGAATGTGTTCCCAAAACGTTTTGTGCGTGTGGGTGAGATATCCACCATGTACCGGTGACGCATCACCGTTCGTCTTGTGGTCCGATGATGGAACGGGCTTGGCGGAATTAAATTATGCAATTCTGTTGCACATTCCCCAAAATGCAACCGGTAGAAAACTGACAGGCTAGCAACTCGTCGTTGATGTTCAAGACTTTGGAGTTTCGTCGCAACGACCCTATCATTGCCGATGATCCTCTTGGCTCGTTTCTCAATTGACTCAAGGGCATCAAGCTGGTATCTGGCAGATCCGTCCCAAAGATGAGAGCAGTACTCCATACACGATCGAACTTGCGCTTGATAGAGTTTGAGCAGCTGTTCCGGCGGGAAGTACCGTCTCATCTTTGCTAGGATCCCCAACTTCTTTGCAGCCACTTGAGCTTTTGCCTCTATGAAAGGGCCAACATTGAGAGTAAATGTTAATGTAACCCCAAGAAGCTCAAGTTGGTCGGTTATCGGCACGGTTGCACCGCGGAAAGATGAAGCTGGCTCCTATTGGCGGAAAATAGTCACGCTTGGGTCTTGGTAGCATTGAACTTGACCAGATTGGCATCGCCCCATTTAGAGACAGCCTGTAAGGACACGTTCAAGCGCTCAACCATAGCTTCCAGGAGAGACCGGATCTGCGACCCACTAGCTCGTGTGTCGGACACGTATCTCTCAGCAACAGTGCTGTCGTCTGCATAATCAAAGGTACCGGGTACATGTACATAACCTTTCTCAATCTTAATGATTAAACAATTTAAATAGATAAAGATTAATAATTATATTCATGCTAAAATCAGCACTATTCCATTTCACCCGGGTTTTGATTGAATAATTTGAACAAAAAGCGGTCATTGTGACCACCACCACCATTATAGTTAGATATGATAGATTTGTTTTCTATAAATCTGTAGTACATCACTTTGCTATACTGTCATTAGTTTCCGCAGCGTACGCTATTTAAGAATCTTTTTTTGGTATTTTTTTCATACCTTGTGTTACATTATCGAAGTTTTCATACGTTTTTAACTGTTTTGAAATTATTTTATAGCTTATGTTCATCAGGAATAATGTAGGAAAAAAAAAATCTTTCGCCATTAGATGGTGAAAGAATTTTTCAAATCTGTCCAGTAGTTTCAGATTCTATTCAATTCAAACAAACAAAAAACAAATCTTGCCTCTTTATAATATTAGTGTAGATAGTATTGACGCAATCACATTAACCTAAAATAATCTGTCATTTTTTATCCGACTGCGAAAGAAGGAGGGTTATTTCTAATAATTTTCAACTTTATCGCTAAAACAGGTTCAAGGTTGATTGTGAAAATTTGAATTTCGTTTTATAAGTACCTACACCCTTGTATTTTTATTCTCTTAATGTATTTTTTTAAATAAATAGTATTAGAAATAGTACTATTCTATGGTAGGCGCCAGATAAACTTACAATAAAGTACGGTTGACCAATTTTTTATCCATAAATTTTAAATTTTAAGACGTCAACAGGCCACAGCAAAAATCTTGTTTTCAAAATCAATATTATGAATTAAACTATAATATTTTAAGAGATAATTTATCTAAGCTATTGTTATTTAATATCTGATATATTCGTCTCATTTTCGTATTTTATTTGAATTATTTTGAAGAACGGCGTTCGGAAAAAAATATTAATAAGGCTCCCTTACTAAA
Source organism: Lacanobia oleracea (assembly GCA_950371165.1). NCBI lineage: Eukaryota > Metazoa > Arthropoda > Insecta > Lepidoptera > Noctuidae > Lacanobia > Lacanobia oleracea. Next base: position 8,838,174 of record OX493408.1, read on the forward strand.
AGCGTGTTTTTTGGTGATTTATCTTAATAATGACAACAGATAGACACTTGAAATGCTCACATGCATGAGTTTGTATTGCTATAATATTTGTCAAAAAATAATAATATTGAAATAAAATTTGTATTAAAAATTAAAGGAGATCCATACGAAATACGTGTTTTTACAGATTTTTCTCGACTTTAACAGTATAATAATAAGTAATAGTGGATTATAATAATAGCGATAATATGGAACCGTTCATGCGAGAGTCCAACTCATACTTGGCTGGTTTTTCATTACTAGAGAACATAAAGGATCACGATAGAAGTCGATTCAAGCCAGTTTTGTGTCTTTATTTCTGTTTAAGAAAGTCATGGTTTTCAATGACCGTTACTGCACATTTACCTGGCGCCTGCTACATTCTATTCTAACATACTTATATAAAAACTAGCTGTTGCCCGCGACTTTGTTCGCGAGTAGGTCGGAAAGTAAAATGTTGTCGCTAGATAAGATCTCTAAGATAAGATATAATATACAAACAATCAATATCTAGTATAAAAATATTCACCATGAGATATCCCCGCAACGGTATTAAGTCTTCTGTTGTAAGCAAGCCAATACCAGTCCCATCCCCAGAAGAACCAAGATCTCCACCAAGGCTGGGTCTCCTGCCACCTGAAGAAACTTTGTCGTGGCACGGTGTCAGTCCGGACTATAATTTCTGTTGTCGATGCGAAATCCCAAAAGCCTGATACCGAAACTAGAAGACAATTCAACCCAAAACAAAGTAAAATACCCTTCATTGTTACTTGTTTACGGTCCTACGGTCAACCATCTGAAACTGCTCATTTAATTAAAGCAACTGAAAATTTGACAATGCACGCATGACTAAAATGTACTCATTTAAATATGTTGAATTATTTATTTATAAATACATCACAGTTATTTATTGTTTTTATAACAACATATTCATTGTTTTGTTGTGAAAACAAAAATGTATACAATTTTAACGTAAATAATTACTTAACAATTAGGTACGTATCAGGTGATCAGTCGATTAACTTTGGTGATTATGCGACAAATGGATAAGCACTCGGGGCTCAAACAGTACTCGTACCTCTAGTATAGGTGTAATTTTTGTGTCATTTGAGATTTTTGCCTCAACTTTCAAGGCATTGTATTCATATCGTCTAGCCTCTTTCTCTTGTCACGAAAATACCACGAAGAGAACCGTAGCCAACTGGTAAATTAGGAAGCCGAATGTGTGAGAGAGAGGGAAACCTAACGCCCCAGCCGGGCGTCGGGCGTCGGTAGTCGCAGGGCGATCGTCAGCTACCGATGGCTTGCCGTTTGATCAGAACCAGGCCCGGGTCGACGGCGCGCTGTGTTCGCCTCCAAGAGCTGTCAGCATAAAAGACAAGGCCCGCCAGGGCCAGTGCCTGCTGGGATTGGTTTTAGTCAGGAAGAGTCTGATACTCCCTTCCGCTTCACCCAAAGCGGGAAGAGTCATTTGATGATTTCCCATCCTTTCGAAAAAAAACTAACAGGTGACTTCAGTATGCTAGAGTACCGTACTATCTAACCAGCGCTCCTACTGCATTAACAAGGTGTCCTACGGACTACGTGTGATACGGTGGCGATAGTGTAGTAGTATAGAAGTGCCTATAGCTGGAGGCCTAACTCACACTCACCCATACTTTGTATCTTCTTCTTCTACCTGGCGTTAATCCCGGCTATTGCCAGGGTCCGCCTTCCTACTTAGCTTCCTCCACTTTGCCCGATCTTGAACATCCTTCTCAGTTAGGCCATTGGCTCTCATGTCGGACTTAACGACGTCCAACCAGCGCTTGCGAGGGCGACCACGGGACCTAGCCCCAAGAACAGCCATATTCATGCATCCCCGACCAACGTACTCCATAGGGCGGCGCATGATGTGGCCATACCATCGCAGAAGACACTCTTGCAGTTTTTCCCCCACGTCACGGACACCAAGACTACCTCTGTTGAAAGAGTTGCGTATGCGATCGGATCGCGTTACGCCACTCATCCACCTCAGCATCTTCATCTCCGTGACGCGAAGCTCCTGGGTGTGTCTGCTTAGTGCTGGCCAACATTCACCGCCGTACAGTAGGACAGGCCGTATAATGCATTTATATATCTGCCCCTTGAGCTTAGGAGGCATTTTGCGGTCGCATACAACGCCCGTTACCTCGCGCCACTTCGCCCAAGCCGCGCCTATACGTGCTTGGACATCGTCGTCCACGTTGCCAGACTCGTGCAGCACGGATCCAAGGTACCTGAACGTGTACTCAGTCTTCGCCACATTTAGTCTCAGACCACATTTAGTATCAAATGATACGCTGTTTTGCGTAATCGGTGATTTTAATTTATCTACAATAGTTTGAACGTCCTGCAACGGTAATATACGCGATCAGCCTAGTGAGACCAAAAGTATCATATTGCATATGATTCTTTTACTAATGTTAACAACAGGACATTGGATTTATTAATCTCCAACGAATACTGCCTTGTTTACCAGCCAAGTGATAACTTAGTACCCGTCGACCCTTACCATTCTCCTTACTGTGCCGTCACCTCCCTTCACTAAAAACACTCACGCATGAGTCGCTGCCCAATTGTCAAATTTAATTATAACAAGGGCAACTACGATCAAATAAAAGCAGATTTATCTGAAATCGAATGAAATAGTTCCCTGGAAAAATTATCAGCACAATAAGCTGTGAGTACTTTTATAGTAACTTGTTTAGTGTAGACAAAAACATGTTCCCCAAAAATCTTATAGAACTTCTAACTTTCCAATTTGGTTCACTCGAACTCCTATTAGGTTATTCAAAAACAAAAACAACGCTTGGAACAAATGGAAAGTGTTCAATAACATTTCCGACTATGAGCATTTCTCTATTTTGGCGCAGATTTAACAGAGAGTGCTTTAAATGCTACTCTAAATATATCAAAAGTATAAAAGACAATGTACTCAAAACTCCCAAACATTTCCGAGGTTAAGTAGCCAGTAAACGAGACAATTCAGGTATTCCGTCCAATATTTCATACAAGAACTCTTTCAGCAATGATCAACTTGATATCTGTAAGCTCTTCTCAACCTATTTACAATCTGTTTATGAGCCATCCACATTTGATATTCATAAATGGCAATGGCCTTCTAGCTTTCATTTCATTTATCAGTAGAAAATTTCTTAAAGAGCTAAAATCTCTTGACTCCTCGAAAGCGTGTATGTTATCATTAATCAATAATCATTTTTATTTGTGTAATATAGGTAGTAAATACAGTCCTTTAATTAGTTCATAGTTCATGTTATACTAAGAAGCGTACAAATATGCGAAAAAAGATAAAAACAAAACAGTCAATATTAAGTATTACAATAATTATATCTCATTACAAATCATATGTCAAAATGATGATAAATAAATAAAAATTATAAATGTCACAATATGGAGTAATTTCTACAGTCAATGCATAAATAAATAACAATAAATTACATTATTTCACAATATTCAAATGTTTCTATAGGCAAATAAAGAAGTTTACATTAATTTATCATTCAGAAATTCATCTGTCGTATAGTAACATTTATCAATGAATAATTGCTTTTTTTTTTAATAGTCCAATATTATTACTTTTTTATGTCCTCTGGTAGTTGTACAGTCTGCCGGCAACATTATCTGACCCACCCTAAAAACAAACGAATTTGGACCCTCTGACAGTAACATTAAGGTTTATTCAATTTATACGAGCATAACAGACAAGTGCTCGAGGACTTGATGAACAAATACAATAATAATACAGACACGCAAATTTGATCTTTAAAACGTTAGCATTAGGTTTTAAATTATAACTACTTGTTATAATATAATTAGTGTAATAGCTTGTTTTAATAATTGCGTTCAAGTAATTCTGATCTCGTGGTCTGTGTATAAGACTGAGAAAAACAAGTTGCGAGATCAAATCCTGCGACGAAGATGTTGTTTTGCTTTCAATTAAGAATTTATTCCAAAACTATTTCTTGTATTATTGTATAGAACTATAGACGGATAACCTTCAAATATAAACTTTCTAAAATGGTAATATTTTCGCATAACTTGTAATAAGTGGGTAGTTGAAAAATAAATATTTGTATTCATTATAAAACTGGTATTCAAATGCTACTAACGGTATGCAGTGACTACGCGCAAACATATTTTACCTTGCCTTACTAAATTGCAAAACTAACGTCTCTTTACAATTTTTTATTTTCTATCTTATGGGTTGTTTTTTTATTATGATGTCTCAATGGAGTGATTATTTAAAATATAAAATAATCTATTTGCACGAGGAGAAGGTTGGCTGCTTGTGCTGTGCAAGAATAAACTTTATGAAAGTATACTATATCATCTGCCTAGCCTTTTCCCAATTATATTGGGGTCGGCTTCCAGTCAAACCGGATTTAGCTGAATACCAATATTTTACGAGGAGCGGCTGCCTACCAGACCTCCACAACCCATTAACTGGGTAACACGGTACTTCATGGCAAGACTGGAGTCAGATTAACTGGCTTCTGACTATCCGTAACGACTGCCAAAGATCTACAAATGACAGCCGGGACCAACGGCTTAACGTGCTTTCCGAGGCACGGAGGAAACTCGGTTTATTAAGATGGTCACCCATCCACAGACCAACCTTGGCAAGCGTTGCTTAACCTTGATGATCGACCCATGCGGCTGTTATTATCTAGCCACGAGCTCCTCTTCCTCCTGAAAGTATACTATATATATGGTTCAAATTGTTTAGAATATTGCGTCTAGAAATTACAACTAAGATCAAATTTTAATGCGCCTTATAAGAGTTGAGTTGGTCTTGCGGTCACTAAGGTAGTGCGATGTTCATCGTTATCTACGTTCGAACCAAGTTTAACCTAAATATAGCTTTTTACTCAGCTTATTTTTATTTAAATATTTCATAACATTTCTTTAATGGACGACGTAGGGTCTTGTCTTTTTAAAAGTGCAGTTTGTATAGAAATAAAACTAAACAATTGCAAGTTTAAAATGTTTATTATTTCGTTAAAACACTTAGTTAAGATAAAGTAAGTAAATGCTCATATATTTCCAAATTAATATACATTTTATATTAGTATGCCATAATCAAATCTAACCATTTATTAACATTAAAAAAGGTGTGCTTATGCTTAAATGTTTATTATCGAGAAAATGAAGTCTTCTGTGAAATGCTTTACAGATTTATAGCTGCCTATATGTAGTGAATAAACATGTTATTTAAATAGAAAAATCTATTTATAACAATAACATCACCACATAATCAGCAACATTTTAATGGTTTAACAGTCAATCCATTGAGCATTTACTTACATGGTGTGTTTAAAAATGCCTAGACAATAAATTAATTAGTAGCGGATTGGCGCACCGTCCCCTGCTATAACTTGCTGTAAGCGGCTACGTATACCGCGCACCATATTCCAACACAAATCTTTGCCTCTCATGTGCTCCCAAGTCGATGTCACGATCTCAGCCAAGTTGTGTTTGTTTCGCACTTCCGTTGTGTCCCAGTTTAAAACCATTTGACCCCATAGATTTTCTATCGGGTTAAAATCAGGACTTTTAGATGGCCAATTAATAACTGTCACACCTTCTTGAGCAGCTAACCAATCCTGCACAATGCCTGCACGGTGAATGGAGCAGTTATCGTGCATGGAATAAATATGTGATGTTGGATAGGCAATTCGCACAGTCGACAGCATGACGTCACGCAGAATCTCCAAATACAAACTACTATTAAACCTACCACCAACTTCCACCAATTCACCAGGTCCCATAGACGACATCCAGCCCCAGTAGCCCAGGGTTATTCTACCGCTGGTTCTACAAGGTAGCAAGCACTTCTCACTGTAGCGTTCTCCTTTCCTTTGCCATAAGATTTTACGTCCATCTTTGTCCGATTTAAATGAATTTTCATCAGTGAAGATCACAACATTTTCTTTCCAATTAAAATTTAAATATTCCTGGCCAAAACGGACCCTTTCTTTGCGATGAGCAGGTGGTAATGCAATTTTCAGTGCCGGTTTATAATTCCTTATCCCAGCAGCGTGTAAATGCCTCCTCACTGTTTTCACTGAAATATTGTGGTTTATTGCGGTGACACGAATGGGCAAAAATGGATTATCAACATGGCTTGAAACAATAGCCCGGTGGCGTTCGAATTCGGGACTATATTTGATGGCTTTTATTCCTGGACGAATCCGCTGAATATTTCCATTGTCTTCATAACGTCTTAGCCATAGCCTGTTCGTATTTCTCTAAAACAAAAAAAAAACATTTTTGGAACCGTGTATGTAACTTGTAAGGAGTAAACTACGCGTTAAAAACAATCAATAAAATAAAATAGGTATAAAAAAACACTTATTGCTATTTTAAGTCGACGACCAATCTCTCTAATTCCAACATTCTGCTCACGTAAAAATATGATTTTGTTTGGTATAGTCATCAAGTTGCGACATGATGCTTTTTTACACCAAATTGCTAACGTGTTATGTGGAACGATTTACTAATGTGTGTGCGCAGTCACTGCTATTAATCGTAGTGTAACTTTTGTCACTTATATGAATTTATTATCTACCTCAAAAAGTAAATGAATTCTTTACTTCGTATTCAACCATTCTTGGTAAATTTTAATTCTCTAAACTTAAAGTTTTTTTTAATTTACCCACCTGTTTACAAGATAAGTTATTAGGCGTAAATCATAATGGTCGTTCTTTAATAATGCAAGCAATATTGTAGTTCCTTTTTTAATTGATTGTCATTACAACTAATTAAAAAAGGAACTAATACTATGTGGAATATGTTTTCGAACCCACATGTTGTTCGTCGCCAATCCAGCATCAAACCGCTAAGCCACAAGAACTTGTCGAGAATACGCAAAATTAAAGATTGGGTTGTAATTATATAGAGTTACTTAAAAGCTTTTCAACTTTAAAGTCGACGAGATAATGATTAAAATAGCTTAACAAAATGATACATAATGCCGGTGGCTCCGACAATGTTGGGTGGGTTTACCTTAACGTTACGTGTTAAAGATCAAACTTGCGTGTCTGTATTATTATTATATATGTTCATCGAGTCCTCGAGCACTTGTCTGTTAATTTCATATAAATTGAATGAACCTTAATGTAACAAGCAGAGGGTCCAAATTCGTTTGTTTTGAGTGTGGATCAGATAATGTTGCCGACAGACTGTACATGCGCGGTGCCATGCCTAAAACGCTTATTCTCACTAAAGCAGTTTTACAACGCTGATTGATTAAATAGTTTGCGTAATGGCTACGAATTGCAACATCTCGTAGCGTTGACACTTTTTCGAACAATCTCATGTATGTTTTGACGAATACACTAATTTCAGAAATATATAATGAAGGTAAGGTGAGTAATTTCAGCGATTTAAAGAAAAGTACACAGCTATCATCAATATTCAGACCATACATTGATCATATGCATCTTTTTTGTGCGTTAAAAACAATATCTTTATCAGTAGAATTGCCCCAAAAAATAATGCTCAAAACACTTCCTCAATGTCACAGTTACTATGCCTGATGGCCATTTGGTACTGCAGTTCTTTGGTGAAAGTGCATTATTTTGGTTTTCTGTAGGTTTATAACTAAATTATTTTTGTTAAGCCAAGTAATTATGTGCGATAGCGTATTATTTATGTCATCTAGATAAATATTGCGATCAATACATTTCACTATGGCAGTAATATCATCTACAAACATCAACATTTGATGTTGAGTTACCTTTGGCAGATCATTCATATAGACTAAGAAAAGTGGCCCAAAGACACTACATTGTGGGACACCAAACTTTATCAATCTCGAACAAGATAAAAAACTACATTGCATTCTGTTGGAGAGATACGATTCAATTAGTTTTAAAATATTACCTCTGATACCGTATCTGCGCAGTTTGTCTAATAAGACGTCGTGCTTTACGTAATCGAAGGCTTTGGTCATATCTGTGTAAAAATAGCACAAATAGGAGCTTTTTGGTCTAGTCCTAACATAATGCTACGTAAAAATTAAAAATATCCACGTTTATTGTGGTATTCTTTCTAAAGCCATTTTGTTCCTTGCATAATAAGTTAAGTTTATTGAGATAGCAATATAGAGATTTATAAATAATTTTTCCAAAAATTTTGGAAAATACTAAATGTTTATCTATTGGCCTATAGTTCTTCATTTCAGTTTTATTATCTTTTTTATGAAGCGGTTTAACAATAACTTTCATCAAGTCTTCGCGATAAACTCCGTCAACCATACCAAGATTCATAATATGTGCTAATACGGGTGCTATAAGCTCATTTACAAATTTTATCACCTTTGTTGATACACCGTTGAATCCTACAGTACTTGTATTTTTAAGTGATTTTATAGCCGAAACAATGTCAGATGATAGAACGGGTTGCATAAACATAGATTGCCTTGTTAAATAACCTAATTTACTGTCGAAGTCCATGTCAGTTTTAATATTATTCTTGATTTCATCTATAAAATAGTCATTAAATGCATTTGCAAAGTCAATAGGTTTTGAAAAGGTCAGGTCACATTTATACACACACACACACATTGGTCACAGTCAGTATTTGTTCATTAGAAGAATTTTTTTTTGTTCTATTAACTATTTGCCACTTAGCTTTTGATTTTATAAAGTAATTATCTAATCTATATTATATAATCTTATAATTTCCTTTTATTGCAAAGAGTATTTTTTAAAGTTAGTTTTATTCCTTAATACAGGATTTAGTCTTTATGTCCACAGTAATTTTCTTTGCTCTTCACTACAGATTTGAATGCCACGCGACATCCATTTTACGGTTTTTAGTATAAGTAGTTATTATTTTATCAGGGAAGCAAAGTCTGTAAAAGAGAGAAAACGTTTCATAAAATCTTTTGTAACCTGCATTGGCATCGTTACTTTTATGTACATCCTTAAAACTTAAACTTCGAATACATTCTCGGATTTTTTAAGGTTCTCAGTTGGTTCATCTCTTACGTTACAAACCGTACTCAAAAAGTCGTGATTAACGGATTTTAATCGGAGTTAACTTCTGTCACTTCCGGGGTCCCCCAGGGCTCAATTTTGGATCCTTTATTGTTTACATAATTCGTAAATGACATTAGCGATTGTTGAACATTCTAACTTTCTACTATACTTAGATGACCTGAAAGTCTATAAACCATGAAAAAGTATTGAAGACTTTTACTCCAAAGTGATTTAGACCGACTTTCCAGTTATTGTACCGCAAATAAACTCTCATTAAGCATACTCAAATGTAACTCGATTTCATTTACGGAAAATAAAAAACAGCACATTTATGACTATCACTTGCTCGATACATAACTAAAACGAGTACACTCACTGTGGGACCTCGGTGTGGTATTAGACTCAAAGCTTCACTTCAATATCCACGTAGACAATATTATCTACAAAGCGCTCAAAATGTATGGTTTTGTTATGCGCAACAGCAGAGATTTCAGACGTCCATCAACTTACAGACACTTATATAATTATATCGCTAGTAAGGCCTTGTTTGATACTATAATATGGAATCCCTGTAATACATATAATGAAACAGTAGAGACCGTGATTTCTGTACATTGAACAAAAATATCAAAAATATAAAAAAGCTATAGAACACAAAAAGAGCTTTTTTTTTGTCTGTATGTCTCTCTGTACACGGTAATCTCCGAAAATACTGAACTGGCGTTTTCAAAGCTAGATTAAGCTTATTTCTGAGCAACATGTAGTGTTTATTTCATTTAAATTGGTGGCCAAAAAAAAAAATATGGACATTTAAAGTTTTTAAAATTACGTATCGACCAGTCAATAGGTAATTACTGGTCGTTTTTCGACCAGTTTTGTACAACTTACAATTATTCATAAAAAAAAGCCTTTGAAAACATATTCTTTAAAATTATTATCATCACGCTATATCTTTAGGGAGCTAAGCAGTCCAAAACCATAACATATTATAACATCGGCTATTTAATCCAAACCTCAGCTGAATTCATAGACCCAGCGGTACAATGACTACTTTCAGAACGATTCGGTGTAAGTTCAAACCCCACTTTTCGCAACTCCCCTCGAGCACCGATTGTACATACGGGTGTATAACTTGAAAAATGCTCCAAGCGCCGTTCGTACATACGTCTGTACAATATCGATCGACCGACATTGGTCGCTCTATATCTGACGTTAATTTGCTTGTGGCAACACGTTCTACGTATAATATTTAAAATAAATGTTGAATTAATTTTTACTTTTTTTTTATGTACCTGCTAATATTTTTGCTGGCCGCGACTATGTTTGTACTGTTTGAACAGGATGTGCTGAAGTACTGGAATTCCAGATTACAGAACCTATTTTCTGTTTTTCTGTATTATATTTTTATCACGTCACGATAAAAGTACAAAACCAAAGTAGAAAACTTTTACATATGAACCTGGTAGGAATTTGAGACATTGCAGACGTAATACAGATACCTGCAATGCCATCTATTAACCCAAATAGTACTTTTGTCAGCGTTAGCTTATCTTTTAGTAGTTCAATTTCATATTCCATAGATGGCTTTATGCATTTGATCTCATTTTCACGGTGTTAACATTACAATATTCGTCTAAAGCTGCTCAGTAACATCTGTACTTTGGAGGATTGAATAATGAATGCCACTGATGTTGCATTTAACGTTGCCACAGAAGAAGAATGTACCTAAGAGCACGAAACCAGGGGTCATGCCAAACCAACCAAGCGTTGCTTTAGTTGCCCAATACTAGACCTATACGAGCTCAGAGCCAAGGGTCACGTAATCACCCACGAGTAGGTGGCAAAGTCCCATGATAGAGGAGTCGCAAAAATAGTTGAATTAGCTCGGTTAACTTAACATCGTTATGATTTACGTTCGTGGGTAGAAAGTCTCGATATACTTACCGATCGCCTATCGACCGAATACGTTAAAGTCACCTGTACACGGTAAATTTCGAACGCGATCCACAGATCATATCACTGGTTTGTGACTGTGGAATGTGTTCGAGATTGACTAACTGACTGGTCTTATTGACTAACCAAACGACCAAATTCGGCCGCTACGCGATCGCTATCTATGTCGAAACTGCAGGTTTTGGTACGAAATAAATAGTTTCTTAACTTCGTGGTTTGAAGAAAACCACCACATATTGCGCAATAAAATATCAATACGTTATGGCAAGCAAACATATGGTCTTTTTTATGGTCCGACACCATAAAAAAGGCTGTTGGAAGTAGCATTACAGAGCAATCCATACTGCAGAGGACTAAATGGCTTGGAGACGTGAAGTATGTGGTCGCGATCTTCAGTAGTGAGAAAACGACAAAAAAGAAGAATCACACCACAATCAAGAAGGTGGTTAGGTTGTCTTAGAAGATAACCTATGTCCTCCCTTTGTTTCAGCATAAATTCATTTTTTCTGTGTACGGAAAACCTACCGACCAAGCAGTACTTAACCATCAACATGCATAATATTGACCAATGTTTATGGGATAATATTTCCATGAAATCGGCTATGGAAGAAAAGGTACATCATCATCCAATTAACTTTAATAGTTTTTATTTACCCACATATTTAATTTCGATACCCGCCTGCCAAGCGTGTTGTGGTGAATTTGGGGGAGGACTATGTCCAGCAGTGGACGTCTTTCGGCTGTTATGATGATGATGAAATTTCGCAAAAGCACTCAGCTGAAAGTCACACATATCCAACAAACTGTTATAGTAGCTGAAATAAGATTTCAGCTGATTACTCCGGCGTGTTTCTCCGGCGTCATTGTGATCATTTACGATTTTGTACATGAATTTGCCAGAGATCAACTAAACTTTATGAGAACCAATAGTCACGAGATATAAATTGCAAGCAGTCAAGTCTATGCACGCGACTAACTAAACGACTTATCAGGCTAAGTAGAAAAACCTTCCGAATTGAAATAGGTATAATTACAGTTCAATTTACAGAGGTTGCTTCGATGCCGAGAAATCAGTCGCCCACTTCCACTCCCAACGTGAACAAATCCTCGGAACGTTGAGGCCGCTCCGCGAAACCTGTTGAGCACCCAGGAAGCTTCTGTGCATTTAGGCGGAGCTAGGCTGGCTAACTTAGCCAGAACGCTTACGCGCAATGGACCGAATGGGAGTCTAAGTGCGGATAACGCAGTATCTACTCTACTCTATCCGTTGCGGGGGTAGACTTTTTCTCTGGTTGATATACCGATGGTCAACTGTATGTTATGTAGGTCTATCGCGTATTAACAACTATAGCAACTTTCTCAAACATCGGAAACAGAAGTTTCTCATTAGAAAAATCACTAGGTCATGACGGCATTTTGAACAGAGGAAATGCACCAAAGACAGATTTTGACCAGTACCTTGAGTAACAGTCTTCCGAATTCTAAGAGCATATGCACATACTATATTTTTCATAAAATTTTGAGGGTTTTCTTCGACTTTCATGTGATCCCATCATCAAATTCTGACTTGATGACAATGGACCACTTTGTTCATCTCAAGAGTACAGGCTTTCGAAAAAAATTAAAATCTCTGAATATGCATAAAAAAAACATGCATACAGTCGAACGCAAATTTTTTTGGTAAGTGTCGGTCGGTTTAAAATGTTAAATGTCAAGTTAGGTACGGATGCAATGTCTACAAAACTAATGCAGATTCCGAGATGATTTTTTTTCATATAAGTTCATAAGCATAGAAAGCGTTTGAGCAAAAAAAAAATCATGCAAGTCAAGTTGTTAAGTTAACCCCGACACGGATTTGTTTTGATAGATTCAGCTTGCACATAATTTCTAGTATAAGCCCACTGGCATTCCTGTCTTTATCATTAGTTAACTGTAAAATGCCGTGCTTTACAATTATTTTTTGTTTATTTTATTTTATTTCCAGATAAAATACAGTAGTACAATGGAATGTTATACATAATTCATTGATTTTCTTCAAAAAAGTACTTATTATACTACTAACAACATTATCCACTTAATACTAAATTAATGTTTCTGCTACGGGTGACAAAAGTAAGGAATGGAAGAAATCGAATTCTAAAGTAAGGCTTAGAATTAAATAATGACAAAGGTTTACAAATGTAAAGCATTAATTACGGATTACCTAAATTTACTTGCGGAGAGGTTATAACCCTTTTCAGAGCATACTGCCAGACTTTTTACACGTGCAGTCTGTGGGTCAGGTATACGCTGAGGGCATACAATGCCTTGCGTGTCCAGTACAACAATGTATTCAGGATGCTGTTGGGTCTACCACGTTTTTGTAGCGCTTCTGGGATGTTCACCGAGGCCAGGGTTGATGGTTTTTATGCCGTTATACGGAAAAGGTGCGCTTCTGTTCTCAGTAGAGTACGGGCTAGCTCCCACAGCATCCTGAGTGCATTGTGGGATAAGTGGGACAGCCCCATGTTGGCTCACTGGATACGGCTGCACACGTAGGTATCAGTCGTTTCAATTATGTTTGTTATTTTGTACTAACATTAGGTTTAAGACTTTTACTAACAACATATGGATAATCAGGTCCGAAATAAATGTTATTATTATTTCCTTTATTCGATAAATTACCTACAAATTACATTTTTTAACATTTGAAAAAAAAAAAACGTTTAAAAATATAATAAATAGTAGCCCACCGGTATCGGGAACAGGGTCCAAGCTACCGACGGTCAGGGCTCCAGAGAGAGGCACCTCCTAACAATACGAGCCGTGTCCAGAAGTACCGCTTTCTGAATCAAGCCCTTGATCCAGCAGCCTAACGAAAGCATCTTGAGGTGTTGGTCGAGGCTCGTGGCTATTAAGCCATTGGCCGATACGACTATCGGTACAATGATTGCGGAATCCACATCCCACATGTCGACAACCTCGCGAGCCAAGTCAATATAGGTACTTGATTTGTTTATCTTTCTCGGCTTTCACGAGGTTCTCGTCATGTGGGACGGTTATGTCTACAATCATTGCACGCCTCTCGATTCGGTCTAACACCACTATATCAGGCTTATTGGCAACAATAGTCCTGTCAGTGATGATGGACCGATCCCAGTACAATGTGATATTGCCATTATCGAAAACTGGGTCGGGCGCATACCTGTAGTACGGCACCTCCGACTCCACAAGAGAGAATTTCAGAGCAAGTTGCTGATGGATAATCCTGGCTACAAGGTTGTGCATATGCAAGTATTCTCCGTTAGCTAGACGAGAACAACCAGAGATAATATGGCGAATTGATTCTCCCGGACATATGTCAACCGTGCCGTCCTTCACAATAAATTTCCGGTAGTTCCTTGTCATGATAACTTCGTCCATAATTGCACAGACAAAACATTCGGTTTCTCCAAAAAGATCACCGAAGCGCAGCCAGGCTACGGACGCTAGTTGATCTACGTCAGGCCCATGTAGGGCCCGGAAAAAGCGTCCGTGAAGCTCCTTGCTTTGCCATACCGCCCTGCGATCGTTGGTGTCAAGTACTGCAGGTTTGCGCCAGTTCTCATTTGCCAAGGAGAGCGGGGTGAGTCCCTTGTCCACCGCCACTACATCTCGATGCATACCCACGTCGACAGCTAGGAAATATTCCCTAAGTCTGCATATCTCGCGATTGTGGAGAGTCTTAGCATATAAAAAGCCTCGACCTCCACACTTGTGCGGGATATACAGTCTCATTACCGACGATCGTGGGTGATGCATTCGATACGCAGTAAGCAGTGTACGGACCCGCCTATCCAGGGCGTCAAGTTCCGTTTGAGTCCATTTGAGTACGCCGAAAGAGTACATCAATACCGGCATGACCCAACCGTTGAAGGCCCCTTGTTTCCGCCCGATAGAAAGCTATTGAATACCTTCTTCAGGCGGCCAAAGAAGCGCTCTTTCAACGATTGTTTCATGTCAGTAATATTGATACCTAACGCTTCCGACATACCCAAATACTTGTAAGTTTCAGTTGGAGAGAGGGATCTCAGGTTTATGGAATCCGAGAGTTGAGTTCCCACGGATTCTATAATCTCTCCACGCTTTACATGCATGACTGCACATTTGTCCACACCAAACTCCATCCTGATGGCGCTACTGATAGTTTCAGTTACCTTCAGTAGCTCCATCAGTTGCAGATTAGTGGGGGCAAAGAGTTTCAGATCATCCATGTAAAAGAGGTGAGATATAACCTGACCTCTCTTCAACCGATATCCTAGCCCTGAATTCTTTAGCAGTGTGCTTAGAGGATTCAAGGCTAGACAAAACCAAAGCGGACTCAAACTATCGCCCTGAAATATACCCCGCTCGATCCTTATCGGTTCGCTAGTTCTCTGGATATTTCGACATCTTGGATAGCGAAGGACTGTCCTCCATTGCCTCATACACGACATCAGGAAAGTGCGTAGTGTTGTATCAATTTTATACAATTCTAACACCCTCATGAGCCATGTATGAGGCACAGAGTCATAGGCCTTCTTATAGTCTATCCAGCATGTCGACAGATCCTTTCGGGAACGCTGAACCTGTTGGCTAATGGCCATATCTATGAGGAGCAGCTCCTTTGTACCGCGGGACCCATTCTTACATCCATTCTGAGAGGCAGACATAATCGAGTTGCTGTCTATATGAGTGTTAATTTTGGCTCTCAAAATGGATGTAAGAACCTTATAGACCGTTGTTAGGCACGTGATCGGTCTATAATTTTTGGGTTCCGCGTTGCTACCAGATTTGTGAAGCAGGTGGTTAACTCCAGTTGTAAGAAACTCGGGTAACGAGCCGGTATCCAAGGCAGTCTGGTACTGAAATGCCAACCGAACGTGCGACTTTTGTAGCCACTTAATCCAAAAATTGTGCCATCAGTCCGGTCCTGGAGATTTCCAATTAGGTAACGGACGGACTGCACGAGCTACATCTTGGGGGCTGATTGTGATTGCCTCCATTTCTGGTATTGAATCGCACGCTCGTTCGACCTCTCTAGTCCAACCACCTTCGGTGTGACTGAGAGGCACCGACCAGATACTGCGCCAGAACGAACACATGGCATCATCATCTGGCAAGCGCGTGTCAGTCACACCTTGGTCCGGTCGCTCCCAAGCTCTGTATACCCGCCTTTCATTACTCTGGAATGTGCGATTCTGGGTGTTTCGCTCCACGCGCCGCTTATACCTCCGAATACGGTTTGCCCATGCATACACCTTCTGCTTCAGGAAGTCGATGCGCTCTGTGACCCGGGACAAATATTCTCTGGGACTAATATCAGTCCCCGAAAACGCCCGTCTCACAAAGCGCATCACTCTTGGGCGAGTGTTGCCCTCCCTGAAGCAAACTAGTTTGCCGATGAGTGCTCTGGCCCCACCAATACGACGCTCGATCCTGCACTGCCAAGCCGGCACGGCTTGTTTTGGTCGTGTAGCCCTGTGATCAGCAAATTTGACGTGAGCTACACGACAAACCGCCACAGCCGCGCAGTACATGATCGAATGTGTATCGGTGAGGTTATCACAGTTATCAAAATAGCTTGACAACTGCGAATCCAGAGCAGCCACCAGCGCCCTATTTTTGTTATGCATGGGCAAACGAGGTAAGCGTGGCCTAAGTTCAGGCAGCATGTAACGATACTCCCGAATAGCACACTCCAAAGCACTCCTCAATTCGTCACTGCACTGGGTACTCACATTTGTAACCCTGTCACTACTCTCCTCGTCAACATGGCTGGGAAATTGGTGAGACTGTGGTAGTGCCACAGTCTGCGACGAGGGGGCAATGGCACGGCTACTCAGTTCAGCCGATCAAGTGTAGTATCATCCAACATATGGTTACGCAGGATGACCCGCACCTGATCCGATAGACGTTGGGCCGATACGTTGACTGCTGGCTCAAGCACCTGAAACAAAAAGAGCATCCGAAAACGGTACGCGGTCAGGTTGTTTCCTCCTTCTGTAGCCCCAAAGTATGCGCGTATCACATTTTCATTTATGGAACGTGTCCATCGCATACGCTGCACACTTCCGCCGGGAGCTAGGACCCTGTCAGAGGCTGGTGGGCCTCGAAGTCCTAAGCCGTCCGGCGGCCGGCGTCCTCTTCGCCGACGAGCAGGTGGTGGCGTCGTGGGCGGCGAGAAGTACTCGTCGCTGAAGCTCGACGCGACTGCCACGGCCGGTGTCACAGCACTCACGGTGGGGCTGGGTTCCGGCGGCGGCGAGGCGGAGTTGAGCGACGAGGCCGGAGATGGTGGGCGTGCTCGACGAGCTGCGGCTCTTGTCAACATAGTATTTTTTTCAGTTCGTCATAGAATGGTGTTATTGTATTTATACCGTTATATGTAAATTTGGTTTGTTTTTTTTTCTTCTAGTTTTTTCGATTTTCGTATTATTTGGTTAATAGTAGTTGATAAAATTAATTTATTAAAATTGAAGATGAAAAAATTGTGTCACTTGTTTGACAGTTGAGCCACAGATTATTATTATTATTAAAAATATCTATTTTCTGAAATGTATTATTATAAGAATCAACAACTTGGAGCAGAGGAGTTCGAAGACCAGCATTAGAGTTACAGACGTGGCTGGTATAGGTAGATAGTAATCGGTAACAATGAATCTGCGCACTACCGTTCTCGGAACAGAGTAACACAGTTTATTTATCAAATCTGTGCAATCATATTTATTGTGCACAAGACTGTGTAGAAACATTGCTCCAAGAAGCAATCTTCTGGATGCCAAGGTAAGCCGTTTGTAATTCTTGAGTAAAATGTCATGCGAACTGTGGCTGTGATAGCATATATAATGCAGAGCTCGTAGATATTTACGTCGAAAAATCTTTATACAGTCGAAAAATTAGAACTAGCTGCTGCCCGCGACTTCGTTCGCGATATACACGAGAAAGCCAAAAAAAGGGCAAAAGATAAATTATTTCACTTTGTAAGATCGCTAGGATAAGATATGCAAACAGTTATTATCTAACATTGCTTGACATCTCTTAGAATTCGGAAGACTGTTACTCAAAGTACTGGTCAAAATCTGTCTTTGGTGCATTTCCTCTGTTCAAAATGCCGTCATGACCTAGTAATTTTTCCTAATGAGAAATTTCTGTTTCCGATGTTTAAGAAAGTTGCTATAGTTGTTAATACGCGATAGACATACATAAAGTTGACCATCGGTATATCAACCAGAGAAAAAGTCTACCCCCGCAACGGATAGAGTAGAGTAGATACTGCGTTATCCGCACTTAGACTCCCATTCGGTCCATTGCGCGTAAGCGTTCTGGCTAAGTTAGCCAGCCTAGCTCCGCCTAAATGCACAGAAGCTTCCTGGGTGCTCAACAGGTTTCGCGGAGAGGCCTCAACGTTCCGAGGTTTGTTCACGTTGGGAGTGGAAGTGGGCGACTGATTTCTCGGCATCGAAGCAACCTCTGTAAATTGAACTGTAATTATACCTATTTCAATTCGGAAGGGTTTTCTACTTAGACTGATAAGTCGTTTAGTTAGTCGCGTGCATAGGCTTGACTGCTTGCAATTTATATCTCGTGACTATTGGTTCTCAAAAAGTTTAGTTGATCTCTGGCAAATTCATGTACAAAACCGTAAATGATCACAATGACGCCGGAGAAACACGCCGGAGTAATCAGCCTAAATCTTATTTCAGCTACTATAACAGTTTGTTGGATATGTGTGACTTTCAGCTAAGTGCTTTTGCAAAATTTCATCATCATCATAACAGCCGAAAGACGTCCACTGCTGGACATAGTCCTCCCCCAAATTCACCACGACACGCTTGGCAGGCGGGTATCGAAATTAAATATGTGGGTAAATAAAAACTATTAAAGTTAATTGGATGATGATGTACAACCAAAAAATAATTGTAAAGCACGGCATTTTACAGTAACCAATGATAAAGACAGGAATGCCAGTGGGCTTATACTAGAAATTATGTGCAAGCTGAATCTATCAAAACAAATCCGTGTCGGGGTTAACTTAACAACTTGACTTGCATGATTTTTTTTTAGCTCACTTTCTATGCTTATGAACTTATATGAAAAAAAAATCATCTCGGAATCTGTTTTGTAGACATTGCATCCGTACCTAACTCGACATTTAACATTTTAAACCGACCGACACTTACCAAAAAAATATACGATCGACTGTATGCATGTTTTTTTTATGCATATTCAGAGATTTTAATTTTTTTCGAAAGCTTGTACTCTTGAGGTGGACAAGGTGGCCCATTGTCATCAAGTCAGAATTTGATGATGGGATCATATGAAAACCCTCAAAATTTTATGAAAGATATAGTATGTGCATATGCACATACTATATTTTTCATAAACTTTCTGGCGAAATTAAAATATTTGTGCCTGTTAATCATCATTTCATGTTGCTGAGGGAAGTAAAAGTTAGGACCTGATGATGGGATCCCATGAATAATGTTTTTTCAGCGATATTTTTTTCCAATGTCAAGCCAATTGTCAACCGATATGGGTGATTATTTTTTGTTTAGAAGAATATTTTTCCGGACTGGTCCCGTTTCAATTTGGTAAAGATCTGATCAAGAACTTTGGAGGTAGGCAACGTAACTCTTTAATAAATGACATCAAATGGATCGGAATTGCTGAGATCGCATGTCTGTTTATTGGTTACACCAGTTCATAACATAAAATCACTCCGGTACGCTGTGAATGGGTACGCAGGTACCACTAAAAACTGAGAAATAAAAAACTTTAATTTCGGAAGTCGGTGTCAAAAACCAAAAAAAACGACTTTCTAAATTAAAGTTATTTTATACTTTGTGGTGTTTTGTTTTTGAAACTCCGTTATATTTTTTGTAAAAAAGTTTTAAAGTGTTTATTTTGACTAAATCATACGTCAAGCGTTAAATAGAAAACAAAAATTGATATGTTCTCTTATTAACTTATGCTATAATCAGAATTAGAGAGAAATTGACATCTTAAGTAATACACGTATTAATTTTTCAAAGTTGTTAAACTTATCTTGAGAAGTTGAGTTATCAAATTATTCACGGCCTCAAAGTGCAATATTTTAATTGATATTTTTAATATCAATTAAAATGTTGACATAATATAAATATACACATTAGACATTTTACTATATTTAACTAAAGTTGTGAGTTCCATTTGTAACAATTTGACATATTGAGTATTTAATCAATTATTCATTAACAACATAAAAAAAAATCCACACTATCTTATCTTTAACTAGCTGTAGCCAGTGACTTCGTTCGCGAGTAAGTCGAAAAGTAAAATGTTTTCGCTAGATAAGATCTCTAAGAACCATCAATATCTAGCTTTGCTTGACTCCTCTTAGATATAGGAATTTAGAAGAATATTATGCAAGGCACTGGCTATTTCATCTCTTTTGTTCCAAATGCCGACCAGCCCTAGTAATTTTTCGTAATGAGACATGTTTTGATGATGACGCTTCTCTACGCATGGTGTTTAAGAAAGTTGCTAGGGTTGTTAACACGTTAGGGAATTTGTTCGAAGAGTCTTCGCGGCCCTGCATCGCAAAGGGTACACAGAAGGGTTTTAATCAGTAAGAGTCTGACACTCCCTTCTGCTCCACCTAGAGCGGGAGGAGTCATTTGATGTTTTCCCATCCTTGAAAAAAATACAAAGAAAAGGTTGTTAACGTATGATAGAGCTACATAAAGACGGATATGAGAGAACTAACCAGAAGAGAATTCTACCCCTGCAACGGAGAGAGTAGAGTAGAGACTCCGCTATCCACACCATGTCAGACTCCTATTCTCAGTCTGTCTTGGCAAAGTTAGCCAGCCTAGCTCCATCTAAGTGCACGGGTGCCTCCTGGGTGCTCTACAGGTTTGGCGGAGCGAGCCCACCGCGGAGAATTTAATCACGTCAGGCAGACTCGGCATTACTTTTTGGATGACGTGGGCAACTGATTCCTCGGTTCGAAGTAACCTGTGCAAATTGGGATGTCTACAGCGCCTATGTTGAAAAAATATGTTTTTAAGAAGGCAATGACCCGTAATTATACCTATTATTATCCGGAGGGTATTCCTACTTTGAGCCGAAAAGTCGCTTAGTTGGTCGCGTGTATAGGCTTAACGTTGCCAGTTTTTAATGCCATTTGTAGCCTGTGACCATTCGTTGTCACGAGGTTCAGTTGATCTCTGGCAAATTCATGTTCAAAACTATGGAAAGGTAGGAAGGGGAGTTGGTATGGGTCCAGCTTGACTACCATCTCGGAACCAAGATGTTCGCGAATTCTTCTGTGGCGTCTTGCCTAGGGATCTACTTTTCTCTTTAATCCACTGGAGAGTGAAGCCTGCAACGGATAATTTCGGGTCGTGACGTTTCATAGGCTTACTGGGAATTGAACAGTTTTAAAACTAAACAGAAAACAGTTTGTTCGATGTATGTGACTTTGAAAAGATTTGTAGATATGAAATATCTAAATGGAAATCATAAAACTTAATCGGATGATGTGAATCATTTTCTGGCATGGCCGTTTTCGTGGAAATATATTCTTTATATTCTCCAGGAACATTCCTCAATATTATGCGTATTGATGGTTGTTTGAGTGCTAAGCTCCAGGTGTGCTGCTGGTGGTCTTGGCTATTGAATAAAACTACTTCGCTATTTAAATGGACTGTATTATAGGTACTGATTGCAAGTTAAAGATAACTGAACGTGTGCGCACGTTGAAGACGTCGGCGAGTGAGTGGCGGCCGCGGCTGTGGCGACGACGACGATCGCGGTGGGGCGTACATGGCCATGTATTGCCGTGTGTGGTCCGATGTGACGTCAGGAACATATTCCCCCAGTTGAAGAGAAGGCTTCAAGATGATGTTGAATTGACCGGAAGAGGGCAAATGTTGTTGTATGCGCGAGTAATAGCGCCCTTTTTCGTCAGGATATCGGCGACTCGACAGTGTCCGTCAGAGCCAGTCTTCATTGCAGTCACTCTAACTAGCAGCCATAGAAGAGGAGGAAGATTCGCGTCTCTCACTAAGACCATAGCGCCTGTTTTCAGGTCTTGCTCAACTGTCTGTCATTTGGTTTTCTGCTGCAGGAGAGACACATACTCATTAGAGAAGCGCTGCCAAAAATGTTGCCGTAGATTTTTTACTCGTTCGAAGCGCTGTAGCTGCTGGATGTTGACGTCGGCGATCTGAGGACGAGGAAATGACGTAAGTGGTCGTCCAATGAGGAAATGTGAAGGAGAAAGATAAGAAAGGTCAAATGGATCAGAGGATAGAGGCGTTAATGGTCTAGAATTTAAAATAGCCTCTATCTGAATCAGACATGTTGAGAGCTCTTCATAAGTTAAATGAGTTAGGCTCATGACTCTACGCAATAAATGTTTGGTGGATTTTACTGCACTTTCTCAAATCGCCACCGAAATGTGGGCTGTAAGCGGGTATGAATTTAAATTCTATGCCTTTGTTTGCAAGACCTGACTCTATATCGCTGGATGAAACCTTTAAGAAGCGTGAAAGCTCATTGAAAGCTCCCACAAACATAGTGCCGTTGTCGGAGTAGAAGCGTTGAGGCTTGCCCCGACCACTAATAAAACGGCTGAAAGCCGCTAGAAAATCTTTCTTGGTAAGGTCGGAAACCAGCTCCAGATACACAGCTTTGACTGCAAAGCGCACAAAAACGCAAATGTAAGACTTAGTCAACTTAGATCCTCTACCCCTACGGTTGGCTATCAGCACTGGCTCGGCATAATCGACCCCCGTATTGAAAAATGAGTACTTGAGTTGAGTCCTGTCAGTTGGTAGGTTGCCCATGCTGACTTGAATAGGCTGAGCTTTGAAGCTATTGCTGCAAACGCAGTTACGCACTACGTGCTTAGCGAAGTTCCTGCCTGATAAAGGCCAATAGGTGAGACTAATGTATGCTAAAAGTAATTGAGACCCTGCATGAAATAGCGCTTTGTGTTCTTTTTCGAAGATATTTTTTTCAAATGATGTTTGATACATAATAGAATAGGATGCATTACATCGTAACTGTAGTTGGAGTCATTAAGACGTCCTCCTACGCGTATTAAATTGTCTGAATCAATGAAAGGAGAAACACTTATTAATTGATTATTTTTATCTAAGGCCTGATTAATTTTGAGACATGTATATTTCTCAGGAATTTCTTGCTGAGTTGAATTTATGACTGACTCAATAGAATTCCCGCCACATAAATAGTCGTCGACATAAAAATCGCGTCTGATGGACTGACCAATCTCTGAGTCTGAACATTGATCTGCTAGAGACACTAGGAATTTTGTAGCCAGATATGGGGCTGAAGCTATACCGGCCGTCACTGTGTTCTGTGCATACGTTTTTTAAAGGATCTGAAGAATTGTATCTGAAAACAATTTGTTGTAAGGGGCGCTCAGATGGCTAAACAAAAAGGGCTCTATACATTTTTTCAATGTCACGGGTGACATTGAAAAAATGTATAGAGCCCTTTATACTCGTACAACAAACTTGTGTTGTCTGTATCTCAAGAGTATGGATACCTGTACAGTTGGACCTACCATCTGAATATCATTGAAGGACTTGCCTGAAGTGGTGGAGGCTGAAGCGTCGAAAACTACGCGGAGTTTTGTGGTAGAACTAGACTCGCGTACAACACCGTGATGGGGCAAAAAGAAATTAAGTTCTGATTGATTTGTCTCTGAACATTCTGTCATGTGATGAAGGTCTATGTATTCTTGCATGAATTGTAAATATCTGTTTTGAAATGTGGAGTCCCGCTCAATCTACGCTCTAGGGAAAGGAAACGACGCTTACGAAACAAGAAAAGAAACCCTAAGCACGAAAAAGCACGAAGAAGAGTCACCTAAGCACTTCGGCGAGTCCTTCAATGGTATGGTGACAACGAATTGACCATGCGTATCTATCATGTGTGTGGTCTCTTGAAAGAGCTTTTCACAAGCTTTTTCTTCTGAAGAGAAACACAGTATCATGTTTCCAGAAACGAGTCAGCTGTTCAGATTCCCCTTGAGAAAGAAAATGGCAAACAGAAGGTTGTGTACGAGGCTGACTGGTGCGACCTGAACTAAGCCAACCTAGTTTGAATGACTGCAATCTAGGTTGATTATTGCCGTCGGAGGAGGACCGGACGCCAAGGCTGCGCCGATCTCCCAGTCCTCTTCCACTCGGACGATGCGGGAATGCCGCTGGGTTAATTTTAGTGAGTATACCGGGTCTGCCCGGGGAGTCCCACATACCCCTCCCATTTCCCCAATGGGACGGTATGCGTAATGCATTTTTCCCAGCGCAAAAAAAAAAAAAAGTTTGATTATTGCCGGTCGGAGGAGGACTGGACGCAAAGGCTGCGCCGATCTCCCAGTCCCCCTCCACTCAGACGATGGGGGAATGCCACTCGGTTATTTTAGTGGGTATACCGGGTCAGCCCGGGGAGTCCCACATACCCCTCCCATTTCCCCAATGGGAGGGTATGCGTAATGCATTTTTTCCCAGCGTAAAAAAAAGGTTGACTATTGCCTAAATTAATGGTATCGGAACCTAAGACGTACCAAAATACCTCAGCGCCTACAAGAATATCAATAGCAGTAGGTATATTAAATGAAGGATCTAATTGAATACCTAGCGGGATGGTAATGTACATTTTATCCACGTATGAACCAGGCAGCGATTGTGTGATCTTAGGTAAAACAAAACAGCTTACGTTCGCCTGATAACCATCATTACAAGACTGCAAATGAAGACTGCAGGTTTCTGAGGTTAATACCTGAGGTTTCTAATGAAACGTGACCGTTTATACCTGAGACGGTGGAACTAGTGCTGTGTTTTTCCAGACCAAGCTTCCCACAGAGGTCTTGGGTGATGAAGTTGGAGGTGCTGCCGTTGTTCAACAGGATTCTGGCTGAATGAAGCATCTTTTACCTTTGCCAAAGCTGTGGATAGCAAAATGTGAACCTGATTATTGTCTGAACAGGGTAAGTTCAGACGTTTGTTGACAATGCAATGTTTTCCCCTGGTGGTTTTTCAGCTTTTGACTGCATATGTAAGAGGGTAATATGTTTGACTTCGCAATATTTGCAATGAACAAAGAACAAAATAGACTGCAACGCTTTACTGTATGACCTAGCCGAAGGCAGTTTAAACAAACATTGCTTTCTGATTTATTTATGCGTGCTTCGACATCAAAATTTCTGAAAGGCTGACAACTGAATAAAAAGTAATTCTGAGAACACATATGACATTTCACATTGTCTGAATTGTTTGGTTTGGTTTTAGTAGTTGTACGAAACTTTTTAGTTTTGTTGTTTTCGTTAGTGTTTGTTGTATTTTTATTGTAATTTAAGGATTCAAGTAAGTCTGCTCTGTTAGATAAAAAATTAAGATAATCTTTTAGATGTGGGATTGTATCTAAATTATTTTTATACTCTTCCCACTTTCTACGTGTGACCCTGTCTAGTTTTTCTGACATAATACTCAATATTTTATTGCATTCCATATTATGTACATATAGGTGATATAAATAATAATGTGAAAATAATAATGTGTATTATAAAAGTTTCCGTAACGTTGACAAGGCACGGAGATTTTTATTTGTGACATCGATCATGTTCCGTAATCAGTTACGCGATTCATGTTGAATTTGTTCTGCCAAGCTGTATTATAGTAATACGCTTTGAAATCAATGCATTTTATCATTAAATACGCGTTAACGGTTAAGGCTGCACGTAGATAGTGAAATGTCTTGTATGCCTTTATTGTGATGAATAAGCGAAAGATACGTATCTCGGAATTCAAGCCAGTGCTGATAGTCTCCGCCGAAGCGAGGCAAGTCTATCTTGGGCAGCCGAACAAAATCATGTTTGCAGCCAGAGCCGTGATGTGGGAGGTCTTTGATGGAGGCGGCAGACACAAGCCCAGGCGAGGGAGCGTACGCGGAGGCGAGGTTGGTCCTCGCGCGGGCCAACAACGCATGGTACTGCGTCTCGAACTGCTCTCTCTCGACGTACATGTCATCCGCTTCCTCCGACAACAGCTCCAAATCCGTCTATAATACGTCGAATTCCTTATATAAAGTTTCCATTAAACTAAGACGGCTTTTTAATTCTGCTAGGTAATACATATTCTTAAAATGTTGCTAAAATGCGTAAGCTTAGCTTTGAAGCCACCACGCCTCTTTATTAGTTCCTTTAATTTTTCTTAAGACATAATGTGTCGGTAGTCTGGTATTATAGACAAAGCAAAATAGCTGAAGTGCAAACAAAGACAAAGAACCAAATAAAATGTAGGTAAGCTCAGTTATAAAATAATGCGTAAATAACTGGCGCAGTTCACCATTGTGAATCAGCTGATATTGTAGATAAGCCCGGTGTGCAAATCGGTTCAATATGTAAAAATTCTAAGGAACACTAATGAGGTTGTTTACGCGCTAAAACATTCATGCGTGCGATAAGTGAACAAAGTATTTGAAACAAGTTAATAAATAGAAGTTATTGTGCGAATTGACGATGGATTGATGATGTAAACTGTAATATTATTAGTTTAAAAGCTATTATGAAGAGATCAATTTATACTGATTCGTATAGCACTATTTAAATTACTGGAAGCAGATGGTAAAAAGACAGGAAATTAAGGATAGGTAATGAAACGGACTCACTCAGAATATTTTCCCTCTGGGTATACTGTCCTTAATGTGTCCTCTACGGCGTAGCTCGTAGCAAGCTCGTGGTACGGGCGGCCACTCCAAAGTCGACAGAATGGCGAGTCACGCGTGCACAGCAAAAAGACGGCGATCTTCTTTTTCCGAAGGACCAATGTTTGAGTGTCAAGCTCCAGGTATGCTGCTGGTGGTCTTGGCTATTGAATAAAACTTCTTCGCTTTTTAAATGGACTGTATTCTAGGTACTCATTGCATGTTAAAGATAAACGAATGTGTGCGCGCGTTGAAGACGTCGGCGAGTGAGTGGCGGCCGCGGCTGCGGCGACGACGACGACCGCGGTGGGGCGTACATGGCCATGTATCGCCGTGTGTGGTCCAAAGTGACGCCAGGAACAATACTTGGTCGGTGGGTTCCTCGTATTTCTGGCATAAGAAATGAATTACAGCTACGAAGCTACGGGATAGCACAGGCTATCCTCTAAAATAACCGAACAATTTTCTTGAAACAACTTGACGAATCAAGTTGATTATATATTTATTCTGAACCAGGAACGCAAATTGGCACAATTTTATGTTTTTAAATCACAGAAACCCGACTTCAGCGGAGTTAATGCAATTCTTTCGACTTCTCTATCGTGGGACTTCGCCACTTGCTCGTGGGTGATATTATGTGACCCCTGGCTCCAAGCCCTTAAAGGCCCAGTATTGGGCCATTTTAGCAAAGCTTAGCATATGTAAGAGCGCACCTGCTTACCAATATTATTCTAATCTTAATACTGCAATTAATTTTTTTTTAAGACGTTTTAAAAATAATAAACATAAATATATTTTTTAGTGTAATTCGCATGCTGTCGATAGTAATAAATCGGTAAATAGATGGCACTGCGTGTATCTGCATTACGTAGAATAATACGTCGATTTCTTCTAGAAAATTGCAACAATTCCTTCAAGTTAATGTTTAAAACTTATCTACACTTCGAGAATTGCGAAAGCAAGAGCAACCTTTGCACAGCTCCGTCCTGTATGGCAATCAAGGAAATTAACCCAAAGCGTACAATTCAAAATATTCCGGTCCAACGTTAAAACCGTGTCGCTGTACGGATGTGAGACGTGGAAGGTCACTAAGGACATCTCGCACAAACTCCAGGTCGTTATTGTTTATTGATTTCATCATAAATATTTAACATTCACTTATTGGCTATTCCTACTTCGACGATTGAGACGTAATTAAGTTGACAACTCGAAATATAATTTTAAAAATAGTAGTTTCAGCAATAATAGAGGTGTCACATAGAGTTTTTATCAACATCTGAAAGATGACATAAAATAACCTCCAATAGCAACCACACTTCTACGTTTGTGTTATTATCCAAATCACAATGTCTTCAAATAAAGTGAAATCTATAAATGGCCGTCCTGTAAAATTGATATTTAAGACATTTTCGTATTGCTATTATTATAAACCTGTTAGTAGAAGATTTTCGAAAAACTACAACTAAATTTGAACATTAAGTTATGTCAGATTTCTTTTATATATATTTTTACATATTATTTATTCATTTGTCATTATGTACGAGATTACCATTTTATGCCATTTCTTTCAATGGACTGTCAGTGGTTGACCATTGGAAAGTCATAATGACGCTTTTATGTTAGTACATTACCAAACTTGTCAAAATCAGCAATTATGAAACCAGTAAGAGACTATTCTGACACTATTGTAATAGCAGACTTGAGACCCTGGACTTCGATACAACCACGCAGTGATAGCTATGACAGATGGTTACTTACCATCAGGCTACTGGCCTACAGGCACATTCCACAGTTTGACATCTCTCGAGCACTAACTCGAAATATTTCATTTGTCTTTCTTTCTCAGCTTTTACGAGATACTCGCCATGTGATGTTAATATCGACTAACAATAGTCCTGTCTTCTAGATACCTCCATCCAGCAAGTTGCTGGTGAATATTCTTGACCTTGGTTAAGTAGGTACCTATAACCAAGACCTAACCTACCTACCTAGGTAGGTTTTTGCCGTTTAAACCACCAAAACCTAAAAAGTCCGATTTAACAGCTGAGTATAGAGGGATAGAATATTGCTTTACCACTGAGTGCGAAAGAGATCTCTTTTTATGTCTCTTTCATACTTACAAGTAAAGCAATTTTCTGGCCTGCTGTCAAATCGGACTTCTTATATTTTGGTGACTTTAGTGTAATTTCCAATGCCCTTACCCAGACGGCGACACATTTCAACCGACCCGCCTTCGTCCTTCGGAAATACTTCGTCAAGTTGTTCTTGACTCTTTGTCTACAAACAAACCCTCCTGTTTTCCTGAAGCCGGCGTTCTGATTGCCTCTCGACACTACCTGTTGTGGGAAAGTAAATGCGACGACAATGTCTTCAACGACAGTTAGGGAAAATCTATGATTTTAAAATTAAATGTTAAAAAACGCTATTCGTTCGGAACCCTTTGTACGCCTGTCTGGCTCACACTGGGCAGATTTTGCTTAACTTCTTCACCTACTCCATTTTGCCAACGAGATGTTTTTAACTAAATATATAATTATTATCACAAAACTCAATTAGCTTGCGATTCCTGGGCCTATTTAATAAAACTTACTGCTGAAGTGACATTTAACGGGTTACTATTGTATGTTTGACAATAATTTTCTGTTTAATAAAGAAAAATTCATTAAGAAAATCCTGACAATTGTAGATTACGCCATATTTGTCTATGGTACTTGTTTTTTTTTTCAGCTTCCATTGTTGTAAAAGTCAGGACAAATCTACATGTGAATTAGTTCGTGTTAAAGTGTTACACAATACAACAAATAATGAAAATCATTCATTATTTAGCTAAGGATGACGGCAGACAGTTTAGAAAAATGCTCAAGCATCTAAAACATTTTATGTTGTACAGTCTTGAGTCAAAGAATACTAGCCGCACGGTCATCTTTAAGGTTAAGCAACGCTTGCCAAAGTTCATCTGTGGATGGGTGACCATCTTAACATACCGAGTTTCCTCCCTGCTTCGGAAAGCACGTTAAACCGTTGGTCCCGGCTGTCATTTGTAGATCTTTGGCAGTCGTTACGGAATGTCAGAGTCCAGTAAATCTGACACCAGTCTTGCTAAGAACTGCCGTATTACCCAGTTAATGGGTTGTTGAGCTCCTCGTAAAATACTGTTATTCAGCTGAATCCGGTATGACTGGGAGCTTACCCCAATATAGTTGGGAAAATGCTAGGGAGATGATGATGAGTCTTGAGACAAAATATGCATAACGACGTTCCAACCTCACAGAGAAACATATAAAGCACGCATTTTTAAACATTTTTGTGCCATGATTCACTTCATAATCAAAATTTCCATGCAAAAACTGGTCAAGTGTACAAAAACTTGTGACCTCAACTAAGTACCAGGAGACCAGAAACATGTCGAAGTATTTTTTTGGCTAGAATTGTGAGCGCTACAGTGTATGTTACTCCAGCAAGAAAGTATCTCCTAGAGTTATATGAGTAGAACGTATAGTTGGTGCCTTATCTGCTGTAAATGTGCCCCCACATAAAAAATGTGTGCCCCCCGTCGTTTTAGAAAAAAAAACGGAAAAACGATTCTTGCTGGGGTAACGTTTTTCTAGCAGGAAAATTCTAAACGAGTGATCGGAGAGAGAAAAATTGTGCATGGCCAGAGAGCTTATATGTGTGCCAAAATGTGCCCCCAAAAATAAAATCTGTGCCCCTTCTGATTTTCGAGACACTGCGTTTCTTGCTGGAGTAACGTTTTGATGAATCGTATATCTCTAAAACCATTGCATGTGCCCCTATAGAAGGAACATACACGAGTAGCTCTTAATGTGTGCCCCTTAGTGCCCCAATTAGATTTAAGAAAATATTTATAGTTTTCAAGTTATCGCGGTTTTATGAAAACCCGAAAAAACATCGCAGCGCCTAAGTAAGACAAGGCATAAGTTCGCTGAAAACTGTATTCGGTCCTTCTTGACGCTAATAATAACCATACAAAGTTTCAAAACTGTTCATGCATGCGTTTTTGAATAATCTTGCTAAAAGTCAAAACGATGGTGTCATAACTTTGACGGCAAAATACAAGGAACTGGCTCAATCACAGATGTGTAGGTGTAAACCAAAATCATGTGCGCTTAGTCAAAAATATATGGTGAAAATATTGAGCTTGGAATGTTTCGCATTAAGTAAATATAAACAAAAAACCAAATTAAGTAAACAAAGGCTGGTTATCCAACCAAATTTGAATGACTACTAAAAAGCGACGGATTCATACATATCGATGACCTTCTTTACTTTACTCACTAACCGGTTCACACGTGTTGTGCCTGAGTACACTGAAGGAGAAAAGTAATAAATAATAAAATAAAGTTGTTATTGGATTATGTTCTACTAGCTGTTTCTATGACCTTACACATGATTAAGTACATTATAAATAGTAGCCTAAGTGCTATTCCAAGGTAAGCTATCTTCTCCATTCTAAATTTCATTAAAATGCATCCAGTAATTTATGTTTGAACGAAAGAAATACATCCAGATATTTGCCATTTGCCAGGTCTTTGACCCAAAATTTGATTGGTCCCGATGTTTAAAAAAATATAGTTCATGAAATGTATGATAAATACCTACTACTAAAAAGATGTAGCTCTTTTTTGTATACAGGGTGATCGTAACACAAACTTCGCGAAAAGGCTACACTTGATGCCACTAACAAATTGTGGAAGTCATTAATCTCGCTAATGATCGGTTACAGAAATTGTCATTTTCGAGCGCGCAATGTATTGTGAACAACGTGATCCAAACGCGCGAGAGCGTTGTACGGAGTACGTACCTACACTTCTTGAACACACAAAGCTGTGACGCCACGCGAGCTTCGGTCGTTAAATGTACCTACGAATATCACCTACCCATCGCCGACCACAATATCACATAAAATCATTTTTTAATCACTCAGAAATACGTTCTACTCTACGTTCTACTCATATACGTATACAACTATACGTTCTACTCATATAACTTTAGGAGATACTGTGCACGACGCCCTGAGGTCAACTCACACCTAGGCTCAAGTAGTGAGGACCGCAACTGACCGCAAGCTACCGAGCGTCGAATAGCATAACGCGATTCCTACGAGTTTATTGTAAAATAGTTGTTGTAAAATGTTCTTATTTAATGTGTGAAGATTATGTCTAATAAGAATTGTTAATTAGTAATTAGAATAATGTATTAGAGTATGTCTTATTAGAATAATCGTGTAGTATGCAAAAATAAATCACTTAGAACCCCAAATTACTATGTAAACAATGTTTTTAGGAAACTGTCTAATTAGAAATAAGTTTGTAAAAGATAACAGTTATGTAAATAGGTAGGTTATGTAATTAAATGATGATTACCACCTGTTTTTTCCTCACCTTATCTCTGCGACGCCCGCAATAGCAATAAACAGGCCTGCGGCGGTGCCGTACGGTTTTATAGTGGTGAGGCAGGGGGAGAGGCCATTTAAATATGCGCGCCGCTTTATCCTCACGCCATAGCGTAATGGGACGTCGCAGAGGTAAGAACTATATGTCAATAGTTAGGTATTAGGTTTAAGTGTTAGATAATAAGAGACGCGCCAGCTCATGGCATGTATTTACACTGATTTAAATAAATATGTGATAGCGGGGGTGAGGAAGGGTCCGCTGGCCAGCCAAAACAGAACGATATAAAATAGGTACGGGCATAGTTCGCAGCGTACTCGAGTTCCAGCAGCCTAACAAGAAAAGGCGAACCTCTGCCCGATTGACTAGCCAGCTCCCGCATCAGATCCTCGCCGCCGCCGTCGCCTCCACTTGCTATCTTGTTTCCTTTACTATCTGGTTTCTTTTACGGAGTTCGGGCGATCCCGAATATTATTGGTCCTTCGCAAGCCGAATCGCTGTTCCAGACCAAAGAAGATGGTGCTGACACGAAGCAAAGATGGAGAGCAGACCAAGCGCCGGCAGGACGAGCTGAGCGTCGTCAAGCCTGCAGAAGAGAATTCAAGAGGGAACACAGCTACCACCAGCACGTCGAACGCCGCTACCGACACGTCGGGCACCAGAAGCGGAACCAGTGATTCGACGGGCACCGAGGCAACGACGTCATCAGGAACCGAGGGTATCAGCGCCGCGTCCCATCAGGATAAGACCTCGCAGCGAACCCTCAAGCCTGCTGACGCCCGTTCCAGTCGCTCCGTAGCCTCACGCAAGAAACTCCTCGCGGAGCTAGAGGCGAAAGAGCGTCTGGCCGAGCTGAAGCTGAAACAAGCGAAGATTCAAGCAGAAACAGAAATGCAACAGTTACGTATTCAACGGTTGCAAGCAGAAGCAGATGCCTCTGACGAAGAAGAAGAAGAAGAAGAAGAAGAAATAGAAGATGACTTGGCCTCCGTACGCATCAGTACGTGGCTCCAAGAACCCAACGCGGACCAGACGCACTCAGCAAGCAAAGAAGTCAGGAAAAATAAAGAAGAAGACGTCGAATCTAAGAAGAAAAAAGAAGATACGCCTGTGACCAGCCAGCCACTGATAGACGTGTCCACCTTGGCCGCCGCACTCTCACAAGCGGTACGAAGCACGAGGGAACCGCCTAAGTACATACAAGTGCTTCCACTTTACAATGGGGCTAGCGCCGAATGGCTTGGTTTCAAGGCTGCATTTGAGGAGACGTTCATGTACTTCACACGCAACGAGAATATAGCGCGGATACGTCGGAGTCTGCGTGGAACTGCAAAAGAAGCTGTCGGTTGCCTATTACTAAGTCAACCCGACCCAAGAGCGATCGTAGAAGCTCTAGAAAGAAGATTTGGGAGACCAGAAGCACTCATTCACGTCGAAATGGAGAAGCTGAAGTCACTGAGCAAGGTCACTGACAACCCCCGAGACCTGTGCATCTTCGCTGGGCGAATAGCGAACATAGTCGGCACCATCGAAGCACTGAAGAAACCTCAATACCTACACAGTCCTGAGATGGCGCGTACAGTTATTGAGAAGCTCACTCCTATCCTGAAGAACAAGTGGTACGATTATGCAGCTACGAAGAGAGAAGATGCCCCAGAACTAAAGAAGATGTCCACATTTCTAAACGAAGAAGCGGACAAGTGCGGCGCCTACGCCCTACCCGAGTCAGTTGCTGATGAAAATTGGGGGAGGGACAGAAGACAGAAGAAGGTGGAGCGCACATTCGCTATGCCTATGGGGAAGAAGATGACATCAGACGACCTGTGCCCGCAATGCAAGCAAGAACACAAGCTCACCGACTGCAAACACTTCATCGCTCTCGACACGAATACGAGATGGGAGGTAGCCAAGAAGAGCAACATCTGCTACCGCTGTCTCCGAAGTCGCCATCGAAGATTCCTCTGCAGGGCGCCGCCGTGTGGAAGACATGGGTGCACGATGAAGCATCACAAGCTGCTGCATCACGAAAAGGAACCAAGCAGCTCCAGTGACGACTCCGAAAAGAGAGAGACAGCCGCGCCAGCAGTAGAAGTCACATCAGCAGCGCAACCAGGTGGCCATAGACGCGCGTTCTTGAAAATAGCGCCCGTAATACTGAAGGGGCCGCACTCCAGCATTGAAACCTACGCGCTGCTGGATGAAGGAAGCACAGTCACGCTGCTGGACGCCTCGATAGCAGACGTCATTGGGGCTGATGGACCCGGCAGCACCATGTGGATCCAAGGAGTCGGCAATGAGATGAAGCACGACAACAGCAAGGTCGTCGGTCTCAGCATCAGGGGAAAGTACGCAGACGAAGAGTACGAGATAGAAGCCGCGCGTACTGTCAACCGACTTAGCTTCACGCCAGAAACAGTGCAAGATCGCCACATTGAAGATTGCGAACATCTGATCGACATTAGAGATCAGATAACATATGAACGAGCCTCGCCTAAGTTGTTAATCGGACAAGACAACTGGCATCTCATCGTGTCAAGAAAGCTCCGCACCGGTCGTCGTAACCAACCAGTCGCCTCACTCACACAACTCGGCTGGGTTCTTCATGGCTGCCATAGCTCACTCACAGCTAAGGTAGCGTTCTGCGGCAGACTTCAACAAAAAGAAGAGGAACGATCATTAGAAGTTTTGGTTAAGAATCACTTCAAGCTCGAGTCACTATGCATCGAACCAAGAAGACCCAGAGAAGATCCTGACCAGAAGGCCCTCCAGATCCTCGAAGAAACCAGCAGAAGACTACCAGAAGGGCGATTTGAAACCGGCTTGCTGTGGAAAGAGAAGGAGCTCGCAATACCTAACAACTATCAAGAAGCTTAACGACGTCTTCATTCACTAGAGAAGAGATTAGACAAGGATGAAGACTTAAACAAGAAGTATGAAGAGAGAATAGATAACTTATTCCAGTCAGGCTATGCAGAGAAGGCGCCAACACCAGCACCAGCAGGGAAGACCTGGTACCTGCCCCACTTTTCCGTCACCAACCCAGCGAAGCCCCACAAGCCGCCTCGCCTGGTCCATGACGCATCAGCAAGAGCAGCCGGCATGTCCCTCAATGACATGCTACATTCGGGGCCAGACCTACTCCAGTCACTCCCAGGTGTCATCATGAGGTTCAGGCAGCACGCATACGCCGTCAGCGGAGACATCAAAGAAATGTTCATGCAAATAAAGATAAGAAAAGAAGACAGAGATGCCCTACGATTCCTGTGGAGGGGCAAACGGCGGGAGGGCGCGCCAGAGGAATACAGAATGACCTCAGTCATCTTTGGAGCCACCTCGTCACCATGTACCGCACTGTTCATCAAGGACAAGAATGCAAGAGACTTTGCCACTGAATATCCAGACGCAGCAGCCGCCATCCAGAAGAATCACTACATGGATGATTATCTCCAAAGCTTCCGTGACATCGAACAAGCACGCAAGATCACCAGAGAAGTTGATGGCATCCACAAGAAGGCAGGCTTCGTGCTGAACGGGTGGACATCGAACAACATGAAAACCATCGAAGGGCTGGGGCCCATCGAAGACACCACCACCGTGAACCTGGGAGGCAAAGAAGAGAAGACATTAGGTTTAATCTGGCATGTCAGAGAAGACTGCATCGGGTTCAACACAGGCACCATGAAGATCCCATCAGAACTAGAAGAGAACAAGCGCGTTCCCACCAAGAGAGAAGCGCTGAGTATCATCATGGCGCTATTCGACCCACTGGGGTTGATTTCACCCGTGACCACCCCAGCAAAGAGAATATTCCAAGACACATGGCGTTACAAGACCGACTGGGACGACCCACTACCAGTAGAGCTGATCGACAGATGGAACAAGTGGATTACGTCACTCGACATCATCAAACAGCTGAGAATACCTAGATGTTACGATTATCAACAGATCGTATCAAGTCAGTTACATACCTTCGTCGACGCGAGTGAAGAAGCGTACGCCGCTGCAGTGTACTGGAGAACGGAGCGCATAGATGGCAGCGTGCACGTATCGCTGGCAGCCGCCAAGAGCAGAGTCACGCCACTGAAACCCGTCTCCATGCCCAGATTAGAACTGCAGGCAGCCCTATTAGGTGCGCGACTCGCACAGACCGTCGTGGAAGAGCATGATTTCACACCTACGAGCAAAACCTACTGGAGTGACTCCCGCACTGCACTGGTATGGATCAGGTCAGAGCCCCGCGTCTACAAATCCTTCGTGGCTCACCGTCTGGCCGAAATAGAAGAAACCACCAAGAAAGACGAGTGGAGATGGCTTCCATCCAGAGACAACGTGGCCGACGACGCGACCAGAGACACGCCGGACACCTTCAGCGCCACCCATCGATGGTTCCACGGACCTTCATTCTTGAAGTCACCAGAGTCCCAGTGGCCCCGAGAAGAGAGCGTGGTGAAGTACGACACGGGAGAAGAAAGAGAAAAATGTAACTCATGTCAACAACACAACGGCTGCGATAGAGTTTGCCTACCGGAAATCGAACGATTTTCTAAGTGGCTACGACTGATAAGAGCAACGGCACGAGTCCTACAGTTCACTAACCTGTGTAAACCGAACCAGAATACAGTCACCGCTACACGAAAACGTACTAAGAAAACCGAAGCAAAAGATCCCGACTGGCGAACTACGCGAGCTAAGAAAACTCAATCCACGCAAGAAAATAAGGAAATACCTAACTCTACACGTCGCTATATAGAAATACCTACTTCATACCTACTTCAAGCGGAACATATGTGGATTCGAGGCAGCCAGCGAGAGAGCTACAGCGCCGAGATCGACCGAATAAAAGAAGAAAAGCGCGCCAAATACCTCGACGCGGCAGGCACAGTACGTTTGCGAGGAAGAGTAACCGCAGCGCAAGAGATAAGTGAAGATACGTCCAACCCACCTATATTAGACGGTAAACAAAAGTACACTAAGTTGTACATAGCTTATGTACATGAAAGACTACATCATGGCGGCGTGGAAATGGTCGTAAATGAGTTACGACAACGATTGTGGATATCCAAGATACGACCAGCTGTACGAGATGTGATAAAAAGTTGCCTACAATGCCGCATACGAAAGGTGAAGCCAGCTTGCCCATCAACAGGCGACCTACCACCAGCCCGTCTCGCCCACCATACTCGTCCCTTCACATTCACGGGACTTGATTATTTCGGCCCCATAGAAGTCACGGTCGCGCGCCACCGAGAGAAGAGGTATGGCGCTCTCTTCACATGTATGACGTCACGAGCGATACACATAGAAGTCGTACATTAGTTGAGCGCTGACTCGGCAATATCGGCGCTAAGAAGATTTATGGCGAGAAGAGGCTGCCCCAAAGAGTTGTGGAGCGACAACGCTACGTGCTTCAAGGCGTCAGACAAGGAGCTCGGCGAGGCAGCGCTGGAAGCTCTTCAGCATGAGACGACGTGCCATCACATCGTGTGGAAGTACATCCCCCCGTCGGCCCCATTCATGGGAGGCACATGGGAGCGCATGGTGCGGTCGGTGAAAGAAGCCCTGAAGATCACCCTGAACGAGCGGTACCCGAGTGATGAGACGCTGGTGACCCTATTGACAGAGGTTGAGAACACAGTAAACTCTCGACCTCTCACCCACGTCTCAGTCGACCCATCAGAACCTGACGCCCTGACACCGAACCACATACTCATCGGACCCAACTCCCACGTACCAGTGCCAGGTCACTTCGAAGGCAAGGACGTGACAGCCCGCCAGCAATGGAAGAGAGCACAAGTCCTTGCGGACGTCTTCTGGCGAAGATGGGTCAAGGAGTACCTGCCCCTACTGCAACACCGGCGGGAGCCCACCAGCACAGGAGTCCAGCCCAAGGTCGGAGACCTCGTCATCATCTGCGACAGCAACCTGCCGCGCAACATCTGGCCCCGCGGACGAGTAAGCCAGCTGTATCCAGGCGCCGACGGAGAAGTACGAGTAGTGGACGTCACCACCAGCAGCGGCCACGTTCTGCGCCGCCCCACTAGGAAGATCGTCGTGCTACCAACGGAGTCGCAGCGTGGCGACGGCGGGAGAATGTGCACGACGCCCTGAGGTCAACTCACACCTAGGCTCAAGTAGTGAGGACCGCGAGCTACCGAGCGTCGAATAGCATAACGCGATTCCTACGAGTTTATTGTAAAATAGTTGTTGTAAAATGTTCTTATTCAATGTGTGAAGATTATGTCTAATAAGAATTGTTAATTTGTAATTAGAATAATGTATTAGAGTATGTCTTATTAGAATAATCGTGTAGTATGTAAAAATAAATCACTTAGAACCCCAAATTACTATGTAAACAATGTCACTGTCTAATTAGAAATAAGTTTATAAAAGATAACAGTTATGTAAATAGGTAGGTTATGTAATTAAATGATGATTACCACCTGTTTTTTTCCTCACCTTATCTCTGCGACGCCCGCAATAATAATAATAATAATAATAATAATCTGTGGCTCGGCTGTCAACTCGAACGTCATAATTTTTTTCTGAATCCGCAATTTTCAATATAATTTATTAAATCATTACCATTAAAATGGCAAATATAATCAGTACAACAAAAAAAAAAACCAGGAACACAACAATAAAATCAAGAACAACAACAATTACCGCTTTTTGGACCGACAACAAAATGTGAAATGCTTACAAGAAGCCGAGCTCAAAAACAAAACGCACGACCAACACCTTCGGGTTCGTCGCTCAGCTCCGCCTCGCAGCCGCCGGAACCTGCGCCAGCCGCGAGTCCAGGGATTCTGGTAGCTGCAGTTGCGTCGAGTTCGAGCGACGAATACTTCTCGCCGCCGACGACACCACCACCTGCGCGTCGGCGCGGACGAGGCCGACCACCGGCCAGCTTAGGACTTCGAGGCCCACCGGCCTCTGACAGGGTCCCCGCTACCGGTGGAAGTGTGCAGCGTATGAAATGGTCGCAATCCATAAACGAGAATGTGATACGCTCATACTTTGGGGCTACAGAGGGGGGATCTAACCTGACTGCGTACCGTGGTCGGATGCTCTCTCTGTTTCAGGTACTTGAGCCAGCTGTCAACGTTTCAGCCCAACGGTTATCGGATCAGGTGCGGGTTATCCAGCGTAACCGTATGTTGGATGACGCCGTGCTTGATAGACTGCGTCTGGAATCACGGAGCAGCCGCGTCTCACCTACTTCGCCACCGGCCGCGGTGCAATTACAACCCAGTGTAAGTGTTTCACCGCGACTCGACTACGTCGGTGAAGATGATGATGACGGGGCCACATCCGTGAGTACCCAATGCAATGAGCGATTGAGGAGCGCTTTGGAGGATGCCTTCCGAGAGTATCGCTCTACACCGCCTGGGCTTAGACCTCGTCTACCTCGTTTGCCCATGCATAATAAAAATAGGGCGCTGGTGTGTGCTCTAGATTCGCAGCTAACAAGTTATTTTGACAGCAGCGATGACCTTGCCGATACCCACTCGATCTTGTACTGTGCGGCTGCAGCAGCATGTCGTGTAGCTCATGTCAAATTTCCTAGTAGTGACAGAGTTACACGACCAGCTGTACCAGCTTGGCAGTGCAGGATCGAGCGTCGTATCGGTGAGGCTAGAGCACTCATCGGCAAACTAATCTGCTTCAGGGAGGGTAACACTCGCCGCAGAGTGATGCGCTTTGTGAGGCGGGCGTTCTCGGGGACTGATATTAGTCCTCGGGATTATCTGACCCGCGTCACAGAGCGTATCGACTTCCTGAAGCAGAAAGTCTATGCATGGGCAAGCCGTATACGTCGGTACAAGCGGCGAGTGGAGCGATACACTCAGAATCGCACATTCCAAAGCAATGAGAGGTGGGTTTATAGGGCTTGGGAGCGACCAGACCAAGGTGTGACTGATACGCGCCTACCGGATGATGATGCCATGTGTTCATTCTGGCGCAGCATCTGGTCGGTGCCTGTCAGTCATACCGAGGGCGATTGGACTCGGGAGGTCGAGCGCGCGTGCGATCCGATACCAGAAATGGGGGCAATTAACATCAGCCCCCAAGACGTAGCTCGTGCAGTCCGTCCGTTGCCTAACTGGAAATCTCCGGGACCGGACGGGCTGCACAACTTTTGGATTAAATGGTTCAAAAGATCGCACGCTCGCTTGGCATCTCAATTCCAGTCTGCGTTAGAGTCAGGGTCGCTGCCCCAGTTCCTGACTACGGGAATAACCCACCTGCTCCATAAATCAGGTAGTACCACGGAGCCAAAAAATTATAGACCGATCACGTGTTTACCGACGGTCTATAAAGTTCTTACATCCATTTTGAGAGGAAAGATTAACCATCATATTGATAGTAATTCAATAATGTCTTCTTCTCAAAATGGATGTAGGAACGGGTCCCGCGGTACTAAGGAGCTGCTCCTCATCGACATAGCCATTAGCCAACAGGTTCTACGTTCCCGAAGGGATCTGTCGACATGCTGGATAGATTATATGAAGGCCTATGACTCGGTGCCACATACATGGCTCATGAGGGTGCTGGAACTGTACAAAGTTGATGCAGTTTTACGCACCTTCCTGATGTCGTGTATGGGGCAGTGGAGGACGGTTCTTCACTATCCAGGGTGTCGACAGACCCAGGCGAACAGCGAACCGATAAGCATCGAGCGCGGCATATTTCAGGGTGACAGTCTGAGTCCACTGTGGTTTTGTCTGGCCCTCAACCCTCTCAGTACATTGTTGGAGGGTTCGGGCCAAGGCTACCGGTTGAGAAGAGGTGGTCAGGTCATATCGCACCTCCTTTACATGGATGACTTAAAACTGTTTGCTCCTAACAACATGCAACTGATGAAGCTACTGAAGGTAACAGAAACCTTCAGTGGCGCCATCAGGATGGAATTTGGTTTGGACAAATGTGCGGTCATGCATGTAAAGCGAGGGGAGATTATGGAATCCGAGGGAACACAACTCTCGGATTCCATAGACCTTAGGTCCCTCTCCTCAACCGAAACTTACAAGTATTTGGGTGTGTCGGAAGCGTTAGGCATCAGTGCTACTGACATGAAACAATCGTTGAAGGAGCGCTTCTTTGGCCGCCTGAACAAAGTACTTAACAGTCTTTTATCAGGCGGAAACAAGGTGCGCGCCTTCAACGGTTGGGTCAAGCCGGTTTTGATGTATTCTTTCGGCATACTCAAATGGACTCAGACGGAACTTGACGCCCTGGATAGGAGGGTACGTTCACTGCTTACCGCAAATCGGATGCATCACCCACGGTCATCGGTGATGAGGCTGTATATCCCGCGGAAGTGCGGGGGTCGTGGCTTCTTAAATGCTAAGACCCTGCACAACCGCGAAGTATGCAGCCTTAGGGAATACTTCCTAGAGGCCGACGTGGGTATGCATCGAGATGTGGTAGCGGTGGACAAAGGCCTTACCGCGCTCTCCTTGGCTAACGAGAACTGGCGCAAACCTGTGGTATTAGATACTAACGACCGCAGGGAGGTATGGCAGAGCAAGGAGCTTCACGGACGCTTTTATCGGGTCCTACATGGGCCCGATGTAGACTTCTTAGCGTCCGTAGCCTGGCTTCGTTTTGGTGACCTCTTCGGGGAAACCGAAGGTTTTGTCTGTGCAATTATGGACGAAGTTATGATGACTAATAATTACCGGAAATACATTGTGAAGGACGGTACGGTTGACATATGTCGGGCATGTCACCGGCCCGGGGAATCTATCCGTCACATTATTTCCGGTTGTTCTAGTCTGGCTAACGGAGACTATTTGCACAGGCACAACCTTGTAGCCAGGATTATCCACCAGCAACTTGCTCTTAAATACAATCTTGTGGAATCCGAAGTACCGTACTATAGGTATGTGCCCGACCCAGTTCTCGAAAGTGGTAGTTGCACATTGTATTGGGATCGGTCTATCATCACTGACAGGACTATTGTTGCCAATAAGCCTGATATAGTGGTGATAGACCGACTAGAGCGTCGCGCAATGATTGTTGATATAGCAGTCCCTCATGACGAGAACCTCGAGAAGTCAGAAAAAGATAAACAAACGAAGTATCTTGACTTGGCTCGCGAGGTTGTAGACATGTGGGATGTGAACACAGCAGTCATTGTGCCGATAGTCGTGACGGCCAATGGTATTATTGCCAAGAGCCTCGACCAACATCTCAAGAGGCTCTCGTTGGGCAGCTGGATCAACGGCTTGATCCAGAAAGCAGTACTCCTGGACACGGCGCGCATTGTAAGGAGGTTCCTCTCTCAGGAGCCCTGACCGCCGGTAGCTTGGACCCTGTTCCCGATACCGGTGGGCTACTATTTTTTATATTTTTAAATGTTTTTTGTATTTTTATAGAAATATTTAAAAATGTATTGAATATGTATATAAATGAATAAATGGAATAATAATAAATTTGTAGTTTGTTGTTTTGTTTGTTTGTGTATTTGTTTTTCAATAAACAGGCTTGCGGCGGTGCCGTACGGTTTTATAGTGGTGAGGCGGGGGGAGAGACCATTTAAATATGCGCGTCGCTTTATCCTCACGCCATAGCGTAATTTTTTCAAATTCAAATTCAAATTCAATTTATTCATAAAAACTTTTACAATAAAATGTGTATAAATAGCCACAAAAAGATAATAAAGTAAAAATCTTATATAAAGGTAAATTAGTGCCTAACTTAAAACTAGTGTATGGCTAACAATAATTTGACGTATAAGATATTTAACTTGGAACTTATAATGTATATAGCGACCTGCCCGATCTAGGTTTATTTAAACCTGTGTTTCAGGCCCTCACTTCATCGCAATTTAAATTGGTCAGTTATATATGTAAACTAGATCAATACAATAAAAAATCTTAATCGTAATGGGACGTCGCAGAGGTAAGAACTATATGTCATTAGTTAGGTATTAGGTTTAGGTGTTAGATAATAAGAGACGCGCCAGCT
The DNA here is from genome assembly GCA_950371165.1 of Lacanobia oleracea. Taxonomy (NCBI): domain Eukaryota; kingdom Metazoa; phylum Arthropoda; class Insecta; order Lepidoptera; family Noctuidae; genus Lacanobia; species Lacanobia oleracea. Next base: position 8,881,273 of record OX493408.1, read on the forward strand.
CATGGCATGTATTTACACTGATTTTAATAAATATGTGATAGCGGGGGTGAGGAAGGGTCCGCTGGCCAGCCAAAACAGAATGATATAAAATAGGTACGGGCATAGTTCGCAGCGTATGGTGGTGATACCATACGCTGCGAACAAGGTGTTACAACTTTTCCCTAGAGCTCTGATCGTGTTGATGACCGCCATTTTCAACGGCGCTCTGTCCAACAACATGTTTCCCCAAGAGTGGAAAGAGGCTACCGTTATTGGTATTCCCAAACTCGGAAAGCCCAAGTCCTCCCCGACCTCATATCGCCCCATCAGTCTGCTCAATGTGCTCGGCAAAATCTACGAGAGACTTTTTTATAAGCGTCTCAAGGATTTCGTCGAGCGCAAGAGCCTCATTCCAGACGAGCAGTTTGGCTTCAGAGCTAATCACTCATGTGTCCAACAGGTGCATCGCATCGTTGAACACATCAACGGCCACTTCCAGCATGGTCGGATGTCTGGTTCCCTATTCTTCGATATTGCGAAAGCCTTCGACAAAGTTTGGCACAACGGCTTGATTTACAAGCTGTATAAACTTGGCGTGCTAGACCGTCTCGTGCTCATCCTGCGAGACTATCTGTCGAATCGCACCTTTCGTTATCGTATCGAAGGGGTGCTTTCTAGCCCCCGTCCCATCCGTGCCGGCGTACCGCAAGGCGGTGTGCTCTCCCCCCTAATATTCACGCTATTCACTAGCGATGTCCCCAAAAACCCCAAGACGCAGTTAGCATTATTTGCCGATGACACGGCCATCTACTGCTCCGGCACGAGCATCAAGGCCATCACCCTCAACCTCCAAAGATCCGCCAACGCCCTAGGCGAATGGTTTCGGAGATGGAGGATTGAAGTCAATCCGGAGAAGAGTCAGGCGGTCTTGTTTCGCAAGACGCGTACTGGAGCTCTACCCCCCCTTAGTCCGATCACCATGTTTGACAAGCCGATCCCTTGGGAGAAGCAAGCCAAATATCTAGGAGTGATCCTTGACCAAAACCTCACCTTTGGCGAGCACATAAAGGCGGTACGTTCGCGTGCCGCTTTCGCTCTCGGTAGGCTTCATCCCATGCTGAATGCACGCAGCAAGCTATCCCTTAAATGCAAACTGCGCATCTATACCACGTGCATACGTCCGATAATGACCTATGCGTGTGCCGGCTTCGCACACACAAAGGATCGACATATCCATAGGATGCAGACCATCCAAAATCGTTTTCTCCGAAAGGCCACGGGCGCTCCGTGGTTCGTTAGGAATGACCGACTACATGTCGACCTCAAAGTCCCAACCATCAAGCAATTCATGAAGCGTCTTACTAAGCACTTCATCGAATCTGCAGAAAAGCACCAGAATCCCTTAATCGTATTGGCTACCCGATACGCTCCCTCCAAGATTAGTAAGATTCGCCGTCCTCGGCATACCCTCGTCGACCCTGACGACCCAATCACCGTCCTTCAAGAAAGCTGTAGGGAAACCAGCACTCTCAAGAAACACAAATACAGACCGCGATCCGTATTCCGACCTCGCCGCCGAGGTCCGTCGCGACGTCCCAGTAACGCTCCCCCCCGTCTTTTGCCAAACGAGCCAGCCCGCGAAGCTGAGCCAGTAGTGACAAATATCTCCCTAAATAATGACATGACCCAGCCAGTCTCTTGCTGCCCCCCCCCAAAACGACGCCGCTGAGCCGAGGTCCGTACCCCACAGGGGGTGCCCTCAGCGAGCGGAGTTTTAATATATATAAATTTTGTAGCCTCGGCTGGGGGCCTTAAATTCTAGAGGCCCACACAGGCAAGTCCGGTTCAGTAGTTGACAACCCTCTAGGGTTGAAACTGCGAGTGGCCATAGACAAAAAAAAAAAAAAAGTTCGCAGCGTACTCGAGTTCCAGCAGCCTAACAAGAAAAGGCGAACCTCTGCCCGATTGACTAGCCAGCTCCCGCATCAGATCCTCGCCGCCGCCGTCGCCTTCACTTGCTTTCTTGTTTCTTTTACTATCTTGTTTCTTTTACGGAGTTCGGGCGATCCCGAATAGATAAGTTAATGAGTTTCTTCGAATTTTCAGCCCCGGAATCACTTCGCCTTTCCTGATCTCCTGGTACTTGTGAATCTTTAACGTTCACAATTCCAGCCTCAAAAAATATGCTTAGCCATGTTTTGTGGTCTTTTGTTACGCGAGAGTTTTAACGGCTCACAATTTCAGCCCAGAAAATACTTAGACATGTTTCTGGTCACCTAGTACTTGCGAATCTTTTGCCGTCACAATTTTAGCCCAAAATACTTTGACATGTTTCTAATCTCCACTTGTGAATCATTAGTGCTCATAATTCCAGCCCTGAAATAAAGTCAAATGTTTCCATCTCTCCTCCAGTTCTTTTTTATGTTCTCCTGGTACTTTTGAATCCTAACTAATCACAATTCTAGCGCTAGAAATACTTTGAAATGTTTCTGGTCTCATGGTACTTGTGAATCTTTAGCGCTTACAATGACTTCTGCAAAAATAGTTGTCTAGGCGCACGGCAGTGGGCCGGGTTAAGTTCCGGCCTAACGCACGCAGTGTGTATATTTTTTACATGAAACATTTCGAGCTGTTTTACCCCCTCATAACATTGTTGAAATTGAAACTGGAACTATTTATTTTTATCACCTAGTTAAATATTACTGGAAAGTTTAAAAATATTAGGTAAAACTGTTCAGGAGATATAGAGGAACAAAAAGTGAAGATTTTCCTACTAATTCAATGACTGACTCATCAAAATTATGGAGCATTTGCAATATTGATAGAAACTTCAAATTTCGGGTGAAGATAGGTCCAAATCCCTTAAGACCAGTCCATTGTATTAGCTCTCTCTCTTATAAACAACATTTTGTTATTTGACGGTACGTTGGATATCTTTGCGACAACTGAGCTGAGATTCCTGAGCACTGCTACTCGTTACCTAGAGTCCATTGCTGCCTCTAGTACAATCTCTTGTGACTAATTTAATATTAATAATCGTTATTCTGTTTGACTATTAAATAATTACCTTTGTTTTTTAATTTTTTATTTAATATTATTGTGTAATTATTTAAAATTGTTAATTTCATGGTAATTTAATGACATGGCTAATTTCTGTTTTATTTTTGATTAATTTAATTTATTTTTCTAATTTAATTCTCATCTCATTTTTCTTGACATTTATAATTTCTGTTTTTCTCTTTTGATTATATATATTTTTAGGTATATTTATTTTAAATTGTATTTTAATTGATTTTGTACTGACCAATAGCTTGTTTGTGTGGTTTGTTTCTGTTAAATCAAGTTGGTTATGATAATAAATAAATAAAATAAATAAATAAAATAAAAGGTCTTAGGCTACAATGGAAGGGAAAATTCTATTTCCATTTTCATCCATCATCCATGAGCAAATAATTTTATTTTATGTTTTCCCACGACAGTAAACATTAAATTTGGTATGAAAGCTACTCTAAAGAAAATTGAAACCATTAGATCAGGGAAACGCTGGACGTGATCGACTAGAACGGGGGTGTGTTGGGGTCTATCCTTCATCTAATCCTTCGATGTGAACTGTGACCTCCCCCAACTGCGTCCAGCCGCGCTGATGTCCTGTACCGAGGTACGGAAGGTTCTCCGTACCACGCGTGCAACGTTCATCTTTCTTGGTATTTACTTGCTGTCTTCGGGGTAGATTGGGGTGCGGGAAGTTTGCTTACCAGGAATAAAATTTATTCCTATCTAGTAATCTTCATTTAATGAAGATTCAGGATTTCTAAAAACACTGCGGCTAGCAGTGTAAGAGAAACTTTTCGCGACTACTAATAATAATATGTAGTTAAAATTCTATATTTCTTCAGCCGGTGACTATAAATTTCTATTTTCTAACAGTTTACTAACGTACTCGGATTCTTTGTCTCCTTTTCAACATCCTTCATAACCCTTCTTATCCCTCTTACCTGCGTGAGCGTATTTCTTACGCTCGGCCTAGTGACGCTCCGTGCAGATCACACCTCAGGTCTATCCTTAACACCCATCCTCATAAATCCAGCTACTATTCTTACTCTTTCTCTGTCCATGCAGTTAGGTTGTGGAACTCACTTCCGCCTAGCATTAGAGATTTAAAGTCTATTTCTCTTTTTAAGAAGCGTCTTAAAGAGCACTATCTTTCCTCTCAACTATGATAGTTATATATGTATATATATATATTTGTATATATTTATTTTATAATATTGTGTTCGGTATAGGTATATATTTTATGTATATTTTATTTTTATCTGTTAATTTAATTTTAAGGCTTTACACACTCTTCTTGTCTTGTTTTTACACACTTTTGTCTACATTTCTTTTTCATTTCTCCTGTCGCAGGTCTGCTGGAAGAAATTTCATTAGAAATAAGCAGTACCTTTGTACTAATATTATAATGTTAAATTTCACTATTTTTCTGTGTGTACATAAGTAATAAAATAAATAAATAAATACTATGTTACTTTAACGTAACGAGGCCCATAAACCACTAACTTTTTGAGTTTATTTATGCCTAAAAGCCCAACTACTACTGTCATATATTTTTATTTATTCCCCTTTCCCTTCTCCCCGGACTGCGACAGCGAATAGACGTGCACACGTACAATTTTTTACAAAAATAATTTTATTCTTGGCAATAATTGCAAATTTTAATTCGGCAAAGTACTAGGCAGGCATAAAGCGGTAGTGAACGTGAAGTACTCGAGTGAGCAGGATAGCAACGACGACGGCGATAGCGGCGTAATTCAACTGGGCACAACGCGGCTCAGCACGTCATCCTCGCCGCTTGCCAGAATCTACGAGCGACAGCGATTTGTGGTACCGGTAAATATTACTGTGTCCCTCCGGAATAACGCAAACTTATCAAAGTCACTATGTTCAAGACACCACTTAAAACCCCCCCAAACAAATACCCATCCAGATCGGAGTCCGAAATTCGAAAATTATATGCAGATGAGGCCATGGAAGGACATGACGTCACACAACGAGCCAAACGAAGATGTCCTTCAGATGAGAATGCTGGAGATGAATTGGATATCCTTAAAAATTAGTTCAAGAAGATGTTCAATGTAATGATTAGCTCTCATAATTCCAGATTAGATAAATTGGAAAACCATATCTAGGAGATTAAAAACCATTACACCGAGATCAAGGCCATCATTGATCTCTCAAAGAATGGAGGCTTTGATGGTATACCACCTATCTTTATCCGGTTATGCGCTACTACCCTGGTGACTCCCTTGCTTATTATATTTAATAAATCCCTACATGAAGGTACATTTCCAAGTCTATGGAAGATAGCTAAAGTCACACCTATCTATAAATCTGGTGATAGGAGTGACGTCACCAACTACAGACCGATATGTATATTAAACTTGTTTGCCAAAATATTTGAGGGTTTCGTTTATGAACACATGTACACTCACCTTAGACACATATTGGATACACGACAGCACGGATTCGATTCGGACACTCGATCTTGTACTGTGCGGCTGCAGCAGCATGTCGTGTAGCTCATGTCAAATTTCCTAGTAGTGACAGAGTTACACGACCAGCTGTACCAGCTTGGCAGTGCAGGATCGAGCGTCGTATCGGTGAGGCTAGAGCACTCATCGGCAAACTAATCTGCTTCAGGGAGGGTAACACTCGCCGCAGAGTGATGCGCTTTGTGAGGCGGGCGTTCTCGGGGACTGATATTAGTCCTCGGGATTATCTGACCCGCGTCACAGAGCGTATCGACTTCCTGAAGCAGAAAGTCTATGCATGGGCAAGCCGTATACGTCGGTACAAGCGGCGAGTGGAGCGATACACTCAGAATCGCACATTCCAAAGCAATGAGAGGTGGGTTTATAGGGCTTGGGAGCGACCAGACCAAGGTGTGACTGATACGCGCCTACCGGATGATGATGCCATGTGTTCATTCTGGCGCAGCATCTGGTCGGTGCCTGTCAGTCATACCGAGGGCGATTGGACTCGGGAGGTCGAGCGCGCGTGCGATCCGATACCAGAAATGGGGGCAATTAACATCAGCCCCCAAGACGTAGCTCGTGCAGTCCGTCCGTTGCCTAACTGGAAATCTCCGGGACCGGACGGGCTGCACAACTTTTGGATTAAATGGTTCAAAAGATCGCACGCTCGCTTGGCATCTCAATTCCAGTCTGCGTTAGAGTCAGGGTCGCTGCCCCAGTTCCTGACTACGGGAATAACCCACCTGCTCCATAAATCAGGTAGTACCACGGAGCCAAAAAATTATAGACCGATCACGTGTTTACCGACGGTCTATAAAGTTCTTACATCCATTTTGAGAGGAAAGATTAACCATCATATTGATAGTAATTCAATAATGTCTTCTTCTCAAAATGGATGTAGGAACGGGTCCCGCGGTACTAAGGAGCTGCTCCTCATCGACATAGCCATTAGCCAACAGGTTCTACGTTCCCGAAGGGATCTGTCGACATGCTGGATAGATTATATGAAGGCCTATGACTCGGTGCCACATACATGGCTCATGAGGGTGCTGGAACTGTACAAAGTTGATGCAGTTTTACGCACCTTCCTGATGTCGTGTATGGGGCAGTGGAGGACGGTTCTTCACTATCCAGGGTGTCGACAGACCCAGGCGAACAGCGAACCGATAAGCATCGAGCGCGGCATATTTCAGGGTGACAGTCTGAGTCCACTGTGGTTTTGTCTGGCCCTCAACCCTCTCAGTACATTGTTGGAGGGTTCGGGCCAAGGCTACCGGTTGAGAAGAGGTGGTCAGGTCATATCGCACCTCCTTTACATGGATGACTTAAAACTGTTTGCTCCTAACAACATGCAACTGATGAAGCTACTGAAGGTAACAGAAACCTTCAGTGGCGCCATCAGGATGGAATTTGGTTTGGACAAATGTGCGGTCATGCATGTAAAGCGAGGGGAGATTATGGAATCCGAGGGAACACAACTCTCGGATTCCATAGACCTTAGGTCCCTCTCCTCAACCGAAACTTACAAGTATTTGGGTGTGTCGGAAGCGTTAGGCATCAGTGCTACTGACATGAAACAATCGTTGAAGGAGCGCTTCTTTGGCCGCCTGAACAAAGTACTTAACAGTCTTTTATCAGGCGGAAACAAGGTGCGCGCCTTCAACGGTTGGGTCAAGCCGGTTTTGATGTATTCTTTCGGCATACTCAAATGGACTCAGACGGAACTTGACGCCCTGGATAGGAGGGTACGTTCACTGCTTACCGCAAATCGGATGCATCACCCACGGTCATCGGTGATGAGGCTGTATATCCCGCGGAAGTGCGGGGGTCGTGGCTTCTTAAATGCTAAGACCCTGCACAACCGCGAAGTATGCAGCCTTAGGGAATACTTCCTAGAGGCCGACGTGGGTATGCATCGAGATGTGGTAGCGGTGGACAAAGGCCTTACCGCGCTCTCCTTGGCTAACGAGAACTGGCGCAAACCTGTGGTATTAGATACTAACGACCGCAGGGAGGTATGGCAGAGCAAGGAGCTTCACGGACGCTTTTATCGGGTCCTACATGGGCCCGATGTAGACTTCTTAGCGTCCGTAGCCTGGCTTCGTTTTGGTGACCTCTTCGGGGAAACCGAAGGTTTTGTCTGTGCAATTATGGACGAAGTTATGATGACTAATAATTACCGGAAATACATTGTGAAGGACGGTACGGTTGACATATGTCGGGCATGTCACCGGCCCGGGGAATCTATCCGTCACATTATTTCCGGTTGTTCTAGTCTGGCTAACGGAGACTATTTGCACAGGCACAACCTTGTAGCCAGGATTATCCACCAGCAACTTGCTCTTAAATACAATCTTGTGGAATCCGAAGTACCGTACTATAGGTATGTGCCCGACCCAGTTCTCGAAAGTGGTAGTTGCACATTGTATTGGGATCGGTCTATCATCACTGACAGGACTATTGTTGCCAATAAGCCTGATATAGTGGTGATAGACCGACTAGAGCGTCGCGCAATGATTGTTGATATAGCAGTCCCTCATGACGAGAACCTCGAGAAGTCAGAAAAAGATAAACAAACGAAGTATCTTGACTTGGCTCGCGAGGTTGTAGACATGTGGGATGTGAACACAGCAGTCATTGTGCCGATAGTCGTGACGGCCAATGGTATTATTGCCAAGAGCCTCGACCAACATCTCAAGAGGCTCTCGTTGGGCAGCTGGATCAACGGCTTGATCCAGAAAGCAGTACTCCTGGACACGGCGCGCATTGTAAGGAGGTTCCTCTCTCAGGAGCCCTGACCGCCGGTAGCTTGGACCCTGTTCCCGATACCGGTGGGCTACTATTTTTTATATTTTTAAATGTTTTTTGTATTTTTATAGAAATATTTAAAAATGTATTGAATATGTATATAAATGAATAAATGGAATAATAATAAATTTGTAGTTTGTTGTTTTGTTTGTTTGTGTATTTGTTTTTCAATAAACAGGCTTGCGGCGGTGCCGTACGGTTTTATAGTGGTGAGGCGGGGGGAGAGACCATTTAAATATGCGCGTCGCTTTATCCTCACGCCATAGCGTAATGGGACGTCGCAGAGGTAAGAACTATATGTCATTAGTTAGGTATTAGGTTTAGGTGTTAGATAATAAGAGACGCGCCAGCTCATGGCATGTATTTACACTGATTTTAATAAATATGTGATAGCGGGGGTGAGGAAGGGTCCGCTGGCCAGCCAAAACAGAATGATATAAAATAGGTACGGGCATAGTTCGCAGCGTATGGTGGTGATACCATACGCTGCGAACAAGGTGTTACAACTTTTCCCTAGAGCTCTGATCGTGTTGATGACCGCCATTTTCAACGGCGCTCTGTCCAACAACATGTTTCCCCAAGAGTGGAAAGAGGCTACCGTTATTGGTATTCCCAAACTCGGAAAGCCCAAGTCCTCCCCGACCTCATATCGCCCCATCAGTCTGCTCAATGTGCTCGGCAAAATCTACGAGAGACTTTTTTATAAGCGTCTCAAGGATTTCGTCGAGCGCAAGAGCCTCATTCCAGACGAGCAGTTTGGCTTCAGAGCTAATCACTCATGTGTCCAACAGGTGCATCGCATCGTTGAACACATCAACGGCCACTTCCAGCATGGTCGGATGTCTGGTTCCCTATTCTTCGATATTGCGAAAGCCTTCGACAAAGTTTGGCACAACGGCTTGATTTACAAGCTGTATAAACTTGGCGTGCTAGACCGTCTCGTGCTCATCCTGCGAGACTATCTGTCGAATCGCACCTTTCGTTATCGTATCGAAGGGGTGCTTTCTAGCCCCCGTCCCATCCGTGCCGGCGTACCGCAAGGCGGTGTGCTCTCCCCCCTAATATTCACGCTATTCACTAGCGATGTCCCCAAAAACCCCAAGACGCAGTTAGCATTATTTGCCGATGACACGGCCATCTACTGCTCCGGCACGAGCATCAAGGCCATCACCCTCAACCTCCAAAGATCCGCCAACGCCCTAGGCGAATGGTTTCGGAGATGGAGGATTGAAGTCAATCCGGAGAAGAGTCAGGCGGTCTTGTTTCGCAAGACGCGTACTGGAGCTCTACCCCCCCTTAGTCCGATCACCATGTTTGACAAGCCGATCCCTTGGGAGAAGCAAGCCAAATATCTAGGAGTGATCCTTGACCAAAACCTCACCTTTGGCGAGCACATAAAGGCGGTACGTTCGCGTGCCGCTTTCGCTCTCGGTAGGCTTCATCCCATGCTGAATGCACGCAGCAAGCTATCCCTTAAATGCAAACTGCGCATCTATACCACGTGCATACGTCCGATAATGACCTATGCGTGTGCCGGCTTCGCACACACAAAGGATCGACATATCCATAGGATGCAGACCATCCAAAATCGTTTTCTCCGAAAGGCCACGGGCGCTCCGTGGTTCGTTAGGAATGACCGACTACATGTCGACCTCAAAGTCCCAACCATCAAGCAATTCATGAAGCGTCTTACTAAGCACTTCATCGAATCTGCAGAAAAGCACCAGAATCCCTTAATCGTATTGGCTACCCGATACGCTCCCTCCAAGATTAGTAAGATTCGCCGTCCTCGGCATACCCTCGTCGACCCTGACGACCCAATCACCGTCCTTCAAGAAAGCTGTAGGGAAACCAGCACTCTCAAGAAACACAAATACAGACCGCGATCCGTATTCCGACCTCGCCGCCGAGGTCCGTCGCGACGTCCCAGTAACGCTCCCCCCCGTCTTTTGCCAAACGAGCCAGCCCGCGAAGCTGAGCCAGTAGTGACAAATATCTCCCTAAATAATGACATGACCCAGCCAGTCTCTTGCTGCCCCCCCCCAAAACGACGCCGCTGAGCCGAGGTCCGTACCCCACAGGGGGTGCCCTCAGCGAGCGGAGTTTTAATATATATAAATTTTGTAGCCTCGGCTGGGGGCCTTAAATTCTAGAGGCCCACACAGGCAAGTCCGGTTCAGTAGTTGACAACCCTCTAGGGTTGAAACTGCGAGTGGCCATAGACAAAAAAAAAAAAAAAGTTCGCAGCGTACTCGAGTTCCAGCAGCCTAACAAGAAAAGGCGAACCTCTGCCCGATTGACTAGCCAGCTCCCGCATCAGATCCTCGCCGCCGCCGTCGCCTTCACTTGCTTTCTTGTTTCTTTTACTATCTTGTTTCTTTTACGGAGTTCGGGCGATCCCGAATAGATAAGTTAATGAGTTTCTTCGAATTTTCAGCCCCGGAATCACTTCGCCTTTCCTGATCTCCTGGTACTTGTGAATCTTTAACGTTCACAATTCCAGCCTCAAAAAATATGCTTAGCCATGTTTTGTGGTCTTTTGTTACGCGAGAGTTTTAACGGCTCACAATTTCAGCCCAGAAAATACTTAGACATGTTTCTGGTCACCTAGTACTTGCGAATCTTTTGCCGTCACAATTTTAGCCCAAAATACTTTGACATGTTTCTAATCTCCACTTGTGAATCATTAGTGCTCATAATTCCAGCCCTGAAATAAAGTCAAATGTTTCCATCTCTCCTCCAGTTCTTTTTTATGTTCTCCTGGTACTTTTGAATCCTAACTAATCACAATTCTAGCGCTAGAAATACTTTGAAATGTTTCTGGTCTCATGGTACTTGTGAATCTTTAGCGCTTACAATGACTTCTGCAAAAATAGTTGTCTAGGCGCACGGCAGTGGGCCGGGTTAAGTTCCGGCCTAACGCACGCAGTGTGTATATTTTTTACATGAAACATTTCGAGCTGTTTTACCCCCTCATAACATTGTTGAAATTGAAACTGGAACTATTTATTTTTATCACCTAGTTAAATATTACTGGAAAGTTTAAAAATATTAGGTAAAACTGTTCAGGAGATATAGAGGAACAAAAAGTGAAGATTTTCCTACTAATTCAATGACTGACTCATCAAAATTATGGAGCATTTGCAATATTGATAGAAACTTCAAATTTCGGGTGAAGATAGGTCCAAATCCCTTAAGACCAGTCCATTGTATTAGCTCTCTCTCTTATAAACAACATTTTGTTATTTGACGGTACGTTGGATATCTTTGCGACAACTGAGCTGAGATTCCTGAGCACTGCTACTCGTTACCTAGAGTCCATTGCTGCCTCTAGTACAATCTCTTGTGACTAATTTAATATTAATAATCGTTATTCTGTTTGACTATTAAATAATTACCTTTGTTTTTTAATTTTTTATTTAATATTATTGTGTAATTATTTAAAATTGTTAATTTCATGGTAATTTAATGACATGGCTAATTTCTGTTTTATTTTTGATTAATTTAATTTATTTTTCTAATTTAATTCTCATCTCATTTTTCTTGACATTTATAATTTCTGTTTTTCTCTTTTGATTATATATATTTTTAGGTATATTTATTTTAAATTGTATTTTAATTGATTTTGTACTGACCAATAGCTTGTTTGTGTGGTTTGTTTCTGTTAAATCAAGTTGGTTATGATAATAAATAAATAAAATAAATAAATAAAATAAAAGGTCTTAGGCTACAATGGAAGGGAAAATTCTATTTCCATTTTCATCCATCATCCATGAGCAAATAATTTTATTTTATGTTTTCCCACGACAGTAAACATTAAATTTGGTATGAAAGCTACTCTAAAGAAAATTGAAACCATTAGATCAGGGAAACGCTGGACGTGATCGACTAGAACGGGGGTGTGTTGGGGTCTATCCTTCATCTAATCCTTCGATGTGAACTGTGACCTCCCCCAACTGCGTCCAGCCGCGCTGATGTCCTGTACCGAGGTACGGAAGGTTCTCCGTACCACGCGTGCAACGTTCATCTTTCTTGGTATTTACTTGCTGTCTTCGGGGTAGATTGGGGTGCGGGAAGTTTGCTTACCAGGAATAAAATTTATTCCTATCTAGTAATCTTCATTTAATGAAGATTCAGGATTTCTAAAAACACTGCGGCTAGCAGTGTAAGAGAAACTTTTCGCGACTACTAATAATAATATGTAGTTAAAATTCTATATTTCTTCAGCCGGTGACTATAAATTTCTATTTTCTAACAGTTTACTAACGTACTCGGATTCTTTGTCTCCTTTTCAACATCCTTCATAACCCTTCTTATCCCTCTTACCTGCGTGAGCGTATTTCTTACGCTCGGCCTAGTGACGCTCCGTGCAGATCACACCTCAGGTCTATCCTTAACACCCATCCTCATAAATCCAGCTACTATTCTTACTCTTTCTCTGTCCATGCAGTTAGGTTGTGGAACTCACTTCCGCCTAGCATTAGAGATTTAAAGTCTATTTCTCTTTTTAAGAAGCGTCTTAAAGAGCACTATCTTTCCTCTCAACTATGATAGTTATATATGTATATATATATATTTGTATATATTTATTTTATAATATTGTGTTCGGTATAGGTATATATTTTATGTATATTTTATTTTTATCTGTTAATTTAATTTTAAGGCTTTACACACTCTTCTTGTCTTGTTTTTACACACTTTTGTCTACATTTCTTTTTCATTTCTCCTGTCGCAGGTCTGCTGGAAGAAATTTCATTAGAAATAAGCAGTACCTTTGTACTAATATTATAATGTTAAATTTCACTATTTTTCTGTGTGTACATAAGTAATAAAATAAATAAATAAATACTATGTTACTTTAACGTAACGAGGCCCATAAACCACTAACTTTTTGAGTTTATTTATGCCTAAAAGCCCAACTACTACTGTCATATATTTTTATTTATTCCCCTTTCCCTTCTCCCCGGACTGCGACAGCGAATAGACGTGCACACGTACAATTTTTTACAAAAATAATTTTATTCTTGGCAATAATTGCAAATTTTAATTCGGCAAAGTACTAGGCAGGCATAAAGCGGTAGTGAACGTGAAGTACTCGAGTGAGCAGGATAGCAACGACGACGGCGATAGCGGCGTAATTCAACTGGGCACAACGCGGCTCAGCACGTCATCCTCGCCGCTTGCCAGAATCTACGAGCGACAGCGATTTGTGGTACCGGTAAATATTACTGTGTCCCTCCGGAATAACGCAAACTTATCAAAGTCACTATGTTCAAGACACCACTTAAAACCCCCCCAAACAAATACCCATCCAGATCGGAGTCCGAAATTCGAAAATTATATGCAGATGAGGCCATGGAAGGACATGACGTCACACAACGAGCCAAACGAAGATGTCCTTCAGATGAGAATGCTGGAGATGAATTGGATATCCTTAAAAATTAGTTCAAGAAGATGTTCAATGTAATGATTAGCTCTCATAATTCCAGATTAGATAAATTGGAAAACCATATCTAGGAGATTAAAAACCATTACACCGAGATCAAGGCCATCATTGATCTCTCAAAGAATGGAGGCTTTGATGGTATACCACCTATCTTTATCCGGTTATGCGCTACTACCCTGGTGACTCCCTTGCTTATTATATTTAATAAATCCCTACATGAAGGTACATTTCCAAGTCTATGGAAGATAGCTAAAGTCACACCTATCTATAAATCTGGTGATAGGAGTGACGTCACCAACTACAGACCGATATGTATATTAAACTTGTTTGCCAAAATATTTGAGGGTTTCGTTTATGAACACATGTACACTCACCTTAGACACATATTGGATACACGACAGCACGGATTTATCACTGGTAGATCAACGAACTCTAATTTATTGTGCTACACAACATATTTATGTGATTCATTTAATTGTAAACGTCAGGTAGACTCCATATACACGGACTTTTCGAAAGCCTTCGATCGGGTTGATCATCTTATACTACTTAAAAAGATGTACCATGTCGGGATTCACGGGACTCTTTATAGATGGCTCTCGTCCTATCTGTTAAATCGTACGCAACTAGTTGCACTAAGCGGGTATGACTCTATACCATTTGTAGCAACGTCTGGAGTGCCCCAAGGTTCGAATCTGGGCCCACTGTTGTTTTTAGTATTCGTAAATGATTTGCTGAACAAAATTAAAAGCGAATGCCTAGCTTATGCTGATGATATAAAAATTTTCAGGAGTATCACAAATAATAATGACTGTGAGGCTCTTCAGTCGGATATCAAAACAATCGTGGAATGGTGCGATGAGAACTCAATGTCATTAAACTCCAAAAAATGCCAGGTTATAACATTTTCGAAAAATATTAAAAATATAATTAATTATGACTACAATATCAGGGGAGTAGTAGTAGATAGGGTAAAAGTGGTACGTGACCTAGGTGTGATGTTTGATTCGGTTTTGTCATTTATACCACACTATGATCACATTTGTAACAAGGCTAACCGTTTGCTGTCTTTTATACTACGACATACCAAACCGTTTAAACACCCGCAATCTTTGTTGGTACTGTACTACTCCTTGGTAAGATCTTTATTGGAGTACTGCTCGTCTGTGTGGTCTCCAATATATAACACTCACATAGATCGCATAGAATTTATACAGAGACGATTTGTCAGAATTTTAAGTGCGAAATATGGTCTCAGACGTAAACTACCCAATTACAATCAGCGACTCACCCACTTTCACATGAAGAGTCTTGAGAGAAGAAGATGGGTTGGTGATTTAAGTATATTGCATAAAATTGCTAATGGAACCTTTGACGTTCAATTACTAGGCCAGATAAACTTTAAGATACCAACTCGATCTGTGCGCACTCCACAATTATTCAGTATTCCCGCTAGTAATAATAATGTTTCTGAAAACAATCCACTGTCCAGAATGTGCAGTCAATATAACGCAATATGTTCTGAGGTAGACTTGTTTTTTAGCAGTTTTAACGAATTTAGAAATTATTTGTTTAAATTGTAATTCAACACTGTCGTTTAGTAACTTCTCCATATTAAATAATTATGTAACCTACTTTCACTATTGTCACTAATGAAGCATATTAGATATTGAGTGCTGTGTACAGTTATAATTGGACTTCAGATTTATGTAAAATATATTGTCATAGCTGTGCTGAATTGTCTTAGTCTGTAGTCTGTCACTGTACTTTTTAAAATAAAATAAAAATAAAAAATAAAATAAAATCAATAATGAGCTGGAAAAAGCCATGACAACTGTATCCGATCAATTACAATCGCTAAGAGGTTAAAATTTTGGGACTAGAAAAAGAGCGCAGCTCCATGACCACTAAGTTATATACGCTGGAAGAAAAGATAGAGTCCGACCGTAATCTCATCAAAACCTCCATAGAACTTCGAAACGTACCCAAAAGAGTAAATGAGACCAAGAATATGCTGTTCGATGCTGTGACGCACCTTTCGAAACACTTGTAGGTATATTGATACGGAACCTATCAGTATTCGTGATATTACAAGACAACTGTCTAAAAGGAAAGATTTAACATCTAATATTACAGTAGAGTTCTCAAACACACTGACGAAAACGAAATTTCTGTCAGCTGTAAAGGAATTCAATAAACTAAATCCCACAAATAAGGTGAATTCAACTCATCTGAATATAAATGCGGCACAAAAACACCAGTATATAGGTATTGCTGAGCAGTTGACTTCAAACACAAAAAGGCTGTTTTACATAACTAGAACCTACGCGAAGTCCAAACACTACAACTACTGCTGGACGACAAATGGAAGAGTTTTGTTACAAAAGGATTTAACAGCCACACCATCATAGTTAAAAATGAAGAACAATTGAAGCAGCTGCCCTCGTCCAACAATGCATGACTACCTAACTACAAGTATATCTTCTATTTTCTTACTCATTCCATACTTATCTTAAATACAGCACCTCTAAATTGTTTTGTTCCAACATGTAATTTATTATAATATAATAAATTACATGTTGGAACACACATGTGGTAGTAGTGATGGTATTGTATGTAAGTTGAGTGTATATTATACACTCAACTTACATACAAAACCATCACTACTACCACATAAATAATACAAAATACACATATCACACAAATACAACGTACACATTTATCCAGTATTCGCTTACAACAATCACCTTACGCTCATCGGATCTCATTAATACTAACCTTCAAAACTTATCAGGTCAAATAATTCTATCCGCTCGCGACTATAAATTAAGCCGTAGTTGTCTTTCTCGTCGCTTTTTATTCTTCTACCCCAACTTTATTAAAAAATGACTAATAACGCTTATTACTTAAACGATGATATTGACCAGTTATCTGTATCCACAACACATTCGTGCGTGCTAATTATTTCTTAAAAATATTATCGCAAAACATACGATCAATTAATCGTAACTTTTTAGACCTGCAAACTCTCATGCATCGTATTACTGTTGATTGCGATTTGGTCGTCTTGACCAAGTGTTGGCTACAGTGTTCTAGCAATACTAATATCCCGATTTTGGATAGTAATTACACCGTCCATAAGACCACCAAACATTTAAACCAGAGTGATGGTGTTGTGGTATATCTAAAATCAAACCTTTTGCCTACATGTGAAGAACTAGACTTATACCAGTCAGCTTCAGGGCTCATAATAAAAATTAATTCCGATGTAGCGGTACTTTGCATCTACTGCTCGCCGTCAATAGACAACATCAATACTTTTTTTTCAGCTCTAAATAACATTCTACCAACACTGGAAAGGTTCAAATCTATAGTCATAACAGGTGACCTAAACCTTGATATAAAACCCACCACGCTTGACACTCGTTCGCACGTCTACTTAAATTGTCTTGCCATTCACGGTTTTCTCCCTTTTTTTTTTTTTTTTTTGCGCTGGGAAAAAATGCATTACGCATCCCGTCGGGGGAACGGGAGGGGTATGTGGGACTCCCCGGGCTGACCCGGTATACCCACTAAAATAACCCAGCGGCATTCCCGCATCGTCCGAGTGGAAGAGGACTGGGAGATCGGCGCAGCCTTAGCGTCCAGTCCTCCTCCGACGACAACCCGCCTAAAGCGGCGGGCCCCTCAAGTCCTCCCCGTTCAGGGGGAGGGCTGGGAATGACCGGCGAAGGTGGTGTGGAGTGCAATGCGGGCGGAGGCGCCCCCGCGCCTATCGCCCGCCCATCACCACCGTGAGGAGGGAGAAGACAGCGTCTTCTCCGACCTCTTCTTCGCCTGCGGAGCGGCGCAGCGAGAGGGTCGTCCTCCCGCGCGCGCTCCGCCGCCTCCTTTTGCGAGATGACATCCTCGCAAAAAGAGGCGACAGCTGCCCAGGACCCCTCACTCTCCAACATGGCATTCACCACGCCGGGAAGCGAGAGGTCCTGTCCGATCTCCGCTGTTAGACTGCGACGCGGCTCAGACCAAGCCGGGCACACCTCGAGGGTGTGCTGAGCCGTGTCCTCCACCGCGCCGCAGTCGTGGCACGCCGGGGTCTCCTCCCTCCCGATCCGGTTCAGGTGCTTGCCGAAACAGCCGTGGCCTGACAATACCTGCACCAGACGGAATGAGAGGAAACCGTGGGAGCGCTCGAGCCAGTCTCGCAGGACCGGACCGAGCGCGTCCAACGTACGGCGGCCAAAGGTGGCGGAGGCGAGGTCCTCCGTCCAATGGACGATGATGGCGTCTCTCGCCTCACGCCGCACGGCCTCCCGCTCCTCCGCGACGGGGCGCTCCCCGAGGGCCTTTCGCCGCGCCGTCCACTCGTACACTCTGGCGAGCACCCACGCCTCCAACTCCCAAGGAGGGGTGCCCGCCAGAGCGCACGCCGCCGAAAATCCCACCGAGCGGTAGGCCCTCGCCACCCGCAGTGCAATGGCCCCTTGGGGCCTCCGCATCATAGTAGCGTTCTCCCTCCTGTGGAGGGAGTCCGCCCAGATGGGGGCCCCGTACAGGGCCATGCTCCGCAAGATGCCGGCATATAAACGCCGGCATCATGCGTTGGCCCCCCCCAGGTTCGGGAGGAGCCAGGAGAGGGCGTCCGCAGCCCTCAGCAGGCGCGTCGACAGCCCGCTAAAGTGCGGGCCGAAGCGCCACCAGCTATCCAACACCAGGCCCAGATACCTTCTTCATCCCGTTTAGGCTACACCCCAGTACTAAACCTCCTACAGGCTTTCTCATTAACGCGCACACATGTAATGACCATATACCCTGCTCATGCGTCTCTATTCGTGAGGTAAACCATCTTAAGTATTTGGGTGTAGTTATTGATAGCGGACTGAACTGGTACTCACACTTGGATACTATTAGTTCAAGAGTTAGGAGAATGATTTATGTATTCAAGCTGCTCAGATCTTCTGCTGATTTTAAAACGATTAGAATGGTGTATATATCCATCTGTCAATCCGTTATCACCTACTGCATCACAGTGTGGGGAGGTGCAGCTAGGACAAAGTTTCTCAAGTTGGAGCGAGCACAAAGAGCTGTTCTAAAGGTGATGTCAAAGAAGCACTTTATGTATCCTACTACACAATTACACAAAGACGCAAATGTGCTTACAGTTAGGCAACTGTTTGTGCTACGATCCGTACTGAGGAAACACACTAAACTCCCCCCACCAGACCCAACTCGCCGCAAGAACAAACCCCTTATTTTCACGGTAACGCATAGGACCGCTTTTGCCAGACGCCAGCATTATGTCCTAAGCTCGCGCCTATACACAATAATAAATAAAAAAACAAACATAATTGAATTAGACACTTATAGGGTTAAAGTTAAAGTCGAGGAGTGGATAAAAGATCAAGACTACGAGGCAACCGAAAGTTTACTTGCCTGGATCTGCTAATCCAGAAATATTATTGATATCACACCACACCACACCACATCGCATCACATCACATCACATCGCAACACATCACCTCATATCACTGCATTTCACTTTACATCATATTACATTACATCACACCACTCAACATCACATCACACCACATTTACATCACATCACATCACATTACATTACATCACTTCACACCACACAACACCAATTTTCACCATACACCCGTCTCCCTTACACACTCCACTTACACATGACACGACGCCCACACAATTTACTCTACTCTTATGTACACTCAACATAAATCATTTGTACCAAATAAAACAAACAAATTTAAACAATTGTAGTCTACATAAATGTATCTTGTCTGTGACTATTCCGAGTCGGCTTGCACACTCATTATATTATGTTTCGTCCATTTTTTTAGCGAAGACACTGTCTCCTAAGATACAGGATATTCCTAGTTTAGGAGGCAGGGCCCAAATTTTGTATTGACTGTACTTTGCCCATCTCTCGCGCATTAATTTTGTTAATAATTTTTCTTCCCCCATGTGACAATGATGTGAAATGTGTGTGTCAGTCGTATTTTTTGCTAATAAATACTATTATTATTATTATTATTATTAGATACTTCATCTGGGCCTGGACGTCCACCCTGACGCCCTCCACCACAATGTGGGCGTCGGGAGGGCAGCGCTGCCGAGGCCCGTGAAAGAACACGGCCTCGGTCTTGTTCAGCGCCACCCTCAATCCCAGGCGGCGGATCCTCCCTGCCACCAAGGACCCGCCAACGGTTTTCTCCCTGCCCATACTCTCCCAACAAGGTTGGGAAATTGCTTAGATCACACGATCCTAAAAACCAAATACCCCACCTACACATTTGTCTATAGCTCCACAGTGACAGATCACTGTTCCTCATTACTTTATATTCACAATCAACGATTAAGAACGGTACTGGATCAACCATCGCCAAGATAGACAGTGAGGGGCTCAATATGTCGATGTTGCAACTAGATTTTACGCCTTTATTCCCTCTTGGCGATGCTAATTTAGCCACCGATCAACTTATACAATTATTGACTTTAGTCATTTGTGCAAACACGACCATTAAAAAAATTCCATCAAAAAAGAAAATTCTAAAACCGTGGATTACTCCAGGTCTGTTGCGGTGCATGAGAAATAGGGATGCCCTTCACAAAAAAGTTAATAAAATTCCAGCAAACGTAGCGTTGAAAATTATTTACAAACTATACAGAAACTTTTGTATTCGTACACTGAAAAAAGCGAAGAGAGCTTATGACTCACAAGAATTAAACAAGGCCAGCAAACACCCAAAAAACCTATGGGATACTATAAAACGTGTAACGAATACCACTAAATCTCAAAAATCATCTACGCAACTACTAACTTTGTCACCTTTACCTACTCAGTCGTGTTTATAACACTGTTAATTCGTATTTTGTAAGTATTGGCGAAAAGCTTGCAAATTCCATAACTAACAACGGAACTCCTCAAAATTGTGCATTTCCTCAAACTACATCTTATGTAATAGACCCCACAGACATTTCGTTCATTCAGGATGGCATTTCACCCTCTTTCCTGAAAAATATTCAACCACTCTGGCACCCATCTTATGCCATATATTCAATCTTTGTTTCGAGATTGGCGTCTTTCCTACATCTTTTAAAAAGGCTATTATTCATCCAATTTTCAAGGGAGGGGAGGGGACGGGAACTAACCGATTAATTATCGTCCTATAGCCGTTCTGTGTGTATTATCTAAGGTACTCGAACGTTTTATTAATAAGAGGCTTACTTACTACCTTGAACATTACAACTTAATATCGTTACAACAATACGGTATGACAAAACAGAAAACTATTTAATCTAACCTGAGTGGTGACAAGTTCTCTCATTCTTATCTACAAAGCCATACACACACGTCAAGATACTTCGTTTGTTTATCTTTCTCTGACTTTACGAGGTTCTCGTCATGAGAGACTGCTACATCAATAATCATTGCGCGACGCTCTAGTCGGTCTATCACCACTATATCAGGCTTATTGGCAATAATAGTCCTGTCAGTGATGATAGACCGATCCCAATACAATGTGCAACTACCACTTTTGAGAACTGGGTCGGGCACATACCTATAGTACGGTACTTACGATTCCACAAGATTGTATTTAAGAGCAAGTTGCTGGTGGATAATCCTGGCTACAAGGTTGTGCCTGTGCAAATAGTCTCCGTTAGCCAGACTAGAACAACCGGAAATAATGTGGCGGATAGATTCCCCAGGCCGGTGACATGCCCGACATATGTCAACCGTACCGTCCTTCACAATGTATTTCCGGTAGTTATTAGTCATCATAACTTTGTCCATAATTGCACAGACATAACCTTCGGTTTCCCCGAAGAGATCACCAAAACGCAGCCAGGCTACGGACGCTAAGAAGTCTACATCGGGCCCATGTAGGACCCGATAAAAGCGTCCGTGAAGCTCCTTGCTCTGCCATATCTCCCTGCGGTCGTTAGTATCTAATACCACAGGTTTGCGCCAGTTCTCGTTAGCCAAGGAGAGCACGGTAAGGCCTTTGTCCACTGCTACCACATCTCGATGCATACCCACGTCGGCCTCTACGAAGTAATCCCTAAGGCTGCATACCTCGCGGTTGTGCAGGGTCTTAGCATTTAAGAAGCCACGACCCCCGCACTTCCGCGGGATATACAGCCTCATCACCGATGATCGTGGGTGATGCAGCCGATTTGCGGTAAGCTGTAAACGTTCCCTCCTATCCAGGGCGTCAAGTTTCGTCTCAGTCCATTTGAGAATGACGAAAGAATACATCAAAACCGGGTTGACCCAACCGTTGAAAGCGCGCACCTTGTTTCCGCCTGATAAAAGACTGTTAAGTACTTTGTTCAGGCGGCCAAAGAAGCGCTCCCTCAACGATTGTTTCATATCAATAGCATTGATTCCTAACGCTTCCGACATACCCAAATACTAGTAAGTTTCGGTTGAGAAAAGGGACCTAAGGTCTATGGAATCCGAGAGTTATCTTCCCACGGATTCCATAATCTTCCCTCGTTTTATATGCATGACCGTACATTTGTCCAAACCAAATTCCATCCTGATGGCGCCACTGAAGGTTTCTGTTACCTTCGGTAGCTTCATCAGTTGCAAGTTGTTAGGAGCAAGGAGTTTCAAGTCATCCATGTAAAGGAGGTGTGATATGACCTGACCACCTCTTCTCAACCGGTAGCCTTGGCCCGAACCCTCCAACAATGTACTGAGAGGGTTGAGGGCCAGACAAAACCACAGTGGACTCAGACTGTCACCCTGAAATATGCCACGCTCGATCCTTATCGGTTCGCTGTTCGCCTGGGTCTGTCGACACCCTGGATAGTGAAGAACCGTCCTCCACTGCCCCATACACGACATCAGGAAGGTGCGTAAAACTGCATCAACTTTGTACAGCTCCAGCACCCACATGAGCCATGTATGTGGCACCGCGTCATAGGCCTTCTTATAATCTATCCAGCATGTCGACAGATCTCTTCGGGAACGTTGAACCTGTTGGCTGATGGCTTTGTCGATGAGGAGCAGCTCCTTAGTATCGCGGGACCCGTTCCTACATCCATTCTGAGAAGCAGACATTATTGAATTACTATCAATATGATGGTTAATCTTTCCTCTCAAAATGGATGTAAGAACTTTATAGACCGTCGCGCGTCGGTAAACACGTGATCGGTCTATAATTTTTAGGCTCCGCGGTACTGCCTGGATTATGGAGCAGGTGGGTTATTCCTGTAGTTAGGAACTGGGGCAGCGACCCTGACTCTAATGCAGACTGGAATTGAGATTCCAAGCGAGCGTGCGATCTTTTGAACCATTTAATCCAAAAGTTGTACAGCCCGTCCAGTCCCGGAGATTTCCAATTATTATTATTTCCTTTATTCAATAAATTAACCTACAAATTACATTTTAAAATATTAGAAAAAAAAAATATTAAAACATTTAAAATATAAATATAATAAATAGTCGGGAACAGGGTCTAAGCTACCGGCGGTCAGGGCTCCAGAGAGAGGAACCTCCTAACAATACGAGCCGTGTCCAGAAGTACCGCTTTCTGAATCAAGCCCTTGATCCAGCAGCCTAACGAAAGCCTCTTGAGGTATTGGTCGAGGCTCGTGGCTATAACAGCTTCGCTGCCATCCACGCACCGGTGCGTGTTCGCGCCTAGTAAAGTTTAAAGAATCAGTGCAGTGCAGGCATACGGCTTGGAACGTTGTATTTAAAGCGGCACTATGCTTGAAATTTCAAAAATTCGTTACGAGTTTGTGGTTTTTTTGTATCTTGAACGGTTTTGTTTTTGCGTGCTAGTAAAAAATGACCGACAGTGCACCAAGAATAAGAAACGTAGTGACTCTCCTTGGTATTGTGAAACCTGTCCTGACAAACCTGGACTTTGTGTGCTGTGTTTCGATAATTACCACTCAGAACTTGGCCTGTAATAATCATTTTCTATGTTTGTTGATTGATAATTGTGTGTCATTACAATTAATACTTTTTTAATGTTTATTTTGAAGTATTTTTGATTAGCGATATGCAAGTAACAAATAAAAACCAATCTTAAATAAATGAATGTGTATTATTCGTAATTAACGAAAAATCTTGCAATAAACTGATAACGCACCCGTGCGTTGTTCGGCACTGGTAATGAAAATTTCATTCCCAGTGCCGAGCACGCACAGGTGCGTGCTGGATGTTTAAATACTGTAAACACATTTGGCTTTACGAATGAATTTCTATCCTGTGGGTGGCAGCGAACCTGTGCCATTGGCTGATACGACTATCGGTACAATGAGTGCGGAATTCACATCCCACATGTCGACAACCTCGCGGGCCAAGTCAATATACTTGGTTTGTTTATCTTTCTCGGCTTTCACGAGGTTCTCGTCATGTGGGACGGTTCTGTCTACAATAATTGCACGCCTCTCGATTCGGCCCAACACCACTATATCCGGCTTATTGGCAACAATAGTCCTGTCAGTGATGATGGACCGATCCCAGTACAATGTGATATTGCCATTATCGAGAACTGGGTCGGGCGTATACCTGTAGTACGGCACCTCCGACTCCACAAGAGAGTATTTCAGAGCAAGTTGCTGCTGGTGGAAAATCCTGGCTACAAGGTTGTGCCTATGCAAGTATTCTCCGTTAGCTAGACGAGAACAACCAGAGATAATGTGGCGAATTGATTCTCCCGGACAGTGACATGCCCGACATATGTCAACCGTGCCGTCTTTCACAATAAATTTCCGGTAGTTCCTTGTCATGATAACTTCTTCTATAATTGCACAGACAAAACATTCGGTTTCTCCAAAAAGATCACCGAAACGCAGCCAGGCTACGGACGCTTGTTGATCTACGTCAGGCCCATCTAGGGCCCGGAAAAAGCGTCCGTAAAGCTCCTTGCTCTGCCATACCGCCCTGCGATCGTTGGTGTCAAGTACTGCAGGTTTGCGCCAGTTCTCATTTGCCAAGGAGAGCGGGGTGAGTCCCTTGTCCACCGCCACTACATCTCGATGCATACCCACGTCGACAGCTAGGAAGTATTCCCTGAGACTGCATATCTCGCGATTGTAGAGAGTCTTAGCATTTAAAAAGCCTCGACCTCCACACATTCGCGGGATATACAGTCTTATTACCGACGACCGTGGGTGATGCATTCGATATGCAGTAAGCAGTGTACGGACCCGCCTATCCAGGGCGTCAAGTTCCGTTTGAGTCCATTTAAGTACGCCGAAAGAGTACATCAATACCGGCATGACTCAACCGTTGAAGGCGCGCCCCTTGTTTCCGCCCGATAGAAAAGCCCGCCAAAGAAGCGCTCTTTCAACGATTGTTTCATGTCACTAATATTGATATCTAACGCTTTCGACATACCCAAATACTTGTAAGTTTCAGTTGGAGAGAGGGATCTTAGGTTTATAGAATCCGAGAGTTGAGTTCCCACAAATTCCATAATCTCTCCACGCTTTACATGCATGACTGCACATTTGTCCACACCAAACTCCATCCTGATGGCGCTACTGAATGTTTCAGTTACCTTCAGTAGCTCCATCAGTTGCAGATTAGTGGGGGCAAAGAGTTTCAGATCATCCATGTAAAAGAGGTGAGATATAACCTGATCACCTCTTTTCAACCGATAGCCTAGCCCTGAATTCTCCAACAGTGTGTTTAGAGGATTCAAGGCTAGACAAAACCAAAGCGGACTCAAACTATCGCCCTGAAATATACCCCGCTCGATCCTTATCGGTTCACTAGTTCTCTGGATATTCCAACATCCTGGATAGCGAAGGACTGTCCTCCATTGCCTCATACACGACATCGGGAAGGTGCGTAGCGTTGTATCAATTTTATACAATTCTAGCACCCTCATGAGCCACGTATGAGGCACAGAGTCATAGGCCTTCTTATAGTCTATCCAGCATGTCGACAAATCCTTTCGGGAACGCCGAACCTGTTGGCTAATGGCCATATCTATGAGGAGCAGCTCCTTAGTACCGCGGGACCCATTCCTACATCCATTCTGAGAGGCAGACATAATCGAGTTGCTGTCTGTATGAGTGTTAATTTTGGCTCTCAAAATGGATGTAAGAACCTTATAGACCGTCGGTAGGTACGTGATCGGTCTATAATTTTTGGGTTCCGCGTTGCTACCAGATTTGTGAAGTAGGTGGGTAACTCCTGTTGTAAGAAACTCGGGTAGCGAGCCGGTATCCAAGGCAGTCTGGTACTGAAATGCCAACCGAACGTGCGACTTTTTTAGCCACTTAATCCAAAAATTGTGCAGCCCGTCCGATCCAGGAGATTACCAAATAGACAACGGACGGACTGTACGAGCCACATCTTGGGGGCTGATACCTCCGAATACGGTTTGCCCATACATATACCTTCTGCTTCAGGAAGTCGATGCGCTCTGTGACCCGGGACAAATACTCTCGGGGACTAATATCAGTCCCTGAAAACGCCCGTCTCACAAAGCGCATCACTCTTGGGCGAGTGTTGCCCTCCCTGAAGCAAAGTAGTTTGCCGATGAGTGCTCTGGCCCCACCAATACGACGCTCGATCCTGCACTGCAAAGCCGGCACGGCTTGTTTTGGTCGTGTAGCCCTGTGATCAGCAAATTTGACGTAAGCTACACGACAAGCCACCACAGCCGCGCAGTACATGATCGAATGTGTATCGGTGAGGTTATCACAATTATCAAAATAGCTTGACAACTGCGAATCCAGAGCAGCCACCAGCGCCCTATTCTTGTTATGCATGGGCAAACGAGGTAAGCGTGGCCTAAGTTCAGGCAACATGTAACGATACTCCCAAATAGCACACTCCAAAGCACTCCTCAATTCGTCACTGCACTGGGTAATTACATTTGTAACCCTGTCACTACTCTCCTCGTCAACATGGCTGCGAATTTGGTGAGTCTGTGGTAGTACCACAGTCTGCGACGAGGGGGCAATGGCACGGCTACTCAGTTCAGCTCGGAGGCGATCAAGTGCAGTATCATCCAACATTTGGTTACGCAGGATGACCCGCACCTGATCCGATAGACGTTGGGCCGATACGTTGACTGCTGGTTCAAGCACCTGAAACAAAGAGAGCATCCGATCACGGTACGCGGTCAGGTTGTTTCCTCCCTCTGTAGCCCCAAAGTATGCGCGTATCACATTCTCGTTTATGGATCGTGTCCATCGCATACGCTGCACATCACCGCCGGGAGCTGGGACCCTGTCAGAGGCCGGTGGGCCTCGAGGTCCTAAGCCGTCTGGCGGCTGGCGTCCTCTTCGCCGACGAGCGGTGGTGGTGGCGTCGTGGGCGGCGAGAAGTACTCGTCGCGGGAGCTCGACGCGACTGCCACGGCCGGTGTCACAGCACTCACGGTGGGGCTGGGTTCCGGCGGCGGCGAGGCGGAGCTGATCGACGAGGCCGGAGATGGTGGGCGTGCTCGACGAGCTGCGGCTCTTGTCAACATACTTCTCTTCGACTTGATGTTGAAGTGGTCATAATTTTATTGAATATTTTTATATTTTTATTTCTTTACTATTTAAATTTATTTGTCGCTATTGTATTTATCTTTGTTTTGTTTCATTTTGTTTTATTTCTATGATTATTTCGTAAAATATTCGTAGAAAAATTTTTTCCTTGTCACTTTAGTTGACAGTCGAGCCACAGTTTATTATTATTATTATTTTTTATGTTTTTTACTTTCTCGGGTCCCTCTTCCTAGAGACCCGGTCCTTTGGTAGGCGTACGAGGGGCCGAAGCCAACTCGTAGAGGCCTCTTTAGACATTTCAAATGAATGGGACACCAACCGACGATTATCCCTGTATGCACTGTGAAAGTATACCCAAGGACAATCCCCGGTTGGAGCAGGACTATTGCAGAATATGGAAACAAAAGATGAAACGCTATGGGTTTGGCTGGTTTAGTGGACTAATAATCGTTTACTACGGAAGAACTATTGGCCCCTGCCTGACCATTAACAATTAAAACGGCTTTAAAATGGCAGGGGGTGACTTGCACACTCAATAAATGGGCCCCCGAAAAGGGCACAAAGTAACGTAGCGCCAAGAACAAGAGGTATACCACGGCTATCAGGACAATCCCGGAAGTACGGTCAAGATTCCTACCAGCACCTTACTGGATTATACATCCTTCTCCCGAGCACGTTTGCTCTTGCAAATCTCCACTCAGACCGGCCGATTAAGGCAAGAAAGAGGTGGGAGCTCTGTTCTTCGTCAGTTTTCACCCCGGCCAGCCAATAAAGGCAAGCTGGAAATGAGGAACAAGAATTCTCCCTGGAGATCAGGTCTATGGGGTCGCCAGTGCCCAACAGTTCGCCACAAAACTGCCTTGCGGATTATTATTATTGTTTCCTTTATTAATCTTTTTTACTTATTCATACATTTTTAAATATTTTTATACAATATATATACATATAAAAAAAAACATTTAAAAATAGTAGCCCACCGATACCGGGAACAGGGTCCAAGCTACCGGTGGTCAGGGCTCCAGAGAAAGGATCCTCCTGACAATGCGAGCCGTGTCCAGAAGTACCGCTTTCTGAATCAAGCCCTTGATCCAGCTGCCCAACGAGAGTCTTTTAAGGTGTTGGTCGAGGCTCGTGGCTATTTAGCCATTGGCCGACACGACTATCGGTACAATGATTGCGGAGTCCACTTCCCACATGTCGACAACCTCGCGAGCCAAATCAATATATTTGATTTGTTTGTCTTTCTCGGCTTTCACGAGGTTCTCGTCATGCGGGACGGTCCACCACCACTATATCAGGCTTATTGGCAACAATAGTCCTGTCAGTGATGATGAACTGGGTCGGGCGCATACCTATAGTATGGCACTTCCGACTTCACAAGAGAGTATTTCAGAGCAAGTTGCTGAGGGATAATCCTGGCTACAAGGTTGTGCCTATGCAAGTATTCACCGTTAGCTAGACAAGAACAACCAGAGATAATGTGGCGTATTGATTCTCCCGGACGGTGACATGCCCGACATATGTCAATCGTGTTTTTCACGATAAATCTCCGGTAGTTATTCGACATGATAACTTCGTCCATAATTGCACAAACAAAACCTTCACTTTCTTCAAAGAGATCACCGAAACGCAGCCAGGCTACGGACGCTAGTTGGTCTACGTCGGGCCCATGTAGGGCCCGGAAAAAGCGTCCGTGAAGCTCCTTACTCTGCCATACCGCCCTGCGATCGTTAGTGTCAAGCACCGCAGGTTTGCGCCAGTTCTCATTTGCCAAGGAGAGCGGGGTGTCTGGACAGGGGTTGATGCACCTCTCTGTAAAGCCTCCAAAATTTTCCGTCGAATGGGGTGAAAATCAATCCTTCACCTTGCCCACTGAGGTGCTTGTTGCATTACACTATCGAATCTATCTATAATTATGAATTTGTCTACTATTTAGGGTTGACTTCATGTAGCCCTACCTATCTATTTATTCAAAGAAAATAACTTCCCAAAGAACATCCTAAGTGTCTGGAGGAAAACGACAACAAAATATGATTTTAATTCCATTACATAGCTATCTTATTCTATTACATAAGCTCTCGTTTTTTTTTATAAAAATAATTTCAAGGGAGACCGCTAATAATACTTTACACTTAGTAAATACACAAGTTTTGGATTTTTTTAATGTTTAATTTCATTTTTATTTCATGCTTTTTTAAACTCCCCTTCAATATAGTGTACATTATTCTACTAGTTAAACTCTTTCATTTGATCAACAGTGGACGCCAATTGGCTGAAATGATGATGATGATGATAGTCGCCATAGACAGCCAAATGTACAGAGGTTATTCGATACAGAGAAATCAGTCGCCGACTTCATTCTGGAAATGAGGCCTTTGCTACCCGACGTGCAAACATCCTCGGAACTATGAGAGCTTCGCTGGCTAACATTGCCTAAGCACAACGGAGCGAATGGGAGTCTAAATGTGGATAACGGAATCTCAACTGTACTCTCTCCGTTGCGAAAGTAGTCTTTTCTTCTGGATAGAGTTTCCCATTTCAACTTTATTTAGCTCAACCGCATGTTAACAACTCCAGCAACTTTCTTGAACATCGTGTATAGAAAAGCGTTATCATTAAAACGATTTTCATTACGAAAACTTACTAAGGTTGTCCAGCGTTTTGAACAGAAGAGGTGATACAGCTAATGCCTTGCATTCTAAGGAGTCAAGTAATGCTAGAACTTTATTGTTCGTATATCTAATCTCACAATGGTTGCTGGTCGCTCACAATGGGCCTCATCAGAAGGCTTAAAGTCACTCAAAGGGCAATAGAGAGGGCAATACTTGGAGTTTCCTTGCGTGATCGAATCGGGAATAATAATATTCGTAGAAAACCAAGGTTGCCGGACGAACCAAGGTTACCAACATAGCCCGAAGGATCGTCAAACTAAAGTGTCAGTGGGCAAGGTATATTGCTCGCAGAACAGATCCCACAAGGTGGACCGATGAAGGTCGCGGATAGCCGATGGATGCGATACGCGCAGAACCGGTCGTTGTGGCGACGCTTGGGGGAGGCCTATGTCCAGCAGTTGAGGTCTTTCGGCTGATATGATGATATTTTATCTTAGCGACCCTTTTTCTTCTTTACCCAGCGATATCATGCTATACGACATACACGCAAACGAAGTCGCGTGCAACAGCTATCTATATCTCGGATCACAGTGTTTGTTATCGAAATCCTCCGAAATGGCGTGACTGATTTTATGAAATTTTTGTGTTTATTTATATGGCAAAACAACGTTTGCCGGTTTAGCTAGCTAGTTATGAAAATATGAGCCCAAACACGGTTTGTATAAGCGTGACCAAGTAAGAGAACCACTAGTCATCTTTGTGATTTAATTCAGCAGATCTTTTTTATCATCTGCAATAAATAGTAACGCCCCGTACTATGTGCATATGTGCTCCAACATGATGGGTATAGAAATAGTCAACTAAAACTAAATTACCCACCTTTACTAGTTACTAGTTAGCTATTGTTCATCCATTTGTGATTTAGCTTCACACACGCGCTCGAATTCGCGCATCCAGCCACCCCCAGTATGACAAACGTGCACCGACCAGATTCTTCGCCATAATATACTTGCTTATAAAGGTGAGTAATGACTCTTTTAGTTGACTAATTCTATACCCATCATGTTGGAGCACATATGAATTGTACGGGGCGTTACTATGTATTTATTGCAGATGATAAAAAAAATCTGCTGGTTTAAATCATGAAGGTGACTAGTGGTTCTCTTAATTGCCTACTCTTATACAAACCATGTTTGGGCTCAAATAAATTGTACGGGGCGGTACTGTTCATTGTAGCTGATAACAACGTTCTGCTGATGGAAATCATAAAAGTAACCTATAAGAGTGCCCTGCGGACTCTCCGTCCGCATACCGGCCCATTGTGCTGCTCGATGAGGTGGGCAAGCTCTTTGAAAGAGTAATTGCAAACCGCCTTGTCGAGCACCTAGTGAGGGTGGGGCCGGATCTGGCGGAGAACCAGTTCGGTTTCCGCACGGGACGCTCTACGGTGGACGCCATCATGCGCGTGAGAGCCCTCTCGACGGGGGACGCGGTTTCCTGGAGCAGGGTCGTCTTGGCGGTGTCTCTAGACATCGCCAATGCCTTCAACACCCTGCCCTGGAGTTGCATCAGGGAGGCACTTCGGTATCACCGGGTGCCGACCTACCTCCGTCGCGTAGTCGAGGAATACTTGACGGACAGAGCCGTCATCTACCCCAGTTACCTGGGAGAGTGGAACCGGCGAGAGATGTCGTGCGGTGTTCCACAGGATTCCGTTCTGGGGCCACTTCTGTGGGACATCGGCTACGACTGGGTGCTGCGCGCCGACCTCCCTAGTGGCGTCAGCGTTGTGTGCTATGCCGACGACACGCTGGTACTAGCGCAAGGGGGATCGCACCAAGCGGCGGCTGACGCTATGACACGCGGGGTTGCGATAGTCGTTGAGAGGATCCGGCAGCTGGGTCTCGAGGTGGCCCTACACAAGTCCGAAGCCATGTGCTTTCATGGATCTCGGAACAGACCACCGTCGGGATCCCAAATAACGGTAGGAGGGGTTCAAATCGGCGTCGGATCGACGATGACGTACTTGGGTCTCGTTATTGACAGCCGGTGGAATTTCGTTGAGCATTTCCGACGTTTGGCTCCTAGACTAGAGCGAGCCGGGGCTGCCTTCAAGCGGCTTTTGTCCAATCTAGGGGGTCCAAACGCCTCCTGCCGGAGGCTTTGCGCGGGGATCGTGCGGTCCATGGCCCTTTATGAGGCGCCGGTGTGGGCGCCTACTTTGAGGAAGCGACCTGCCCGTTACCTCAACTCGTCCCAGAGGGTCATGGCCATCCGGCTTGCCCGGGGATACCACACGGTCTCTGGCGAGGCGGCGAACCTCCTTGCCGGACTGCCGCCATGGGATCTAGAGGCGAGAGCCCTCGCACTCATTTACGAATGGCGCCTGGAAGTGCTACGCCAGGGCGAGACTCCTCTGCCACGGCAAATCGCAGTACGGCGGACGGAGCTCCGGCAGGATCTCATGGCAGTATGGAGACAAAGACTGTCCCAACCCAGCGCTGGTCATCTATCAAGCTATGGTCCGAAGCGAGGAGACATGGGAAGCGGTCACCTCCTTCTGCGAAGCAGTAATGCTAGCAAAGGAGGAAGCCGAACGTGTGAGAGAATGGGAAACCTCACGCCCCAGCCGCCGCAACAGAAGAAGACGCCCCGGGCGTCGGGAGTCGCAGGGCGATTTTCGGCCACCGTAAGCGCGAGCCTACGGACGGCGAGCATTGGGTGGCTCGCCGTCTGATCAGAACCAGGCCCGGGTGGACGGCGCGCTGTGTTTCACGCGTGCCTCAAAGAGCTGTCAGCAAAAAAGACGGGGACCGCTAGGGCCAGTGCCTGCTGGGGCTGCGGACTTCGTTCGAAAGAGGCACCGTACCCTGGAACGCAAAGGGCACTGAGAGAAACGCGGATGGGTTTTAATCAGTAAGAGTCTGACACTCCCTTCTGCTTCACCCAAAGCGGGAGGAGTCATTTGATGATTTCCCATACTTAAAAAAAAAAAGGGGTATAAGAGTAGTCAACCAAGTGAGCCACTACTCGCCTTTATCGTTTCCATAATAAGATCGCTGTTACCAAGTGCAATGAATTGTGCTAATCAGAAGTATTTAAATGAGCCGAAACACGATGGGTATAAGAGTAGTCAACTAAGAGAGCCACTACTCACCTTTATGGTTTCCATCATCAGAGTATTGTTTACCAGCTGCAATGGATAGAACCTATCTGTACAATTCATATGTGCCCAAACACGACCGGCATACTTGTTAGAATGGATGTAAAATAACTTTTCGAGATTTCGTTTACTTAAAACATATTTAAGGTCATGTATAAATGCGTCAGCCATCGAAATCGAAAAAAATAAATAGATACTCTTGCTCAACTTTAGATACACAAAAAAAACTACGATAGCTCTCAACTCTGTCGGCTTTCGGGTTAGAAATAACATTTGATCAACTATAGATACCCTTATCTCCTAAAGTATTGATCCTACAGTTAAATGTAAGTAACAAAATGGATAGGAAATTGAATGTAGAAAGAAGGAGATATTTTTAATGGTTTTGGAGATACAAGCCAAAAACTGCAAAAGGTACCTTTCTCCCCCTCCCCCACCGCCGGCTCCCCCTCGGGGACTTTTAGTATGTTCATCTGTACACCTCAAATAACAACTGTACCAATTTTCAAAATTACATTAATTATTCACTCTGATTTTCTTAATTTTCCTCCATTATTCTTATCATGACTTCGAAAATTAAGTTTACCAAAACTACCAAGTTATAAATGCAAGAAACAAGCGGAACATAGAAATACGTTAATGCTGCACTTCTTGTGAAAACCATTACGAATTTGATTGTGCTGGTTATCCGGAGAAGGTGTATCGCTTAAAGAATTTAGAGGAGAGAAAATAAATTTAGGGGGGTGTGGAAATCATGCTCTCAAAAAGCAAAAGACCAGACTATAGCTAACCCTGGAGTATCTAATGTGACATTAAGAAAAAAACACTCATCATCTAAAGCATAATCAAGCAGATGTGTTACACCACACTTATCAGACTCACTAATTTCTTTTTTGTGATGGGTTTGCTCTTGACTCTAGTCTAGGTCAGAGATGACAGAGACAAAGTCTACAATGGAGCGAGCTTAGTCAGAAGGAGCCTGTTCACTCTAATTTTGAAGAGATTAGGGTTGTAAGTGTTGGGAAACACAGACGCAGACAGAGAGTTCCACTCCTTTGCTGTGCGCTTTATAAAAGATGTTTGGAAACGCTTAGTGTGAACTGGTGGAATAGCAACAAGGTAGGGATGGTAAGATGCAGTGCGTCTGGATGTCCGATGGTAAAAGCGGGCCGATGGGATGAGGTCGTGGAGTTCTTGGGCACACTCACCGAAGTACAATCTGTAGAAAACCGATAAGCAGGCAACCTTACAGAGATGAACCAAGCTATGTAGTTTGGCATCCATCAGTTTTATGTCACTAATGAGCCTCTTACCTTTGCGTTCCACCGAGCATGATTTATATTATCTAGAAAACTGGAAATAAAACTAAACATACGATTTTAAGGTATTTGGGACAAGTTTACGAATTTGTCAAGTTTATGAATTTGATCTTTTTATGGATGTAACGCCATCTAGTGAAAATTGTTATAATTCTTACCAGCATTGGTTTTCAGTTGAAATTAAGATACGACTGTGATATGAGCTTATTAACACGTCTGTAACAACTTTATTTATATAACTACTTTGTTTTGATGTAAAACAAATTGTTATTTTGGTACTAATAATAAGTAATACACGGAGCAAATACAAATATGTAATATGAAGTACAGTTTTTTTAATAATATGATGATTTCATTATTGTGCTGACATCTATAGGCTTACTATGAAACAGAAGTCAACCAAACAAGACATTAGTACAGAATGTGGAACAAAGATGGTGCTTTACTAACACTCCATTCTACGCGCCAGATT
Source organism: Lacanobia oleracea (assembly GCA_950371165.1). NCBI lineage: Eukaryota > Metazoa > Arthropoda > Insecta > Lepidoptera > Noctuidae > Lacanobia > Lacanobia oleracea. The sequence goes on from OX493408.1 coordinate 8,916,100, forward strand.
CTAGTAATCCTTTTAAAGTTACTGAAATATTAAATATTGTGTATCACTGAAGTAAAAACAAAGAAAATTGTCGATAATAATGTGATCTGTCTTTCTTCGTATAATTAGGAACCTAACCATAAATATTATCATGTAAAAAACACCCGCCAAGTGCGAGTTGGACTGCGAATGGTTCTATACCCTCTCAATCCACTATTATGCCGTTAAATTCAAGCACTATACTCGGAAAAACGACTTTTGTATGTCCTTTTATCTATACACTAATATATAAAGCTGAAGAGTTTTTTTGTTTGCTTGGACGCGCTTATTTCAGGAACTCCTGAAATTGAAACATTTTTACAGTGTTAGACAGCCCATTTAGGAGGTAGGCTACGTTGTCCCGCTCTAGGAATTTCACCTGTATTGTGGGTGCGTTCCCAAACATACAAGCTCACTTATACAAACAGCTAGACCCGGAACAACTATCTGTAGGCCATACAAATATTTGTTCCATGCGGGAATCGAACCCGCAACCCGCAGCGCAGCAGCCAATCGCTTAACCACTGCACCAACCGTGTCGTCGCGTTCCATACTGTGACAACGTCTGTCATTTAACCAACACAAATAAGTAAAATTGGAGCGTCTTTTTATAATGTAACAGCTTTTTACTAAATACATAATTATGTAATGTATACGATTATAATCACAAAATTCCAATTTGTAAAATTTTTGTCTGTTTGTCTGCCTAAAATGATCTTTTTATGCGGTATCTCTGAAACGGCTCGATCAATGTTGGCGGAACTATCACTAGCAGATAACTGATATTTATAATCACAAAATTCCAATTTGTAAAATTTTTGTCTGTTTGTCTGCCTAAAATGATCTTTTTATGCGGTATCTCCGAAACGGCTCGATCAATGTTGGCGGAACTATCACTAGCAGATAACTGGTATTATAGGGAATAACTTATTTTTGAAAATTAATAAGGGACCCGCGCTATAAAAATGAAAACCCATGAAATACTTTTAACGTGAGCAAAGTTGCGGGCAGTTAGTAAAACAGTTTAAATGGGTACTTTTATTACTATGGGACCTACTTCAACTTAACAATTTTTATGGTTAATATCATGCAGTAATTTACTATCCGAGCCAACGGAAACACTATCCACTAGGTGGATTCATTGAAGTTGCGGATACAACTTCAACTCTTTCCGAGGGTCGGTCCATTTGATTATACACATTAGATTCTGCCGCGCCCGCGCCGCCGCCGCCGCCGCTCCAAAACCCGAGGCAGAGGCCTAAGAGTAAGCAACTAAGAAAGCCACTACTCACCTTTATAGTTTCCATCAACAAATCGCTCTCATCAGCTACAATGAATAGTAAAACTCTGTACGATTCATATGAGTCCAAACACGACGGGTATTGGAGTAGTGAATTAAGAGAGCCACTACACACCTTAATGGCTTCCATCATCAGATTGATGTTACCAGCTAAGTACAATGTATAGTACCGCCCCGCACAATCGGTATGCTTATAAAAATGTATGTAAAGCAACTTTTTGAGACTTTGTCTGAAGGCATATTTAAGGTCATACAAGTATGCGTTAGACATTGAAATCGAAAGAAGAAACATATTCTTGCTCTACTCTAGATGTAAAAAAAAACTACTATAGGTCGCAACTCGGTCGGACTCTATATCAGAAATGATCATTCTTCTTTGGTAGAAATCAGATCTTTAGCTATGGAGATTCAAATGGGCCAAGCTAGAGTAGGTTCTTCCCAGATCAGCCATATACCCGTATATTTGTTGAACCAGTGACCGACTAATTATGATATTTGGCAACTAATTTCGACTATCTTCCGACTATTTTTGATGTTATCAAAACTAAAATACCTGATGGTGCCCATGCCGTTGTCAGTCACAGCACGTCACTACCACACTTCACTTTACTTTTAAACACAATTACATCATGTAAGATCATCAAGTTGATAGTTTATTGTTGACACTAATAGCTATTATGATTAGTTTTTAACTGATTCTTCATTTTCATTAAAGATATCTACTTATCTTATTATCTAACTTCGTTATTTGACTAATATGTGTAGTTTAACATTAAAATTTGGTTTGAGGAAGCGACCTGCCCGTTACCTCAACGCGTCCCAGAGGGTCATGGCCATCCGGCTGGCCCGGGGATAAGTACACTAGTTGACCCACGCAACTTTGTCTGCTCCGCTCCTATTGGTCTCAGCCTCATGATATATAGCCTACAGCCTTCCTCGATAAATGGGCTATCTAACACTGAAATAATTTTTCACATCGGACCAGTAGTTCCTGAGATTAGCGCGTTCAAGCAAACAAACTCTTCAGCTTTATATATTGGTAGAGATTTACAGATAAAATACGTAAAATTAAAACGGAGCTGTACACTTTAGTTTTTGAAGTCTACCCTGATGTGAAGGACTTTGTACCATAAACACGTTTCTTGTACGGGAGCCGCGTTTATTTTTAATTAAATTTAAATTACATTATTTACTAGTTGACCCGCGCAACTTCGTTTTCGTCACAATTTTCATTACTGCTCCGCTCCTATTGGTCTTGGCGTAATGATATATAGCCTATAGCCTTTCTCGATAAATGGGCTATCTAACACTGATAGAATTTTTCAAATCGGAACAGTAGTTCCTGAGATTAGCGCGTTCAAATAAATAAACAAACAAACTCTTCAGCTTTATATAATAGGTCTTTACCTATGAAATTGCCGTTTTGTATGAAAAAATTTAAACGATTTTTTTTCATGTATTTTTTATTTGTATTAATCGAAGTAATCACCCATGCAATCAATGCATCTTTGCCAACGCAGTGGCAGTTTATTGATGCCCTTCTTAAAGAAATCAGCTGGACGGGAGGCAACAAATTCTTCAAAGGCATTTTGTACTGCCTCTCGGGTATTGAATTTTTTTCCCGCCAAGAAGTTATCCAAATTCTGGTCTGGTGAGTAGGGTGGATGACGGAGAGCTTCCAACCCCAGTTCTTGCAACTTGGAGACCGTCTGCTGTGCAGTATGAGGTCGCGCGTTGTCGTGCAGGAGCAGCGGAGACGAGCGATTGACCAATGCTGGTTGGAGATGTGCCAGCTTCTCCATCATTGTGTTCAGTTCTTCACAGTACACATCTGCAGTAATGCTCACCCCGTTTGGTAAGAAGCTGTGATGAATCACACCGGCGCTAAACCACCAAACAGTGACCATCACTTTTCTAGGGGTAAGTTTTCGTTTAGGGCATTATTTAGGTGCTGAACCAGGATCCAACCAACTTGCTGAGCACTTGCGGTTATCAAATAGAATCCATTTTTCATCGCAGGTAACAATTCGGTTCAAAATTCCTTCATTTGTGTGTCTGTTGAGCAGTGCAAGGCACGTCTCGACGCGTACTTCGCGCTGGCGATCATTGAGTTCGTGGGGCACCCATTTGTCAAGCTTTTCTACCTTGCCAATTTGACGCAAATGGACCAATATTGTTTTGACGCTAACGTCGAAAGCTGCTGCTAATTCAGCCGTAGATTGTGTATCATCAGCTTCCACAATCGCCTTTAATTCGTCATTGTCGACCAAAGTCTTCGGATGACCGCGAGGTTCATTTTTCAGGTCGAAATTTCCAGAACGGAAGCGAGCAAACCAATAACAGGTGGTGCGTTGGTTTGTAGTGTTAGCTCCGTAAACGTCGTTGATGTTGCGTGCCGCTTGTGCCGCGTTGCTGCCACGATGGTATTCATATTCCATAATTACTCGATTTTTTAACGTATCCATGATGACGAAAAAGATTGAAATGCGATGAAAATGTAACACTAATCAATAAACAAATGACTACTTTTGGAAAAATAAAACATTTTTTTATAATAAAATTAATTCGAAATTAGAATTTTTAGCCAAACAAAAATTATTTTGATTTGAAATGGCCAGTACTGCAGAACGGCAATTTCATAGGTAAAGACCTAATATTAGTATAGATATAGATTGTTAGAGCAGCAATAGAAATACACACTGTGAAAATTTCAACTGTTTACCTATTACGATTCATGAGGTATAGCCCGCTGACAGACAGACGGATGGACGGAAAGTGGAGGCTTAGTAATAGGGTTCCGTTGGTTTCCCTTTGGGAACGGAACCCTAAAAAACAGTATAAAAATATGTACCTTATGGCAATTTTTACTAACTACATATTAACTTTTTGGTTATGGATATGGCAAATGTATACATGGTTTTTTTCCATCATAACTTAAAACACTGAGATATGGAAGCTCGCACAAAAGGCTGTTTGCAGGCTGAGAGTTGCACAAAGAGCTTATGGAGCGTTCAATTTTTGGAATACGGCTAATAAATCGAGTTCCAAATATCGAAATTCGAAGACGTACAAAGAATTATGACATCGGAAAACGGAAGGCGGGACTACAATGGAACTGGGCAGGACAACTGCGTGGTGATGATAGTTGGAGTGAAGCAGTGATGACCAAGTGGCGTCCTAGGATGGAAAGAAAAACTATCGATGGGCCAACGACGTTGTTGCTAACACAGGATACGGCTGGAACAGGAACGTGAAGATTTGCTCAAGATAAGAAAAGCTCTGGGCGAAGTCAAGCTGTGGATAATGATGATGAAGATAATGAAATGTCACACAGGCTTTTAAACATATTTAGTAATTTCACAGTTGTTCAGCACGCGTTTGTCAGTTACTTCGATTTCACCTTCGGTAGCACGCCTCAAAGTTCATAAATAGTCTTCGGGCAGATGGTGGCTATACCTCTCGCAAAACGTGTCTAGATTTGCGACTTCACAAAACACCAAGATGACGGCAAACAGATGTCGTTAGCGACTGGGACTGTCACTAACGCTGGTCTCCGCCTGGGTGTCATCCCAGTTTTGGTCAGTGTAGGACACTCCACGTCCTCAACTGTCCTCAGAAAAGCAAAAGATGTTGGGGCTAACATGACAAAAAAGTAGTCTACGACCTATTCTCGGACCCAATAAACATGCACAAAAAAAGAGTCAAGCCACAAATTTCTTTATTGGCCACGTGGTCAAAATTCTCACTATATGACTAAGCAATTACAAAAGTAAAAAAATTACTTTAATTTTGGAAGTCGGTATTTTTGCTTTTTTCGTTTTTGAACACTACGTCTTCCGAAATTAAAGTTATTTTTTACTTTGTAGTATTATGTTTTTGGAAGTCGGTTTTATTTTTTTTTGTTATAAAGTTTTTTTTATTTTTCACTTTTTAGTGGTACATCATCCAAATCGGTTAACAATTGGCGAAAATATCGCTGAACAAACATTTTTTATGGGATCCCATCATCAGATCCTGACTTATACCTTCCATTATCAGCTCAGCAACTTGAGATGATGATTACCAGGCACAAATATCTGAATTGCGTTCGAAAGTTTATGAAAACAAATCAAATTCCCTCAAATAAAATTTGAAGGTTTCCCTCAATTTTCATGAGATCCCATCATCAGATTCTGATTTGGTGAAAATGGGACCACCTCAGGAGTATAGGCTTTCGAATAAAAACATAAGTCGGTTCAGAATTGGCGGAGTAATCGGTGAACATACAAAAAAAAAAATACATACAGCCGAACATAGAACCTACTCCTTTTTGAAGAAGTCGGTTAAAAATGAGATAGCCCCTTAAAAACTTCTTTTTTTTTAATCTTTTCGAAGCATTTCAAAGAAGATGGTGGCCACGTTCGTTGGAAAACCGGCCATGTTGCGACTATTGCACTTGAAGATCGTAAAACGGTTAACGTAGAGTGGTATACCACAGTTTGTTTATCACAAGACGTCATAACCAAACTTCGAAAATCACGATAACGCAAGCTCACACAGCGCTCGTCAAACGATTGAGTATTTGAAGCAGGAAAAAGTAGAAATTCTTGATCATTCTCCATACAGTCCTGATCTAAGCCCTAATGATTTCTTTACATTTCCTAAAATTAAAAAAGTCGTCGTGGTCAAAGGTTCCAGTCCGGTGAAGAAGCAGTCGACGCTTTCAAGTCAGCCATTTTGAACACCCCCACTTTAGAGTGGAATAAATGTTATAATAACTGGTTTGAGCGAATGGAAAAGTGTATTAAGCTACGTGGTAAATACTTTGAAAAACAATAAAAAGGACTATAAGGTTCTAGTTGTGCTTTTTTCTTCAAACGACAAAACTTAAAAGGCATGCCTCGTACTAGCTGTGCCCGTGACTTCGTTGGCGTGGATGTCGAAAAATATGTTTTGCATAGTAAAATCTTTGTCAGTTAATACCTTGCGTAAAGTAGGAAGAGGGTAGGTACCTAATATAGGCACTGTATCATCTTTTCCGTTTAAAATGCCGACCACGAGGTAGGTATCAAAATCAACAAAACCGACTATCGAACGAATGGTGGTAGCTAATCTTTACACTACGAAACAAAGAAACTGATGAGAAGACCGCATTATTTTTGAATATCCAGTAATGTAAATTAATATGTCATATACATACAGACTTGTCAACAATACTAAATTACACGAAATTATGTACGAACGCGTATAAAAACAAAATAAATCATTGGCCTTTAAAAAAAAAAATCCGCATCGCTTTCAATGGCAAAAGTGCCCAGAACACTGGCAGCATTACCGCGTTGAATGGCAATGTTGATTCTTTAGCCGAAAAATAGCCCAGCTCTCTGGTAACGTGAACAGTCGACACGTTTTTTGCTGATGTCCCGAACGACTCAATGCGCATTCGGACCCCATGGGCTTAGTGTTTCAACGCCAAACTGCTCAAATATGTTACTCCCAATTAAGATGTTATATTTGGGTTGTTTGAGGTTTTTTGACCTGTAGCGGAAGTACGATGCTAAAAATTTTTTGTTCAAACATATTGCTATCGCCGTCTAATTACATAGCTAAAAAATAGGAATTTAAGTAGCATTGATACCGAACCTTCATTGTCAGACATAGACCAACGTCATTTAACAAAGGACAATTTTAACACCACGATTCAGAAAAATGTTCGACTATGTAGTTAAACTGTCAAAATATAAGTTCGAACTTAGAAGCTCACATGTAACGATAAATCTTGGTATTCCGCTGAATTCGGTTTGACTGGAAGCCAACCCCATTAAAGTTGGGAAAGGCAGATGACAACGTTCACTGTGAGACATAAACTTCCCCCAAGTGTCACCACATCGTTCTGAGATCAGTATACCCTGTCCATTCACACTGTCGCTTAAATTTGCCGGTTCTTCGGCCTGTGCCAACTTGGATTCTCCAGCGAATATCTAAATACCTAAAGGCATGCAATGAATGTAATGATAAAAAGGAAAGGTGTTATTTATGTCCGATGGGGTTAAAACTAACCCTTAAAGTGTGCTGCGTGTGCTAAGATGAGGAAAAATGCTGACATTTCACCGATCTGAATTACTATAAGTGTCGTGGTCGTGCAAACTGTAGATTTTGCTACACGTTTTTTTTTTAAACTAAATGTTCGTAAGTTCTGTTTAAAATCCTACTCTTCACTTTAACGATTGTCTTGATAGTTAAAATTACGTTTTTCATCTTAGAACATTTTGAATGTAATAAAGATTCGTTAATTGGTAAATGTGGAGGAAATGACGTACGCATACTTGGTACGAGTAGTTTGGGCTGACGGTCAATTTAGACGTGCTACATTGTACCATCGTACCGATCTCGATTTTGAGGAAAAATAAATCGACTGTTCTGTATATTTCGTCAAATTATGCGTCCAGTCGACAGCGATGCGGGCGTATTTTTGAGGCCATATCATAGTTAGGAGTTTTATTTTCTATTTTAAGTGTATATGTTACGGGCAATCTGTATAATTCAGGTATTCTATAAAATACCTGGGACGTCTAGACAATGTATGAAATATAGTGAACAGTATTGTCGATTTTATACTTTACCTAGGTAATATATACAATTCTTAGGGATTGTATAGAATACCTGCTGGTCACCGGCAATATGTAAAATAAATATTTTTTGCCTGTTTTAATCAATGAATGAGTATATAATAATGATGATGATGGTTGAAGATGAATGAACATGATGGTGCTGATGATGATGATGTAGGTTGATGACGATGGTGATGGTGATGATGATGATGGTGATGATGATGATGACGGGACTTGGGCCACACCAACTCAGATAGGTTAGATTAGAAGGGTATGGCGGGGTCTGAAAGACCGCCATGCCGTTCGTGGTTTTTTTAAACCACCCAGAATTGGGTAGTTGCAGCTGAATGTGGACAGACTATAACTGCGCTAAGCCATTCGCAACATACTGCAGCACAGACTATGGGTGTCTGTGTTGCAGCCGCCTTTGTATTTACGCATCCTGAACCCGAACTAATAATGACAGTTGGCCAGTAACTGTCAAATCGTGTTGTCATTAATGATTGCTTATGTGATAAGTACAATCGGATCTTATGTTTTCCGTTTCGGTTACTTGTCGAATCTTAAAATCTGACTGATCTGGCGTGATTAATAATGACTCTTATTTTGTGCTGTTTTGTTGTATTTTTGTTGTTATGTTTACTGTTTTTATTCTGAAACGTTATTTAATTTTATTATGTGATTTAAATTCAATAATATTGTATTTTTGACATTTCACAAAATCTGACACAATTGCAATGAGGACCTTATGTTTAATTAATTAATATTTTGTTAAAAGATAATTAATTTATTGATACTCAGCAGCGTTCGTTTGTTTGCAGTGCCTTGCAATGAGAGCAAATAAATAAATAAATAAAGCCGAATGTACGTGTGAACTCATTCATATAATTGTATTGTGACTAAACCGTATCCTGTAAAAATCAGATCCGGCTAAGAAATTTATGTCGTCGTGTGAACGTAGCGTTACTGCAGCCCCACACGTCTTCCCTTTCCCAGCTATCGTCTATTACACACATTTCCGGCTGCGTATTCGGTATTCTATAGAATACCTTACCAAGTATAAAATGAATAATATTTCATATATTACCTGCATGTTTCAGGTATTCTATACAATGCCTAGGTATTCTATAGAATACCGGATTATACAGATTGCCGGTAACATATATGTTACTGTAAAAGCTAAGATTTTCAAGTAAAACCTAAAATCAACTCTTAATTATAAAAGTCCGAACAGTTTTGCGATTCGAACTTTTACCACTATTCACTTGATAAATCTTAGGATTTACATTAAAGGCACGGTAAATGTTGAAAAAGACCATATCTAAACGTGTTCGACGCATCGTCTCGTACTCGTGGGCAGTCTGCAACTCCCGCTCCCCACACCGTCTTCGCTTGCCTCAGTCGATCCTGATTTAGTTATATTAGCCAATGTAAGCGTTATGTTTGAATTTGTTTGTTAAATACCAAGTAATAAGATAAACACTGATTCAGTTAGATTAGCCAACGTTAGCGTTATGTTTGTGAGAAGATAATTTTTCCTGTGTTATTTTTGACTATTTAGGAAGTATTTTAAAGGGGTTTTAAAATGACTTGTTCCTAAAAGTTTATGTTTTGACAAATTAGTTAATTAATTACTCTCATGTGATACCTACATAAAAATATGTACCGAAGTTTTGACTAATAGTTTATTGAAATAAATGATAAAGAATTACTCCTTGTTTTATTCCCAAAACCAACATTTACCAGCCAACAGTGGTAAAACCTAGCATGTACTAAATATGAATGGTAAAAGCTAGAAATTATCTTTTTTTCAAAAATCCTTACATTTACCAACTCATGTCGGTAAATTCTAAGACTTACTCTTGAATCTTAGGATTTACCGTAGTTCGAGCTTTTACAGTAACATACATAGTTTGTACATGCGATATCATTGTTAGTATCACGGTAAAATGTGTTCATTATAATGTGTAAAATAATGTGTTTTAAGGTATTGCGTTTATTTTACAATATAACAACGTGACAGAATTTCATAAAACTATTATAAAATTGTTCAACCCAGGAAAAGCCAGAGCGCCACTAGTAAAACGGATAATCCACCACTCAATCGTTTTCGTGCGCCTCATCTTATATCCGATGCTCATATTCTTATCGAAGCATGAGTTAATGTCTCGGAACGAACATAACTCTCGCCAAGTTTAGAAGGGGTCAGCAAAAAATATATAATTTACTAACCATAAATCGCGGCTGCCTATGGGCACGCGTGGTTGCTGGTTCCTTTTGGATGATATGTAAACTGTATGAGTACTAGAACCTTCAAAATATGCTCAAAAAATTATAAACCGCTGTCAACAGAGCCTTAGTGTACAAATCAGGAAACTATTAATGAATAAAGAAAAACATAGAGACATACTCGTAGTATTCGTTTTGCGAAATATCTTTTAAATCGGTCCAATGTTGGAGGAGGAAAAGGCGAGAGCCAAACCTCGAATTATGACTTTTTCCATACTAAATCTATCCGCCCACTTCTCCCCCCCCCTCTCTCCCTCTCTCCTCCTGGGGGGTAGGTGGTTGGTAGGTTGGTTTTTAGGGTTCTGTACCCAAAGGGTAACAAAGGGAACCCTATTACTAAGCCTCCGCTGTCCGTCCGTCCTTCCATTCGTATGTCTGTCAGCGGGCTGTATCTCAAGAACCGTAATAAACAGACAGTTGAAATTTTTGCAGATTATGTATATCTATTGCCGCTATAACAACAAATAATAAAAATTAAGGTTTATGGCACGGAACCCTTCGTGTGCGAGTCGACTCGCACTTAGCCGGTTTTTTTCTTAACTTCTGCTAAGGTTGGACGGCTTTAAAAAACTTGTCTTAATTTTCGATGGAAACCGTTTAGTTCTCTTTTGAAAGCATGTTACATTTGCATTGCGATTTTAAAAGAGTTCTGAGATTTTTTTTGTTTTGTTTTCTACACTTTGAAATTTTTATGAATATTAAAATATGTTTTACAAAAATACATTTTTTTATACTTTGATATTTAATCATTTTTTTATACACTTTGACATGACTAATTACTTTCTACAGTATATTTATCTAATTTGAATATGAGGATTATTTTTTATTTCGAGTAATTTTAATGTTTGTCTGACAGTTTGAGTGCTTTGTAAGACCTACCCAAATGTCTTTTCTTTGGTATAGTTCGTCGAGTTGTTGAGCTCCTAAGTAGATCTAACTTGAGCTACATGGCTACTGACAAATGCTTGCACTGACTGGAGGGATCCACTCAAATGTGTGTGGTTCTTTATTCTAAAGACCATCTCAAACACCCAGCATGGTTCTAGAATATCGTATTGTAAATATGAGGACAATATATGTAACAGCAACTACGGCGGAGGGTAATGTTGACCTGCACGTGCATCAGTTCCCTCATAACTTCTGAATCACTTATCATAGTTAGGCAAGTGAGATATAATTTGAAGCGCCTTGATCTTCCGCTGGTTAAAGGCTATGTAAAGTCACATTAAACTGAATGCGGCGTCCTCTGTAGGATATTAAGAGATTAATTAAAAAATTAATAACACTTAATGGACTGGATTAGGTATTAAATCATCATCTGCCTAGTCTTTTCAAAACTATATTGGGGTCGGCTTCCAGTCAAACCGGATTTAGCTGAATACTAGTATTTTACGCGGAGCGGCTGCCTACCAGACCTCCACAACCCATTAACTGGGTAACACGGTACTTCATGGCACGATATGAAGTCATGCTTTATTAGCATATTTAATAAATGTACAGCTGATTTCATAACTGTCCGGCAGTTAGAGTACCTACACTATGCGGCCTACTCAAATGCCTGACAAGTGGGCTGTCAGTCTATACAAATACGATGGAATGACAGTTAACTTCATGCTCACTGCACTTTAGTTTACACGATGTGATGTTAGCAAAATCGCACTGCAGATACTAGCCATCCTGCCAGGGTTGCGCAAATAATAGTCATCCTGCCAATTTGTTTTAAAGACTTACTGTGCCCCTGGAACGCAAAAGGCATTAGGAGGAACACGGATGGGTTTTAATCAAAAAAAGTCTAACCCTTCTTCTCTGCTCAGAGCGGAAGGAGTCATTTGAAGATTTCCCATCCTTAAAACACAGGTGCACTGCTACTCCTTCTTACTTCACTCTCGTGGTTTCTGTAGCCACCACCATCAATAACTATGTTTTTCATACTCCTATTATTTTCTGATTAATTTCGTTGCGAATTCTAAAACAGTTGAATCATTCCTTCCTGGTCTTCTACTTATTGTGTGGGCAGTAAGGTCTAAACGACCCTACACACCCTAGTGTCAGAGTTTCTAAACCGCCTCAAGGGCCTCTGACATGGTTTATTTGACGACCGCCGTTTGGCGATCGGTACCACCAGCTTATACATAATATATAGTATATGCCTTCCGAAGCACGGAATCGTCTTTTATCAGACAGCCAAGTGATTAAAGCCTGCAATGTCTCAGCCAAACTGGAAACAACTTTAAAAAGTATGCTAAACGCCTAAACCTCTCTACTACGGAGACAGTTAGGCCTTCCTGGTGGTATTAGGCATCATTATAATTGGCGTATAACGATCGTACGAGTTACTGATGCAATTTTGTCGTATGACGAAATTAAACACACAGAATTCTTTAGGTGTTCTAATTGAAGCTTGCAAATCATCGCGCGAGCACAGGAATCATTTTCATCGCGCGACGAAATCGTATCGTTAGCTCATACGATAGTAACTAGTTAGGATGGCGCTTCAAGCTTCATTAACTCGGTGGTTTTCAGCCGTTTCCGTGACTCTAAAGAAATGCGGGCGGATAGACTTTTTTTAATTCTTTTTTATATGATGGGTTTGCTCTTGACTCAAGTCTATGTCAGAGATGACAGAAACAAAGTCTACGATGGAGCGAGCTTGCCCAGAAGGAGCCTGTTTACTCTAACTTTATATGTAAAAAGCCATAATTGGAGGTTTGGCTCTCGCCTGTTTCCTCTTCCAATACTTAACCGATTTAAAAGATATTTCATAAACTGGATAAGAAGGATGTATACCTGTGTCTCTATGTTTTTCTTTTTTCTTTATTAGTTGCCTTTGTAGTTTAGGGCTCTGTTGACACCGGTTTATCGGAAAATTCTCAGCATTTTTTGAGGGCTCTATTTATTTATTTATTTATTAAAACTTGATGCACTAGTAAAAATACTGTACAAAGGTGGACTTAATGCCTTAGGCATTTTCTTCCAGTCGATCTTAGGATGGAGCAGAGGTAACATGGCAGGTGCAACAGGAAAGACAAACAGAGAGGAAAAGAAATACAATCATAAATACATATATACATAGGTACATAGTATACATACAAAGTAAAATAATAATGACGTTTAGAAAAAAACAAATTTAACGAATTAACGCTGTGTTGATTCTACCAACTTCTTGCGAATATGCTCACGTGCCTTCTCCTTAAAGGACAACCGACTGGTTGCCGTCCTGATGTTTAGAGGAAGCGTATTCCAAAGGAAGATTGCTTGGACAAAAAAAGAGGAGTGGATAAACCCAGAGCGCTGTGTGGGACAGCGTAGAAGGAGATTATTTGTAGAGCGAAGATTTTTACTGTGCGCAGAGCAGATGAATTGAAGTTGTGAAGTTAGATAAGAGGGAGAAGAAGGATTATTAAGAAAGGAAAAAAGACTAGTCAAGACCCTCAGCGCTCTGCGCTGACGAATGGGTAACTATTTTAATAATGAACGATGCGCGGACACATGATCATACTTACGGAGGTTGAAGACGAATCGAATGCAGTTATTTAGGTCGTAGTAGCACTCATCACCATAGTCAATCATGGGAAAAATTAGTGACTGTACAAGCACTATGTGAGCTGGGAGAAGGTTTTTCAGACGATAAAGCGACTGCAACGTTCCGGTTACTTTTTGACTCACTCTCGTGACCTGCTTTCGCACGAACCGACTGCTGACGCCCCGAAGATAAGAGGAAACCATTGAAGCGCTTCGGGAGAGACTATGAGATATGAAAGGATAGACAAGAGGACTTCGTGACTGATGGTATTAAACGCATTGGAGAAGTCGATCAACACCAAAGCAGTAACTTTATTGTCTTCCATTCCCCGCCTAATATTATCAGTCACTTTAAGGAGGGTTGTTACGGTACTATGCTCGGGCCTGAAACCGGATTGAAACAGGCTGATGAGAGAGTTGTGAAAAATATGATTGGAAAACTGTTTATGAACATAGGCCTCGAGCACCTTGGACAGAAACGGAAAGATGGAAATTGGACGAAAGTGATTGGAAAGAGTGGGATTGGGAATCTTAGGCAGGGGCCGGAGATGAGCTTTTCGCCACAGGGGAGGAAACGTACCAGAGTTAACCTTCAAGCGGTCGCGCGGCGTCGAATCGACCGCGCTCGATAAGTTTTCGCTGATTACATCGAGAAATCTTGCCACAAGTATTTCTCTTTACCAGTAGCTTTTCATTAATTCACTATGCACGAAAATGAATGCATTCCACTCTTCTCCGAGCCTTAGTAGTTGAATAGAATGCATTTGTTTAGGTCGCGGCGCAGGCATCGAAACGACTACACGCGCCTGGCTCTTTCTTTTACCTTGACGAGATGACTAATTTCGAAGTAAAATACCTGAGTTGATAAAATAAACACTTTGATAGTAATTATTCGATTGCATAGAACTAATAAAAAATAAAAACATCTAAATAAAAATGAGAACACAAATCATTCTCCCAAGAGAACAAAACTTTGGTTTGGCGGGTCTGGCGTGCATAGCTGGTTTGTAATCGAACGATAGTGGGTTGTTTTAATTTTAATTCCAAAAATTGTTGCCTAGGCTAAAATTGATAATGTCTGAATATAGAACATAAATAATTATTAATTTACCAGTATTCTAAATTCCTGAAATCTCACATAGGTCTTTTAGGTTACGCGCGACCGCTGTCGCTACAAATACCCACGCGCCCGCTTGAAGGTTAAGAGAATAGTTAACGATGTGGGATATGGCAGGAAGAAGTTGATCCAAAGCCGAAACGATCATATGACGACTGATATTATCGCAGCCCACGGCTTTGGATTTAATGGACAGGATTACCTTTTTGATCTCTCCCGGTTCGACTGGAGTAAAAATAAAGGGGGCAATATTGGGACGCGGTAGACCAGCAAGGTAGTCAATAGTTTGACATTTGGTTAGACTATCCAACATAGGTACCGAGGCAAAAAAACGGTTTAGATCGTCCAAGCCAATGAATTAAGAAGGTCTGAATGCCGTGATTTGCCAATACCTAGAGTTCCAAGGAATTTCCAGATATCAGCAGAAGAAGAAGAAGTGATGTTACTAAGAATATGGCGGCGTTTAGCGTTGCGTATCATCTGGTTACACCGATTCCTGGCAGTCTTGAAGAAGGACCAATTGTCCTCAGAGCAATCCCTTTTGAATTTCCGAAATGCGCGGTCTCTCCGCCGCATTGCCAATCGAACTCTCTCTTCATCCAGGGTGCAGGCGGACGTTTCATTTTAATTTTCCTGACAGGAGCATGTTTGTCGTATAGATTGATGACAATATTGTTGAAGACGCTCACTTTGTCATCAACTGTGGCAGCTTCCTGCAAGGGTGTCCAATCAATATTAGATGCATCTTTTTGAAGCTGCTCACTATTCATCCGCGCAAAGGTGCGCCTGTACTGGAACGTGGGTTTGGGTTTAAGAGGTTTGAGGACATAGGATAAGTAAATAAGGTCATGATGGGAAAAACCAGGAGCATCGATTTGACCGTGCGAGGAAACTAGGGAAGGATTAGAAGTGAGGATCAGGTCAAGCCAAGTATCATCACCTACTTTATTATGATGAGTAGGTTGGAGAGGCAGTACGTGCATACTGGCTGACTCGACTAGATGGAGAATTGTACGGGATCGAGGGGAGTTGTGGGCAAGGAGGTTGGTGTTAAAATACCCCATGATGATATGATGTGCATACTCAGACCCCAGAGATTCTAGCACCGATTCGAATTCTGTGAAATAATCAAGGGCAGGAGGGCAATAGACGACACCGAGAACTGAGAGGCTCTAGTGCATAATAATATATGGTTAATATATCATTCAAAATGTATACAGTTTATATACTTTTTATTCAATTAATCAAATATATTTTAAATCGATCCGGTATTGGACGAGGAAACAGGCGAGAGGCGAACCTCGAAATATGTTTTTTTTACATACAAAGTCTCTTCGCCCGCATTTGCTCTTAAAGCAATGTAAGTAGAAACAGTGTGCCAGGTTTGTTCCAAAAAAGTCTTCTAAACTCCAGACACCACTGAGAATGAATTCCAAATGAAAAAATACCATAGGAAGCAATAGCATACCAGTCGCCAGCCATTGGCAAATGGGATTTTTTCCCGATTGCCACTTGGTAACAATCCATGTGGGGGCGAATGTTAACCATGCCTTTTATAAAAAAAACGATTTTGACTACAATAAAATTGTTGAGCCAGGCACCACATATCCAGATATATTTCTTAAATCCGACGTAATTATTTGTATTCATTCTTAGCCAAATGAACGCCGCACAAAAAGTTAAAACAAAGATGTATTCAGGGGTATGGAAGAGATAGATCACTAGTATTCTCGCATTAATTGTAGTAACGTTATTGATTGATAATTTAAGAACTCAGAACTTGGTTTATGGAATCGGCTATTTACTAAGCATTGATAAAAATATCAGTTTTGTATAAAACTTTCTCAATAGCTTCCTTATACAATTTGTAACAGAATAAACGTAATACCTCTTAAGAGGTACAGTGACGTCGTGAATCTTCTTAAAACTTACAATCAACCTTAGATCGCTACTATAAGGTTCATAATACACTGTAGCTGTTAGTTCCGTCTCACTCGCAAGTCACGTGCTAGTCACGCGGCGCGCACTAACATGGCGGCGGCTGCCGACCAATAGCGGTACAGAAAAAAAAAGTGCGCCTTTACCGCACCTTTTTTAGGTTTGGCGACGGGACTGTCTTTTTTTTTCCCGATTTTAGTGTTGGTCTCATAGTGAAAGTTGTTCATAACGATGAGTACAATTACGCCGTAAGAGGTTTTCGTTTATTTTGTTACATGTTGTAATAGTAAGTTAAAAACTAGTCAAAATATTATTTTATTTTCAACTGTTTTCATGTTAAAAAGTGCCTGTTAATGTACTAGTTGAAAAAGCGGCGAAGTGCGAGTCTGATTCACACACGAATGGTTCCGTACCATAAACGTTAATTTTTATTATTATGTTGTTAAAGCGGCAACAGAAATACACACTCTGTGAAAATTTCAACTGTCTACTACTATACTATACTACTATTGTGGTTCTTGAGATACAGCCCGTTGACAGACAGACGGACAGACGAACGGACAGCTGTGGCTTAGCAATAGGATTCCATTGGTTACCCTATGGGTACGGAACCCTAAAAATTAACGCTGAATTAGGTACCCATTCTTCAAAACTGTAAAAACTAGACTTTTCTACAGGTTTCTGGCAACTGACACTTGAGACTGGAAAGTTTGATGGAAGTCTTAAACCGCGTCCACAACAATGTAATCTAAATATCAAGTCAAATCCAGTATTTCTTTAAGTATCTGTGTAACAGAACCCGTAGGCCAAAAGAAATGCTGGAACCGTCATTTATTATACTCTTTGTGGCGTGCGTTTCGAGAAAATCTAATAATCGCGTGTAGTGAGATTTTGGCAAAAATGGGGGCATTATGAAAAAATCTACTTAGTCTCCACAGAGAAGCTTGTGGCTAGATAATAACAGCCGCATGGGTTGATCTTCAAGGTTAAGCAACCCTTGCCAAGGTTGGTCTGTGGATGGGTGACCATCTTAACATACCGAGTTTCCTCCGTGCCTCGGAAAGCACCTTAAGCCGTTGGTCCCGGCTGTCATTTGTAGATCTTTGGCAGTCGTTACGGATTGTTAGAAGCCAGTCAATCTGACTCTAGTCTTGCCATGAAGTACCGTGTTACCCAGTTACTGGGTTGTGGAGGTCTGGTAGGCTGCCGCTCCGCGTAAAATACTGGTATTCAGCTAAATCCGGCTTAACTGGAAGCCGCCCCCAATATAGTTGGGAAAAGGCTAGGCAGATGATGACTACTTAGTCTCCACTCAATCCATTTGTCTATCTGTCAGCGGGCTGTATCTCAAGAACCGTAATAGTAGAATAAAATAGTACTAAACAGTTGAAATTTTCAGAGTGTGTATTTCTGTTGCCGCTATAACAAAAAATATTAAATATATAAGTAAAATAAAATTCAACTCTCATACAATAAACGTGTTTTTTTTCGGTTTATGGTACGGAACCCTTCGTGTGCGAGTCTGACTTGCACTTGGCCGGTTCTTAGGGTTCCGTACCCAAAGGGTAACCAATGGAACCCTATTACTAAGCCTCCGCTGTCTGTCCGTCCGTCCGTCCGTCCGTCCATCTGTCTGTCAGCGGACTGTATCTCAAGAACCTTAAAAGGTAGAAACTTGATATTTTCACAGATAGTGTATTTCTATTGCCGCTATAACAACAAATAATAAAAAATAAGGGTTATGGTACGGAACCTTTCGTGTGCGAGTCCGACTTGCACTAAACTGGTATTTGTGTTAGATAAACTTTTAATGAACGTTATGGAAACTCAAATCAAATGTTTTGCTATAGTGGAACCTAAATGAAATTTTTGTCTAGATGTCTTGACACTAATCGTCACACACACACACACACACACAGCCAGACAGCGCACAGCCGAAACTACTGGTCGTCGAAAGCTGAAAGGATATTGCCATGCGTCCATACATTGTTCGCCTAAGAACCAACAGAGACGTGAACTAAATTGCGACTATGATATTTGAATTATTAGAATATCCTTTTGCTTATATATTAAGTATGTTTGTATCTGTGTATATATTTTTGTATATTGTATGATTTGATTTGTATAACGTTTCAGTTCCTACTACCTACGTATATTTCTCAGTTATTTTTTTTATTATGTTTTTTTTTTTTTTTTTACTAATAATAGGCACGAGCGCGCGCGGTTTACACCAATTGTAGCCCCATTTCATGGCCAGGCTGTCTCTTTACATTCTAGGTTGTCATTCTACATCGCAACTGAAGGAACCGCAAGGCCATATATCCCACCAGCAGCAAACTATTAACGATCTGAACATGTATAACAATCCGAATATCAACTATTAGGCAGTTGCCCACCGGACATATCAACCTCCTTTTTCTATGGAGTTTTGCGGGACTTTACCTTCTGTTCCGCTTGCTCTCTATATATACATTTTTAAGCGCAAAATCCACACAAATATTATAAAGCTGAATAAAGAGTTTGTTTGTTTGGTTGAACGCGCTAATCTCAGAAACTACTGGTTCGAATTGTATATTTTTTTAGTTTAAGGTATTCTTTACGTTTTTTTTTATGTTTTGGTGTACAATTAAGCATATATGTATAAATAAATAAATAAATAAAAAACACGGACACTTTCGAGAATTGTAAAAAATCCAAAATGCTTTTGGATTTAGGGGTTAAAATAATTCCAATAGATCTTTAAGGTTAAGCAACGCTTGCCAAGGTTGGTCTGTGGATGGGTGACCATCTTAACATACCGAGTTTCCTCCGTGCCTCGGAAAGCACGTTAAGCCGTTGGTCCCGGCTGTCATTTGTTGATCTTTGGCAGTCGTTACGGATAGTCAGAAGCCAGTAAATCTGACTCCAGTCTTGCCAAGAAGTACCGTGTAGGCAGTTAATTGTGGAGGTCTGGTAGGCAGCCGCTCCACGTAAAACGCTGATATTCAGCTAAATCCGGCTTGACTGGAAGCCGACCCCAATATAGTTGGAAAAAGGCTAGGCAGATGATGAATAATTAGATAATAACAAACCATCAACCAATAGAAACAAACCAAATGGGCTTAGATCCCAGAAATTCCAGACCTCTCTTATTTTATCACTTACAAAATGTGTAGATTTACTAGATTAGTGTTAGCACGTTCTTTTAACATAATACGTAGCTGCTAGTTTAGGCCGATGTACATAATTAACATTACTCTTACATACTAACAATAGTCTATGGCACATATTTTGTTAGTAGAAAAAAAAGGGAAGTCTGGTAGCTCTGCGGGTCTATAATGGCCACTTTAGCAGAATCAGAAAGCAGTTATGATTATGATTCCCATTTAGTGGCCTTTTTAGCCCCCCTAGTATCTCAGTCTACAAGTATTATCTGCATATTACCAAAGTGTCATCCAGCAAATTCATCGATTGTCAGTGTCGACATTGCTCGTTTCAAACAGCGCTAGCGCTTTCAATCGCTTTATTATTTTTGTTACTAAAAATCTTACTCATAAATAAAGTGCTGAAAGTGCTTTATTTCAATTTTAAAAATGGCGCCGGGAAATAAAACCGAAATGAATTACTTTTTAAGATAGTTTCAAAACTAAGAAGTGTCCGTTATATTGTAATAAATAAAATGTAAATTGCAAATAAAAAATAGGAATGATGGTAAAGGTATACAATGATGATAGGCTACTTTTTACATTGTCCTTTGGCCTGTAAGTTTCTTGGGAAGTGTAGGGGAGCACAAAGGGATGATTTCCCGAAATTCTTACGGGAACGGGAAAAAAGGGATATGCGCGTACGAAATTGCAGGCAAAACCTAGTTTACTAACAATCCACCCTAGCTCCACTGGGATGCATATTATATACACAAATTTCCCTGTTTATCGCTCTTCACATTTGTGGGAACCATATCAAAAACATGGAGCACAAAGGGATGATTTACCGAAATTCTTACGGGAACGGGAAAAAAGAGATATGCGCGTACGGAATTGCAGGCAAAACCTAGTTTACTAACAATCCACCCTAGCTCCTCTGGGATGCATATTATATACACAAACTTCCCTGTTTATCGCTCTTCACATTTGTGGAAACCGTATTAAAAACATGGATTAAATGAAATAAGAACTATTTAAAAACTAGAAAACAGATTCAGAATTAACAGATAAAGATCTATCCATCTCTTTTCCAAAATAACCTCAGGCATTCTAAGAAAAGCATTTTTAAATATTTACTAATTACTTTTTCATCATTGTGATTACGATTTAATGAAAATAAACTGTAAAATTAAGATAAGTTTGAACACTACTTGCACTCATGAATACCACAAAATCAATTGTTACTTTCTAGCTAAATAATATCTAGATGATTATTTATATTATGATGGCACACGCAAATGATAATTTAAAATGATGTTCTTAATGTACTGACATCAACCAACGTTTCATGTCCTACCGATACGTCTTTTGTAATAAACGAAGCTACTTCTTAAATAATATCCGCAAGTACTTGTAATAAGACGCGTGTCAATCAAAAAAAGGAAATTGGGTTTTTTATGTTATTAGAAGTTTCATTATTTAGTGAATTTTGTCCCAGATTTTAGTGAAGGGCGATTCGTAATATGATTCGTTTTTGTTTCAATGAGGGCTACCGTTTTTAGGGTTCCGTACCCAAAGGGTAACCAACGGAACCCTATTACTAAGTCTCCGCTTTCCGTCGGTCCTTCCGTCCGTCTGTTCGTCCGTCTGTCTGTCAGCGGGCTGTATCTCAAGAACCGCAATAGGTAAAGTGTTGAAATTTTCACAGATTGTGTATTTCTATTGCTGCTATAACAAAAAATAATAAAATTTGAGCTTTATGGTACGGAAACCTTCGTGTGCGAATCTAACTCGCACTTGGCCGGTTTTTGTACTCAGTTGGCGCCACTATCGAGTAAGGTTCTTCATAGCATTAAAGTTGTTATTACGCGCATGTGAACAAAGTTAGAAGGAAAATAAAAAAATAAATAATAATCAAAACAAATAATGGCCAACCAACAGTGAAATGTGAGATAGCGAATTCAAATGCCATAGCCCTCACTGGTGGCTACATGTAATTGGGATGAATCTACATAGATTTGAAGGGTTGGCGACCGCGTAACGAAAGACGCAGCATTGGAAGGTCTCACTCAAGGTGACCTGGTGAAGGAAGCGGGAGTCTGCTCCTTGGATACGCATAAAACTGGTCGTTGTGGCGACGCCTATACACAGTGTCATTTTAATCGCCCTATGAAGGCATCCCACCTAATGTACCCGACAAAAACTAACTCATGGTGCAAGTATTTTTTTTTAATAATTTATTTAGATTATAGTGATGATGTGATCCGACCGATTTCGGCCAAGGCGGTTGTTTCAACTCCGCTGTAGTTGTCGTTCGTGAGCTCGCATGTGGCTTATGTAACCAACCTTTTTTGTGAAGATCCACGCACATTGCGAGCACGTGAGCACACCATCTATGAAATTATAGTTAATTGCCGCAGGTGGTCGGGTTTTCAACTGGTCACGCCTGGCATCAAGCTCCAGACGCTCCCGTAATTCATAATCATAAACTTTGGTTTTAACCAAAGTCTCCACTCAAATCTGTGGGTGGCTTGCTGCTCCCACCGGTACGGCTCCAGGTCGCACTTGGTACAGTGACGCTTTAGCACTTTGTACCTGAGGAGCTGTCCGCCATGCTTGCGCTTGCCCTCCTTAAGTTCACAATAAAAGATGCGCTTCGCCACTCGCTCGTCCGACATCCGTAGCACATGTCCGTACCACCGAAGTTGACGCTGCATGAGATAAGACTCAATGCCACCAACATTAGCCCTGCGCCCTGATTCTGAAGTTGAATCCTGAGTGTGGCGAGGGATTCAAAGGCACGAGATGCAAAAAACTTTGCTCTCGTGTAACACACATAAATTTTCACTTCAGCAGCAAGAACACTTTAGGAGATAAAATAATAAGCACTTCAGTTCCGCATGCGATCAGACCATCGGATCTTCAGAATTCTCCAAAGGCATCAAAAGTGGAATCAGTCCAGCATGCGGATGTGCCGGCGGTACACGGTCCAGGTTTCAGCTGAATATAAAATGTTAGGCAGCACAGCCGCCATGTAAACTGAGACCTTGGCAGCTAATTTTAAATCATTTGACCAGCTAGTATATTCTGTAAGTAAACATTTCGATATCGAGCTTCACCTGAGTGACAAAGCTCACAAAGTGAACTTTATTCTACACGACATAAAGGTCTTATGTTTATACTCACCTCGGATTCCGCTGTCGAGACTCGAAAATGTTACAGAATAGCACTACTGAAGACCTTGGCATTCAGCTTACCAATACCTGCAGCTGCAGCGCCAATCCTGTTGTTGATCTCTGCATCAAGGCCACACTTTGATGTCAACGTGCTCCCCAGATAACGGAACTTGTGCTTTAGCATCCTCACCTAGTCTTATGGACAATGCCTCGTGACCGTCGATGTCCAAAGACATCACCTCCGTCTTTCTGACATTGATTTTCAAGCCAAATTTCTGGCAAGACTCGCCGAGATCGGACATTAACCGTTGCAAGCAGTCTAGGGTATTTGCCACAAAACAAAAATCGTCCGCTTATAAGATCTCAGAAACCACTGCGTAAGAAACCTTGGTGCAAGTCCTGAGTCTCGCTATATTGAAAATGCTGCCATCTATGGGGAAACGGATGCGGATATATTCAGAAGTAGCCTGCAGTACCTCCCAAACTACAACTGTAAAGTACAACTTGGACAATGTAGGTGCTAGGACGCAACCCTGCATCACCCTACAGGTAACGGGAAAGATGTCAGATTGTTCTCCGCTGACAGCAACACAGCACCCTATTCCTCCGTGTACCCTATTCTCCCCAGAACCATCCAGACGGCTTCTCGAGGCACGCTGTCAAAAGCCTTCTCAAGGTTGACGAAACTGAAAGGGATTCTTAAAAAATTGAATTGGTGCTACTATAGCATCTGGATTATTATATAAAAGAGCGCTATTTTTTTTTTCTTTTTTTTAGGCCGCATGGTGTTCAACTTTTGACGAAAAAGGTAAAAATTTATGTAAAGACTTTTTCAGAAATCATCGACAAAAATTACATTAGTTCCAGTATCGGTCAAGAGATGACTCTGATCTAAAATTGATGAATATAGGCCTCGCCGATGAAAATTTAAAAACATTTCTCTTTTATATGATGGTACGAAAACCTTGGTGCGCCAGATCGACTCGCTCTTGACCGGTTTTTTTCGGTGTATTAGGTAGTCATTCGATAAATTAAGTAGGCTGCGTAAGTTTTAATAAAATGGCACAGTGTGTGTGTGTGTGTGTGTGTGTGTGTGTAGGCCTATATCCGGTGGACGTCTGGACGTCTTTCGGCTGACATGACTATGTAAATTGGTCTGTTTGAAGTGTTTTGCTTGTTGGTAGTTAATGTTTTAGGTTAGCGTATTTACCTAGCTGTTAGTTACTGAAAATATCTAATCTGATAGACAAACAAAGCTAACACGATACAGGAATACAAAAATACCAAATCCAATCAAAACACATACATGTATAATCCCGGTACACACTATCGGTACCATTGCTGTATAAAACTAAGCTCACCCGATCCGAATTACACACAGTATAATAATCAAATAAACGGTATAGGTGTAGTTTCAGCTTATCGAGGAACGTGTGGTTGATGTTAGTGACTGCGATTTATGTTCATGCACCGTTTGCAAGAAAGTATACCCAACGAAAATCCTCGGATTGTGCAGGACTATTGCAGAATCTATACTAATCTATACTAGTATATAAAGCTGAAGAATTTGTTTGTTTACTTGAACGCGCTAATCTCAAGAAATACTGGTCCGATTTAAAAAAATATTTCAGTGTTAGATAGCCCATTTATCGAGGAAGGCTATATGCTATATACCATCACGCTAAACCGAATAGGAGCGGAACAGTAACGAAAATTGTGACGCAGACGAAGTTGCGTGGGTCAACTAGTCCTAATATATACATATATCAATAAAATTCATCCGTTACAGACTGATTGAGTGACTGACAGACAACAGCCAAAACTACTAATCGTAAGAAGCTAAAATTTGGAATATAGGTTCCTTGGTGATTGTAAGAGAGCACTAAGAGAGGATTTCCCGAAATTCTTACGGGAACGGAAAAAACGGAATATGCGCATACGATGTCAGGGTCAAAAGTTAGTATGGAAACAATAGATTAGAGGCTATGGGTTATATATATACTATGCAAGAACTATTGGCCCTATCCTGACCTGATCACTGAAAATATACACGTATTTGAAATGGCAGGGGGTGACTGGCACACTAATAAATAAATGGGCCCCCGAAAACGGTCGCAAGTACATTACTTGAGCATTTATTATTATGTTAGAAAAATTTGCAGCTGATAACAGGGCACGATTACTTATTTCCACAAAATGAAGACCAATTTATAACTTGGCACTCCTTCAAAGTTTCAATCAGATTTCCGCCTCACTGCTTCCCTTCGCTTAAGCGCTTCGTGTTTTTCTCCTCATCGCTGTCACTGTGGCGAAGCTGTCAACAGCCTCGGGCACCACGGCCTCTCTCATGCAGTCGAAGTGCGGGTCGCTTTGCACGGCACGCAAACATCAACGCCATTATCAGACGCGCTCTTGTCGCCGTTGGCGTTCCAGCCGTACTAAAACCCAATGGTTTTCTCCAATCTTTGTTTCCATGGAAGATATGTAGGCCTTCAGTGTGGGACGCTACTTGTGTCGATACTCTTGCGCCATCCCATCTTCATATATCATCGCGCTGTGCTGGTACTGCCGCTGCGGTTGCTGAGAACCTCAAGCGGCAAAAATATACCTTATTGGCAATTATATTTTTGAGCCGTTTGGGGTTGAAACTCATGGACTGTGGGGTCCGAGTGCTCATGCCTTGTTTAAAGATCTTTCTAAACGCTTAGTTGACACTTCGCGTGACCCAAGGGCTGGCTTTTACTTCGGACAGAGGATAAGCATTGCCATACAACGTGGCAATGCCGCCAGTCTTTTGGGCTCACTTCCAGTCGACAGCGATGCGGACGAATTTTTGACGCCTTATTTTAGTTAGGATTTTTTATTTTAAGTGTATATATTTTATTTTGATAAAATATGTTGTAACAGATAGGCAAGTTTGATGCCAAAATTTTTCAACACAACGTTGCAATCGCAAAAAAAAAATTGTAACACTTACAGAGTTTTCTATGAAAACGTATTTTCGCATTATCTCGTGGGGTGTATGATTTTGTGAGCCTTAATTGCTTTGTAGGTAGAGGTGGTAGTTACGTTCAAGAGAGAAAATGTTTACGTACCAGTTTCTTCACCACGCAAATAACCAACGGAATCCTATCACTAAGGCTCCACTGTTCGTCCGTCCGTTCGTCTATCTGTCAGCAGGATGTATCTCAAGAATCGTAGGTAGACAGTTGAAATTATCACAGATTGTGTATTTCTATAATAAAAATTGAAGTTAATGGTACGGAACCCTTCGTGTGAGTCTGACTCGCACTTGGCCGGTTTTTATACTAAATATTTACAATGCTTACCTAGTTCGAATAATAATTGTAAATGATAATTCTTAAAGTGCACAATTTCGTACGTCGATGGTTCTCATAAAATTAAAAAGGGTTGGAAGTAATGGGATACTGCGGGCCCACAAGACCTATCAAGCATGCTTTCCCGTTCCAACGCAGCATAACAATACCTATTTACCGAAGCTCTATAACAAATAACGCAATTATACATTTGAGGTCGTATTTACAAAAAAAAATTTTGTAAGTTTTAATCTAGTTTATGTAACTTTTTTAGAACATTAATAACTTTATTTATCTTTTTCCTAATTCTTGTAAACGGTCTCTGTTTGATAATATTAAAAGTTACCTATGGCTGTGATCGTCGAGTTATATCATTCTACTTTAAATTTTATTTATTTGCTGTACACCTACCACATTGTGGCTACCCGTAACCCTCACTAGTTTGTTTAAGTCCTATTTGTTTATGTCTGTCGACCGTCCGTCGGTCTAGGTCAGAGGTGACAGAGACAAAGTCGACGATGGAGTGAGATTAGCCAGAAAAAGCCTGTACACTTTAACTTAAAGAGATTGGGGTTGAATACGTTCGGAAACACAGACGCAGGTAGAGAGTTCCACTCCTTTGCAGTGCGCATTATAAAAGACGTTTTAAAACGCTAGGAAAAGCAGCAGAGAAGGGATGGTAACTTGCAGTGCGTATAGATGTCCGATGGTAGAAGAGGGCCGGTGGGATGTGGTCGTGGAGTTTTTGGCCACACTCAATCTACACTTCACTTTCTCAATATTATGTACCCTTTAGGAAAAATACTGATAAAATTAAACAAAAATATACTAAAAATCTTTATACCATCATAAGTATGACCATAAACCATGTAACAATTTCACGACGTCCCATCAACTCGGCAAAAGGCTGAAATTTTACCTTTTGGTGGAAAATGGCCTCTTTAGATAAAAGCCTCAACTCGGGCCAAAATAGGGTCAAACACGACCCAAATATGGCTTGAGTTAACGAACGTGGCCCTAAGTAGGCACTTAAAATGCTCTAGTGGAACCCTTAATGCGTGAGGGTCATTTAATCAATTTTTTTGGCAATAAATTGCTTTTTTACGCGTTAAGCAAGGAGGGTTATTGGATTTTATGAAAGCTTTGTTGATTGAATGTTTTGGTGTTAAGGGTTCCGTACCCAACCCAACGGAACCCTATTACTTAGCCTCCGCTGTCCGTCCATCCGGCCGTCCGCCCATTCGTCTGTCTGTCTGGCTGCATCTCAACAACCGTAGTAGGTAGGCAGTTGAAATTTTCACCGAATGCGACTGTTGCTGCTTTAACAACTAATCATCATCATCATCATCGTCATATCAGCTGAAAGAAGTCCACAGCTAAACATAAGCCTCCCCGAAACAAGGCAGTCGGAATGGAGATTGCAGCAATAATTAATAAAATTTAGTTAAATAAAATTAAAGGCTCCCATTTAAATAATACAAGAAACGGTTTTTTTTTTAGGTTAATGGTACGGAACCATTCGTGCGAGACTCCAACTCACACCTGAGGGCTAAAAATGCCACTTTAGGAGAATCATAATAATATTAATCACGGACTTATTTCCCCTATTTCCCCCGACGAAACTCGCATTGCTCTTTGCCACATGAAGAACCGGAAAGCGGTCGGGCCTGACAATGTGCCAATC
Organism: Lacanobia oleracea; assembly: GCA_950371165.1. Lineage (NCBI taxonomy): Eukaryota > Metazoa > Arthropoda > Insecta > Lepidoptera > Noctuidae > Lacanobia > Lacanobia oleracea. Next base: position 8,944,173 of record OX493408.1, read on the forward strand.
GAAGTGTGGAAGGCGATGGGCCCACATGGTGTGGACCTTCTGACGGATCTTTTTAATCGCATCCTGATCACCAAGGAAATGCCGAACCAGTGGCGATTTAGCCTGATTATTCCTGTTAACAAAGACAAAGGTAGCATACAGGATTGTAATAGCTACCGCGGTATCAAGATCATGTGCCACACCATGAAGCTGAATCGGAATCTGGCTGAGGCTTACAGAGAGAGAAGGAGAGCTTTGCATATGGCCTTTTTAGACCTGCAGAAGGCCTTTGTCTGTATACCTCGGCAGTCCATCTGGTGGGCACTGCGCTTCAAGGGCGTTCCCGAGGCCTATATTGACATTATCAGAGACATGTACCGCAATTCCGTGTCCTCTGTCCAGACCGCTGTTAGCGAATCGAATGGCTTCCCAATATCTGTTGGCGTTCACCAAGGCTCGGCTCTTAGCCCGTTCTTGTTTAACGTAGTGCTCGATGTAGTTACGGCAAACATTCAAGATCAGCCTCCATGGCTAATGATGTATGCCGATGACATCGCTCTCGTTAATCAGAACAAAGCCCATCTTGAGCGCAAAGTCTACATTTGGAAGGACACGCTTGAAAACGGTGGTCTGAGACTAAATGTGGCGAAGACTGAGTACATGTCCTGTGGCAGCACGGATTCAAAGACCATCCGAATAGGTTCGGACCTGATCAGAAAGTCCGATACGTTCAGGTACCTTGGATCCGTGTTGCACGAGTCTGGAAACGTGGACGACAATGTCCAAGCACGTATAGGCGCGGCTTGGGCGAAGTGGCGCAAGGTAACGGGCGTTGTATGCGACCGCAAAATGCCTCCGAAGCTCAAGGGGCAGATATATAAATGCATCATACGGCCGGTCCTACTGTACGGGGGCGAGTGTTGGCCAGCACTAAGCAGGCAGAGCTTCGCGTCACGGAGATGAAGATGCTGAGGTGGATGAATGGCGTAACGCGATCTGATCGCATACGCAACTCTTGCATCCGAGGTAGTCTTGGTGTCCGTGACGTGGGGGAAAAACTGCAAGAGTGTCGTCTGCGATGGTATGGCCACATCATGCGCCGCCCTATGGAGTACGTTGGTCAGAGATGCATGAATATGGCTGTTCTTGGGGCTAAGCCCCGTGGTCGCCCTCGCAAGCGCTGGCTGGACGTCGTCAAGTCCGAAATGAGAGCCAATGGCCTGACTGAGAAGGATGTTCAAGATCGGGCAAAGTGGAGGAAGCTAAGTAGGAAGGCGGACCCTGGCAATAGCCGGGATTAACGCCAGGTGGAAGAAGATAATAATATTAATCACACAACAATCTGTCAAATTTAATTTTCATCTTTATCGCTAATGCATTAGGTTCAATGTTGATTGGGAAAATTTGACAGTGATGGGTAGCGTGATTTGCTATCTGATTCTACTAAAGTGGCCGTTTTAGACCCGCTGGCTAGTTTTTTTTTCTTTTTACCATATCTGGGTTTAACAAGGATAATTCATCTTTTTTTTTGCTAGCAAGATGTTTTATTGTTCAGCAGTTTTCACCACAGTTCCTGTGATAACGTGCCAATGCCATCTTGAGAAGGGATAGTGTTATGCATCTTGTATAACTCCATCTCCCTACCTCACCGTAATCATGATGGTTTTAAGACATCATAGTAGGTACTCTGGTCGAGAATTGAAATCACTTACTATCACTTACTACTAGTGTTGGCGCATCACATATGCGCGTCATGGACCACCGCGGGGACAGCGCGGGTTTGGGGTACCGTACCGAACACGGGACAGCGGCGACTACTGCGCGCTCGCCACACCACTCAGCTCACAGACGCGCTTCGCTACGGGCATATCTTTGTACCTTTTGTCGATTCTATGTCATCTGCCTAGCCTTTTCCCAACTACATTGTGGTCGGCTTCCAGTCAAACCGGATTCAGCTGAATACCAGTGTTTTACGTGGAGCGGCTGCCTACCAAACCTCCACAACCCTTTAACTGGGTAACACGGTACATCTTGGCAAAACTGGAGTCAAATTTACTGGCTTCTGACTATCCGTAACGACTGCCAAAGATCTACAAATGACAGCCGGGACCAACGGCTTAACTTGCTTTCCGAGGCACGGAGGAAACTCTTTATGTTAAGATGGTCACCCATCCACAGACCAACCTTGGCAAGCGTTGCTTAACCTTCAAGATCGAGCCGTGTGGCTGTTATTATTTAGCCACGAGCTCCTCTTGTCGATTCTATGTAAATAATGGTATTATACCTATTTTGAAACAGTCCACTGTTTTATTTATATATTAATTCCGACTGAGCCCAATCAACTAGACTACAATTTAAACTCGAAACCAAAGAAACCCACTTTCATTGATTTAATGAGTACCATATTTCAATTAAATCAGTGTCGTAGATTTGAAGCAAACTAGTGGTGATTGTGACAGACGGACCGACTGATACAGGACTGATCATAAAAGGGTTTCACTTTTTTGTGCGGATCAACAACATCAAGTTCTCGTTTACGGAGACGCGGGGCGTTGGGCGTGAGACCGCGGGCCCAGCCACTTGCGTAAATCGCTTCTCCGTAAATGCTCTCATACAACGCCATATGTTTGAATTTAGTGCAGGACGTGCATTGAGAAGAGTAATATATAAGGCCGCATCGCCGTACGAGTCGCGCGCCGCCTCCCGTCTCCGTAAACGAGCACTAAAAGTTATGCTACCTGCAATGGAAAAACAATGTTATAACTAGAGTTTTTTTGTATGACACCAAAGATCAAGAAAACAGTAACAGCGTGGCCAGTCACGTATATTCTACCTTTTCATCCAACCCTTCCTGGTGATTTTAGTTGTGAATTTTGTGGATGATTGACTGTTACTTTCGACCGATAATACGATCGGGATATTATTTAAAATCCTCCTGACTGATTCAATGTTGATTAGCCTATGGTAGAAACCAGATAAACTTGCAATTATGTACATTGACCTTTACTAACATCCCTTCGTAGATACCCGAACAATAAATTATGATCCGTTTTTTATTACGAAAGAACGTAAAGAATCACGATAGAAGTAAGTCTCAGGACTGCTTTATGTCTTCATTTTTGTTTTTGATATTAAGAAAATCAATAAATGTCTGTAGGTCCATGGCCATCATCATCATCATCTGCCTAGCCTTTGCACAACTATATTGGGGTCGGCTTCCAATCAAACCGGATTCAGCTGAATAGCAGTGTTTTACGTGGAGCGGCTACCTACCAGACCTCCACAACCCATTAACTGGGTAACACGGTACTTCTTGGCAAGACTTGAGTCAGATTTACTGCCTTCTGACAATCCGTAACGACTGCCAAAGATCTAAAAATGATAGCCGAGACCAACGGCTTAACGTGCTTTCCGAGGCACGGAGGAAATTCGGTATGATAAGATGGTCACCCATCCACAGACCAACCTCGGCAAGCGTTGCTTAACCTTAAAGATGTCGATCGATGTCGATGTCGCCGTGCGGCTGTTATTATTTAGCCACAAGCTCCTCATGTTTAAGAAACTCACACGTGGCAGTAACTCGTTTGATACGTCAAAACAATGCAAGTCACTGCACTGCTACTCGGCAGGCTGACTCGCACGCTAGCTCGCACTTTGTAAACTAGCCATTACCCTGGCTAACATTATAGTTTCGCTTCTACGAGTATCTTTTTAATCTTTGTTGATACGCCAGGTCGGAAGTATCCGACACTTATTGTTTCATTAGAAGCCGTGTCGGAATGTCGGCTGACATAGTATCTGATCTCGTTTGATCTTGTTTAGCTTGTGTTTGTGTGAGGATACACATTACACGTATTGTTAGGATGCCATTGTTTGGTTTCACCTGTTTTGGACTTCCTTTCTTGGTTGAAATAATTGTTTTGTTTTATTTTTATAATATTAGCATGTTTTTGTGCGTGGAATTCGTAATAATTTTTCTTACGGTCTTCAATTAAGAACATCCTATTTAAGACATTTCATAATGTTTAAGTGTGTTATTTTATAAAAAGTCTTATTACCTACACGATGATGTCTGGCAGAGTCTATGTTTCCTGATAGTAGTCTGAAGTCATGAGTGAATGGTTGCTTCTAGGCAAGCGTGTTTAATCGTCAACTACATCATCGCTTTACTTCAAGTAATTTAGTAAGTAAGTTCATTAAGTAATTTAGTTTAGGTACAAATGCTTCTGGGGCAGTGTATTCTAAATTCATAATTCAGATTCTCTCCTTAATTCGAAAAAAAAGAAAACCAAAAGAGCAGACACTTTAATCGCGCCAGATAGGATAGGCGCTCGTGGCTAAGTTAAACCAGCCGCACGGGTCGATCTTAAAGGTTAAGCAACGCTTGCCAAGGTTGGTCAGTGGATGGGTGACCATCTTAACATACCGAGTTTCCTACGTGCCTCGGAAAGCACGTTAAGCCGTTGGTCCCGGTTGTCATTTGTAGATCTTTGGCAGTCGTTACGGATTGTCAGAAGCCAGTAAATCTGTCTCCAGTCTTGAAAAGAAGTACCGTGTGGTAACACAGTACTGTTAATGGGTTGTGGAGGTCTGGTAGGCAGCCGCTCCACGTAAAACACTGGTATTCAGCTAAATCCGGATTGACTGGAAGCCGATTAGCCGACCCCAAAATAGTTGTGAAAAGGCTAGGCAGATGATGATGATGATAGAAATCCCGAAAGGGACTTACAGAGCCCGGCTGGGTAATTCTAATGAATAATTTATTTTTGTTGTACCAATTTTTTAATGAATTACTTAAAACAATCTGCGCCCAAGGTAGTTTATATCGACTAAAATGGCACCGTGTATTTAACACTATTAAAACCCAAGGTAATTAATGCAACAGAAAATCTCGTCAAGGTTCGCAAAGACGAAGTTCAAACAGTCAGGGGTTTACAATAGCTGGTCAAATAGACCCGGGAGTCGCAATGAAGATGGCTTGGCAAACAGGACTGCAAATACTGCGGGACTGGGCACTACCAAAGGTTTGCTGGGAATTTTCGATCACACGTGACTTTACTCGTACTACAAGTTACTGCAAAAATAAGTTTAAGTAAAAGTCAAAACGTTTATTGCGAACTAATTGTACATTGTGTGTCTTCAGTGCTTTAGATCCGTGAATTAGTTAGCTTCCTTTTATTGATAGAATTTTCGTTATTGGTTTTTGTCCTGCTCCACAGTCACAGCTGCTTGGGTCCACTTGTTAGGTTTTATATTTGGAAACGTTAATTATATTATCTATACGAAATAAATAAATGGAATAATTTATATAGTTTACCTCACATTAAATCCAAAGATACAGAACTTACTTACTACCTAGGTAATTTATAAGCTCTACGAAGATTATTCACCTAACGATGGACATCATACTTTTATTCTGCCATGTTAGATAAGTACCGCTTAGGTTGAGAACTGATGTGAAGTTTAGGCAATAATACTAAGGGATTGCTTATAAGGCATTGGTCTCGAAGTAAAGTTTGCAATTGCGCGGCGAGAACAGCAGCGGCGCGGTGAGCAACACAACACTACAGACCCGGTTTTGAAGCCAGCGGGCAGATCGCGCGGCGCTGTAGCGGCGTAGTGGCGTGTTATGAGATATTAGTATCTTTGTTCACGAACAAAATGCCTAAATAGCGACAACAACATCTTTTTCTTTCTTGGAACGGATTTTGAAACGTCGGTCATTATGAATGCAGATGCGCGGACACCGCTAGACTGGTGCACATCGCTCTTACGCCGCACCCCACGCGCCTGCCTTTGAGGCCAGTTCTAAATAAATGCATAAACGGCCTGCCCCCACTCCACCGCCGCTGCCGCCTGCCCCGCTGACTTCGTGTCCGTAGCCTAAGCGCTCCTACGCACTAGCGGTTGGCCGCGGGGGCGGCTGACCACGCGGCCGCTTTTCAAGTTTCATGTGGAACCGCTAGTGAGTGTTCGCTCTTAACACCCATTACATTAGTTACAGTAACGATGCCTACTCTAGTTTATTTCTTTTCTGAAAAGTTCTGTTGTATCTATACATAAATCAACAATCAATGCCTAGTATTCTATATATACGATATTAAACTCTGATCGTTTGTTTAGTTTGTTACGTTTCCATGCCGAAACAACTGAAACAATTTTGAATAATTTAAGTATAAAGATAGATTAGACCTTGTAGAAGGACATAAGATACTTTTTATGCCAAGAATACGTTCTCATGGGTTCATTTCCAGCGTTCACATGGACGAAGTCACTCGCAAAAGCAAGTTATATGAATAATCGACGGATATCGCGAACCAATGTTAGTAACTCGATTTAAGTTCTCAACGGACCTGGAAGCTTTCACGTTTATTAAATAAATCGATGCATTAGTAATACTAACTTTTCCGCCATCAATTAGTCTTGATTACAATTTTTTATCGATACATTGGTATCGGGATTTCAATATCGTGATATTGACTTGTTGCAATTTGCGTGTGACATTTATCGATGCTGAATATCAAATCAGTGTAAGTACAAAATAAAACAAATGGTATCTATTTAAAACTCGGGAATAATATTGGTATAGTTGTTTAATTTATTGTTGTCAAAAATACAACACAAATGAAGAGCAATTATTATCCTCTCATCATCTGCCTAGCCTTTTCCCAACTATATTGGGGTCGGCTTCCAGTCAAACAAGATTCAGCTGAACCAGTGTTTGACGTGGAGCGGCTGCCAACCAGACCTCCACAACCCATTACCTGGGTAACACGGTACTTCTTGGCAAGACTGGAGTCAGATTAACTGGCTTATGACAATCCGTAACGACTGCCAAAGATCTACAAATGACAACCAGGACCAACGGCGTAACGTGCTTTCCGAGGCATGGAGGAAACTCGGTATATAAAGATGGTCACCGATCCACAGACGAACCTTGGCAAGCTTTGCTTAATCTTAAAGATCGACCTGTGCGGCTGTTTTTATTTAGCCACAGCTCCTCCAATTCTTATCTTCTACCCAAGGTAAAAGCCGGTCTTTGGGTGACGCGAATAACTTATTGGAAACAATGTTGAGCAACAGTTCCGCAGATAGTTATCCTCAATTGAAGTTTTTATTGTTGGTGGCAAAATTAAACAACTTTACTTATTATAGGAAAAACTAACATTAATGGAAAAGGCGATTAAGGGATTCGCCATAGAATGGGCAGCAGCGTCTCCTTTGAGGAGGCCTAAGTCCAGCAGTGGACGTCTTTCGGCTCTTATGATGAACATGAATAGTTGGTATGACGGGTAGTAAGTTCGCTCGCTTTGCTAACTCAATCTAGCTACTGTCATCCCGTTCAAACCTAACCTATCCAAATCAAGGTGCCCTAAATTCTCTCAAACCTTACCTTTTTTTTTTTTCACGGGGGAAATCCTCATGGATTTCCTCCGACCTGCGGCGGGCGTAGGGGTCTGTCAGACACTTACTGACTAAAACCACCCCGGTGCTCCATCTCTCACCAACCGGGGATCGCGAGAACTTATGTGACTTCCGTAATCCTCGGCTGGTGCCGGCCCACCTCTGGGCCGGCGCCAGTCGGGGGGAGTGAGGTGCTTGACTCCCCCCGCGACGTCAAAGAGGAGTGCACGGGAACACCACGCGCCGCCACCTCGGGTCCGACCAATAAGGCCACGACATTTACAACATGTTTTCGGCAACATTACTCTATTTCAGACATTTTCTTTCGGTTACTTTGTTTCAGCAATTTAATAAAACTTTATTTAATCAATATCGTTAGAGAATTATGTTGTATCACATTGGTTCAGCAATATATGTACAACTAAACTAGCTTTTGCCCGCAACTTCGTACGCACATCCTACATACCTAATTTCAGCTTTCTAGGCCCAGTAGTTTTGGCTGTGCATTGTTTGCCATATGGTATCGGCCAGTGCCGTAAAAGAATAATACCATCTCATCACTTCCCGTGAGTGTCGTAAGAGGCGACTAAGGGACTCACCAGAAAATGGGCAGCAGCGTTCTCTGTAAAACGTAACACCATACACTGCGATAGCCAATCCGCCTGCCAAGCGTGGCGATTATGGTAAATCACCAATAATCGCCACCCCCTTGGTGGGTGGCGATTATGGGAGGTTGCCATAATAAGGCCTATGTCCAGCAGTGGACGTCTTTGGCTGTTATGATGATTATTATCTGTCATTGTCACTCGGTCACTTAATCAGTCAGTAACGGAAGAATTACATTCTCACAGTGAAAATAATACAATCTGTATAATGGGTAGGTACAATAACCCTTTTACAGATTTTCCGTTATTTCTGTTACACCTGTGTGTTTTTACTTACTGATAATGATGTTATATTTATCGATATTATCACAATTAACTGGGTGAACTGTGATAAAATGAATGATATAAGAAATCGATAGTCATTGTGGTAATTATATCAATTACATATCTATTTCATTTTATAATAATATCCAATGTATATTTTCTTTATAATGACCAGCAGTAGTGTTTAATTCTGATTAATTACTTATGATAAAAACAACATCATAAGGGAAACAACAATTTTTTATTTTATAAAAATAATATATTTATCAAATATCCAGCTACTTAACAGTTCGATAACATTATAAGGTTTCACTTGAATCACAACAAATATAAAAAAGCGTTCGTTTTATAATTAAACACCGGGCATGCCATCGGAGTATTAATTACATCGTTAGCTATAAATCGCGTCAGATTGTTAATAATATATTTATGATATGACACGTTCAATTAAAAATAGGGGTTCATTGTTTTCCAAATGATCTTTTCACAACATAATAGAGATTTTTTACAAAATCAAGATTAATCACAATCTGACAGTTAAGATTAAACTTAAGAGTACATCACAAATCACAGCGCACTCAAATAGTATAGAACTACTTTGACACCCATAAAGATGGAACTGAACAATGGGACAGCAAAGGCAATACCACGCGCCGGCTGTGGCAGCGGCTTGATAGCGTACACAAACGTGTGCAGGATGCGGCTAACGGCGATCGCCCGGAACAGGTTGGTCGCGACCGCGGCCGACGGCCCGGTCGTCAGGTACAACGCCCCAAGTACCCAAAACACAGGAATATTCTCCAGGTCGTTGAGATGCGCGCGCCGCACACGCTCCACATCAGGATCATCAAACTTCACTTTCCCCTTCCCCACAGCATCTTCAGGATTCGCGAACACTTTTTTAGAATACCGCTGTCTGGCCGTCAGAAAGGCCATACTTAGTAGTTTGAGGGCCAGGACGGCAGAGTAGAACAAGTAAGATTGTACTGCCGGGTTGTCAAGCGAAATCGACGCCATGTTTTGAATGCACTATCGGTCTGTCGTGTTGTTGTCGATACGGGTTTCGGCGGCGGAATGGCGCGGGCGCGGTGAGTTCGAACGGTAATAGTGTCGGAGTCACGCTCGCTTCGTCACAATGATGTTGCGGTTATTTGTTTGTTATTCTCGTAAAATGATAATGTAATGCTTACGGTGCGTTAGTTAGCAAGACCTGCTATCACTGGACATTTGGGCCGCTGCCTGATGCAATACAGAATATTTGTTGGTTATATCTTCTAGACATTTCTTGGTTTCCAGAAACAATCGATAGTAGTAGGTATTTTGAACTAACTTTCTAACAAAGATGAAATTTGACAAGGAGGTTATAAGCAGGAGACGTCAGCTTAGAGAGAGATTTCAGGAACTAGATTGAATTTGGATGGAAGTTTATTTTAAATTCAGTGCAAAGTATAAAATAACTAATTTCGGAAGACAGTTTAAAAAAAAACAACTAAAACACCAATATCCAAAATTAAAATTTTTACAAGCTGTTGCCCGCGACTTCGTTCGCGTGTGAGTCTGAAAAAAAATTATGTTTGCCGGTCTATTGGACTATGAGAGTGACGGAACAAAGAGAGCACCTGTGTTCTCACATACTTGTGTGCTATAGCCATCTCTGATTGTACTTCATTAATTAAAATTTTCAATCACTCTATTGATAACTCTGATATTCTATCAAAATTCTATTTTAACGTTCCTGGAAGGTCAAAGCGATGGAACGCGCCGTTACGTGTTCTACTTACTTAGCCGTTGCGTGTTTTAGCTTAAGTTTGAATGTTTAACTATTTTTTGATTTCCTTATTTTGGAGACTGTTTTATAATTAAGTATTAGTTAATTTCTATTTTATTTTTTTGGTATGCGTCATGCTTGGCGCAAATAAACGCTTTTTCTTTCTTCTTTCTTTCTTTCCCTCTCTTTCTAATCTATTTTTTCGAAGTGATGATTTCGAATTGGCTTCCAGTCTCACATGTCGTTATTTAATTTGTTTGTATTAGCTGTAAGTCATCCATAGTGTTAAATTAATAAATAAATAAATAATATACCTACTATGTCCTGCTACTTGGCTAATTTCCGTTGAGTTTGGCAACTATGATCGAAATTCGGTCAGGGGATGATTATGCAAGACACTGGCTGTATCATGTGAAAAGCCCTTACAATTTATACATATGGAGATTTTTGCCGGCGTTCATCGATTTATAAAACGTTATCACGTCAAAAACAAAATGCAAAGAGCATGCAGAGACCAAAATGGAGGAATTAAACACAATTATGTCCGAAACAATTGCCGCATTTGATTGAAGTTGCTGCACATTACTCCACTAATTCTTTCAGATTGATCTATACGTGTTGGTGAGCAATAATTGCTCAAAAAAATTCCCGATATAAACGCACCATTATTACATAGTATAAACAAAGTCGCTTCCGCTGTCTGTCTGTCCCTATGTATGCATACATCTTTATAACTACGCAACGGATTATGATACGGGTTTTTTAATAGATGAATGGTTCTCGAGGATGAGAGTCTGTGTTTCCCGATAGCTACAACCTGGGAGTCTTTAAGCCAAGAGTGAATAGGTTACTTCTAGGCAAGCGTGCTCCATCTTCGACCACATCATCGCTTACCATCAGGTGAGAAGGTGGTCAAGCGCGTGCCTATTAATAGTAGAAAAAACAAAAAAAAAAGAACCCATAGTAGCCGGGGCAGGACGCTAGTTAGATATAATAATAGACTTTACGGACGTTCACATTAATGACGTTTTTAGATAAATACCTAATACAAATACCTCTTTTACGCAGACTTAAAGGTACATTTTAAATAAATAAAAAATTAAAACATACTCTCGTCCGAGCATTTCGTTAAATTATTTTTATTTTTTCACTCTTTGAGCTCGGCGGGTAACGTTGACTGAATGGAAACAGTTTCCCAACCGTGTGTTTTTCTTATGCGCGTAAATACGCAAAATTTTTTGGGTAACCATTTTTTCAGGAATGAAGTAACTTACATATTAAAAACGAATATTTGCGTTTATTTTAATATAACGCCTGAACAGCAGTTTTAAGCTGAGGCCACCATGTTTTTCAGTGGTTACGGTGCACACAACATCACAATCAGAGAAAATCTAGTTTCTGCTTCTGTCGAGTTATGAGTTCTTTAGTTAGACAAAGGATTTAAACAAGGAGAAATATTACTTGGACAGAATATAATTTAAGTAAATCGACTCGAAAAGAAAAGAAAGCAGATGAATGAAAGGTTTATTTGTTGACATTCCAGAGACGAAGCTGAAATGTATGAGTTCAGTCTTCATCACTATCCTTTCACCTGAAACACATTTATTCGCTAAACAAACATAGGCCTCCCTCAAAGCTTCGCTACATTTACTGGTGCTACCACCAACAATCTTTTTTAAGGATGGGAAATTATTAATGACTCCTTCCGCTCTGGCCGGAACAAAGAGACTGTCAGACTCTTACTGACTAAAACCAATCCGTGTTCCTCCTAATGCCCTTTGCGTTCCTGAGCCGCGATGACTCTTTTGAACAAATTTCACAACCCTGGAACAGCTATATCCTACAAACTGGAATACAGCATCATCAACATTATCATCATCTGCCTAGCCTTTTCTCAACTACATTGGGGCGGCTTTCAGTCAAACCGGATTTATCTGAATACCAGTGTTTCACGTAGAGCGGCTGCTTACCAGACCTCCACAACTCATTAATTGGGTAACACGGTACATCTTGGCAAGACTGGAGTCAGATTTACTGGCTTCTGACAATCTGTAACGACTGCCAAGGATCTACAAATGACAGCCGAGACCAACGGCTTAACGTGCTTTCCGAGGCACGAAGGAAACTCGGTATGTTAAGACGGTCACCCATCCACAGACCAACCTTGGCAAGCGTTGCTTAACCTTCAAGATCGACCCGTGTGGCTGTTATTATTTAGCCGCAAGCTCCTCACAAGCTGGAGTACAGCATCACGGTATATTTGCGCTACAAATAGTGTTGGTGGTCATCGCTGGACTAGATCCTTCTCAAAAAGCCCAGAACAAAATAAGAAACTACGTGAAAAAAAAAACTAAATAAAAAACGAATTCGCAATAAACCATCCTCATTCATACTCAAACACAAGACTACACTAGTGTCCTAAAACATTACAATACACAAATACCACCAATTTCAGCTTAAATTAAAAAACCATTGTCTTAATCTCATTAACTCGCCATAACAAATAACTCAGGCCACCTAATTTACGATGCCACCCAATTTAAAAAGATAGCTAAAAAAGAAACAAAAAGTATTGGAAAAAAGATTACGTGGATAAGGAATGGTAGGAATAAAAACTTTTGTGCGAAGGCAAGTTCAAAAGAATTCAATTGAGTTACTTGAGTGATGAGGCAGGTTTTATTAAATTATACAGAATAAATGGTAGACCTTATGCTGAAAAACTGTGAGTACCTTGCCTTATGTTTTTTGAAGTTATTTTTAGAATTTAAGATAAGTTTTCATTCAACATTTCACTGGTCAGAAGAATGAGCGTGTTTCGGAAGATTTTCATTACTATTTTGTACATACGATATAATTTGCTTGAAGTAACATAATTTCTTTAGGAGCTGAAGTGCCAATGTCACCATGAAGGGTCATGTTGAAGGGTATAGCTCCATCTCTCGCTCATACCGGGATATTAATGGTTTAAAAACGCTTCTTCGACTTCTAAACTGACCAGCGAGCATTCGCGCAGTCAGTACGTGGAAACAAGCACGAATACGCGAGCAACGAGCCGCTCGTTTTGAGAGCTCCGCTCACTGTTGATTTTTTGGTGAATTCCTTTGAGAGTCACGCAGTTCAGTTTGTAAGCCGCGACAAGTCAGACATCTTGATTTAGAGCCTTGCGAATCTAGACCACAAGTTAGCAAAGAGTTCGAAACGAGAACATGTAACATGGATTTTAGGACACACCGTAACGTAACATGCTTACTGCGAAGTACCAACCTTAAGCGTATTGATGGCAATCTTGACGGAGTTGGACCAGAAGAGTTTCTTACCATCAATAGCCAGAGTAACGGCCATCAGTTTCTGTAACATGATATTTAGTATCCTATTGTTTGAAGATCAGCACCACATTACAGTACAGGGCAGAATTATCTATGTATTTCACCCTGAGCTGTTCTTGAACAAGCCGTGTCTGGACTTTATTTAGAGACTTTCAAGGAACTGGTTAATCAAAGCAAATGTACAAGTGAGTATTTCAGTAAGAAAAAATGGGTATTTTATATTGATGGTATAGATTGTAAAGCTAGATAATAATAGCCACACGGGTCGATCTTCAAGGTTAAGCAACGCTTGCCAAGGTTGGTCTGTGGATGGGTGACCATCTTAAGTAACTTACCGAGTTTCCTCCGTGATTTGCAAAACACGTTAAACCGTTGGTCCTGGCTGTCATTTGTAGATCTTTGGCAGTCATTACGGATAGTCAGATGCCAGTAAATATGTCTCCAGTCTTGCCATGAAGTACCGTGTTACCCAGTTAATGGGTTGTGGAGGTCTGTAGGTAGCCGCTCTTCGCAAAATACTGTTATTCAGCTAAATCCAGCTTGATTGGAAGCAGAACCCAATATAGTTGGGAAAAGGCTAGGCAGATGATGATGAGATAGTAAAGCACTTTCGTGACGAGATAGTGCTTCTACAGCGATATTATCATCCTAACTTGGTTTCGTTTATTTGTTAAGCTTTTACACCCTAAATCCCTAAACCGATTTTAATAAATTTTGGTACAGAAATAGATGACACCCTAAACACGGTTATAGGCCTATATTTTTGCGAAAATAAAACTTGAACATTAGTGATGCCGAAGGCAAAAGTTGAACAAAATCCTAGCTTAAAGCCAACATTATTTTCTTTCTAATTTTTGGACACTTGTCCTATACTAAAAAGTATCGTTTAATCGTGTTTTGTTTCCAGTTGTTTTATGAGAATTATAACACGTACAAAATAAAAGGGAAGATTATCTTTTGGGTCGGCCCTGGGCAGCGCGTAATTTTAGCCTAATAAAGATCTTGGTATGTTGGCCAGATTTGCGGGAGCGGATGCTAAAGCGATTATAGGGGTTCAAAGTAAATCTAGGTAAAATTAATATAATTGGATTCTAGGTTCAGCCTGCTGAAATTGTATTTAGAACCAAGCTGACAGCTGTTTTTTTTTTGGTGAATAAGTTATAACACCTTGATATACTAAAGCATACAAGACCAATTTAAAAAAAAAAAACATGTTAGACAAGAGATATACCGATGAGAATTATTGATAAAATTACTATTACTTTTACTCTTACGCTAGAGGTACATACGAAAAGTTTGCACTGAGCTTGGGTTAGTTTTCGATGAAAACCCTGAATCGTCTCCTAAGAAATTTTACACAAAAATACTTTATATATTAAAAGAACAATGACAACCATTTAATTACTCTTAAATCACAAATCTCGGCAGTACGGTACGGTAAATTGGGCTTTGTACCCAGACTTCTGATGCACTATTTGCCTTGATAGAAGTAATCACCTTACGACAATAAAACAACCATTTTTTAAGGATGGTTAGAGAGATACAGGTCATACAGGCCTATGCCAGACGGATGAACTGAAATACAGACGTCTCAGGTTAAAAAATAATATAGCGTCTACCGCATGCACAACCAGCCTGCACGCATTTACTAATGACGTCAATTGTTGCGTAGCGTGTCTGTGGGTTGCAGTGGACACGAAACACATAAATTTTCTTGCAAACCGAATCTTAACACACGTGCGTAGCTTCTACGTGCGCCTTTACCCTTAAGGTTCAAATTTCTAAAACAAGTTGAGCGCTCCCGCTTCATCCATCCATACCTCCTTTCAATATAACCCCACCTTAAAAGTTTCACATAAAAAATCCTTCGCTACAATAAAAATTATTGCCACTTGTTTTCGTCTGAGCCTGCTTGGAAAACGAAAATTTTATTACTTACTAGACTTTTACTTTTACCCGCTGTATTTTTACTCTTGCTTCATTTACTCGCGTATTTTTACGTGAAAGTAGGATACAACAGTGTTAACATCGACCGAGCTTTCAAGCCTCCTTTTACTGGATGTGTTTAAAGTGAGTAAATGTAAAATTGAAAACTTAAATGGCAAAGGAACTAATAACCAACGTGAAGTTGTGTTTACATCACCTATGGTTATCCAGGGACACTCTAAATGGGTTGCCATCAGAAAGTCGAATCAAAGTGTCGCATGAGCCTGTATTCATATCGGCATCCAAATTGACGACACGGTTGGCGCAGTGGTTGAGCAATTGACTGCTGCGCTGCGTGTCGCGGGTTCTTGCCTACAGATAGTTGTTCCGGGTCTGGCTATTTGTGTATGTGTAATTATATGTCTGTAAACGCACCCACGATACAGGACAAATTCCTAGTGTGGGGCAACGTTTAAAAAAAAAATAATACGTTGAAACCGTCCACAGTAACGGTCATAGGCTTGGTTTGTAAACTGAATGGTGTTCAGAACGCAAACGTGGCAAACCGGTGATAGTAGAGTTTGAGAAATACTCAACTTCAAATACTTAAGAGGAAATGCTGGCCGCGAGACTTTGTATGTAAAAAGTCATAATTCGAGGTTTGGCTCTCGAGTCTCAACTATTTTCTCCTCTAATATTGGATTAATATAAGAGATATTTAACAAACTGAATAAGAAGGATGTATACTGTGTCTCTATGTTTTCTTTTTTTGATTAATAGTTGCCAAATTTGTACACTAGGGCTCTGTTGACAGTGATTTATCGGACAATTTTGAGCATTTTCTGAGAGTTCTTGTCCTTATACGGTTAATAAATCATCAGAAAAAATAAAACATAGAGACACAGTATTTAATCTTCTTATGCAGTTTGAGAAATATTTTTTAAATCGGTTCAATATTGGAGGAGAAAACAGTCGAGAGCCAAACGTCGTATTATGACTGTTTACATACAAAATCTCGCTACCAGTATTTCCTCTTAAGTCTATCCGGGTAGTGCTAGTAACAGATACTTTTAAAAAAGCGAATGAATTTCAGTGATCGTTCAGTTCGTTTTAAATAAAACCTGATGAGAATCACCATTACTAACACATCTATACTAATATAAAAAGCTGAAGAGTTTGTTTGTTTGTTTACTTGAACGCGATAATCTCAGGAACTACTAGTCCGATTTGAAAATTCTTTCAGTGTTAGATAGCCCATTTATTGAGGAAAACTATAGGCTATATATCATCACGCTAAGACCAATAGGAGCGGAGCAGTAATAAAAATTGTGACGCAGACGAAGTTGCGCGGGTCAACTAGTAAAACCATAAAACCTTATGTAACAACCCAGTACTTGATAACCATATAAAACGGACACAGCACCAAACATGGTATAATAAATCTTACCATTTTTCAAATACACCCAACTCCGTAAAAGTACCAATAACAAAATTACAGTCTGGTCGAAGCAAATCGGCACTAGTGCCCAATTCGTCGATAAGATCTTTTGCGACCGTACACTATACAAAGGGATTTATTCCCGAACTATATGAGTGCTGGTAGTAGGTAGTTTTATCAGGCATCGTAAACTTGTCGAATCGAGGCCCGAGGTTTGGCCGAAGTGAAAATATTAGATCTCAAGAGACTGCCGGCTTAAAAAAATGGAACAGGGATGTGATAAAATTATGATTTCTTGGACGTGTCAGTGATAACAGATCGATAAATTAAATAATGATAGAAATACTTTTGTTTTCTTACTTTTTGATTCAATCTTTAATACTGAGTTTCTCCATTAGAAAACATTACTACTGAAAAAATTGAAACACTATGTAATGTAAAGGCTAAAAAAAACAGCTTGAAACATGCAGGCTAGTAAAAATATAAATGTGGATTTTGAAGCTTTTAAAAAGTAGGGAACAAGATATCCTTAGGCACTTGTCTCAGTGCCTAAAGATATCTTAGTCCCTACTTTTTTCCTTAGGCACTTGTCTCCCTCTTTGAGGAGTGGCTAGCGCGGCGCCACGGCGGCCTCACCTTCCGCTTGACGCAGGTACTCACCGGACACGGTTGTTTCAGGAAGTACCTGTTTCGAATACAGCGGGAGGATACGCCCGGTTGTCAACACTGCGAGGACGTGTCCATCGAGGCGATCGGAGGCAGCGATCTCTCGCGTCCAGCCCTGGTTCAAGCCATGGTCTGGAGCGAGGAGACACGGGAAGCGGTCGCCTCCTTCTGCGAAGCAGTAATGCTAGCAAAGGACGAAGCCGAACGCCCCAACCGCCGCAACAGGAGAAGACGCCCCGGGCGTCGGGAGTCGCAGGGTGAATCTCGGCCACCGTAGGCGCGGGCCTGCGGACGACGAGCATTGGGTGGCTCGCTGTCCGATCTGAACCAGGCCCGGATCGACGGCGCGCTGCGTTCTACGCGCGCCTCAAAGAGCTGTCAGCAAAGAAGACGGGGCCCGCCAGGGCCAGTGCCTGCTGGGGCTGCGGACTTTGTTCGAAAGAGGCACCGTAGCCCTGGAACGCAAAGGGCTCTAGGAGGAACACGGATGGGTTTTAGTCCGTAAGAGTCTGATACTCCTTCCTGCTTCACCCAGAGCGGGAGGAGTCATTTGATGATTTCACATCCCTAAAAAAAAGGCACTTGTTTCACATGGAAGCGATGCTATTGGCTATGTTCTCTGATGAAACGGACAAAATAAATAAATCCCGTTAGAGTAAAAGAGACATATACGTTTATAATCGATAGCTAGCTGTTCAAATTACCGGTAAACTCTCTTACTACTAGATTATCGCAGATCTTACTACTAGATAATCAGAAGTCAGAACTCACACCAAGATTCCAACCAGCAGTCATTTTTACCAACAATGCGAGCCAGAACGAGCGGTGCTCGTAATCGCTCGTCGCACGAGGGAACTCGCTTATAGCCGAGCGACAAAACTATCGGAACTGCACATTCTCTTCACTCGTGCGGCGAGACAAATGCCTTATTATTCAAGTAGAGTTTTTTTACATTCTTTCCGTTAACTGCTACATTATATTACTTAAATTTGAAATTGTTTAAAATTGCACACACACACGTGACATGCACATGACAAATTATTTAATTATAATCATCGTTTCAGCCACTATCCGTCCACTGCTGAACGTAAGCCTCCCCCCCCAAAGAGCGCCAACTATCCCGATCTTAAGCAGTCCGCATCCACTTTCACAAACAAATACATAAAAAAATACATTATAATAATTTATTATTATATAAGAATTGGAGAGAGAACAAGAGGAGCTCGTGGCTAGATAATAACAGCCGCACGGGTCGATCTTAAAGGTTAAGCAACGCTTGCCACGGTTGATCTGTGGATGGGTGACCATCTTAACATACCGAGTTTGCTCTGTGCCTCGGAAAACACGTTGAGCCGTAGGTCCCGGCGGTCATTTATAGACTTTTGGCAGTCGTTACGGATAGTCAGAAGCCAGTAAATCTGACTCCAGTCTTGCCATGTACCGCGTTACCCAGTTAATAGGTTGTGGAGGTCTGGTAGGCAGCCGCTCCACGTTAAATACTGGTATTCGGTTAAATCCGTCTTGACTGGAAGCCGACCCCAATATAGTTGGGAAAAGGCTAGGTAGATGATGAATATGTTTTTACAAATATAAGAAAAATTAATAAATAGACTAATAGATTACACATAAATCATAATCCGAGTAATATTGTAGCCCAGAAACATTCTGGGCTACATACTCGTATTAGGGCAGGTAGTCACCTGCCCCCAGTAACGTGAAGCATTGTAAACCAACCTAATAGTACAGTATCCGGTCTATCGCCCACAATTCTCATTACACTGTTTCACGTACACTATACCTACTTATTTTAAAATGGTTTGTGTAGGTATACAAATAATAGCTCATCCATTTCAACGGCTTACTTCATCTATCCGTCGCGCTCCTACAAACTACGTATAAAATAGGAAGGGCTTTGAAACCCGGCAATTTTCCGCCCCTATCTCCGGACAGAACGGCACACTGTATTTTATATAACCTTGATTTTTATAAGTTTAGCGCCTGTAAATTAATGAAAGTCTTAAATTTACTTCTAAGACTTTTGTTCTCTCGCTTCAATACAAAAATAGAGTAACAAAGCATATAGCATGGCATAGTTTTATGCTGGTAAGTATGTGAGCCGGAAGTTGATATTCCTAGAAACGCTATTTACAAGACAATTTACAGTGTCGTATGGAAAAGAAGATATACTTACTACGCTGGAATAAGGGAAAGATAAGGTTATAAGTCAAATATCTAAACTATGTGTAAAATATAAAATCGTTCGCTCATAACAGATGGTCAAATGAAAAACAGTTGGTCTCACTCTCGTCACTGATAAACTTTAAACTGGGACTAGCCTAGCGCAGTATATCGTTACAGACGAATCAAGCCCGATTTATTATTTCCAGTATCCTCTGCTGGCCTCCCCAAATCACCGCCCGTTGATTCTTACGCATTTTCTCACCACTTTTCATTTATTTAGATCAGGCAGAGAAATTCCAAGCATATCGTTTTCCATCATAACATCTGATTCAACGTATATACTTAATTCAAAAGATTATCAAATCGCGGATTACCTCTAAGACGTATTTTTATGAAGGTTTAGTTCACACAATAATAAGGCAGCTTTAGAAACTGATATTTACTTATGTAATTATATTCTTTTGAACTGCTTCTGAATCTAAATGATTGGTATAAGAGGATTATGTTGTATTGTATGTAGGTAGATCATGTTTAATTAAACCACAGCTGTAAGTCGAGATACGGCCAGAAGTGGTGTTTAGGTATTATTGGATTTGTTGGAAACAATTGTTGTGCCCACTGTTAAAAATAAAACTGGAATATTGACTGATAGGAATAACTATAGACCTATTTCACTGGCTACGGTTGTGTCTAAGGTATTGGACAGCGTGCTCAATGCGCAATTAAATAAACACATTCAATTGCATGACAACCAGTTTGGGTTTCTACCTGGGTTGTCTACTGGACTACCAGTAGACAACCCAGGTTGCTTAAAGCGTGCACTCGCGTGTTATTCACAGTGTGCTTAAAGCCCAAAATAGCACTAGCTATTTTGGGCTTTAAGCACACTGTGAATTACTATACACGGCGTAGCATCGCGGTTCACGCCTGTTTCCTCGACCTATCGAGTGTTTTTGACCTGGTTTTATACGACACTTTGAAAAAAGCTTAATGATGCTAAGCTACCACCTAAAATAATAAATATTTTAAGTTCTGGTACGGGATCCAGGTCAATAGTGTTAGGTGGGACGGGGCATTATCGAGTCCATATGGTCTTGAGTCAGGTGTGAGGCAGGGGTGTCTGAGTTCTCCTACACTCTTCAACCTGTATATGTACTAGTCGATTGTGGAGCTGAGCAGCACCAGAGTCGTCGGGTGTTATATTGATGGCATATGTGTCAACAACATAAGCTATGCGTATGACATGGTGCTGCTCAGTGCCTCAGTCTGTGGCCTGATACAGCGTGTGAGTGTGTGCGAGAGATACGCCAGTTTTCATTGCCTGTTGTACAACCTAAAAAGAGTGTCGTTATGGTGTTTGAGGCTGGTGGAAAAAGTCCAGAAACAGTCCCACCAATAAAGTTTGACGGTGTACCGCTATCTATCGAGAGTGCACTCGTTTAAGTATCTTGGGCGTATCTTGACCACTACCTTTAAGGACGATGACGACATTGAGAGAGAGCGAAGGGCGCTGTCGGTCAAAGCGAATATGATTGCCCGCAGGTTTAAGCGTGCTTCCACGGAGGTTAAAAAAACACTTTTTAGAAACTTCTGTTCCTCTTTTTATACCTGTAGCCTGTGGGTACATTTTACGCAAAAATCGCACAGTGCCCTTCGCGTTCAATATAATAATGCTTTCAGGGTATTGATGGGGCTGCCTCGCTTCTGTAGCGCATCAGGGGTGTTTGCGGAAATGCGTGTTGATTGCTTTTATACATTAATGCGTAAAAGATGTGCGTCCTTGGTGCGCAGGGTGCGAGCCAGTTCCAACAGCATCCTGTGCATGATTACTGACAGGCTGGACTGCTGTGTTATGAGTCGTTGCTCCAGTATCTCAGCTGGGATGCTGAAGCTGTGATTATTTTGTTATGTGTCTTCATTTAGTTGTTGTTGTTGTAATTGTCCTACTAACATAGTTGTAAGTTTTTTGTTGTTACCAACATTGTCATTGTTGCTCGAAATAAATAATTTAATTAATAACTAAATAATAGAAAGGTTTGAACACGGATAAGTTTTGATTTCTTATCCTTAAAAAAAAGGTAGAAAAATTTTTGACCAAGCTGTTCTAAGACAGTCTAAAGAACCTCACGACCTAATCACCACAACAAGCGACAACTGTCAATATGTTGATTCAAGGAGAAGTCGATATCGTGGACATGGCTAAGACTGTAGGAGTCACCTTGTCAAGTTATCCTATTTATGATATTATATTACTAGCTTTGTACTTTTTCCCGTTTCTGTAAGAATTTTGGCAAAACCTGCTCGTTAAGTGCTCCCCAAAGAGTATCTACCTACGTGCAATGTCAGGCTTCTACGACCAGTAGTTTCGGCTGTACGTTGTCTGTCCGCCAGTGAGTCACCAGTAATGGAAGAGTTTAATATTTATATGTATTGATTGATGATTATTAAGGTGGAAGTCTGTACGTTAGGGTGTCTGTTTATCAATGACGCTTCGTTAGTTGATATGTGCACCAGATACAACAGCCATTTTATCGGAGGGTTCAATGAGGATGCGGAACTTTCCACTCTGTTCCGCATGCGTACGTCTATGATATTCAACAGTTTAACATCTTGAATTTCACTGAGTTCCCTTAAAACTCATATTATGAGATTTCAATTTCTATAATGTTCGGGGTCGACTTCCAGGCTAAATTGAAACAGCTGATTAGTATTTGACTATTCTTATAGTCTTATTTATGAAAGAGGAGGAGACAAAACTTAAAAGAATATTTATCACCTGATGAACTTTTATTCCCCAAGGTCAACAGATCCGTGTCAAAACGCTTACGTAACCCATATCAGAGCGGCAGTAAAATGAGAGACGATGCTCATAAAATTGTCAGTCGTATCTTTCAAGAACATTTGCTCTTATTACTTTGTTAGTATGCGTAGAACTTACCTAGATAAGATCTTGAACCAAACTGGTAGGTTCAAGTTCAACTGTATACCATCTGAATAGGCTTAAAATATAAGTTAGATGTCACGGCACAATAATAAGTAGGTACCTAATAATAAAAACCTGAGGCTCTAGAAAAGTTACATAAACCATTGTCAAAAATGTGTGGGATTGATAAACGTATTATATATATTGATAACGTATAGTATGTCATGCACCGGGTGGCAGAACTAAACACCTATCAAATCGCTTGTTTTCTGACATTTGTTAAGTTGACGTCGACGTCATGTTAATGTTAAAGTCACTTTTTTTGTGCAGAGGACCTCTCACCTATGTTGCGCGATCTGGTGAAGTAAATTTTCCTGAAACCCTCATTTAATTTTACCTACTTTGTCTCGATTCCCAGATCATGATCAATTAATCTCTCCAGCCTGTTGGGGTCGACTTCTAGCCTAACTGAATGCAGCTGGCAAAACTGGCATCCCAGTTAGTTTTTGTAGCTGGATATCAGACTTCCTGAGTGAACGGTCGATCCGAGTAGTCGTTGAAGGCTGCTCCTCTGACCTCATGGCTATTGATGCCGGAGTTTCTCAGGGGTCTGTTCTCTCTGCTACTCTTTTCCTGGTGCACATCAATGACCTACTTCAGCCTGGTCTTGCTGGGTACGCAGATGTTAGTACAGTTTCAGAGAGATACTGGTTCAGCGAACAACCAGCGGGGATGAAGTCCGTTCCTTAAGAGAGGCCTTGGTAGAGCGGACAAATTTGACCTTAAGCGTCTAACGCCACCAAAACAAAAGCGTGTCTTTTTACCGCAAAAAGGAGTCGTTTTGACCAAACTTCTACTTTTCGGGCTGCATCTTTCCTGTGATTGATTGGCTCGAGCTCCTAATGGAGTTGACATCCAGTCTCAACTTCGGCGCCACCATCGAGGACAAAGCCCAAACTGCGGCCAATCGTGTCCATCTTGCCAAGATGTACCGTGGGACCCAGTTAATGGGTTGTGAAGGTCTGGTAAGCAGCCGCTTCACTTAAAACACTGGTATTCAGCTGAATCCGGTTTGACTGGAAGCCGACCCAAATGTAGTTGGGAAAAGGCTAGGCAGATGAGGGATGGTTACTTGCATGTCCGATGGTAGAAGGGGGTCGGTGGAATTAGTTCGTGGAGTTCTTGGACATACTCACCGAAGTAAAATCTGTAGAAGAACGACAAGCAGGCATCCTTGTGGCGGTAAGCCAAGCTGTGCAGCTTGGCATCTACCAGTCTGATGTCGCCAATGAGCCTCCTAAGTTAAATTAAACTTGAAAATAAAATAACAAACCAACCCGATTAATCCTTACAAACAACGAATTAATACGCGAAGAGGCGCGTTGGTGATATTTCAATGGGGTTTTAATTTCGCCCCTTGTGCGTCCCATTCAGCCTTCATGACCATTGTTCCGCTCTTGCCATTTAAACCCGCGGTCCAATTTTATTGTTCCGGCAGGTATATTAATGTTTAAATAACTGCAAAATGTAGGTATATATTCTTTGATTATGAGAGCTCGATTTTGTATAGTTCCTGAATTAATCAAAACTGTTTTTATGCTTGACCCTCAATTACTTTGTCATCATTTTATTTTTAATTAAGGTAACAAAAGAGGCTAACATTTTATTTCTACTTTCAAGCATTTCTACACGTACTGTTGGGAACTTGGGATATTGAGATAGCATTGATAGATTAGAAGGAGCTCGTGGCTAGATAATAACAGCCGCACGGGTCGATTTTCAAGGTTAAGCAACGCTTGCCAAGGTTGGTCTGTGGATGAGTGACCATCATAACGTGGCAAGTTTCTTCCGTGCCTCGGAAAGCATGTTAAGCCGTTGGTCTCGGCTGTCATTTGTAGATCTTTGGCAGTCGTTACGGATAGTCAGAAGTCAGTTAATCTGACTCCAGTCTTGCCATGAAGTACCGTGTTACCCAGTTAATGGTTTGTGGAGGTCTGGTAGGCAGCGGCTCCGCGTAAAATACTAGTATTCAGCTAAATTCGGTTTGACTGGAAGCCGACCCTAATATAGTTGGGAAAAGGCTAGAATCCAGATTTCCTGGCTTCTGACTTTATCAAAATCAAAATGTGCAACCATTAAGGTGTCGTTAGATTCGTCTCAATAACAATATGGCGGATCTTTGGCGCTAATTGTAAGACGTCAATAAAAAAAATACCAAACCGAGGGTATCATATGAAGGAATTAATTGGAATTGGTAAAAAACAGCTGAATTTAATTAAAAAACAGTTTTCGTTCTTAAAAAGTATGCCAATTTCTTTTTTTATAGTGCATTGCTTATGTTTACATTTTGTAGTCGGGCTTTTTGATTTTTCTAATTATATTGAATCTTTTTGAGTAGACAAACATCATACCTATTACATATTTCAGCTGAACGACGTCCACTGCTAGACAACGATCTCACTCTAGCGTCGCCGCAGCAACTAGTCCTGTGCGTCTCATATCCAGCAGGCAGCAATAACGAGGTGCTAATATTTTGGAACAAAATGTATGAGTAGTTTTCTGTAAATTCGTAAAAACCACTAGCGTAAAACATAGTGTTGTATGTCTTAATAGTCTACGAGTTCCGTCGTTTATCATTGTCTAGAAATAATCCGTCTCAATGTATGAACAAGCAAATAATATTTCATGTCCTCCTCGGAGCAAAGGCGTGAAATTAGATTCTTTTGATTTCAAATTCATGTGTTACATCTAATATATTCCATGTTAGGTGTATTTTACTGTTAACACCTAATATATTCCATATTATATTGTGTTAACTACTGTTCTACTGTGTACAAGATATTATCACTTTATTTTACTAAATAAAGTGATAATATCTTGTATTGAGCGTTAATTTATTCATTTTATTATTATTATTTTTTTCTTCATTATTTCAGACTACGAATATCTATAATTGATTAGTACCAAAGGTCTTAAAATCAAAATAACCTGTCTATTTTATGGTACTGATCGCGATAGAAACATTAAGTTTAAGCAATAGGTTTTTAGAACATTTTGCTAACAAGACGTTTTGCGAATAGGACATTTTGACATTTTTGACACGGAGGCAAACGTTTTTAGCGTTTCGCACCCAACGGGTAACCAACGAAAACCTATTACTAAGCCTCAGTTGTCCGTCCGTCCGTCTATCTGTCAGCGGGCTGTATCTCAAGAACCGTAATAGGTAGATTTTTGAAATTTTCACGTATTGTGTATTTCTATTGCCACTATATGAACAAATAGTAAAAATAAAGGTTTAGGGTGCCTGTCCAAAACAGCGGAGCGAGGCAGCGGAGCGGAGAAACTGTGAAATTTTAACCAAAGACATGCACCCTTATGGTACGTACCTATTTCTTTGTGAGTCCGTACTAGACCGGTTTTTCGTTCTAAAATTATTATAAGGCTTAGTTTTTGTAAACTGACTTAAATATCAGTAGCCATAGACAATACTATGTAGTATGTACTCTAACCTCAACTTGCGTCAACATACCAACATTTTTCAAATATTCGTAAAGCTAGAAAATTCCCTCGCATATAAAAGGTAAATATCGTTTGACAGAAGAAGTGAGTGTTCCCTTAAACAAACGTTTTCAAGAACACTTTGTGGAACTCGACGCGAGCTTGCTATCCTTTAAATGTATGTAAAACAATACCGGTTTTATATTCATGGATATAAACAGGTTTTTTCGACGAGATTAGAAAGAAAATGAATTTTTCAAATTATTTTCTTTGGTGCTTGGTACCCATTTTTAGGGTTCTATACCCAAAAAGTAACCAACCCGGAACCCTATTACTATACCTCCGCTTTCCGTCCAACCGTCTGTCTATCAGCGGGGCTGTATCTCAAGAACCGTAATAGGTACACAGTTGAAATTTTCACAGATTGTGTATTTCCATTGCCGCTATAACAACTAATAATAAATACAACCGACTTCCAAAAACAAAACACTACAATGTATAAAATAACTAGAATTACGGAAGTTGGTGCTTTTTGGTTATTTTTTGACACCGATTTCCGAAATTGAAGTTTTTGTATACTTTGTAGTGTTTTGTTTTTGGAAGTCGTTTGTATTTTTTTGGAAAAAGGTTTTTATTTTTCACTTTTTATTGATACCTGCATACCTCTACACATATGTTATGAACTGGCATAAAAAATAAACAGACATGCAATTTCGAAATACCGATCCATTTTCTATCATTTATTGAAGAGTTCAGTTGCCTACATCCGAAGTCCTTCATCAGATCTTCACCAAATTGAAATGGTAAACAGTTCGGAAAAGTACTCTTCCTAACAAAAAGAAACATCCAAATCGGCTGACAATTGGCAAAAATATCGCTGAACAAACCTTTCCAATGGGATCCCGTTATCAGATCCTAACTTATACCTTCCATCATCAGCTCAATAACATGAATTAATACCAGGCACAAATATCTGAATTGCATTAGAAAGTGTGTGAAATGTTGTTGTATGTGCTTATACAATTTGAGGGTTTCCCTGGCGGAGAAATCAACGTACAGCCAAACATAGAACCAGAAGAAGTCGGTTAAAAATTAAGGTTTATGGTCTGGAACCCTTTTTGTGCGAGTCTGACTCGGACTTGGAGTCCTACTCAGAATGGGGAAACTCTTCACACTGCTCATATGAATCTTCATGAGAGTATTCGATCAGCCTCAGAAGTGCATATTTCACCTTTTCGTTCAAATATCTATCACGTCTTAAAACCTATGCATAGGGCGTGCTTTTAACGCGCCAAAGACGCACGTTTTACGAAAATGCGCTCACGGCGCTGTTGATGACCAACAAAAAGCAGTAGGTACTGCCTGCGTCTGAAGCGCGTAAACGCCCATCATCTGCGCGTTGTCGGCACATTAAAATACGCGGTGCGCAAAAGCCCTTGAAGAAGAAATTAAAATTTAATATTAATAGTGAACTTTAAAAAAGGCCAAAAACATACAAAAAATGTAGTGTCAACGTGAATTCCTTTTCATAAAATCTGAGAAAACTCTATTAAAAGCGAGCACTAAACACTTGGGCGACACTTTGTGCTAAGTAAATGAAATTTCCTCTTATTTTGTTATAAAGAGGTTCCTCATTTTTCCTCCCTCACTGATTGCTTGAACTAGAGAATTTTGTAGACGTTGCATTAAATATATTTTTACTGCTACTATTTTCTCGTTTTTAGAGTTAGAAACCAATTTTATTAATGCAATCTTTGGACTGAACGAACATGCTTTGCAATAGCAAATCCAGAAGTAACATTATTTTTCTATTAAATTTAGAGTTCAGTATTGAATGGTTTCGTAACGTAGTGGTGAGAACCTTCAAAGTTGAGATTTTCTCGAACTCGACTTTAGCCCATAAACATGGTAAATCTATAGTCCTTACTAATCCTTATCCTTACTTAATTTTATAAATGCGAAAGTCACTCTGTCTGTCTGTCGCGCTTTCACGCCAAAACTACTGAACCGATTTAAATGAAATTTGGCACACAGATAGTCTAGAGCCTGAGAAAGGACGTAGGCTATATTTTGGTCCTGGGAGTATGTTCTCTTGGGACCACGTGGGCGAAGCCGCTGGCAGAAGCTAGTATTATTATAAAGCTGAAGAGTTTGTTTAGTTGAACGCGCCAAGAACGAGTTGAAAAAATATATTAGCATTGGATAGCCCATTTATCGACAAAAGCTTTGGTCCACCAAAAGGAGCGGAGTATAAATGACAAATGTGATGCAGACAAAGTTGGGAATATAATTCTGTCTCCCTACGATGACATACAAATCCGATGCCATATTGATTTCGTTCTGAAAAAGAGATGATAGTGTAGCTCCAGGGATACCCGTAGGGTGCTATTCTTCAGGTTCCAATAAAACACTTATATTGCCACCTGGCTTCACCGGGAGTTTTTCCAAAAACTATAACTCATACAGGGCACTTTTGATGCTGCGCGACACACTGCGCGTCGGGGATGTTCGCTGAGGCACGTATAGATGACTTCTATGCTATTATTCTAAAGCGTATCGCATCCCTGATAGCGCGCCAACAGCGCCAACAGTCTCTTGATAACCATATCGAATAGGATGGAAGGCCTTGTATGGAAGCATTGGATGAGGACGATTTTGTTGCCTTCAAACCGCGCCCAGAAGTAGTCTGTGTAAATTATTATTGTTAAGTATAGATGAAATCATTATTATTATTGTTTGTGACATGTTTTTTTTTAATTTATTGACTGAAAAAATTAAATGTTCTAACACTAGTTAGAGTTCCGTAGCCAAATGGCAAAAAACGGAACCCTTATGGATTCGTCATGTCTGTCTGTCTATCTGTCGTATGTCACAGCCACTTTTCTCCGAAACTATAAGAACTATACTAATTATAATTAGTAAGTAGATGTATTCTGTGAACCGTATTAAGATTTTCACACAAAAAGAGAAAAAAAAAACAATAAATTGTTGGGATATGTGTCCCCATAGGTACTTAAAACAGACACTCAAAAATTTTTTTTTTCATCAAACCCATACGTGTGCGATATCTATGGATAGGTCTTCAAAAATGATATTATTGAGGTTTCTATTATCATTTTTATTTTTCAAAATTGAATAGTTTGCGCAAGAGACACTTCCTAAGTGGTAAAATGTGTGTGTGTGTGTGTCCTGTAACTTCTAAAATAAGAGAACGATAAAACTAAAAAAAAAAATTATATACATACAAACTTCCACCGAAAATTATTGGTTTGAACGAGATCTAGTAAGCAGTTTTTTTTTTAATACGTCATAAATCGGAAACCGCAATTTACCTTTTATTAAATCAACTCAAATATAAAAAAAATATTCGTTATGTTACGGAACCCTTCGTGTGCGAGTCCGACTTGCACTTGGCCGGTTTTAATATATTTTTAATGTTGTTTATGTCCTTACTAACAAATTTGGATTGTACTGATCTGATAAATAAAATAATAATTATTATTATTACTATCAAACAAAACAATTGTTTACTAAATTAATCAGATGTGAATGTGTTCTATATTTTTGCATTTCCCTTCTCAAATTCCGTCGATAACCACAACCTCACAGGTTGTAATGTCACAGTACTATGCATGTTGTAAAGCTCTAGGCCCCAAGTCTGCTATTACAATAGTGTCAGAATGGTCGATCACTGATCTCATAATTGTTGATTTTGACAAGTTTGGTAATCTACTAACATAATAGTGTCATTATGGCTTTCCAATGATCAATCGCTGACACTCCACTGAACGAAATGGCATAAAATGGTAATCTCGTACATAATGACAAATGAATGACAGACGTATGCGGTAATCTGCTAAATTTTGACAGTTCCATCAATCAGTGACCTACCATTAGAACGTAATTGTGTAGTCATTGCTTTTCCAGTCACTGCGCCATTCTACCGGCGTTTTATATCCAATATTTTTTGGACAAACTTCGCCCTTCATTGGTGCGGCTGCAGTAGCCAAGCGCCAGGTGTCAGTGGTTTTCGAGAAACTCAATGAGAGCCGAAAGGAGAAACCGTAACTCCATAAAAACTTAGGCCTAGCGTTACAGAGCTAGATTTCGCCATAAATTAGAGCATGTAGGAAGGTTTCACGAGCCCAATTTTGACCCACTGACCAAATCAGATAATATTTGCCCATATTTTAGGTTATTATTTTTAAATAAGTTACTAGCTTTAGCTCGCGACTTTGTACGCGCATATCTCAATTTTTTCCGTTCCCTATTTAGCCTAACAATATAAAAATATTTTTTCAAATCCGACTGATTCCAGAGATTAGCTCGTTCAAACAAAAATAGATAAAGAAAAATGCATATTTGTGGCTATGTTTCCTACACTAAATATTATCAAACATTCGTCACTATAGAGATCTAAGACTATAATTCTCTAGAATGCACTTTCAGCTATGCTGCAGTGCTTGCATCCTATAACGATGATTTTTTATAAAAGTGCTCAGGCTTTCAGTTTCTTTAAGCTGAAGTTTTCAGAAAACTATATTTTTTAGACAAGGGCCATGTGCATCACTCTTGGCTTGCTTTTGCTTTTATAGATGGGCCATCTAACACTGAAAGAATTTTTAAAATCGGACCAGTAGTTCCTGAGATTAGCACGTTCAAGTAAACAAACTAACTCTTCAGCTTTATATATTAGTACTAGTTGACCCACGCAACTGCATCTGCGTCACAATTTTTATTACTGCTCCGCTCCTGTTGGTCTTAGCGTGATGATATACAGTTTACAGCTTACCTCAATAAATGGGCTATCTACCACTGAAAAAATTTTTCAAATCAGACCAGTAGTTCCTGAGATTAGCTCGTTCAAGTAAACAAACAAACAAACTCTTCAGCTTTATATATAAGTACAGATAGATAATGAAAAAAACACTCTCTATGCCCTCGTTAACAAAACTAAACTAAATAATGTTTTTCATAACCCGTGAATAAAACTAGTAAACTAACCAAGCACGGCAGAATCCATTATATTACACTCTTGCACTGTACCAGTTCTGTACTGTAAAAGTTGATGAGGACAAACTTTTTTTAGAAGACAACACCCACATTGAATAACACTCATCGGTGTCGCTAGTGTCTGTTCATTTCCATCTGGTCTACTTTCATCAAGAGCAAGCTTGGAAGATGAAGTGATTTTCATTTATCTGAATCAAACATTTATCATTCGACTAACATTTAGAAATAAACATCTGAGTGGCTAATTTTGGTAAACATAAGTGGCCATATTACATTTCCATTGAAGGGACGCTGGCCTCCCTTCTGAGAGAGAATAGGTTGTAATTGACCATACAAGTTTAGTCTGGATTGGTGATATTTTGAATTTGAATTTGTTGCACATTCTAGTATTATTTTAAAAAATAAAACCATTAAAAGAAAACTTAACAGAACCTATTACACCATTTAGTTTGTTTACATTAAATATAACGTACAAAAATGTTAAATGTTTACGATATAGAAATATCAGATAGGTACTAACCCACCCATTCCTGTACAATAGAAAGAATGATTCATTTTCCAATATTCACCTTCCCATTGTATTGCAGCGGTCCGTTGCTATTCCGTTATTGATGCAGTCTCTTGATGTCATTATTGAGAAGTAAAAAAGAGCAATAAACAAATCTATGAAACATTTGATTTTTTAATGACGCTCACGTTAAAATTAAATTAGCTCTTTGCAGAACACCGGTCGCTTCAAAACAAATAAAAACAGACGTCGACGTCAGTAAAGTAAACAGTACCTAATGTCACTAATGTCACATTTGACTTTGACAGCAAAACGGATAAAATATAAAAATATAAATGAGTTTCATCACGTATTTGCTATTTACGACTTTGTTACTACTTCAGATTTCATAGAACACTAATAAATAATATGTAAAATTATATACACTAGCAATCTGGCATAAATTAATGTTCAAATTTAATAGCAGTTTTTCGAAAATCGTTTCTCCAAACGGGTTTTATAATAATGGCAATACGACACTGTCATTCCACTACGATTTCATTACGAGACCACTGACATGCCACTGATCGATCAGTGAAGGACCATTATGAATTTAGCAGATAACGAACTTTTAGCAAAATGACAATGGCATCGTGTTGGAATAATAATAATAATAATAATCTGTGGCTCGGCTGTCAACTCAAACGTCATATTTTTTTTCTGAATCCGCAATTTTCAATATAATTTATTAAATCATTACCATTAAAATGGCAAATATAATCAGTACAACAAAAAAAAACCAGGAACAAAACAATAAAATCAAGAACAACAACAATTATCGCTTTTGGACCGACAACAAAATGTGAAATGCTGACAAGAAGCCGAGCTCAAAAACAAAACGCACGATCAACATCTTCGGGTTCGTCGCTCAGCTCCGCCTCGCAGCCGCCGGGACCTGCGCCAGCCGCGAGTCCAGGGATTCTGGTAGCTGCAGTTGAGTCGAGTTCGAGTGACGAATACTTCTCGCCGCCGACGACACCACCACCTGCGCGTCGGCGCGGACGAGGCCGACCACCGGCCAGCTTAGGACTTCGAGGACCACCGGCCTCTGACAGGGTCCCCGCTACCGGTGGAAGTGTGCAGCGTATGAAATGGTCGCAATCGATAAACGAGAATGTGATACGCTCATACTTTGGGGCTACAGAGGGGGGAACTAACCTGACTGCGTACCGTGGTCGGATGCTCTCTCTGTTTCAGGTACTTGAGCCAGCTGTCAACGTTTCAGCCCAACGATTATCGGTTCAGGTGCGGGTTATCCAGCGTAACCGTATGTTGGATGACGCCGTAGTTGATAGACTGCGTCTGGAATCACGGAGCAGCCGCGTCTCACCTACTTCGCCACCGGCCGCGGTGCAAATACAACCCAGTGCAAGTGTTTCACCGCGACTCAACTACGTCGGTGAAGATGCTGATGACCGGGCCACATCCGTGAGTACCCAATGCAATGAGCGATTGAGGAGCGCTTTGGAGGATGCTTTCCGAGAGTATCGCTCTACATCGCCTGGGCTTAGACCTCGTCTACCTCGTTTGCCCATGCATAATAAAAATAGGGCGCTGGTGTGTGCTCTAGATTCGCAGCTAACAAGTTATTTTGACAGCAGCGAAGACCTTGTCGATACCCACTCGATCTTGTACTGTGCGGCTGCAGCAGCATGTCGTGTAGCTCATGTCAAATTTCCAAGTAGTGACAGAGTTACACGACCAGCTGTACCAGCTTGGCAGTGCAGGATCAAGCGTCGTATCGGTGAGGCAAGAGCACTCATCGGCAAACTAATCTGCTTCAGGGAGGGCAACACTCGCCGCAGAGTGAGGCGGGCGTTTTCGGGGACTGATATTAGTCCTCGGGATTATCTGACCCGCGTCACAGAGCGTATCGACTTCCTGAAGCAGAAAGTCTATGCATGGGCAAGCCGTATACGTCGGTACAAGCGGCGAGTGGAGCGATACACTCAGAACCGCACATTCCAAAGCAATGAGAGGTGGGTTTATAGGGCTTGGGAGCGACCAGACCAAGGTGTGACTGATACGCGCCTACCGGATGATGATGCCATGTGTTCATTCTGGCGCAGCATCTGGTCGGTGCCTGTCAGTCATACCGAGGGCGATTGGACTCGGGAGGTCGAGCGCGCGTGCGATCCGATGCCAGAAATGGGGGCAATTAACATCAGCCCCCAAGACGTTGCTCATGCAGTCCGTCCGTTGCCTAACTGGAAATCTCCGGGACCGGACGGGCTGCACAACTTTTGGATTAAATGGTTCAAAAGATCGCACGCTCGCTTGGCATCTCAATTCCAGTCTGCGTTAGAGTCAGGGTCGCTGCCCCAGTTCCTGACTACAGGAATAACCCACCTGCTCCATAAATCAGGTAGTACCGCGGAGCCTAAAAATTATAGACCGATCACGTGTTTACCGACGGTCTATAAAGTTCTTACATCCATTTTGAGAGGAAAGATTAACCATCATATTGATAGTAATTCAATAATGTCTTCTTCTCAGAATTGATGTAGGAACGGGTCCCGCGGTACTAAGGAGCTGCTCCTCATCGACATAGCCATTAGCCAACAGGTTCGACGTTCCCGAAGAGATCTGTCGACATGCTGGATAGATTATAAGAAGGCCTATGACTCAGTGCCACATACATGGCTCATGAGGGTGCTGGAGCTGTACAAAGTTGATGCAGTTTTACGCACCTTCCTGATGTCGTGTATGGGGCAGTGGAGGACGGTTCTTCACTATCCAGGGTGTCGACAGACCCAGGTGAACAGCGAACCGATAAGGATCGAGCGTGGCATATTTCAGGGTGACAGTCTGAGTCCACTGTGGTTTTGTCTGGCCCTCAACCCTCTCAGTACATTGTTGGAGGGTTCGGGCCAAGGCTACCGGTTGAGAAGAGATGGTCAGGTCATATCGCACCTCCTTTACATGAATGACTTAAAACTGTTTGCTCCTAACAACTTGCAACTGATGAAGCTACTGAAGGTAACAGAAACCTTCAGTGGCGCCATCAGGATGGAACTTGGTTTGGACAAATGTGCGGTCATGCATGTAAAGCGAGGGGAGATTATGGAATCCGAGGGAACACAACTCTCGGATTCCATAGACCTTAGGTCCCTCTCCTCAACCGAAACTTACAAGTATTTGGGTATGTCGGAAGCGTTAGGCATCAGTGCTACGGACATGAAACAATCGTTGAAGGAGCGCTTCTTTGGCCGCCTGAACAAAGTACTTAACAGTCTTTTATCAGGCGGAAACAAGGTGCGCGCCTTCAACGGTTGGGTCATGCCGGTTTTGATGTATTCTTCCGGCATACTCAAATGGACTCAGACAGAACTTGACGCCCTGGATAGGAGGGTACATTCACTGCTTACCGCAAATCGGATACATCACCCACGGTCATCGGTGATGAGGCTGTATATCCCGCGGAAGTGCGGGGGTCGAGGCTTCTTAAATGCTAAGACCCTGCACATCCGCGAGGTATGCAGCCTTTGGGAATACTTCCTAGAGGCCGACGTGGTTATGCATCGAGATGTGGTAACGGTGGACAAAGGCCTCACCGCGCTCTCCTTGGCTAACGAGAACTGGCGCAAACCTGTGGTATAAGATACTAACGACCGCAGGGAGGTATGGCAGAGCAAGTAGCTTCACGGACGCTTTTATCGGCTCCTACATGGGCTCGATGTAGACTTCTTAGCGTCCGTAGCCTGGCTTCGTTTTGGTGACCTCTTCGGGGAAACCGAAGGTTTTGTCTGTGCAATTATGGACGAAGTTATGATGACTAATAACTACCGGAAATACATTGTGAAGGACGGTACGGTTGACATATGTCGGGCATGTCACCGGCCCGGGGAATCCATCCGCCACATTATTTCCGGTTGTTCTAGTCTGGCTAACGGAGACTATTTGCACAGGCACAACCTTGTAGCCAGGATTATCCACCAGCAACTTGCTCTTAAATACAATCTTGTGGAATCGGAAGTACCGTACTATAGGTATGTGCCCGACCCAGTTCTCGAAAGTGGTAGTTGCACATTGTATTGGGATCGGTCTATCATCACTGACAGAACTATTGTTGCCAATAAGCCTGATATAGTTGTGATAGACCGACTAGAGCGTCGCGCAATGATTGTTGATATAGCAGTCCCTCATGACGAGAACCTCGTGAAGTCAGAGAAAGATAAACAAACGAAGTATATTGACTTGGCTCGCGAGGTTGTCGACATGTGGGATGTGAACACAGCAGTCATTGTGCCGATAGTCGTGACGGCCAATGGCATTATTGCCAAGAGCCTCGACCGTTAGGAGGTTCCTCTCTCAGGAGCCCTGACCACCGGTAGCTTGGACCCTGTTCCCGATACCGGTGGGCTACTATTTTTTATATTTTTAAATGTTTTTTGTATTTTTATAGAAATATTTAAAAATGTATTGAATATGTCTATAAATGAATAAATGAAAGAAAGAAAGAAAGAAAGAAAAATGTTTATTTGGGACTCGCACAAAACAGACAGATTTAGATTTAATTAAAACTAACAGTATTACTAAGTCTAAATGGAATAATAATAATAATAATAATAAACTATTGTTGCCAATGAGCCTGATATAGTGGTGATAGACCGACTAGAGCGTCGCGCAATGATTGTTGATATAGCAGTCCCTCATGACGAGAACCTCGTGAAGTCAGAGAAAGATAAACAAACGAAGTATCTTGACTGGGCTCGCGAGGTTGTCGACATGTGGGATGTGAACACAGCAGTTATTGTGCCGATAATCGTGACGGCCAATGGCATTATTGCCAAGAGCCTCGACCAACATGAGGCTCTCGTTAGGCAGCTGGATCAAGGGCTTGATCTAGAAAGCAGTACTCCTGGACACGGCGCGCATCGTTAGGAGGTTCCTCTCTCAGAAGCCCTGACCACCGGTAGCTTGGACCCAGTTCCCGATAAAACCGTAACCCCCGGTGGGTTACTGTTTTTTATATTTTTAAATGTTTTTTGTATTTTTATAGAAATATTTAAAAATGTAATTTGTATGTATATATAAATAAATAAATGGAATAATAATAATAATTTTTCATCCCGTATTTTTATCGATTTTTATTTAAATAAACCATAGAAACAATGCTTTTTATACCGAATACATCAAGAAAAAAAAAAATAGAACCACACGAAAATAAAAAACTAACCAATGCGGACTAACTAATGGAAAAACAAAATGACAATATGTAAATAAAATGTTGACACGACGCCGAGCACGACTACAAGCCGCACCAACACCATCTTCGGGTTCGTCGCTGAGCTCCGCCTCGCAGCCGCCGGGACCTGCGCCAGCCGCGAGTCCAGAGATTCCGGTAGCTGCAGTTGCGTCGAGCTCGAGCGACGAATACTTCTCGCCGCCGACGACACCACCACCTGCGCGTCGGCGCGGACGAGGCCGACCACCGGCCAGCTTAAGACCTCGAGGCCCACCGGTCTCTGACAGGGTCCCCGCTATCGGTGGAAGTGTGCAGCGTATAAAATGGACACAAGCCATGAACTAGAATGTTATACGCTCATACTTTGGGGCTACAGAGGGGGGAACTAACCTGACTGCGTACCGTGGTCGGATGCTCTCTCTGTTTCAGGTACTTGAGCCAGCTGTCAACGTTTCAGCCCAACGATTGTCGGATCAGGTGCGGGTTATCCAGCGTAACCGTATGTTGGATGACGCCGTACTTGATAGACTGCGTCTGGAATCACGGAGCAGCCGCGTCTCACCCACTTCGCCACTGGCCGCGGTGCAAATACAACCCAGTGCAAGTGTTACACCGCGACCCAACTACGTCGGTGAAGATGATGATGACGGGGCCACATCCGTGAGTACCCAATGCAATGAGCGATTGAGGAGCGCTTTGGAGGATGCCTTCCGAGAGTATCGCTCCACACCGCCTGGGCTTACACCTCGTCTACCTCGTTTGCCCATGTATAACAAAAATAGGGCGTTGGTGTGTGCTCTAGATTCGCAACTAACAAGTTATTTTGATAGCAGCGAAGACCTTGTCGATACCCACTCGATCTTGTACTGTGCGGCTGCAGCGGCATGTCGTGTAGCTCATGTCAAATTTCCTAGTAGTGACAGAGTTACACGACCGGCTGTACCAGCTTGGCAGTGCAGGATCGAGCGTCGTATCGGTGAGGCTAGAGCACTCATTGGCAAACTAATCTGCTTCAGGGAGGGCAACACTCGCCGCAGAGTGATGCGCTTTGTGAGGCGGGCGTTCTCGGGGACTGATATTAGTCATCGAGATTATCTGACCCGCGTCACAGAGCGTATCGACTTCCTGAAGCAGAAAGTCTATGCATGGGCAAACCCTATACGTCGGTACAAGCGGCGAGTGGAGCGATACACTCAGAATCGCACATTCCAAAGCAATGAGAGGTGGGTTTATAGGGCTTGGGAGCGACCAGACCAAGGTGTGACTGATACGCGCCTACCGGATGATGATGCCATGTGTTCATTCTGGCGCAGCATCTGGTCGGTGCCTGTCAGTCATACCGAGGGCGATTGGACTCGGGAGGTCGAGCGCGCGTGCGATCCGATGCCAGAAATGGGGGCAATTAACATCAGCCCCCAAGACGTTGCTCATGCAGTCCGTCCGTTGCCTAACTGGAAATCTCCGGGACCGGACGGGCTGCACAACTTTTGGATTAAATGGTTCAAAAGATCGCACGCTCGCTTGGCATCTCAATTCCAGTCTGCGTTAGAGTCAGGGTCGCTGCCCCAGTTCCTGACTACAGGAATAACCCACCTGCTCCATAAATCAGGTAGTACCGCGGAGCCTAAAAATTATAGACCGATCACGTGTTTACCGACGGTCTATAAAGTTCTTACATCCATTTTGAGAGGAAAGATTAACCATCATATTGATAGTAATTCAATAATGTCTTCTTCTCAGAATTGATGTAGGAACGGGTCCCGCGGTACTAAGGAGCTGCTCCTCATCGACATAGCCATTAGCCAACAGGTTCGACGTTCCCGAAGAGATCTGTCGACATGCTGGATAGATTATAAGAAGGCCTATGACTCAGTGCCACATACATGGCTCATGAGGGTGCTGGAGCTGTACAAAGTTGATGCAGTTTTACGCACCTTCCTGATGTCGTGTATGGGGCAGTGGAGGACGGTTCTTCACTATCCAGGGTGTCGACAGACCCAGGTGAACAGCGAACCGATAAGGATCGAGCGTGGCATATTTCAGGGTGACAGTCTGAGTCCACTGTGGTTTTGTCTGGCCCTCAACCCTCTCAGTACATTGTTGGAGGGTTCGGGCCAAGGCTACCGGTTGAGAAGAGATGGTCAGGTCATATCGCACCTCCTTTACATGAATGACTTAAAACTGTTTGCTCCTAACAACTTGCAACTGATGAAGCTACTGAAGGTAACAGAAACCTTCAGTGGCGCCATCAGGATGGAACTTGGTTTGGACAAATGTGCGGTCATGCATGTAAAGCGAGGGGAGATTATGGAATCCGAGGGAACACAACTCTCGGATTCCATAGACCTTAGGTCCCTCTCCTCAACCGAAACTTACAAGTATTTGGGTATGTCGGAAGCGTTAGGCATCAGTGCTACGGACATGAAACAATCGTTGAAGGAGCGCTTCTTTGGCCGCCTGAACAAAGTACTTAACAGTCTTTTATCAGGCGGAAACAAGGTGCGCGCCTTCAACGGTTGGGTCATGCCGGTTTTGATGTATTCTTCCGGCATACTCAAATGGACTCAGACAGAACTTGACGCCCTGGATAGGAGGGTACATTCACTGCTTACCGCAAATCGGATACATCACCCACGGTCATCGGTGATGAGGCTGTATATCCCGCGGAAGTGCGGGGGTCGAGGCTTCTTAAATGCTAAGACCCTGCACATCCGCGAGGTATGCAGCCTTTGGGAATACTTCCTAGAGTTACTTCCTAGAGTTACCACATCTCGATGCATAACCACGTCGGCACGTGGTTATGCATCGAGATGTGGTAACGGTGGACAAAGGCCTCACCGCGCTCTCCTTGGCTAACGAGAACTGGCGCAAACCTGTGGTATAAGATACTAACGACCGCAGGGAGGTATGGCAGAGCAAGTAGCTTCACGGACGCTTTTATCGGCTCCTACATGGGCTCGATGTAGACTTCTTAGCGTCCGTAGCCTGGCTTCGTTTTGGTGACCTCTTCGGGGAAACCGAAGGTTTTGTCTGTGCAATTATGGACGAAGTTATGATGACTAATAACTACCGGAAATACATTGTGAAGGACGGTACGGTTGACATATGTCGGGCATGTCACCGGCCCGGGGAATCCATCCGCCACATTATTTCCGGTTGTTCTAGTCTGGCTAACGGAGACTATTTGCACAGGCACAACCTTGTAGCCAGGATTATCCACCAGCAACTTGCTCTTAAATACAATCTTGTGGAATCGGAAGTACCGTACTATAGGTATGTGCCCGACCCAGTTCTCGAAAGTGGTAGTTGCACATTGTATTGGGATCGGTCTATCATCACTGACAGGACTATTGTTGCCAATAAGCCTGATATAGTTGTGATAGACCGACTAGAGCGTCGCGCAATGATTGTTGATATAGCAGTCCCTCATGACGAGAACCTCGTGAAGTCAGAGAAAGATAAACAAACGAAGTATATTGACTTGGCTCGCGAGGTTGTCGACATGTGGGATGTGAACACAGCAGTTATTGTGCCGATAATCGTGACGGCCAATGGCATTATTGCCAAGAGCCTCGACCAACATCTCAAGAGGCTCTCGTTGGGTAGCTGGATCAAGGGCTTGATCCAGAAAGCAGTACTCCTGGACACGGCGCGCATCGTTAGGAGTTTCCTCTCTCAGAAGCCCTGACCACCGGTAGCATGGACCCTGTTCCCGATACCGGTGGGTTACTATTTTTTATATTTTTAAATGTTTTTTGTATTTTTATAGAAATATTTAAAAACTCAATTTGTATGTACATATTAATAAATAAATGGAATAATAATAATATTTATTGACATAAAAGTATGTTACATTAATTATGGAAACCCTGACTGCTGCGCTAGGTTGTAACCTGTGTTACAGGAATCAGTTCTTCACCCAGTAGTTTTACACAGATTTTATGCAATAAAATTTAAACAATTTTAAATTATACAATATCTGCTTGAGGTGTGTGTTTGAGGGTGGGTGTGTGTCCATGTGTTTGTATGTGTGTGTGTGTGTGTGTGTATGTGTGTGTTTATGTTTGTGTGTGTGTGTGTGTGTGTGTGTATGTGTGTACGTGTGTGTGTGTGTGTGTGTGTGTTTATCGGGCATGTTTATAATAGGACCTGCAAATTGCATGGTTTATGTTGAAAAAAAATCTGTCTGTATGTAATCCAGTGTTTGAAGCCAGGTGTTTATTCTCTTTTTAACTACAGTTTTAGTGGATAGGTTAATATGTAGGGCCTTGTTTATTTTATTATATATATATGCGCAGCTAAAAAAAGATGTTGCCGTCTAGCTGAGGCAGTCCTACACTTGACGTATTTACAAACGTTTGTGATTGTGCGTTTAACTTTGTAGCTGTTGTTTATCGGTGTTATTAGGTGTTGCTTCAATATGATATTGAGAATATATAGCTGTCGAACGGTGAGTACTGTACAGTTTTGGTACAACGATGTAGTCGGGAACCGATACGGTTTGAAGGTCATGACTTTAAGCAATGATCTTTGAGCTCTTTCAAGGTGGATCATAATTGTTTTACAGGCTCCTCCCCACACCGTGATACAATAACCAATTATCGACTTAAAGTGCGAAAAAGGTTGAGATCAGCCACATGTCGGAGTTTCTTAAAGGCCCAAATAAGTTTTCTAACTCGAGAGGCAGTTAGTTCGACTTGGGGCCTCCAACTTAGTTTTTCGTCCACTAATACACCTAGGTATTTTATGTTTGGTTTTTGTGATATAAACTACTCAAAACTAAATAGGGCCCACCATGTTTTTTTGCTGCAACTTAAAATTGAACCAAAATATTCAGTTTTTATGAATACAAAAGTTTCAAGTGAGCATTTAGGAATAGTGTAAACATGAACAATAGAAACATTTGTTTATTTTGTTTAATAAAAACACAAAATAACAGTTTTTAGGAAAAATTACACAAAATAAAGGAAAAACATAATCTTGTAAAGCACAACTATTCTAGAAAAAAATATGGTGCTTGTTATTTTTTAATAACGAGTGGGTCCTCCTCTGCTCCGTATGCACTCTCTGGGCCTATCTGGGACACTTTCAATCAAGTGAGTTACGTTTAGTTCCGGTATTTGTTCCCAACAGACTTTCAAAGCGTTAATGAGCTCCTGTTGGCTGTTCACATCACTGTAATGTTCTTTCAGGTGTCTTTTGAGCTGATCCCATAAATGTTCGATGGGTTTGAGGTCGGGACTCATTGCTGGCCATGGCAAAACGGTGATATTGGCTTCAGAGAGTGCTCTTTGTGTAGTGCGGGCTGTGTGTGCGCGAGCATTGTTATGCATAAAGACAAAGTTATTGCCCACTCTTTGTGAAAATGGGATGACATGTGGCCGGATTACTTGCTCGATGTAACTGGCGGCGGTTGCGGTACCTTCATTCAGAATTACCAGCTCTGTTTTGCTGTGTAAGCTAATTCCACCCCATACCATAACACTGGGACCCCCAAATCGGTCTGTTCTATGCACGCATGGTTCAGAAAAACGTTCCCCTTCTCTTCTCCACACGCGTATCCGTCTGTTGTCACTGTAAAACTTCACTTTACACTCGTCCGTAAAAAGCACATTCCTCCAGTTATCCATAGTCCATTCCAAATGTTCCCGGGCGAACCTTAAGCGTGCAGCATGATGAGCCCTCGTTAGTTTTA
Source organism: Lacanobia oleracea (assembly GCA_950371165.1). Taxonomy (NCBI): domain Eukaryota; kingdom Metazoa; phylum Arthropoda; class Insecta; order Lepidoptera; family Noctuidae; genus Lacanobia; species Lacanobia oleracea. Next base: position 8,986,654 of record OX493408.1, read on the forward strand.
GTCGAATAGCACGTACTCTGGAGTGTTGTCCATCTTCGTGAAGCCGATTCCGAATGGTTTGATCGCTGACTTTCGTCCCTGTAGATTGCCGTAGTCGAGTTTGTAAGGTCCGAGCGGTTACAGTACGCTCCCGACGTGCGGTTAACCTTACGTATCGGTCTTCCTGGGTAGTTGTAGCCCTAACTCTTCCTGTGCCAGGTCTCCTAGCTACACTTCCGGTCTCCTGATACCGTTCCCAAACGTTTCGGATCGCTCGTCGCGATACACCGAGGTGTATAGCCTCATATCTCTATTTTGTTTTGAGTACATGGACACTGCAGCTTATTTTCAGGGAAATCGCAAGAATGCACCTTAAGGGTTATTGCCATTGGTTTGGTTTTAGCGAACCTGAACTGCACATATGAAGTTTTGGCAATGTTAAGGGTAAGTAGGTTTTCTTCCAACCAGTTACTGACTTTACAGAGTCCCATCTCTGCCATGCGCTGCGCCTCCTCGCAAGTCTCTCCATAAAATATCAGTGCGGTGTCATCAGCGTTGCTAAAAATTCTACCCTTAATAAGTTGTTGCTCACACAGATCATTTACATAAATCAGGAAGAGACTCGGGGAGAGGGCACTACCCTGCGGCACACCATAAGTAACGCTGGCTTCGCTACTGACGTTTCCACCTATCTTTACGCTTTGTGTCCGATCACTCAGAAACTCAGTAAATATACTGAGAGCTTCTCCCCTAATTCCTATGTGGTCTATTTTGGTCACAAGAGTGGGAATAGAGACGGTGTCAAATGCCTTCGCTAGGTCGAGAAAGACCCCTATGCATTTCTGTTTAGCATCGACCTTCTCAGCAACGTGATCAACGAGTTTACCAACTGCCTCTTCTGTGCTTTTCCCAGATCTAAAGCCGAATTGACCATCAGATAGGATTTTGTTTTTTTCTAAATAGCTAATGAGTCTAGTATTTAAAAGCTTTTCTAGTATTTTTGACAGCGCCGGTAAAACTGATATAGGTCTGTAGTTTTTAACTTTGTCACGATTCCCACCCTTGTGAACTGGCGTGATAAGAGATTTTTTAAAGACTTTGGGGAAGACTCCCTGCTCAAAACAAATCCCAATGAGTTTTGTGATCGAGGGTATAAAAATTGCCTTGCCAGCTTTAAGTAATTTTGCCGAGATAGTGTCCCATCATGCGGCGCAATCTGTTTTTAGATTGTTAACTACAGATTTAACTTCAGTCTCATCAGGAGGAAGTAGAACAAGTGAATTAAGTGCTGACGGAGAGTTAAACTTATATGACACAGGTTGGGATCTTCGTTTTTGACTGACGGTATCTGCAAGTTGTTTGCCTATATCAGCAGAATACTTATTTATGGTCTCAATTTCTTTCGATGCATCCTTTGTAACAGGCAGTAGTTCAGTCGCCACTGTTTTTTTTTAGACTTGGTTAGTAATGGATTTCACTATGCTCCATGTTTCTTTGCTGGTTCGTGAAGATTTTAAAGCTGCTTTTTCATGATTTATTCTTAACTTTCGAAGTAGTAAATTGCAGTAGTTGCGGTATCGTTTATAGGAAATCTCTATAGTGGTATTTTTTGGGTTTTTCAAAACCTCTTTATGGAGATTATCCCTATGTCGGATGCACCGCAATAGACCTGGAGTTATCCATGGTTTGATAATTAGCTTGCGGTTAGGCACAGTAATAACTTTTGAGTGTAATGAAATTGCAGTCATCAAACCATCTACAAAGAGTGTAGCCGCCTCATTTGCGTGTGAGTCATTCGTTATAAATGAGAAATCAGCATTTTTAGGTATTCAACAGTAGCTTCAATATTTACCTTTGTAGTAGATCTGTTCTTATTGGTTTTACAAGGTTCATTATTTAAACATAATAATACAGAGGTGTGGTCACTTACAGTAGAATCCATCACCACCACTGTCGAACCAGTAGAGGCATTTATCATGAAGTGATCAAGGCAATTGTGCAGTCTTGTTGGGTATGTGTGACCTGGTAGGAGACCCAGTTCTGCGGTTTGGTTGAGGTAGGATGCACTATTCCTCCAGTGCGGCTGCAGCCAGGACACGGCTCTGCACACTCTCGAGCAGTGCCCTGCCTGGGAAGCGCAGCGCCGTGTCCTGGTCGCAGCAATTGGAGAAGATCTATCGCTGCCGGTCGTTGTTAGGGGTATGGTCAGCAGTGAGACGGTATGGGAGGCGGTTGCGTCTTTTTGCGAAGACGTAATCTCGCAGAAGGAAGCGGCGGAGCGGGTCAGGGAGGAAGACTCTCTTGCTGACCCGATTCGCCGCAGAAGGACGGGACGGCGCAGGCGGCGAAATGCCGACTTGATGCCGCCATAGGAGGGGCCAGCGGACGATAGATCGGGGACTCTATCGTCCACGCTGTAAGGTCCCTGGAGTCGTGGTGATGTCCCAGTGCACCCGGACATCGCTGAAAGAAAAGGGAGCCCGAACGGGCATAGAAAAGGGAGCCCAGAAGTAGGCCACGCTAGATGGGTCGCGAATGTCATGCGTAGCAGTCCTCGCGACCCATCCATCAAGGCGAAAGTAGGTGCACAGGCGAAGTTTTTAGTGGGTGCAAGTCCCACATAACCACGTCGTCTCCCCGGATGATGTGGTATGCGTTAGGCATTTTCTTCGCAAGGAAAAAAAAACAAAAAAAAAAGGATGCACTATTCCTGTCTGAGTTATGACGAATGACGAATTTATAAAAATTAGCAGACTAGTGGTCTCATGATAGTTTTAAAACGTTGCCACAATAGTCATGAAAGCAAAAATATATCTTCTTCTACAACGTGATCATCAATGACGTGGTCGACAACTACCTACATTACACTAGATCTATAATAATAATAATAAATCCGCAAGGCAGTTTTGTGGCGAACTGTTGGGCACTAGCGACCCCACGGACCTGATCTCCAGGGAGAATTCTTGTTCCTCATTTCCGGCTTGCCTTTATTGGCTGACCGCAGTGAATACTGACGAGGAACAGAGCTCCCACCTCTTTCTTGCCTTAATCGGCCGGTCTGAGTGGAGATTCGCAACAGCAAACGAGCTCGGGAGAAGGACGTATAATCCAGTAAGGTGCTGGTAGGGATCTTGACCGTACTTCCGGGATTGTCCTGATAGCCGTGGTATACCTCTCCACTCCTCTAGCACCTCAGGATATGTTGCTCCCTTGGCGCTACGTTACTTTGTGCTAGCGACCCTTTTCAGGGGGCCCATTTATTGAGTGTGCAAGTCACCCCCTGCTATTTTAAAGCCATTTTAGTTGTCAATGGTCAGGCAGGGGCCAATAGTTCTTCCATAGTAAACGATTATTAGTCCACTAAACCAGCCAAACCCATAGCGTTTCATCTTTTGTTTCCATATTCTGCAGTAGTCCTGCTCCAACCGGGGATTGTCCTTGGCTATACTTTCACAGTGCATACAGGTATAATCGTCGCTTGTTGTCCCATTCCATTTGAAATATCTAAAGAGGCCTCTGCGAGTTGGCTTCGGCCCCTCGTACGCCTACCAAAGGACCGGGTCTCTAGGGACCCGAGAAGTCAAAAACATGAAAAAAAAAAAAAATAATATAGCCTTTTATTCAGATCTCTTAGCACAATGAGTTTTTAAACTTATGTAAAGGACTAGCATTAAAATCTTAAACTTAATAAATATGAATAAATTTAAACTAATATTTGTTGCTTGGTTATCTTTCCTAGATCTGTTTGCCAATCGGCAAAGGCTTCCTCCAACCTTGTCCATTCCTTTCTTTCTTGAGCCACTCTGTTCCATGTGACTCCTGCCACTTGTCTAATTTCATCGTCTCACCTTTTCTGTACCACCATGTCACCCTTTTGCTCCATTTGTCGTGTCCTCTTACCAGGTGACCAGCCCATCGCCATTTGAGTCTTTTGATTTTGCTTATTACATCGGTAGTTTTTGTTTTGATTCTAATGACGATTTTTTTTACTCTGTCGGACTTTTTAATGTTTAGCATACTCCTTTCCACTGGAGAGTGTTGGCCTGAAATTGAGCAGAACCAAAACAAAGTACCTGTTCTGTGATTTCAGCGGTCCCTCCAGTCCGATACCTATAGCTCTCACCGGAACGCCTATCCCGATTTGCTCCGACTTTCGGTATCTCGGGTCACTTGTCCAGGGAGATGGCGATGTAGACCGAGACGTAACGCACCGGATCAACTCAGGACGGATGAAATGGCGACAGGTCACTGGAACAACTTGTGACCCTCGGATGCCCCTCAAATTAAAAGGGAAAATTTATATAAGTCCGTGATAAGACCTGTCGTAATGTATGGATCAGAATGTTGGGCTGCAAAAAAGACGGATGAAAATAGATTGCATGTAGCGGAGATGAGAATGTTGAGATGGATGTGTGGAGTAACGAGAGTGGATAAAGTGAGAAATGAGTACATTAGAGGCACTTTAAAAGTGGCGCCAGTGACGGAAAAGTTAAAAGGGAATCGCTTGTCTTGGTATGGTCATGTGAAGAGGAGGGATGAAACGCATATAACTAGAAGAGTTATGAACATAAATGTGGATGGATGGAGAGGGAGAGGAAGGCCAAAGAAAAGATGGATGGATTGTGTGAGGAGCGATATGAAAGAAAAGGGAGTTAGTGATAGAGTGACGACTGATAGAACAGAATAGAAAAATAAAACGTGTTGCGCCGACCCCAAGTAACATGGGATAAGGGCAGGAAGATGATGATGATACTCCTTTCCATTGCATACTGGCAAGTTGCTAGTTTGTTTGAGGTGACCTGCTTTAAGGACCATGACTGACAAGGACAGGTAGTATGCAGTAGTTAAAAAGTTTGCTTTTTAGGTTTATATGGAGCTCTTTATCTTTCATAGCCTCTCTTAGACTCCAGTATGTCTTCCAGCCATTTGTAATTCTTCTGTCCACTTCCTTATGCATAGATTCTTTTTGAGTTATGAGCTGCCCTAGATAAACGTATTCGTCTGTATAGTTGATTTCAGTGTTTCCTAGATCTATAGTATGTTTGTATCCGTTTGTCATCACCCTAGATTTTTCCGCATTCATTGCCAGCCCTACTCTCTCACTATCTTTCGCAAGTTCTTTTATCATTCTGGTTAAGTCTTCTGCTGTTTTTGCTAATAACACTATTTCATCATGCGATAGCAGTTGGCCGTCTATATTAATTCCGAGATGTTCCCAATTGAGTTTTCGGAAGATTGATTCAAATACTGCGGAGAATAATTTCGGAGATAGAGGGTCTCCCTGCCTTACGCCTTTTTCTACCCTGAAAGGAGTACTTTTCTTTTCTAGTTGGATTCTTGCTCTGCTGCAGCTATATATATTTCTTATTAATCGAATGTACTTGTGCTCAATTTCTTGTTCTAGTAACGCCTCCCATATTTTGTCATGATGTAGAGAATCGAATGCTTTACTATAATCAATGAATGCGATGTAGTATGTGAGTTGGTACTCGTTGTATTTCTCCAGAATTCTGGAGAAATATATCAGATCTATACTAATACTAATCTTATATTTATACTAATATATAAAGCTGAACAGTTTGTTTGTTTGTTTACTTGAACGCGCTAATCTCAGGAACTACTGGTCCAATTTGAAAAAGTTTTTTCAGTGTTAGATAGCCCATTTATCGAGGAAGGCTATAAGCTACATATTATATCATCACGCTAAGACCAATAAGAGCGAAGCAGTAATGAAAATTGTGACGCAGACGAAGTAACGCGAGTCAGCTAGTTAATAAATAAAGCTGAAGAGTTTATTTGTTTTCTTGAACGCGCTAATCTCAAGAAGTTCTGGTCCGATTTAAAAAAATATTTTAGTGTTAGATAGCCCATTTATCGAGGAAGGCTATAGACTATATATCACGCTAAGAACAATAGGAGCGGAGCAAACGAAGTTGCGCGGGTCAACTAGAATAACAATAAAATGTCTTATTTTCCTATAATGACATATTCCTCTTTCGATCCAATTCTTTTCTCCGCTCACTAGTCACTACGTCTTATTTGCTCAATGCTTTGTCAGTGGACAAAGCAGCCAACCTCTTTGTATCTTTGCCTCGGTTCCTTTCCTTTGGGTTTCGGTTACAAAAAGGATTTAATTCCACTTCCATTAGTACACGAAGTTTTTGTTTGGTTGAACTGAATAATATTAGGCGAATGGGAATTAAATAATGGGTTTTGTGGAGTATTGACTCGATCAAGATGAATATTTCAGGTTTCAGATTACCATTGATCCCCTTTCAGGATTGATAAATTATTTCCAAGGTCCTGATTACGAGAAAACTGTTTTAATATGAAAACATGCAAATAGGGAAAGTTATTGTTTTTTAAACTGCCTCCGTGGTCCAGTGGTTTGGGCGTTTGCCTTGTGACTCGGTGGTTGTGAGTTCGGTTTCCACGGAAGCATACTTTGTAAAGTTGCTTCCAGTTTGTCTAGGATATTGCAGGCTTGAATTACCAGACTTTTTGATAAAAAGATGATTTTGTGCTTCGGAAGGTGGTAGTTTTGGCCGCCAAATGGCGGTTGTCAAATAACTTTAAGAAAACATAACCCGTAAAATGTGGGGTTTAATACTCTGCCAACTCTTCGAAGAATACATGCGCTATTCTAGTACGTATATATTTCAAACAAGAAATCTACAAATAAGTTCATCAATTATGTATATCTTAGTCACTAAACAATATAATATACGTTTTTATTTTCCATCTCAATAAAAGCTGAGTTGCTAAGACCTATAGAAAAAAATAATAATTAAAGATTTATTATTTTAGACTACAGCCCATAATTTTGTTAGTAACAATGGTCCTTACGTAAGTAGGTCAGAATTGTTAGTTTTCATAAATTATTTATTTATATATAACTGTCCTCACCCAGTGTCCTTGAAAGGACAGTCCGGTCTGGCAGATATCATTTTCAGGATGCTGTTGCCACAACTGTCCAAGCGTTGTAAGGAGACAACTTCCTTTCGCATGATGGCATGGAAACTATCTGTGTGAGCCTCCGCGAACATTCTTGAAGCACTACAAAACCATGAGAGCCTAACAGCATCCTAAAACCATTAGATATTAAATTGGACAGGCAGGACGTAATAGACTTGCCGTAGGCGCGGGCCTGCGGACGGCGAGCAGTGGGTGGCTCGCCGTCTGATCAGAACTAGGCCTGGGTCGGCGGCGCCGATCCCAGCGCGCCTCAAAGAGATGTCAGCGTAAAAGACGGGGCTCGCTAGGGCAGGTGCCTGCTGGGGCTGCGGAATCTGTTTGAAAGAGGTACCGTAGCCTTGGAACGCAAAGGGCACCAGGAGGAACACCGATGGGTTTTAGTCAGTAAGAGTCTGACACTCCCTCTTGCTTCACCCAGAGCAGGAGGAGTCATTTGATGATTTCCCATCCTTAAAAAAAAAGAAAAAAGGACGTAATAGACTTCGCGCGTGTATGATACCCACAGGCCACTCGAGTAAAAGGATTGACAGAACGCCTTAAAAACGGTTACTTTGACGTCTATAGTACAACGAGCAAACCTGCGGGCTCCTCATATACAAAAACCTGTGCTCTCTATATCTATGTCATCTCTTAGGTCACTCGTGACAATATGGCCTAGGTACCTAAAACTATCCACAACTTTCAGTGCTACGCCGTTGAGACTTATGGGAGGACTTAAAAGTGTTATTCGGCTCTCCCTCTGTCACTCTAATCTCCCTTTTACTCTAGTCTCTCCTTACTATCTCAACTCATTCATTGTACGTTCAGCCATCAAACTTGGATAAACTTTCGTCATTGTACACACAAATCATGAACCGGTGGGCACTGGAGTACTGACTCTACCGAAATAGGTTCGCTTTGTGGAATACTGATGCTAAATGTATTAAGTGTTAAAGGCAGAGGAGTTAAGCGATTTTCAAATTGCTTATAATGGTCGTGTTTTAACAAAACGGCAGCTCTAAAAACATAATTACTGTAAGTTGTTTCCAGAAAGCTGAATGATTAGCTCACGGCTTTAAAAAATCTCGAGTAATTCTCGGCAACTTACTGGACCCCACCGAAGGTTCTCGTAGTAGCCGTGGTTGGGCTAGCATTTCTCAATGATCAGATCCAAGTGAGAGACCAGACAAAGAGGGAAACGGGGCGGAGTCCATAACATCTAGCCATCAGACGGTGCGCTCCAACCCTCTGCAGACCGAGCCCTGCAGCGCCGAACTGAGCTCAGTCTGTCCCACGTGTTCTGGGGGGACAATAATCATTGTCCTAAAAAATCGGATTGGGATTCAAAGCAATTTTTTTCCAGGTTTCAGTTATCAGGAAACAGACTACGGCAGGGAATTCCAGTCCTTAGCTGCATGCACATAAAAGCATTTTTGTTTAAACTTATTTGCACTCATCTCGCTTCATCTTCCCAACTTGTCCCACACATCAAGGCTTAGTATACACATTACGTATTTAAAGTTAAACATCAATTTCTATTCAATTCGGCCTCCATCGGTTGTTATGACTACAGATGAATATACATAAATTGACAAAGTTTAATGGAATCCTATAATTAAAGGATTCTGGTTCATTATTATTGTGATGTACGAGTTGGTAAGTGGATAAGCCTGGGGGTAAGAATTTGGATCTCTAAGTTTGTCGTTGTTTTTTTTTTTAATTATTATTTTTACTCGCCCTTTAATTCAAGGTTTAGAATAATCAAAACGTTTATATTTTTACATAAATTTGCAAAAACTTTCAATAAAATAAAGCTGTTCTGAAAAAAAATTGCTATAAATAACATTAAATTACTATTGTAACATGAAATTGCGGCTGTAGCAAACATTTGATGGATTACTTCAGAAAAATGAATCAAAGTTTCATCCCAAAGACTTCTAGTACTAGACACAGGCCTTCCCCGAGCATAGCTACATTGACTGGTCCTGCGTTTCTCGCAGATTTTCGTGGCCCTCACTAAGTTATCGGTTCACCTTATACGGCGCATTGTGTCCTAAGTGCGTCTCAAACTGATGTCAGCATAGCAGACGGGGCTCGCTAAGGCCAGGGCCTGCCAGGGTTTCGAAACACGTTCGAAAGAGTCATCGTGGCCCTGGAACGCAAAAGGCTTAAGGAGGGACTCGGATAGGTTTAGTCAGTAAGAGTCTGACACTCCCTTCCGCTCCGCCCAGAGTTGAAGAAGTCATTTGATGATTTCCCATCCTTGAACCAAAAAAAAAATCGTTTCTCCTCGCGAGAGTTAGGACTCTCGCGAGGAGAAACGATTTTTTTAACGTTACTCTTTCTAGTAAACACAGAACAAGCTGAAAGATTCTGAAGACGATAATAATAATAACCTATCTCCCCAATTATTTCATAAAGCTAAAAACTTTAATCGAAGCAACAGGTGAATGAAGGCAAGTCACTCAAAGGCTCAATAAAGAGAATTTGTTGAACGCCTTAATCCTCCGATACTTTAGTCCTTCAGTCAAGTTTGACCGCGTCTCCCCCTCCCGGCCTTAATTAACGAAGTTTTCGACGATAACGGGCTATTTTCTAAATGGATGGTTGTTTTCTTAAATAATTATGCCAGAGTTATTTAAAGGAAAACACAGCATTTTTTTAGGAGCGATTTTGGTTAATATTTTTTTTGTGGTAATTGAGTGAGTGTTTTTAATTAATAATACCAATTAAAAAGTATTATTTTATGAAAGGAAATATTGTTAATACAATTAACTGAGCAGGCATCATTGGGTCTAGTTCGTTGTGGTACTTCGTGATTGCAAATATAGTATGTCACTCAGGAGCTGTAGTGCTATTCTGTAACAACATTTTCGTGTCTTGACAGCGGAATCCGAGGTGAGTATAAATTTAAGACCTTTATGTTGTGTGTATTAAAGTTCACTTTGAGACTCTGGTGAATCTCGATATCGAAATAGTTACTTACAGAATAGACTAGCTGATTTGTGGAGGTGAGATAGGTTAAACTAGTTGCTTTATGTATTAACTTATAGATGTTCTGTTTCTTGTTGTGTTTGTATTTTTCTGTTAACTCACATACTGTTAATTAGTGATTCCAATATTTGTAAATGTGTGAGTATCATGTACCCTCTTATTTAGAAAATTGATAAGTCTACCTCTGCATACCCTAGGTGCATGGTCCTCACATAAAACTATTTCTTTTTATACCAAACAATGTAAAAAAAAATTGAAAAGAGTAACTATGGAGTTTCTTGTCCATTTTTCTCCATAAGAATCTACCTTTCCGAATGGACAGTAGAGTCACTTTAGAATTTTTTGTATTAGTTGAAATGTGAATGACGTTCAAAAGTGCCGTTTAATGGCCTAATTGAAATAAACGTTTTGACTTTGACTTTAAATTAAATAACTAGGAAGTTATGGCATGCGGCTTTTTATGGGACTGTCTTCATTTACATGGTGACATTCAAGAAGTGTTTATTCCCAGCCCCATTTGTATAATTGCTAAAATTTGATATTTTCAATCATTCAATTTTCTTTATTAGGGCACCAAGTCCCAATATTAAAATCAAATTAAAACATACAATAATAAATCTCAATATATATAAAATTAGTTGACCCGCGCAACTTCGTCTGCGTCTCAATTTTCATTACTGCTCCGCTCCTTTTGGTCTTAGCGTGATAATATATAGCCTTCCTCAATAAATGGGCTATCTAGCACTGAAAGAATTTTTCAAATCAGACCAGTAGTTCCTGAGATTAGCGCGTTCAAGTAAACAAACAAACAAACAAACAAACTCTTCAGCTTTATATATTAGTATATAGATTCTTTCGTTACTGACTGATTGAGTGACTGACGGACAACGCACAGCCGTAACTACTGGTCGTAGAAAGTTGATATTTAACATATAGATTCCTTGGGCCGTGAAAAGGAGCACTAAGAGAGGATTTTCCGAAATCCTACGGGAACAGGTTATGCGCGAACAAAGTTGCGGGGAAAAGCTAGTAAAATCATAAAATTACTAACTACAAATTATAAATTACAAAATTAAAATGCAGTTCAATTAAATTTTAGTTTTGGTTTTAAAAATGTGATTTATAGATGCTAAAATTTTATTTTTAGGTTTTAATATTGATTTGGAACTAAATAGCCGTACGGGGTTGATATTTTAGAATAAGATATACGCGTGCAGTTGCACCATGTAAAATACAAGTTGCATCTAGTAAGACTGGGAGCCAACCACAATGTAGTTGGAAAAAGGCATCTTTAATCAGATATGATTAAAGATGCCTTTTTCCAAAACTATAGAATATAGCCGGAAAAACTAATAATCCATCTTTATTAACTTATTTTAGACCTATTTCTATTCTTCCATTTCTTTCTAAAGTGTTTGAGCACTTGGTTCATAGACAGCTATCTTTTTTCTTAACGTCAAACTCAATAATATCCCCCTTTCAATCCGGTTTTAGAGCGGTTCACAGTACAGTTTCTGCACTTATTAAAGTAACTGACGATATCCGCTGGGCTATGGAGAATAAATCGCTGACTGTCCTTGTATTGCTAGACTTTAGTAGCGACTTCAACTCAGTGGATTTCGACATCTTGCTGGGTTTACTCAAATCTATTAATCTCTCTTCTTCCGCTATAGCCTGGTTCAATTCATATCTTCGGGATCGCTCTCAGTGTGTCCGCCTTGATGAGTCCTTCTCTGATTGGTGTAGCCTCACTGTGGGTGTTCCTCAGGGTAGCGTTCTCTCTTCTTTTTTCGATTTTCATTAACTTCGTTACCAGAGTTATCTCTTCCAGTTTCCATCTTTATGCAGATGACCTGCACCTTTACCGACACTTTACTGTAGCTGACATGCATTCGGCCATTGCTGCTATGAATAATGACTTGTCTTCTATCGGCAGTTGGGCCAAGTCATTTGGCTTGCAGATCAACCCAACGAAATCTCAGGCCATGATCATAGGCAGCAGATACGTTCGCACTGCTGCTGTTGTTTCATCGATTCCGCCCTTATATCTCGATGGCGTCCGTATCGATTACACCGATACTGCTAAAGATCTGGGTGTTATTATTGACTCCAATCTTTCCTGGCGTGCGCAGGTCAATGAGGTTAGCCGAAAGGTGTATTTTTCATTTCATTCGCTGAAATGCCTTCAGTCTGTCTTACCTTTAAAGACGAAAATCTCTTTAGCCCAAACTCTAATTCAGCCGATTATAGATTATGCCGACGCCTGCTACCTGGATGCTACTGAGGAGCTATTAAACAAGCTTGAGCGACTGCAAAATTTATGTATTCGATTTGTGTTTGGTCTACGCAAGTATGATCATGTTTCTCACCTTCGCAAGGAACTCAAGTGGCTCCCTATCCGTCTTCGCAGGAACACTCGGATTCTTTGTCTCCTTTTCAACATCCTTCATAACCCTTCTTATCCCTCTTACCTGCGTGAGCGTATTTCTTACGCTCGGCCTAGTGACGCTCCGTGCAGATCACACCTCAGGTCTATCCTTAACACCCATCCTCATAAATCCAGCTACTATTCTTACTCTTTCTCTGTCCATGCAGTTAGGTTGTGGAACTCACTTCCGCCTAGCATTAGAGATTTAAAGTCTATTTATCTTTTTAAGAAGCGTCTTAAAGAGCACTATCTTTCCTCTCAACTATGATAGTTATATATGTATATATATATATTTGTATATATTTATTTTATAATATTGTGTTCGGTATAGGTATATATTTTATGTATATTTTATTTTTATCTGTTAATTTAATTTTAAGGCTTTACACACTCTTCTTGTCTTGTTCTTACACACTTTTGTCTACATTTCTTTTTCATTTCTCCTGTCGCAGGTCTGCTGGAAGAAATTTCATTAGAAATAAGCAGTACCTTTGTACTAATATTATAATGTAAAATTTCACTATTTTTCTGTGTGTACCTACATAAATAATAAAATAAATAAATAAAATCATAAAATTACTAACTACAAATTATAAATTACAAAATTAGAATGCAGTTCAATTCAATTTTAGTTTTGGTTTTAAAAATGTGATTTATAGATGCTAAAATTTTATTTTTAGGTTTTAATATTGATTTGGAACTAAATAGCCGTACGGGGTTGATATTTTAGGATAAGATATACGCGTGCAGTTGCACCATGTAAAATACAAGTTGCATCTAGTAAGACTGGGAGCCAACCACAATATAGTTGGAAAAAGGCATCTTTAATCAGATATGATTTGGGAATATAGCCGGAAAAATGGAATGATCCATTTAAATCCTTCTTCTTTATTTAAACAGAACAGAACAAAACTGATCGTTATGAGCTCAAACCTCCCCAAAAGTCTGCCAATTAAAATTCCATTACGCCATTGTACAAAACAGTACGACCGCTGTACAATAGTTGCAAGTTCGGAACTGCACCACGCTGTGGCACGAAGTTAGTCGCGTGCACGAGACACAGTTTAAATGTGTTTGTGTTGCGTCACAGATTGGCTGTTGTGTTTAGTTGGAGATCGATGTTTTGTTCTGAAGTAGAACTTGCGGCTGTTTAATAATTGTCGCACGAGGCAATGATATCAGGCAACGCAGAAGTCTAACACCAGTTTTCAGCTATTGGTTTGTGGACTTCAAATAAGTAGCCAATTTTTGTTAAATATGGGAACATATACACAAAACTGCAAGAATCATAATCTTTTCAAAAATACAGAGGTAATTTTGGTCAAGGTTTTATAGGTATTATCAGCCTGAGCTGCAGTTGTCGCTTTCGCACTTTACTTGGTAGGGCGCAACGCGACGGCATCGGCAATGGTTTCTTCAAATACCTATCTGTTTTACCGACGAGAGTCCCCTCTTAATACGGATGCTTAGCTCATTTTCTTGTCTTCTATGTCCTTTGTAATGTCCGTGATCATCTCTTTTTCACACGGATTCCTTCGGGATTAGCCAAGGCAACTCATATTGATTGCATTGGATATCATAGAAGTTGGCCGAAGCAAAAAAACCTGCAGGTTTATATATAAAGAAGCCAGTATGAAGAAAAGATTATAATAATGATCAAACTCGTCTAAACTAGGCAGTTGGCATTGCCAACTATCCAAAGCTAAGGATTTACTTAAAAATTCAGTTCCTCAACAAATCCCGAGCTTATCCGAACTCAGCCGAACGTTAGAACTAACGAGGGCAAACGCATACCCAATGTATCCTCCTACGTATGCTTTGAAGCGCAGTTAAGGAAACATTGAATTTGGCAAACGATGTTAGGTATTAGTTTGTTGGTACACACGAAGACTTATTAAGTTATACGGATCTAGTATAACCAGAACTCTCATTGTACGAAAGTCCTAAACAACGCAAGATCAGCTTATACTAGACATCTATAGTTTGATGTGTTGTCGTGCATACACTACAGATGCGTCTTGTGACGTCATCAAATTTTGCATGGCTCAAGCGAAGTTTCTGTGGCGAGCTTTGATAATATTGTTAGCAATTCTAAGGTTTCTTAAAATCAACTAAAGTTACTACAGTCATCATCATCATCTACTGCCTAGCCTTTTCCCAACTACATTGGGGTCGGCTTCCAGTCGAACCGGATTCAGCTAAATACTAGTGTTTTACGTGGAGCGACCACAATCATTAACTGGGTAACACAGAACATCTTGGCAAGACTGGAGTCAGATTTACTGGCTTCTGTCTATCCGTAAAGACTGCCAAAGATTTACAAATGACAGCCAGGACCAACGGCTTAACGTGCTTTCCGAGGCACGGAGGAAACTCGGTATGTTAAGATGGTCACCCATCCACAGACCAACATTGGCAAGCGTTGCTTAACTTTCAAGATCGACCCGTGCGGCTGTTATTATTTAGCCGCGAGCTCCTCTATACTAAAGGTACCACAGTACGGCAAAGAATAAATCAGCGACTAAGATAATTTAAAGGAAACGTGCACGCAAAACGAGATGCCTATCAGCATAATTATACAGAAGTGCAATTCTGTATACATGTCGAAGATAAGGCTTGGGTAAAGTGTACATGAAGTGAACTGTCAATCCAAGTAACCAAGATGGAGTGACAGCTCACTTCGTGATCAGAATCGACCGGTTGTTAACAAAGTGGGAAAACAATGAAGTAGTTACAAAATACTCTTAAAATCGGTCTATTATAATTTGATCGTATGATGGAATCTCATGCTGCATGTTGAAGCTCTTAGGGCGAGTTTTTCGATCTGAAGTTTAGTAGACTCAAAAGATGTTAACATTGAAAAAAAAAAATTTAGGTTAAGTAATTTGTTCCACTGTCTACCTGTAAATTCTGTATCCTCATTTAAACTTCTATTTTAAAGTATTAAATTGTTTGTTTGTTTATGGATATTCTATCACTGATAAAAAGCTGCCACAGACTCCTTTAAACTTCCCATGGAGGCTTCGCTCCAGTGGCCAGCACTGCGGGAATAGACTATTTATTTATAACTAGCTTCTGCCGTTGACTTTGATCGCGTCATTGTTAAAACTATGTTAATGGAACGTACTCCCGGAGTCAAAAGCAGCCTATATTTTATTTCTAGACATGGTCTACCCATTTACCAAGTTTTATACAAATATGTTTAGCCATTTGAAGTGAAGAGGTAACAAACAAACGAAAAGTTAGAGTTACTTTCGCATTCATTAAGAACATTATCACTACATAATATAAAACAAAGTCGCTTACGCTGTCTGTCTGTCCCTATGTATGTTTAGATCTTTGAAACTACGCAACGGATTTTGATAGGGGTTTTTGATAGATAGAGTGGTTCTCGAGGAAGATATTAGTATATAAGTTGCACCCGTGCAAAGCCGAGGCGGTTCGCTAGTTTTGTATAAAATACACCTCATATATCAAAACTTAATGATGCGAATAACACTAACAAATAAGTTGATCTGCGGGAATAGACTATTTATTTATAACTAGCTTCTGCCGTTGACTTTGATCGCGTCAAAGTTAAAACTATGTTAATGGAACGTACTCCCGGGATCAAAAGTAGCCTATATCTTATTTCTAACTTGGACATGGTCTACCCATTTACCAAGTTTTATACAAATCTGTTTAGTTATTTAGAAGTGGTAACAAACAAAACAACAGTTAGAGTTACTTTCGCATTCATTATGTATATTATCACTACATAGTATATGTATGCTTAGATCTTTGAAACTGCGCAACGGATTTTGATGCGGATTTTTCATAGATAGAGTGGTTCTCAAGGAAGGTTTTAGTTTATAAATTGCACCCGTGCAAAGCCGAGGCGGTTTGCTAGTTTTGTATAAAATACACCTCATATATCAAAACTTAATAATGCAAATAATACTAACGAATAACTGGATGTGTCCGTTTTAACTTGATACTATTACTAAGTTTAACAGAAAGCGGTAACACAGAGCGTGCTCTAAATAAATACCTAGTTATTGTTACACTGGTTAACATAAACTTTGCAATAGCTAGAATATGGCAGTATCATAGTACTAAAACAATTAGTTAAATTAGATTTGCGTTTAACTTCCCAGTCGTCGTCGGCATACGTGTGTGCCATTGGGAGTCAACGGGAATGGACGCTTAATGGCATCCCAGATGCCATACCAAATCACGCAGTTTAAACTTCAATTTTTTTAAAAACGTAGTGTTTAATATCCTATGGCCCCCGATCGACCAAAAAACATGGCGGCCGCTGAAGACTATTGCGTCCAGGTGATCACAGGTTAAAGTAAGTGCAATTTGCTTGATTAGCATTCAAACGATGAACGAAAAAATGACATGAGTGTGAGATGTATAATCTCGCTCAGGGCCGCATGGAAGATGACAACCCATTCGCACAGATCGAAGACTTTTGTCCCAGCATTGGAAACAGTATGCGTGGCTCTATCAGCGATTGCGGCTGTACACAGTCAAAATATAAGAGTCTTCAAGACACGAGTGAATAGTTTACTTCTAGGCAAGCGTGCTCTATCTTCGACCGCATCATCGCTTACTATCAAGTGAGATAGTGGTCAAACGTATGACTATCAAAAGTACCCAAACAATATGAGGGATTGATCACGTGACATTTCGTTTACGCCAATAATTGTCAATTTTATACTTTTTTGACGTTTTGACAATCGCCTGCTTTACACTACCACTGTCACTTGTCCAGAGCCTCAGGCACTTGTCTCACCGCCGGCGAGTAAGCGAGTAGCTATCAACCGTTTGCTCGCTGAGGAAAGGGACAAAAGATCTAAATTTCGTGTGAGTAAAAGAGACACATATATTCATAGTCGATAGCTGGCTGTTCACACTGCCGGTGAGTGGCTTTTATCTCTAGTTGATAGCAGCGACAAGAGCTATCAAAGATTGTACTCGCTCATCGAAGCTCGCTCGGCGATGCTCGCTTGGTGTTCGGAACTCACCAAACAGCGGTTATTTCTACCTATAGTGCGGGCTGGAGCGAATATTGCGAGTAAAAGCCCGTCGCACAAAAGCACTCGCTGATCGCCAACTGTTTCGAGTTTGAAGATTTACTCGCTACTCGCTGATCGCCGGCGGTGAGATAAGTGCCTGATTAGTTTGTGTAACGGTAATTGACCACATACATTTAAGGACTTTCTTAATATTAAAAACAGAAGTAAAGACATAAAGCTGTTCCGAAGGCATAGGTACTAGGAAAAGGTCAATATACTTTATTGCATGTTTATATACACCTGAATTATCGTTCAAGATCGATCATGTATTTGCGCGATGTTACAGTATTAGGATTATGCGTGACCAAAATTGTGTTGAATGTAAATTTATCAACGCATAAAACGCTTGCCTGGCTCAACCCTAATTATCTAGTATGTAAATCGCATTAAATAGTTTGTCACCATGCATGGAGTATCAAAGCGGGTACAGTCAAACGCGAAGTTCGGTCGCAAACAGTTGCAAATGACGTTACATGGCGGTATCGATACTGCTAACTAAGTGGCAAGCTTTGGTACTGGTAGTGACACAAGTGAAATTGAATATTATTAGTATGTTTGTGATTTGTGTATTTTAATAATGAGTGTCAATATGGAATATGCACTTACAGATGGTGTTCTAATTAGCATTTTATGCCAAAAAGTTAAACATGCTTGAAGATAAAAAAATACTATAAATATTTTCTTTCATCACCACCCTTGGTTGAAGGTAGAAAGAGATATTTATTCTCTTTACCACGTTATTTACTTTATGACAGCGATGAATTATCAAAAATCTATAAAATTAAAACGTACAGAAGTTATATTCAATGTTTATCCCTGACCAAAGAGTGAATTCCGATACATACACAAAAGGTTATTTTAACAGTAGAACCCTCTTAAAAAATCCCTTGATTTACAACACGACCAGTGAATACTGCTGAGACACTTTATGTGCTATTAAAACGACAAAAGAGCCGCATTAGTTATTTATAGGGCTTTTATATGCTTGTTATTATGCTTCTGGTTCTATAAAGATTCAGCTGAGGATGGAAAACAGGAAAAGTGAAAGTAAAGTATTGACAGATGCGACTGAAATCGGTTTGGACAAAGATGATAATATATGTGTGATATTCATCATCATCATTATCAGCCTATAACAGTCCACTGCTGGACATAGGCCTCTCTTAATGCACATCATTTTGCTCGATCTCCGGCAATTCTCATCAAGCTGCTACCAGCCACCCTGCAAAGATCGTCGCTCCACCTAGCCTGAGGGCGTCTTACCTAACGTTTGCGGATTCGCGTTCTCCACTAAAGAACTCATCTATCCCAACGGTCATGGTTAGGCTACGGCTAATATGATCGGCCCATTGCTACTCCAACTTGCTTATTCTGTGAGCTATGTTGACAATGTTGGTCCTCAAATCTTAAATCGTTTATTGCAATCCATTAAGTACACATACAGGTAGTAAAATGAATAAATAGAAATATTAGGGAATACGCTTGCGATATTTTTTATTTGCAAAATGAAATACTTATTAGCTGTAATAAACAAACATGCAATTATTTTTAAATATCTTCATCAGCGATGAAGATATAAAGCTTCGAAGATTACAATTAGAAAGAGAAGTTGTAAACATTGACGTCATCGTCTATAACGCCTATACAGCTTCCACAGATAATAATAATATAATAATAATGCTTTATTAGTCACAATAAAAACCAGTTATCGGATTACAAAATAAATAATATAAATAGATATATTTGTTTAATGTAATTATATCTCCTATTTGTATATTTTTAGATAAACTGTATAGATGATAAATATGTTTTTCATGCATATTCCCTATTATGGACCCTGCCGGGCACAGCAAAACTTTAAATAATTAAGAGAGACGAAGTGCGCTTTAAAGCTTTTCGTCTCTGTCGGATCACTTCGTTGCGGTGTGTGAAAATATATCTTGATTAATATTCAATTTAAAAATAGGAATTGAAACTATTTCTCATAGGCGTGGGCATTTATTAAACGCCAAAAACAATGAAGTTAGGAAATTGTAAAGTAAGCAGTAAAACCATAAATTGAAACGGAAAGGAATCTAAGATTAGATTCCTAGATAGATTAGATAGTATTTCGATGAATTTTAGTGTTTCCATGAATATCAAATTTGGACAAAATGATGTCTTGATGATATTCTGCCTTTTATATTTTATTGCACAACTTTTTGTATGTTTTATTCATTTGCAATTTTGATAAATATCACCAAAACCTAACGTTGAGGAGCTCGTGGCTAAATAATAACAGCCACACGAGTCGATCTTGAAGGTTAAGCAACGCTTGCCAAGGTTGGTCTGTGGATGGGTGACCATCTTAACATAACGAGTTTCCTCCGTGCCTCGGAAAGCACGTTAAGCCGTTGGTCCCGGCTGTCATTTGTCGGAGATCTTTGGCAGTCGTTACGGATTGTCAGAAGCCAGTAAATCTGACTCCAGTTTTGCCAAGATGTACCGTGTCACCCAGTTAATGGGTTGCGGAGGTCTGGTAGGCAGCCGCTCCACGTAAAACACTGGTATTCAGCTGAATCCGGTTTGATTGGAAGCCGACCCCAATGTAGTTGGGAAAAGGCTAGGCAGATGATGATCACCAAAACCTAACGTGAATCGCACTCTCTTATATTATAAAGAAAACTAGCTGACCCGGCAAACGTTGTTTTGCCATATAAATTCACACAAAAAATGTCATTATAATCGGTCAAGCCATTACGGAGGAGTTCGATAACAAACACTTATACATTAGAAGGTTAGAAAAAGAAAGATAGCTGTTGCCTGCGACTTCGTTCATCATCGTCATCAGTCGAAAGACGTCCACTGCTGGACATAGGCCTCCCCCAAGCGTCGCCACAACGGCCGGTACTGCGCGTCCCGCATCCATCGGCTACCCGCAACCTTGTGGCGCGACTTCATTTTCGTGTAGTAAAATGATGTCGCTAGGTAAGATCGCTAAGATAAGATATACGAACAGTCAACTTCTAAGCATTGCTTGACCCCCTTAAAATGCAAGGCATTGGCTGCATCAACTCTTCTGTTCAAAAAGTCGACCAGGCCTAGTAATTTGTCGTAAATAGAAACGTACGCTTTTCTATACACGATGTTGAAAACAGTTGCTAGGGTTGTTACTCACGATAAAGCTGCATAAAGTTGAAATGTGGAACTCTATCCAGAAGAAAAGACTACCTCCGCAACGGAGAGAGTAGAGTTGAGATTCGCTCCGTTGTGCGTAGGATTCCTGGCTAGGTTAGCCAGCGTAGCTCCGCACTTGGGTTTCGCAGAGCGACCTGATTGTTCCTAGGATTTTTTCACGTCAGATAGCAAAAGCTGATTTTTTTCCAGAATGAAGTCGGCTACTAATTTCTCGGTGTTGAAGCAACCTCTGCTCATTGGGCTGTCTATGACGTCTATCATCATCAACATCATTTCACCCAATTGCCATCCACTGCTGAACGTAAACCTCCCCAAAGAGCGCCTGATCATCTCAGTCTTGTCCAGTCTGCTTCCATTCGCTGCCAGCCACCTTCTTTAAATCATCGATCCATCGTGCCCCAACGCCTATGTTGAAAAGATGTTTTTAAGCGGGCAATGACTCGTATTTATACCTATTATTATTTGGAGGGTATTTCTACTTAGTTTAAAAAGTCGTGACCATTTGTTGTCCTGAAGTTCAGTTGATATCTAGCAAAATGCACGAATCTGTGAGGAAGGTATGAGGAGATGCGGGTGCGGATCCAGCAGAACGTCTCGGAAACTCTCTTAGCGAGTTCGTCTCTGGCGTCATTGCCTGGGGATCTACAGTTTCCAATGATCCAATGGAGGGCGAAACCCGCAACGGACAGTTTTTGGCCCTAAGCTGTTGCTTCACTGAGAATTGAACAGTTTTTAGCCATGCTGGAGCAATCAACCGATATCTTATTTCAGCTACTATGACAGTTTGTTGGATACGTGTGACTGAGTCAACCAAGTGTCTTTGCTAAGTTTTTTAGAAGTAAATTATTTAAATAGAAATCATAAAATTTTATCGAATGGTAGTATCATTTTCTTCTAAATGGTTTCCTTATTTTTCACAAAAACATTTTTCATTATCCGTATTGATGGTCTGCTTGGTCGGTGAATTCCCCGTTCACAGAAGTAATGAATTAATGCTGAAGCAACGGACAACATAGACCGCCTTCTAAAATAACCTAACCACCTCTTGATTGTGGTGCATAATGCCATTGGAAATTTTTAACAGTATTCGTAAAATAATGCGCCTATGAGTGGCCTTCTATGTTCGCATTTTTCTTCTTCTCCGTAGTTCCTTCAATGCTGAGGATCGCGACCACACACGACGCGTATCCATACAGTCTTCTGCAGCGTGAACCGCTCTGTGCATGCTGCCTTTAACAGCCTTATTTACGGCGTCGGGCCACAAAACAGGCCATATGTTTGCATATTTGATCTTTAGTACGCTAATATTATTTTGCGCTATAGTACTCTGTCAAGAAAGTACCGGGAAAAGATCAATAATACACAAAATGTCTGTTATTCATCCAAATTTATTTTATCACCTTCAAAGTATGCTCCTTTAGAAACGATACACTTGCGCCAACGAATAATCCATTCATCAAAACATTTTTTAAACGCTGCTTCCGGAATTGAGTTCAGTTCTCGCCGCGAATTCTCCTTTATGTCTTCTATCGATTGAAAACGGGTGCCACGAAGTGGTAATTTGAGTTTAGGAAAAAGAAAAAAGTCAGCAGGAGCCATATCTGGTGAATATGGTGGTTGCTGGATGGTATTTGTTAAGTGTTTGGTTAAAAATTCGTTCACAATGATAGCCTTGTGCGAAGGCGCATTGTCGTAGTGCAAAATCCAAGAATTTTCTTTCCACAAATCTGGCCTTTTTCGTCGAATTTGCTCTCTTAAACGCCGCATAACGCTCAAATAATATTCTTTATTTACCGTTAGACCTTCCGGTAAGAATTCAGAGTGCACAACACCGCGATAGTCAAAGAAAACAGTCAACATGACTTTGACTTTTGATCAACTTTGGCGTGGTTTTTTCGGTTTCGGTTCAGTTGGAAGGCGCCACTCCGAAGCTTGTTGACTAGTTTGCATGTCAAACTCGTAAACCCACGTCTCGTTACCAGTAACAATGCGTTTCATGAATGTTGGGTCCGAACTGACTCGTTCTAGCATGTCCTCAGCGACTTTCATGCGATTGAGTTTTTGGAGAATATTCAGATCTTTTGGGACTAGCCGAGCAGCAACATGTTTCATACCCAAATGATTAGTTAAAATGGTATGGATCGACTCGTGAGATACAGAAAGTTCGGCGGCTATCTCTCTCAGAGTTGAATGGGGATTTTCAGTCACTATTTCCTTCACTTTTGCGATGTTAACTTCAGTTGCAGACGTTGACGGCCTACCAGAGCGAGGCAAATCTTCCATCACATCTCGACCGCTTTTGAACGCTTTGAACCACTCATAAGCACGAGTTTTTGATAAAATCAATTCACCGTAAGCCTTCTGTAACATTTTCAGTGACTCCGAACACGAAATTCTATTGGCGATGCAAAATTTAAGTCAAACTCTTTGTTCGATATTTTTGTCCATTATGAAATTCGCAATACACACTATATATGATATTACTAAAACCAGCACTGTATTTAATAAAAATAACAGATGCAACTCAAACTCCGCGCCAAAATGGAAAACAGTTGTGCCAATCTAACAACTACAAAAAAACAAAAATTTGAATTTGGTACCATAAACAAATCATCCATTCCCGATACTTTTTTGACTGAATGTATGAATGGTGTTATTCTTCAAACTACAAAGTAAAGAAACTACTTGATAAATCAAGTTAACTCTCATTTTAATTATTATCATTAACGCAAATCGAAACAATTTAAGTTATTAGAACCCAGTTAGACATCCGATTAACCGATCATATTCAACTCTTTTCGCGACTCTTCTACCATGGAACTTCGCCAACTGCTCGCGGTTGGTATGACGTGACCCCACAGGCCCGTAAAGATTCATTTTTGAGCAACTCAAGTTAAGCTTAGCAAATGTAAGCACACGCCTGTTGATGATTAAAAAAATGAGATCAAATCCATAACGCCATCTATGAAATCTGAAGTTGAACTGTCTAAATATTAGTTTGGAATTTGTTTTATTTTTATTAATAGGAATTCATTCAGAACGATATTTTTAAGTTATTAAAAGAATCTCTTTTTTTTCAGACGTTTTAAAAGTACCACTAATAACTAAAAACATGTTTTGATGTAATTCTCATGCTGTTTTGAGGTCAATAGATGGCATTATGGGTATCTGCATTATGTAATATTGATTTTATGTGAATTGCCACAATTCCTATCCGGTTTATGTGTAAAAGTTATCTACAATGGTTTTGTACTTTTGAACGTGATGCGTTCTGTTAATTATCATTTAACATGTGGGCCATTATATTTGGGCATAGATAAATGCCAAAAAAAAAATACAAAATATTTTTTTTTTTACTATTGATAGGCACGCGTTTGAATGTATAAATACCTATATTAGCAAAAATAAAAAAGAAAGGAAATGAATAATTTAAAAATATGTACAAAATTAAAAAATAATGATAACTGTTTGGATCCGAACCCACACCACGTCGTTAGAAAGGCAGTCTCTAAACCGATGTTCTATGAGTACTGTTGACAAATGATTGAAATAGCTGATCTTATTTATGTCATGGCTTTTCGCTGCTCAGCTCCTTGAAAGTATAGCGTGATGATAAACATTGCTAAGGTTAGACGCATAAGTATCTGCAAAGTTATATTAAGTTGTGGTTTTTATAACAATTCTCCACTAAACTGTTTGGCAAATTGTGAAATTTAAATTTAAATGTTATTTTAAGTGCAAAAAAACCCTTTTTATTATTTTTTTGACAATACTTTGGTGTAAAAATAAAGTTCAAAAGATAAAATAAATACAAAAATAATAGCTGTTGCTGGCCGGGGATCGAACCTTGTGCCTGTCGTTAAAACGGACATTTTTGAATATTGCTCATCCTCCAAAGCACATAGCGTGATAATATATAGCCTAAAACCTTCTTGTGACCAGAACGCACACAACAAAAAAAGAATGATCGAAATCGGTCCAGCCGTTCAAGCGTGATGCGATGACCAAGGGAAATAGGGATTCATTTTTATATATATAGAAGATAATATAATAATATTAATATAGGAGCAACAGGAATAGTACACATATAATACAGAAACAAGCAGCTATTCATACAGTCACCATCATAAGCAAAGTACTGGGGGATACAGTATTTGTAACCACTTAGCAGGGAATCCGAACCTCCTTTTCCCTGAGGGTCTCAGGGCGGGAGTAAGGAAAAATCACCGGGAGCAAACCCGACTGGAAAACTCTTTCAAAAACACAATAATATTTTAAAATACACATCATACATACTTTGAATGGTATTTAGTGACGGTACGTCCAAATTTTCTCCTAACAAGTTTTTTATTGCAATTCACCAACGTTCAAAATTAACTTCAAAAGTCCACAAATGACACTCTCAAAATCATAATGGTATCTGAATGCCACATGTCATAAATATAACAAAGATGACACTTTTTATTCCGATTGATACATTACCTACGTGACGGAACCCTTGGGGAAGAGATCAATTTTATTGAAATATTGAACCGACTGTTCCTTTGTCAGAAATATTCAATATGTCGTCAGACAAAAGTTCAATATGTAATATTAACAACGCTTTCACAATTGTAATATTGTATGAACACGAAAAATGGAACGTTGAGATTGAACTTGTTCAAATAATTTATTGTTTTTTTTTTAATGGACATACTTTGTTATATTTTCGCAGTCACGAGAGCATAAGGCATGTTGTTCGAATCTTAAAAACACGAAAATGTTAAACATTTTCGTGTTTTTATTTTTTCTAAAAACAAGACAAGATTGTGTCGGAATGAATAGAAATACCGATTTTATTTCCTTACCCTAAAAACACTTTTGTATAAAAGTATTATATTTCGGAAGAGTTCCCAAAATAACATAAACTTTACTAAGACTGCCCCAGTTACATTCACACGCTGATCACGTACTTAGGAAACTGTTCGGGACAAGACAAAGTTCAGTAAAAGAAGATATTCTTTAATGTTATTGTGGGGACAAGTTTTTGAAGGTGTAAGCCGGGCTTTGGAAAAGGTCTGAACACTTTCGTTTACCTTTTCAAACTTCACTCGATTCAGACAAAAGAAGATGTTAGCTGCAAGAGGCTTCCTCTTTTCTAGTACAGGAAATAGAAATATAACATAAATGTACACCATTTATTTCAAGTGACAGAGCCTATAGATAAATACCATAACCAAAACATAATATCATCACTACCTCATTTTAAAACAAAGTCTTCGACCACATCTGTCTGTCTGTTCGCGAACTTTAAAAGTACTGAAAGGATTTTCACGCAGTTTTCACCAATAGATAGTGATTCATGAAAAAGGTTTAAGTATGTGAGGGGCTCCACCGAGGTAGAGGTAGTGTCCCGAACTGGTAGACACTCGATAGCATAGCAGACGTTGTTGACGGTTGTCTCTTGCACTTTTTATTTCAGCAAGAACCACGATATTATTGGTACTGGTAATTAGATGTTTACTTTGTTAGTTCGAGCTAAAAAAAGTTTGCACCCGTGCAAAATTGGGGCGGATCCCTAGTATTGTATAATTAAATAATTAATAAAACTAGAACGTGTGACATTATCACTAATAAGTGAAATAAACATTGAGAACATAACTAAGGAAATGGGAGGTAAGATACTTTCCAGTTGTTTGTGTTTTGTGTCCCTTCTATATTGTAGGATCATTCCATTCAACCGCAGCCCACAGTTGAAACTCTTTTCTTGTCCCATCCAATTGCCACAGAATACCCATCTTGTGGCAATTGCACGCAATGGTCAGGTACCTGCTTATGCTTGATTGAACGACAGTGTCAAAAATAAGATTTGTACCTAATATCATAAATAAAATGACACATCATCATCATCATTTCAGCTGACGACGTCCACTGATGAACAGGGCTTTCCCGAAGCGTCACCACATCATGGCGCGTTTAAATTAAATCATTCACCGAATACGGCAACCGTGTTCGTTTAAGTTGTCGGTTTACTGGTTTCGGAAAACGGTCTGCAGCCGAATACGGCTTACTGAGAACCTGTCTACACAAGTCGGTGACCGAATACGGGCTGTGGTCGAATACGGCTAACCGAAAATCCATTTAAACATACGGGTAACACAGCCGCAATGCCCAAATTAATAGTCAGAGAATATAAACAACAAAAGGAGCTCGTGGCTAAAGAATAACAGCCGCACAGATCGATTTTCAAGGGTAAGCAACGCTTGCCAAGGTTGGTCTGTGGATGGGTGACCATCTTAACATACCGAGTTTCCTCCGTGGCTTGGAAAGCACGATAAGCTGTTGGTCCCGGCTATCATTTGTAGAACTTTGGCAGTCGTTACGGATTGTCAGAAGCCAGTAAATCTGACTCCAGTCTTGCCAAAAAATACCGTGTTACCCATTTCATGGGTTGTGGAGGTCTGGTAGGCAGCCGCTTCACGTAAAATACTGGTATTCAGCTGAATCCGGTTTGACTGGAAGCCGACCCCAATATAGTTGGGAAAAGGCTAGGCAGATGATGTGAATATAAACAACAAAAATCGGCCATTAAGAGGAAACCTGTGCGGCGAGACTTTGTATGTAAGTCATAATTCGAGGTTTGGCTCTCACTTGTTTTCTCCTCCAATATTAGACCGATTTAAGATATATTTCACAAACTGAATAACATGGAGATATAATGTGTCCTCCGTATATGTTTTCATTTTTGAAGATTTATTAGCCGTATAAGCATTAGAACCTTCAAAATTGTCCTATAAAGTCCTGTCATCAGAGCCCTAGTGTAGAAATTTGGCAATTATTAATGAAAAAAAAAATATATATATATACGGACACAGTATCCATCCTTCTTATTCAGTTTGAGAAATATATCTTAATTCGGTCCAATATCGAAAGAGAAAACAGGCGAGAGTCAAACCTCGATTGACTTTTTAACCGACTTCTTCAAAAAGGAGGAGGTTCTTATGTCCTTTTTCGGCCATATGTACCTTTCTTTTATGTATGTTCACCGATTTCTCCGCCAATTCTGGACCGATTTTAAAAACTCTTTTTTATTCGAAAGCCTATACTCCTGAGGTGGTCCTATTGTCACCAAGTCAGAATCTGAGGATGGGATCCCATGAAAATCGAGGGAAACCCTCAAATTTTATAAGCACATACACAGTTTTTCATAAACTTTCGAACGCAATTAAGATATTTGTGATTGTAATCATCATCTCGTGTTGCTGAGCTGATGATAGAAGCTATAAGTCAGGATCTGACGATGTGATCCCATGAAAAATGATTGTTCAGCGATATTTTCGCCATTTTTGACCGATTTAGATGATAATTTTTTGGTTGGAAGGGTATTTTCTCGGACTGGTCTCATTTAAATTTGGTGAAGATCTGATGAAGAACTTTGGAGGTAGGCAACGGAACTCTTCAATAAATGATAGCAAATGGATCGGGATTTCTGTAATCGCATGTCTGTTGGTTGTTAACTCGAGTTCATAACATAACACCACGCCGGTACGCTGTGTTTGTGGTTTCACTCTTTAGTGGTACCTGCGTACCACTAAAAAGTGTAAAATAAAAAAAAACTTTTTAACAAAAAATAAAACCGACTTCCAAACACAAGTCGGTGTTCAAAAACGAAATAACCAAAAACACCGACTTCCGAAATTAAAGTTATTTTTTACTTTGTAGTGATTTGTTTTTGGAAGTCGGTTTTATTGTTTGTTAAAAAGTTTTTTACATACAAAGTCTCGCCATCCATGTTTCCTCTTAACAACGCTGTCTTTGCTTTATATTATCACACAATTACACCAGTCTTATGAATACTACAATGACTAAGAATAAACGGGACCTTTTATGAGACTTTATCATAAATTCTAAATACAGTACAAATTCGCCATGTTTTGTGAGGACTGTCGTGTTATTTACGCGTTTTAATTTATACATCACGACCGAAACTACCTGGAGACACGAATGTATTATGAAACCAAGTCAATACAAATACTTAAAACTTTTCATTCACATTCCATTGCAGGTTTTGTTCGACGACTGCTCGCGCGGTACTTCAATTCCGACGTACTAACTTCGCAATGTAAGGTGTAGTAACAGTAGTTATCGATTGTTATTTCCTTTAAATTCTTTGATTCGGTTGCTCTGGACCAGACAGTGTCGTGTTACATGGTCGTTTGGCAAATATAAAATTGTTTTATTCTCTGCATTTTGCGGTGGTGACACCATATAGATTATGGTCACCTTTCTGTCTGCGGTTCTATAAATAAAAAGAAAATCAAAATTCACTAATGACATTATGCGGGTAGGCGTTATGTTATGACTGATGTGCATATGTGTCTCAATACTAAGCTATTGAGGAAATTCAAATAAATTGGAATAGGCAGAAAGTTGTTTCAACAGAATTTAACCTGTGCCTGTGTGCGAGTTTTTGAATGTTCTCGTATATACTCGTTTTCTATTATTATTATTTTTTTGTTGTGTTCGTTATTGTCAGAATAAGGTTTGTATGAGAGGTATGAAAAAAATACATTAAGAAGCCGAGCAAAAAAAATCATAAAATGGCCGGTGAAACTGCGGGACACAGTTAGTTTATAATATTATTAGTTTAGGACGCGCCATTAAGTTCCTAAACCATTTCAGAGGCCATCCTGATGAAAGAAATCGATCGGTATGTTTGTATGACTAGCAAGTCAGCCCATAGTGAAACGAAAGATGGCAACCATGTTACGTAAATGGGTTAAAATTTCCATTTTAGCCCGCCGATTTGACGTCTACCATGACAATTTATCTAACCTAAAAATTTGCAAATGGCGCACTATTTTCCAATTTTTATTGAAACTTTAATGAATATTATCTCGTAAATTGTGACTCCCCGTATCTTGAAACTTTGTCAAAAGCTTTCTATTTATGAGTACTATCTACGAAAAAAATACGAACTTCCAAAG
The DNA here is from genome assembly GCA_950371165.1 of Lacanobia oleracea. Taxonomy (NCBI): domain Eukaryota; kingdom Metazoa; phylum Arthropoda; class Insecta; order Lepidoptera; family Noctuidae; genus Lacanobia; species Lacanobia oleracea. Next base: position 9,016,215 of record OX493408.1, read on the forward strand.
TAGCGGGCTGTAATAGAAATTTTATCCCGTAAAATATGTGCCATAATACCTTTTTCATAATGCCTATTATCATTGTAACTCTAATGGAGTTCTTGTCCATTCTATGGAGTTTCTTGTCGTTTCTTCTCCATAAGAATTTTCTTTTTGAGAATGGACAACTTGAGTTATTACTACATTTTATTTTCAAACCATACTAGACTAGTTAAAATAAATGAATCGACTTTGACTTTACGTGTCACAAAAAAAATATTCCTCTCAAGTCCCCATTTGTTCGTTCTTCCATGTATATTAAAACGGATTTCTGATCTAGAACTATTTCATTGTAAGCAATGATTCAAACAATAATTCAAAACGCTTTTGTACAATTTCTTTTAAATTGAAAATAATTGCATATTTCTGCTACTGCAAAAACACAAGTTCAGGAGACTGCCAAGGAATTTATTTTTTGCTGCAAAATTTATTTTAAGTTATCAAAAGGACTCTTAGTGAAAAGTTCCAGTCCACTTTGATACTTAATTCCCGTCACATACAAATGTTAAAGTTTATTTCTCAGAAGAAATTGCTGCGGTTCAACTTAACCATTATTTTTATGAAAACAGAAAAACATGGTATTTTCTTTTGAGACGTACCTACTGGAAGTATTCAGACTTTTACCAGATCCCTATTTTAATGGTCCATTTAAGTTTTAACTTATATGGATGACTAGCTTCTGCCAGTGGCTTCGCCCGCGTGGTCCCTAGAGAACATACTTCCGGGATAAAAAGTAGCCTATGTCCTTTTTCAGGTTTTAGACTATCTGTGCACCAAATTTCATTTAAATCGGTTTAGTAATTTTGCGTGAAAGCGCGACGGACAGACAGAGTTAGTTTCAAATTTAAAATATTAAAGTACTAGCTTCTGCTAGCAGCTTCGCCCGCGTGGTCCCTAGGGAACATACTTTCGGGACAAAAAGTAGCCTATGACCTTTTTCAGGCTTTAGACTATCTGTGTACCATATTTCATTGAAATCAGCATAGAAGTTTTGGCGTGAAAGCGCGACGACAGACAGCTGTTACTTTCACGTTTATAACAGTAAGGATTAGTAAAATGAGTAAATTATTAAAACATTAGTAATAAATAGAAAATTCGTAAATAGTAAGGATTTTATTAAAGAATCGTTCTTCGTGTCAAACTTTATGACAACGTGTAATCTGTAGTGTTGGTACTAGTCTTCATTGCGAAGAGAACACGGTCGCCTTTTTTTTGACTTCTGAAATGGGGCAACTTATGTACTAATGTTTTGCAGACATGAAAGAACGCGAGGTCGATGTAATGGTTATGTAAGGTGTGCAAAAATATACTCAGCTTCAAATAACAAAATTAAAAGGTTAATCCAGAATTATGTAAACCCCCGCCTACAAACATTTGAAATATCAAAAAATCTAGCAAATCCTTTCAGCTTTACCTGAGATTATCCCGAACAATAAAAAGTAAAGTTTTCCCTACAAAAGCGAGTATGTACAAGATTTACGGCATGAATATTTTCTAGAGCACAAAGATAAACCCCTCACATATTCAGAGGCAAAAAAAATACTTCTCTACTTAACAATTCACGCGGAGAAAGATATTCGGGAAGTTTATCTTTCAACATTTAAGATGTATGAATCAGTTGAAATTGTGGTCAAATAGATTTTAGTTGGGAAAAAGTTGACTAGTGCGGGTTGCAAAGTAGTATTGATTCGTTTACCTAATTTTAGATCGGGCTAACAACGCATAGCAGAAGACTGTGTATTTAGAACTACTACGTTTGATGTTGTCATACGCTATTAGTAAGTTCATACTTTACCATTGGTTCATTTTTCTAACACATTTTGAAAAAAAAAGTAGTTTGTCTAGTTATATTTAGTTACATATCACTCCTCGATGCACCATGTCCCCATTGTTGGGGATTATAACCGTGTTTTGGTTTTGAGACCTTCTCTTCTACAATAAGAAAAAAAAATCTGGCCCAAACTTTATACTATATATATTGTATACACCCACCAAACTGCGTAGCAGTTTGTCGGCGGGATTAGCGCTACAACGAAAAATAAGTTATTGTTTAAAACAACTATAATCCTACAACTTGCTCCTACTTTCAGTAACACAGCTACATAATAAGATCACCGCTTCTGACAGCGGCTATTTTGTGGGAGAACCCATGGGAAAGTCGGGAAATATCTCAAAGGAACACTTTTACTCTCGGAATGAAATAATTTTACTTATCATGGTGATGATCTAACCTTGTGCCAAATTTCTACTTAATTCATGCTGCTGTTAAAAGCGCACCTTTTAACAGCAGCATGCGCAGCTTTTGATTTAGGTATTCCATGCAGTCCGTGCACGTGTGCAAAAACCGTACGTAATAGCGGTGCAGTACGGGATCAAACGAATGCCAAATAAGTATTATTTTCTCGGTGCCCCCTCAAGATATAAAGAGGTTACAAATAGGCATAAGAGTTACTTTTGTTTTAATTAGGTATGAACCTTGATATCGTTTCATATTTTAAAATACAGAAACAAGTACAATTATCATAATTATTGCAAGAAAAAACCCAACGATTCACTTCTGCCCCATTATGTTCGAAACTTTCTTACTTTTCTTAAGGTCCTATGAGGTCCTCAACTTTACTAAGGATCATAGGAACTCAAGTAAAGTCAAATATATTAATGCTACGGCAGAGGACGTTCTCAGTAATCCTCCATCGCGAGCGGTCTTGAGCTTTACTCTGCCTCACCGCAACGGACACATCAGTACACTCCTATAACAAATTTTTCGTACGGACCTTTTACTTTGTTTTCACGTACAAAAGTTTCGTGTAAGCCCTTTGTCTTATAACAAGGGATTTATGTACAGGCGTACAAAGCGAGACCTGATACGAACTTAGTAACTTTGTTGGCAACAACTTGTGTATGTTATCTAATGATAGCATTAAGAATGTACTTGATTGTGTGGTATGTTATTTTAGCGTCTGTAAGATTTGACGGATCTTTTTTGTTCTTGTTTTACTCTTGTGTCTGTTTCTGAGGCTTACGTTGTTAGTGATTACATTTGTATTTCAGTGATGACCAATTTCAGTTGACCAAAATCTCAAAACTCTGCTGCAGCAGTACTGTGAGCTGTGTGTGTGAGCAAACACTGCTGACCATAAGTTTTCTTTTTCTTTGTCCGATCTCCAAGTTTCTAAGCTAGTCTCATCTAGGAGGATACTCATAATTTACTCATCATCATCATCTGCCTAGCCTTTTCCCAACTACATTGGGGTCGGCTTCCAGTCAAACCGGATTCAACTGAATACCAGTGTTTTACGAGGAGCGGCTGCCTACTAGACCTCCACAACCCATTAACTGGGTAACACGGTTCATTTTGGCAAGACTGGAGTCAGATTTACTGGCTTCTGACAATCCGTAATGACTGCCAAAGATCTACAAATGACAGCCGGGGCCAACGGCTTATCGTGCTTTCCGAGGCACGGACGAAACTCGTTATGTTAAGACGGTCACCCATCCACATACTTTTGCTATACTCATAATTTACTCACTTTGCTAAAGGCTACGCCTGCAAAGTTGAAAATTATCTCACAAGAACTTAGATACCTATTGTCTGATTCGATCCAGCAGTGCAATTCTGTAAACATGTTGAAGTAAAGGCGTGGGTGAAGTGATCACAAAGTGAGCTGTCAATCCATGTAATCAAAATTTAATTTACAGAATCGACCGGCTGGTCATGATATAGTTTCTCGAATCCATTCATTAGTTGAGGCGTGATTAATATAAACCACAGATACCTATAAATGTCTAAACTTTTAAATTTAGAACATTAATAGGAATAGATATGGTATGAATAGGATAAAAGTCATAGAGAATTCTAATCCAATACAAACAACCGCAGTATTGAAAGCAATTTCTAAACCGTAAACAGTAAAAGAAGATATAAAAAACATTTTATTCAAAACTGAAGACTACATAGCAGTATTCAACGGTACAAACACACACAAACTTTCAATAGCAGATATATTCACAAAACTTTTGTTTCGTAGCTCTCTCGTCACGATGGATTTGAATTTTTATCCATCCAAAGCGTTTTTAAAGTAGGGTGGGATATTTGAATTAGAAAACGCACTCGCTTATCAAAACTTTGGGAGCTTAATGTACTAGGGGGCAGTGACAATTAACTAGATTTAACTTGTCACTAAAATGGTTTGTATTCGAATTAGGAGAGTTTTAAATGGGAAAAAAAATTTGATAGAATTTTTGTATAGGATTTAGCTTTCAAATAAATTTAGCACTATAACAGATTATGTGTGGATGGTTTTTGATTCGATGTTTATTGTCGTCAGACTGAGCGTGCAAATCGCCAATCGTAGAACCGGTTTTGATTCAAATGTTAGGAAAAGTAGTTTTCAATTAATCATTGTTTAGTAGTAGTGCCCTTGCACATGGGACTGTTCAACATCATCATCTGCCTATCCTTTTCTCAACTATATTGGGGTCGGCTTCCAGTCAAACCAGACTCAGCTGAACACAGTATTACCATGGGGCTGTTGAAATTTAGTTTTCATGTCTTTACTTTAAATTGATTCATCAACTAGCTCCTGCCAGCAGCTTTGCTATCGTGGATATTGAAAATTTTAGTCTATGTGCTATCTATACTATTTTGTGCTATCTATCTATACCAATATCATAAAGTTGAGGAGTTTTTTTGTTTGCTTGAACGCGATAATCTCAGGAACGAATGAATAACTTCTTTTAGTTTTGGATAGCCCATTTATGGAGAAAGGCTATAGACTACTCGTATAACATCACGCTAATATCCAATAAAAGCGGAGCATTCATGAAAAATGAGACGCAGGTGAATTTACACGAATCGGCTCGTTCTAGACCGTATATGTGTATCTTTCGCTGTACCAAATTTTCTCTAGAATGTAGAGCAGTTCTGGCGTGATTGAGTAGCAAACATCCATTCATTCATCCATCCAAACTTTTGCATTTGTTATAATAGTATCAAGTAAGATGAATAATCCAACAATGTTTCTCAGAATCTTAGAATGTCACGTACAAATGTTGGTTTATAGTAAACACCATCGGCATGCCAAATTCAAATGCTTGTCACATCTAGATACATTGGAGTGATCAAAATTTGCACAGCGCTAAACCTCTTGAACAAACAACGATAAAATTTGGTTAACAGCACCCGTAGTGCTACAGTGTCTCTGATTATCTTGTTTTTGGGTATTGTACCTATGTGGAAATATACGGGAAGAAAGGTGAGACTGGGACGCAGCTTTGCCTTTTGTGGTCTTTAAATACAGATATTCTAATTAAAGAGGAGCGCGTGGCTAGATAATAACAGCCGCACGGGTCGATCTTCAAGGTTAAGCAACGCTTGTCAAGGTTGGTCTGTGGATGGGTGACCATTTTAACATACCGAGTTTGCCTCGGATAGCACGTTAAGCCGTTGGTCCCAGCTGTCATTTGTAGATGTTTGGCAGTCGTTACGGATAGTTAGAAGCCAGTAAATCCGATTCGTCTTGTAGTGAAATACCGTGTTACCCAGTTAATGGGTTGTGGAGGTCTGGTGGTAGCCGCTCCACGTAAAATACTGGTATTCAGCTAAGTCCAGTTTGACTGGAAGCCGACCCCAAAATAGTTGGGAAAAGGCTAGGCAGATGATATACAGATATTTTAATGCGTGCGTGCCAACTTGGTCACGATCAATCCGCCTTGCCTTTTCCCAACCATTTATGATGTGGCTGGCTTTCAGTTCAAACGGATTCAGCTGATCGCTAGTGTTTTATATGTAGCAAATGCTTACCTGATTTCCACAAATCAGTTCCCAGCTACTGGGTTGCGGAGGTCGATACTTCTTGGTCCGACTGGTGTCGGTTTTTTTTTTTCACTTGACTACCTGTATTATTTTCAGTTCTAAAAACATTTTTCAAAAAGATCTTCAATACGTTACGTTAGTTTATTTTTTAATTTTATTTGGATTTTTATAAACACTTTACCAGCTAACTTGAAAGCTAAGCGTGTTCTTTCATACCGCAACCTACCAGATGTTTCCATAGTTTTAAACCGAGATAATTTGCATCCTAACGCCTCAACAATCTCATTTTGGTACGAATTCGAATAAAACTGACATTCCATTACCGCTCCCACTTTTCACGAATAAAAATGTAAATAGAAAATGTACGGAACCCACCGAATGGTTCGCCTTATGAATTATTAAAGCCACCGAATAAAATTAAGGTTTTACTTGAGTATCGTGAAATTTACACTTTATTTTAGCTTTATTTTTTCTAATCATATTAATAAGCTATTTATATGGATTGAATCTAGGAGTTTTATTGGAAAATGATCCTTAAATTACTTGATAAATAAGAAAGAAAATTATCTGATACAGCTGTCTGTCTTTCTAGAAAGAAAACATATTAATTTGTTAGGTATATAAAATCTGCTAACAAATGGTTACAAAGAAGGTTACAAAGAAGGTTAAAAAGAAGAAAGCAAAAGCTTTCTTCTTTTTCCTTTGCATTAAACGAATGAATTATATTTTATTTGTAACAAAAGCGTTTTAATTTTTTTTTTATGAAGAACTTTTAACAAACTGAATGAACCTTGTGATTGAGACTTAGAATGGTTTTGATCTTCTTGTCATAGGCCTACAGAATGTTGTTCATATGTTTCAGAAAAGGTCATATTTTAGGTGATATACTGACCTAGACACACACAGCTTTACGGCACTTCGCACCCTGTATTCAACCCATACTTATACGTCCAACTAATTTTATTTACTACATAAAATATAATCCACAGAAAGTTCATACGAGACCCTGTCCAAGCATTGTACTAGGTATAATTCACTGCACTTCACGGTAACTGAACAAAATACTCGCAGAGAAGATGGCCGGTGGTGTCGAAAGATTCTGTAGTGATAAACTCTTACCTACCATACCTGCGGGTTTAAAAGGCCGAATCATAATATTAACCACACAACAGCCTGTCAAATTCCATTTTCATCTTTATCGAAAACGCTTTAGGTTTAAGGTTGATTGACGTTGACGTGACGTAATTGACAGTGACGGGTAGCGTGATGTGCTTTCTGATTCTGTTAAGTGGCCTTTTTAGACATCCTTATCTCCTTATGACCTATCATATTTAAGGCGAGCACTGAAAATCAGCGCCGTGCTTTAGGAGCGCACATTGCATAGCATCATGCTGAGTTGCTTTAGACACGACCTGCAACTGTCAAGGTTCTGAAATATTTGTATTTTTTTTTATTGCAAGTTTAACCTTAATATTATTTGTCCTTACCGAAATATTGGACTTATTGGTGAGCTTCCTTCCTTCGGTCTGTCCGCCGGTTTGTGTGATTGGATCGCAGATATCCTGAGAGATCGGTCTATCCGAGTGGTCATAGATGGCTGCTCGTCTGGACTGCTGGATATTAATGCCGGGGTTCCTCAGGGGTCGGTGCTTTCAGTAACACTGTTCTTGCTGCATATTAATGATCTGCTTAAACCCGGTACCTTTGGGTATGCAGACGACAGCACTGTTGCTGAGAGATACGTGTCCGACGCACGAGCTGGTGGGTCGCAGATCCGGTCTCTGCGGGAGGCAATGGTTGAGCGCTTGAACGTGTCCTTACAGGCTGTCTCTGAATGGGGCGATGCCAATCTGGTCAAGTTCAATGCTGCTAAGACCCAAGCGTGTCTATTTTCCGCCAAAAGGAACCAATTCCACCCAGCTCCATCTTTTCCTTTTCATCCGAGGTTTAACTGTGCCGATAACCGACCTACTTGAGTTTCTTGGGGTTACATTAACATCTACTCTCAATTTTGGCCCTTACATAGAGGCAAAAGCTCAAGTGGCTGCAAGGAAGTTGGGGATTCTATCAAAGGTAAGACGATACTTCACGCCGGAACAGCTGCTTAAAATATATCAAGCGCAAGTTCGATCGTGTATGGAATACTGCTTTCATCTTTGGGATGGATCTGCTAGATACCAACTCGATGCCCTTGAGTCAATTGAGAATCGAGCCAAGAGGAGAGTTTTTTACCGGTTGCATTTTGGGGAATGTGCGACGGAATCGCATAATTTAATTCCGCCAAGCCCGTTCCATCATCGGACCACAAGACGAACGGCGATGTGCCACCGGTACACGGTTGATATCCCCACCCATGCGCACAAAACGTTTGGGTAACACATTCATAATGCGTACAGCTAAGGAGTGGAATTCCCTGACAGAGTCTGTGTTTCCTGATAGCTACAACCCGGGAGTATTTAAGTCAAGAGTGAATAGGTTATTTCTAGGCAAGCGTGCTCCATCTTCAAACACATCATCGCTTACCATCAGGTGAGATAGTGGTGAAACGCGTGCCTATCTATAGTAAAAAAAAAATATTTAAGTAGTACTTATGTTATCGTTAAAGAATTTTAGTTTAAGTTAATGGTTTGTATTCATGTCAGTTTTGTGACAATAAATGCTTTTCTATCTTATTTCTTTTTATAGCGTAGTAATTTTCTCATGGTGGACCCACCGGTCCACCTTAAACCTTCAAGGTGGATCTTTAATAACAATGATCTGGTGCTTACCAGATCAGCGTTATCATAGTCGCGGTAATACTCTAGGTCTAAATTTAGCAACGCTTGTGAAAATTTCAGCTATTGACTTATTTAACGATAGAGATGAAAATAACCATGCAAACAATTTCTCACAGATTACAGATAGATAGTTGCTACACAGTAGCACAAATCCCAAAAGTCCTTCTATAAAACTTACCGACTCAAATAAATAATGTATGGAGGCAAACGCTGACATTTACTGGCTATAGACGGCTCTTACAGCCAGTCTATATGCATAGTGCATGCCTTTGACCTAGAGGGAGGTTACCCCTGAATATATTCTACGGCGGATTTAAAGTTGAGCTGGGTGGAGAGAGGTGTGATAGCTCTACATATTTTTTTTTTTTTTGAATTTTACAATATAAAAAGTAGTGTGTATTAGGTAGGAAATATTATAATTTCATAGAATATTAAAAAGTGACATTAACGTCATCATAATCAGCATTTTTCGCTTTTCTTTTTAATTTTGCGGGCTCTCTTAGATGAGTTCAAGACATTTTATTAAAAAATAGTGTATAAAACAGACGTTTTATATAAAACCACACAAATCGAAGAGTCAATTGTTGTAAAGAATCCCAAGAAAAACTTGAACGCGTATTGCTATGAGATTTCGTTTGATAAGGACACCATGATCCAAATTCATTTGTTGCGACATCTTTTTATACTGTTATATGCAAACTTCGCAAATCCTACAAGCACACAAGCAAAACTTTTAATAAGTTAGTTGTTACAATAGTCTGATATCACCGTCGTTATAAAACCAGTCTGTTCGGAGATTTCTTTTCAATTAAGTCTTCTTAGCGTGTCGGTAGCAAGTAGACTAATTCAGTTTTTTTTTGGTCCAGTACTCAGCAATAGTAACACCATTTGCTGACACAGCCATAAGGTCATCACAAGTACAAGTGACAGGGCATGCGACTCAAGGTAAAAGGTGGGCCATGGACTGCGGGGTGACGCCACACGACCATTGAAGATCGGAGCCAACCGAGAACCCCTACCTGAGGAGGTTATCTTTACTGTGACCGACCTTAGTCCGAAGTCTATTTAGATTTTTCCAAGTCGGCCACGGCAGCGCGTGCCTAGGTGGGGCGATATGCGAAGGCAGTTATGCAGCTCCAAGTCGAAAAGATGCGAACTTTCGCATCTTTTCGACTTGAAGTTGCCGATAGATGGACTCACGCTTTCGAAATTGTGCATTGGGTGGTATGAGTTCTTATCTAATTTTGCCCTTTCCAGACGGCTTGTAATAGTCCTGCGGGGTTTTGGGGGCGGAACGCTGATTAGTGGATAGTTAACTCTGTCAAAAAATTGGCCCAAAAGGTTTGCAAGTTCAGTTATAATAGAAAAACATTTACGACTAGTTCGATTCATTTAAGTAAGAGTACGTTGAAGTACTAAAGTGAAGGCGATTATGTCTTTCAACGTTTCTCTTTAGTTATGTTTTTAATATGCTAAATTATGACGCGCATCGTTGGACTATATTAAGAAAAAATGTACGGCGATGATTCCATATAGTTCATTGTAGAAATTGCGACTGTATAGAGGCACGAAACCCTATAAATCTAAAGTAGAGTATCCTTCCTGCCGGCACAACTACTATACATCTACAGTACTAACTTGCGGCAATAGACGCCAGAGCCGCGGGCGCTACAGATTCACCGAGAATATTGCTCGCACAGATAAAAAATGTAGACGTAAGTAATTAAAAAAGCTCGTAATTATTCCGCAGTACGACATCGTCTGTGCCATCCATCATGTGAGGGGAAAAATATAGTTGAGCAGTATGTCTGAAGTAAAATATGTTATGGTGATAATATGGGCCTACATATTATTTTTCCACTCTTCAATTACTATAAAATCATACCACAAGTAAATTTATGGGAAAATAGCTTCTAATCGCGTATTCGTCTGCGTGGACTTAAGAATTGAATCTAGACGAATATTAAAAAGTGTTTTCCTATGTACTAATACAATAATGAATAGTATTGTAAGTGTTCGCTTTGAGGAGCTCGTGGCTAAATAATAACAGCCGCACGGGTCGATCTTTAAGGTTAAGCTAGGCTTGCCAAGGTTGGTCTGTGGATGGGTGACCATCTTAATATACCGAGTTTCCTCCGTGCCTCGAAAAGCACGTTAAGCCGTTGATCCCGGCTGTCATTTGTAGATCTTTGGCAGTCGTTACGGATTGTCAGAAGCCAGTAAATCTGACTCCAGTCTTCCCAAGAAGTACCGTGTTAATGGGTTGTGGAGGTCTGGTAGGCAGCCGCTCCACGTAAAACACTGGTATTCATCTGAATCCGATTTGACTGGAAGCCGACCCCAATATAGTTTGGAAAAGGCTAGGCAGACGATTCGCTCCGAAATAGCTACAACCTGGGAGTCTTTAAATCAAGAGTGAATAGGTTATTTCTAGGCAAGCGTGCTCCATCTTCGACCACATCCTCGCTTACCATCAGGTGAGATAGTGGTCAAACGCGTGCCTATCAATAGTAAAAAAAAAATATATAAAAAAAAAAAAAATTTTCTTCATGATTCTGGTCTCTTGAGGTAACAGGAACAGTTGATCACGTGACATTTTGACAGCATTTTGACGTTTCGATAATCGCATTCGCTACGCTGCCGCTGACAGAATAACGCTGTTTAGAGACAATGTTAGTATTCAAGTCATTGTCACTGTTTAGAACGTGCAGGAACTATAGGTAGCAACACAGGTTAGTTTTCAAGGATATCGTAAAGGATGTTCCACACTTTAGCCGGGACGTGGCCGTGCAGTGCCGTGTCAGGGCAGTGACCGTGCATCCGTGTCCCGTCAGGGAAGCTACCGGGCCGTGGCTGAGCTGTGCACGTGCCGCTCATTTGTCAGTTTGTTTTTGTTTGCCACGCGCACAAAAAGGCACGCGTTGGAGAAAAGTGATTTCACCAATGGAGAGATTATTCGTTTTTTTAAGTTTGGGCAGTTGAAAAAAACACTAGATTTAATTTGGCCAACTAACCATTTATTTACAAATAGTGTCTCAATAGTTAGCTATTGAGGAAATTCAAATAAATGCGAAATCCATTATATTTATAGGTTTAGTAGATTTTCTGTTTTTTAATAAAGATATATAATCATTGGTATATTAAAAACAGTTACAAACAGAAAGTAATTTAAGCGAATCAGTACTAATTTTCTGCACCAAAAAATAGTTTTATAATACTTTAATCAAAGGGATGCTTCTGAAACATATGCCAACAATTTGTATTCTCCCCAAAGCTTCAACGTACAACCTTGTTTACGATCATTCTTAGAGATAACATATCTCTATGGTATACTCCTTGTGATTCACCTGGAAGTAACATCTTCCTTTATGGTGCCCGTGTCTGGGAAGTTACAGTAACTAGTTACTTGTGTTATGTTTATGACAATGTGTGTTGGTAACTTATGGTGGCTCTTTTCCTTGTGAAGTAAGAATGGAAGTATTATTTTCATATTAGCTTCTGCCAGATGCTTCGCCCGCTTAATCCCTAGGAAACATACTCCCGGGATATATACTCCGGGATGTGGAGGCCTGGTAGTAGTGGTAGGCAGCCGCTCCACGTAAAACACTGGTATTCAGCTGAATCCGGTTTGACTGGAAGCCGACCCCAATATAGTTGGGAAAAGGCTAGGCAGATGATGTAATTCTAGACTAGAATCTACCTCTGTGGAAAATTTCATGAAGATCTTTTTAGGCGTTCTGACGTGTAATACATAGTAACAAAAATCCATCTTCACAGACTTTCGTATTTTTACTATTGGTTTTGTGTTTTCTTTTTCGTGTGTTTCTTGCTATTGCTGTGGACTAACAAGATTTCAAATTTTACGAAAATAGAAGGTTTGTAGAGTAAGGCCTTCTGCAGTTATGGGGCTCTACTCAGATCAGAAAACTTTTTAACATTGAAAGCGTTATGAGTTTGTACGTTTTGTCAGTTCAAAGGCAATTTTTTGTTGGACTTTGGCTTTAATGTGATGGTTATGCCTCGTACATCGCTCTTAATGGTTTTTTTCTACATAAATATTGTTAAACTAGTAGCTGCTCGCAACTCCAATCGCGTAATTATTTCAGGGAGACATACTCCCGGGATAAATAGTATCCTATAATCTTTTCAAAGATATGGTTTACCTGTGCGCCAAGTTTCACCCAAATCCGTTCAGCCGTTAAAACGTGAAGATGTAACAAACAAACAAACTCACTTTCTTATATTCTACAAGCTGATCCTGGCAAACGTTGTTTTGCCATATTACCTATTCTCAGACCTACCAAATACACCAAAAAAAAATCATACAAATCGGTCAAGCCGTTTCGGAGTTTGATAAAAAACACTGTGACAAGAGAATTTAATTTATTAGAAAAATAATATAATGGAACAGACATACCGAACATACATATGGAACGAATTTAGAAATTATTTGTTTAAATAATTGTAATTCAACACAATCGTTTAGTAACTTCTCCATATTAAATATGTAACCTACTTTCGCTGTTGTCACTAATGAAGCATATTAGATATTGACTACTGTGTACAGTAATAATTGGACTTCAGATTGATGTATAATATATTGTCATAGCTGTGCTGAATTGTCTTAGTCTGTAGTCTGTCACTGTACTTTTTAAAATAAAATAAATAAATACTCTTTATTATACAAAATACACAAAAATTACATTAGCACCTATCATACGAGTAAAAATTGAAGGGTGTAACAAATGGGTCTAATATTAGTTCAACACAACGATAGATGCAGTATGCCTAAGTATGTATCAATTATCATTGAGAGAGATTATTTGTTACTATGGTGTTCTGTTTGATAACGTCATCGTCAGTTTTAGCCGGTATGTCAAAATTTAATTCAAAAAGTTGAATTGAGTTCTTGGCACACAGCAGATTGACTGGATGATATTTCGATCAAAGATTGATATCAAAATTTTAACAGGATGACACCTAATTAATTTCAGGAAACTCTTACGGCGCATACATCGCATCATTATCAGTCTCTTACTTTTATTGAAATTTGTTTGAAGTTGACGTAGCACGTCTTCTTTCAATCAACATGGCTGGGTCTCAGCACAACCGTAGCTGAGTACCAGTATTTAATATGGAGCGTTTGCCTATCTGACCATCATTAACCGGTATCTGGGTTTACTCGGTACCCCTTGGCATTGTCAGGATTGCGGAATTTGTTTGAAAGAGTCACCGCGGCCCTGAAACGCAAAGGGCATTAAGAGAAACACGGATGGGTTTTAGTCAGTAACAGTCTGACACTCGATTCTGCTACGCCCCAAGCGGGAGGAGTCATTTGACGATATCCCATCCTTACAAAAAACCCCTTGGCAAAACTGGTATTACATTTTTAAGCTTCTATTTGTAACTCATGTCACAGATCTACGTACAGACGGACGAGTGGAATGGATGGTCATCCATCTACGAACCGAACTCGATAATAAGTCTTCATCCATACTTTTCTATTAATCGTCACCTGTTGTTTCCTCTTTTCAAGCCATATAGGTAATCTTAGGAACAACCCACGCTTCATAATATTACACAATACATCTAACCTACCTATCTGCTTAGTACCTATAACATCGGGATGATAGTCGTGAGCGAGCTCCACACAGCTCCATGAGATCACATCAAATATTGGAAAAACCATGAGTGTTTCACAAACTCCATACAGGGAAACATGGCTTCTATTTCAAATATTTGAAGGTATCTCTAGCTTTAGTAGTTTTGGTTTTGAATATCTTATCCTGTTGATATTACGAATGTGAATTGAAAGGGAACTGGTTGTCTTGGTATGGCTATTTGAAGAGGAGGGATGAAAAGCATGTTACTTAATAAACGTGGGCAGTTTATAAACGTGGATGGATTGGGAGGTCAAGAAAAAGATGGATGTGTTTGTCTGTGTTTCCAACCGCTTACAACCCTAATCTCTTCAAAGTTAAGTGAACAGGCTCCTTCTGCTCGCTCCATCGTAGACTTTGTCTCTGGCAGCTCTGACATAGACTAGAGTCAAGAGCAAACCCACAACAAATAAAAAAGGATGGATAGTGTGAGGAGTAACATGAAAAAAGGATGTAAATGATAGCGTGACGGCTGACAGGGCAGAATAGAAGAAAAACACGTGTTGTGCCGATCCCATGTAATAGCAGAAAGAAGACTTGAGTTAAGAGATAGTGATGTATCTCAGTAGTCATTAACACTCTTACGTACTAATTACATCTATAACTGACCTATTAGCTTTTTACCGCGTTCGATACAGAGTTCGATATTTTTCGTGATCCTAGTATTATATCTTGTTTTAAAGGTATCCCATCATTTATCATTCTTTTCCTATATTATTATAATCGTGTTGTTCTTCTTTAACGTAACAGCTAATATATCAGAATAACAAATCTATACTAATATTTAAATCTGAAGAGTTTGTTTGTTTACTTGAACGCGCTAATCTCAGGAACTTCTGGTCCGATTTGAAAAATTATTTCAGTGTTAGATAGCCCATTTATCGAGAAAGGCTATACGCTATATATTATCATGCTAAAACCAATAAGAGTGGAGCAGTAATGAAAATTGTACCGCAGACGAAGTTGCGCAGGTCAACTAGTAATACATAAAGATATTGGAAGCCTGAATCACTCACTTCTGGGCATTTACCTGATCTTTGTTTATTCTATCCTACTCTTTTAAAATACTTGATCTATCATCAAACTTCTCAAGTATTACCACCACCGATATTTCAAGGGAAACCTTAGCACGCAGTCCTAAGAGCAGATGTAAATACTTACCTATAATTAAACAGTTTATCAGTTACCATATATCACGTTGGTATTTACTTCTAACCTCACGTCTCACGGTAACCGCTCTTAATCTATACCAATTTACTCGTACATACCCAATATATCTTGACACTTTAATACTAGCGCTGCTTGTAAAGGAACTTGTGACTATTTAGACACGTTTAAGTTTAGTTCCATTTTTGGCCGTGGTTCAAGAGAAACTGGGCACTATCTACATGTTTGTAATTTGTTAATAAGTACGTGTTTGTAACTCATCCGATTACGAAGTATTATTTGGTATTAGTTTTGCGATTTGTAGACTTAAGTCGTGTTTACTTTAGGCTATAAGTTATATCTTGAAACCTATTATTTTTCGTGAGCACACGTGAGTGCCATTGCTCGTCAACTGAAATTGACGCATAATGGCATCCCATACCAAATCACGCGGTTTAAACTTCTTTTTTTTTTAAACGCAGTATTTAATATCCTATGGCCCCGATCGACCAACCAACATGGCGGCCGCCGATTTTTTTACAATAAAACTATTCAATTGTTGTTGCGTCGCGACGGCTAATGCGCCCGGGAGAGCACAGGTTAAAAGACTTACACTTGTGGCGACATCTTTACCACCACATGATGTGACCCAAATACTTTATTGCACTATCTAAGTAATTCTCCGCGCGATTTGGACATACACAAGTTGGTACTTTTTTTTTTTTTTTGCCGCGATGGTAAATCGTCATGGATGTCCCTCGCCTGGGGCGGGCGAAGGGGTCTGTCAGACTCTTACTGACTAAAAACCACCCCAGTGTTCTTTCTCACACTTCCATAATCCCCGGCTAGTGCCCGCGTATGCGCAACGTCCAGTAGGGGCGCGTCTGGAACAATACGCGCCACCGTCTCGGTACTAGCCCAACAACAAAACATTAGGCGGTTGTTTATAATCAAATTGCCATTATTACCGACTATAGCACTCACAAGATTTTTAAAGTAAATTAGCCTTAAGCGTTCCATCTGCATCGGCTGTTTGTTTATCTTGTGAAAGCATGAAGTACCGTGTCCTAAACACATGAACATTCATCACCATTTTAGAGTTTCTGGAAGCTAACATATAATATTAAGTTACTCCTATACAACATAAAAGATGGCTGACAGATTTCCGATAAACCACAGAAGTTTTGATTAACACATAAGAAAATACAGCTGACATATCAACTCCCAAAATAACGAAATATAAAAGGAACCCTAATAAAAAGTCTCTACAAACTTTTCCTTTGAGTGTTAGGGCACCCTCATACTGCGATTCCACGCAACGCGATGATGCTTGAAGAGGTCAGTTGTTTTGCGCTGCAAAGGCTAAATCAAAAAAATTGGGGATGCAGATGGAAGGTATTCTATATGTCCCCTTTTTTCTCTTTTTCTTTTCTTACGATGAGGTTGAAGATTGAAATGAAGTGAAAGTCCTCCCCCCTGGCCCCCTGACCTCGCTCAGCGCAAGGAATTCTATTGGTTCTAAACAAACACATCCCGCGTCACGTACACTCGCCCATCTCAGGGGGTCTAGAGGCCACTTTAGCAGAATCAGAAAGCACATCACGCTGTTCGTCACTGGCAAATTTTCCCAATCAACCTTGAACCTAATGCGTTAGCGATAAAGATGAAAATGCAATTTGACAGACTGTTGTGTGGTTAACATAACGATTCTAATATGATTCGGCTAAAGTGGACTTTTTAGACTCGCTGGTGAAAACGCAGCCTTACCGCCGTAAATCAAGCTTTTGTTCATATGACCAGCTTTTGTTTTCTACAAACTACCATTGTGATACAAGATGAAAATCGTGTAGAGAATGCGTACTACATTCTCTACACAATATTCATCATAGGTACAAACCTATTATGAATATGCTACAAAGCAAGGTAGGGTACTCCTAGCTTTGTTTAATTTCTACTTGGGAACTGTTGCTAGATAAGTTAGGGAACTTTGAAGCACATGGATTCCCTGTAACCCATTAACAATTTCTTTTTTTTTTTTGTCGATGGCCACTCGCAGTTTCAACCCTAGAGGGTTGTCAACTACTGAACCGGACTTGCCTGTGTGGGCCTCAAGAATTTAAGGCCCCCAGCCGAGGCTACAAAAATTATACATTCAGTCAAAAAAGTATCGGGAATGGATGATTTGTTTATGGTTCCAAATTCAAATTTTTGTTTTTTTGTAGTTGTTAGATTGGCACAACTGTTTTCCATTTTGGCGCGGAGTTTGAGTTGCATCTGTTATTTATATTAAATACAGTGCTGGTTTTAGTAATATCATATATAGTGTGTATTGCGAATTTCATAATGGACAAAAATATCGAACAAAGAGTTTGTCTTAAATTTTGCATCGCCAATGGAATTTCGTGTTCGGAGTCACTGAAAATGTTACAGAAGGCTTACGGTGAATCGACTTTATCAATCGGTCGAGATGTGATGGAAGATTTTCCTCGCTCTGGTAGGCCGTCAACGTCTGCAACTGAAGTTAACATCGCAAAAGTGAACGAAATAGTGACTGAAAATCCCCATTCAACTCTGAGAGAGATAGCCGCCGAACTTTCTGTATCTCACGAGTCGATCCGTACCATTTTAACTAATCATTTGGGTATGAAACATGTTGCTGCTCGGCTAGTCCCAAAAGATCTGAATTTTCTCCAAAAACTCAATCGCATGAAAGTCGCTGAGGACATGCTAGAACGAGTCAGTTCGGACCCAACATTCATGAAACGCATTGTTACTGGTGACGAGACGTGGGTTTACGAGTTTGACATGCAAACTAGTCAACAAGCTTCGGAGTGGTGGCTTCCAACTGAACCGAAACCGAAAAAACCACGCCAAAGTCGATCAAAAGTCAAAGTCATGTTGACTGTTTTCTTTGACTATCGCGGTGTTGTGCACTCTGAATTCTTATCGGAAGGTCTAACGGTAAATAAAGAATATTATTTGAGCGTTATGCGGCGTTTAAGAGAGCGAATTCGACGAAAAAGGCCAGATTTGTGGAAAGAAAATTCTTGGATTTTGCACCACGACAATGCGCCTTCAAACAACGTCACACGCGTGACGTCATCTGGCTTGGTAAATTTGGTACTTTTTTACCAAGCCAGATAACGTCACGCGTGTCTTCAACTCGCTGTATCTCCTTTATTTCTAGTAAAATAGATATAATCCTAGTTTTTTTTAGTAAAATACCCCATTGGAAAGTATATCCTTTCAGATAAAATAAGAATTTTTCAAATCGGTTCGTAAATGACGGAGTTCTGAGTAGCAAAACATAAAAAATACAACTGAATTGAGAACCTCCTCCTTTTTTGAAGTCGGTTAAAAATGGCTTCGAGAAAAGGATGGTACGGCCGTGCCTATTTTTTGCTCGACTTGGCAGGGGCACTTCCGTGCCCCCAGATGAAGAAACAATTCCTATATTTAGATGAACAGAATTGCAGGATTTTCACTTTTCAGAAAAATAAGGTCTTTCAAACCATGATTTTTGTGGTGAAATAGACAGTCTAGAAATATTACCTGTGTTTTTAGGTAACAAAAAAGAGAACGAGAAAAAAAGGTCAAATACCAGAGCAAACTGTTTGGAAGTATTTTAGCTTATCCGAAGGGTTCAATTTAATAAGTAGACAAAATGGAAAAGAAAAAGCATGTAGAAACACGATTCATTTCTAATCATACTCGAAACTGTCTGTACACTTAGTAGTAACGTGAGTTTTTGCATTTAATTTTTATCTTTTGGATTACCTCAATTTTTTCTCATTACATTACATGTATACTTCTTTTATTCACAAAAACAACTCATCATCATATCAGCCGAAAGACGTCAACTGCTGGATATAGGCCTCCCCCAAGCGTCGCCACAACTACCAGTCCTGTGCGTCTCGCATCCATCGGCTACCCGCTACCTTCACCAGGTCATCGTTTTACCTTGTGGAAGAGATGCCAACTTTGCGTCTTCCGGTACGCTATCGCCACTCCAGAACTTTGTGGCCCTATCGTTCTGCGAGCAATATGCCCTGTCCATAGCCACTTTAGTTTGGCGATCCTTCGCGATATGTCGGTAACCTTGGTACTCTTGCGGATATCATCATTTCTGATTCTATCACGCAAGGAAACCACTCACAACAACATATTAAGAACTGTGCCAAAACACCAGCCAAGTACGAGTCAGACTCGCACACGAAGGGTTCCGTACCGTAAACCTTAATTTTTATTATGTGATGTTATAGCGGCTATAGAAATACACAATCTGTGAAAGTTTCAACTGTATCCTATTACGGTTTTTGAGATATAGCCCGCTGACAGACAGACGGACGGACGGACTGACAGCGGAGGCTTTGTAATAGGGTTCCGTTAGTTACCCTTTGGGTACGGAACCCTGATATAACAGCTCATTAGCCAAGAAAAGTGTCAATAGCCAATAACTGAACTAAAATGTTTCATCAGTAGATGGTCAGCTGTGCCATACAGTCATCATCTTGGCTATTAAATTCCATTTAAGTAAGAAGCAACGTAATTCCATCACCATTTTCATTTTAAAAAGGCGCTACGGGCAGCTGGTGCATCTTTACATAGAAAAGAGATTCACTAATCTCTTGGCTCTCAAGTTCTATTGCTCTGGATAGTAATCGCATTTTCAGGCGGTTTGCACACGAAAGTTTATGGTTATGTGAATGACGTTTTTTTATCTTATTAGGCTGTTATGCCTGGGAATGGAAATACAAATAGTTGATAAAATATGGCAGTCGGAAAATATGCTTGTAGAGGAAGAAAGAAAGTATATAAATTCGTCATAGTACATGAAACATGATGAAGAATTGGTATGCAAAACCAAATTTGCGATTTTAGCAATTTGTCACAAATAAAATGCTGTCTAACGCTTGGTATTTTATTTCATAAAGGATATTGACTCTTTCAAGTGCTGCCACTTCAACCGGTCCTGTGCTTCCCGCATCCAATGGATTCCCACGCATATTTACTCTCGAAGCTTAAGTAAACGGAATAATAAATAGGTAAACCCAGATTATGAAGA
Source organism: Lacanobia oleracea (assembly GCA_950371165.1). NCBI lineage: Eukaryota > Metazoa > Arthropoda > Insecta > Lepidoptera > Noctuidae > Lacanobia > Lacanobia oleracea. The sequence continues at coordinate 9,036,708 of OX493408.1, forward strand.
ACTATTTATTCTTGCGGTTTTAATCCAAAACGCAACGAACGTGCTTTTCATAGAAAAACGAGATTGAAGCATTCCCAACACTTTCAATCCTATTTACTTTGTGAAGGAAAACAGGAGAATGAACGTTACTATGCATCCGAAATTGTGAACAAAATGCGCCCATAGTATGAAAATCTTGCTCGCATCATGTTTAAAACAAATACGTACCAAATTGGATGACACCAAGGGAATTGTATAGGAATTTGTGCAAAACACCTCCCGTATGTGTTATGTATGAACGCAGAGCTCGACAATGCCCTCTCTACCACCGCGGCGTCTCGGTATTTTGTGTATGAGGGTGATACAATTTGATAGTAAATTAGATGGCTATGGGCCGCTAGCTCTCCTTTCAGAGAATAAGGGATCGTGGCAGGATTTTGTCTTTTATTTTTTAGGGTTTTGCTGAGTCTTGTAGTGTTTTTTGAGATGATTTTGTTAACGACAAAATTTGAATACACCGGAGCTGCTTCTACTGTTTTAACGGTACATTATTTTACTAATACTAAATATTCAGAGAAGGAATGGTAGGCTTACACAACACTGGCGGCGACCTTTCACGTCCGGCCCTAGTTCAATCCATGGTCCGGAGTGAGGAGGCATGGCTAACAGTCACCTTTTTTTGTGAAGCAGTAATGCAAGCAAAGGAGGAAGCGGGAAAGAGATGTCAGCATATATGACGGGGCCTGCAGAAGCCAGTGTCTGCCAAAGTTGCGGAATTCTTCGAGTTACCGCGGCCTTGGAACGCTATGGGCTTTTGGAGGAGCACGGGTAGGTTTTAGACAGTAAGAGGCACACCACGTCCGCCGACGCGGCCGTTCCGCACACAATACATAATTATTGCATAATTGCACATGGATTTGGATGGGTTCAGTATTTAAAAGTGTGTTTTGACATAAATTTTTAACCGACTTTAAAAAAGAGGAAGTTATTATGTTCGGCTGTATGTTTATTTATTTGATATTGAAAAGTTTTTTTTTTTATTTCTTTGCGGCTGCGTAGTTGAGAACTGGTAAGTTTTGCATGCACCAACGCTTCTATACTCCAAGATTTGGTTTAATTACGTCTATCTGGTGTAGTTTAGAGTGATGTGCTTTTGCTTTTTGGATTTGAGTCTTGACGCTAGGCAACTTCATCGAGCGCCTAGCAGGGCAAAGTGGTGTGCACCAGAGAGCGAAGAATTGCGATGGATGGACCTAAAAATATGTCTTCTGTGGGTTTTTTGAGCAAATGAACCAGGATTTCAGACAGAAGAAAAAGTGGCGAATGATCGTAAGGTGAGCCACAACTGCCCCAACAGAAGTCACAATGAGATGATCGCGACTTTGTCAAGAGTCACCTAACGAAGAAGAAAGTCAACTCAGCTCTCCTTTCGAAGGCATGCTGGTAGTGAATTCTATAACTATCAGCATACCTTCGAAATCACACACATCAACTTGGTACTATTTTTTCAGTTTCTTCTCCTTGTTTAGTATATATGAGAGTACATTAACTGGTAAATAAAATAAAATCTTTCACTGGCTTTTTCTTTTGATACGACAAAAACGCAGCGTTTCTGCCGCCAGTTTGCAGAATCCAAAACTGACTCAAGTGTATTTAGACGATAAAGAAACTCGGTGAATACTCGTACGACTACCATTGCAATGAAACGCAAAGAATAACATTGCACTGAGAAAGTTGTTTCAGACTAGTTTTATATTTGCAATTTTATAGTGCCTTATTTTTGCGTCGTCTTTAAAATAAGCTTCATTGATTTAAAGTAGATTAAATGATTTCATTAAGTATAAAGAAATCAAATACACTTATTTCAACAAATGATGAACCCTCCGTTTAAAAATTTAATTCAGTGACTTGCAAGTTTAAAGGCATGGATTTGAATCCAGCCAGGCGCTTTATTTTGTGTATTTATTTCACTACCAGTGTTCCCAAAATTGTAGAGGTATGAATCCGAATCGTAAAGAAACCTAAAATTTGAAAGCATGCAACATTTCTCTTAGAAGTATTTCTATGCTCCTAGCGGTATAAACATTATATTATAGGCTGATTATGGTTATGCTTATGTTACTCGCCTAGCTGGCAACTGTTTCTACATAATCCCTATTCATGTACATTCAGTCAAAAAAGTATCGGGAATGGATGATTTGTTTATGGTTCCAAATTCAAATTTTTGTTTTTTTGTAGTTGTTAGATTGGCACAACTGTTTTCCATTTTGGCGCGGAGTTTGAGTTGCATCTGTTATTTATATTAAATACAGTGCTGGTTTTAGTAATATCATATACAGGGTAATTTGTAAAATACCAGAAACCTCTTAGGCAGTGAAAGTACTCATGATTATAAGCGACTTTTACTTTGGGAAAACTCCGAAAGCTCGAGAAAAATATCAGCTGTTTCATACATTTTCATTGGCTAAATATTGCATTTTGTATGAAACAGTTGATATTTTTTTCGAGATTTCGGAGTTTTCCCAAAGTAAAAGTCGCTTATAATCATGAGTACTTTCACTGCCTAAGAGGTTTCTGGTATTTTACAAATTACCCTGTATAGTGTGTATTGCGAATTTCATAATGGACAAAAATATCGAACAAAGAGTTTGTCTTAAATTTTGCATCGCCAATGGAATTTCGTGTTCGGAGTCACTGAAAATGTTACAGAAGGCTTACGGTGAATCGACTTTATCAAAAACTCGTGCTTATGAGTGGTTCAAAACGTTCAAAAGCGGTCGAGATGTGATGGAAGATTTGCCTCGCTCTGGTAGGCCGTCAACGTCTGCAACTGAAGTTAACATCGCAAAAGTGAAGGAAATAGTGACTGAAAATCCCCATTCAACTCTGAGAGAGATAGCCGCCGAACTTTCTGTATCTCACGAGTCGATCCGTACCATTTTAACTAATTATTTGGGTATGAAACATGTTGCTGCTCGGCTAGTCCCAAAAGAAAATTCTTGGATTTTGCACCACGACAATGCGCCTTCGCACAAGGCTATCATTGTGAACGAATTTTTAACCAAACACTCAACAAATACCATCCAGCAACCACCATATTCACCAGATATGGCTCCTGCTGACTTTTTTCTTTTTCCTAAACTCAAATTACCACTTCGTGGCACCCGTTTTCAATCTATAGAAGACATAAAGGAGAATTCGCGGCGAGATCTGAACTCAATTCCGGAAGCAGCGTTTAAAAAATGTTTTGATGAATGGATTATTCGTTGGCGCAAGTGTATCGTTTCTAAAGGAGCATACTTTGAAGGTGATGAAATAAATTTGGATGAATAACAGACATTTTGTGTATTATTGATCTTTTCCCGGTACTTTCTTGACAGAGTAGTATATAAAGCAAGCCTCCGACCAGCTTGGGACCTCGAGGCCCACCGGCCTCTGACAGGGTGCTATCGGTGGAAGTGTGCAATCCATTAACGAAAATGTCATGCGCTCATACTTTCAAAGTATTTGACAAAATGTACTGAGTAGCTGATTTTTTATAATATAGTAAAAGTTAAAAATATAGTAAAAGTTTTTCGTGATGACGAGTACAATAACCCCTTCAGAAGTGTTGCGTTTATTCTCTAGTTACACGTTGTATATGCTACATCTGTATCATAATACAGCCAGCCTATTCTGTAAAATCTCACCAAATAAAATTTAGTTAAAGTGAGCAGTGGTGGCCGGGTGGTAATGAGCAGTGGTGGCCCGGTGGTAATGGCTGCGACTTACGAGTTGTAGGTCGTAGGTTCGAACCCAGGCAGGCGCTTTACTTTGTGTAAATTATTTCATCACTACTGCTCTCAAAACGGAAAAGGAAAACATCATGAGGAAACCGGCATGTCCTAGAACCAAAAATTAGAAGACATGTGACATTTACCAACCCGCACTGGGCCCGCGTGGTGGATTACGGCCCACTCTCTCAATGAGAGGAGGCCTGTGTCCCAGCAATGGGAACATTATAGGCTGATTATGCTTATGCTATGAGCGTGAAGGGAGTTGTCATTCTTCCCAGAAGGTATGTATTGACATCTCACTACAAACTCATCTGAGTTTTCACGGTGAGAAGTATATGTATACAGAATAGCACTGTTGGTAAACGATGGATGTGTCATTTAAATACCTTCTCAGTTAGAACTCATTCAAAGCCCTATATCATTTGCAAACAACTGGCATGTGTATAAAATATTTAACATGCAAAATACTGGCTTAAAATTCCCTTGAACAGGTACCTACACTCTTATTACAAACTCCCACACACCCAAGTGTAATGAGTATAATGATACTTACCTACGTACCTACCCACTTGTGTAAAGATATTTTACTTATCACATTTTCGCCTCCCTCTCACCTTCATTACAGGCTTTCCTGAAACGATTTTCCACCTTTTACCGCACTCAAAATCAATGTAAAGTAATGCATGCGAAGCCACGATTTAATATGCTTCTTTTCAGGTGCTGTGTCTATAGGAATTTAGCTGTGTTTGTGTAAATATATATACTAATATTATATATCTGAAGTTTGTTTGTTTGGTGGAATTTAATATGCTTCTTTTCAGGTGCTGTTTCAATAGATATTTAGCTGTCTTTGTGTAAATATATATACTAATATTATATATCTGAAGAGTTCGTTTGTTTGGTTTTAATTTAAAAAAAATATTTTAGTGTTGGATAGCACATATTTTATTGAGTAAGGACACAGGCTACGACCAATAGAAGCGTTGCATTAAAGACGAAAGATGAAGTTGCATGGGTCAGCTGGTTGGTAAATAAAATAATTTATTCGTTTTCGTTAGTCGTAGTAGAAACGAATAGGCCATTTAGTTACTAAACATTTGAAATACCTGTTTTATCCGAAGGTTTAAGCAGAGGTGTACCTATGTAGAATAACATCCCTTCAGGTATTTTAATGCACCATCGGCTAGAAGGGGTCAACACCAACCTTAATAACAATAAGGGGGTGAAAAAAAAAAGGGGTTACTTTCTCTGCCTACACAAATACTTAGCTTTTTCTCAAATACCGATTTAAACAAATTCAATTAAGGCAGAGGAGCTCGTGGCTAGATAATAACAGCCACACGGGTCGATCTTCAAGGTTAAGCAACGCTTGCCAAGGTTGGTCTGTGGATGGGTGACCAACTTAACATACCGAGTTTCCTCCGTGCCTCGGAAAGCACGTTAAGCCGTTGGTCCTGGCTGTCATTTGTAAATCTTTGGCAGTCGTTACAGCTAGTCAGAAGCCAGTAAATCTGACTCGAGTCTTGTCATGAAGTACCGTGTTACCGAGTTAATGGGTTGTGGAGGTCTGGTAGGCAGCCGCTCCTCGTAAAATACTGGTATTCAGCTAAATCAGTATTTTATATAAAAAAAGCTTATCTGACCTTCTAAACCCAGATAAAGAACGCTTCACTGATCTTTACCACTTATTAGAAGTGTGTGTGAGAGATCTGCGGGTCTTAAAAGGCCACTTTAGTAGAATTATATAAGAATCATAATATTAACCACAAATTAATCTGTCAAATTTTATTTTCATGTTTATTGCTGACGCATTAGGTTCAAGGTTGATTGGGAAAATTTGACAGTGACGGGTAACGTTATGTTCTTTCTGATTCTGCTAAAGTGGCCTTTTTAGACCCCCAGAACTGTAGAGGCCCCTCTGGAGGTCTAAAAAGGCCATAATCGTATTTTTATTTAAATTAATTCTAATGCTCGCATTCACATCGCAGTCGCTATCTGCCTAAAAAACTTAATTCCGCTACATGTTGACAAGTTTTAGACATTGATTGTCGCTCAGTTGATGTTTAATTTGCGCGTTATAACTTACCAGCTTGTGCCTGCGACTTTGTACGCGCACATCCCGTTTTTCCCGTAGGAATTTCGGGCTCCCTTACAGCCCCCAAAGAACCTACATGCCAGATTTCACCTTCCTATGACCAATTGTTTCGGCTGTGCGTTGTCTCTGTCAGCCAGTCACTCACTGAATCACTTAATCAGTAAGTAATGGAAGAATTTTACATATATTGTGATTATGATGATTGAAAAAACAAAGTAGTTAGGTGTAGATCAACGCTGTACAACACAGCTGGGTATCACGAACACTAATTTAAGCGTCGGCATCAAACGGTACCGGACAGAGTCGGCTGTCCAAAATCAAAACCTAGCAAGTGGTTCAAAGCAAATTTTACAGGAGAGCAAAAAAATGACTCCATTTCAAAACCACTTATCTTAGCTTGTTGGGAGTAACTTCAAAATGTGCAGTATATTGTTGACTTTAAGAAATAGTATTAAAATTGTGTCTATACTGTTTATTGCGTGTAAGAGGGCAGTTACTGATGAATAAATTGTTTTATGAAGTCAAAGTACGTTATTGAAACAATATAAAAACCTAGCAACGTACTTTACTAGGTTTTTATCTAGTCACAAATCACAATGAATTATAAAATAAATACTACTACTGTTTCATAAACCTAGTAAGAGTCATAATTAAAATCAAACTAACCATCAGAACAATAAAGTATATTTATAATCAAATTTTAAACATCCACTACTAATTGTCCATCAGTAACTAAATCTACAGAACTATTATTAGTTGGTAGAAGTTGCCAAAATTCTCTTCGATTCATGGGCATCAGTGGAAGTGATTTTGAAAGAGTACCTTCTTTTTTGCCCTCTTATATGCCTCTTGCCGAGTTATTAATTGAAGGCAATAAACGATGGTTAATTTTTTTCATTAAAAAGTCGAGTTCCTTAAAAGGCTTTTTAGTTTTGTAGAGGATCGCACTCTTCATTACGTCGTGTTGCACGTTTTTTTTACCCACTGGTAAGATTTCTTTACCTCAACAACTTCAATATTTGATCTATTAAGAAAACACGAAACCAACGAATTAGCGCTGTAGTGATTCTTCCAACATCTTATGAATATGCTCACGAGCCTTCACCTTAAACGACAACCGACTATTTGCCGTCCTGATGTTCAGAGGGAGCGCATTCCAAAGGAAGATCGCCTGGACAAAGAAAGAGGAGTGGATAAACCCAGAGCGGTGTGGGGGCATCGTAGAAGGAGATTATTGGTAGAGCGAAGATTTTTATTGTGGGCGGAGCAAAGTAATTGAATTTGTGAAGTTAGATAAGAGGGAGAAGAAGGATTGTTATGAAAAGAAAACAGACTAGTCAAGGCCCTAAGCGCTCTGTGCTGGCGAATGGGTAACCATTTTAATAGTGATCGATGCGCGGATATGTGATCATACTTATGAAGATTGAAGACGAATCGAATGCAGTTATTTAGAAGGCGGTCAAGTTTATTGAGGAGATCTGCATTCAGGTCATAGTAGCACACATCACCATAGTCAATTATGGGGAAAATTAGGGACTGTACAAGCATTGCCTTTATGTGAGCTGGGAGAAGATTTTTCAGTCGATACAGTGACCGCAACGTTCCGGTAACTTTTCGACTAACAGTCGAGACTTGCTTACGCCAGTCAAGACCGGTGTCGACAAGCAAACCAAGATCCTTAACCTCGGAGCCAAACGGAATGACTGTATTGTCAAAAATTACGGGCGGTACAGTTAAGCCAGTCAGTTTTCTCAAGCTTCATAGCTTGTAACTATAGTTGGACTCCCAACTATTATAGCCTGACATTTTAAAGGATTAACTGCCACCCCGAATCGGTCTGACCGGTTCTTTATCACAGGTTGAGCTCCTCGATCGCATTCGATAAGTTGTCAACACCCGCCTGGCAATATAGCTGTAAGTTGTCAGCATAGAGATGATACGCACACTGAATCAGAGTAGTTATAAGATTGATAAAAATTGAGAACAAAAGAGGAGATAAAATACCGCCTTGAGGGACGCCAGCTGCAAGACCACACCAAATTATTAAGTGCTGAAGATCCTTTTCTTATTCTATAAATGTTGCGATTGCATCCACTATATTATTTGCGTCTCTTCCAGCAAATGCTTCATGCCACACACTATTAAATTTGTTTTTTTTTATAGCTGCAAATGTTAAATTAAATGCAATCAGTCTACTCAAGAAAAAATAATCTTTTATTTTAGGCATATCAGCATCAGGTAATAGCATCACTTTTTGCAGATCCATGGAGTAGTATCTTACATTCGCAGTATTTTCTAATGATGCATCTGATTCTTCTTGATATTTTTGTATGGTCTGTTAGCCTTAGTTTGTTTTGTGGTTCATGTTGCGCGGGATTTTTTAAATAAACGTTACCATTTTAAAAACCTAGCAACTACATGAACAATTTCTTAACCTAGCAACTGCAGTCAATTGCTAGGTTATCAATTGGTCGGTGTAAGATGCTAGGTTTTAGATTAGTTTTTTATGCTTATTTCAAAAAGTTTGTGTAGTTGCTAGGTTTTTGATTATTGACAACTTCGTTTGTGAATGAATTTTAGATGTTTTGACAAGCATAATACATAGCAATGTAACTATAAAGTCGAATTTGCAAAAACACCCAATTTTTAGAGAAATGTCAGTTGCTAGGTTTTAAAATTGCACAGCCGGAGTGCTCTGGACATCAGTGTACTTAGTACCTTCCATCTCACGTGAAGGCTCTTCCACTGCAGTAGAATTTGGTAATAGATACTGGCTACACAAGTGGGGTTCTTAATTAGACATTTGCTTCAGCATCTCTTTACTTTGATGTTGCAGTATGTTGCTATGTAGTATGTGTGGTCTAAGTTACAGACGATAACATAGGTAGGTAAAGTTTTAATTAGGTGAAAAGTTTCCAATAAACTTTCTTTGGTACAGTGCGTTGCTTGAAAACTGGCATTCAGAAGCAATCTATTTAGGGCATAGAACCATTGTAGCTTAGCACCCATCGCTGCCATTTGTGTTCTCAAAGATGCGGCGCACGATCTAACATGAGTAGAGGACACTGGCGGCGGGAGGACTATAGAAAAAAGGTGAAACCCCTTTGCAACAGATTCATTTGATCATGAAGTTGGTGATGGAATTCTCTATCATATTCATTTGGAATACTGTTGAAATGATTTTTTGTATAGTCGATGTCCTAACAATACCCCTGCTTTACAGTACCCCTAGGGTGTAGCTATCACTGGGGCTGCGGAATCTGTTCGAAAGAGGTATCGTAGCCCTGGAACACAAAGGGCACCAGGAGGAACGCGGATGGTTTTTAGTCAGCAAGAGTCTGACACTCCCTCCTGCTTCACCCAGAGCGGGAGGAGTCATTTGATGATTTCCCATCCTTAAAAAAAAGGGTGTAGCTATCAGCAAACATAAACTCCGGCAGGGTATTCTAATCCTTTGCGTACAAGGAAATTATCGAAGCATGATCAGGTTGTGATTATCTTATGTCTTATTCTTTCTAATGTTGTTTTGTTTTTTGATATAAAATACGTGATATTCAACTTTAAAGTAAAGCTAGTTGGTAAGCTAATGGTACTTAATTTTTTGTACTCACACACTACACAATACTGGTTGCTATTGACCGTAGTTTATCCGCTTTTAGCTCGGTTGATTTCCCCTTCGCTTAACGGTTGAAGCACATGCTGGTGGTGAACCAACATTCTCTTTGTCGTAAGTTCAGAGAAATTGGGGCGTTCAGTTTACTTCTGTGTAGCTACGTGCAAAATAGTTTGTAATGCTTCACTTGCCCAGTAGAGTGGAATTAAAGCTGCATACATCTGTCTTTGTAGCTGTGCCCACGGCGCGGTTGGTGTGAAAGTCTCTTAGGTTTTAAGGATGCACTTTTAGACCAAATGATGTATTTTTCCAACAACTGCTACTCCTGAGAGTCAGAATCAACAGTGGCGACCACCAGAAAAGCGATACATAGTATCAAAAGATCAAACTAAGTATTACGGCAATGCACCGCAATTATTACTTTGATGTTATAAATCAATATAAAAAATATGTGTCGATCAGTGTTTGCAAATTTACAAAGCTATTCAAGGTTGTGCTTTGTTGGAATTGGGTGCCACAAAAAAGTTAAAAATCGAATAGATGTCGGATAACGGCAGTTTAGTTATACCACGGCAGCAAAGGTACTTTACCGAAAAAAAAAAAACAAAATAACGCAGTTCTGCCTGTTAAATTATGTCTATACTTCTATTGCGATTCGGGTGAATAGCCCGTTTTTTTAGGAGTCATCAAAATTACTCCTTCCGCTCTCGGTGGAGCAGAAGGGAGTATCAGACTCTTACTGACTTAAACCATACGTGTTCCTCCAAATGTCCTTAGCATTCCAGGGCCGCGGTGAAGTTTCAAACAAATTCCTCATCTTTCGAACTGATTCAGCAACAAGGTAACCCTATGTAGAGTATTTCAATTGTAACTACACAACAACATAAACTTATAATTTGCCATCATCGTTTTCCCGTCCTTAACTCAATTTACTAGGGGTCAACGCTACATTTATTTTTCTAATCTATCCCATTTTTTCCTTTTCTTATTCTGTTCTTCTCTTTTACCGTGGTACAGTCTGTTGTCAACATTATCTGATCCACCCTAAAAACAAACGAATTTGGACCCTCTGCTTGTTACATTAAGGTTCATTCAATTTATATGAAATTAACAGACAAGTGCTCGAGGACTCGATGAACATATACAATAATAATACAGACACGCTTTGATCTTTAACACGTAACGTTAAGGTAAACCCACCCAACATTGTCGGAGCCACCGGCATTATGTATCATTTTGTTAAGCTATTTTAATCATTATCTCGTCGAATTTAAAGTTGAAAAGCTTTTAAGTAACTCTATATAAGATGCCGGATTGGCGACGAACAACATGTGGGTTCGAAAACACAGTCTACATAGTATTAGTTCCTTTTTTAATTAGTTGTAATGACAATCAATTAAAAAAGGAACTACAATATTGCTTGCATTATTAAAGAAAGACCAATATGATTTACGCCTAATAACTTATCTTGTAAACAGGTGGGTAAATTAAAAAAAATCTTTAAGTTTAGAGAATTTAAAGGCGAATGCCCATTTGAGGCCCTCAGTGGACAATAGACTAGAGAAAAAATACTTCATGCATTAATTTTGCCATAAAAAAATATGTGTTTACTTTCTTCCAAATGAGCACCACTACAATCTACAACAATTCCTTAAAAAAAGTAATTTTAATGAACAAACAAGAAGTTTTTTGATTTTGACGCTGGCAAAATGTTGCCAGAGTCAAAATCATACATAAATCAATCGATTTGAATCGAGTTATAAACATTTACAATAACCTTAACGATATACCCACGGGACTTTACTGGTATTGTAATTTAAAATCGACCTAAAACATAACTTAAATAGAAGCTAATAATTTTTTTAACCAGTTTACTGGTTAAAAAAAGAATAAGACAAATAAATCAACAATCGGTTACTTAAAAAAGTAATCGATGAATTGATTTAATGTTTATATATTTTCGTGAAAGTGACAACACTGAATTTAATCTGACAGTTCTGACTTCTGACACTTCGCTTGTTGCTTACGCTCAATGTGGATGTGTTTTGATTTTTCTTCGATTTCTTTTACTGCGACCTGGCTTTGTTTTATGGACTTGACTCGGATTTTGTCAATAATACATGAAAGAATGGATATCCATAATACGTTAGGAGATTATGTAAATGAATATAATTTAAATCGCAGGAGGGCACAATTTGTTAATATTACCGTTGGCTCTGACAATTTAAATGACTTCCCACAATTAACAATGGATGAATTAATAGTAATTGCATGTGGTACCTACCAAATAAAACAAGCTAGGTCATATTATGGAGAACATATCAGAGCCAAAGGTATGTATAGTATTGAAATATGCAGAGAACAAAATAGCAACCTACCAAGCGAATTAATCAATGAAAGCTGATGGCTATTGCGTGCCAAAATACAAAGTAGACATATAAGTCATAAGGTATATTTTGGGTACATTAAAATAAATAATAACTATGCTGGCAGAGAGGCAATTGATGCATACTATTGTAATTGCATAATAGGAAAACGCACGGTAGGTTGTTGTGCACATGACTGTGCTTTGGTATATAGGCTGGGCAAGATATGAATCGAATATATGCCCTAATTGTTTACGACAATGAAGATAATATAGACATTTAAAACATTAAATGTTTCTTTTATGCCCTAATTACTACAATTGGATAAAAATATATTAGAAACCACTTCCTATCATAATATCAATAATCAAGCATTGAAAAACAAATTATTCTTGAATTATCTCAGTTCTACACTTTTTCGTATAGAAAATTAACCTCAAAACATTTTTGTTTAATTTATATTTCTAAAATAGTGGCGTCAATTTGAATATATTTTATAGATATCCAATACTATCAAGATTTAAAAAAGCTCCATATTTATAGTCATATTTGATGTCCATCTTGGGCCTGGGATACTATGGAGACTAGGCATTCCCCTTTACCAAGAATGGTTGGATACGAAGTAAAGCATACATTTGCTTTGTGAGGTAGATAATAAATTCATATAAGTGACAAAAGTTACACTACGATTAATAGCAGTGACTGCGCACAAACATTTGTAAATCGTTTCACATAACTCGTTAGCAATTTGGTGCAAAAAAGCATCATGTCGCAACTTGATGACTATACCAAACATAAAATCATATTTTTACGTGAGCAGAATGTTGGAATTAGAGAGATTGGGCGTCGACTTAATATAGCAGTACGTGTTTTTTATACCTATTTTATTTTATTGATTGACTGCTGGGATAAGGAATTATATACCGGCACTGAAAATTGCATTAACACCTGCTCATCGCGAAGAAAGGGTCCGTTTTGGCCAGGAATATTTAAATTTTAATTGGGAAGAAAATGTTGTGATCTTCACTGATAAAAAATCATTTAAATCGGACAAAGATGGACGTAAAATCTTATGGCGAAGGAAAGGAGAACGCTACAATGAGAAGTGCTTGCTACCTTGTAGAACCAGCGGTAGAATAACCCTGGGCTACTGGGGCTGGATGTCGTCTATGGGACCTGGTGAATTGGTGGAAGTTGGTGGTAGGTTTAATAGTAGTTTGTATTTGGAGATTCTGCGTGACGTCATGCTGCCGACTGTGCGAATTGCCTATCCAACATCACATATTTATTTCATGCACGATAACTGCTCCATCCACCGTGCAGGCATTTTGCAGGATTGGTTAGCTGCTCAAGAAGGTGTGACAGTTATTAATTGGCCATCTAAAAGTCCTGATTTGAACCCTATAGAAAATCTATGGGGTCAAATGGTTTTAAATTGGGACACAACGGAAGTGCGAAACAAACACAACTTGGCTGAGATCGTGACATCGACTTGGGAGCACATGAGAGGCAAAAATTAGTGTTGGAATATGGTGCGCGGTATGCGTAGCCGCTTACAGCAAGTTATAGCAGGGGACTAATTAATCTAGTGTCTAGGCATTTTTAAACACACCACGTAAGTAAATGCTCAATGGATTGACTGTTAAACCATTAAAATGTTGCTGATTATGTGGTGATGTTATTGTTATAAATAGATTATTCTATTTAAATAACATGTTTATTCACTACATATAGGCAGCTATAAATCTATAAAGCATTTCACAGAAGAATTAATTTTCTCGATAACAAACATTTAAGCATAAGCACACCTTTTTTAATGTTTATAAATGGTTAGATTTGATTGTGGCATACTAATATAAAATGTATATTAATTTGGAAATATTTGAGCATTTACTTACTTTATCTTAACTAAGTGTTTTAATGAAATAATAAACATTTTAAACTTGCAATTGTTTAGTTTTATTTCTATACAAACTGCCCTTTTAAAAAGACAAGACCCTACGTCGTCCATTAAAGAAATGTAAAATAAATGTTATGAAATAATTAAAATAAATAAACAGCTGATCAAAAAGCTATATTTAGGTTAAACTTGGTTTGAACGTAGATAACGATGAACATCGCACTACCTTAGTGACCGCAAGAACAACTCAACTCTTATAAGGCGCATTAAAATTTGATCTTAGTTGTAATTTCTAGACGCAATATTCTAAACAATTTGAACCATATAGTATACTTTCATAACGTTTATTCTTGCACAGCACAAGCAGCCAACCTTCTCCTCGTGCAAATAGATTATTTTGTATTTTAAATAATCACTCCATTGAGACATCATAATAAAAAAGCAACCTATAAAATAGAAAATAAAAAATTGTAAAGAGACGTTGTTTTTGCAATTTAGTAAGGCAAGGTAAAATATGTTTACGCGTAGTCACTGCATACCCTTAGTAGCATTTGAATACCAGTTTTATAATGAATACAAATATTTATTTTTCAACTACCCACTTATGACAAGTTATTCGAAAATATTACCATTTTAGAAAGTTTATATTTGAAGGTTATCCATCTATAGTTCTTTACAATAATACAAGAAATAGTTTTGGAATAAATTCTTAATTGAAAGCAAAACAACATTTTCGTCGCAGGATTTGATCTCGCAACTTGTTTTTCTAAGTCTTATACATAGACCACGAGACCAGAATTACTTGAACGCAATTATTAAAACAAGCTATTACACTAATTATATTATAACAAGTAGTTATAACTTAAAACCTAATGCTAACGTTTTAAAGATCAAAACGTGTCTGTATTATTATTGTATTTGTTCATCAAGTCCTCGAGCACTTGTCTGATAAGCTCGTATAAATTTAATAAACCTTAATGTTACTGTCAGAGGGTCCAAATTCGTTTGTTTTTAGGGTGGGTCAGATAATGTTGACAACAGACTGTACTACTCATAATTTAGAATAGAACATGCTATTTTGTGGGCGGGCAGTGAGCCTAATAATGTGACAGGATTTTCTAATGCAAATACCAATCTCCCAAAAAGAAATAAATATGATCTACTAATGTTAAGTTTCTTAACGATACGTTTGTGGAAGAGAAAATAAATATGTATGTTACGTTATTAGTCGAGGAACTAGGCAGAGGCAGGCCGATCGCTAGATGGGCAGACGACGTTAGTAAAGATGGCGGGTCAAAGCTGGCTACACGTTGCCAGCGACAAATCTCACTAGGACTCCTTGGAAGAGGCTTTTACCCGAAGGAGGTCTGTACAGATAACTAAGTTACGTGTTTCTAAATAAACTCAGTATATATTATCTTAATAGATTGTAATTTGCATGGGATGAATAAAGCTTTCTATTATATTAGTCTCGCGTCTATTATGTGTAGGTTGAGGGGGAGTACCAACATCAACTTGAAGACATTACGAGACGAGCTGGACAATCCAATCGCAGGGCACTGGATGCACACGTATCTGTGTGCTCGGGATCGAGCGGTTGGTAGGGTCAGGTAATTTAATTTGTATACCAATTTAATCTTTAAAGTTTTTAATTTAATTTAATGTAATTGTGGTTTGATTGAATTTTTGATTAATTTACAAGTTTGGTTTTAATTTAATTAAATTTTTGTTTATTTTAATTATTATTTATTTGATTTGTTGACTTATGGATTGTTATTGTTCGAAATAAACGTTTTTGATTGATTAGTCGACACCACTGCAGTACCTTTGTTGAGATATTTTTTTAACAATCTACCAGATTAAACGAAAGACCAACTATCTTAATTTGTGACATATAACACCATTACTCTACTACCCTGCTGACGCCGTAAAAGCAACGTTAAGGTAACTAATATCAGTAAGAAAGCGTAATTAAAGTGAGCGGTGACACAGAAAATTAATTCTGAAGACGCTTCCCTTTGGCTTGGGGGAAGTAGGCGTCCATCCATGGGGAAGAAATGGAAATGTGGGTAATTTTCAAATGAGCTTTTTGGTGCTGAAGTTATTTTGGTAATGTATACTGTTCTATATTTAGACGAGTGAAAAAAGGTTGAGTTTTTGCATTATTCATGTTGGACGCTCGAGAGTAGCTTACTTTTGATTGAGTGTTTTATTTTGTAATTAGCCTCATTAATTAGTATTTCATTCAAATTTTCTATTTTGGAAAAATAATAACAAAAAATTAGTAAATAAATTATCAATATTATTTTATATTTAGTTTATGCATTTTTCTTTATATTTGTACGTTTTTAAATATTTCTACATAAAATACAAAAAAAAAACATTTTAAAATATAAAAATAATAGCCCACCGGTATCGGGAACAGGGTGCAGAGAGAGGAACCCCCAGACAATTAAATTAATAAAAATAAATTAAACTTTAATTTCACACTTCAGTCCATAATTTGGTTAGTATCTGGTGTTAGTAACAATGGTGCTTACGTAAGTAGGTTAGTATTGTTAGTTTATATAAAAGTATTTATTTATATTATTATACCTAGGACTGTCCCACCCAGTGTTCCTGAAAGGGACAGTCCGGTCTGGCAGCTATCATTTTCAGGATGCTGTTGTCACTACCGTGCAAGCGTTGTAGTAAGGATGCCGCTTTCTTTCCCATGATGGCATGGAAACCATCTGTGCGAGCCTCCGCGAACATTCCTGAAGCATTACAATGCCATGCCAGTTTAAATTGAACTCGCAGGACGTTGTAGGCTCGGCGCATGTATGATACCCACAGGCCACTCGTGTAAAAGGATTGACAGCACATCATCTACGTTTACCTGGTGACTTTACAGAATTGCACTTTCTAGAAATTACAATCATAATATTATATGAAAATCATAAAATTTTACCTTTGCGTTATTATAATTTAAGGTTCATGTTTCTTTGTAAATAAACCAGAAGGGCTAAAAAGGCCACTTTAGGAAAATCATATAAGAAACATAATATTAATCACACAACAATTTGTCAAATTTATTTTTCATCTTTATCACTAATACATTAGGTTCAAGGTTGATTGGGAAAATTTGACAGTGACGGGTAGCGTGATTTCCTTTCTGATTCTGCTTAAGTGGCCTTTTTAGACCCGCTGGGATCTTAAATAGACTAGTGTAATATAAATAAGCTTCAAGTGTCGATGTTACTTAGGCTGTTTGGTTTAAGTAGTATGGTTCCCTAATTGAAGACGGTGTAAGTGTACGTGTGTTTTATTGTAGGCAAATAACAGGCGCTAAAAGCTTGTGAGCATTATTTCTCTTTACGAAAATATTCGTGTATAACATTACATTAAGGTCTATTAAAGATAAGTTTTTTTTAAGTAAGGAAAATCATCAAATGGCTCTTCCCGCTCTGGGCGAAGCAGGAGAGAGTGTCAGACTTTTACTGTTAAAACCCACCCGTGTTCCTCGTAAAGCCCTTTGCGTGACTCTTTCGAACAGATTCCGCAGCCCCGGTAGGCACTGGCCCTAGCGGGTCCCGTCTTCTATGCTGACAGCTCTTTGAAGTGCGCATGGAACACTGCGCACCGTCGACCCAGGTACACCTATCAATCTGCCAAGCTCTTCAATGGTCACCCGTCTATGGACCGACCTTGGCAAGCTTTTCAATGGTCACCCGTCTATGGACCGACCTTGGCAAGCACTACCTATCCTATTTACGTTAAAGCATTACAAGTTTTACAATAATACCAACCGAAAATAACAACGCCTAAATCCACCAAAAAATATAACTCCAAAACTAAGATACAAATTAATTCGCGCCTGGAATATATTTTATAGCAATAACACTCACGGATGCGCGCTAACCGTTCGCTCAAGGCGCTTTCCTAACAACCGTTTACGTTATAATTTATGGTATATTTTAATTTTAATTAACAGGATTCCCGTCCTGACACCAAAACGACCAGTTACTGACGGCTTTCCATTGTAAGCGCTCGTGGCGCAAATTATTACGTGAATTTATGATTTATTTAGAGCTTTACGTTAATTTGAGAGCCTTTTTTTGGCATTTCTTGGCTTTTGGCCGAAGAAAACGCTAACTTTGCATTTAAAGATAAGATGTTGTTTTACTTTTTGTAGAACATTCTTTTTTTTTGTCCGAGATGAATAGTTTTACATTAATTTAGAGGCTTTTAACTGATTGCTACATGAAAATTATATATTAAATAGGTATAACATCTAATTTGTACCTAATTATTTATTTAGTTTCATTTGTCCCGTTGTCTGTGTGTAATAAAATCTTACAAGTTAAATTTGACACTTCCCGGTTAAAGAATAGCAACTAATACAAGCTTGTTTTTTTTTTCCTTTATTTTTATTTAGATGTTATAGAGGTATGAAATCTAATTTGTAGGTAGGCTTAATAAGCAGTGCATTGTAGTAATCACTCAGTCTCATCTGCTTAAAATGTTTGGTTGATTATAGATCATTGACTGGAGACGCCAATGGCAATGGCTCACATTCAGTATTTTTTCTGTAGTAGTTAGTTTTCACTAAACATTACCCCAAAGAAAACGCTTGTAACTAATTGTTCCTGTCCTCTGTAAAAAAAGAAGTCTTAAGTTAATTGTTTTTTCAAAAATATTTTTTATTTGCTAGACAAAGACTTCTTTTTCATGAATTCTAGAATCTTCTCCCACGCCACCGCGCTATCTCAAACCAGCTCTTATTTTGACTTCATTAACTTTAGAATGTAAATTATTCAGTTTTTCGAATACATGCCTTACTTAGCTTTGGCCTCACAAAATGCAGGTGTTCAAAGACTTTTGAGTGGTAGTCAACCTTCTTTCGAAAAATGATGCTCCTTAACAGAACTGTGATTAAATACTTATTTCTGTCCCAGAAATAAGTATTTAATCACAGTTCAGCTTTGATTTCTGATGCAAATGCTCTTCAACAAGATTATCTATGAATTACTCATCGATTTGGCACTTAAATGAACTGACACGCAGTACGTCTGTTGTGTGGCTAATATTATAATGACGCGTTTCACGTGTACCATTATTTATCACCATTTCTGCGGAACTTCACGCGATTACAATATTATTATTAGAATTGTAATGTATTTTCGTCTTTAGAGGTCGGTCAAATTATTTAATGTTTGTTTTTGTGTTTATACTGAGATGTATGAGAGGTCCGTAAAGCATAGCTGATTGATATAAATGGTAAAGCAAATGAAATCTTTCAAGGTTTATTAATTGCAGGTGCAAAAAGCTTTCATATGCCTAGCTTTTTCCCAACTATATTGGGGTCGGCTTCCAGTCAAATCAAATTCAGCTGAATACCAGTATTTTACAAGGAACGGCTGCCTACCAGACCTCCACAATCCATAATCTGGGTAACACGATACTTTTTGGCAAGACGAGACAAATTTTCTGGCTTCAGATAATCAGTACCTCACGACTGCCAAAGATCTACAAATGATAGGCAGTAGCAACCGCTTTTCGTGCTTTCCGAGGCACGGAAGAGTCTCGGTATGTAACGATGGCCACCCATCCACAGACTGACTTCGGCAAGCATTGCTGAACCTTGAACATCGACCCATTGGGCTGTTATTTATTTAACCACGAGGTTCTCAGGCGCAAAATAGCTCTAATGAAGTAAATGCTAAGAAATAGAGATAAAGTTTAAAACTGCTAGAGCATAAACGATGCAGTTTCTTTATCAAATGCATGCGAAAAAAAATGCGTGAAATAAATTGATGGTCATCAATTTAACTTCAATGATCTTTCACGTTTGGAAAGTTAAATAACAAAACAATTCAATATCAGATTTCATCATCCAAGGCTAACATTTCACATCAAACGCGCTTTATAATCCCATCCTCATTACCAAAAGAACAAGCCAAAAACAAACTCTCTAAATCAAAAACAAGCTCCTAAGAAGAACAGAATTCCAAATATACATTACAAGAACATAATAACTTGATATATTATCTTCAAAACAACAGTATATGAGTACAAAGCTAACAAACAAACTTCTAAGTTAATCAAGAAGACGTGAGAACTTCCACTGTCGTTTGTTAACGTCTTGTTAACTGGAATTAAGTCACTGAAGAACTTGTGACTGTTTGTGCCCCCTTTGACAGCTTCGAAAACGGCCAATTAGGTAAAATTAACAAGAACTTTGGAAGTTTAAAGCAATTAGTGACAAAGAAAGGGTTTTTAAACAATTGTGGTGAGAAAGACGAAGTAAAAGAAAGTTTGTAAGGTGTTTACTTTTAGTTTAAGGGTTTAGTAGAAATGTGCTTTTAGCAACACAGAACGATGCATAGCGTAAACTCACATGCCTGGAGGACACGGTGGAGCATACGGTAGAGGTCTGCCTTGCTTGGGCGGAGCACTGCTGTATCCTCGTCGAGGCGATCGACGGCGGCGACCTCTAGCGTTTGTCCCTGGTTCAATCCACGGTTTGGAGCGAGGAGGCATGGAAAGCGGTCACCACCTTCTGCGAAGCAGTAATGCTAGCGAAGGGGGAAGCCGAACGCGTGAGCGAAAGGAATACCTCACGGCACGACCGCCGCAACAGAAGAAAACGCCCCAGGCGTCGGGACTCGCAGGGCTATTCCCCGCCACCGTAAGCGCGGTGATCATTGGGTGGCTCGCCATCCGATCAGAAACAGGCCCGGGTCGATGGCGCGCTGTGCTCCATGCGCGCTTCAAAGAGACGTCAGCATAGAAGAGGGGACCTACTAGGGCCAGAGCCTGCCGGGGTTGCAAATTTCTACGAAAGAATCACCACGGCCCTGGAACGCAAAGGGAATCAGGAGAAACATGGATGAGTTTTAGTCAGTAAGAGTCTGACACTCTCTTCTACTCTTCCCAGAGCGGGAGGAGGCATTTGATGATTATAATCAATTAAAAAAAAAATGTTTAAACTCATATGGCACACCGAAGTCCTATAAGAGTTTGTTTACTTTAATTAAATTATATTAAAGACAAGGTAGACCATACGTTTTTTTTACGCAAAACTTGGATCGTTTTAACCAAGCACGCCACGCGATGTACGCGAGACATTACGTTCGGACAGTGTTTTTTTACAGGTTAGTGGGAAAGAGGAAAGAGCGGCAAGAAGAGATCTTTAGAATCGCTCTTTGAGCTCTTACAATGGGCAGTAATAAAGTTTTACCTGCTCCACCTCACGAGGTAATGCAGTACGTCAAAATTGACTGACACAGAGCAAAGTAAACTTGCCTTATTAGTATTGGGTCTGTAAGATAACGTAGCTTTTTGAATACGAATATCAGCTTACGAATTCTGTTACTTAATGCTTCCATATGATGTTTGAAGGTTAGGGTTTCATCAATTTTAACACCCGAGTATTTTACTTTGTTGGTCTTTTTAATACTGGGACACACAAACGGGCAATCTGCAGGGACTACAACAATTAGCATACAAACAAACATTTTTCTTTCTTTACAACGTTAAAATAATAGTAATAATAATAACATTTATTACAAGTACCAAGACTCAAAGTGTTAGTAACAAAAAAAAACTTACAAACAATGTTAGTAATACATTAACAACACAAAATTGCGATATCACTGCTGCAAGGTGACAGGCCCAGTTGATACCCAGCAGCAGTGGTTCACAAACGCACAATCTAGCCTACTTGCTATCATGGAAAGGAATATAAAAAGTTTGCTTGCGCATCGAAAACTTAATGTAATGTGTCTTTAAGTGCATTTAGAGTTAGTGAGCTATGCTGAAGCCATTTATTTACCATACTGAAGCCGTCTTGCGCGAGCTTGTAGACAGCATGTTCAGCCGAAAAAAGAAGAGCAGTCATCCACGTAAGATATTATTGTTCCGTGCTTTCTTTACTATTTAAATCTATGGCAATTGTGAAAATGAGTTTAGGAAAAGCGACCGGTGTTAAAATAACAAATCTGAACTACGTAGTTTAAAGGCAAGTAAAAATTCTATGACGATCCAAATTCAGTTAAAATTGAGCTAAATGTTGCCAACATTTTATTTACATCGTCTTTAATATTTATCATCTGACACTAGGCTTAATTCTTAACATTTTAACCCGACACTTTAATTTAAATATTGTTTTTATCTTGGCTCTAAAAGTAAATTGAATAAGGTCTTAAATATTTGTCTTTAATATTTAAGTAGTCTGGTTTAGTGATATAATCGTTTCATCATGATAAAATGTTTAAAGTGAAGAGAGTTGCTTTTGCGTCGTATTATTCAAAACATCAAGACATTGGATAAGAAAAATTTTTGATGTTTGTAATGAGTCAAAAAACTTTAGAGAGTTTGAATGTGAATGATTATTTTGATCATAGACAAAAGAAGCGATTTGTGGAATGTATGACAGATAAAATGGCTAGAAACGACGTAAAAATATTGAAATAGCAAAATAAGATATGGAAGAAAATACATGAAATAGTAATGGCAGTTAACAGGGATCAATTAGTTAACACTTTTTACGGGTAAAATAAAACCCTCAAAGTCACCAGAGGATGTACAGTAAAATTCTTCATTCGAAGGTAGATATTGATTGACGCCTCGTTAGTGTAGTGTGGTCGCAAGCGCGTCTGCTAAGCATCCGGGGACCTTGGGTTCAGTTCCTCGGTTTTCTGCCTAGATTTTTTCTATTACAAACCAAAGGGCCTATTTCACTATCTTTAGCAACGTCTGCATTTGGATCTCAGTCGTAATTTGTCAAAAAACGCCTCAATTTTCTTTCATTTTTGGCGGATTACGACTGACATATGCGAATACGTAATTTGCAAAATAATTGTAGAAATGGCACTCTTCGTTTCATGCCTGGTTGATGTCAGTAGGCTAATCCAGTGTTATTTGGGGACATAACTGGCAAAATGCTATAAAGGGCACAGCTTTTCCTAACTTTTACTACTATTCGTAATCTTTTCAGCTTGAGTTGTTTGAGGTATAGAAGGTTTATTTTTAAATGTCACTAATGGTCAAAATCAACTACATCATTTTAACAGAAAGCACATCGAAAACCATCGCCGATGTACCTTTATTGTGCAAAATAATAAAACCACACAACTGCAATTTTAATAACAACACAAATTAATTTCCCTAGATGCTCTCTTCCACAGTTTCTAAAGCTTAAACAGAAACAATATACCAATGCGACGGTTCCAAATACACGCTCCGAGCGTTCATTGTTCTCTAGCATTCATTAACGCTACCATTTATACTATCTGCCTTGAATAAGCAATCTAGTAAATAAACTAATCCGCTAGAGGGCGCCACGCGTCGTCACTTCATCAAACCGTTTGTGACAATAATGCTCTCAGAAGCCAAGCAGCGGTAACTCAATGACAGCGAATTTCGCGAAAACCGGCCAAGTGGGAGTCTGACTCGCACATGAAAGTTTCCCCTTTTATTTTTTATTTAAATTTAGATAAAAAGTATCTTAAGGCCTTCTCCAGATCCCAAGCTTTAACTATTATACAATTAAATTACAGTAAGATGGAGAAACAAAGTTAGTTCCGCATTTATAATACACATAAGTAGATTAGTAGTGTTTTTTTTTTTCAATAATCCAATACGAATTTATCAACTAGGTTAATTTGATGCGGAAATTTTCATGCAAGAATCATGCAAGAACTGAATTTCAGTTTTTTTTGAGATATTGCTTTTTGCCTTCCAAGGGCATTATACTGCAATTGTGTTCACCGTATATTTGTAAGACATAAGAGAATCTCCTTGAAGCTACGGGGAACACCTCTGATTGGTACAGCTGTGTTAGTATGACAAATATGGGGGTTACTATTGGATGCGAAGTCGAGTTATAGTCACATTCAGGTAAAATTAATTTGTTACTCGTGTTGTGAGTAACGATGATTTGATTGAAATTGACAGAGCCAAGTAACGTTGTTAATTGATTTATCTATTTTGATTTGGATGATGGCACTTTAGGTTATTTTGAGTCAATGGGACGAAAGTGAACTATGGGGCTGATGTTCAAATAAACAGAATTGTTCTAGCATAATGTATATTTTAAAATTATATCGTGTGGCTGTGCAATTGTGTAAACCTTTATATGTATAGCCATGACATTGGCGTGATAGTCAATTTTGGAGATGTATAGTTGGTGTATATCTGTTCCAGTCACAGAAATATCTTATATCTATGGTTCCAGTATTCACTAAAGTAGAATAACTTGGAGTAATCCTTCGATGATAAAAATTAGGGATTAATAATCCCTCAAAACCCTCATCATCTCTCTAGCCTTTTCCCAACTATATTGGGGTCGGCTTCCAGTCAAGCCGGATTTAGCCCAAGACCAGTATTTTACGAGGAGCGGCTGCCTACCAGACCTCCATAACCCATTAACTGGATAACACGGTACTTCATGGCAAGACTGGAGTCAGATTTACTGACTTCTGACTATCCGTAACGACTGCCAAAGATCTACAAATGACAGCCGGGACCAACGGCTTAGCGTGATTTTCGAGGCATGGAGGAAACTCGGCATGTTAAGATGGTCACCCATCCATAGACCAACCTGGCTGGTAGGGTAGGTAGGGTAGGTAGGGTAGGTAGGGTAGGTAGGGTAGGTAGGGTAGGTAGGGTAGGTAGGGTAGGTAGGGTAGGTAGGGTAGGTAGGGTAGGTAGGGTAGGTAGGGTAGGTAGGGTAGGTAGGGTAGGTAGGGTAGGTAGGGTAGGTAGGGTAGGTAGGGTAGGTAGGGTAGGTAGGGTAGGTAGGGTAGGTAGGGTAGGTAGGGTAGGTAGGGTAGGTAGGGTAGGTAGGGTAGGTAGGGTAGGTAGGGTAGGTAGGGTAGGTAGGGTAGGTAGGGTAGGTAGGGTAGGTAGGGTAGGTAGGGTAGGTAGGGTAGGTAGGGTAGGTAGGGTAGGTAGGGTAGGTAGGGTAGGTAGGGTAGGTAGGGTAGGTAGGGTAGGTAGGGTAGGTAGGGTAGGTAGGGTAGGTAGGGTAGGTAGGGTAGGTAGGGTAGGTAGGGTAGGTAGGGTAGGTAGGGTAGGTAGGGTAGGTTGATGGACGGGAGCGAAGCCGCGCGGGTCAGCTAGTTTCAAATAAAGACTGACTCATTTCTGCTTTTAGTTTGAAAAGTAAAACATCAGTCTTGATTAATATGAAAAGCACAGTTTAGTGAAATTCTATATTTTAGACTAATGGCCTTATTTTTAAATGTCCTAGATTCTTCGTTAAATGTTTGGTAGATAAAATATTTTGTAGTGAGGATGAAAATTATTTATTTACCTCGAATCTAAAGACAACAGTGCGTAGCCCAGAGCGTAACGTTGTTCTTATTACCCTTTTATAGCATAATTTTTCCAGAGTAGTGTGCAGTTATAAAAACAAATGTAGTACTTACAGAATGAAGAAAGAAAAGCATATTTCTTTATGGGTAATTTTATGTTGTCTTCTGACGTCAGTGTTTTAAAAGAAGATGAAAAGATTTGCTAAACTGTCTGATCTGTGTCCATATAAATGTAACATTCCTTTCATGAATTAAAAATAGGTAGATATTTAAAGAAATATAGGTGATATGAGGAGCTCGTGGCTAAATAATAACAGCCGCACGGGTCGATCTTTAAGGTTAAGCAACGCTTGCCAAGGTTGGCCTGTGGATGGGTGACCATCTTAACATAACGAGTTTCCTCCGTGCCTTGGAAAGCACGTTAAGCCGTTGCCGCGTTGGTACCGGCTGTCATTTGTAGATCTTTGGCAGTCGTTACGGGTTGTCAGAAGCCAGTAAATCTGACTCCAGTCTTGCCAAGAAGTACTGTGTTACCCAGTTAATGGGTTGTGGAGGTAGGCAGCCACTCCGCGTAAAACACTGGTATTCAGCTGAATCTGGTTTGACCGTAAGCCAACCACAATATAGTTGGGAAAAGGCTAGGCAGATGAGATATTTAAAGAAATATCCTTAATAAGAATACTGTAGATATATTTAACGTACACTTACAAGCATGTCTCTTTCGAAAGTTAGTTGACTTGGTTTCAAACAGCCTGCCTGATCCAGCAAACGAAAGAACTTAAATACAATGGAGATGGCCCACTTTTAATTTTTCCGCATGCTCTGTTGCTTGTTCACAAAAGCAGACAACATTACCGTGGCCGAATACTGGGACAAAACAAGGAGTTTTATAAAATATGAAATATTTTTGAAGAAGAATTGAATGAAGATCATACAATTTTAATGTAACGTACATTACATCCACCACTCCAAAGACCTCTTGAACTTTCCACCCTGTTTAAAATTCCGTGTACTCCTTTCCACGTTTTGATTCAGAGAGCAAACATTAAAAACATTTTATTGCCAAATAAGTAAAAGATCTGAAAGACGGTTCACTTTTCACCCTAAAGAAACGTTTTATATTTCACTCAGAATTCATTAGACCGAAAACATGACACGACCAAAAACTTCCGAGTTATACAAACCAGTGGTAGGCAACATTTCAAATGTGCCTCTCCCACCTAAAGTAAACGTTTATTTTACCTAGCAGCTTTGTGTCAAAGACATAAATGAAATGTAAATTGCTTAAACAAGGATCTGGCGTATGATTTCCCATGTTGGAGTTTGAGATCTAGAGGAAACACTATGTGTTGTTCAAAGGAAGTTTTACACTGAACGCGAGAGATTTCCTCGATGTTTCTAGGAAATTTAATTTGTGGCAGGTTCACAAACGTTTCTGTTTTTGATCTCCTGTTTGATTTTCTATTTTTGAGACAGGAAATCATACATGAGATTAATGAAAAAAGTAAAATTAATATAGAAAAAACCGGCCAAGTGCGAGTCGGACTCGCATACGAAGGGTTCCGGACCATAAACCTTATTTTTTATTATTTGTTGTTATAGCGGCAATAGAAATACATAATCTGTGAAAATTTCAACTCTCTATCTATTACGGTTCTTGAGATACATCCCGCTGACAGACAGACGGATGGACGGACGGACGGATGGAAGGACGGTCTGCAGATGCTTAGAAATAGAGTTCCGTTTGTAACACTTCAGGTACGGAACCCTAAAAATATGAAACATAGTGAGGGAACTTTTAAGTATGAATGGGAATAAATTTAAAGATTCAGGAAGACTGAAAAACGCTTCATGTTTGTGTACATGGGAAAATTGTCGAAAAGGTGGTGGGTGTCCTCTGAAATTACTGCGAGTGTACATGTAATATACGGAAGAAGAAGACATGCTGCGACACAATCAAATAAAAAAGGTGATGAATACAGGAGGCTTTCAAACTGGATTCACCTTTAAACATTGAATAACATAGCTGGAATAAAGATAAATAACAAGTACTAAGTGCAAAAACTTATAACACCGTGGTATGTTAGAAGTACAGGTGTGGGTAATGCAGCCACGCTTGTATAGCAGTGGACGTCGTTTGGATGAAATTAGAATGATGTGGCAGTAAGCTAGTCTTATCTATCCAAAATTTCCGTTGAACCAGATCCGAGCTAATTAAGGCGGTGATAAACGTTTATTTACATCAAATGATATTTCTCGAATTATTTACGTAAATATACCACTCGCTTGAATTTCTGGCACTCTATTTTTTGGCTTCCCGATTAATTACAATTAAAATGATAGGTAGTGCTAATTATTCACAAGGGCACGTTCATATCCTCTGTCCACGGTTTGGCAAATATCTCGACAGTTATTTATTAGTTACATACATAATATATCTTGATTTAGTTTCTCTTTCTCCTCTGTCAATGTTTATTCTAGTACATCTTGTATTCGACGATTTTATTTGTGCTAAAAAATAAAATGACTTCTTTTTTTTCTCAAAAGGCAGTTTTTTTGTTGTGGCCATAATGAAAAGAGTTAATTTTTAATTGTGCTTAGAAATTAAATAGCAACTGCCAGTAGCTTTGCTCCCACGAAAATAAGAAATAAATTCTCGAATAGGTCTTACAGTATGTAGTTCGAAAGAATGAATATTTCAGAAATAATAATTCTTTCGAACTACATGAACTTAGAGGGCTATATTGATGATTAAAATGGTTATAATTCTTTAGATAAATACGCGTTACGGTCGCAGATCGCATTTGGTCCACATACAGCTTCACACTGACCGGCAAATTGCAAAAAACATAAAAATATTTGAATTTCGCGGGCTACCCTGGAGCATCCACCTTAAAGTGGAAGGTAACATAGTAAATCTTTAACTCAGACGGTAGATAAACATTAAAAATAAGTAGAACGGAAATTGTCAAGTAAATTCTTATTTAAATAAAACTGGATAAAAGGAAGCTACCTATCAAATTAAAGCCTTATTAAAATCCAACAGAAAATTACAATATTCCTTTAAAGAATTAGAAATTAAGTTGTTAAATTAAATCATTAAATTTCAACAGGATATTGCAATATATAAAATAAATAAGGAAGTTATCAAGTTAAATACTTATAGAAACCAAACAGGATGTTACAATATTTTTTAAATAAGACTGAAACGCTAACATTAATCCAATTCAACATGGAAGTCAAATGAAATACAATAAAATCATTAAAACAAGCAAAACCATTCCAAATAATAGTTTGGCGCCCATATACACGTGTTTATTACATACTAGCTTCGCCAGTGGCTACGTCTATTTGAATGTTGCATCTCAAGGGAACATCCGGAGAAAAATGTAGCCTGTGTGATATTCCACTTTATAATCTATATTTTTGCCAATTTTCATACAGATCCGTTCAGTTGTTCCGGCGTGATTGAGTAATTAGCATTCATCCATACGAACTTTCGCACTTATAATAACAGTAAGCGACGTTCGTTCAGATGACGCGCTCTAAAGGTGCCTGTGCATTTCAGCGGAGCAAAGAAACGGAGATATTTTAACTAATGGAATTGCACAAAATCTCCACACCACTTAAGTCATTGACATTTTGTGCAATTCCATTGGTTAATATTTTTCCGTTTCTCCACGCCGCTGAAATGGACAGGCAGCCTAACACGCTTTAAACAAGATTCAGACGCAGACAGTACAGATTTTTCGTTATCTGCAGCGCCTTGAGAACGCGTTCGTAAAACGTGCGTGACGCGTAAAATACGTCGTGTGCATAGGCTCCATGATTTTGTATACATTTCACGCGAATGCAAGTTAGAGCTCATACACACGAGCGGCATGTTGCCAACGGCAGAGGTAACTGCAGCCGTCGACACGGGTCGGCGGCAGCCGTCGATGCGTCGGCGGCAGTCGTCGACCTATAGCGAAACTTGCAGTTGTAGTGTGCCGCGTCCGCCATTTTGTCAGTTGACTGCGAATAGTTCAAGAGTGCGCATGCCACGGAAATTTGTAAAATGCGTTCTAGTGATGAAATTGATGTTGAATTGTTAACTATGGCAGTGAAAAAATGCTTGTATATGGAATTGTAAATTGAAAGAATACAATAACAATTAAAACCAGAGCATGGATGGCGATATGTGACGAAGTTGTCAGCGATTTTAATAAATAATCCATAAATGAAAAAAACGTGTACCCATAATGATCGTGTTTTTATTTTTCGTTTTTGTTGGCGTCGACGAAGTAGAAGCAATAACAGTGTTTCTTATTCGGAATCCATTTTGCAACTGACTCCTATACTATGTGAGCTGACGACGGCTGCCGCTGGTCTTCAAAGTTGGAATGTCGGCGGCAGCCGTTGACGCGTCGACGGCTGCCGCCGATCCGTGTCGACGGCTGCAGTTACCTCTGCCGTAGGCAACATGCCGCTCGTGTGTATGAGCTCTTATCAAACTAGTAACAACTTACTTAATAAAATATATATGTATTTAGTTAATATTAATTTAACCGTAACTTTAATAATTATTTTCATTTATAGAATATGATACTCTAACTTTAGTAACTTTCAATTCACTTCCAAAGTACTTTCTCAAAGTTCTTATAATCATCTAATTTCAAACATTACCACATTGCTAAATATTTAATGGAACACGCTAATGAGTTTCAAGTTTCTAAATTGTTTTCAGAACTTTCAGTATGTGTATTTAACTAGACTACAATGTAAGGGCAAATGTTATTACTTAGGTTACATGGCAGGGACGTAATTGACACACCAAGTCGAAACTAACAACAGAATTTAAATAAGACCTTTGAAGCTTTTACTTCTATTAACATAATGATCCTGTTTGAGCTCGTGTTTATAATAAACGATTTGTATAAAAACGTGTTGTTTTTGGATAATTTTGGTATTTTGTTTAATTCTCTGACCTAGACTAGAGTCAAGAGCAAACCAATCACAAATAACAAAAAAAAACAGCTTTTTAAGAATGGGAAATCATCACATGACTCTGACACTCCCGCTCTGGGTGGAGCAGAAGGGAGTGTCACTCTTACTGATTAAAACCCATCCGTGTTCGTCCTAATACCCTTTGCACTCCAGGGCGGCTATTCTCTAAGCTCAAAGTCCGTAGTTTCGGGCTTAGGGTGCATTCTACTCCGTATCACCTAACCACGAAGAATTTAATGACAGCAGCATTTATCAGTTACTGTCAAATCCTGTTGTCATTTATTCTAAGTTCGGGCTTGGGACTAATCGCAAGTCCGTAGGTGATACGAAGTAGAATACGCCCGTAACTAAGCCCGAAACTACGGACTTCGGGCTTAGAGAGTAGTCACCCAGGGCCGCGGTGACTTTTTCGAACAAATTCCGCAACTTGTTTAATTCACCTACCTCATTACTATGACGTGTCATTGCTATCATTAATCGGTTGTGAAAAAAGGGATAGTGTTATTCGGCTTATATAGCTCCATTTCTCTCTTACAATGGAATTATTATTAACATTACTACTATGACCTGCCAATACAAGTGGACTTGCAAACACCCTGAACACGACGATAAAATTATAGAAGATAGACTTCACTTAACTGAACATAACAACAATAATGGAGAAAATCAACAAACAGGTAAATCAATGAGAAAACAACGAAAATACAAAATTAGTAATCACATTCACTAGAAAAACATTTAGTAAATGTAGACATGAATTAACACCAAATTTAAATAACTGTTTCATTATCATCATCATATTAGCCGAAATACACTTCTGGACATAGGCCTCCCCAAGCGTCGCCACAACGACCGGTCCTGCGCGTCTCGCATCCATCGGCTACCCGCGAACATGTGCGAATAATTGTTTGATCAAATAATAATAGAAAATTTCGTATTACTTCATGCCAATTGACGACGCATTTTTTAACAAAATTTCTTATTGCCAATTTGATAAAACTGTTTGAACCAGCCCGTTTGATCAAATGACTGGAACGTGTATTATCCGCTTCTTAGTTCATCTATTTTGGTCTTCACTATCACATCTATGCAGATGTTTAGTATTCAAGTTGCTTCTATTACGGGCTCGAACTAGATAATTATAAAAACCAATCTGTAAAACAGCGTAGTAGTCTTAAATAATAATATAATATGAGATGTTGATCGTACGGCGAGATCTTAATTAGCTCGCTTTGCTCGCTCATTCTGGCTTCTATAATACCATTCAAGCCTAACCTAAGATACGGCTATCATCATCATTATATCAACCAAAATACGTCCCTGCTGGTTATAAACCTATCCCAAGTGTCACCACAACAACCGGTCCTGTGCGTCTCGCATCTATTGGCTACTCACAATCCTCACCAGGAAACAGACGGCTACGACCTACGACACATAAAAGTATTATCTGATTGATATAAAACTAGTCTATTGCTAACTGCTACATGATACGATATAACGTTAAAACTCTCTGACAAAGTCTCAGGCAGAAGCTAGTATTTTATATATTCATCATCTGCCTAGCCTTTTCCCAACTATATTGGAGTCGGCTTCCAGTTAAGCCGGATTTAGCTGAATACCGGTATTTTACGTGGAGCGGCTGCCTACCAGACCTCCACAAACCATTAACTGGGTAACACGGTACTTCATGGCAAGACTGGAGTCAGATATACTGGCTTCTGATTATTCGTAACGACTTTTTTTTTACTCTTGATAGGCACGCTTTTGACCACTATCTCACCTGTTGGTAAGCGATGATGTGGTCGAAGATGCAGCACGCCTGCCTAGAAGCCTACCGCCTGCCTATTCACTCTTGACTTAAAGACTCCCAGGTAGCCAAAGATCTACAAATGACAGCCGGGACCAACAGCTTAACGTGCTTTCCGAGGCACTGAGGAAACTCGGTATGTTAAGATGGTCACCCATCCACAGATCAACCTTGGCAAGCATTGCTTAACCTGGAAGATCGACCCGTGTGGCTGTTATTATCTAGCCACGAACTTTTATATTCATATGAGTATTTTATATATTCACGAAACTAAATTATGATCACAAAAAATATTATTCGTAAAAGTTAAAGCTGATGGTATATTTTTCAGTCCATTGAACAATGAAGAAATCGTCTTGCAAATCCGATCTTATAAAAATAACTTAGTAGCTCAAGTCGATATGAAAAACCAACATTTTCATCGCGAGAAATCTGCTAGCCACAGATCAAAAATGAAGTAAAAATCTGCCAACGTAAACGAAGACAGCGCAATCTTCTGTGGAAATCAAAATGTAATTTATTCAACAAATACGCCTCAATTGGATACAAAAAGAAAAATTTGAGGAAATGAACCGAATTGAATATTTTAATAATAACATCTTTTTCTTTTGATGGATACAGCTTAAAGAGAATTTTTGTGTCAGCGCTGGGGATGGGATAAATTAGAGGTTGATCATCGTCTTACTCTTGACCTTTATTCTTGATATTTTTATTCATTCCACAGCATAGCATTCCACCAGCTTCTACGACAAACATTTTACGGTTCAAGCGGTGCGGTTATGGAATGCCTTGCCCGTGTCAGTAAAGCGTGCTCAATCTTTGTCCATTTTTAAAACAATGGTCAATAATCACTACCTTTCTCTTTTATCGTTTTCACTTGGGTCCTATGATTTTTATTTATTTTTATATTGTTACATAATTATAATTGTATATATTTATCTATTATGTATTTGTTTATATACTATAAATCTTACACCTAAGACTACCTATAGTACTGTCGTTCCATTATCATTTCATTCCATCCAAAGGTTGTCTTGAAAAGATCGCTCTATACTATTCCATTCCATTCCATTTCATTCTATTCTATTCTGTTATATTCTATTACTCGTATTTATCTTCCGAAATGCTTACTTAGCAGTATTTGGTATGAATCGGAATTATAGGACATATTTTGAAGAGTTTACATCAAAAAAGTATTAATAACTACTTATTCGTATCCACCAGGATTCAACACAATTCCGTGCGTCCAACACTTAATATTACTACACTGAATTTGATTCGTAAATTCTATTTTTTTTTTTGTGATTTTGCTTCATTGTCGGTCATCCATCGGAATAAATAAACAAGCACTTACATTAATATTTTTCCTTTAGTAAATACAGAAACAGGTAACTATAACTAGTCATTTTAAGTTACCCCTGTGTTTATACTCCGCCTATATCTTTTATGACATCATATTTTTTCCTGGCACTTCCAATTTTCCGTTTTCTTTATTACAAAGTATGCTGAGATGAATTCACCATTTGCATGGTGTAGCTAGTCCAACCAACCAGCAACAATGTTCTTCCTGTGACCAAATAAATCACCTCAATAAATAATAAATTTTATCTATACTAGACAGTCCCCAGAAATCGATCCTCTCAAATGAATTTTTACTTCACTAAATCGAGTTATTACAAAATTATCTTTGCCTTTTCTTACGTTCTAATTTCTTTTGCAATAAATGCTAAAGTTTTATGAACATTTCTGAATTATGTGAATATTTTTGATGAATTTGCTGGCTTTTAGCTAATGGATGTGTCAATTATTTATTAGCAATCAATATTGGAGGGTACTGATAATGACAGAAATACTGGTATTCAGCTGATTCCGGTTTGACTGGAAACTGACCACAATATTGTTTCAAAAAAGCTAGGCAGATGGTATAAGGGTTGTAAATAAGAGCACTTATTTATTAATATTCTCAGCACAATAAACATTTCAGACATTGTTAAACTTGTAAGTAAATATAAGTGTTTGGTTTGCCAAAAACTAATTAATTTTATTAAAACTTGCAATAATTTTCTATCTTTTAGAGTAATTATAATTAATTCAATAATTTGTCCTCTTTTT
The DNA here is from genome assembly GCA_950371165.1 of Lacanobia oleracea. Lineage (NCBI taxonomy): Eukaryota > Metazoa > Arthropoda > Insecta > Lepidoptera > Noctuidae > Lacanobia > Lacanobia oleracea. The sequence goes on from OX493408.1 coordinate 9,070,642, forward strand.
TTCGTTTTTTTTTTTTTTCTTGGGTCCCTGGAGACTCGGCCTCGTTAGACATTTCTAATGGAATGAGGCACCAACCATGTAGGTATGCACTGTAAAAGTATACCCAAAGACAATCACCGGTTGGAGCAGGACTATTGCAGAATATAGAAACTTATTATTAATTTAAGTACATGCCTCAAGGCAATATTAATTCCATCATAACTTTTCAATTGTTTCTAATAAAAACAATGCTCTCATTAAAATTGTGAGAATCTGTTAAATATATTTTGTTTGTTTGATTCCTTATAAAATATTTTGTAATAAGGAAACGTTAGTTAATTAAAAGAAATCAACGAAAGATTGATACTATAATCTACTGAACTTATAGACTCTATTTTTAGTTTATTTTTACTGTTATTTCATAATCTTGTAGGTATAAATAATGAAAATTCTACAGATAACTTTTATCGGAAGAATAGTATGACAACTTCATATATGTATTCTTCCAATTCATCTTCCGATCAACTTTCTAAAAAAATGCTAAATCCGTCAAATGGCAAGTAAGCGTTAGCGTTTTGACTATTATAAAAAAGTACAGTATTTTAATAGATGTTATTAAAACAGTACGATTGAAAAAATAAATAAAACGGGAAAAACAGAGAAGTTATACGCTTCTGAAGTTAAACAAAGTATAAGGCGGGGTGACGTCACACGCAATTAGGGCTGTTTCTGTTTTTCACTGATTTTAAAAGGCTGACAAAACTGCCATTTTTTTTTAAAGCAATATTCTTACTTGTCTTGTCTGCTCTCTAGGTTTTGAGAGATGTAATAAAAATAAATAGTCAAATACCCTATAATCACAGTAATTTCAGATAAATACTAATCTGTTCTTGTTTTCTTTCCAACGAGTGCTGTCCTTTTCATGTTGCAATATTGACAGCTTCTGCAAGAGGTTTTGCCCGCGGAAAAGTCGAAAATTATTTCTTGAGATGAAATCTCAAGTAGGCCATGTGATATTCCAGGGTATAATTTATCTCTGTGCCAAATTTCATCCAGATCCGTTCAGCCGTTCTGGCGTGTTTGAGTAACAAACATACAACTAAACTTTTGCAGTTATAACAGTAGTAGTAGTAATGTAGATACCCCTTTTCTCACCAGCAATAAGCTCTCTCGTGGATAGATTATAACAGCCACACGGGGCGATCTTCAAGATTAAGCAACGCTTGCCAAGGTTGGTCTGTGGATGTGTGACTATCTTAACATACCGAGTTTCTTCCGTGCCTCGAATAGCACGTTAAGCCGTTGGTCTCGGCTATAATTTGTAGATCTTTGGCAGTCGTTACGGATTGTCAGAAGCCAGTAAATTTGACTCCAGTCTTGCCATGAAGTACCATGTTACCCAGTTAATGGGATGTGGAGGTCCGGTAGGCAGCCGTTCCTCGTAAAATACTGGTATTTAGCCTAATCCGGCTTGACTGGAAGCCGACACCAAAATAGTTGAGAAAAGGTTAGGCAGATGAATAACTTCCAAGTATACTTAGGTCTTACCGCAAAAACTAGACAGCCTAACAAAGCCTCAGATTATTACAAACTACCCTCATGTCCACTATCTTTGTTATTAAGGCCATAACTGCACTTTAAAAGGGACAATAACAATATGTAAGCCTAAACTAAGTGGCAATTAAGGTAACGCTAAATGTCGGGTAAGAAGCAGTTAAAGTGTGCAAAGTGGCGTATTAAAGTAGAGTTATGAGTTTGTGAGGCGTCTTGTGTAGCACGTGTTTTTAAAACTGGTTAAAGTGTAAGTTCTTGCGTACTAAGGGTGCTGTTACACCAAAAGTGCACACATCGAGAGCTTTTGGTTAATTAACAACATCTGTACGTATCAGTGTTCAAGGTTAAGTAACATTTGCCGAGGTCGAACCTTGGATGGGTGACCATCTGTTTATATAGAAATTCTCTATTTCTCGCAAAGATACATCTGATGAAGCTGTTGGTCCTGGCTATAATTAATTTAAGATCTGACTGTAGTTACGAGGGGTATCGTGTTACCAAGTTACTAGTAATCTAATCAATGCCGCCACAAGAAAAACTAAGGAATCGAAATTTTTATGGCAACGAAAAGAACGCAACGTCATAGGAAATTTTAGGTAGCTAAGACAAAGCTTGGAGAGGGTAACATTCTGTGCTTAAGGCAACAACATACGCCATCGACCTTGAGGGGACAAAACACGCAATTGTTAAACACCCGCGCGACCCAAAATTCAGTGGTTTTTTGTACTTACCTCATTCTAAGACTGACAAAAATGTAGATAGTTAAATTGTCTTTAAGATAGTGTAAATTGCATTAAATCACGCTCGGCGGTTTTGGCCCAATTGTTATTTTTATGTCCGTGTTAGACATATCTTTACGCTTTGTTGAGTTACTTATGTAACATAACATTTTTTTCCAAAAAATTAAGACAGTCGTTTAGAAGTGATTCTCATTTTAAAATCAGCTACTCTCAAGTATCTTCGCCTTAAAATAAATTTCCACCTACAGTCTGGTCTCCATTCACGCATATTCTATCAGATTTTTGGATATAAGGAAAATCGGAAACTCGTCTAAGCGTAAAATTGTCATTGTAAAAAGTCTTCGGTGGTTCTAACATTACCGGCACATTTTACGGTAGAAAGGCCTGAATGTTTTTTGTATAATTTAATCTGCTTTAACTGAAGTGGCAGTGAGCAGGAGCATTGCTCGCAGAACAAATGGTCGATGGGGCAAAAAGTTCTGGAGTGGCGACCACGTACCAAAAAATGCAACGTTGGAAGGTTTCCCACAAGGTAGACCGATGACCTGGTGAGGGTCGCGGGTAACCAATGGAAGCAAAAAAACACACAGGACCGGTCGTTGTGGTGACACTTGGGGGAGTCCATGTTCCAGTTAGGGGGGCCGGAAGAGTTGTTGAAATCTCCCTCTCCCATACCGCAGCCTCCTTTTGCGCGATAACTATTTCGCAGAAGGAGACCACCGCATCCCAGCCTCACCGTCGACCATAGCACGAACTACGGCGCCGCGCCGTGTCCTCCCGACAATCAACGCAGTGGTGAGACCGAGCGTCCGGCTCCCTGCTTATGCAACACAGGAACCTCCCGAAGCAGCCATGCCCCGAGAGGACCTGCGTCACACGAAACGATAAGGAGCTGTGACTTCTCCCGAGCCACAGGTCGAGCACTGGCTGGATTGCCTCAACAGTGCCGATAACGGCGGAAGGGCGTGAGCGGCTGTTCTGCCATTCCGTCACCAGGACCTCGAGCAGTTGCGACCGACGCAGCTCAATGTGCCGCGCGTCCTCACGCCACCGATGCAGTGACGCGAGGACTTTTACCTCCAGGACGGACAACCTACCTTTTTTTTATTTTGTTTGCGCTGGGAAAAAATGCATTACGCATACCCTCCCATCGGGGGAACGGGAGGGGTATGTGGGACTGCCCGGGCTGACCCGGTATACCCACTCAAATAACCCAGCGGCATTCCCGCATCGTCTGAGTGGAGGGGAACTGGGAGATCGGCGCAACCTTGGCGTCCAGTCCTCCTCCGATGATCGCCCGCTTAAAAAGGTGGGCCCCTCACGTCTGCTGCTGGGAATGACCGGCGAAGGTGGTATGGAGTGCAATGCGGGCGGAGGCGCCCCCGCGCCTATCGCCCGCCCATCGCAACCATGAGGAGGGAGAAGACGATGTCTTCTCCGACCTCTTCTCGACGTCGCTCCAGCGCCTCCTTTTGTGAGATAACGTCCTCGCAAAAGGAGGCGACCGCTGCCCAGGACCTCTCACTCTCCAGCATGGCGTTGACCATGCTGGGAATTGATAGATCCTGTCCGATCTCCGCAGTCAGACTGCGGCGCGGCTCAGATCAAGCCGGGCACACTTCGAGGGTGTGCTGAGCCGTCTCCTCCCTCCCGATCCGGTGCAGGTGCGTGCCGAAACAGCCGTGGCCTGACAACATCTACACCAGTCAAAATGAGAGGAAACCGTGGGAGCGCTCGAGCCAGTCTCGCAGACTGGACCGAGCTCGTCCAGGGTTCGGCGGACAAAGATAGCGATGGCGAGGTCCTCCGTCCAATGGACGATGATGGCGTCCCTCGCCTCCCGCCGCACAGCCTCCCGCTCCTGCGCGACGGGGCGCTCCCCGAGACGGACAACCTACCTAATCTTAGTCATGTGTTATTGTTCCAAAATAAACTTTTATTATTATTATTATTAATCTAACCTATAGTAATTCAATAACTGTGTTTTCAAGAGATCGAACAGTCATCATCTCCACCAGAACTCATCTGCTGCTTTCCACCAATTGATATCGAGGTCAAAAGCTGGGTCATCTTCAATTTACCTAAAAAGGCATACAATAATTACCCAGATACCTTACATCATCTGCCTAGCCTTTTCCCAACTATATTGGGGTCTGCTTTCAGTCAAATTAATTTATTTCACGTAGAGTGGCTGCCTACCAGACCTCTACAACCCAATATCCGGGTATCACGGTAGTTTTAGCAAGACTGGAATTATATTTACTGGCTTCTGACAATCCATAACGACTGCCAAAAATCGACAAATAACAGCCGAAACCTAACCGGCTTAACGTGCTTTCCGAGGCACAAAGGAAACTTGGTATGTAAAATGGTCACCCATCCATAGACCATCCTTGGCAAACGTTGCTTAACCTTTAAGATCGACGACTTTAGCCACGAGCTCTTCCCACACGGCTACCATTTGTCGGTATTTATTTAAGAAAAAGATTTTTCACTCATCATTTCAGCCGAAAGACGTCCACTGCCGGACATAGGCCTCCCCAAGTGTCACATCGACGGGCCCGGAGCGTTTCGCATCCAGTGGATTCACTGGGGCTTTCACCAAGTGAAAGCTGTACGTGAATTGTGTTTGGGTTCCCCCAAACACAATTCACGTACAGTCTGCCGGTAACATTGTCTGACCCACCCTAAAAACAAACGAATTTGGACCCTCTAACACTAACATTAAGGTTTATTCAATTTATACGAGCATAACAGACAAGTGCTCGAGGACTTGATGAACAAATACAATAATAATACAGACACGCAAATTTGATCTTTAAAACGTTAGCATTAGGTTTTAAGTTATAACTACTAGTTATAATATAATTTGTGTAATAGCTTGTTTTAATAATTGCGTTCAAGTAATTCTGGTCTCGTGGTCTGTGTTTAAGACTGAGAAAAACAAGTTGCGGGATCAAATCCTGCGACGAAGATGTTGTTTTGCTTTCAATTAAGAATTTATTCCAAAACTATTTCTTGTATTATTGTAAAGAACTATAGACGGATAACCATCAAATATAAACTTTCTAAAATGGTAATATGTTCGCATAACTTGTAATAAGTGGGTAGTTGAAAAATAAATATTTGTATTCATTATAAAACTGGTATTCAAATGCTACTAAGGGTATGCAGTGACTACGTGCAAACATATTTTACCTTGCCTTACTAAATTGCAAAAACAACGTCTCTTTACATTTTTTTAATTTCTATTTTATAGGTTGTTTTTTTTTATTATGATGTCTCAATGGAGTGATTATTTAAAATACAAAATAATCTATTTGCACGAGGAGAAGGTTAGCTGCTTGTGCTGCGCAAGAATAAACTTTATGAAAGTATACTATATGGTTCAAATTGTTTAGAATATTGCGTCTAGGAATAACAACTAAGATCAAATTTTAATGCGCCTTATAAGAGTTGAGTTGGTCTTGCGGTCACTAAGGTAGTGCGATGTTCATCGTTATCTACGTTCGATCCAAGTTTAACCTAAATATAGCTTTTTGATCAGCTGTTTTTTTTTTTAATTATTTTATAACATTTATTTTACATTTCTTTAATGGACGACGTAGGTCTTGTCTTTTTAAAAGGGCAGTTTGTATAGAAATATAACTAAACAATTGCAAGTTTAAAATGTTTATTATTTCATTAAAACACTTAGTTAAGATAAAGTAAGTAAATGCTCATATATTTCCAAATTAATATACATTTTATATTAGTATGCCATAATCAAATCTAACCATTTATAAACATTAAAAAAGGTGTGCTTATGCTTAAATGTTTGTTATCGAGAAAATGAATTCTTCTGTGAAATGCTTTACAGATTTATAGCTGCCTATATGTAGTGAATGAACATGTTATTTAAATAGAAAAATCTATTTATAACAATAACATCACCACATAATCGGCAACATTTTAATGGTTTAACAGTCAATCCATTGAGCATTTACTTACATGGTGTGTTTAAAAATCCCTAAACACTAGATTAATTAGTAGCGGATTGGCGCACCGTCCCCTGCTATAACTTGCTGTAAGCGGCTACGCATACCGCGCACCATATTCCAACACAAATCTTTGCCTCTCATGTGCTCCCAAGTCGATGTCACGATCTCAGCCAAGTTGTGTTTGTTTCGCACTTCCGTTGTGTCCCAATTTAAAACCATTTGACCCCATAGATTTTCTATAGGGTTCAAATCAGGACTTTTAGATGTCCAATTAATAACTGTCACACCTTCTTGAGCAGCTAACCAATCCTACACAATGCCTGCACGGTGGATGGAGCAGTTATCGTGCATGAAATAAATATGTGATGTTGGATAGGCAATTCACACAGTCGGCAGCATGACGTCACGCGGAATCTCTAAATACAAACTACTATTAAACCTACCACCAACTTCCATCAATTCACCAGGTCCCATAGACGAAATCCAGCCCCAGTAGCCCAGGGTTATTCTACCGCTGGTTCTACAAGGTAGCAAGCACTTCTCATTGTAGCGTTCTCCTTTCCTTCGCCATAAGATTTTACGTCCATCTTTGTCCGATTTAAATGATTTTTCATCAGTGAAGATCACAACATTTTCTTCCCAATTAAAATTTAAATATTCCTGGCCGAAACGGACCCTTTCTGCGCGATGAGCAGGTGTTAATGCAATTTTCAGTGCCGGTTTATAATTCCTTATCCCAGCAGCGTGTAAATGCCTTCTCACTGTTTCCACTGAAATATTGTGGTTTATTGCGGTTACACGAATAGGCAAAAATGGATTATCAACATGGCTTGAAACAATAGCCCGGTGGCGTTCGAATTCGGGACTATACTTGATGGCTTTTACTCCTGGACGAATCCGCTGAATATTTCCATTGTCTTCATAACGTCTTAGCCATAGCCTGACCGTATTTCTCTAAAACAAAAAAAAAAACATTTTTGGAACCGTGTATGTAACTTGTAAGGAGTAAACTACGCGTTAATCACAATCAATAAAATAAAATAGGTATAAAAAAACAGTTGCGACATGATGCTTTTTTACACCAAATTGCTAACGAGTTATGTGGAACGATTTACAAATGTGTGTGCGCAGTCACTGTTGTTAATCGTAGTGTAACTTTTGTCACTTATATGAATTTATTATCTACCTCACAAAGCAAATGTGTACTTTACTTCGTATCCAACCATTCTTGGTAAATTTAAATTCTCTAAACTTAAAGTTTTTTTAAACCCACCTGTTTACAAGATAAGTTATTAGGCGTAAATCATATTGGTCGTTCTTTAATAATGCAAGAAATATTTAAGTTCCATTTTTAATTGATTGTCATTACAACTAATTAAAAAAGGAACTAAATACTATGTGGACTGTGTTTTCGAACCCACATGTTGTTCGTCGCCAATCCAGCATCAAACCGCTAAGCCACAAGAACTTGTCGAGAATACGCGAAATTAAAGATTGGGTTGTAATTATATAGAGTTACTTAAAAGCTTTCAACTTTAAAGTCGACGAGATAATGATTAAAATAGCATAACAAAATGATACATAATGCCGGTGGCTCCGACAATGTTGGGTGGGTTTACCTTAACGTTACGTGTTAAAGATCAAATTTGCGTGTCTGTATTATTATTGTATATGTTCATCGAGTCCTCGACCACTTGTCTGTTAATTTCATATAAATTGAATGAACCTTAATGTAACAAGCAGAGGGTCCAAATTCGTTTGTTTTTAAGGTGGATCAGACAATGTTGCCGACAGACTGTACCATTCACACTCAACCACACTCATCTGCAGACCACCTTGTAACAAATATTTTACTCAAGTGTTACATTATTTTTCATAATCATCTTTATCTAATATTCCATTCCTAGGTACAAATCTATCTTCACTTGTTCCAATCCACAGGCTCCATTAACTCATTATTATTATTATAAGTAGGCTCATTATTCTTACAAAAAATCAAATTGGTTCTAAAAACAAACTTTAAAACAAAGATGTATTTTAACCATTACGCTTAGTTACCAACCACAAACAACAAACAACATTGATTAAAAACAACCTCTTTTTAAAAAAATAACCTTAAAAATACACCTGCATCTCCTTTACAAACTTTTACTTTACCTCCGACACAAGATTTTTCCTGCTTGATTTAAAATGAGCTCGCAGGTAAGCTACATAAAGTTTTTCTTTAATTTCCCAGCTACGGAGAAATAAAAAGAAGGAACTAATTCTACTAGAGATCAGTATGTCTACTTTGAAACGCTTTGTTCACACAAACTTACATGACGATGTCATGTGGAAGTTAAATTAGTATCTTTGATTAAACGTGGCTTAGTAATAACAGCCGCAATGATCGATTTTGAGGTTAAGCGAAGCTTGCCGAGGTCAGATCGGGGATGGGTGACTATATATTATATACCGAGACTAGAGACAAACATAGAAATCATTTCTTTAAAAAAAAATATATATATATACCTGCCTGCAATTAGCCTGTGTTACCTTCACTGCCCGTGGGCAGGTAACACAGGTACACATAATTTGTAAAGTTGTTTCTAGTTTGGCTAGTATCTCCGATTGTCGGATAAAAAGATGATTCCGTGCTTCGAAAGGCACACACACACACATAAGCCGGTCGCCAAATGGCGGTCGTCAAATAAACCATATCAGAGGCCCTTGTGGCGGTTTAGAAACTCTGACACTAGGGTGTGTAGGGTCGTTAGACCTTTGTGCCCACACGATAAGAGAAAGAAAACCAAATAGCAAGAAACTACTCTTTGAAAAAAAAATACGAATACGTACAAGGAGAAAATAACTTAATAAATAAGTATCAACCACAATCTCTACGTTTTTCACTTTAAAAAATAAATACAAGAGAACCGTAAGCACACAGTATAAAAGTTATATTGCAACGTATTTAATTTTTGATACCGAAAGTTATAAAAATGTAAATCTCTGAATAGATTTTATAGAAATGAATGGAGACATGCCTACCCGCCTTGTGTGGCCATTAAAACAGCGGTGCTAAATCCGAAGCTCGAGTTGTTCGTATGCGCTAAAATTGTATCATATTACATTTACAACTTTAATCATCACAAAGTGGATACAAACTTAACAAATAGATATAGAAATTTTTACATTTTTTAAATAAATACTTCGATTAATACCAATTACTTAGCACTGCATGTAATTAAATTGTTAAAATCCTTCCAGAAGAGTGAAAATACATATATTACTAGCTAACCCGGCAAACGTTGTTTTGCCATATAAATAAACACAAAAATTGTGTGATCTGTGATCCGAGATTTCTATACATAAGAAGATTAGAAAAAGATAGATAGCTGTTGCACGTGACTTCGTTTGCGTGTATGTCGTACAGTATGATGTCGTTAGGTAAGATCGCTAAGATAAGATATCATCATATCAGCCGAAAGGCTGCCTCTTTTGCTGGACAAAGGCCTCCCCCAAGCGTCGCCACAACAACCGGTTCTGCGCGTCTCGCATCCATCGGTTACCCGCGATCTTCATCGGTCCGCCTTGTGGGATCTGTTCTGCGAGCAAGATGCCTTGCCCACTGCCACTTTAGTTTGGCGATCCTTCGGGCTATGTTGGTAACCTTGGTTCGTCCGGCAACCTTGGTTCTCTACGAATATTGCCCTTTCTATTACACTTTGAGTGACTTTAAGCCTTCTGATGAGGCCCATTGTGAGCGACCAGCAACCATTGTGAGATAAGATAAACGAACAATAAAATTCTAGCATCGCTTGACTCCTTAGAATGCAAGGCATTAGCTGTATCACCTCTTCTGTTCAAAACACTGGACAACCTTAGAAAGTTTTCGTAATGAGAATCGTTTTAATGATAACGCTTTTCTATACACGATGTTCAAGAAAGTTGCTGGAGTTGTTACCATGCGGTTGAGCTACATAAAGTTGAAATGGGAAACTCTATCTAGAAGGAAACACTACCTTCGCAACGGAGAGAGTACAGATGAGATTCCGTTATCCACATTTAGACTCCCATTCGCTCCGTTGTGCTTAGGCAAGGTTAGCCAGCGAAGCTATGCATATAGGTTTCGCTGAGCGCCCTCATAGTTCCGAGGATGTTTGCACGTCGGGTAGCAAAGGCCTCATTTCCAAAATGAAGTCGGCGACTGATTTCTCTGTATCGAACAATCTCGGTACATTGGGTAAAAATGGCGACTATCATCATCATCATCATCATTTCAGCCAATTGGCGTCCACTGTTGAATGTAAGCCTCCCAAAAAGCGCCAGCCATCCCGGACTTGTGCAGTCCACGTCCATCTGCTGCCAACCACCTTTTTTAAATCATCGATCCATCGTGCCGCAGTACCTACGAGTATGTTGAAAATATATTTTTCTAGAGGACAATGACCCAAAATTATACCTATTATAATTCGGGGGGTATTTCGACTTGGGTTGAGAAGTCGCTTGGTTAGTCGCATGTATAGGCTTAACATTGCCATTTTTGACTGCCTGTAATTTGTAGCCCGTGATTATTTGTTGTCTTGAAGTTCAGTTGACCTCTAACAAATTCATGTACGAATCAGTGAGAAAGGTAAGAGGAGAAGTGGGTACAGGTCCAGCAGTACCATTTCGGAAAATCTCTTCGCGAGTTTGTCTCTGGCGTCATTGCTTGGGGATCTACAGTTTCCCATGATCCACTGAAGGGTGCAACCCGCAACGGATAATTTTTGGCCCCGAGCTGCCATGCCGGAGCAATCAGCCGAAATCTTATTTCAGCTACTATGACAGCTTGTTGAATACGTGTGACTTTCAACCGAGTGCCTATGCAAAGTTTTTTAGAAGTGACATATTTAAATAGAAATCATAAAATTTATTCGGATGGTATCTATCATTTTCTTCCTTTGCGTTTTCATGGAAATAATTTCCTTTTTTTCCAAAAACATTTGTCAATATTATACATATTGATGGTTGCTTGGTCAATGGGCCCCCGTTCACAGAAATAGTTCATTAATGCTGAAGAAACGTAACAACACAGGCTATCTTCTAAAATAACATACCCATCTCCTGATTGTGGTGTATGCCATCGTCAATTTTTAACAATATTCGTAAAATAATTCGCATTTGAGTGGCCTTCTTATATCATGTTCGCATTTTTCTTCTTCTCTATCGTTTCTTCAATGCTAAAGATCGCGACCAGACACGACGAGTACCTATCCATGCGGTCTTCTGCTGCGTGGACCGCTCTGTGCATGCTGCATTAAACAGCCTTCTTTATGGCGTCGGGAGATTTTTTTTTTTTGTTTACATTTGTTCTTTATTATGCTGACATTATTTTGCGCTATATGAATGGTGCTTTTCTTTAAACTACAATTTTCAGAAACTATTTAATAAATCAAGTTAATTCTAAATTTGTTTCGAATCAGGAACGCAAATCGAAACGATTTAAGTTTATAGAACACAGTTAAACATCCGATTAACCAATCTAATTCAACTCTTTTCGCGACTCCTCTCGTGAAAAAAGCTGCTCGGGAGTGGTATGACGTGATCCCTGGCCCGTAAAAATTCATTTTTGAGCTACTCAAGTTAAGCTTAGCAAATGTAAGGCATGCCTGTTGACGATTCAAAAAAAAATATTTCGGAGTTACTTTTATTAATAGGAATTCATTCAGAACTATATTTTAAAGATATCAAAAGATTCACTTTTTAAGACGTTTTAAAAGTACCACTTATTAATAAAAAATATGTTTTGATGTAATTCTCATGCTCCGCTGTGTTGAGTACTATTTGGATCAATAGATGGCATTACGGGTATCTGCATTACATTATGTTGTGTTCATCTACGTTGCCACAATTTCTATTCGGTTTATGTATAAAAGTTATCTCGATTGGTTTTGTACTTTTGAATGCGATGCGTTCTGTTTATTATCCTTTAACATCCTGGCCATTATATTTTGGCATAGATGAATGCTAAAAAAAAACTAAATACAATAATAACATGTTATCAACTTATAAAAATATTAGTAAAAATAAAAAAGAAAGGAAATGAATAATTTAAAAATGTGTACAAAATTAAAAATAATCATGATTGTTTGGATTCGAACCCACATTAATTACTTTGAGAGGCAGTGTTTTAACCGATCGTCTATGATTACTAATGACAAATGATTGAAATAGCCGATCTTATATATATCATGGTTTTTTGCTGCTCAGCTCCTTGAAAGTATAGCGTGATGGTAAACATTGCTAAGGTTAGACGCAAAAGTATCTGCAAAGTTATACATATTAAGTTGTGGTTTTTATAACAATTCCCCACTAAACTGTTTGGCAAAATGTGAAATAAAAATTTAAATGTTATTTTAAGTGCAAAACAACCCATTTTATTATTTTTTTGACAATACTTTGGTGTAAAAATAAAGTTCAAAAGATAAAATAAATACAAAAATAATAGCTGTTGCTGGCTGGGGATCGAACCTTGTGCCTGTCGTTAAAACTGACATTTTTGAATATTGCTCATCCTCCAAAGCACATAGCGTGATAATATATAGCCTAAAACCTTCTCGTGACCAGAACGCACACAACAAAAATAGAATTATCGAAATCGGTCTAGCCGTTCAAGCGTGATGCGATGACCAAGGGAAATAGGGATTCATTTTTATATATATAGATACTAGCTGACCCGGCAAACGTTGTTTTGCCATATAAATAAACACTAAAATTTAATTCAAATCGGGCAAGCCATTTCGGAGGAGTTCGATAACAAACACGGTGATCCGAGATTTTTGTACATTAGAAGATTAGGAAAAAGCTGTTTCACGCGACTTTGATTGCGTGTACCTATGTCATATAGTTTGATGTCGCTAGGTAAGATCGGTAAGATAAGATATCATCACATCAGCCGAAAGACCTCTACTGCTGGACATAGAGTCGCCATAGTCCCAAGCGTTGCCACAACGACCGGTTTTGCGCGTCTCGCATCCATCGGCTACCCGCCATCTTCATCGGTCCACCTTGTGGGAGGCTTTTCAACGTTGTGTCTTCTGGTACGCGGTCGTCACTCCAGAATTTTTCGGCCCCATCGACCGTCTGTTCTGCGAGCAATATGCCTTGCCCACTGCCACTTTAGTTTGGCGATACTTCGGGCTATGTCGGTAACCTTGGTTCTCTACGAATATTATCATTCCTGATTCGATCACGTAAGGAAACTCCAAGCATTGCCCTCTCCATTGCCCTTTGAGTGACTTTTAGCCTTCTGACAGTCAAATCTACCATTGCTTGACCCCCTTAGAATGCAAGGGAAATGCAGTATCACCTCTTCTATTCAAAACGCCGACCAATCTTAGTAATTTTTCGTAATGAAAAACGTTTTAATTTGAAAAAAGTTGCTAGGGTAGAGCTACATAAAGTTGAAATGAAAAACTCTATCCAGAAGGAAAGACTACCCTCGCAAAGGAGAGAGTACAGTGGAGATACCGTTATCCGCACTTAGACTCCCATTCGGGCCATTGTACTTAGGAGTCCTGGCAAGGTTAGCCAGCGAAGCTACGCATATAGGTTTCGCTCAGTGTCCTCATCTTTCCGAAGATTTTTGCACGTCGGGTAGCAAAGGCCTCATTTCCAGAATGAAGTGGGCTACTGATTTCTCGGTATCGAAGCAACCTCTGTACATTGGGCTGTCTATGGCGACTATCATCATCATCAAAATTTCAGCCAATTGCCGTCCACTGCTGTAAAATGTAAGCTTTCCACAAAGCGCCAACCATCCCGGTCTTGTGCAGTCCACGTCCATCCACTGCCAGCCACCTTTTTTAAATCATCGATCCATATTTTTTTACGGGAAAATGACCCGTAATTATACCTATTATTATTCGGAGGGTATTTCTACTTGGGTTGAGAAGTCGCTTAGTTAGTCGCATGTATAGGCTGCACTGTAATTTGTAGACGGTGACCATCTGTTCAGTTGATCTCTGGCAAATTCAAGTACGAATCAGTGAGTAATGTAAGAGAAAAGAAAGAAGGAAGAAAGAAAAGACGTTTATTTCCCCAAAAGCGACGCACAAAACACAAAATAATAAGGGAATAAATAAAAACTTAACTAAAAACTAAATAACCTATTGTCACTAGGACTATGTCAGGACCGGGCACAAGTCTTTGTTCACACCACAGACAAACAGAACACAGTTCCACCATCAAAAGTTTGACAGATTGTCTATGGTGCGACCGCGGCGTCCGAGAGGAGAAGTGGGTACAGGTCCAGCATTACCGTCTCGGAAACTCTCTTCGCAAAGTTCGTCTCTGGTATCATTGCCTGGGGATCTATAGTTTCCTATGATCCACTGGAGGGTGAAACCCGCAACGGATAGTTTTTGGCCCTGAGCTGATCAGTTAAAACTGTTCGATTCCCAGTAAAGCCATGCCGGAGCAATCAACTGAAATCTAAAGTTTTTTATAAATTAATTACTTATTTAAATAGAAATCATAAAATTTGATCGGATGGTAATATAATTTTCTTCCTTTGCGTTTTCATGGAAATATTTTCCTTATTTTACCCAATAACATTTGTCAATATTATCTGTATTAATAGTCTGCTTGGTCGGTGGATTCTCCGTTCACAGAAGTAATGAATTAATGCTGAAGCAACGGACAACATAGGCTATCTTCTAGAATAACCTGACCATCCTTTGACTGTGGTGTATGCCATCGGCAATTTTTAACAGTATTCGTATAAAATAATGCGCATTTGAATGGCCTTCTTATATCATGTTCGCATTTTTCTTCTTCTCCGTCGTTCCTTCAATGCTGAGGATCGCGACCACACACGACGCGTATCCATGCGGTCTTCTGCTGCGTGGACCGCTCTGTGCATGATGCCTCTAACAGCCTTCTTTATGGCGTCTGACCATCAAGTAGACAATATGTTTGCATATTTGAACTTTAGTGTGTTGATATCATATTGCGCCTATTCTTAAAACAACAAAGTTAAGAAACTGCTTGATGATTCAAGTTGATTCTAAATTTATTTTGAATCAGGAATTCAAATCAAAACGTTTGTAGAACACAGTTAGACATCCGATTAATTAATCTAATTCAACTCTTTTCGCGACTCCTCTAGGTATCATGGGACTTCGCCAGCTGCTTGCACCCGCATGACCCCTGGCCTTAGGCCCGTAAAAATTCGTTATTGAGCAACTCAAGTTAAGCTAAGCAAATATAAGCGCACGCCTTTTGACGAATATTCTAATCTTAACACCGCCATTAAAAAATGAGGTCAAATGTATAACGCCATCTGAAGTGGAAGATGAACTGTCAAAATATTTAAAGACTTAAAATATGTTTTGATGTAATTCTCATGCTGTCGTTAGTACTATTTGGATCAATAGATGGCATTACGGGTATCTGCATTATGTATAAGTTGATTTCATCTGTATTGCCATAATTTCTATCCGGTTTATGTCTATAAGTTTTATGCTGATGCGAACAAAACAGAATAAAGAAGAAAATAGTTCCTGTCAGTATTATCCTTTAACACCCTAGCCATTATATTTTGACACATGAATGCTAAAAAATATACAAAATTGCAAATTACAAAATTTAATGTATGAAAATATTAGTTACATTAAAACAGTAAATAAATAATTAAAAAAAATATGTACTTCAATTCAAAAACATTCGCGATCGTTTGGATTCGAACCCACAACATGTTTATCGTAAAGCAGTCTTTAAACCGATGGTCTATGACTTCTGTGAACAACGGATTCAAATAGCCGATCTTATTTATGTCATGGTTTTTTGCTGCTCAGCTCCTTGAAATTATAGCGTGATGGTAAACATTGCTAAGTTTAGACGCAAAAGTATCTGCAAAGTTATACATATTAAGTTGTGGTTTTTATAACAATTCCCCACTAAACTGTTTGGCAAAATGTGAAATAAAAATTTAAATGTTATTTTAAGTGCAAAACAACCCATTTTATTATTTTTTGACAATACTTTTACAAAAATAATAGCTGTTGCTGGCTGGGGATCGAACCTTGTGCCTGTCGTTAAAACTGTCATTTTTGAATATTGCTCTTCCTCCAAAGCACATAGCGTGATAATATATAGCCTAAAACCTTCTCCTGACCATGGCAAACACAACAAAAAATGCGATGACCAAGGGAAATAGGGATTCATTTATATATTTATATATATATATATATATATATATATACATATATATATATATATATACATATATATATATATACACATATAGATATTGGCTTATGTATTATTTTTAATGTTTCTGCTTGGTAGGTGGCTTTCCTCATTTCATTGATTCCAATACAGTTGAATTGTTTCTCCGGGACTCGTCAAACTTTATTATCTTGACGTTTTTCTGGAAGTCAATTTTTTTTGGCTCTCAAGAGTTGCAGAGGTTAAGAAAAGTGTGCAAAAAATAACCTTATTTATTTTCTCGATTTGCACTTTTAGCAACAGTTCAAGTAACTAAACTTCTAGTTAATTTTCTTCACATTAGAAAAATCGCTTGTCTCGTAGCCTATCGACACCGACACGGTTCACTAACAAGAAAAAGTACTTTCGAAATTGGGTATCAAAAGTTTTCTTATGCTGCCTTTGATGTGTTGCTGTTAACATTTCACGTCTCTATAGAAATGTTATTGATGCAATCCTTTTCTAGGAATACTTATTCAATTCTAAAGTATATACTTTAGGAGTTTCTGGAAAGGAAAGCTTTAAACTAACGGTACAAGTTTTGAATGGATCCAGTCTTATACGTTTCAAATTTATGTTGTGTTTGGTGTATATCATTTTTAGCATTGAGGCTTCGAGTCTATAGCTAAAAGGGCTGTTGCCAAAACTTAATAACATAACTTTAAATAGCTTCAAAGACACCGTGCATGCATATTCGTGTTAATTTGAGTGTTATCTGGATTGAAGTTATTAAGTCTCATAAATGTCAGGCCGTAAGTCCCTAGTATCTTGTTCCACTCGTTGAATTTATGTGCTAACTTTCCGTAGGTAACGTTTTGGTTCAATGTGCTAGGGTGGGTTATACGAATATTAAAAATGTCTATGGAATTGCTTTTTGCTACATTGGATTTGCCTTGTGGGTTTCATCAAATTAAAATAAATATTTATTTAGTTCTGTAACAGGGTTCTTGATATAGCAGACTTATGTTGATCAATGACATTGTGAGAAATGGTGATCGTTAATTATAATTAACGACAATATTTAAAAAAGAAAGGGAAAAAGATATTTTAATATATTGTTTCCTTCTATTTTGATGACATATCTTTTTGGTATTCCAGACTAAGAAATTTGCAAACATAACAATGTTCAAAAATGATAACAATGGCATTCGACACACAATGCAAATTATTTACAGAGAATAGAGTGCAAAAAAGTACATAACAATTTTTGGTTGTCAACGGATATTTTAGAGAAAATAATATTATTTCACAATTTATGGCTCTAGTTCTGCAGTTTCCATTTATTGCCAAAAGCTTGCTGTTTCTTATACTACTTTAATTTATATCATGTCCCAACTTTAAACGAAGCTAGATAACGAGCTGCACAGGACAAAAATTATTCAATAAAATTATATTTTGGTACACGTTAAAAGGAGATGTTGAAACCCATAAAAGCTCCCACCAACATTTTACCTAAATCATATTATCTTTCTATCCAATACGTTTAAACGAGCAACTCTTGTATATCTTGTATAATCTGAATCTGGGATACGGCTCTAACGATTTTCATGAATTTGGTGTTCAGGGGGTTTTAGGGGAGAGGATCCGGCAGTTGGGTCTCGAGGTGGCCCTACACAAGTCCGAAGCCATGTGCTTTCATGGATCACGGAACAGACCACCGTCGGGATCCCAAATAACGGTAGGAGGGGTTCAAATCAGCGTCGGATCGACGATGACATACTTGGGTCTCGTTATTGACAGCCGGTGGAACTTTGTTGAGCATTTCCGACGTTTGGCTCCTAGACTGGAGCGAGCCGGGGCTGCCTTCAAGCGGCTTTTGCCCAATCTAGGGGGTCCAAACGCCTCCTGCCGGAGGCTTTACGCGGGGATCGTGCGGTCCATGGCCCTTTATGGGGCGCCGGTGTGGGCGCCTACTTTGAGGAAGCGACCTGCCCGTTACCTCAACTCGTCCCAGAGGGTGATGGCCATCCGGCTTGCCCGGGGATACCGCACGGTCTCTGGCGAGGCGGCGAACCTCCTTGCCGGACTGCCGCCATGGGATCTAGAGGCGAGAGCCCTCGCACTCATTTACGAATGGCGCCTGGAAGTGGTACGCCGGGGCGAGACTCCTCTGCCGCGGCAAATCGCAGTACGGCGGGCGGAGCTCCGGCAGGATCTCATGGCAGTATGGAGACAAAGACTGTCCCAACCCAGCGCTGGTCACGCCACAATTGCGGCGATAAGTCCCCTCTTTGAGGAGTGGCTAGAGCGGCGCCACGGCGTCCTTACTTTCCGCTTGACGCAGGTACTCACCGGACACGGTTGTTTCGGGAGGTACCTGTTTCGAATACGGCGGGTGGATACGTCCGGGTGTCAACACTGCGAGGATCGCCCGGAGGACACGGTGGAGCATACGGTTGAGGTCTGCCCCGCCGTGTCCTCGCCGAGGCGATCGGCGGCGGTGATCTCTCGCGTCCGGCCCTGGTTCAGGCTATGGTCCGAAGCGAGGAGACATGGGAAGCGGTCACCTCCTTCTGCGAAGCAGTAATGCTAGCAAAGGAGGAAGCCGAACGTGTGAGAGAAAGGGAAACCTCACGCCCCAGCCGCCGTAACAGAAGAAGACGCCCCGGGCGTCGGGAGTCGCAAGGCGATTTTCGGCCACCGTAAGCGCGAGCCTGCGGACGGCGAGCATTGGGTGGCTCGCCGTCTGATCAGAACCAGGCCCGGGTGGACGGCGCGCTGTGTTTCACGCGTGCCTCAAAGAGCTGTCAGCGTAAAAGACGGGGCCCGCTAGGGCCAGTGCCTGCTGGGGCTGCGGACTTCGTTCGAAAGAGGCACCGTACCCTGGAACGCAAAGGGCACTGGGAGAAACGCGGATGGGTTTTAGTCAGTAAGAGTCTGACACTCCCTTTTGCTTCACCCAAAGCTCCAGGAGTCATTTGAAGATTTCCCATCCATAAAAAAAAAAAAAAAAAAAAGGGGGTTTTAGGGGCGATTCATTGATCTAGCTAGGTTTAATTTTTAGAAAACGTCGTAAAAAAACCGAACACATCTCGGTCATCCAGGATCTTAATTTGAATGCTGTCTGTTTGTTGTCCTTTCCTACGGATGGATGGGTTATGTCTTGGAGTAGGATAACGGATTGTTATCCTGGGACTATGGAGCTGGGCAGGACACCTGGCAAGGCGCGGTGATGATAGGTGGAGTAAGGCAGTGACCGAGTCAAGAGGACTGGTAAAAGAAGTGTTGGTCGGCCGGCGGCTAGATGGACGGATGACAACTTGCCATCACAGGTAGAACCTGGATGAGGCTGGCACAGGAACGTGGGGATAGGTAAAAAAAAAAAAGAGGCCTATGCTCAGGAGTGGGCAAAGTCGGGTTGTGGATGATGATGATGATGCCAGCTGCTTGTTGTTACAAAAACATATTGTTGGTAGTGTTTTTGAACACAATCATTAACTAAGTTATAAGAGCTGGTGACAACAAGTAGACTTAACTAAAATATTGCTCAGTTTGAAGCAAAATACTAGTATTAGCTACGTGACTGGTATAAGGGGCATCCACCCTTTATTCCACATAAGTTGGATTTGCTTTTAGCTGATTGTGGGCATGATAGATTGTGATTTATAGTCCTCACGTATTTGCGATGACCAGAACTTAATGTGATAACTCAGTCAACTTATAGTAGCATTTTTTTATTCGCTAGTTTGGTAAAGTTGTACCTATTTAAAGCGTAAAATGATAATGCAGAATGTTTGAATATAATAGTATTATAGCAACAAAAATATGTTTCCAGATTTTATTCCTGTGGTTCACATAGCGAATGCAAAACCTAAATAAAATGTAGTTGAGCGCTACACATTAAGTTTTTTGGCTTCCCTCAAATATGGTATTTAAGGCTGGGTTATTCGGGCCCGTTGGCAATGAAAATGCTACCTCCGCCCGCGACCCTTCATGTTCAACACGACGATGTTAGACGACGTCCGGCCGATGACCGCCGACTTCTTCGCAGAATAAATACGCCACAGTGAAAAATATTTGCAGTTGATCTACTGAACTGTTTTTCGTTTAGACATGATTTCGTCTATGTTACATTTTATCGTTAAGTTTTACATTTTATGGCAGTAACTCGTGACAGACAAAGTGGCGGACATAGTTTTATAATATGTAGTGATCTAGTGTTAGTGATAGTGATGTAGTTTGAATTATGGTTATGCAAATAAAACCGAGGCAATTTTACAGACATATTTTTTTAATAACACGATATAACTATGAGTGAAAAAGTAAGTTAACATAGTAATAACAATAAAAACACCAAACGTTTCCCAAAAAATCTCGAAATTAAAGTATTTATTACAACAACACCATTTACAGGTACTATTGAATTTCCCAGAAGTCGGTTTCATAGCGTAGATCCCTATAGTTACACTATTATTTTTATTAACACTTATTAATTTCACCCACATTTTAGTCACTAATCACATACTAAAAATAATTTGCAAGATGCTTATGAAACCGCAAGTAACAACTCCCAAGAGAATGGCACAAAGGATTCAGCAGTGTTTTAAATGAACTTCATTAAACTTTATGCATTCAACCGTTTTGTGTACTCAAAAGTCTGCTTACCCTTGAGAGCAATTACCGGTTATGTAGAAATAATTATCTGGCGTCATCTGCTTAGCTTTGTCCTGACTATATTCCCTAACCCGACTACTCGTATATTAGGGTCGGCGAGTTAAATCGGATTCAGCTGAATATCATGCAGCCAAAGAGACCTAGTGCTACCTAGCATTGAAAATGCTAAAAATAACAAGTAGTTTTTTTTTTCACGAAAAAAGAACTGAATCCTTGGGAAAGAAACTTTTAAGTTTTCGCTTAATGTTTTGAAAAACTGATAAAAGAATATTGAGATATTTTGCACGTAATACATAGTATTGTGGGAAGCATAGAATAACCTTAATTAAATGTACTAATTACGCATTTGAAAAAAACATGAAAAGTTTCCTGTTTCTTTCATATTCTTTAGTGGAAAAACAAAATGAAATATATCCTGGCCAATTTTATTCAAACTGTCGAATGTAACATTGAAAAAAAAAACAACGAAATTGGAAAGAAACGGGAATTTTCTCTGCTTTTTTCAACGCTACTCCCACCAACGATGCCCTGGAGATGGCGATGTTTTGAGCCAACCAATTAAAAAAAAAACTGTCGTGCCACTGATACGGCGAAAAAGAAGCTGAATACCAGAATCTAACGTGAAGTGACTACCAAGCTGATCTTCGCAACCCAGTTACTCAGTACAACGGTACATCTTGGACTAATGTCAGATTTTCTGACAATCAGTCACTATTGCCAAAGATCTAAAACTAGCAGCCGGGACCAACGGCTTAGCGAGTTTTCTGAGACACGTAGAAGTCTTGATATATTTACATCCATAGATTGACCTCCGTAAGTATTGCTTAACCTTGAAGATCGACCTGGGCTTCTGGTATTACATAGCCACGAGCTCTTAAAGAAATAACAATAAGTAACAGTATAATAATTATTAATTAAGAGCTCAGAGTAGGTAAGGGAGCGTTTAATTTCGCCTCCTGTCGTACATTGTCATGTAAGGAAAATTGGATTAAAGCCAAGTAATTCGAGCATTGTGCCAAGTAAGATAATGGGAAAAGGTATGAGAAAGTATTCATATTTGGAGCTGTTATTCTTTCTTTGTTTTTAACTTGTGACGTCATCGTCATCATCTCAGGTGAAAGACGTGCACTGCTGGACATTGGCCTCCAATGGTCACCATATCAACCAGTCCTATGTGTCTCGTATCTAACGGATTCCAGCTTTAACAGGTACACACTGTTGGATCACCTCCCAACGCTCTCACCATGCAGTCTATTTCACATGCAGCGTGATATTTTAGGCTGATTGGCGGCACGCAAAATAACTGAATCATATAGTGTACGTATCTTCATGTATTGATTCTTTTAACTGTGTTGAAAAGCGTTCTATTTCCTAAGTACTTAGTTTTATAATTTACGAACTATTTTCGCATTATTATCAAAGAAAGAACATCTTACGAAACGGACAAATATATTTTTACTGCGAAAATAAAAATTTCATCCATCGATTGCTACCAAAGGTTAACCATATTACACACTTCCGTACCCAACAACTTACGCCACGAGATTAGTTTCCCTAAAAGGGATAATTTACACTTACGTGTCGCTGTTCCGTGCCCGGGCACTGACAATATATTATGGAATTAACCTTTATGCATGCTCACTTTATGTTATAAAGTAACGCTAGAATTTGTGACTTTGCATGTAGTAGTATTTTATTTTAAGTATTGAATATCTTGATTAAAGGATGTTCTATAAATTCTAGCATTAGTGATTTCAAAATGAGAGTGACCATTATTTTGTACCTATTTAAAATAGCGTCCATGGAGTTTTTAGCACGTTCTTCTCCAGACCCGTCTACGCTTTGGAACGTGCACGTAGCGTAGTTATCTATCGGTGAAAGCATTTTTACTGTCGTATTAGTTCTTAAAAAAATATTGAAAGTATTGAATATCTTTATCAAAGGATATTCTATAAATTCTAGTATTAATGATTTCAAAATGAGTATGACCATTATTTTTTTTTTGTATTTACTTATTTAAAATAGCGTCCATGAAGTTTCTAGCACATTCTTCTCCAGAGACGTCTATTCTTTGGAACGTGCACGTAGCGTAGTTATCTATCGGTGAAAGCATTTTTATTGTCGTATCAGTTGTTACAAAATTTATCTTCAACCAAAATAAAATTCACACAATCTCTATAATCTTGTGACTTAGTCATAGATAATTAAACATTATGAAGAAGTATGTCGCGTCTAATTAACAATGCAGTATGATATAGGATTGTAACAGTAACTATGTCTGAACCCACATGGATTAAAAAAAAAACATATTTTTAACGAAGACATGTGACATCTATCAACTCGCACTGGGCCCGCGTGGTTGATTACGGCCCATTCTCTCTCACCGTGAGGAGGCCTGTGTCCCAGCAGTGGGAACATTATAGGCTGATTATGCTTATGCTAATATTTTTGATATAACTTCAGTTGTAAGAGTAACATTCAGTTTAATAATGGTATTTTAATGACATTTAAGGACCAGAGCAAAGTGATTGGATTAAGATAAGAAGCACTCAGTAGTAGCATATTTATTACTCCTAAATCTACCCCATTTCTTTCTCTGGGTGTCTCGAGCTGCGGCTAAAGCAAGATAGATGAATATGCATCCATTTATTTACCTACAGTTGCTGAAACACACTGCGAGTGAATCTTATTACTTAACAATGCTGACAGTGTGACTTAGAACAATATTAACTATGCTACTCGTAACAATATCAATATATCACAAAGGACTAGACGAAACCTCATTTAGACTAACAAGCGTGGGTTTGACAAAATACTCCATATTCAATTTCAGATCACTCTTCAAAAGTCACAAAAATACTGAGAACTTTATCGTTAATTTGGACATATTCAACAGAAGATGCGAAGATACAAAATGTGAATGAGAATACGATTATAGTAGCCAGACGTCTCTCAACCAATAACATAACTATCCCTATAATATTTTTTCCATTAGATATGGGTTTGGGTCATATTTTGGAAGACGTAAATAAAATTAGGCAAATATTTATAAAATCGTGCTGTATGTTTTGTTGATCTAGTGAAAGGAGATGTTCCAAAATGTATGGACCCTGGGCCAGGTCCTTGTACACTATACTTTAAAATAGAGAAATATATTTAAAACAGTTCTCAAATGTCCAATTTCTTTAAAATGGCTTTGTTTGCTGGTAAAACAAAAGAAATTACACTTGAAATTGCAACACGCAACAAAAACCCGTCATGGCGGTAAGCTGTAATTTTGATTGATTAATGACGTTTGACATTTATTTCTGACATATTTATTTACCGGCAACGAGACGAAAGTGACTGAAGTGACATTGTTATGACAGCTGACAGTTATTTTTCTATGATATGTAACTAAATCGGTGCGACGCCATGTTGAAAATCGATAAAAGTAATTTATAAACATCAATTAACTACCACAACAGTAAACATTTAAATGAATTAAATGTATTTTTCCCAAATTCTACGGATTTTTCATACATAGACCTGGCCCATTTTGAAACATCTCCTTTTAACGTAAAACTAGATTTTAGGGTTAAGAAAACATTTTGTGTAGTCTTTTATAAGGAAGATCAACCATTAAACTAGGTCACAACTAAAAATGAGTATTTAATATGCAAGCACATCAGCACAATCATATCAGCTACCAGAAAATTAACTAAGTAATTTCATAAAAACAGTTGTGTGAACGGAGATTCAAATATTGAACTTCCTGAAACCATAAAAGTTCTTGTTTACATATATCTACGAGAATAGTAAATAACAGTTGGCACCGCTAGACCCAAGGGTCAAATTGTCAAGTGAGTTATGATGGCGTTAACGTCACACGCGCTTAGATTTAATTGGGGCCCATATCAACGTCATCCCCTACCGGATGTGCTTTGAAAATATATTTGACTCCTCGAAAAAGGTTTCTTACCGTATGTCACTCTAGGATATGTTTTGATTTCGGAGGGAAAGGTCGTGTAACTAACATTTTATTTCCTTATTTGATATTAGAAAAACTTTCGATGGAGTCAGATTTTTATGATTGGTTCATATGTCTGTCTTTAAATATTTCTTGTACATTAAAAAACTTTACGACTTAATATTACAGTAATTTCACCTGTATTTATATTATTTTCGTTCTTAAGTTTCAGTGTCATATATTACATTCTCCCTTTCTGTATGTTCTTCATTAACTTCAGTAGTAGGTAACGTTAGCAGTAGCATCACTTCCGCCAAGCATTTTCGATTCAAGAATTCATTATAATATAGTATTGTGGAGTAAGGGACTATTGTATCCTACGTTGGATTGTGTTTGAAAGATTATATGTCTAAAATGAGAATGATAACTGAGGTGTGGATTAATCAAGATATTTCAAAGAAGAAGACATGATACGCTAACCACAAATAAATCAGGATCAGTACAGAATGAGAATAGTGAACATGAGTTTGTATGATCTTCAATACATTCCTGAGATGATTTCCTGAATTGTTGACTAATCCTTCAGTGTTATTCTAACTCACCGCGTTAGAACGACATTGGTCTATATTGCTAAGGTATTGGACATTATCCAAATACATTAGAGTTTCCAGTTGCCACTGTATTTTAATAGAGATATAAATAGTTTATCATGATGTCTGTATATTTTGTGGCTAGATATAATGCGTGGTTTTACTCGACGTAATAATTATTTTTGTAGTGCTCATTATAAGTGAAGGACAGACAGATAATTTTACTAATGTTTTATATTTTTATTACTAGATGTAGCGACTCGCTCCTGCTTTGCACAGTTTTTTTGTTAGCTAGTTGCCTAAACGTTTAGAGTTCTGTATTATGTGTGGTATTAATTCTTACTAATATTATAAATGTGAAACCACTGACCAAACCAAACCAAAACAACCGATTCAAATAAAATTTGGTACAGAGATAGTCTAGCCTGAGAAAGGACATAGGCTACTTTTTATCCCGGAAGTATCTTCCCTAGGGATCACGCGGGTGAAGCCGCTGGCAGAAGCTAGTGTAATATATTTAGGTTACCTTTACCTGGTAGGTTTACCTTTTATATGTACACTAGTTGACCCGCGCAACTTCGTCTACGTCACAATTTTCATTACTGCTCAGCTCCTGTTGGTCTTAGCGTAATGATATATAGCCTATAGCCTTCCTCATTAAATGGGCTATCTAACACTGAAAGAATTTTTTAAATCGGACCAGTAGTTCCTGAGATTAGCGCGTTCAAGCAAACAAACAAACTCTTCAGCGTTATATATTAGTATAGATATACATACATTTAAAACTTTAAAATTTTATCTATGAAAGTCAGTGTGGATAAACTGCAAACAGACGCGAAGATGATTTTTAAAGCCTGAAAATTGGCACCAGTCTTGCCAAAAATTACCGTGTTTCTCTGTTTATTGGTGGCGGAGGTCTGGTAGGCAACGGCTTCACGTAAAATACTAGTACACAGCTGAATCCGGTATGACTAGGAGCAGACCCCAATATAGTTGGGAAAAGGCTAGAGAGATTATGATAGGCTCTAAGATCATATTTAACAGTTTTAATGAATGATCAATTGAGGAGCTCGTGGCTAAACAATAACAGCCGCACGGGTCAATCATCAAGGTTAAGCAACGCTTGCCGAGGTTGGTCTGTGGATGGGTGACCATCTTAACGTAACGAGTTTCCTCCGTGCCTCGGAAAGCACGTTAAGCCGTTGGTCCCGGCTGTCATTTGTAGATCTTTGGCAGTCGTTACGGATTGTCAGAAGCCAGTTAATCTGACTCCAGTCTTGCCAAGAAGTACCGTGTTACCCAGTTAATGGGTTATGGAGGTCTGGTAGGCAGCCGCTTCACGTAAAATACTGGTATTGAGCTGAATCCGGTTTGACTGGAAGCCGACCCCAATATAGTTGGGAAAAGGCTATGCAGATAATGAATGAATGATTAATTCTT
The DNA here is from genome assembly GCA_950371165.1 of Lacanobia oleracea. Taxonomy (NCBI): domain Eukaryota; kingdom Metazoa; phylum Arthropoda; class Insecta; order Lepidoptera; family Noctuidae; genus Lacanobia; species Lacanobia oleracea. The sequence goes on from OX493408.1 coordinate 9,097,718, forward strand.
GATGAAGCATACCAAAACACCGTAGCAAATTGAAGTACCGTAGTTTTGAACATAATTTATATCAAAATCAAAACAATAACACTGAACTAATTTCCCTAAACATGATTCACGAGTACGCAATACCATCTCTCAATTTAGTACTAAAAGTAACTTCCTATCGAATTTCTGTTTACAAACAGAAACACAAGACAACAATCTCACTATTTATACATCGATGACGTCATCGCCTTATTTACGTGAATGTCTACTTTGATTTTGTTAATGGACGGAAATTCAGTTCAGAATGTACTTTGGTAATGCTATTGGGAGTCGCCTATCTACACATTATGGTTTTGGTACCTCTGTGTTTAGATATGTGTGTGCTTCCTGGTTTAGTGTGTAAAATCAAGGTTAGGTATGAGAGAAATCACCTGCTTTTATGAAGCAGTAATGCTAGAGAAGGAAGAGGCGAGCCGCGTGAGGGAGAGGTAAACCTCACGCCCCAGCTGCCGCTTAAGAAGAAGACAGCAGCAGGGCGATTCTCGGCCACCGTAAACGTGGGCATGCGGGCGGCGAGCGTTGAGTGACTTGCTGTCTTATCAGAACCAGGTAGGATCAACATCGCGCTGTGTTCCCCGCGCGCCTCGAAGAGATGTCAACATATTAGACGGGGCCTACTAGGGCCAGTGCCTACCAGAGTGGCGGAATTTGTTCGAAAGTGTCACCAAGGCCCTGGAACGCAATGGGCATTAGGAGGAACATGGATGGGTTTAACATTTTATTGAAATCTCATTCTTAAAAATAAAGATATGAGAGAAAAAGTCATTTCAAAAATGATTTAAAAAGCTGCTATTCTATAGTCGGGTTGGGACGGACATGTCTGTCGCATGTCAGATGAGCTGTGGGCTAAAATAACCAATTATTTTGTCCCATGCTAGGCAACATCGAGGCAGACCCAGACGAAGGTGGAGATTTGGAAAAGAGTGCACAGGGGTTATGCCCAAAATAACGGACTGATTAGATAAAGCCTTATTAAATTTAATTATTATCATAGCACTTTCAATAAAGATTCTATGCGATTATTATGTTTTTAGAATTTCTGTTGAATTTTGAATCAGTTTGATGTTTTAAACCGTCATTCAGTATATAATTATCTCAATTCTGTCTGTTACTAAAATTAAGCTTCCATTTTACTTGCTTCAGATAATATTGCAGAATTAAACATTAATATGCTCCTCTCAGCCAGCAGCAATCTTCTTGTAGAGTTTATCCTTAAATCTGTCACTTTACAACGAAAATCTCTAACAAAATTACTTTCACATTATACTTGTGTATTGCATTAAAAGCCAATCGAACTTTGACAAGTGATAAATGTCCAAAAGACCCTCACAGTCTCGGTAAAAAGTTTGGGTTTGCAATTTACATTTTAGCCTTTAATGCTTTTATAATAAGGTCCATATCAGTTCCCGAAGAAAATTTAGGAAAGACAGTTTTAAAGATTTATGGTTTTCTGAAATTTATGCCGATGGGATGGACAATTCTTTTTGTATTGCTATCTGCATAGCAAAGGCGATTAATTTATTTAGAATTTTAAGTAATGCGATCTAATTTGGAATGGGAAAAGTTGAAAAGAGAAAAATGTACAAAAATCAATTTGTTTTGTATCTACTTGACTTGCTTGTTAGCAAAGATTTTTTAAATAGTCAGTAATAATTGTGATACCCTATTCTATATATTATAGGTAAACTGTAAAGCACAGCAACCACGAAAATTTATCACAGACATTAGGCGACCATCAGAAATTTCAATGGCAACAACATATTATTTATGTATTTATTGACAAAATCCACAGCTCTTTAACAATTTTACTTAAATAAATAAACCGATTTTACAGACAATTACGGATTAACAATTGATTAACTATTATATGCATCAGAAAAAAACGGAGTGACATGCTAGCACCATCTAAGCATATGAGAGTGTGTGGTGTGGTGTGAGCGGGTGTGTTGTGTAGGAGAAATGTGTGAAGAGTTGAAGTGGTGTGTGGAATACCTTTAACCAACACTAGTGAGAATTCTTAGTCCTTTTAGTCAATTCGTCGCATACAGTAATCATTAAAAGTCTCCTAAAAGTACATGTTTTTGTGTTAAATATATCGAGATGAGAGTTCTTGTTAATTTCTTAATAACCTACCAACGGCAGAATTTTGAGCGTAATTTGTCCATAATCCTGTTTTTAATAGACATATCAAAAACAGGAATATGTTGAGTGAATTTTCACCTCTGAATACCACAAGGAGAGATTCTGGGTCCCTTCAACTTCGTCCTTTCAGAATTACCGAAACAAAAAGTTTTGTCGCCTAAAATCTTTATTTGTATACCACTCACGTCCTCAAATAGATATTTTTTTACATATTGTACATTCGCGAACCCTTTTGAAATATAAATGGGGCTTATAATATTTTAAGTGAGTTTTTAAAGTGCGGTATTGTGTACTCTTTTAACACATTCAATGTTTTTGTTGGAAGCGTTTATTTTAAACGAATACTTTATGATGGTCAATTTGTTTAAATAGGAAGTACTCAGAAAAATTGCCTCCATATTTATTTGAATTATGTAAAGGTTTAATAGCGAGTGATCTATAAAGGGTGATCCACACAAAACCAGGCCATGTCTGGGCCGCACTCAGGACGTGACAAACCACGTTGTGGCGGACCACGGACCAGACATGTCCCAGTTACAGCCCTGATATGAGTACAGCAAACTTAAAGGTTCCGTTTTTGGGATAGTATCGTAGATTTTAACATATTCCTAAAAGAACCCACAAATTGCCGGTAAATATGAATACAGCTTCGTTGGCTGTTGAGTTTGAAATCTCGAATTCAATACCTGAGACGGGCAAATTGTTGGCGTGTTCTCCAAACTGCATTGTTTTAGTAGCAGCCCGGGTTTGGGAACTGTTGTTGGTGATATACTCGTCTTCTGCCACAAAAGAAAATAATGTCATTTCAAGGTCCACCTCTTCCTAAACTTTCACTTTTCACCTTTTGTCCAGTATCATCATCTGCCTAGCCTTTTCCCAACTATATTGGGTTGGCTTCCAGTCAAACCGGATTCAGCTGAATACCAGTGTTTTACGTGGAGCGGCTGCCGACCAGACCTCCACAACCCATTAACTGGGTAACACGGTACTTCTTGGCAAGACGAGTCAGATTTACTGGCTTCCTACAATCCGTAACGACTGCCAAAGATCAACAAATGGCAGCCGGGACCAACGGCTTAACGTGCTTTCCGAGGCACGGAAGAAACTCGGTACGGTGATCGAACCGTGCGGCTGTTATTATTTAGCCACGAGCTCCTCACTCTTTGTCCAGTATCATTTCAATAAATCTACTTACCTACTCAGCCCTTTCCCAACTACTTTGAGGTCGACTTCCAGTATAGTAAGATGCAGCTGAATACCAGTATTTTGCAATTAGCGATTGACTATCTGTCCTTCACAACCAATCAGTAACTAGATACCATGATACCTCTTGGTTGGATTGGTGTCATATTTTCTGGTTTCTGACTGATCTTAATAAATCATCATCATCATCATCATTTCAGCTGAAAGACGTCCACTACTGGACCTAAGCCTCCCTCAAGATGGGGGGGTTTGCCATAATCGCCACAATGAATCTCGACAAATAAACGCCGGGACCAACACCTAAACATGCGAGGAACTCGTGGTTAAACTGTAACAGCCGTACAGGTCGATTTTCAAGGTTAAGCAACGCTTTCCATGGTTGGTTTGTGAATGGGTGACCTTCTGAACATACCAAGACTCCCCGTGCATCGGAAAGCACGATAAACCGTTGGTCCCGGCTACCATTTGTAGATCTATGATAGTCGTTATGGATGGTCAGAAGCAAAAAAATCCGACACCAGTCTTGCCAAGAAGCACCGTTTTAATCAGTTACTGAGTTGTGGAGTTCTATGAAAATATTGGTATGCAGCTGAGTCTGGTTTGACTGGAAGTAAAACTCAATATAGTTGGGAAAAGGCTAGGCAGGCATCAACAGCTAAACATGCTTTCCGAGACATAAAGTAATCTTGTTATGTTAAGATTGTCTCTTGCCAACGGTTTGACCTCGGTTAGTGGTGCTTAAGTTTAAAAAATTACGATTAATAGTAACAGGTATTATTAATTTAATTAGCCATGAGCTCCTCTGTCCAACGAAAACCTTCAAATCTAGGATTTATTTGAATTTCCCACTAAATAACATCCGCAAACTAATCATTCGTCCATTTGTATATTAAACATTTGAACTATTCTAAAATCTTCATTCGTGATTTCAAAACTGTATTACTGTCCGTAATGCGGTTACATGCATTAACGCTTTGTCGGTCATAAAGAGCTCATTGTACTGTGATAATGTAGCTTTATTATTATATTCAGTATCTCCTTCATGTTGGTTGTAACAGCTTGCATCGTTGTTGGCTGTTCATTATTCATTTATTACAACGTACACAACGTAACAATTACGTTACGTTCTTTCTACGTTTTAAGGTTCCTTACCCAAAAGGAAGCCAACGGAACCTTATTACTAGTCTTCGCTGTCTGTTCATCCATCTGTCTGTCATCGGGCTGTATCTCAAGAAACGTAATAGGTAGACAGTTGTCATTTTTACAGTGTGTATTTCTATTGCTACTATAACAACAAATAACGAATATTACAAAAAACGTGTTTTTTCAGTTTATAGTACGGAACCCTTCGTGTGAGAGTCCAACTCGAACTTGGCTGGTTTTTCTATTTTGGGTAATCAAATTCCAATACTTTAGGTAGGAGTTCAACTCGTTCCGCCTCTTCCTTTTGACGCGTCGCTGGTTTATGATATTTGGGACCCAATCTGCGCAATATCTGCAATCCCTGGCCTGCTCAATACATATAATTTTAATTTGGCCATAATGTTGCCTGCATTTACAACTTGAGGTTCGGAAAGAAATATAGCATATAGTCTAGTTTTTTTACGTTGCCAGTCACAATAGCTGACGCAATTTTCAAGCATTTTCATGTTTCCCTTGAACGATTACATCTAAAGTCTGGACAGTTTTTTTTTAAATAACAACAGAAATGGCATTACTAAACACAACGTGACAACTCGTTAAAAGTGACGACTCTTAGCAAGAAGAACCGACGACCTTTTGAAAATAGCTGGGACAGACGGGTCATGTAAGGCCAGGTAGGGTCGTGTAATGGCTCAGCTTAAGAGAGTTGATGACTTCACTTAATAAAGTAACTGACTTCAACACGCATTCAAAACCTAATATTTATGAGGTCTATCAGTAATCACATACCCAAACAAATTCTCACAAACATATCCTCCCGGAAAGTTATCAACAAGGGCCATGTCAAAGCCAAAGCAATATCTCGCAACAGAACTTCTGGAACTATCAAATCCAAAACTGCAAATCTAAGTTGAACCTTCAGAAACAGCCTTACGGTTCAAAGCTAACTTCAAAACAGATAAAACAGTCTTGGACATGAGTAATGCAACTATAAACAATGAAGTTTTGAGACAGTCGTGCGAAGGCATTTTTGCTCGATGTCTATAGAATCTTTTGCATCCCTATTTTGTTGTCTACACTTATATATATAATACGAGTATTATAAAGAGGAAAGATTTGTTTGTTTGTTTGAATTGAATAGGCTCTGAAACTACTGAACCGATTTGAAAAATTCTTTCATCATCAGAATTCTACAGTATACCTGATGAACATGGGCTGTAGAATATTAGGCTAAAAAAAGTTAGGGATCCGTATGAAAACTTCGATATTGTGGTGTTAAAGGTGTTAAACAAATACAAAAAAAAAGATCCTAATATCGCGTACGCTGTAGAAACTATTCACAATAGAGCAAAGTGATGTACTACAGTTTTATATAGTATATCTACAAAAGTTTAAGTCTCATTGACCGCTTTTTGAACAAACCTTTTGTTTAAAAAGTTACGACGGTTTCAAAAATACTCTAACTAAGAAAAATAAATCTTGCGAGTGCATGAACTGTCGTACGTTTAGTTTATTAATAGAGTTCATGATTTTGAAGTCTACTGGAGTTAGGCCTAACATTCAGATTATCTGGCATAGTTGGTTTGCTTTGATGGATCACATTAGGGTGTGTAGATTCATTCAAGATGTATTGAAACCAGCATGGAGTTTTGAACAGGCCTACCTTAAATATGTTGTATGTTTTAATTTGTGTTATGTTTTTCTTTAGATAATTTATTTTTAAGATACTAACGAGAATACTTCTTAAATGAGAATTACATTGTCTTTTTATCCCGGTATCGTTTACTATCGTTGATAAAACTAATTGATCCTGCGTTGTTTCTTGTTTTGGGTTTTAATCGTGTATTTGCATTCTTCATCTACTGTTTTCTTTATCTCTATGAAAGATTGTTTTTCGCAGGTACTTAACAGTACTCCGTGATATATATGTAGTTAATAATACTCAGCGTCCAGTTCACAAATAAAAATTTTTCTTCCTGTCTATAGTGTATCTTTTTATCTGCGTGAATTTATGAAAAGCATTTATAGACATTTGAACAAACATTACCTCTTTAAAATATTATCAAGCTAGGTGTTCACATTTCCAATGCACAGTTATTTAATTTCAAAACTGAGACAGTGAACAAATATACCTCTTTCCAAGAATATTTTAGCAAAGTGCTTCGGGCAGTATATTTCTAACTGTCCATTGTAATACAAAGTTAAATGTGTAGTTAAGAGCTGGGTTAACCACACGACTTCAAAGGGTTTCTACGAACTAATGACTTTCCGATCGGAAGTCGGTATCGGAGCAAATGGACTATTTATTTGAGTATTGAAAGCTTTTGTAGTGTTACTTCATTGGGTTCTATGTAAGTTTTTTTAAACCCCAATTAGTATTTGCCTCCTTGGTTGGCGGACGCAAGTGCAACTGGTGAACGTAAAGCCCTTGGTTTGATTCTTGGTTTGAGAAATGTGTGATTAAATCTTCCATCTAGTATGATTCAGGAGCAGCCCGGAGTTTATAACTCCTCATCATCATCATCATCTGCCTAACCTTTTCCCAACTATAGTGGGGTTGGTTTCCACTCAAACCGGATTCAGCTGAATACCAGTGTTTTATGTGAAGCGGTTGCCTACCAGACCTCCACAACCCATTAAATGGGTAACACGGTATTTCTTGGCAAGACTGGAGTCAGATTTACTGTCTTCTGACAATCCGTAACGACTGCCAAAGTTCTACAAATAACAGCCGGGACCAACAGCTTAACGTGTATATTAAGAAGGTTACCCATCCGCAGACCAACCTTGGCAAGCGTTGCTTTACCTTGAAGATTGACCTGTGCGGCTGTTATTCTTTAGCCACGAGCTCCTCAACAGTAGAAAACCCCTATTGTATAGGACTTAAACAGAAATGAACCTAAGCCCTTTTCAAAATACAGATGTGAATGTTACGTTCTCAAACCTGGGATATTGCGTGTGTGTGGGATGTGATCAAAATAAAAATGACAGAATATTATATACGAAACAATTTTCGTTTATTTTTGCAAAAAGCATTTGATTACACGCACATATTAGGTAAATACCTAAAGGTTAAAGTCGCACCACGCATCATTATTTTTTAAATAACTTAAACAATTTTATAATAGCAATAATAATACATTAATTAATTTAATTATATTTTTTTTCTATATATTATCACGTATGGCAATAAACAATATTTACAACTTTACATAAAATAAATTAATAATTATACTTTTAGTAAAATCTCGATAAAACTAGATTAATCGAATATCAAAATAATAGGATTTGTGATGTAACATTTGTTAAAAAATCACGAACAATGATTTACTATCACAGTATCATAGGATACAACAGACAAATTAACAAAACGATTTTAAAACTTCAATAAATCTCTAAATCAGCAAAAAAAAAAAAAAAAAAATATTTTGCTAACACGCCACCATTTGCATCGAAAATCCATTAAATAATATTGATGAGATGCAAAGGTATGTTGAAGAAACTATTCTAAACACAGAACTACTTATTATTATACGTTATGGTTTCTTTAAATTACATAATATTGCTGTTTTTTTTTATCTAGTTCACTGTAACTTCTAGTGGATTTCATCTATTTCGTAAAATAAATACTAATATACTTTTATATTATCTATACTTTTAATCTGACAAACATTGAATTTTATGTACATATTCTCAGAAATTCCACATTGATATTTGTCTACAAATCTCTAACACATATTATTTTTCAAAATCACAACAAGCTAACAGGCTTTCAACTAGTGGAAAACAGATTACAATTAAACGAAATAAAATGGACGGATCTTAAAAGAAAAATAGATTTAGTAAATTTGAAAGTAAACAAACATTACATATTCTTACAAAGGTCAGTTTTCACTATATGGTTTCACCAAATATGTACAGCAGAAATCGTAATTTCAGAATAGCGCAGGGTTTTTTTTGGAAAAATAACTTTTTCAGATTTGATAAATATTGTTAGAAAGTTAGTTGTAATATCTATAGAAGTCACAACCATTTATTATTACTTTTTTTACAATTACAGCCCGTATGTGCTCTTTTACAATTTTACACATACTATACACACTAACATTGGCTAAAATATTAGTATATGGTTTACTAAAATTTTTACACACTAATTTTCATCTAGAATTTTTACATATACTTTGAGCCTATGTTACTTATTCAAAAGGAAGACACATTGAATTTACAATAGCAAATATTGAAATTGTTGTTTGAATAAAATAAAGCATTAATGTGTTTTATTAAAATCTATGTTTTGTTCTCTCTGTAATATCGAAAAATATCCATCTATTTTAAACCGGTGAAGCTATGTACTTGACTCATTTAAAATTCGTAATAGAAATACAGTATACGTAAAAATATTTGTATGCAGACAAACGCAGATTAATGACAGACTCATTAAATTTTTTGTTTATTTTTTAAAGTAAATTCACTTTCAATCTTAGAGATATTCTTTTGTTTATTCAAACAACAACCTCTCGACCATTTATGAGAACGCGGAAATACAAGCTAATGTGGTTATTATGGACATTGACACGACAGAAATGAATATTAGATATTCTTGGACGCAAGAGGAAATTAAAAGTGCCCAGTACTGACTTTATCGAAGTTTTCGTTGAAGTTGGAAATTATGTTCTAAAACAATATTTTTTTTTAGATAATATTTATATTTTTTTGCCTACAAAATTGACTAAATAAATGAAAAATATCTGAAGCTACTTTGTTTTTATTTTAATTTTATCGGACCAAGAACTTCGATAAAATCTAAAGTACTGAAAAGCGGACAGTGCCATTATTAGTCAAGTAAGTAATTCCATACAACTATAAATATTTAAAACGATGAGTTTTGACACAACACTGACACATCAAATCTAACAGGTTTGTTATTTATCGTAGCACATCAATAATAATTATTTTAAAAATCCTTTTTTTTCTCTATTGAAGCGTTATTTGTCCCCATTATAGTATCTTCCTATTTTTAATTTAAATAAAATCTTAATTACTAATACTAAGTGACTGATATAACTAGATTAAGACTAAACTATCTACAAGACTGACTATTATTTAATTTCTATTTACAAACAAATCTAGTTTTAGTTTTAATACAAAATTAAATTACGTACCTGTTATAATTAAATTCTTTAACATATAACTTATTTTTAATGTTTTTTTACGTATTAATAACTAAATTTTATGTTAACTAATAAAATGAGGGTTAAAATTCAACACAAATAATTCGTGATAATCAAATTATTTTATAAATAAAGTGTTCCTATGGGTATAAACTATTTTATTAAAAAAACGGTTATTATTTCTTCAAATCAAGTTAAATTATTATTTTTTCTATATCTACTTTTAAAATAAATAACTAGCTGGATTTTACCTGCTATTAATACTTTTATAGTTATTTGACTTACAGTGACTACTGACTACATTTTTTAAAACTAACAATAATTTAGTTTATTTTACACTATTTGCTAAATATTTACAAGACTTTGGCCTCATTTAATTAGTGAAATCTTATACTTAGGCCCGTAAATATAAAACAGCCTACGTTATGTAATTTATTAGAAAATGACTTTATTAAAAATGTTCTATTATGGAATGATTCTATTATACAAATTATGTTGGATAAACGTAAAATAAGACGAGAAAATGTGTATTATGAAAAATTGAAACGAATGATTCCATGATTTAATGTAGTTTAAGATAGATAGATATAAAAATAATGTTTTAATAAAATTCAGTGATACTACGCTGCAGATAAAAACTTCACTAATTCGTTTAAATGTGTTTTTATGAGTTTAATAAATATTTACAACTTGATCCTATCGATATTTTATATGAAGAACTATTGGCAATAATTTTCGTTTTACAATACGATTTTAGATAAAATAAAGCTTCAGACATTAAAATCTCATCTATACTTGATCGTAGGTATTTTTATTACGTTGGTACTCAATAAGTGAGGTTTTATTACCTTTAAACAGTGTAGAATGAATTAAAACACATTCCTTGAAATCATCAAACCTAAACGCTTTGCAACAATTTTTTTACTTCAATCAAAAACGATAAAGTGAACATGTCCGTTTGTGCTAGAAAAGGACTGCTCCTAAACCCGAAACATTTTCAAACGTAGAAAAATAAACTTCTTTGGTTTAGAATTATTGATAGTTATAATTATCAGAATTATATAATTACAAAAATCTACCTATCTCAAATTTGCAAAAATGAATCTATAAACTGCTTTTGATGTGTATTATTCTAAAACCCTAAATAACTAGAAATTTATTGATTCACTTTTGCAAAAATACATAATTTAATTTTAAATACGACACGTACGTATATTTTACAAATTATTTTGTTACACGACGATTCTAAATAAATCACATCAACTTTGGGAATAAGTACACGAATGTCCTTAAATATTTCGTTGAGACATCACTAGGCCTCTTAAACTGCTGTCACTTCGCACTTTGGCGATATTCAAAGCGATGCTAAATCTGAAGTTCTTCTGGAAGGGACTGGTACCCTTAGTTGCGCCGAACCTCGCCTATCTAACCTTTCCAGAGCATCAAGATCTGAAGCACTTCTTCTACAGAAACTACAGAATGCACACGCTAAAGTGTTTTTAAACGCATTACGAAAGTCTCTATTGAAATACGCGTAAATTATCGGGTTTAACGCGGAGTTGAAGTAACCAGTCCAGAACATGATCACTGTCACAACTTCGGGACATTCGCACGAGTCACACAATGATGTGGATACGTAGAACAGGAAAAATGGGAGCCAGCAGAGAATGAAGGCACCCATGATGATGCCGAGAGTTCTGGCCGCTTTATGCTCCCTCTTCATTTTAAGGATATTTCTGTCCTTGGTTGGCGTTGTCGCGTTTATGTGTAGGGCGCCATTTTTATCACCCACTTCGCGAGAAGGCCTGTGCATGAGCATAGCATTGCCAGCTCGAGCATGTAAATTCTTTTCTTGTCGATTCGCCTCTCTAAATATAGCATAGTACGTGAACAACATTATGGTACATGGTATCCAGAATGAGATGGAACTGGATATGACTGCGTAAGGTTTGTTGACTATAAACTCACACGCGTTTTCTGACACTTTTTTCAATTGGGCACTGGTTGTGTACCAGCCCATAAAAATAGGTACGTATGATATTGTGATTGGACTAAGCCATGTTGCTGCTAACATGACGTATGCCATCTGGAAAAGAGAAAATAATTATTATATCTTGATACAATCTAAAAATAAGGACGTCGTACGAATCTAAAACTTTTAGTTCTGAAAAGATTTTAATCAACCGGGATTTTAAAGTGTTATACAATGTAAATGTCCAATTTCAACAAAATAAACTGTTATGTATGAATCAAAGAAAAGCTAAGCACATAATTTAAATTCTAATTGTTATTACAAAAGTAAATATAATCTATCATATTAGTTATAAATTTTGTCCCGTTAAATGAAGAGCTCATTTATATCAATAATTACCCAAAAATTAAACATTCTTATGTGCCAATTGATTCTTCATTAGTCAAGTATTTAATATTCATATTATACATAATATTATTTAAAAAAATGGATTGCAGAATTCATTGTATTTTTATTCATCTGAATGTTTTTGGCTTAATAGCGCGATTGTTCCATTAAATAGTGTTCTAAATATTGTCAAAAATTATGGACCAAATCAAATTACCCATAAAGCATTTGATCTAAGAGTTACGGTTTAGACAAGAATAAGATATATCTGGATTGCGAGTATTAAATATACAAAGCACAATATTTAGTAATGAAATATTTCAAAGAATAAAGAAAACATGGAGTTTTTATAACCACGTGTATGCTCGCAATAGGGATCTTTTAGCGCCAAACATTGAAATTCCAACTGTTTAAAAATATTTGAATTTTGAATCTAATGCTGGCTTAGTCTTACAACTAAGAGCCTCTATACACACGAAGAAAAAACAAAACAGCAGAAGTTGCAGTAGCAAGCAATCATCGCGTGCAAACAAAGCAAAAAAAAATCAGAACCAACCTTCTTCGTCATCTTAATAGGATACTTCAACGGCTTCACAATAGCATAATATCTGTCAACTGATATGCAACACAGATGCAAAATTGACGTCGAAGTGAAGTAAACATCTGATGAGTTCCACAGGTCACAGATGGTAGGTCCGAAAAGCCAGCTGTTGTAGAACTGGACGCTGAAGTTAAACGGCATGACCACCATAGCTACGAGGATGTCGGCGAATGCAAGGGAGACCACGAAGTAGTTGGTGATGACTCGGAGTTTCCTGTGGACGAGAAAAGAGTGAAATTAATTTCCTAAAAAAATTGCTAAACCTTCATTAATATTTGGGTTTTGATGAGCGTAATTAATCGACGAATCCATCATCGCAAACGCGGGTCTATCAGTAAGACATAATATATCGTGTGAATTGTTTAATTTTTTAATGCGAGAACCGCGTCTCCTTTTTGTGATACCCTCGTCCTCGGGTTAATAAGTATGACCGTTCCATCTATACCCAGGAGAGTCATAAGAAGCAAATAAAGGTAATGCAGGAACTGTCTTTTCTTATGACGTAATCCCTTCTTATGTGACCCATGGGAAGATCAACTCAGTCTTGGTGAACGGTGGTCCACCGTTACTTTTTTTTTTTCTCGGTTTTAATCCCGTTACAGTAGCCTATAACCGTTTCTAAAGTCTCAATTATCTCTGTATTAGATTTATTAAAATTGGTTCGGCGATTGAGGCTTGAAAGCTTATTTTTTCTTCTTTTTGGTTGACTCCCTAGATCGTTTGGGTCTAACAGGTGGCTATGTTAGTTGTAGCATCGGTGCAATTCATCGAATCCCCTATATTACAGGTATATGGGCACTTGGGCACTCCAACTCTGTGAACTGTGGCTCTTATTCTGAACAAGGGCACCGCAATCACATTGAGTATTCATCAGGTCTATGAAACCCCATTTCTTCAAGTAATGTTTGCAGCGGCCTACCTAGGTGCGCAAACGGTTCAAAGTTTTTTAAACAGGCCACCGCAATTCATTACCTGGAGGCAACTGCTCTTTGAGCTTCATAAAATTGTGAGGCGGTGAGTACCTTGTCCTCCCACAGTTTGCCTCTCTCTTTGGATGGCCTATCCTGGATTGCCTCTATGTGTCGAAGGAAGCTTTTGCGACTCTTTAGTCTACCCAAGGTTAACGTGTGGCCGTAGAGGGGATCTCGATAATTTCTTGGTATTTTTTAGTAAGGGGGAAGGCTTATCAAACAAACTCGCTTTTGCATTTATATGTATAATGGCGGGTGACGTTATTCAATGATGAAAATCAGTTTAGTTTTTGAGACTTGTAATTTATTTTGTTGTTTTTTTAATCATTGGTAATTTTTAATTTCATTCTGTTATTTTTAACGATTAATCGATTTGAATTCGATTAAATGGTAAATTTAATAAAGAGAGCGGGTAACACCGAATGGTGTTGCATCTGTCATGAGGTGCGACCGTCCGTCGTGTCAAATCATTCACTGGTTGACAACCGTTGCACGTGGTGGTCATTCGCAAACCCATTAGCTCTAAATCGCTAATTATTACTGCAATCCTTAATTGTTTGAGTAATTTATGTGTCTTTATAATTAAAATAGTGAATAATCAACGCTACAGTCTATTTATTTAAAAATTTTGCCTGATGAAAAGCGATAGATGAGGTCTATTATGGAGCGAGCGTGCCCAGAAGATGCCAGAAGTTTAACGACTACTATGGATTCCCGTACTGAAGAGGTCACGAGTCAGCAATCAGATGCAACAGCCCGGCTTCCCGACTCCCCGTTATGTATATTAGTTAGAATTAAGCTATGTCGGTGCTAACTCATAGTTGTAATTTTTAGTCATCATTTTTCAATCATGGATTCTTTAACAACAAAACTTTCATCCCTTACTCTTGACTTACTCTTGAATTTTACTAGCTATATTCTTTCAACCTAAGACTTGAAATACACAGAAAAAATAACCCAAATAATAAAAGATATCTTTCTTCGAAATCTTTGGGTCAAATGTCCGAGAATAATAAAGTCATTTGTCCAACCATTCGGTGACTTGTACTTTATCAGAATAAACTGATGTTGAGGAGAAAAAGGCTAGAGAACTTTTGATTGCTTGGACGAAAGTTCTAACAGGCCCCGTTCACACTAGCGACGCGGGAGGCATTTTAAGGGTTTTAATATGATGGCAGTTTTTGAAACTAGCTCCTTAAATAAAGCATAATGAAATATTTTGTATTAGTGCTGATTCAAAGAGTTTTGATACATTGTACAGTAAATTCAAACTCATTTATACAGCATTTATTCATGAAAATAAGTTCTTATAATGCTAAAACAGGGCGTACAATATCTAATAATCATTCAGACTCTATTTAATCATTATTCATGCCAAAATGCGTTATAATTAATTAATATACACATGTCAAAATACATTATATTAATTAATACTATCACTCATAAAAAAAAAAATAAAAAAAATCCTACACTTTCACTCTCTGTTATTTTTATTTATCAATTTTAAAAGTGTTATACAAAAAATCTGTCACCGTGCTGTTTAGCATGTCAGGGAATACAGGTTCATCATTTTATTTTCTAGAGATGAGTCATCGAAAAGTTGTTCCATCTATAAAACTTGCAATTCCATTGAAGGTTTAAAAACTAATAACAGTTCTCTCAAGCTGACACCAACATCGTAAGTTCATACATGGTTAATTAATATTGATTCTGTAGATAGTCTTCAACGGAATCTATGTGATGCACATTTTAAGTAGAAACCTATACTGTGCATCACTACGTCCCCTGCTGCATCTGTCTGTTTGTTCGCGATAAACTCAAAAATTACTGAACGGACATGCGCGTTTCACAAATGGATGGGGTTATTCATAACGAAGGTTTAAGTGTAGGTTTATTTTTATATCGGTAAAAAACTACTAAAAAACTCCTACCTGTAACATGGCATCAAAAAATTCGTCCGCATCGCTGTCGACTGGAAGTGAGCCCAAAAGACTGGCGGCAAGAGCGTGTCAGATAATGTCGTGAATAATTTGCAAACGTATTAAAAAAAGAAAAGTTTCTGCATTAATGCCGCTACGGCATCTTTTTAGTGACTGACAATATCTACTATACTTCTAATATTATAAAGCTGAAGAGTGTGTTTGTTTGTTTGAACGCACTAATCTCAGGAACTACTAATAAATTGGAATTGAAATATTCTTTCTTAGTTTTGGATAGCCCGTTTATCGAAGAAGGCTATAGAGTATTATAACGTCAAGCTTCGACCAAAAGGAGTGGAGCATAAATTAAAAATGTGATGCAGGCAAAGTCAGCTAGACTGTTCATAAATTTACCATGATACAGCAATTTCAAGAGAATGCTACATTCAGCAAATGTATCTTCATTAAAACTTATTAAATTAACTTTGAAAACTTCTTTATTAATAATTTGCAAATTCGAGCCACGTCTCCAGTGTGAGATGACCCCACTTTGGTAAAGACTTTAACGGTAACTTAATTATACTTTGATGGTACAGTTATTATGCCTAACAGACAGTTATCCTTAAATTAGACTTGTTAACTTAATTTGCAAAACTTTCGTTTAATAAAGGAATGTTAAAATATTCTTTGAATTAATGATGGAATTAAGCTGACTGTCTTAATTTTTTAGGTCAATGGGTAGCCGTAATCTTGTAGAATTTGTGCGGTCCAGATTTTTTGTCATAACTTTTGGCGTCGTGTCAGCTTGAATACATTATTTTAGGATCTGGAATCAAGAAGCTAAAAAAAAACTCGTTGTTTCAATTTGATACTTAAAAATAGTTAGGTTTTTTTTTAAATAATATAGTTTTGAGAAAAAAGTTAAAATATAGTCATCAATTAGATGCCTCAGATGCTTATAATTACGTGTCGAATATAACTATTCTATTTTGTACCCACGTTAACGTAACGTTATTATTAAATTACATTCTAGAAAGGATATCGGCAGACAATATAATAAATAAATAGCTTTCAATAATCGTTAAGTGAATTTTATGTATCACTTTTGTCACAGTTAAAGCTTATGAAATATCTTTTATGTAATGCATGTCTGGTTCAATCTTTTTTCTTTTTGTTTCAATCGTGTAAAACAATGTTTTGTGAGTTGTTTTCTTTTATAGTACTTAAAAGTAACTTTAGCAGCACGTATAATGTAAAAGTATGGATTTTATTACGGAACATTTTGTCTATAGTTTTTTATTTTGTTTTTGTTGTACGAGGGGGGCGTTTTTAAGTTCGCGGAATGGAGGGCAAGGAGTGAAAATAAAAATACTAAATTATTTTTCTTTTTCAATATATTCACCTGCTACCCTAATACATTTTTCAGATCTTTCAATTAGCTTATGTATACCTTCATAAAAAAATGTTTTGTCTTTGTCCGAAAAATAAGCTGAAACCGCGTCCTTCACTTCTTCATCAGTTGAAAATTTCGTTCCACGAAGTTCTTTTTTCAGATTTGGAAAGAGGTAATAATCACTGGGAGCCAGGTCTGGGCTGTAGGGTGGATGGTCTAAAATATCGAAGCCCACCTTATGCAGGGCAGCCAACGCAACACGGCTCTTGTGAACAGGCGCGTTGTCGTGAAGAAGAAGGACACCTTTGGTCAATTTTCCCCTCCTTTTTTCTTTAATACTTTCTTTC
Organism: Lacanobia oleracea; assembly: GCA_950371165.1. Lineage (NCBI taxonomy): Eukaryota > Metazoa > Arthropoda > Insecta > Lepidoptera > Noctuidae > Lacanobia > Lacanobia oleracea. Next base: position 9,115,006 of record OX493408.1, read on the forward strand.
AACCTCTCGCGGATAGAAGCATAGTATTCTCCGGTTATAGAAACGCCTTTATCTTTGTAATCGGTCAACAGAATCCCTTCCGAATCCCAAAACACTGTTGCCATGATTTTCCCAGCCGATTGTGACACTTTAAACTTCTTGGGTGGTGATGTACCTTTTTTGTGCCACTGCATAGAATCCTGTTTTGACTCAGGCTCATAATGATGAACCCAAGTTGCATCTCCAGTAACAATTCGACTCAATAGTCCATCCTTATCTTCGTTACAGAGGTCCAAAAACGTGCGAGAACACTCCACGCGGCGTTGTTTCTGAAGCGGCGTGAGCATTCTTGGCACCCATCTTGCACTGACCTTTGTCATGCCAAGATGATCGTGTAGAATTTTGAAAATTGTTGTATCCGATACTCCAACCATTTCTGCAAGCTGTTTCTTCTTTAGTCTGGCATCTTCCAATATTATTTTTCGACATTTTTAATGATTTCCGGAGTAGTCACCTCGATCGCCCGTCCGGGCCGCGGGTCGTCTTCAAGTGAGGTCCTGCCTTGTTTAAAAAGACAATGCCACTTGTAAACCATGGTTTTACCCGAGCAAGAGTCCCCGTAAACGGATTCCATCTCTTCCAGTATGTTTTGAACTGACTTTCCTTGCTTGTAAGGAACTTTATTACGGCACGGTACTCGATTTTTCCATAATGCACACTTTCTTCCCGATTGAGTTGTTTGCTTGACGATAGTTCAAAGACTAATGACCCAATTAAGACAAAACCTGGTATTCATACTAATATTGAGTGGCTGAAGTCGTGGCCACCTCGATAATGACCTATTTTTATCATCTACCCTCCCATTCCGCGAACTTAAAAACGCACCCTCGTAAATCGATAGAGACTAGTAAAAACTTTTTCGAAAAAGATAAAAGTTTTCATTTTTTATTTTTTAGTGGTACCCCGCACCTAACAACACCACTGGAAAGTCCTGGAAGGTCGAGAAAAGCAAAATACGCAATTCCAGCCATTTTGATTTAAAAACTAATCTACTAAACCGATTTTGATGAAATAAATGAGACCAATCGGGAAGTAAATCATTTCACATAAAACAAGTTTTTTTCCAAATAGGTTCATAAATGACGGAGTTATGAGGACAAAGAACAAACATAAAAAATACAACCGAATTGAGAACCTTCTCCTTTTTTGAAGTCGGTTAAAAATACAAAATAATGAAAGTAAAGTTTTTATGAATGATATTACTAAAATATAGTTTAAAAAAGCACTATTAAAATATAAATTAAACAACAAAGCTGCAGTAAATTCCAGCCTAAGAAACAAATACTATTATTTTGATCGTTCCGAAGACTAATAATGGTCTTGCAGACGATGATATAAACAATTAATTTATACCAATCAGTTAAATAATAAGCATAAATTATCAATCAAGACGCATAGTATTACCTAACAAAACTTGAAGAAATATTTCAGCCTCCTTGGCCGTCACGCTTACAACTTGAGACCAACGGAGCAGATAAAATAGTTGCATCATTATCATAACAGCCGGAAGACGTCCACTGCTGGATATAGGCCTCTCCCGAAGGGGGGCTTTGCCAAGCATGCCAAGCCTGTTGCGTTTTACAGAAAACGCTGCTGCTCATTTTCTGGTGAGTCCCTTAGTCGCCTCTTATGACACCCACGGGAAGTGATGGGATGGTATTATTCTTTTACGGCACCAGCCGACACCATACAGCACCGGACTCAATACAACAAAAAACATAGTTTAAAAATATAATTATGACGTACCTGTGCCTCATAACACTGACGATGACAAGCATATTGCCGAGCACCGCCATGATGACGATGAGCAGCAACACCGACATCCTCAGCTTGAAGAAAATGCTCTGCGTCAGGTCATCGTGCTCAGCATCCGCGACTGTGCCATTGGCAGTCGCGTTGACCGTCGCGTTCGGTGCCGCGTAGTAGGTTAAATTTTCGCGAGCCATATGGGGTGGCCTGGGGAAGAAAATTCCTTTATTATATTTTTTACTAGCTTTTTTTCGTGGCTAAAACCTGCGTTTTTTTAAGATTTTCACAAAAAAATGTAACCTGTAGTGTTCTTCCATCACTGAAAAAAACATCAGAATCGGATCACCAATTTAGACGTGAAAGCGTAAAAAAACAAAAAGGCTCATTTTCGCATCTATTATAGTACCTACTAGTTAGCATACTTAGTATTTGCTGAGTTGAGAGACGCAAATCAGGTTCTGAGTTCTATTGAGCTTTAAACGATATTGCGGCAGGTAGTTGCGAAGATGGGGCGAATCAAGCATAACTTACACCGAAAGAACTAGCTCGCACTAGCCAAACACCTAGGCTAGATTGTTTAGGTATACTATAGTAATTTGTTCATCATCATCATATCAGCCGAAACTCGTCCACTGCTGGACATAAGCCTCACCCAAATGTCGCCACAACAATCGCTCCTGTGCGCATTGGCTACCTGTAACCCTCGCCAGGTCGTCGGTCAACCTTGTTGAGGCCTTCCAACGCTGCGTCTTGCGGAAGTAATTCATTAATTTTATTGAATAGAAAACTAGCCAACGGTCCTCCTTATGTTTGTGTAAAGTGGTCAGTGCTACTTTTCCACATATCTACGTAAATGCATCTTATGAGCAGGCAGTGTAGACATCCAACATGTCTTACCCATAAAATAAAGTGAAAAAACTATGTGTTGTTCGTGTTGTGGTTAGGGTCCAGAATCATCATTTTCCTAGCCTTGTCCCAACTACATTGGGGTCGGCTTCCAGGCAAACCAGATTAAGCTAAATACCAGTGTTTTACGTGGAGCGGCTGCCCACCAGACCTCCACAACCCATTAACAGGGTAACACAGTACTTCTTGACAAGACTCGAGTCAGATTTACTGGCTTCTGACAATCCGTAACGACTGCCAAAGATCTTCAATTGACAGTCGGGACCAATGGCTTAACGTAGTTTCCGTGGCACAGAGGAAACTTGGTATGTTAAGATGGTTACCCATCCATAGACCAACCTTGGCAAGCGTTGCTTAACTTTGAAGATCGACCTGTGCGGCTGTTATTATTTAGCCACGAGCTCCTCCGGTTACCCCGGGACCCTGGGTTATCGTATCCAGTACAAACCTCAAGTGCATATCGATGCACAAAAAAAAAAGTTTATTGAAGGTTTACAATTACCAGGTTTTATTTTTACAGTAAAATAGGACGTGGCTGAGCGGTGGTATGTAAGCAACTGGCGTGCTAGCTTAATGTGTTTCTTTACAATATCTAAAATGCTATTTAGCAAATCGCATCGCTAGGGTCAATACGTTATGAAAAAATGAAACAAGACCCGAGAAATCATTAACCTTAAATAAGCGTGGGAGATATTTTTAGTCCAATTCATTAAAATTGGCTAGAGCTTCCATTTCATGTCCTTATGATTAATGTTGAATGTCTATCTTCGCATTATAAAGAAAATAACAATCTCAATTAGTTTCATTAAGCGATTGGATTTTCTTACATTAAAATGTTTCTTAAAATAACTTGGTTTGTGCAAGTTACAAAACATTGTTCTGCTCTTTTGAAGAACGTTTCATTCAGTTGAATATTTGAAAATAATTTATTTGATGAAGTGTGAATTGTAATCGGTAGGCCTTTTTGTGAATAAACAGTGGGACCATCATTGTGTTATTGTAAATAATTGTTGATGGTAAATATATTATTATTATTCCCTTTCCCCTCGGATTCTTAACAGTGCGGACGTGTAATTAGTGCAAAGAAAATAATTAAATAAACGTATTTTAAATCAAAAATAAAATATAAACAATTCAGTGGAAGTACCAGGAGCGCAGAAACAAGCGGCGGTGAACCTGCGACGCGGTGAGCGATAAACGTCTCACACATATACATAAATACGGACTTCAACCATCACCACTACGCGCGCGTGTATCGGAGACAGCAAAGTGTGAGTGTTCTCTGTCCTTGTCACCTTTCAACATCATTGCATTCCGTCAGTGTTATAGGTCAAAGTCATCTATCATTGTCAACCATCGTTTGTCATCTGTCGGTGGCGTTCTAGTAACCTGCTATATCAGGTACTTGAGCAACAACAAACTCCGTTTTACGCAGCTGGCTCTACATTCCAGAGCTTGTAGTTGATAACTCCCTGGTTCTTTTCAACTGAACCAGCCATGTCAGTTCAGCGTAGCCCACCCGCAGCAGCAGCACAAAAGGTGAAAGAAAGTCTCCTAAAGGAGAGTGTTACTGTGTTGCAGTATGAGTCTGAACCGGATCTGGATGAACATACAGATGAATATGAAAATGTCTCCCATAGGACGTATAAAAGACGAGCTTTGAGAACGCCTCCTCAAATTAAAATTGCGAATGCTACAGATATGGGTGATGTCATGCAAGAAATGCGTACACAATAGTGTACGTGTGTGTGTGAATACAGTTCTCAAGCAGCTGAACAAGAACTGCGCTTCCGGGAGTTGCGGCGACCTTACAGAAACAGAGCGAAGAGATTAGGGAAAGTATCAGTTTCTTATCAGAGAAGTATGACATAGCTCTGAACCAGATTGAATTGCTACAAAGTGAGAGGAAAGAGGACAGAAAACGGATTATTGCGTTGGAGGAAAGAGTGGATTATTTGGAAAGGAAAACCTGTTCAACAACAATTGAAATTCGAAATGTGCCAAAATTGACCTCCGGCCAAAATAAATTTGAAGGGAAAGAGGAACTTACTAATTTTATGTCAGAGCTGGGCAAGATAGTTGATGCTGAGATCAGGGACACTGATATCAAAGACATCTACAGAATAAAACCCCATGAAAAGTCGAATAGCACAGGTACTATAATTGCCGAGTTTTCTACGGTACTCAGGAAAGAAAAGATACTAACAGGTACAAAAAAAATTAACAAAGATAAAGAATTAAGTGATAAACTACATACTGGACATTTTAGCTTGAAAGGAGAAAGGAAGCCCATCTACGTGTCTGAGAGTGTCACAAAAAAGACTGCCAAATTATTCACTCAAGCCCGTGAATTTGCCAAAACAAATGGCTACACATGCTGGATTTTTCGTGGAGCAGTTTTTTTACGTCTCAATGATAACGTACGCGTACAGATCAAATCAGAGCACGATCTCGCCAGCGTTAAGATTATGGCATGACTGTCAAAACTTTTACTTTTTTAAATTTTGTTTTATATAATTCTAGTTAAATTATTAGCTTTTAACGCTAATTGTACCACATTCGAACGTTCACTCGCCTCCAAAAAACAAAAGAATACACATAATTCCATCAATAACTTTAGACCACACTTCTACAATAAACATACTTTTAGAATATATACCCAAACAAACATAAACACAATCAAGACAAATACAAACATCATACTGACACACTACACACATTTTAGGCAATGGCCAGCAAGGACAAGTATTACTTATGATTTAAATAATGGCTACCGCGTGTGAATCAATACAAACACTACAAGAAATAGACAACATACAGCTTGCTAAATCAATCACATGCGACTGTACAGATCTTGATAAACATAAATAGTCATACACAAAAATGATTTTACTATCATTTCCCAGAACATTAGAGGCATTTGCTGCAATTTCGACGACTTTTTACTTACATTGTCTAGTCTTAAATTTGAAATTGACACCATTATTAACGGAATGCCAACTTAACTTAAATAAACCTGTACCACAACTTGATAATTACAATTGCTACTATACCACAAATCTTTCAAATAAACATGACGGAGTCGTCGCGTATGTGAAACAAACTTTAAAACATAAAGTTACGGAAGTTAAGCTCTTACACGCATCTTGTCTTCAAATCGAGGTACTAAATAATATTGTCTTTGGGGTATATAGGTCCCCTGCAAATTTAAACGCAGATAATTTTATTGACTCTTTAAGTTTACATTTGAAATCACTAAACGTACAAAAAAGAAACATTGTGATTACAGGGGATATAAATATTAACTTAATACTCAGGGAAACTGAAAAATACTACAAACACAAAAATAGAGTAAATTACCTTACTATGTTATCGTCTCACGGAATTCTGGCCGGGCATACATTACCCACTAGAGAGATGAATTGTCTTGATCATTTTATGTTAAAAATTAATCCGAAAAAAGTATCTTCATTTATAGCTATCTTAGGCACTACCACCACAGACCACTATACCACATTTCTTTCTTTATCAAAAACAAAAGACAAAATCATTCCAGATAAAATTAAAACAACTATAGACTTTAACAGTGCTCTCCTATATTTGCAGAATAAAAATTTGGCTGAACTTCTATTTATTGATGATCCAAGTGTAGTTACAATCTCTTTAATAGAAAAAATAACTGAATCTTTGACTGCAAATTTATACACGCACTGTTACCATACCAAGTAGTAAACGCTTATTTAAACCTTGGATTACTCAGGGTATTCTGAGATGTATACGGAATCGTAATACGTTACAGAAAAAGACACGGAATGATCCTCACGATGAAATTGCCAAAATGACAAATATGCGGTATAGAAACAATTGCAATAAGCTCATTAAAAAGTTAAAAAGAAAATATAATTGGGAACAAATTACTAACGCTATCAAAAACAACAGACCTTTGGAAAAATGTAAAAATATCACTTACACTAATAAATCAAGAACAGAGAACTTAGAATTGTTGCACGTTAAATCATCTCCCACAGAATCCGCAAACTTTATAAATAAATATTTTGCAAGTATAGGCAGAGATCTGGCCCAAAACATAGCATCTGGTACTAACTTAGTTAGTAAACTCATAAACGAATTTCCATCACACATAAGCTCAATGGTATTTCTGGAAACTGATCAACCCGAAGTTTGTACTACGCTTATGAATTTACGATCTGACAGTGCTCCCGGGTGGGACAATATACCCACTTGCTTCTTGAAACTTGCTAAAAACGAAGTTGTACCAATAATCACGCACCTTGCCAATCTTTGTTTTCAGAAAGGTGTTTTTCCAGCCCCATTAAAAAAATCTATTATTACACCTGTGTATAAGGGTGGTGATAGAGACGATGTTAATAATTATCGACCTATTTCCGTTTTAACTGCAATATCAAAAATTATTGAAAAATTGATAAATACTGCAAGAGGCGAGCCTCTTGCAGTATCTAAATAGATATAACATTCTGTCACCTTCTCAATTTGGATTTAGGCAACTGAAGATGCTGTTAAAAAGTCAACTGAAGATGCTGTTATAGCACTAAGTTCTCTTGTAACCGAACAACTCGATAAAGGAAACAAATTTATGGCAGCCTTTCTTGATCTTAAAAAAGCCTTTGACACCGTCTCTACCCCCATTCTTTTGCGCAAGCTAGAAGCTATTGGAGTTCGTGGAATACCACTGGCACTTTTCAAGGATTATCTTTCTGGCAGAACACAAAAAGTGAAACTTGTGCAAATTGTTGGTGAGGACGCAGATGTATCATACGGTGTACCACAAGGTAGTGTACTTGGACCTACACTTTTTTTGATTTACATTAATGACCTCTGTAACATGAGAATTAATAATGCTAAAGTATTCTCATACGCCGATGATACAGCTGTCGTCTTCTCAGGAAAAACATGGGATGATGTTAAAAATAGTGCTGAAGAAGGACTTGCTCTTGTTGCAACTTGGTTAAAAAATAATCTGCTCACCCTGAACACTAGCAAAACCAACTTCATTTGTTTTAATATTTATAATCAGGCTCAATCAGACAAAGAATTTAATTTAAAAATCCACACGTGCGACACAACTACAGACAAAACTTGCTGCAATTGCCCTACTATCCAATAAGTTGCCAAAACAAAATATTTGGGAGTGATTATTGACCAGCGTCTTTCATGGCATCCTCAACTGGAACAAGTCATGAGTAGGATACGAAAACTCATATGGATTTTTAAAGAGCTGAGATATATTGTACCAGGGAAAATGATTGTAAGTAAACATAATAATGACAAGGAAAGAAATCTGCTAAATTAAATTTATGTAGCTTTAGCCCAGTCTGTAATAGTGTATTGTATAACTGCATGGGGTGGAGCAACAAAATCTAGTTTTCTAGAGTTAGAACGCGCTCTAAGAGCGATACTTAAAGTGATGTACTTCAAAAAATGAATATTGTCCACAGAGAAGCTTTATAAATTAAGTAATCTGCTGTCAGTGAGAAAACTGTACATCCTTCACATCATCCTCAAAACGCACAAAGAGATACCATATGACCCTAAAATTCTATCAAAAAGAAATAAACACCACATAGTAAACGTTCCCACCACTAAAACAGAATTTGCCAGCAGACAATTTAAAAAACGCTCAGCATTTTTATATAATAAAATCAATAAAGTAATATACATTTACGATAAAAAAAAATATGAATGCAAAAAACAGTTAAAAATATGGTTACTAAATTTAAATTATGTTGATACAGAATTGTTTTTGCAACGTGTGACTTAATAATGAATGTAGAGTGAGGTTTTTCGCTTATTTAGACATACATGTGAAAATGTACACTCAGCACCAGTCTCACACACACACCACACATACACACACCACACACCACACATACACACACCACACATACACACACCACACACACATACACTAAACTACAATTGATCGTGTTTTTTTTATGTTCTGTTTTCTTCCTTTTGTTTTTTTTTCTATTTATTTATTATGTTTCTTTTGTTATAAAACTATAAGTTTATAATGTAAGGGAATAGCGGAGCCTTCAACTACAGGCATCTTCTATGCCTAAATGGAGACTCCTCGACATGTAATGTAAGCTAAAATGATTTGAAATAAACTTATTATTATTATATTGGATTGATGGACATACTTCCAATATAAGCTATAGAAAGACATATAACATATTGATAGCATTAACAGTAGCAAAATAAGTAGTAATTAGACCAGAAGAAGAAATTTATTTTTTACCCGAAGAATAAATTTCTTCTTCTGGTCTAATCGATAGGTGTTTCCAATGGGAAATACAGGTAACTGAAGGAAGTAAAACTCAACAAAATGGAATGATCATCTTTATCCTATCTTTTTTTTTTGTTGCCGGGGTGGAAAATCCTCATGGATGTCCCTCGCCTGGGGCGAGCGAAAGGGTCTGTCAAACTCTTACTGACCACCCCGGTGTTCCATCTCACACTTGATCGAGGATTGTGAGAGCTAGTACGCCTTCCATAATCCCCGGCTAGTGCCCGCATATGCAGGCCACCTCAGGCCCGCGGGAGGTCTAAGGTCTCCCCGCAACGTCCAGTAGGGGCGCGTCTGGAACAATACGCGCCACCGTCTCGAGTCCTGCTGGATTGGGGGCGGCGGAAGACCCCGAGTCCACCGTCCCTCCGGACCTTTCTACGGGGGCTGGAAGAGGACGTTGTCCGCCCTCCGCCAATGGCCATGGCATGGAATGTCCTTCTGATCACCGCATTCCATGACTCGGCGCTCCCGACCATCGAACGAGCGACGGCCGGCTGCGACAGGTCGGGTCCCACTTCGGATACGAGGGCACGGCGCTGTTCCTCCCATGTGGCACACTCTGCCAGTGTGTGCTGCGCCGTGTCCTCCCGACAGTCGGTGCAGTGATCCTAACTATCCTAATCTAACCAATAGGTACTATATCCTAACTTCCTAAATAATATTATAATAAATGCGAAATTTTAGATGTTTGTTACTCAATCACGTAAGAACGGCAGAACGGATCTTGATGAAATTTGGCGCAGAGGTATATTAGGCTGCCTATCCATTTTAGCGGAGCGAGGCAGTGGAGCGGAGAAACGGGGAAATTCTAACCAATGGAATTGCACAAAATGTCAGTGACTAACGTGGTGCGGAGATTTTGTGCAATTTAATTGGTTAGAATTTCTCTGTTTCTCCGCTCCGCTGCCTTGCTCCGCTGAAATGGACAGGGGTGCCTTTACAGTCTGAAAAAAAAAATGTGTATGTTCCCTTGGGATAATTTCCGAAATTCACGCTGGCGAACTCAACACCTTGCACTACGATCACTAACCCGCCTGCCAAGCGTGGCGATTAAGGCAAACCCCCTCCCATCTTGGAGGAGCCCTATGTCCACCAGTGGACGTCTTTCTGGGAGTCATCAAGTAAAAAGTTAATAGATTACTACAAGGCCAGCGGGCTTCATCGCCGACTACTGCATCGCTTTCCATCAAGTGAGATGGTGGCCAAATACGAGCCTATCAATAAAAAAAAGAAAATAAACTAGAATTTATCAATCAATGAAATTAAATTTACAATCTACAAGAAATATGATTTAACAATAAAATGTTTAGCAGCTTTACATAATCAAGTGAGTATACATGTCAAAAGTATTATTAAACAAATTGAAATATTCTTTTCCTCCCAAATATATTCTATTGTAAACTCGCTACGTTTCGACGCTAAGACTTTCTTTGATCTCAATATTTATGACTCTAGGCAGACTCATAAATTCTAGGATCGATATGCGAGCTGAATTATTTCAGCATACATTTTTAAGATGTAAGGAGAGAACCTTTTATTTTTTCACCATCAAAAGGGTCCCTTGGACCACACTTACTCTTATAATAATGGTACTTTGGGTTTGGTCTACTTTTTTTCTCTTTTTTTTTTCTAATGATAGGCAGGCGTTTGACCACTATCTCACCTGATGGTAAGCGATGATGTGTTCGAAGATGGAACAAGCTTGCCTAGAAGTAACCTATTCACTTTTGACTTTAAGACTCCCAGGTTGTAGCTATCAGGGAACACAGACTCCGGCAAGGAATTCCACTCCTTAGCTATACGCATTATGAATGTGTTGCCAAAAAGTTTTGTGCGTGTGGGTGGGATGTCCACCATGTTTAGGTGATCAAGTTAGTATATCGTCATCATCATCAATCAGCCGAACCGAAGACGTCCACTGCTAGACATAGGCCTCCCCCAGGCGTCGCCACAACTACTGGTCCTGCGCGTCCCGCATCTATGTCTATCGTCACTATGTGTGTCTATGTTCAGTGCAACGTTTTTACGATTTCAACATTTTGCGATATAAATTTTGATTTATGATTGTTCGTACACATTTCTGACTCGGAAACTATGTAAGCTACAGGTATGATACTTTGTGACAAGGAAAAGCATGTATTCTAGTGGACTCATCGTAAGATACATTTATGTGCCTTATCAGCGACGATACATGCAAACTATAAAAATTAATAAATTTTGTGAAGCCATTACAATTATTAATTTTCACTAGCCAACGCAAAAGGCAGACGAAAGTATATCAAAAAACATTTGCTCAATAGTAACATAGGCCTGGATAAAAACCTTGGATGAATACTATATTATTTAGATTTAATACGCCCAAATCCCGTTCCTCTTAAAACAGAAAGGCACAAGGAAGATTAGTAAGAAAAATACGAAGAAACCGAGAAAATGAAAATGACGACGAAATAAAAACTGAATATTTGCGTGGCTGCTCATAATTTTCTCGTAAAATCTTCGCTTCTTTCAGTCTAAACTGTGGAATTATGAGATATTCTTTAGTCGAAAAGTGAAAAGCTAGATTATTAATATAAAAAACCGGAGATTTCTTAAGTTAACAACGATGTTTTCTTAGGTTTTATGGTTCATTCTTTTGTAAAGTTATTTTCTATTTTTGCACAGGAATTCCCTACCAGAGTCTGCGTTTCCTGATAGCTACAATCTGGAAGTCTTTAAGTTAAGAATCATTTACTTCTAGGTAAACGTGAAAGAATGAAAGTAAGAAAGAAAAAGTGTTTATTTACGCCAAGCACGACGCATTCCAAAAAAAAAAAAAATAGAACTAAATTATAAAAATTGGGACGACATGCGTCATATTCGCGCAAAACGGCCATTGCTTGGCACGTGCTCCATCTTCGACCGCATCATCGCTTACCACCAGGTGAGATAGTGGTCAAACGTGTGCCTATCAATAGTAAAAAAAGGAAACACATGGAGCTATCAGGGTTTACACATAGGCTAATCTTGAGGTCAATCTATTGTTCCTAACCAAAACATGTTATTCTACAAATAAAACATACACTGCATAATTAATACACCTTCAGTGTCTACAAAATCTACCATTACAGGGCATCATTTGTCATCCTTACCTTTATCTTGCTCGTTTTATCTCCGTTTCACTGACAATCCGGCCGCGTACCTTACACGCGGTGTATTCCACTGCCTCTTTATCTTCGCACATTATTACAACTCCTTTATAAACTTTCTAATATAACACATTTCAGTGAAATGCTCTCGTTCATTTTCTTTCTCACCGCCTCTGCTCTGAACTTTTGAAGCGAAATTTCATTACGCATCTTCGATTGTTCTCAGTTCTTCATTTTCTAAAAGGGTTTCGATCCGTTCAGGTCATCGTTGTTCTGAAACAATGGAGAGAAGTTTTAATAAAATTAAAAAAACTAAGTGGAACCTAAATGAACCCTTTTGAAAAGAATCTGTAACATTCATAAAGTACTTTATCTTCACAAATCTCAAAGATTTTTTCGCATGTGTATTTTTCGAAATCATTTAACTGATTTCTATATTTTATTGTACTCTATTTTTTATTTCTTTAAAGGAATATAGAATAAGGATTAAATTCAATACAACAGATAAAATGGCATATATTGTCTTTTAACGTTTATCCTCACGAACATTTTATTTATGTAAAACTTTAAAAAGTTAGTAAAAAAAATAACAGTTTAAAATTATTTTACTTCAAAAGGATTCATTGAACTATGTTTTGTCACTAAACAACATTCGAATTACATTTCCAATATTTTTCAATTACATTGAAAACAGCTTATGATTACTGATAGGATCCATTATTTAAAACAACTAAAACCATTAAAATTTAAAACATTTATTATTCTTCACATTCGCACTTTTCGGTCGACTGACAACATAAACAGTTTTATATTAGTTCTGGGAATTAATTTTATGAAAATATTATATTGGGATGAATAATTTAATAAAGTTGAATGAGTTTAAACTAATATTTATGTAATACATTACACGCTCCATTAATCTATCCGTTCATTCACGAAGTACTTGAAAACTTTAAATAATAAATTATTATTTGTTTCTGAATTATTTCCTTCTCAAGGCTACTGAAACACTGGCTTCATCTTCACAGTTAAAACTGATTAAAATATGACCATGTAAAGATGTTATTCATTAACCAACAAGCTTCCACCCGCGGCTTCGCTCGCGTGAAAAGTGTTTTAATTATCACTTTGCAGCTTTCGTTAGTTATTTTTCTCTTCGTTTAATGTTCTTTAGATCGGTTTTGTATTGCCAGAATATTGATATCCCTGTGAACTCTTTGTATTGTTTTTATTAAAAAACAAAGAGTTCATAGGGATAACAATATTTTGGTGTCACGCATGAACTTAAGAACTGGTTCCAGAAAGAAAAATCAAATCAGATCAAAATGTGAACGTAAAAATAGTTTTAAGCTGTTTGCTTTTACTTTTGCTTGGCTCCTAAAGGTACTTAAGCTCGTATTTTGATTTTCAGGTAGGTTTTGAGTCCTTTACCACTCACAACTCAATCACAATTCAATTCCTGTCCCAGAAGTACTCCGAAACGTTTCTGCTCTCCTGATATTTGTGAATCTTGACCACTCGCAAATCCAGCCCAAGAAATACTTCGACATGTTTCTGCTCTCCTGGTACTTGTGAATGTGACCGCTCACAATTCCAGCCCTGGAAATACTTCGACGTGTTTTTTTGCCTGGTACTTGTGAACTTTACCGCTCACATTTCCACCCCAAACATATTTTTATATGTTTCAGCTTTACTGGTACTTAGAAAATCTGTATCGCTCACAATTCCAGCTAATTCGATATTTTTCTGCCCTAGTACTTGTAAGTCTTTATAGCTCACAATAAATTCTAACCCCACAAATACTTCGAAAGATTTCTGCTCTCCTGGTACTTGTGAATCATTACCGTTCATAATTCCAGCCCCAAAAATACTTCGACATGTTTGTGGTCTCCTGGTACTTGTAATATTTCATGCTCACAATTCCATCTCCGGAAATCGTCTACAATGTTTCTAGTTTCCTGATACTTGTAAATATTTTCGAGCTCACAATTCCAGCTCCCAAAATAGTTTGACATGATTCTGTTCTGATCTCTTGGTTTATGATGTGTAGTCTAGTCTCCTGGTTTTGTGTATCTGAAGTACTAAGGCAGCAACGGCTCTGGATTTTCAGTTCCGCCTGAGTCTCCATTAAGCATTGTAAGTTACCGAGACTAAAGTAGCCTATGTTTTATTCCAAGACGTACACTACACGTGTGCCAAATTTAATATACATCCCTCTAACCATTATTGCGTGATTGTTGCACAAACATACAAACTTTCACATTTGTAATATGAAAAATATTTTCATTTAGAAAATAAATCATAATTAGTGTCCTTTACTTATTGACTTAGGTTCTGGTATAATAGAGTGCAGCTAAATAAAAGTATTTTACATGGAGCGACTGCCCAGTTACAGACTGGTTAGTACGATGCTCTTTCAAGATAAAAGAAAAAAAATATAATCATAGTCAGGGTGCCTGTCCATTTCAGCGGAGCGAGGCAACGCAGCGGAGAAACGGAGAAATTTTCACCAATGGAATTGCACAAAATCTCCTCACTACGTGAGTCATTGACATTTTTTGCAATTTCATTGGTTAAAAGTTGAGTCACTCACATTTTATGCAGTTCCATTGGTTAATATTTCTCGATTTTTCCGCTCCGCTGCCTCAATCCGCGTCTATGGACAGGCATCCTTGGTTTCAGTTTCCAGAACGAGAAGGAAGCCAATTTCAAAATATAACCTATAAAGCACGTGCACACCAAACTAAATAAACTACTAGAAGCTACACTGTATATCCCAACAATATTATATTCTCGTATATTATATTCTGCACCAAATGTTTCGCACCCAACCCACCCATTAATTTTATATTTTACAAGCTACGCTCCGGTTTCGTACGAGAGCTTAAACGAAACTATATGGCCAGTTTAGCGAAGCACAATGTCATCAAATTCGTGTAGAATATGGCCAGTTTCAGAAGCATCTGGCGTTGATATTTTGGATAGTACAGAATAACGAGCAGCATTTGGCTTTCAGAAATTTATTATACAGTAATCAATTTGGTTTTCAAGAGGTGGTGTTTTTTCTTGGATAGTTAGTTTTACGTTTATCATTACCGTCTTCGTATTAAGCAAAAATGCTGGCTCTCACTTTTCTCTTTTATATACAAATTCTATGCAATCAGTGTTTTTGTTTTAAGTTTATTTTTCTTAGGGCTGATCATCTGATTTATCAATAGCCAGAAAGCTAGTTTTTGACATAGTTGTAGTAAAAACTGTGAAAACATTTTTATTCCATCGATAACAATAGTTATCTGATAATTATTCGGCCTTAAGCACTCCTACGCACTAACGGTCAGCCGTGGGGGCGGCTAATCGCGCCTTTCCTGTTTAATATGGAACCGCTTGTAAATGCGTACAACCACTAGTGGTTGCATTTTACAACTAGAAAAGTGGCCAGCCGCGCGATCAGCCGCTCTCGCGGCCAACCGCTAGTGCGTTCCTACGCTAAGGCTGCATTTCTACCAGAGATGTCTGAGGATACGTAGCGAAATAGAATTGCTTGTGCTGAGCGAGGCTAGGTAAATAATATTTACACATCCCTCGCACATCTCTAGTAGAAAAGCAGCTTTATTGTTGTTTTAGGTTATGTTACAAGTAATTGATTCAATTATTAAGTATCTCTATAGATTTTTATGATGTCTGGTTTTATTTGTTTTCATTTCACGGTACTTACAACAATTTTTTTTTAAGATTATTAGAAAAAAAAGGCAGCCTTACTTCAAATACCTAATACCTACAATGAAACCATAGAATACCACAAAATATAAATAAGACTTAGTAGAATGTGTTCTTCTCGCCAAAATTTAATACCGTCAGACAAAAAAGTATAATCTAAGTAGTTAACTTATCTAAGCCGATCCATTAAGCCAAGTGATTTATAACTTAATCTCCTGATGGTACACGATACTGCGTTAGACGTTTGTACTTTATTGCCTAATTTAGCTTGAAAAAAACTCGAATAAACCCATTTAATAGAAAACGATAAATTGCCAGGAGTTTTTACGTTTATTCGTAGGAATTGTCGAGGAAGACAAAGGTGTAGATTAAAATATTTGGCAAAAAATTTGATACAGGCCTCCTAAGAATGAAATTGCTGAAATGAACAGTCAACGCCAAAATGACTCGGGAAAACTTATCATCGTTATCTTCCTGCCCTTATCTCATTCTAGTTGACATTGGCGTAACACTTTTGCTTACACCTCTCTATCCTATCACTGTCTTGCTATCATTGACCCTTCTATTTCATATCACACACAATCCATCCATATTTTATTGGCCTCTCCATCCATCCACATTTACATAAGTCATTACACACATTACACACACACACTAGTATTTTATAAGCGTTTTTCATGTGCTTGTTATGAGGTGTATAATAAAGTATTTAATAAATAAATAATTCTTCTTCAGGAAAGCTAATGTGTTTAATTTTTTTTTATTTGTTATGGGTTTGCTCTTGACTCTTGAATTTTTTGCAAAAGCTTTGGTTTTTTTTACTATAGATAGGCACGCGTTTGACCACTATCTCACCTGATGGTAACCGATGATGTGGTCGAAGATGGAGCACGCTTGCCTAGAAATAACCTATTCACTCTTGACTTAAAGACTCTCAGGTTGTAGCTATCAAGAAACACAGACTCTGGCAGGGAATTCCACTCCTTAGAAAAAATAAAAATTAGAGCAATATTTGACGACTTTGATTTGACAGGCTTGAACATAACATATAATCAAAGACAAGTTATAGTATCAAAGAAAAACAATTTCCTAAAATATGTCAGAGGCAGTCACAGGTGTTCTATTTAATAGACTTGGTTTTCATAGAATATTTAAGTAATGAAAATTTTTATAAAAATTATTAATTGTCTCTACTTAATATTCCATCCATTATAAATCTAAGGAAGAATTTAATCAACAATACTTAATCAAAGTTTGGAAACGTCAACATAATAATATCTCTGAGATATGCAAGTTAAGACAAACAAAAAGCCGCGTCAACGAAACTCAACAACAATATAACAGCAATTTATTAAACGACAGTCCACTCAGAAACAAGAAAACAAACTTCTGTAATAATCTACAGAGAATAATTGAACTTCTCAACAACAACTTTCGGGGCGAAATTTCATAACTTTCGTAAAACTGCTAAAGAGCAAATTCCCTTGAAAAGGTTATACATGTATGCCATTTTGGGAAACCACACCCTAGGGGACTATAATAGCTAGTCTGTTAAACGTCTATTTTAGTTCAAGGACGGGCCAATCATCTATTATGGAAAATAAACATACATCCCCTTCGTCAGATTTATTTTAGGGTTCATTTATAAAGCTTTCAGGTTTGGGTTGACCAAAAGTTAAAGCCTAATAGATTTTTGAAGCATTGACCCTGATCAGGTAATATATAATCAGCTAACCAAGGCCCCAAGTCTGCAATTTTTTTATAAATTCTTCATTTCAACACGATCCAATTGGCATTTTACTAAAAGTTCGTAATCTGCTAATTCATAATGGTCGATCACTGATCGGTCAATAGCCTCGTAATAGAATCGTGGTGGAATGACATTTTCGTATTGCCATTATTATAAAACCCGTAAGTAGACATGATTTCCGAAAAAACTACAACTAAATTTGAAAATTAAGTTACTATGTCAGATTTCTTTTATATATATTTTTTTAGATATTATTTATTCAATATTTTTCCATCAATCGGGCACAAATCCAATTCCAATCTACCACTGAGAAACCCAATATTACTTTGCTTTGAATCAAGGCTGCGTAGCGAAGGTAATTGTTATAACGTCAAAAATGTATGGCGTTGAGAAATGCTGCCGAATTGTCATATTTTAAAATTTTGATAATCGCATTCACTGACATACTACTCAGCAGTAGTTCTTGATGCCAGACAATAAAGCAGTATTACTACGAGTACAAAGTGATCTCACTAGAATTCACAAGACACGAGTTCTATACTTTACCAAGATTGCAGTAATAATTTCCAAACAAAAATATTCATCATCTGCCTAGCCTGTTCCCAACTATATTGGGGTCAGCTTCCAGTCAAGCCGGATTTAGCTGAATACCAGTATTTTACGAGGAGCGGCTGCCTACCAGACCTCTAATAAAAATAGTAATACGCTAAAAACTAAACTAACTAACTAAAACTGTATTTAGCACAGACAACACAGTCGTTACGTGGTTGCCAGCCAGTTTAGGAACTGTACAATATAGAACAAAACATTACTGACAGGAAAAGCCTATTTAAACTTGTGCCGCAGGTCACCAGCTGGATCGAGATATAGCTACGTATGTAGCTACTGGAAGTGATGTCATTGTTCTGATCGGGGTTTTGGCATGTCGGTATGGTTTTGACTAAAATTTAGGACCATTTTGAGGTAAAGCCATTTCTCGGTACCATACTATAGTGAATTGAGGCGTGATTGATGTTAACGATTGTTGGTTTTGTTTTAAATACCTAAAGAACTATTTTGTGGTGTATGCATTTCTATACCTGATGTAGCTAGATTTCATAAATTGAAATACCTTTTAAATCGGTCCAATATTGGAGGCAGTCTCCAGACTAGTCTCCCAAAGATGTCGTCCTGTCAGGGCGTGCCTGAAGGTTAGCAGCTTGGAACCTCATTTCACTTCCTTCTCCTCAACCTCCATCACTCAAATTTATCAATGAACAGGAATAAAAAGAGAAAAGCTGTACAGCGGCAGCACGTCCTTTCGCATAAAGTGCACCTCTCTAATATACGAGGTCTGCACTCAAATCTCGCCGCAGTCCATCACCATCTTGAGACCGAGAAACCAGCGCTCTTGTTCCTGTCGGAGACGCAGATCGGATGTCCGTCGGACGTGTCATACCTGTCTTACCCTGGGTTTACCCTGGAGCACCACTTTAGACCCCGCGCGGGCGTATGCATGTACGCCCGGGACGACATCTGCTATCGGCGTCTCCGCTACCTTGAAGACTCCAGGTTCTCAACGCTGTGGGCTATGGTGGACACAGGTCTAGACAAAATTGTCTACGCATGCGTCTACCGTTCGCACAGCGGTGATTTGGAGACAACTGGGCTTACACAGCACCTGAGTGAGGCGGCGGATGCGGCTCAGCAGCGGTACCCTTCTGCCCAATTGGTGTTACTGGGGGACTTCAATGCCCACCATCAGGAGTGGCTCTTCCCATACCAGTGCACAGACCATGCTGGACGTGAGACGCGAAAGCTAGCGCTTGCGTTAAATCTTACCCAGCTGGTCCAGGGGGCAACGAGGGTGCCGGATGTTGACTCGCACACTGCCAATTGCTTGGACCTTCTGCTGACAACAGATCCAGACCGCTATTCGGTGTCGATTTCATCACCACTGGGTAGTTCCGACCACTGTCTGGTGAAGTCTGTGTCTGTCTACTCTCCGCCCGATCCTAGCCCAAGAGGCACCCGGCGGGTATGGCGATACAAGTCAGCAGATTGGGATGGCATGCGATCTTTCTTCGCATGTTACCCTTGGCAGCCTACTTGCTTTTCTTCCACTGATGCTACGTCGTGCGCGGACGCCGTGACGGATGTGTTGCGGAGGGGAATGGAGTACTACATTCCGTTCTCTAACATAGCATTATCTGGCGAAGCTCGTCCTTGGTTTGGTGCCGAGTGCAATCGCGCCGATGCGCTTAAGCACGCGGCGTACCTAGCATGGGTCGACGCTCGTACGCGCAAAGCAAATGACGTGAGTCAGAAGAAGAGAGCCTTCAACAGGGCTGCTAAGTCCGGCAAGAAGGTGTTGCGGAGGGCTCGGTTTGACCACATTAGCCGAATAGGGAACAAACTTGCTTCATACCCAGCAGGTAGTAAGGCTTTTTGGTCCCTGGCTAAGTCGGTCGAATCGAACTTCTGCCGCCCCTCACTACCACCACTGCTGAGACCCGACGGGACGCTGGCCCACTCCGCTGAGGAGAAAGCGAACTTGTTTGCTTCTTTGTTTGCGGAATCTTCGCGTCTGGATCCTGGTGGCGCGACGCCCTCCGCCTCTCCTGGTGAATTCGAGTCGAGTATGTCGAACATTCGCATTCATCAGAAGGACGTCCGTAGGGTACTGCGTAACCTAGACGTGAACTAGGCTAGTGGTCCCGACGGGATACCGGCAATTGTTCTGAAGACTTGTGCGCCTGAGTTGTCTCCGATCTTGACACGCCTATTTCGCCTTTCGTTTGAGACTGGAAAAGTGCCGAAGGCTTGGAAGCAAGCTAACGTGCAGCCCGTGCCCAAGAAGGGTAGTCGAGCTGACCCGTCGAATTATAGACCCATCTCGGTAACGTCCATACTCTGTAAGACTATGGAACGCGTGCTGAATCATAAGCTCCTGGCGTACCTAGAAGCGAATGATATCCTTAGTGACCGGCAATACGGGTTTCGCCGAAATCGGTCAACTGGGGATCTTCTTGCGTATGCCATTCACATCTGGAGTGAGGCCATAGAGAAGCACGGGGAGGCACTGGCGGTCTCCCTTGACATCTCGAAGGCCTTCGACAGGGTCTGGCACGATGGCCTTATTAGTAAGCTTCCTTCCTTCGGTCTGCCCGCCGGTTTGTGTGATTGGATCGCAGATTTCCTGAGGGATCGGTCTATCCGAGTGGTCATAGATGGCTGCTCGTCTGGACTGCTGGATATTAATGCCGGGGTTCCTCAGGGGTCGGTGCTTTCGGCAACACTGTTCTTGCTGCATATTAATGATCTGCTTAAACCCGGTACCTTTGGGTATGCAGACGACAGCACTGTTGCTGAAAGATACGTGTCCGACGCACGAGCTGGTGGGTCGCAGATTCGGTCTCTCCGGGAGGCAATGGTTGAGCGCTTGAACGTGTCCCTACAGGCTGTCTCTGATTGGGGCGATGCCAATCTGGTCAAGTTCAATGCTGCTAAGACCCAAGCGTGTCTATTTTCCGCCAAAAGGAGCCAATTCCGCCCAGCTCCATCTTTCCGCGGTGAAACCGTGCCGATAACCGACCATCTTGAGCTTCTTGGGGTTACATTAACATCTACTCTCAATTTTGGCCCTTACATAGAGGCAAAAGCTCAAGTGGCTGCAAGGAAGTTGGGAATTCTGGCTAAGGTGAGACGGTACTTCACGCCGGAACAGCTGCTCAAACTCTATCAAGCGCAAGTTCGATCGTGTATGGAATACTGCTCTCATCTTTGGGATGGGTCTGCCAGATACCAGCTTGATGCCCTTGAGTCAATTGAGAAACGAGCCAAGAGGATCATCGGCAATGAGAGGCTCGTCGCGTCGAAGCTCCAAAGTCTTGTACATCGACGACGAGTTGCTAGCCTGTCGGTCTTTTACCGGTTGCATTTTGGGGAATGTGCGACGGAATTGCATAATTTAATTCCGCCAAGCCCGTTCCATCATCGGACCACAAGACGAACGGCGATGCGCCACCGGTATATGGTGAACATCCCACCCATACGCACAAAACGTTTTGGGAACACATTCATAGTGCGTACAGCTAAGGAGTGGAATTCCCTGCCGGAGTCTGTGTTTCCTGATAGCTACAACCTGGGAGTCTTTAAATCAAGAGTGAATAGGTTATTTCTAGGCAAGCGTGCTCCATCTTCGACCACATCCTCGCTTACCATCAGGTGAGATAGTGGTCAAACGCGTGCCTATCAATAGTAAAAAAAAAAAAAAAAAAAAGAAACAGGCGAGAGCCAAACCTCGAATTATAACCTTTTACATACAAAGTCTCACCGCATTTCCACTTATACTTAAAGAAATAACAAGAAATAAATCTTAATCACGGAAATGGCATGGGAGGGACGGATATTAGCTACTTCATCGCTATGGTCGAGGTATCTATGGAGTCATGGACAGAAAGAACATGCTATCGCATTGCCTATTTTATGAAGTCCGACGTTGACTGGGTATGAATTATAAAGCCTTTTTAAAAAATACATAAAGAAAAATTAAAAGTAAACAAAAAAAAAGGTCCTGATTATAAATCAGTTGAAACAATGTACAGTCACATCTAGCAATTTTAATTCCATCACAGTGGACGTACGCCGGACACAGCGTAATATTTAATTTCCTCTAATATTTCGACCAATCGAAACTTATTGTTAAACGGCGGGAAAACCATAAAAACGCGGCCATTTTGAGTGGCATGTGTGTTATTATAATGATTTATGGTCACCGTAAAATATTGTGAGCTGATAAGCGACCCAGATTGGAGGCTATTAATATTGTGTCGTCAAACATTAGGCGCCTTTGAAGTTAAATTGGGATATATTTTATAGCTACCTCCTTTAATATTGTTCCGGACTAGAAATCTAGATATTGTATTTATAAAATCAGTTCAAATATCAGTTGGTTACAACTTTCTGCTTCTTACAGTTCTTGATAATTATAAAGTCCGCTGACAGATAGACGGATGAACGGATAGCTGAGGCTAAGTCATAAATAGATAAAGAAATGATTATTTGGGACTCGCACAAAACGAACAACAAAACACAATTAAGTGATTAAAGACAATGACTACAAAATATCTGTGCCTACCTAAAAATTAAAATGAAGTTTAATTATCACTACGAATTTTAAATTACAAAAGAATTGGTCCTCAGTCATTTAAATTTTAAAAATTCTTTACCATCAAAATTTAAAGTCCGGCCATTTCCTGCAAAGTCTGCATTGAATCTAAATAGACCGTAAAACGTTGGGTTTTTCAATTTTACTTTACAATATCCTTGTCGGACACCGAGTTTCAAACTAAGCTTATACAACATTTTAAACTAGCATTGAAAAATAATTTAACTTGCTCGGCTGTATTAGCGTTTTATACGGAATTTTGATTTTTGCTTTCATAGTAAGTTGTGCTATTCTGTCTCTCATTGGATACATAAAAAAATGTAGTAAATGGTTATTCATCGCATTAGTCTGAATGGGAAAAATATTGCCACGCCATCAAAATTACTGTTGTTACGGGTATAAGATCATTTAGGAAAACAAATAATATTTTGTAATGTTTTCTTGTAATCCCTGAATACTAATGATCTCCAGATCATTTTATGGTGTACCTAAACGTTTAATTTTAAAGCTATATGAACAAAATGAGACTTAAAAGCAACAAAACAATTTGTTGCATTTGAAAATTTTCCTCTGAGTAGGTATTGTGAAATTGCAATTACAGTTTTTTTACATGAAATTATTAAAAAAAAACCTTCTTTAATTAAGTGTGCCTTTAAAATTGATGAGGATTGACCATTAACTCCAAATATCTGTCATTGACTTTTGTAAGGTGAAAATAATAATAAAGTTTATTAAAGCTTGAACAGGCACATGTTCAAACGACATCCACTTACTAATACAATAAAGATGATGTATCAGCTGTGCCCTCTATCTGAGACCGGTCCTTAATATAAAATGACACAGCATATTGGACATAACATATTAGATTAATCCATAAGGTCATACGTCACTTAAACCTTTCAGTCTACAATTTGTTAAAGGGTCAAACACATAAGGGTCAATACAGCATAAATTTATTAAGACCTCTATAATAGAAGTCGTAAACGTTGTTGCTAAGGCTTGCGATTTTGTCACAGTTTGTGAACTTTAAGGGAATGGAGGCGATACTCGGTACGTTATATAGGAGTAGATATAGGTACTAACAAATTAAACGGCCCTCATTAAAACTGAAAATAAAGATGAAGAGCATGTCGCATTGACTGATATAATTATGCAGTACCGGTGTCTCTGATTTAGGTTTTAAATTGTATGACACATTTAAATAAGTGATCAATTAAATGTATGACTGTAAATTAAATGGTCATAATAACATAAACCACAAACAAAGGCCACACAAGCAAGTTTGTAACATGGTGCCCTAAACCTTCACGTCGGCGAGATACTTCGAGGTAAAGTTACCATGTGACAGTCACAGCTATGCCAGCTCCCATACAAAAAAAAATGGAACAGGACAGGCCATATCTGCCGCATGTCGCAACAGTCCAATACTGTTGTGATATGCGAGTTTACTGGCAAAGTAGTAACTGGGTTTCAAATAACGGAAACCAGGGTAAGGAAATAGACACCTACCTAAAGGATTATTCAGATATTGCAATAAACCGAAAATAAAACAGCAGAGAGACCTTTGCAGAGTGTCACGCCAGGCTTTAATGGTAAAAACCAGGAATTGAATAAACTTAGGTACGATTGTGAAACATGCCATTAGTCACATCCATTTTAAAATTAGCATCCATAAAAAAAGAACATTACAAATTATAATAAGAACACACAACACTGGCCAGTGGCGTAGTGGCAACGCTACAAATTGGCTGAATTATGAAATATTGCCAGTTTATTATATTGGACCGTATTGTTTTAATTAAAGCGATACACAATACTGCTGCTACGTGTTTTGTATAGTAAATAGTAATTAAAGTTAATGAATTCTATGATGGTGTTTTGTTTCTCATTGTTTACAAGATCGTGCTTTACTTTTAAATAGATTACTGAATACTGGTTGTTAATAAAGATTTTACTAGTTATGTTGCTATTGGAAAATTCTCATACCAATATTCGTGATTCCTTCGCTCTAGGAACTCTTTTCCGCGCTATCTCAAATCAGCCCTCGTGGTGTGCATTCAATGCGGACTGTCTAGACCGGCCTTGTAAGCGTCATCAGTCTTCATATACCTTTCCAAAAACAGCCAGTATTATATTTTACAAATCCTTTCGGAGTTTCGAAAGTTTGCAGTATTTTAATATAATAATTATGTTTGAAACTTCAAGAGATTCATAAATTTACCCGCAAATCCTGTCTAATCTTTAAAACAAACAATAATTCTACATAATTACTTGTTACAGCCCCAGAAGTTTATCTAATTAAAATGATTACTACGTTTTGAAGGTTTACGCAGTAACTCTTAGTAAATGGATATAACGTGTGAAATCCCAGCCATTTTATATGAGAAATTTTGCTCCAGGGTTTTGGGTACAAGTTACGGTCCGTGATAATTTTGGAACTGAGGAAATAGCTGATTTAAACAACCCTACATTAAAATGTACACAGAGAGATATCGTCGACGTATCTCCCTTAAAATGTTTGACGGCGTGTAGTGTAAGTTCAAGGTTAAAGTTGGAGTATCAGCCAAAATAATATAGTCATGAATTTCATTTTTATGAACTCATTATTACTATTATATTCATTTCACATCATCACGCCATTTCAGTTAGTAAAGAACAGACAATAAATACAAAAGATTCATACAAACAAAACCCAAGAGAACTATCATTTCGACCTTAATAAAAATATACGAAGTGGTCCATTTAAGCCGACCTTCCCCTCAAGGGCGGAATGTTCCTATTGTTATGTGGGGAGCACTGGGGATTTATGAGATATGCCAACGGTTTGGAAGGGTAGAATGGGGACACTACGGGAGCGAGGATTGATTGCTGACCCGCTTTTGAAAGATTACGAATGTTTTTTGTCACCGAAACATGAATAAATCTTTGCTTTAGTCACGTTTTAGTTCCGTTCAGGAACTAGAAGAACGGAACTTTGTGAGGACTGTCTGCGATAGCCATGGTCAGTCTCCAAGACTTTCAAGGTAAACAGATGATTGACATAGTTTTGATATCCATTATTATACATATAGATGTTTTGCTGGTTAAGGAAGTCAACATCTTGTAAATTACAGCCAAATTTGTATCAATACCATTGGGTGCCGGTACACGGAAAAACATAAAACGGAATTTAACAACATTGAAAGAGGAGTCATGACTATTCACAAAACTGTGTTGTCATCACAATTTTGGGACCTACAGCTCAAATCAACTAACCATCACGTGCACAACATTGGTGCCGCTACGTCTAGGACTAAATCCATATGACTGCTCAAAGTTAACTTTAACACAGTTTTGTCAGAGATAGCTCCCTCCAGGTCGAACCCTGGATGACCTGAATACGTTGTGTTAAAATACTCTTCCAAACAAAAAAAAAATCATCCAAATCGGTTAACAATTGGTGAAAATATCGCTGAATAAACATTTTTCATGGAATGTCATCATCAGATCCTGACTCCTTCCATCATCAGCTCAGCAACATGAGATGATGATTACCAGGCACTAATATCTGAATTGCGTTACAAAGTTTATGAAAAACAGTGTATGTGCATATAAAATTTGAGGGTTTCCCTCGATTTTCATGGGATCCCATCATCAGATTCTAACTTGGTGACAATGGGACCACCTCAGAAGTATAAGCTTTCGAATAAAAAAAGAATTTTTGAAATCGCTCGAAAATTGGCGGAGAAATCGGTGAACATAGGTACATAAAAAAAAATACATACAACCGAACATAGAACCTCCTCCTTTTTGAAGAAGTCGGTTAAAAATAACATTTTATGAGCCAACGACATTATAGCTACCCCTATGCCTAGACTCAAACGAGTCTACAAAGTTTAACGCCGGAGTGCCTAATGTGGGTTTGATTTAGGATCCAATGGAAAATTCGAGTCCCGTAAGAGGCTTTTCGAAAACTTTCGTTTTAATAACTTTGTAATGGCTTTGTTACTGTAAAGATTACTTCTGCTGTCTGAACAGATCTTGATTACTAGGTTAATTAAAACCAATATTATGAATTTGAAAACGGAGGGTTTCTGAACAATGTGGCATTAAATATCATATTGCTGTTATTGCATAGGCCAGAAAGCAACACCGATGTATTAAAATAAATGTGATTGGTTAAAGCAGTTTGGGTTGGTTTTTGGCATTATTAAAACAATTGTGGAGAGTGCTTACTCACCTTTTCTGAGGTACTCCGTACTATGTTGGGAGAATGGCCAGGTAGCTTATATACTCGTATCACTTTATCGTTTTCAGCACAACGTGCCTTAGAACCTACTTTGTGGTTTGTTTTTTTATCCTTGTTTGTTTTCTACTAACACTTGTTTTAAAATTTTTACTAACCAAATCTATATAATGGCTATAATGTTATACGAAAATGATAAATAATATTAAATAAAATTAATTAGTTAATAATGCTAATGAAATTTCACGTGGTTAATTTAAATTATTTTGGACTTTGTACAACCGTTTGGATAGTATTTGGAGCCACAAAATTCCGATAAGAATACTCTGAAAAAGACAGCAACATACAGTTACATCGATTATTTTAACAGTCAATAATTCTATTGTAATATTCCATCAGCTCTAAACCACTATAGCTATATTTTCCCAACCATCAATACCTCCAGATGAAGTGCCTTTCTACCCGTTTTAATGTCTGTTGAGTTCTAGGATTATCTTAATGACACATATGGCATTAACTATCACATACATTTTGGGTTGTTCGAAGAAAAATATATCGCTGTTAAAATGTTACTTTGTCTAAACCCTCATGTCAAACTTCATTATCACATTACTTATATCTGCCTGCTGTATAATTGTATATCTAAATACAGGTGATGTTTATTAAATCATTAAGGTTATCACTTTATCATAGTAGTTAGTATCACAACCATGCATATTAAGTACTAGCTTCTGCCAGCGGCTTCGCCCGCGTGATCCTTAGGGAACAAACTCTTGGGATAAAAAGTAGCCTATGTCCTTTCTCAGACTCTAGACTATCTGTGTACCAAATTTCATTTAAATCGGTTCCGTAGTTTTGGCGTGAAAGCGCGACAGACAGAATTACTTTCGCATTTATAATTTTAGTAAGGAAGTAAAGATTTATCATTGAAATACCAAAAACACACCCCACTGCTAATAAACAACAACACACTTTCTAAATCGCATCTATAATACCGAAGTGACTATACAAACGTTAATAGATTTCTAACAAGCGTATTAATATAACAATTAATTGTAACAAGTTAATTAAGTAAGGGCTGTTACCAATTATGTAGCTGACGTATCGAGTCGTGAAATATCTGAGTTATATACACGTGGGTACTTCGGGGTACTTTGGATATTTTCGGAAAGATTTAGGTTAGCCCTTGTATCGAGTATGATTCTTGATAAAGGAGATGTTAGTGGAATTACTTTTGCTTTTTTTCCCATAAATAATTGTTTAACTCTAATAGACTGAGCTTAAGGATTACGGTAAGTTTATCAAAATTATTTCAAAAGTACTTTTTAAAATCTTGTTTTTGCTTTAAGCTTTAGTGGAAACCACGTTAAATTAATGAGTGTTTCATTAAAAATATTTTAATGTCAAATGCTTGCAGCAGTTTTTTTCCACTAACTTAGAAAATTAATTAATTAAACTTTTAAAGTACTTAGTTATTAAAATCAAAATAATCATGTTTTTTACAATAGGATAGCAAACTCACAAATGATTGAAATTGTATAAAAAGTCTTTGAAACACATGTGCCCAATTTGACTCCTCAACATGCAAATCTCAATCTTAATACAAAATCCAGCAAAGCTTGGGAAATAAGAAAAAAGGAAATCAGTCTAAATGAAAACTCTCTGAGGTAATAAACGAGGGTAGGCAGTGAGGTATTTGATGAAATGAACAATAATAAAGGAGAGACGGACGACAAAATTGTGCGGAATTCTCTTGCCAACGGAATTTTGAGGAGTTTTACCTTTTTAATCCATTAGGAACGCTTGGGAGGCGAAAATATTTTAAATTAGGACATTAGGCCTGATAAGTGAGTTTTCAGTGAAAAATATATCGTTTGGAAAACGTTGGCTCTTATTTTTAAGGGGTATCTCCGCTGCTTTAGATAAGTGCAATTTTTTGGCGCAAAATGGAGCTGAATTGTTTTGAAGCACCATCATTAATTTTCTTTATATTTAAACGTGGCTGTTTCTGTTTGTGTATTTCTACTTTAAAGCTTCTTGACATGCTTAATTAACTTAGAGTGCTTTATCAAGTTCAATTGAGGTAGGATATTCTACTAGATTTTTCTTCACGGATATATCACAGATATAATGAACATCTTCATCCACTATTAAATCAAGTCCAGTCTTGATTAGAATTTGTCATCATTCAACGAACTTATCATCAAAATATTTATCAACTTCAACCTCTCAATCGTCAGAAAAATCAATCACATCTTCCGACTTTCCACCATCTAAATGCATCAAGATAACAGAACAGTAAACTTGCAACAGCCATTAACGCTGCCATAAAACAGTGTTCAAGAGCCAAGATTTGACACCACAGTTTAGCCTCGACCGACGATTTGGTCGTCCGGCAAACATTATACTAGTTTATGAGTGCAGAGTAATGTTGGTGTAACTAACGTAGAGGCAGTTTATTTTGGGTGCTTGAGTTTATGAGAAAGTTTGTGTTGCTTGGTGGTAGGAAATTGTGTATTTTGTTTGTTTGTTGTCATCTTTTGGTTGTTGAATCGATGGTTAAGTTTCTAGATATGTTCGACTTCATAGGTGACCACGTTAATAGCAGTGTCAGTAATTTTTGGTCTTCAAAGGTGCAGGTATAAAGTACATTGCTTAGAGCGCTCCAGCATTTGAGTAATAGCCGGTGATCATACACCTCAGAACTATAAAAATAAACAAATTGTTTTATGTTTTTTTTTGGCTTTACAAAATATAACTTCTATCTTATGGTACTTATGAAAGAAAAAAGGATATTTTTTTGCAAGCTACCACATGGGTCATTCATTCATAACTTACTAATTCAGTCATACCAATTTTACTTGTCACCGGTTGTTGTGGCGATCCTTCCTGAATTCCATAATAAATTTTAACAGATTTTTAAACATGTAAACTTCTTTGGAAGATCATTGGCTATTCACTATTTACGACAACATTTGTCCTCTTATTTGTAAAGGTCTTATTTCTTTTACTTTTATTATCCATTTTGGTCTTAGAACTTCTTATTTCCATTGACCTGGTTGCTCGGGTAAATAGAAATTGAATTCGAGTCTCTTTAATTCTGGACCTCGACTATTGAATCCAATTTGTTGATGAACAACTCGAGGAAAGAAATGATTTTAAAATGAGATATTTTCCACGCTGTGGAGTGTAATCACTAGATTGAGTTAAAAGTATTACTGGTTTAAAGATAATGGTGATTGTGGGATGTAAATTAAAATAAGTATAAGTGAAAGTAGACAGAGATTTTCACGAACATAAAACTGAAATAGGGATAATTGCGTAAATACGCTGGAAAGCGAGCGAATCCATGGGAACATGCTAGATTTTTATAATTTTACTCTATTCTAAGTCAATCATAAACATTTTACCAATGGAATGCATAGCGTTTCCGTTCACTGAAAGTCAACATGCCAGAAAATATAATGTACAAATAAACAAAAGTAAAGTTCAACTTTCCTGTACACAAAAGTACCTACTCGTACAACCTTAACGATTTGTGCCCCATCAACATCTTCTAAAAATATAAAGGTCGCAAAGGTAGACTTACCTAAGAAAACAACATCACACACAAAAGGAGATGTTTACTAATATTTATCCAGAAAGGGTCCAATAAATAAGACATGTTTCATCTTACAGGAACATTCATTACGAATATATAAAGTCGGATAAACCGAACTCTTTCATGCTAGGGAAGACTATAGATAATACCGGCAAAGTAAGGACATATCGTGTTATTTTATAAATTATGTTGTTTGTATAATCTCTGTTTATCTCAAATTCAAGGTATTCAAATAAGAATCTCTGCCAGCGTCTGTGTTCTCTTCCTCATATAACCCGTCCGCCTTCAAAGCAAGAGTGAACAGTCATCTTTTGGGCACGCTCACTCCATCATATAGACCTCATCCATCACTTTCCATTAGGTGTGGTTGAGGCCAAAACGAATTTAAGCTTGTTGTCAATTTATAGTAGCATCAGATAGTGCCTACGTTTTTTTTTAATTTGTGATGGGTTTGCTCTTGACGTAGTTATTTTGTGCCAGAGAAATCATGAAAATATCATAATCAGAAAAACAAAAACTATGACGATTCATAGATGTGACTAACATTGTCTCCTTAGCCCATGTGATTTGCATTCACAATCAATCGAAACCATACGCAAAACTTTTCCTCTAATATTTTATACTCAATTCGATCTTCCTTATTTCCAAAGAAATCGTCGAATCCATCTATTATTGATGCCATTGTCCTTCCAACCCTTTCGATAAGGAAATCCCTGTAAAAACTCTTGGAACGAATAAACATAGAGATTTATCAAAGTGTAAATATGTTTGAGCCAAAGCTCTGTTATTTTTGGAGATATTCAGCGACGATAAAATGTAAAGATACCTGACTTTTTGCGGAAAATAAAAATGAATGATTTTTAAAAGATAAAAATATTGATTTTATAATTCAACATACTTGTTTGAACTAACTTAACAAAGAGCATAAAAATTGTGTACTACTAAAAACGAAAATCTCGAAACTTTCAACAAACCAGGAAAATCTGCTTAACTAATAAACGTCGTTCCCGAACATTAAATTGAACAAATCAGTGTGTCAGCCAACAATAACAGCGCCAATCCGATTATTAAATACCATTTGAACAATAAAAACGTCGAAAACATTACAACACAGAATTGAATAGAAGGTTGGCTCCGTACAACCAGAGAAAACAGGCGCACACGCACGTAAACGCGTACGTACTCGATGTCAAACAAATGCCTGTCGCGAGTGCGCTTGCACTCGCTGTACGTGAAACTTCGTTGTATGGAGTTGACCTTCTGTTCTAACTATTTATTGGATACTTTGTGGTAGCGTGCGATGCAAATGTTTTCAGTCACGCATGTAATGATGGGTTTTCATCCACTTTAACGCCGCAGAAAATTAGGTTCGTGATTAATTTTAGGATAATGTTTGTGTGCCCGCTGTTAGGAACGATATGGTATTTTAATATAATTGGAATAGGATAATGTGAAAATAGAAGTTAATGCCTCTTAGATATGAGGAATGAAGTGTTGTGGAGGTACTAACTAACTTTATTATTTGAATTTATCATAATTAGAGTTAATTTCAATCCATCGCTACTAGCGCAATTATAGATTTCAGCGTTTGTGTATTTTAAGTTGATTTTGAATTTACCATTTTTATTAAAAAGGTCCTAAAACTATGGCTTGCATTACAATTTAAACTTTTTCATATATGACATAAAGTTTGTTGTCCCAGAATTTGATAATTATCTTCGAAATCAAATAAAATTCTCAATATCACTGCTTACTGCTTGCCTTTCTGTGAAGTAACTTATTTTGTGATGAATAAAAATGATGGCTCAAACTAAAATAATCAAAATTAAGAAAATAAATTCCAAAGTATTAAAAGATTCAGCCCAACATCTCGAACTCGGTTTGTCGCTATTTAATACCATTAACAAAACCCCGATACTTTTAAAGATAAAAATGATATAAGAAAGATTATGAAATAAATTTATATACGTGGGAGTACTAACATCTGATAACAGGTGCTTTATATCTCACGCAAACTATAAAAGTCGCTTGAAGGATTTATTACGTGTTATAGTAATCGTTTTATTATTTATGGACACTTAACAGGTCGTTAATGCAACATGCAACTTCTATGGTGCAATGAAACGATAGCAACAGTGCATGTTGATACCTAATTTAGAACCAGTAAATAGTTGAGACACGTAGGTAATGGCAACTACGCAGATTCTTTCTGTGAGTTTGTTAAGTGTTCAAGGTTTTGATGGGCTATTGTTTTCAAAGGTCTGAAACACCTGAGAGTTTGTTGAACCATGTATCTTTTTTTATTTATTTACAGGACATCAATAGCCAGATAAATATGAACCAACTTCTAATATGGTCTCACTTAAGAATGCATCAATGACGGAAGGTCCAGGTTCGTCACGCAGTAGTTGCCTGAGAAAAAGCGTGGTAGGCTAAGGGAATGTGATGATTAAGACTCGTTTCAGATGGATTGGCCGGAGAATGCTAAATACAACCTGCACTGAGACAAAATAGGTTAATAATATACATATAACATCTGACAACAATGCATATGGTTTAGAAGTTGTTTTGCCGATGACACCTTAAGACAAAACCATTCATACAATTTGCCAGATATACTAAAAATTACACCGGTGGCATCCAAATCCTTAAAACTAGAAAAAAGTGACTATTCTCAGTGGCAAAAATAACCACGGTTGCAGCACTTCCTTGGAAGAGACTTTTCAAAATTAATCTCTTACTAAACTTACTTGCTTCACGCCCACATTTGAAACAAAATGGCACGTAGGAAACTGTTTTCTGAATATCAAATCACTACTTATTGGTTTGTTTAAGACGCAGATCAATCGCTTTCAGTGGCATCTGGCATAGTTAATAGTAGCATTCATCATTTACGAGGAAACACTAATAGCTTCAACGGTTGAAGCTCAAACTTCGTCCGCTGCAGTATTGACGTGACCTTAGCCGTTCTAGATAAGTTGAGCGGGGAAGAGAAAAATAATACTAGAAATGAACAAATTGTGAGCTACGAATAAGTAAACAGATCAGGAGACTACTCTCTAAGCCCGAAGTCCGTAGTTTCAGGGTTAGTTGCGGGAGTATTCTACTCGACGTGCAAGCTGAAGATTCTTTATCACCAAATATACTCCCAGTTTATCTTTTTAATATTACTTTTGAAAAAAAAGCTATTATCACACGCATTTTGTGAATATTTCAATGGTTTAAAATGTTTTGAAAACAGTTCTGTAACTGCATGTGACAGACCGATATACACACATACAGTGTAGACGAGGTTCCTACTTTGATAAAGAACTTCAAATAAGCATTTCATTAGATGTCTTTCTGCATATTTGGTATTATTAAAAAGTAAATCGTCTAACTAAACAACTCCACTTTGTGTACCTTCACAAAATAATTTACTCAACGTTAATTCAGTTTGCATTACTGAAAGGAAAATAAACAAGAATGCTAAGAGTTAAACATTTTTCATCTGTAATGTGAAACAATTGCAGTTTGTTTTAGAGGATACTGAATAAAACATCAGGCTGATTGAATTCTGGAAAGTCTTTTATCTGCAAAAAGAACGGAGCGTTGAAATTTTACTAATTAAATTAGTTCCATTTAAAATGTAGCTGTACAACGTTGAATTTTTGATACGGAAGTGGAAAAAAATGTCACAGGCGCAGCTTTTGCAATTTTTTGCTTGACAAAATTGTAATTACTTAGTTTTGCACGCGGACTGGGTTTTTCTTTTTCATGTTCGTTTTTATTCATCCTATTTATTTTTTTTATCGAAGTCTGTACCTATTATTCCATTATTTTGAACAGATACAATTTATTTGTTTTATATATATACTGATCATTTTCCATAGGAAACATAGTAATAATTAAACATATTTTTATTTAAAATAATATAGCTTGAAAAAATCGGGAGTATGGTTACTTTACAAAATTTTTACTAAACTTTTTCACCAGAACAAAAAAAAACGCTTTAATTTAATCTCATAATGTATGAACTCGCTAATTAACAACCCTACATTAGCATTTTGTGGGAAAAAGATTAGATTAATTATGCGACCATACAAAATTTTATAAGCGAATCGCTCAACCCGGTTTGATAAATGAGATATTGAGTGGGTCATATCAATCATATGGGGACGGACGGGTAGATTCGAAAACAATTTTGCTTGTAATCCTATTTGACCCTGTTCCAGTGAGGCAGATGTAAATTTTAATGAATATTTTAGCACAAAATTGCATTAGTCGAGGATTTTTAGATATCCTTTTGGAAAACGATTAAATTGGCTTAAAAATAGTGTCTCGCGTTGAGGCTTGTCTGGATTATGTTCAATAATCTGTGTAACTCACAATCTTCCTTTTAAACCTCGTTACCCGGGTAACGCTTCCACTTCCACTGGTTACTGGTGAGCATAGTCCGCATAGATAGCACTAATTCTTCATGTGTTTTGGAACACTCGTCATCCAAGAAGTCAGTGGTCTACCTCTGCTTATCCTTTTTGTTACAAAAGTACTTTGACATAATCATCGCGGCTCTGTATTTTATATCCGTGCCCGTATACCATCACAGCCTGGATTCGATTAGCCTTTCAATAATATGTGCATATTCGTAAGTACCTAGTAAGTTTATACTCGCAACGAATAAGCACCTTCAAATAACTAGGAACATGTACATGCATAATGTTCCTAGTTTTTAAATTGGACTGGTTTCCGAAACTCTACGACTAAGCGCGTATTTTGCGCGCAGAGTAGTAAACTAGATACATTTAATAATGTTACAAAAATAGCGGAAATACCAACCATACCATATATTATACACCAACACAATAAAGATGAAACACTTCCAAGAAAAACTCATTTCTTCATGAAAATGTAATAAATCTGGATACAATTACAAAACGTAATAAAATTTTATATCAATAAAGCGTCACTCAATCGATAGGCATTTCATAACAAAATCATTTGAAAGTCATTACATATCAGATATCATTTTTCCAATATTAAAATCGATCTCACAACGGGATATTACCAAGTACCGAGGAAGTACCAATTAAGCATCCATAATCATATTCGGTGTTTAATATCTTGCAAAAATCTTACTACAAGGAGACTGTGAGATATTGTGGAAATTAGAACGTCTTTATAAAAAAAAGTCAGGGTGGGTACTTGGGTATGGCTACTTGCATGTAATATATGTTTATTTATGTAGATGATGTTTTATTGCAATCAAAAAGCTAAGTATGAAACAGATTCATTTGTTGTTTTTTCTTTATTTCCCTTTTGGCAATCTTTAGTAGCACTTCTTAAAGGACGCTGTAATTTGTATTCGCCATCTGTTGATAATCAAAATATTTTGAAAACTGTTTTCTGTTTTTTTTTTCACTTGCTTGCCGAGTACCAATTACATAAAAACCAGTACTAACTGTAGCTATCTGCTTCCCAGTGGGTACTTAATTAATTACAAACTAAACAACAGCAAACCTTCTACTGACGAGACTTTAACTAAAGCACTATAAAAACCTGTTATTACCTGTAATCAACACTCTAAAGGTTTTTTTATACCAGTGTCTAATTAGCGGGAATTTTGCTTTTTGTTTATTTTTCTCTTGCTTTTAGTAAAATTAAAACAAAATATTATTTTAATTTTACTTTCTTGTTGATTCATAATCTATTTTTTTTTAAATTGGTAGCAATTTTAAATATTTCGTGTCCATTGTCCACACAAATACATTCAAATCAAAAAATGTAATGAAAATATCAAATATAAAGAAAAGCTTCCGAAAGTAAACCATAAAGAAATATAGCAACGTTGCTTGAACTATTCAAGCAAATCTTAAGTCAAATACCGCATTCAACTGGAGCAAAGTCTTTTCATACAATCTTGAGTTACAATATAACTTTTAAAAAACCATTCGTTATCTGTGGCGAGTTGGAAGCCTTTTCAGAAAATACTTGTTCATGAATACCGCTGTCTTTCTCTACTAAGTCTTTGACTTTAAAACATACAAAATTTCTATTTCCTTTGATGCCATCTTTTATAAATATTTGCGTTTTATTATCAGTATTGTAAGCATTATTGTTCATTAGCTTTTGTTAATTGAGTACAATCTAAAGACTTAATTTCTATTTTGTCGATATGATTTGAGGAGATAATTTTGTAGCTGATTTTGAGTTCCAATTTACAAGTATTTTTACAAATATCATCAATATACAGTTAGTACTTCCCAGAATTCGATCCCTAGTAGCGACCCTTTCGGATGGTGCATAGGGTGTTTTTTTATCAAAATTCCTGGCCATAAATATCGGTTTCAAAAAAATCAATAATAAAATAATCAAATGTAAAAAATTCATTAATTTTCGATATTCGTCATAGTTTCAAATCTGGCTAACCACGCACACTTTAAAAATTCAATCTTTATAAAAAATAAACTAATAAAGGAAGTAAAATATAGATAGGGCTTTAATTTTGGAAAGATGATCAATTTTCTTAACACAATGTAGGTAACCAGTTCCAGAGTGCAACACAAGGACAGCTTAACCGTTGTTATGTATTTTCATATTAAAATTAGAAACCTATGGATTTTAACAGACTCTTTTTTATTCAAAGAAGGACAGGCTTACGGAGGCTTGCAGTTAATTAGCATTACAAGCGACTGCCATGCTATCTAGGCCATCTGCGTCATCTTTGCTTTATAGGCCAAGCTTTTCAAGCGAAATAAGAGTGAGTTTGTTATTGTTACTCTTCATAGCTCCATTTGAGATTTTATTTTGTTGTAGGTAGCAAGGTTTAGTTTCGGTTAGTTTTATTTCATCGCCTTTGTTTCTATGTTTTGATGAGTTGATGTTTTTTGTCGTAATTTATTATCTATTCAAGTATGAACTAGATTTTGTAGTCGTCTGAAATAAGCTAAAAAATTGACTAAAGCTCTAAAACAGAAATACTAAATATTCAACTTCGTTAAATAAATTAATATCTTTCTGTAACATCTTCTCTGCGTGAAGAGTGGTATTAGGTCAATATAAGGGCAGCCCGTACTGTACTCGAGTGGTGGATGACAACCTATTCCCTTACAGAGAAAGAAGTCCTGTAACCCAGCAGTCTGAACAATATTAGCTCATTATACCAAGGCAGTTGTACCTATTCAGATACATTATAAAGCCTCAAAAAGAAGAAATTCCAGTAGTAAATAAGATGTAAATATCAGTAGACTGTTTGTTACATACACAAATTGAGGAGCAAAAGTAAACAGCAGAAAAATATACTGCCTTTTAAACAAGGCGGTGCGGTTTTCATTTCCACACAAGAAATAAATATTTGCTATGTCTCTGGGTACGTGTGTTACGTATTACCATGCAATGGATACAATTAAATTGAAATAATATAAGGACATGATACATCAAATAAATTCTGGATTGTTTCACGGCTAAATAATGCCTAGATTTTGATCACTTTATCTTATAGTATTGATTTAACTCAAATTGTGTCCTCGAATGAATATTTTATTAAGGCCAATGAGAGCTCATTGATTTCATTAGAATCAAATAAGGTGTAAGGTTCATGGTCAGGTAAAAAGGTGATGCATAATCTGTGAAGGGGTACCGTAATACCCCTGTATTTGGGATGCTTCAACTTATGCCCGAATCAAAAGAAAATCATCTTTAGTTGCAGCTCAGCCCATCCGTGAACATTTAAGTCAAACATAGTAAAGCATTTATTCCAGACACCACAAGAAGAAGACGTACAATTGTTTTTAATATTAGTACGGCTATATTGCTCATAATTCATTTACGGACTTTATCTCTTGGGATATCATTAAATAAGAAAGAGCAAATGACATCTCATAATCTTCAAGCATGTTCTTTGAGTTATTTAGTACTAAATCACTATTCTCTTGTTTTATTTTCTCCGTATCACCCAATACTGCGTGTAAGTTTTTTTCCATTGTACGGTACGGCATTTTATTTGGTCTAACTCTTGTCTTCTATTTTGACCAAATCATCAAGTTCAGGAACCACGTGGCCTGGGCTGTCTTTGATCCGATTACCATTCTTCGGCAGGCCACATTTTCAGTAGTGGACTTACCTTCTCTGCAGTCTCCAGCATAATTATTTAGCCCGCATACTTCCTGAATAACTTACCGCAGATAATCATAGATACAAAAGTGAGTTTTTATGCATTCACACCTAAATCGACGAACCGATTTTGATGAATTTGATCCGAACCTAGAGACGGTTCTCTGCTACACAAGTACAATCGCGGACTAAGGCTAGTTTAATAAATACTGCCAGAATGATTCATCTTTCGGAAATTATAATTATGCTGGTACGATTAAGTGTAAAGTAGTATATAATGAGAAAGGAGATCATTAAACAAATAAGTGGATTAATAACAAAAGAGGGGAGGAACGTAACATTTAGTCATATGAAATATTCAGTTATTCATGAAAGCGCCCATCTATAAAATAAGCTGAAGAGTTTTGGTTATTGGTTGAACATCTCAGAAACCGATTTGAATTGAATCATTCTTGTATTGCTGGATAGCCATTTTATCGAGGAAGGCTATAGGCTATACAACATCACGCTACGATCAATAGTGGACAGCATGTGACGCAGACGAGGTTGCGGGGGTCGGCTAGTCCCATGATATAATTATAAAATATCGTTTTATAGTTCATTTGTGCTGACTCTTATACAGCACAAATAAACGAGTCTTGTAAAATTAAGTAGAAACACGGTTAAAAAAAACATTTGTAACGAGCTATTACTTATTTGCTGAAGCTATTCCAGCAAAATTAATGTGAAAATAAACTTCTAATGTGGGAAACACTCTGTCAGCAAAGTAAACGGCAATTAGTTACTTGAAATAAATAACGAGCAAACGGTACCAAGCAGACTTTAATTTTGCTCCCAAAATTAATAACTTAACGTGTTTCACAAGGTTTCTAATTAACGCTTTACCCGAAAATTAATAAATGACTCGCATAACATTGTATTAAAACATTTTTTTCATTTAAACTGATATTTGAATCTGTTTTAATAATAATAATAATAATAATAATAAAAACTCTGGCAACTCTAGCTGTCATATCAAAGCTTTGTTTTTTGTTCTCCTTTTATTCGTAAAATTAATACTTTTAGACCTCACACATCGCAAAAGAAGCTTCCAAGATTCAGAAAATAAACAATATAAATAAATAAATACAACCTAAAGTTAATCCAAAAAGTAAACTGAAATCAGAATGCAGGAAGATGAAGAAAAATATTTGCAACCGACACATGACATATGTCACAAAATAGACCACTACAATTGTAATGAAAAAGGAATGAATTAATAAACAGTTAAGATATGCTGACCAGAGCAGCATCACGACGTGCACGCCCACCATCTCCGGACCCGTCGCTGAGCTCCACCTCGCCGCCGCCGGACAGCGGATTACCAGTGTCGCCGGCGGTTGCAGTTGCGTCGAGCTCCAGCGACGAGTATTTCTCTCCGCCGACGTCGCCAACACCTGTACGTCGGCAGGGGAGAGGCCGGCCACCAAGGGGCTTGGGACCTAGGGGCCAACCGGCCCCGAGCCGGGTCCCCGCTGCCGGTGGTTGTGTGCAGCGCATATAAGATGGAGTCAATCCATGAACGAGAACGTTATGCGCGCATACTATGGGTCTACAGAGGGGGGAACTAACCTTACTGCGTACCGTGTCAGGATGCTGTCTCTGTTTCAGGACCTGGAACCAACCGTGAACGTCTCGGCCCAACGATTGTCGGATCAGGTGCGGGTTATCCAACGTAATCACAGGTTGGACGATGCTGCACTTGATAGGCTGCGCTCAGAGGTACTGAACAACTTTATCATCTCAACTCCGACACAGGCCGCGGTTCAGGCGCCAGCTAGTAGCGCAATCACACCGCGGCCCAACAACGTCAGTGATGAGGTAGATGATAGGGTTGTCACGGTAAGTAGCCAGTGCAACGATAGACTGAGGAGCGCACTGGAGGATGCGCTTCGCGAGTATAGATCAATTCCGACCGAACTTAGGCCCCGTTTACTACGGTTACCCATGCACAAAAAAAATAGGGCGCTGGTGTGTGCCCTGGACTCGCTGCTGCAGAACATCTTTGAAAGCAGCGAGAGCCTCCTTGATACGCACTCAATCCTGTATTGCGGGGCTGTTGCGGCATGTCGTTTAGCAAATATTAAGTTTAATACTAGTGATGAAGCTATTCGACCAAAACCTGCTGTACCAGCCTGGCAGTGCAGGATCGAGCGGCGGATCGATGAGGCTAGGGCACTCATCGGCAAACTATATTGCTTCAGGGAGGGTAACACACGACCACGCGTGATGCGCTTTGTGAGACGGGCGTTTTCGGGGACTGATATCAGCCCTCGAGATTACACGTCCCGTGTCACGGAGCGCATTGACTTCCTGAAGCAGAAAGTTTATGCATGGGCGAACCGTATTCGGCGGTATAAGCGGCGGGTTGATCGATACTCGCAGAATCGCATGTTCCAAAGCGACGAGAGGTGGGTATATAGAGCTTGGGAGCGACCTGAACAAAGTGTGACGGATGTGTGCCGCCCGGATGATATCGCCACGAATACATTCTGGCGAAGCATCTGGTCGGTGCCCGTCTGTCATACCGAGGATGGCTGGATGCGCAATGTCGAGCGCGTGTGTGAAGCTATGCCACAAATGGAAAAAATTAACATCTCCCCATTAGATGTAGCCAAAGCAGTCCGTCCGTTACCGAACTGGAAATCTCCAGGACCGGATGGACTGCATAACTTCTGGCTCAAATGGTATAGCAGCTCACACGCGCTCCTGGCAACTCAATTCCAGTCACCCTTAGAGTCTGGGTCACTACCACAGTTTCTAACAACTGGCGGTACCCACCTGCTCCATAAGACCGGTAGTCCCGCGGAACCCAAGAACTATAGACCCATTACTTGTTTGTCGACGGTCTATAAACTTCTTACATCCATTCTGAGAGTGAAGATCAATGAACACATTGAGACTAATTCAATTATGTCCAC
The DNA here is from genome assembly GCA_950371165.1 of Lacanobia oleracea. Lineage (NCBI taxonomy): Eukaryota > Metazoa > Arthropoda > Insecta > Lepidoptera > Noctuidae > Lacanobia > Lacanobia oleracea. The sequence continues at coordinate 9,156,649 of OX493408.1, forward strand.
CTCTCAGAATGGATGTAGGAAGGGGTCCCGCGGCACTAAGGAGCTTCTCCTCATAGACATGGCTATAAGCCAACAGGTTCGTCGATCCCGCAAGGATCTGTCGACATGTTGGATAGACTACAAGAAGGCCTACGACTCTGTGCCACATACATGGCTCATGAGGGTGTTGGAGTTGTACAAAATAGATGCAACTCTACGCACCTTTCTTGAGTCATGTATGAGGCAATGGAAAACAGTCCTTCGCTATCCAGGATGTCGACCAATTCAGGGGGACGATGAGCCTGTGTGGATTAAACGGGGAATATTTCAGGGCGACAGTTTGAGTCCGCTTTGGTTTTGCTTAGCTCTGAATCCTCTAAGCACATTGCTGGAGGGTTCAGGTCTGGGCTATCGGTTGAGAAGAGGTGGTCAGGCCATATCTCACCTTCTTTACATGGATGATCTGAAACTCTTTGCCCCCAACAATTCGCGACTGATGGAGCTACTGAAGTTGACTGAAACCTTCAGTAGTGCCATCAGGATGGAATTTGGTGTGGACAAATGTGCAGTCATGCATGTAAAGAAAGGGGAGATTATGGAATCTGAGAGAATTCAACTCTCGGATTCCATACAGGTTAGATCACTCAGCTCGACCGAAACCTATAGGTATATCGGAAGCGTTGGGCATTAATGTTACTGACATGAAGCAATCGTTGAAGGAACGCTTCTTTGGCCGCCTAAAAAAGGTTTTGAATAGCCTTTTGTCGGGCGGAAATAAGGTGCGCGCCTTCAACGGTTGGGTCATGCTGGTATTAATGTACTCTTTCGGCATACTCAAATGGACTCAAACTGAGCTTGACGCCCTGGATAGGAGAGTACGTACACTGCTGACCGCAAACCGGATGCATCACCCACGATCGTCGGTGATGAGACTGTACATTCCGCGGAAGAGTGGAGGTCGAGGCTTTTTAAACGCCAAGACTCTCCACAACCGCGAGATGTGCAGTCTCAGAGAATATTTCCTCACAGCTGATGTGGGTATGCACCGAGATGTGGTCGCAGTGGACAAGGGTCTCACCCCGTTGTCCATGGCTAAGGAGAACTGGCGCAAACCTGTGATACTTACCACGGATGACCGCAAGGAGGTATGGAAAGGCAAGGAGCTTCACGGGCGCTTCTATCGGGCTCTTCATGGGTCTGATGTAGATTTTTCAGCGTCCGTGGCCTGGCTACGTTTCAGTGATCTCTTCGGGGAAACTGAAGGTTTTGTCTGTGCGATTATGGATGAAGTTATCTTGACGAATAACTACCGGATGCATATTATGAAGGATGGGACGGTGGACGTGTGTCGGGCATGCCACCGTCCGGGTGAGTCCATCAGACATATTATCTCTGGTTGTTCTCGTCTGGCTAAAGGCGAGTACTTGCACAGGCACAACCAAGTGGCCAGGATTATCCATCAGCAACTTGCTCTGAAATACAAACTTGTGGATTCTGAGGTACCGTATTACAAGTATGTGCCCGACCCAGTTCTCGAAAATGACCATGTCACGTTGTACTGGGATCGGTCTATCATCACTGATAGGACTATTGTTGCCAATAAGCCTGATATAGTGGTGATAGACCGATTAGTGCGCCGCACAATGATAATTGATGTTACCATCCCGCATGACGAGAACCTCGTGAAGGCCGAGAAAGAGAAACAAATCAAGTATCTCGACTTAGCGCAGGAGGTTGTCGACATGTGGAATGTGGACTCAGCTATCATTGTGCCGATAGTCATTACGGCCAATGGCCTGATGGCCAAAAGCTTCGACGAACATCTGTCGAAGCTGGCGTTACGCGGTTGGGTAAAGGGCCTGATACAGAAGGCAGTACTCCTCGATACGGCTCGTATTGTGAGGAGGTTCCTTTCTCTGGAGCCCTAACCACCGGTAGCTTGGACCTGTAACTTGCTCCCGACACCGGCGGACTACTACTTTTTATATTTTTAAATGTATTTTTTTATTGTTTTTTAGAGATATATTTAAAAATATACTTTGTATGTAAATAAAAATGAATAAACGAAATAATAATAATAATAATAACCGTCCCGCATGACGAGATAACCGTCCCGCATGACGAGAACCTCGTGAAAGCCGAGAAAGACAAACAAATCAAGTATATTGACTTGGCTGGCGAGGTTGTCGACATGTGGGAAGTGGACTCCGCAATCATTGTACCGATAGTCGTATCGGCCAATGGCTTAATAGCCACGAGCCTCGACCAACACCTTAGGAGGCGCTCGTTGGGCAGCTGGATCAAGGGCTTGATTCAGAAAGCGGTACTTCTGGACACGGCTCGCATTGTCAGGAGGTTCCTTTCTCTGGAGCCCTGACCACCGGTAGCTTGGACCCTGTTCCCGATATCGGTGGGCTACTATTTTTATATTTTTAAATGTTTTTTTATTTATTTTAATCAAATATTTAAAAATATAATTTATATGTATAGTAAAATGAATAAAGGAGATAATAATAATATTTAATAATAATATTTATTTACCCAAATAGAAAATTAAATAACTATATTCATGGGAAATATAAATAAAAACTGCTTTTGTTCAATCTAAGGACGCCTTCAAATTTGTCGCAAAAGTGCCGCGCGGCAGCAGCGCTGCTGCGGTGTTACTGTCAAATATATATAAACACAAAATGAAAAGCCCAAATACAAAAGTCGACTGGTAGATAGTGCCATGTTGCATTAATTCGTCTGTGTACTGTACTGTAAATTAATTTTAAATAAATATACCTTAATTTTGACTATAGGAAATAATTTGTGAATACAAAACTTTTGTAAGAAAAGTGGCCTATTAATATAGATAGAAAACACACCCACTGTTATCTCGAAATATTAACAGTCAATTTTCTTAACAGATACCTTCCAAAATCAAATCAAAACAATGAAACACACTTTAACAATCGCCAAGACAAAGAACTCTCAAAAATCAAAAGGCTCATTCAACGATAAAGCTGTTTATTAACTTATAAAGTACTTCACAAAATACTGATAGAAAAATCGTCGTTCCAGCAAACAGGAAAATAAAATGAACAAAATACTTCGAAAAGACAGTTGACAGCCTTTATGAGTGTTTAGAGCCGAAGCCAGAATTTTTATAGAGGCAAGTTAGCCTTAGGGTGAGGCTATAAAGAAAGCGGATTAGGGTGTAGGTATCACGGCGTCTGTGCCCTTTGCATGAATAAATGAACTAACGAAATGTCTCTGAATTGTGTTTTTTGCTAGGCAGTCTTCGTAAGGCTTGCTATAAAATCAAGAAACGGTACGATCTGTGCTGTTGATTTTAATTTAACACTTTTGCAAAAATTACATTAGAAGCCCAAATAATGCTACATTTACTTGTTATCAGCTATATACACATATTGTCAAACGTGCAAATTGTTTGGATTAACACGCGCTTTCGATATTTTCGCTGATTGATGTCATATATAACCTAAAAATACTGACGACAACTTCTGTTTTGTTAGCTATACATGGTGACATATTGACAAGGTTTATAAACCACGTTTGCTTTCATTCCGTATCACTTTCTGTATAGCCAAGCTTTTATTTGCACGAGCAAAACTTTGCTAACACAAATATGGTAGATGACAACGCGGTAAAATAACATGGCGTTCCCAAATTTTGGTGTAAAGAGAAAAAACAAGGAGAATTTAAAAAACAATGGCTTTGAAAAGTATCTTGCTTTTTCTTCGAAAACCAGAGAGAAAATTCTTTCGAATATTCTATTTTAATATTGAAGTTACATACTTGGAATTCAAATTAGACTCCTCCACTTTGTTTGTTTTTTATTAACCCATAAAATGCGCCAGAATCGAATTTCTTATTTTCGAGTCGATGGTTAACTCCTTTGATTTTTGAGTAGGTGGCTACGTTAATTGCAGCGTCGCGTCATTGGCATTCATTAAGCCCCCGCATTACTGGTGTTTGGGCACTTGAGACACTCGAACATGTGGCTCATGTTCTGAACAGGAACTCACATTGAGTATCCGACGGTTCATCGATAAATCCTGTAAATATGCCTTAAAAATATTTTCTTGTAATCCAAAAACATGCAAGGATTATTTAATCGTGCTATCGATCAGCCACCTGTGGCCTTACGAATACAGCTGAGAAAAGTCTTCATAAAAAGTAAGAATAGGCGAATGAAGGAAGATTCTCTGCTAACCATAAATAAGCAAACTAACAAACCTATCCAATTAATTTACTAGCCCAAAATAATACAATTCTGATCTACCAAAATCATCCATCATATTCATAACTATCCATCTTGGAATCCTCATGAATATGTAACAACGGGCACGTAAATATGTAACAAAAACATTGTGACTACAAGATCAAATGAATCAGACCTTTCGGATAGTACGGTAAATCTCAACAGAAACTACACAAGGGCCTATCTTCATCTGCCTAGCCTTTTCCCAAATATATTGGGGTCGGCTTCCAGTCAAACCGGATTCAGCTGACTGACTACCAGTGTTTTACGTGGAGCGGCTGCCTACCAGACCTCCGCAACCCATTAACTGGGTAACACGGTACTTCATGGCAAGACTGGAGTCAGATTAACTGCTTCTAATTATCCGTAACGACTGCCAAAGATCTACAGATGACAGCTGGGACCAACGGCTTAACGTGCTTCCCGAGGCACGGAGGAAACTCGGTATGTTAAGATGGTCACCCATCCACAGACCAACCTTGGAAAGCGTTGCTTAACCTTTAAGATCGACCCGTGCGGCTGTTATAATTTAGCCACGAGCTCCTCATACAAGGCCCTAAACTCGGTACTATTTTAGTAATTGACCACTACAGCCTACTTCATCTATCCGATGACTACAAAACATTCATAAAAAAAAGTTATGTAGTTTGAAACATCCAGGAGCGAGCGCAGTCCGAGCCTCGTGTTCCAAGTACGGCGCGGGATGGAACGGCCACATTGTTCTAATACGTAAACACTATTAACAGGATGTTTCATAATTCTTATGCATTATTTATTTTAATTTTTTTTTAATAATCACGCCTTGAGGTAGTTTATGACGGGTACATTAAGTGAGCCGCCTTTGTCATTTGTCTAGCCTTTTCCCAACTACATTGGGGTTGGCTTCCAGTCAAACCGGATTCAGCTGAATACCAGTGTTTTACGTGGAGCGGCTGCCTACCAGACCTCCACAACCCATTAACTGGGTACTTCATGGCAAGACTAGAGTCAGATTTACTGGCTTTTGACAATCTGTAACGACTGCCAAAGATCTACAAATGACAGCCGGGACCAACGGCTTAATGTGCTTTCCGAGGCACGGAGGAAACTCAGTTTATTAAGATGGTCACCCATCTACAAACCAACCTTTTCAAGCGTTGCTTAACCTTTAAGATCGACCCGTGCGGCTGTTATTATTTAGCCACGAGCTCCTCAAACAAGAGGTAGTTTTCATCGGGTACATTAAGTGGGACGCCTTCGTAAGACGACTAAAAAAGCGCCATGTAAATAAAGTGACATTCTGTAATACTGCGGCTACACTACTGTAATATGGGAATATTTATGGCCACAATTGAAACAAAATCAACTGAAATAACACCAATTATTGCCTTATCACGGTAGTGTAGCCGTAGCATAAGCGTTAAAGATTGACCTAAACCCAAAAATGTATTGAATTGACATCATCACAAACATTTTAGCCGAAAAACTTCCACTGCTGGACATAGATGACATAGAAGAAGTGTCACTATGTCGACTGGTCTTGTGCGTCTCGCATTCAGCAGAATCCCGAGGCCTAACCCAGGTCATCGGTTCACCTCGTGGGAAGACTTCTAACGCTGCGTCTTTCCAGTACGCGGTAACCACGCACGCACGAAATGTAGAGAGGATAATCTCAAACATTTTGGAATTACAATAATCGCTGAAAATATAATGTTAATTTAGCAATTAATATTCTTCTGCGTACTTTAGCTCCAATCAAAGTGTGTACGCAAACACAGGTGCACTTCCTCTTGCCTCAATTACACAGTCCAATGGAATGGCAATCCAATCCGACCGGAGAGAGTTTTGATAAGTTAAGAAAACGGTCACCCATCCAGATACTGACCTTGCCACGTGCAGCTTAACTTCCCAGAGTTATCGATCCGAGTAGAGTTACTTACTCACAAGCCCCTCGATCCAATATGGAGTATGTCAATACCTGTTTCTACTAAATAGAAGGGAGGTTATGATGGGGCGAAACTTTTTTAATTTGGACCTCTGCCAATGCTTTCGGTGTTGTATCTTGGATGACACGTAGATGAGTTTGGATGCTCGGTTGAGATTAACCGGTTGAATCATTTATGAGGGACAAGTTGCTTCGTAGTTTTGTGAAGTGCCTGAATTTGTAGATATCCATCTACAAATTCAGGCACTTCACAAAACTACCACCCCGCGCCCACCAAATAATGAAAAAACAAATGAAAACAACAAATAAGGTTTGGTTAATTTTTAACGGATTTATTTACTCGCATACTGTCGCGTTGGTGAGTATAAATTTTCCTATTTAATTACTAAAGGCCCAAATATTCAACAACCACTTGGTGGTTATTTGGTTTTATTGCGTTTATGGACGGAAAACCGGCATTGAATACCAACCGCTGAATTATCAATTAGTAGTCAGGCTATTGATCAAAGATAATGGTCAAACCCAATGTCTTTATTTTCAATATTTTTCACATCTAAAGATTGGCTTTTAACTTTTACTGTCGTGTATGTTGCTGTTTTCTTCTATATATGGGGTATTTATTTATTTACACGTTATAAACAGTAGTAGTACACAGGTGAACTTAGTGCAACAAGGCCATAAGTCCAGTCTAATAATACAAAGCTGTATTATATATTCCAAGAATAAATATCTCGTGAAAGGTTGCCCTACCTCATGACTGACAGGTCATCAACACCCACTGAAGTTCTTCTTAGCATAAGCGATGCTTCCAACCGCGACATTTAGACTTGGCTGCATCACGCAAATAGACCTGTCAATCGATCACCTGATGGCCTGACTCCCACACACATCAAGCATTCAGAGGGTTCTACAGTGTATAGCTTGCGAATATGGCCTAGTTTCTTTTAATAAAGTTTTATAAAAGTAGAGAATGGCTTGTTTATTTTTGTCTAGTGATTATTCATTTACTTGTGGATATCTATTTTCTTTTCAAGGCTCTATACTAAATGCCTTTAAAAACCAGTTCTGTTCGAGTTGGCCTCTCACACGAAAGGTTCCGTACCTTAAACCGAAAATAATCACGTTACTTGTATGGGAGACCTATTTAATATTTATTATTTGTTGTTATGGCGGCAATACACACTCAGAAAATTTCATCTGTCTACCTATTACGGTTCTTGAGATACAGCCCGCTGAGATACAAACGGACGGACGGATGGACAGATGGATGGACGGAAGGACGGACAGCTGTAGCTTAGTAATAGGGTTGCGTTGGTTACGGGTACGAAACCCTAATTAGCGAATGCAATTGTCTAAATGCCAAAACATATGATTACGTGACATTTCAACAGCGTTTGTCAATCCCATTTGACGTTTTAACCTTCGCCACGTTGCCGCTGACAGAATTTTACTTATCAATAGCCTCTTTACTTTGTAACTTCAGTTTGAGTAAATGTCATATAGTCTTTAAGTCAAGAGTGAATAGGTTACTTCTTGGCAAGCGTGCTCCATCTTCGACCACATCATCGCTTTCCATCAGGTGGCATAGTGGTCATAGTAAAAATAATATATAATCCATTGATACCTACTCATGATAACTGTGGTGATTGTTTAAGCAAATTGCAGTCTATCAGATTCCAAAGTCTTTAAAAAGAATTATTTTTTGGTTAGGCAGAATGTACAAAAATCGTACTGTAATCGAAGAGGCACTTATGAGTTGACACAAAAGTTATTGTTTAAAAAATAAAAATCTAGTTTTACCATAAATGGTAAAGTACCGAGTTGTCACACCAAGACTGACGATAAATCTAGGGTTATTGAAAGTTCTAGCAGAAAATGATCCTTTGACTGAAACCACGCATGTCTGGGGCAGAAATACAGAAAGTTCTGGAAAGAAATTGCAGTTTGTCATGGAAAACATATTCCATGATTTATTTGACAACATGTAAATAACTATTATTTCTACAAACGCAGTTATTTCCAAACTGAAACAAAGCCAAAAACGGTCATTAAACATAACTTAACCGTAATGCCATTCGTGACAAATTGTCAGAAAAGTTTGGTCCAACTTTAACTACGGCGCCGATTAAAAAGTGATCATGGCTCACAGATTTAACCTAATGTGTATTTTTAAGTTGAATTTAATTAATGGATATTAAGCTTTAATGTATTAAAAGTATTGGTAGTGCTTTGACATTGACGTACTTCTACCTACGCTTTTAATTGCTGGAGTAAATTATGGAGAAAAATCGATAAACAATTTGAATTCCCAGGAACACATGCCACCTGAATGTGAACTGCAGTGGCCTATGACCACATGGAAAGCTATCAATCGGTAAAAAATAGATAGGCCACTGCAGGCGCAACTTGGAGAAATGGGGTTAACCCAGCGGATACCCAACGAGTGTGCGGTGTGCCTGTTTGGACCTACACTCTGGAGTCCCTCAAGAACGCACACATTTGTACTTTGGGGGACTTAATGAATGCCACCGATGCTGCAATTAACATAGCAGTTGGCTATGCAAATTGCGTTTAAACAATCTAAAAAATTAATGATCGACTTGAAAAAAGAAGAAGAGTAATTACTTATTATTTTGATAGATTTAGCTGCTAAACTTGTGTTTAAAACGATGAACTCTCTGCCTGCGTCTGTTTTTCCAAACGCTTACAATCCTAATCTCTTCAAAGTTAGAGTGTTGTCTCTGTCATCTGTGACCTAGACTAGAGTCAAGAGCAAATCCAACGCAAATAAAAAAACGACCAAAAAGTTATGACGAATAAATGCTATGATGAGACACATAGCATAGCTTGTTAACGTTTTATTTTCATCATCATCTGCCTAGCCTTTTCCCAACTATATTGGGGTCGGCTTCCAGTCAAACCAGATTTAGCTGAATACCAGTATTTTACGCGGAGCGGCTACCTAGCAGACCTCCACAACCCAGTAACTGGGTAACACGGTACTTCATGGCAAGACTGGAGTCAGATTAACTGGCTTCTGACTATCCGTAACGACTGCCAAAGATCTACAAATGTTAGCCGGGACCAACGGCTTAACGTGCTTTCCGAGGCACGGAGGAAACTCGGTATGTTAAGATGCACACTGTCAAATACTATACGGACAGAAAAACACCAGTGTATGCTTGTTTCCTGGACCTTTCCAAAGCTTTCAACCTGGTTTCATATAAGGTTTTATGGGAGAAGCTTCGGGAAGCGGGAGTTCCTGCTGCAGTGGTGTCAATATTATCGATCTAGTATGATAAGCAGAGGAATTTTGTGAAATGGTCCAATGCATTGTCGGACTCGTACAAACTCGAATGTGGTGTTAGGCAGGGAGGTCTTACTTCCCCGAGATTGTTTAATATTTATGTTAACAACTTGCTTGTTGAGCTCAGCAGTACTCATGTCGGGTGCCATATAGACGGAGTAAGTTTGAATAACTTAAGTTACGCAGACGATATGGTGCTGCTGAGCCCCACAATCGGTGGAATTAGGAAATTACTCACTATTTGTGAAAGATACGCCGAGCAGCATGGGCTAAAATATAATCCTACAAAGAGTGAGCTATTGGTGTTTAGAGGAAGAAATAAAAGTCCCTCAAATGTGCCTCCCGTGGAACTGAACGGCTCATCATTGCAGAGGGTAGCACAATTTAAATATTTGGGCCATATTGTTACGGAGGATCTTAAAGATGACTTGGATATGGAAAGAGAGCGCAGGGCGATGGCTGTGAGGGGAAACATGTTGGCACGCAGGTTTGCTGGTTGTTCAGTACCGGTTAAAATAACACTTTTTAATGCGTTTTGTCAAATATTTTACACGAGCAGTCTGTGGGCTAATCATACCCAAAAATCAGACAGCGCACTGCGCATTCAATACAACAATGCCTTCAGGGCGCTGTTGAGGCTTCCGCCTTACTGTAGTGCGTCAGGAATGTTCGCTGACGCGCACACTGACGATTATTTCGCGATCATGCGCAAAAAAGTGGCATCAGTGGTGCGCAGGGTGAGGGGAAGCAGCAACAGCATTCTGAAGGTATTTGCTGACAGGTTAGAAGGGCCTACAATGGATAGGTTTATCAAGCTACATGTCAGACATGGGACTTGATGAATCTGCCTGTATGTTAGTGGATGCTGTGTCTTTTTTTGTACTCATGTGTGCATATGTGTTACTACTAACATAGTTTTTAAGTTTGTTTGGTAATACTAACACGCTATGGGCCTTCGACGCCTGAAAATAAACGTTTTTTTTTTTTTTTTAACCTTGAAGATCGACCCACGCGGCTGTTATTATCTAGCCACGAGCTCCTCCTTACGTTTTATTTTCATTAAAAGAAATTAAATGTGCTTACATTGCCAATTCCACTAAAAGCAACATTAAGCTTTTGTTTAATGGGAATATACAATTCACGCTACGCTTCTCTATTTAATAGTTATGATACCGGATTGTTGCAAACACTAAAATCATAATAAATCTTGATCGGACTTTAAAAACTCTGATTTATGTTCTGAAAAAACATTAAAAAAAAACAAATCCCATCCAAATTGTAAAGTTTTCAATACATCCCTATCTTTTCGAGAAGAACGAGTTTACAAAAACTGTATATGTTTTATAATTTTGACACCATACTGGATTAAACAACTCAACCAGATTATCAATTAGCTGGCGACCACAACTTGAAACCAAGTTTGATGTTTAGCCCGTAACAGCTGATGAAACCACATAACCACCGAGGATCCGACCCATATCATAATAATAGTACATTACTGCAGCGGCCAGCAATAGAGAGATTGATGGACGCACGTGTATATGTGGGCTGAAGTGAAGTTGAGGTGTTTTTTTAACAAACTGCTTTCTATTTGCAAGTCAGTTCGAAATTTCAATAAAACCTTTGACAAGTTACCTCTTTGGTTGCCATGTCTCAGAGTAAACGATCGTTCCATTTTCAAATTACACGAGAGATATGAGTTCAATATGTAATTTATTTGGCCGTTATACCTCGACAGATATGGATTTTCATACAACTGTTACCGGCCGCTGCTCACATATATTTGGCCAGTACAGCGATTTTGATTTATCTTACAGAAGGTTGTCAAAATAAAGCTCAAATTTCCAAGCATGTTTAAGAAAATATAACATTACACATGTATTCAATAAAAAGCCAACATTATTCCCTACCACTACTGCTCCTCAGAACCAGAATCAACAGTGGCGTCGACTGGAAAAGCATCGAGTCAATGAAACTGGAGGAGACCCGCAGACAACAATTGTCCTAGATCGAGTAACGAAATTAATCAGAAGATAATATAATCTTCACTTCCTTCCTGAGAAGGAGACACAGGACTGGAGTCAGATTTACTGGCTTTTGACAATCCGTAACGACTGCCGATCTAAAAATGACAGCCGGGAACAACAGCTTAACGTGCTTTCCGAGGCACGGAGGAAACTCGGTATGTTAAGATGGTCACCCATCCACAGACCAACCTTGGCAAGCGTTGCTTAACCTTGAAGATCGACCTGTGCGGCTGTTATTCTTTAGCCACGAGCTCCTCAAATAAGCTACCCCAAGTACCTATGCTTATTTGTTATTATTATAGCTCTAAGGGATCGAGTTTCTCAATAATATTTTAGGCTATAATTACCCATCCATGTAATGCTATAATGCTTAACGTGCTTTCCGAGGCACGGAGGAAACTCGGTATGTTAAGATGGTCACCCATCCACAAACCAACCTTAGCAAGCGTTGCTTAACCTTGAAGATCGACCTGTGCGGCTGTTATTCTTTAGCCACGAGCTCCTCAAATAAGCTACCCCAAGTACCTATGCTTATTTGTTATTATTATAGCTCTAAGGGATCGAGTTTCTCAATAATATTTTAGGCTATAATTACCCATCCATGTAATGCTATAATGCTTGCTGCTATTATCATTAACCTCAGTCACACCGAATATGTCCATAAATACAAGTAAATTGTATTCTATACAAATAAATAAAGTTTAAGTGTCTGTTCGTAATCTAAAAAAAACAGGTTTTTAATAAATGCATGATTAAAGTTTACGCGATACTTTGAAAAAAAAATCACGGTTTTTTTTCAAAGTTTTTTTTTTACGCGTAATCTCCAAAACAGTTGAACCGCTGGGACTTTCACTGGAAGCTAATTTGTGTTCTTAGGAGTAAATCAGGTTTAATCATAGAAGAGGGATTATGGTTGCTTGCATAAATAATTAAAACCATTTCCAAGCGGGCGAAGCCGCAGGCAGAAGCTAGTTTCTGAAAAATGGCGATAGAAACCATCAATTTCAATATCCGACAACACTATAACTCTTCGTTTATCTATAAAATTGTTGAAGTAGAAAATAGTTTACTTTCTGCAACGTCTTGTAAGAAAAGTTCTTCGAATTAATTAAATCAAGTTTTCTCCTATCTTCAGTTATGATTTATAGACTCTTACGTATTTAAATGATTTTTAACGTTTTCCTTCAAGCAACTTTTAATTAGAACCTGGAGGATTTTACAAGGAGATTTTTAATTTCACTTTTATAATTAGACAGAGGCTAAAAAAACCTCTTTTTTTTCAAATCAACTCAAACTTCATTCATATGTTTTAATTCAGATTAGAATAAATGCAGCGTTACACTTACGTAAATACCACAAAAAAAAAAAATTTTGTTACGCTACGGTGTTAACCCGGCAGTTAGTACAGTCATTCTTACGATACAGGCGATAGGCCATAAACTTAATGGCTTGAGAGTCATAAACATTACGAATTGGACAAATTGACGACCGGGCCACTCGTAACTGGGCAATTATAAGGCCCAAAAAGCTATGAATTTTATACCGACAAGTAATCATTTTGATTGACAATTTACGCGGCGACGCGGCGTTACAAACGGATTTGAAGGAATTACCCTCTCCATCTATCTATTATACTATCTGTTGTTATTGTCAAGTTCCGGGTCAATAATAGCATGTTTAGTTTTAGAAAAAAGTTTGGTTTGTATTCTACTAGCGACCCATAGTCGCTGCTTCTCTAGGTTGCAATCTATCTCTTAGAATAGAACAACATATCAAAATAACAAGAGTTTAGTTTTAAATCCTCAAGGACTAAATCATACGGAAAAATGGTCCCAAACGTAGTGTAAAAATACATGGAAAGCGAATTTGTATTGTAGTTTCTAGAAATATAGATGACTCGCGCAACTTTATCTGCGTCACAGTTTTCATTAATGCTTCTCTCCTATTGGTTTTAGCGTGATGATATCCTCGAAAAAATATGGGCTATCTAACACTGAAAGAATTTTTTAAATTGGACTTGAAGTTCTTGAGATTAGCGCGTTCAAGCAAATAAATAAACTCTTCAGCTTTATAAATTAAGTATATAGAAGTATAGATTACAGAAATACAAGACATGTTTACACCACACTGATATGACGACGAATGGAAAGAAGAAGAAGATGGCGTATGAGACTTTAATTAAATTGGATAAACGATAGTAATTTATATGAGACAATGCACAAAGTGTGAGCATTGTCTAAACGTGTGGCAGTTTGTTTCTCAAGCACAATCTAACATATTTACATCAAAATATATCGTCATCATCAGCCTACAGCAGTTCTGTGCTGGACATACGCTTCTCCTAGTGCATGCCATTCGACTCGAGTTCCGGTATCCACCTTGCGAAGATCGTCGCTCCACCTAGCCTGAGTGCGTTCTACCTTACGTTTGCCGATTCGCGGTCTCCACTCAAGAACTCGCACAAAGTATGTAAATAAATAAAAAAAAACATTTATTTCAGGTAAAGACCCATAGACCCATAGTTTAATTGATACAGGAACATAAAATAAAATTATCAATTTGATAATTCAAATTCATATTCAAATTAATTTAAAAAGTCAAAAGAAAATTAAAATAGAGAAAAGCTATTAAATGTCAACCACACTACATGTCATAAAGTTTCAAATATCAACTACAATATATTAGATAATAAAATAAAATAAGTATTTCTAAAAGGGAAAATCAAAGCGCTTGGCAATCATGGCCTGGGGAGCTACTCTCTACGCCCGAATTCCGTAGTTTCGGGCTTAGTGGCGTGGGCGTATTTGTACTCCGTATCACCTAGGAATATTACTATAGTGTCAGAATGGTCTATCATTCATTTCATAATTGTTGATTTTGACAAGTTTGGTAATGTACTAATATAAAAGCGTCATTATGACTTTCCAATGGTCAACCACTGACACTCCATTGAAAGAAATGGCATAGAATGGTAATCTCGTACATAATGACAAATGAATAAATAATATGTAAAAATATAAATAAAAGAATTTTGGCATAACTTAATTTTCAAATTGAGTAGAAATTTTTCGAAAATCATTTCTCAATAACGGGTTTTATAATAATGGTAATACAAAAATGTCTTTCTAGCACGATTCTATCACGAGACCATTGACCGACCAATGATCGACCATTATGAATTAGCAGATTTTTAGCAAAATGACAATGTGATTGTGTTGGAATGACGAATTATTGAAGTAACGGCAGTGTTGGAGCTGGCCCGCACCGCTTGCGCAAGGTGGCGTGGAAACAGTCGGTGCGCGATTCCGCAAACTAACATCCGCAAAATATTTTGCTATATACTATAGCAAAATACTTGCAATATAGCAAGCATTTGGCATTTGTTCAGCCATCTGTCAATTTTAATTGATGCAAATCAAAATATTTTGAAATCTGTGTGTTTCAATGTATTACATAAACAGTTTGATGTAAATTAAATTGAAAACTGAAATCTTATGTAATTCTTGTGTTTACTTAATGAATGGATTCGCATATTACGCTCATAAAACAAAAAAAAAACTACAAAGTTTAAGAATAAAACTCGTCATCACTAGCGCAGTCTTTTTCTTATGTTAAGGTCCGGCTTCCAGTTCTAACCAAATACAGCTGAATAACATTGTTTTATTTGAAGCGACTGCTACAAATAAACCATCACTGAGTGTCACGATAACTCTTGGTAGGACACCATTGATGCCGCAAAAGATGGTAAACTAGAACTAAATGATATAAGAACCATATAACAAATTTGTATATTATTGTCGATTCACATCAAAAGCACAACTTAAAACAAAAAACTGGCCAATGAGTCGAACTCGCATGCAAAGGGGTCCGAAGAAATTTGTTTTTTTTTTTAATTATTTTTTTTACACTACAGATTTATTATAGGTTTTCCTGTAATTTTTTGGTATAGAACTATTTTCCCTATTTTTCAAAATTTTAAGCTCAGTAGTTTCAGAGATAAGGGGGGGGGGGAATGGTAATTTTTGATCTAATTTCTTAAATAAATTCAAAACTATTTATTTTAAAATTATGAAAAAAATAATAATTAATATGATTGAAACCCTCAACGCAAGTAAGCTCTTTTATTTGATACTAGTTGACCCGTGCAACTTCGTCTGAGTCACAATTTTCATTACTGCTCCGCTCCTGTTCGTCTTAGCGTGATGAACGTATATAGCCTATAGCCTTCCTCAATAAATGGGCTATTTAACACTGAAAGAATTTTTCAAATCGGACCAGGAGTTCTTGAGATTAGCGCGTTCAAGTAAACAAACAAACAAACTCTTCAGCTTTATATATTAGTATAGATTTCACACGATACAGTTTGACTTTTTTTTTAATTTTCTAGTTTGACCCCCAAAAGTGACATATACTTAAAAAATATTTATTTACGTAACGCGTGCGTGTTTGGGTCATAGAAGTCCATATGTATGCCAAATTTCAACAGAATCGGTCCTGTAGATCCGGATAAAACTGGCTGTGACAGACAGACAGACACCCGAGTGATCCTATAAGAGTTCCGTTTTATACGCATGTTCGGAACCCTAAAAAAGTAAAAGAATTAATAAAGCTATTAGGGATATAAAACGAAAGACTGCTCATACGAATGGAAACACATACATAATGACTACATGACCTTGATTGGTTCATGGTAAAATATACTGTATCGTGAATCGATCAACCTGCAAGGCTGCAGTTTTCATGGCCTACTCAAAGTGGCGGAACATACTACTAAAAGTATATAGTACAACAGTGGTGCTGGTTAACATAATAATGTTCATACAACACATGATTATGTCTTAAAATAATTTTCAGAAAGCAAGAAGTGTAATAGTAAACAAGATGACAGATTTTTAGGTGTTTTCATTCATCGCCTAGCCTTTTCCCAACTATATTAGGGTCGGCTTCCAGTGAAACCGGATTTAGCTGAATACCAGTATTTTACGCGGAGCGGCTGCCTACCAGACCTCCACAACCCAGTAACTGGGTAACAGGGTACTTCATGGCAAGACTGAAGTCAGATTAACTGGCTTCTAATTATCCGTAACGACTGCCAAAGATCTACAAATGACAGCCGGGACCAACGGCGTAACGTGCTTTCTGAGGCACGGAGGAAACTCGCTATGTTAAGATGGTGAGATTTGAGGTGTTCTCATTATTATGGAAAGATAATTACATAGGCCGAAACCCCAAATCGCGAAAATCTGGTGCAAACGATTTTAGTAAAGCTACTGCTACTGAACGTTGGGTTTATGGGTCAGTTTTCCAAACTATAAAACCATATTGAGTTTCCCTTTTTAAATTTTTGTGTAACAAATCAAAATCAGTACAGGAGTACAGCTAAAACAAGCAATACAATCTACCTAAACCCTTCGGAGAAGTATGTATGTCTACGTGTTTGAATATATGTGATAAAACTCACATCCAGCGAGCGTGTAAGGTATAAGATCTGTACGTCTACCATGAATTTTATTAATCTATACTCGCTAGCGACTGTAGTTAAAAAAACTAAGAAAATTAAAAAAAAAACAAGTTGCTAACTTATTTGTTTAAGCTGTTAACTAAAAAGCAAGCAAATTGCAAGTAAAACTTTAGTTAAAAACTGAAATAATATTAGAAACTCGTTTTTTTTTAAGTTTTCATTCATTTTTTTAACTACAGTCGCTAGCGAGTGTAGATTGATAAAACTCATGGTAGACGTACAGATTCGTGAACCTACTCGAAGCAAAAGGTGTAAAAGTACTGATAGGTAGACATTAGCATTTACTTGTAACAGACCATTGAGCATTCGCCGATTTTAAATGAACGACGAACAGAGCCGAGTATAGAACCAAACAAAGCTACGAACATTTTATCTACACTAATTGTTTAGGGCCATTTACACCAATTTAAACTCATGGCGATCAAGCCAAGCTGAACTCGTTCAAGAGCTGTCAGTGTCAATATTCCACAGAAAATAACGACACTGACAGCTCGTAAACGTGGTTTGTGATCGCGATCAGCACTGATCGCGATCAGTTTCTTTGGTGAAATTCGCCCTTAATCTAGTTAAAATGTTGAACACGATAATTCTAGCGAACGATCTAGTAAGTGCTCAAAAAAAATGATTCCTCACGAAGATGGTAAACAAACATATCAAAGTTGCTCGGCTCGATAAAAAGCTTGAGGCAGATTAACTGTCGTTCGCTAGAATGCTCCTGTTTATTTTAAACACAAGAACATTCGCTTGAGTGCTCATTACAAGTAATCGATTCTTAAGTCTGTCAGCGACCTAAGGATCATGGCAGGCGACATTCTGATGCTTGTTTATTTAATAATTTATTTTTTAAACCTGAATGCAAAACAAAGCAATAAAACAACAGTCAAAATTCTTTCTGTTAAACTAGTTAGTATCGATACTTCTTCGTTATTTATTACCAGAACAGTTCTTGAAACTGTAACAATCGGAACCGAATCACTCCGTAGGTAACCTCAATTCCTAGCTTATCCATTACCCTATACCTGGTACTAGTTCCAATGCAATTTACTGATATCAAAACAGATAGGTATGTACAAATGTATGAACACCTGGATAAAGCTGGATTAACAATAAATTAAGTTATTTAATGGCCGGTAACTTTACTTCATTTGCCAATAGGGTAAAAAAAAATAAACAAATTAGTTCGTCAGAAAGATTAAAAAAAAATATTAAACAAAAAATGAAGAGGGTGCACCGAGTTGAAGACACGCGTGACGTCATGTGGCTTGGTAAAATTGTAACAAATTTGAAAATCTATCTAACTGACTAATTAGATTTTTTTTAATAAAATACCCCATTGTATCTACCCTCTACTTCACCTTTTCCCTAATAAATTGCGGTCGGTTTGGCTCCCAGTCCAACCAAATGCAGCTGAAGACCAGTGTTTTAAAAGGAAGGACTGCCTGTCTGACCTCCATAACCCATAACTGGATAAAACGATAACCCTTGGTAAGACTGATAGTCAGACTTTTAAGGTTCTGACTACCGATAACGACAATTAAATTTTAGATTGACAGCCGGGACCAACAGCTTAACGTGCTTTCCCAGACGCGGAAGGGTCTCGGTTTGAAATTAATGGTCACCCACCCACGGACCGACCGCGGCGAGTGTACCTTAACGTTAATCGCTCGAACTGTGTGGCTGTTGTACTGCCACGAGCCCCTCTCCCAATTGTATGTACCAAGAACAAAAATATTATCTTCTTATGCGAAGATGTCATTTTTTGGCTGCAAACTTTGCCAACAGAATCTGACCAGTACTAAATCTAAAAAGAGACTACCACGGTTTCCAGGTAGTAAAAGCTAGGTAAATCCATTTCCTAGTTCATGGTTACGCAGATAGTAGAGGGGAATGTATACCGAACACTTCTAAAAATAACTTTATGGGCTGTTAAACACGCTATTATCATGCGAGAATAGATTTAGTGGGCACATTAAGATGTTTTAGGAAATAATTTATGCTGTATTTAGAATGGGCTACCTTTGTTCTGAAAAGTACATCCTACCTCATGACATCATGCTTGTATTACCCAAAAGGGAAGGCCGCAAAGTAACATATTTACAGTTTATTTGTAGCGTAATCTATACCGTCCCAAAATATATATCCCCACAAACTACAGTAAACAAATCCTGCATTGCGGTATCAGAGTTTTATTTAGTATCGATCTGAATATATACTATAGCCCAAATATCAAACAAAACGTAGTTGGCCACCAGACACTAAACCCTTCGAGGATCCACCCTTATCTGTGGAGGTATATGGGATTTACACCATGTTTCGCATACCTCTATAAATATAAGCAATAATCCTGAAGCCATAAAAGCTACCTGGGGCCCCATTTATCTCACCTATTTACTACTGCCAAAATTAAGGGGCCTAATTTTCAAACATGGATCAGTTGCTGTGATTGGTTGAATAAATTTTCAACAGCCAGCATGACGTGCCTACCAAATCTGAGAATTTGTTCGAAAGGGTCACCGCGGCCCTAGAATGCTAAGGGCATTAGGAGGGACACGGATGCATTTTAGTCTGTAAGGGTCTGATACTACCTCTCACTCCGCCCAGAGCGGAACGATGACGACTTTATTTAATGATATCCCATCCTTTAAAAAAAAGCATGACGACGCAAGTCATATGATTTGTGACGCGTCAATACATTTCTGCAACTAGTTGTACCTAAGTCACCATTCATGTAGAAAGGACAACGTATGGGCGAAACAAGGGAACATGACATGTCTTTAACAAGAACTGCCGCGTCCTGGAGTTCGGTATTCACTGCGCTTTTGAATAGACAGCTGCAAAACGCTAGTTACCTTTGTTTGCAACTTTGCATAACGTCCTCACTGTTTGCAAAGGACTTTTTCCGATCCTTTGTTTCGGCACAACAATGATTTTATTTTTGTGAGAAAATTAGCGACTGCCAGTGTTGAAGCTAACTGGCGCAATTAAATTTCATTAGTAGTTCATTGATTGGCTAATGGAAGAAGAAAAGAAGATGTTTTGCAAAAAAAAAACAAACCAAGTGCGGGTTAGACTCGCACGCTAAAAGTTTCGTCCGCGCTAAAGTATTATTTTATTAATTTTCCTTAATTGTTATTTTAGTGCTACACATTTAAGTAGGGATAAGGGCAGGAAGATGATGACATTTAAGTGAAATTTTCACTGACGACTATGTATGTCTATCTAACGTTCCATGAGCACCATTTAGTTACGGAACCCTAAAAGGCTAGAAGCCTGGTTTAAACTCAACTGCGCTAAAAGAAATGCACTAAAGAACTGCAAAGTTTACTTGTAGAAAGCACTAAATCCGGGAGCCGGGTGTTGAAAAGAGCTAAGTACCCGTCTTTAAAGAGGAAATAGTTTCCTCCTTGCTTTTAATGAGCTGACTTTCAGTGTGAGTAGTTGGTTTTGGTGATTCTTGAGGATTTTATAAAGAAAGCTAAAGTTAACTTTCAGGTTTTTTTTTCGCGTGAAGGATCTTTAAAACAAAACCAAAAACTCGGCATTACTCGTTATTTTTTTTAAGCGAATATAAGAAATTTAACATTTTATAATTTCCACCTTTTAATCTACTCAAACAATTTTGCTGCCAATGTAAACTTTAAACGCAAACTAACCACTAACTATCCTGGCACAGCTTTACTTGTTTCTATACAGGAAAATACTATTCAAATTCTATGAAATAATGACGAATATAAAAATGCAACAAGAAGAAGATAATTATACTAAGTTTCGTATTCATTAACAAAGAAAAATAAAACAAGGAAAGTACGAATGAAAGAAGGAAAGAAAGAAAGAGAGAATAAAAAAAAAAACATGCGGGGCAGTCTTTGGGGACTGCCGATAGAAGTGAAAACTAAGTTACTTGTGAATAATTGTGCAGCATAGCTGCTCATGGGAAGCGTGCGGTGACGATGAGATGAGTTTCACGCTTTTTGTTCATCCAAAAAGTGCTCAAGGCGCCTAAAGTAGATTTCAATTCAAAAACGTTAAGACGCAGTACATGAAATACGCACGGAACACAAAACTATCAATTCAACATGGAACTTCATTTTCCACCCAGAATTTCAAGAACTGCAGGGTACTTTCTGGTTTATACCAGTATGTAAACTAAGACCATAAAAGCTATCCCGGTGTTTAGATCTTAGTACGGCACTCAGGAACCACAGAGTGCGGTCGACGTCACTGCATGCAACATTCTAGCTTCTATGTGGGATATGTGGTTGGTTCGTTTCTATTTCATAGGTATATACTAAATCCTACTAATAATCCTACAAATTCATCTGCCTAGCCTTTTTCCAAGTATCGGCTTCCAGTCAAACCAAATTTAGCTGAATACCAGTATTTTACGCGAAGCGGCTGCCTACCAGACCTCCACAACCCAGTAACTGGGTAACACGGTACTTCATGGCAAGTCTGGAGTCAGATTAACTGGCTTCTGACAATCCGTAACGACTGCCAAAGATATACAAATGACAGCCGAGACCAACGGCTTAACGTGCTTTCCGAGGCACGGAGGAAACTCGGTATGTTAAGATGGTCACCCATCCACAGACCAACCTTGGCAAGGGTTGCTTAACCTTGAAGATCGACCCGTGCGGCTGTTATTATCTAGCCACGAGCTCCTCTCGATAATCCTACAAATCAACAAATATTATAAGGGCGAATGTTTGTGATGATGGATGGGATGTTCGTTACTTTTTCACGTCAGAATGTTTAAAACGATCTTCATGAAATTTAGCACAGAGATAGATTATAGGTTAGAATAACATATAGGTTTTCTTTTTATCCCGGGAGTACGTTCCCTAGGGATCACGCGGGCAATACCGCTGGCAGAAGCTATTAATTACATAAAACACAACAGGGTGTTACTGGGTTAATAATCAACTCTTGTTTGTGGATTGTTTAAGTATAACCCAAAGTTCAGAGTCATTGGCACTGAAAGAATACCATGGAGTTTTCAATACTGAAACCCCGCTTTTTCCGAAACGTAGGGTTTTTGTAGTTTCTGGCGATGATGTTAACAATATTCTATTCCATTATCAGATCCAGCCAGTCATCGAACGATAGTAATATTCTGAAAAATCTGACAAAAATAAGATGAAGTGAACTATTTCTAGCAATAAGTGAAAGACAGCTCATTTTAAGCTTACGTTACTTCGTTTTATTTTTAAAAAAATAACACTAGTACGGGATCCCTTGGTGGACGTGTGTCGTGCACAAAATGAAATGATTTTTCACATCGGGGAAAATTGTACATACCTACTGTAAAGACAGTCTTGGTAAGCTGATATAATTATTATCGCAGCCTGTGGTCAGCCACGCAGAGCAACATGCGTTTGCCAGCACCACTGTGGTAATACGGTTCATTAGTTTGATGTAGTTACAACTAACATTTACTTACGATGTATTTTTTTTCCATATTTCTGTACACACGGTTCCTTCAATTAGTTGTTTTCATAATTATGACGTAACATGCGGCCATGATTTTGATGTAAGACAGGTATAATAATATTCCTGTTGCATAGCTCCTTTTCTCTCATCATCATAATATCAGCCGAAAGACGTCAACTGCTGAACATAGGCCTTCCCCATCTGTCGCTCCGCGACCCTTCTCCATCTCTCTTTATCTCTATTACAAAAGAATTATGATAATATCACAGCAAGGGAAAAATAGCGATTTCACTCTTCATGATGCATTTGAGTCCCAAATGATAGGCACAGCATTTTAAGTATAATAATTCCAATTTCACCACATTATTATAATCCTGAATTACTCGAATTTAAAAAGATTTATTTTGAGTACATGAAGTAATTGAGCCTTTGGTAAGCTGAAGATAAGACCGCAGGCTATAGCTACACATAAAAACCAAGACAATATTCCTTGAAATAAAATAAACATTCGCACGTTCCAGGTAGTTTCAGAACAATTTTCGCACGTTAAACCCAAAAAGTTATTGGCAAAAGCTCCTAGCTTAGAGGTATTCGTGCGTGCGAAGAATTTTTCTTATCGTTAAGTAGCCGTAACATATAATATTTTTGCCATAAACAGGTTGGGCAGTAGATAGAAGGTTTTGTGGAGTAAAATATGGAAATGGAGATAATAATAAGGCAAAATAATGGAAGGATATCTTCTCCAGTCTATATTAATTCTGAGATAGCCTTACCTTTTTTAAGGAAAAAGAGTACTTGTAGTTGAAATGCAACGGTGTATGTAACTTAGCTATTAGTATTCTCCTGACTGGGTTGAGGAATTTGTTTGAGTGACTCACCGCGGTCTTAAAACGCAAAAGACATTAGGAGGAACACGGATAGATTTAAGTCAGTAAGAGTCTGACACTCCCTTCCAATCCGCTCAGAGTGGAAGGAGTCATTTGGTTAAGTTCTATTCTTAAAAAAGGTACAAATACTCTTAAAATCGAAAGTTAAACATTATAGTTTTCTACCTGACGATCTTTTCGGAAGAACACCGAAACTGTTAAGTCCTTTATAAAATCTTAACATTACTTGTGTTTTGTATATACCCAACTAAAACTGTATACCTTACATAATCTGCCTAGCCTTTTCTCAACTATATTGGGGTCGGCTTCCAGTCAAACCGGATTCAGCTAAATACCAGTGTTTTACGTGGAGCGGCTGCCTTCCAGACCTCCACAACCCATTAACTGGGTAACACGGTACTTCTTGGCAAGACTGGAGTCAGAATTACTGGCTTCTGACAATCCGTAACGACTGCCAAAGATAATTGCAAAACTGTATACCTTTTTTTTTTTTTTTTGTCGATGGCCAGTCGCCACTCGCAGTTTCAACCCTAGAGGGTTGTCAACTACTGAACCGGACTTGCCTGTGTGGGCCTCAGAAATTTAAGGCCCCCAGCCGAGGCTACAAAAACTGTATACCTTACAATAACTTAAAATGTTTTGAGAATGCTTTCATTGTGCGTACAGCTTAAGAGTGGAATTCTCTGCGAAAACGTAGAGGTTCTTTAAGTCAAGCGTCACTCACGATCGTCGACCACATCATCGTTTTCCATCAGGTAATTTTGTCATCAAACGCGAGCCTATGATTAAAAAAAAAGTAAAGGCTTTATAATGAAAACTTGTACTTTATGGTTTGAAACAAAAACATTATGATTTGTCATGAAATGTGTTTTTAATGTTTATTTGTTTTATTTTGGTAATTATCTTCTTTGAGTACATTTTAATTACATATTATTGTGGTACTTACAGAAAAATTAAGGTATATAATATCGTCAATTAATGCACACTTTCATATCTACCGCACACTAAAATATGCACAAAACGATTATCAAAGATCGTAGCGGCATCAATGCCGCCACAAGAAAAACCAACGGAGCAAATCTATGTCGCAACAAAAAGAACCGCGACGCCATCTATCCGACTAGCAGCGAACTACTTCGTCAAAATCCTGCATCGGGCAAGCAGAGATTATCGTGCGATTTGAACATATACATCAGCCCGAAAATCAACTATCGGGCAGTAGCCTGCCAGGCACAACAGCCGCCTGGTCGGAGGATCCTCCTTTTCAATTGAGGTGTGCGGGACTTTACTATATATCTGTTCCACATCCCTCCAAAAGATTACGTAGGGACGCAAACATGCGCGCCTTGTGATTTGCCTATTACTCCATCTCCTATTTTTTTTTGTTTAGATGCCCTGAATCTAATGAACCGTTTCATTTGAGAAATCTGAATGTCTGTGACCCAAACACGGAAGCGTATCAAAATATATGTTGAGTGTGGGCGTAACTTTTGAAGGAAAGTAAGAATTATTATTTCAACATAGACGCGTAACTTGTAAAGTAGATTTTTTTTTTTTCATTAAAAAAAGAAACATTTTTAAGTTCTTTAAGAAACTTTATGAAAATGGACCATTTGACCTCCATCTCTGTTGAAAACTACTAATAAAATCTGATTAATAGATACTTTTTTGTAATTAGGTTAGACCTGACACACAGCGATAAATTAATTTTCAGTGCGATAGATTTAATATTTAATTGAATTTTGTAATTTAAGGTACCGAAAATGTGATAATTTGGTGAAATTCTATCTACCACGGATATTGACATAATTTAATAATTTCCAAGTATACCATCATTGTAAACAGATTTAGGTGACAGTCAATGAGCAAATAACAAAGTAATAATTAATGAATTATCAACTCACCTTTCGCGCGTCACCACCATAATCTGGAACAATAGATAATTTTATTAGTTTATGGTTCGTGGTTTTAGTTGCAACAGTGTGATTTAGGGATGACAGTTTATAGGTTTTTAACAGTCATATAAAATCAAACAGTTTAGCACAACGCCAACTGTATTTACGATTTATTTATTTCTCACCACTAAGCAGTAATATTACAATTTTGAGTAACTTATTTCGAAATACTTAATACCTACCTAAAATTACTTTAGGTACATGAATATACAATATCATTTGGTGGCTGTGATAGTTGCCAAGAAAATTAGATAGGGTCCCCTGAACTAGGTGGTAACCTGTATCTCATGGGGTAGTGTTCAGCCATTAATTTTTTTTTTTTTTTTTTTTACAAAAAAAAAAATTGTACAATATTTACCGAGTGTGTTTTTAGATGATACGGTAGTGAAAGTGTGAGAATATCTGAGGATGTGGTGGATGAAAAAGGGCCATGTGGTGTGAAGTGTATTTGAAGAGTGTGGTGTGTAAGTGAGTATGAAGTTTGTGTAGGTAAGTGGTGACGATAGTTAAGGTTATGAAATAAAGGTAATGAGATCTTCAATTTCCAAGTAATCTAATTCCAATAAGAAACTCCTAACCACAACTATGCTGGTTTTTTTGTTAATTTTATTGTATAGATATTTGTTATAAAGGATGGAAAAATCATCAATTAATGATTACTCCCGGTCTGGGCGGAGCGGAAAGGAGTGTCCGACTCTTAGTGTGCCTGTCCTTTGCAAACGGAGCGGAGAAACGGAGAAATATTAACCAATCATGTGAGTCAAAATGTCAGTGACTCACGTGGGAATCACGTGGCACTGATATTTTATGCACCTTTGTGGTGACTGTCCATTACAGCGAGCGAAACAGCGGAGCGCTAAAACGGAGAAATTTTAACCAATGGAACTGCATAAAATATTCGCACCACGTGAGTCACTGATTAGTTAATATTTTTCCGTTGCCTTACTGACCCATGCATTAATTGGTAATTAATCTTTCAGTGTTAGATAGCCTATTTATTGAGGAAGGCTATAGGTTATATATCATCACGCTAAGACCAATAGGAGCGGAGCAGTAATGAAAATTGTGACGCAGACGAAGTTGCGCGGGTCAACTAGTTGAATAATAAAATGCTTAAGCACTACCCAAAATTGGTTGAAAAAGCATCGTAGTTGGTTCTACGATTCTCGACTTCGATTCGGCTCGTGTTCAACACCGAACAATCAATTAAAAATACCTTCTTTTAATTAAAACAAACTCAATCTCATTTTGCTAAAGGCTCGTGTAAAACAATTTTGTTTAATAATTAATTAATTAATTAAACGCGAGGCAAATATAAAACAAAGCAACAAAGTAAAATTAGATAACCCTATGTTCTATACGTCAAGGAATCAATTCAGAATTAAACAGCGTGTGAGTTTACATAGTATATAAATACAGAAGTTCTATCCCTAAAATTTAACGAAGGATTTTTGCTCTGTCAGTGTACTTCTACTTATTGTTTACTTTGCTGCTGCGGTCTATGCAAGCTTTAATCTATACTAATTTTACAATGTCGTATGGTGTGGCCGGTGCCATATGGTGCCGTAAAGAATAATACCATCCTATCACTTCCCATGGGTGTCGTTAGAGGCGACTGAGGGACTCTCTAGAGAATAGGTAGCAGCGTCCTCTGTAAAACTCAACATCATATACCTACTGCGATCGCCAACCCGCCTGCTAAGCGTGGCAATTATGGCAAACCCCCTGCCAATGGGAGAGGCATTTATGTCTACCCTCGAGCCAAGTTTCATCTAAATCCGTCGGCCGTTAACAAGTGAAGATGTAACAGACAGGGATTGCATTTGAAAAAAAAAAAAAAAAAAAGGGATTGCATTTAGCGAATGTTATGTGATTGTAAAATTCATCATCATCTGATATGATAATGATGACCTATGGCCTATAATTGGCCTATATCCATTGCTGGACATAGGCCTTCCCTAAGTCTCGTGCGTCTCGCATCCATCGGCTACCCGCGACCCTCACTAGGTCATCGGTCCACCTTGTGGGAGGCCGTCCAACGCTGCGTTTTCCGGTACGCTCTATAAAGAGCGTCAATATTGCTATGAATACCACTAAAGCACGACCTTGTACTTTGCCCATAATGACGTCATTTTCACTTCATCCCTGTAGATTTTGCCAGATTGATACTTCTGAACTTTTAACATTATTGTATGTCCCTACGCGTGTGTCATTGATGTATTTTTATTCAATTCTAATTAGTTAAGAGGTCAATGAAACCCACAGGACACAATCACATTCCGGTCACAGTGATAGGACGTTTTTAAAATTAAACCTCAATGGTCAGATGTATTCTCATTCCTAATTTGTAATTTCGGAATGGGTGTTGAGAATATGAATATGATTTTGTATTCAGTATTCAGGGGTTAATGTGATTTCGTCCGTGGCGTTAATATTATGAATAGCTTCTGTGAAACACAGACAGAACACAATAATGATCTCATCTAATAAACATAGGTTTTTATTTTGAAAGAGTAAGGGCAGACATGCATGACGCTACAATGCAAAACGTAATTATGTATTTACTATTAATTCGTTATAACTTTTTTTAGCACGTCCTGTAGTCGTAACAGGATGCCAACGAAATTGTGATTAAACTAAAATAAATGCCACCAAAACGGCAGCACAATGTGAAAAAATACTTGTTTTGAACTTTTTTAGGTTTGTTCTAGACAATTATTGTTCTTCAATCTAAAACAGGATACCCCTCCGCTGTAGTCGGGTAAAATCAGAACACGCATCGTCACTTGAACTTAATTGCTGACTTACAAATGAAAGACGTATTGAATGTAAAATCAAGAAAAATTAAACGTGTTAAATTGAATTGGTTTCTATTAAGCTTGACAAATAGAGGGTTGATTGCAAAACCATACATCAACTTAAAGAGGCTGTATTTAAAAGTGCTCAAACAGCTTTTTCCAAAAATAAGTGGGAATAAAAACCACAAGCGAAAGCTTGGAAAAAGCCAAGCAAATATTTAATTTCCTCATACAAAGAGGCAAATTTATTTACAAGCTCATTCACTCTCTGCTCTCTTCGTTCATTATTGGTCTGACTTTTCACGAAAAATATTCACCAAAAAAATATAAAGTGCGTAATCTCCTTTTCACAGGGTGCGTATAAAAAATTTAAAATATTTCATGATTCTCCTGTAAACCGCTTAGCGAAGCCTAAAAGCCTGCCAATATGTTTTTTAAAAGGTGACAAAATATAATAAAGTCTTGTTTTAGCTCTTTTTTACTAGGAAATGTTTTTGGTCAGCTAATTCTCGTCCTTTAAATGATTTTCATTGTTCAAGTCGATTTATCACCTCTGCGACAGTCAATGTCAAAATATCGGAGTTTACGCGACTAGCGCGTTCAACCAAATAAACAAACTTTTCAGCTTTATAATATTAGTAAGATTTAGAGGTGTTTTTAACAGTTTGCGACCGCGATGCGAATGTGAACGGTCCTTATAAATATAAGAATTTCTTTTTTTGCGCCTACAAAACATGACAAGTTGCTAATTCAAGTTTCTGGATTATAGATCCCTCTTAAAGGGAGGAGATTTGTGTTCAGCAATGGAGACAATATAAAAGTACACTGATTATGGTTAAATGATTGTGCTATAAGTTTCTTTGGCATCATCGTTTTCCTTTTGCATTTAATTTAAGTATATTTTTTTATACATTTGCAAAAAACGACTTCATAAACTTTTCACGTAAGTATACCTACATAAATGTATGTATATGTATAATAATATCTATCTTCCAATATTCTTTCTATGCCAACGGAAAGTCAGACGGAAAGGTATTTCCTATTTCCAGCGTAATGCGTCCATACGGAGAAAATGTCCTACATTTTCGAATAGAATATTGAAGTCTTGAGCGACAGTCTTTCATTCGTGCACCGAAAGATATTTGATTGAATCTTCGAAGATGTGAGTAGCAGCAGTCATTTTTAGTATCGTTTATATTTGAAGACAATTTCAAGAAAAATAAAATTTAAGATAAAGATAATTCAATGCCTTATTAGTTTTTCCTGTACCTTGTTTATCCCACCTGTATATCTACATGTTTGTTTTTTTATCTTGTAGAGGCATACGTACAACCTTAATCAATCAATTTTTTTTATTTGTAATGGGTTTGCCCTTGAATCTAGTCTATGTCAGAGATGACAGAGACAAAGTCTACGATGCAGCGAGCCTACCCAGAAGGAGCCTGTTCACTCTAACTTTGAAGAGATTAGAGTTGTAAGCTTTTGGAAACACAGACGCAGGCAGAGAGTTCCACTCTTTTGCTGTGCGCATTATAAAAGACGTAATCATAAATAAGTTAAATATTAAAGTCGGTTTGTTTGAACTTGTGTAAATCAATAAAAACTGAATTAGCAAGATGTTTAGAACCTAGGTAAAAAAAATACTCGTAATAGCGAAACTATTTCGTAAATAATACGTCCAACGGTTTTCAAGCGGGCTATGCCGCTCCCAAAAGCAGGTTTATAGGTAGGTACAACTGTTGCATTAGGGATCACTTCCCGACTATACCCAAGCAAAATCGCGTGCAAACTCCACTATAGATAATTCCCCTGTCAATATCCAAACAAGAAACTCACTCCCCTATAATTCCCGGCACCAAAACCAAACAAACTTGGGAACAAAGTAAATAAATTTGATATCTGCCGTCCCCCATTTCCTCGCATTCATCAAACCGCACGCAAACGATTGCGTGTCATTTCCCTCAGCCCGTAGTATAATGACAGACCAATAAATATTGCTATTGTTTCCCAAATTGAGAGTTCCGTCACATAATAGTGCAGAAGGTTTATTAAATAATAGTTGATACGTGCCCACTTCGTTGGACGGTATTTTTCGGGTTTTTAGCTTGTGACACTTACAAATAATGTGGCTTTTTATTGATAAAACAATTTTCAAAATCGGTTCAGTAGATCCAGAGATTATCCCCTACAACCTCACAAACATTACCTCTTTGTAATATTAGTATAGAAGTATACATTATTTGGTAAAACACCTTTTTTGTGAATGGGAAATCATCAATTGACTCATCCCACTCTGGGTGGAACGAAAGAAAGTGTCCGACTCTGACTAAGGGCGGATTGAACGCGATCAGCTACGAGTATATGCTGATCGCGGTCAGTTAACAAGCTCTCAGTTTCATTATTTTCTGAGGAATATTGACACAGACAGCTTTTAAATGCAGTTGCAGTTTGATCGCGTTCAGTTTCATTGGTGAAATCCGTTCTTAAACTCACATGTGTTCCTTCAAATGTCTATGTGTTCCAGGGCTACGGTTTGCCTTACCACCAGAGTTGCAGTAAAGAAAAAAAGAAACAGTTATATTTCGACCAATACTGCAACTCTGGTGGTAAGGCAGCTATTAACTGATGCGAGTTCTTCAAATATCTCGACGATAACTGACATTCGAATCATCATCATCTGAATACGTCATCTGCCTAGCCTTTTCCCAACTATATTGAGGTCGGCTTCCAGTCAAGCCGGATTTAGCTGAATACCAGTATTTTACGTGGAGCGGCTGCCTACCAGACTTCCACAACTCATTAACTGGGTAACGCGGTACTTCATGGCAAGACTGGAGTCAGATTTACTGGCTTCTGACTATCCGTAACGACTGCCAAAGATCTACAAATGGCAGCCGGGACCAACGGCTTAACGTACTTTCCGAGGCACGGAGGAAACTCGTTATGTTAAGATGGTCACCCATCCACAGACCAACCTTGGCGTTGCTTTACCTTGAAGACCGACCCGTGCAGATGTTATTATCTAGCCACGAGCTCGACAACTGACATTCAAATATGATAGAAAAAAAGGAAGAAATAAAGTTGGAATGACAGTTAAATTTACACGGTGCGATGTTGACAGAAAACACCGGCTGTTTAGGAAAAGATGAAAAAGATTTAAATTCTTGGATTGCCTTCACATAACTTTACTTCACATAACTTTACGATGGGAGAAATCTTTCCATACTGAAAAAAGTGAGCACAACCATTGACCGAATTAATGAAGCCAACGTTTGTTATATTATTTTATGTTTCGTTTCGCCAATCTGTACCCAAAATAAAGACACGGTAGGACAAATATAAGAATTTCAATAAAATATTGAAATTCTTAGATTTGTAAGACGCTCACTAAACGCAATCGTCTCTGAGTGCGTTCGTTATTTGTATGGAGCTGACCTTCTTATATATCTTTTCTGTGGTTCCATTCTAAAGAGTTCTAAAATCAATGCTTTGATTCTGGGGGCCTTCATTTGTTAAATGAACTGTGAATTTGAGGGGATGGTTTTAGCCTGAAAGTCGGGATTAACTGTTAAGCCTTAGCTTAGTGAAGATTGAAGTTTGTAAAAAAACACCGTTGTTATAAGGACTTTGTTAGACAAATCTCGTTGGAATTAAGGTCGTAAAGTGTAGGCGTTGGTTGTAGAAAGTCCAAAAAATAACGACGTGCTTTAATGAACGTACTAGTTAATAAGGATGATTATGAAACTTAAGGAGTAGTAATATTAAGACAAAGTTTCTAAAATATTTATCTTAAAACTGAAAAAAAATAAAGTTCGCTTGCTTGAATTTTTCTCTAAACCTAACTAAAGCTACAAAAAAATAACTTTGAATGCTCACAAAATAATATCCACTAACACAAAATAACACTAGAGTACGTAAGCAGAATCAGAATACAGAAGCTGAAGAATACCACATTTAAGTCCCTGAAACAATAACCACCTGTACCGAAAATACCTCCTACACGCTCTTTAAATAACAATAGAATAAATAACAATACACCGTGTAATAAACAAAAAGGAATACACATAATCAAAATTTATTTGGTTAATAACGTTGTCCTGAACAAAGCCGTTATATAAATTTTGACACCCCTACCTAGAAAGTTTGGCACAATTTATGTGCTACGTGGTGTAATTAGCAAATGAGACAACGAGTGATGAGGGATTTCATGTATTAAATTGTAGAATTACTGGAGATATTCTCAGGGCAAATTATTAGCACCTGTATGTCATTCTGACAGTGTATAAACATGAGAACATTTATTCTTGTTAGCTATCATTCTGATGGATTGGACTGATAAAGTGAAATAACGGTCAATGAAATGGAGTGACCGGAAAGTGAAAGGTATACGCTAACGAGTACAGTGTTTGAATCAATGATGATAAGACTATCTCAATGAACATGAACATGTCACAAACCAAATAAAACTCTTTGCATATTTGAGGCTTAATGCAAACACTAAACTGAAAGAGCTGACACTAACAATATTGTTTTTTTTAAGAAGGAAAATCATCAAATGATTCCTCCTGCTCTGGCCGGAGCAAAAAGGGGTGTCAAACTTTTACTGATTAAAACCCATTCGTTTCCCTCCAATACCCTTTGCGTTCCATTACTGCGGTGACTCTTTTGAACAAATTCCGCAACCCTAGCAGATAGAAGATAAGTTTTTTTTTAATTTTATTGAATTTTAATTTTATATTGTATTTTAATTTAAATGATTTTATAACCGTATTTTTTTATTTCTAATTGTATTTTTATTGTAATTTTTTAATTTTATTTTTATTGGGTATTGAATTTGTAATTATCTTTTATTTTAATTGTTTTTATTGAATTTGAATGATATGTATATAAATTTTTTTTTATTCTTTTTATATTGTATTTTTTTTTTGTTAAAAAGCATTTGTGATAACATCGAATGGGCGATATGTAAGCTGTTAAGGTGTTATTTACATTATTTTAAATAAATAAATAAATAATAAATAACTCAGCTATATTAAATGTAAGTAAATTTTCTTGCATAACTCCTAAGTCAGAAGAATAAAATTGCAGTAAATGAGAGTTTCGTTGCTAAGTAGCACCTAGTATATAATATAAATTGTACTGAAAATGAAATTCCATTCGTCAGAAATCAAATCACAGCGTCTATTGAACAGTACCAGGAAGCAGACATCTACAACCGTCAATTCGTTGTTACCATCATATAATAGAACTTCATAATGTACGCAAATCGCTAGAGTGATTTCTAACAATGAGGTTCAGCGTAGCATTGGTGATTACTTCTCAAGTACAGCGTTATTGCAATTTGTGTGAGTCAAGATATTACGGCAAATATTACGGTAATAATGTTCTTAGAATTTGATTCGCAGTATTGTACTCAGAATACAAATATCCGGAAATGTTGATTTTTATTCAATTATGTATTCATTCAGTTTATTTATTGTTTAAGCATACAGATACAAATTTCTCTACAGTAAAGCGAAGTGTCCACAGCAAGTTTTGGACTGGTCGATGTGGCGACGCCTCGTTCTAGCTGTGGTTCTTTGACTGCAAGAATGATGAAAAGCGAATTAAAAAGTAAAGCATCTTTGACGAAAACAAGAATTTTATTTAAATATAAAATACGTATCAGACAAAATTCTATCTTTGTGAGCGAGGACACTATACCCTAAGCCCCTACACCGAATAACAAAGCACGCATAGATAAAACAAAAGACGAAACCTTTTCTGTGACAGTCGCACCTAATAACCGTCGCATAATTCTGCCAAACATCTACTATCATCCGGTATACAACGATAAAAATATAGTAGTATAAAAGCAAGCGCTCAGTAATGACAGGGTAGCATCACCCAGTCACAGAGCTCTGAACCGCGAAGCTAATAGAGAAAGCACTGTTTATAAAATTTATGACCACGAAAGAGCATGGGCTTTATTAGCGTAGATAGACAAAAAACTAGGTAAACCGATGAACCGGTCAAAATAGTAGGCAAGCCAGGTTAAGTTAAGGGTTTAGGCAAAGTTAAGTGACGATCAATGGAGGCTTACAATCAGCATTCGAAGAACAAAAATGCAACAGGAAGGAAATAACAAGAAAAAACTGGCATGCGAAAATCCAATGAATGCCTAACGGTTGCATACGTTTGCATTGGGAGCAATCGTGGCGAAGAGGATACAAAAGAGAGACATTGCGATGAGTGAAAAATTTCTGTCGTCATGACCATTCAAAGCTGTCATTTCTTTTACGACATTTGTGTCATTGTGTGAGTATAAGTGACATGTTTGATGAAGAATGTTGACAATGCCGATTAAGCGTCTCCATGCTCTATAGTAGCAGCAACATTTCCTTGATAAATATTCCCCAGGCGCCCGCTAAAGTTGGTCGTTTGTACCATAATAACACAACATCAGCCAAGCTTGTCCCTCAGGAGGTATTCACGTTGAAAAACAATAAACGTTAACCTATCCCTTGGCAGTTTTCGTTTTCGTACGTGGTTTGTTTGATCAATTGTCTTTGGTTGATTTAAATTGCTTTTGTTACGTGGACGTCGTAATTTGTCAAATTGTGTCTCAATGTGTGGAGGGTTTGTTTGTTGCTGAATGATAAACTTGGCTCTTGTTTAGTAGGTATTGGGTGTTGAAAAATAGGAATCAGGATTCACGTAAGGTAAAAGTAGTGAAAATGAGAAATTTCAAGCAGTACTGTTTTTTTTCAACTTCCATTTCAGTCTTTGTCTAAATACTGTAATATTATTGATTTTTTTGTGAAACCGACACTGTTTAGTTCATCATTTTCTTGCTCAGGATTTGCTCCTTTATACGCTACCCAAAACAGTATTGGTTTTTTTTAGGCTGGGACCCAGTTTTGAACCTTTTGCTCCCAACACAGACAAATGATATCACAAAGGTCAAGATTTTGTTATACAATTGTACATAAGTAGACACGTATCTCGGAAACCTTATAGATTTTTATATTAACGTCACTTCCCTATAAATAAGATGTCTTCAAATTCAATTTAGTTTCAACTTTATTTATAGCCCGTAAGGATTCCCGTTACAGTTCCATTTTGATTAAAATGTATCTACTTATCTTCATGTTCACCTTTTAAGGTTTCTTACTTGATTCCAAAGTTTTCATTCTAGCTATTTTATCTTTAGTAGAAATTCAAGATTCTCGTTAATATTTTATCTGTTTCAACGTTAAATCATGAATGGAGTCCAAAAACAAAAGAAATTCATTCAGTTTTAAACAATTTATCTACACTTAAATAAAATTGAAAGACGTAACGTTGGAAGGCCTCCCACAAGATATGACCTGATGAGGGTCGCGGGTAGCCGAGGATGTGAGACACACGGATCTGGTTGTTATGGCATAATTTGGGGGAGGCTTATGTCCAGCAGTGGACGTCTTCCGGCTGACATGATGATGATGGTAAATATGAAATTGTTTGTTCGTTGTCCTTAGGACTTAGTACTGACTTGAGGGTCAATGTCCTCACTATTATGCAATCTTCGCATTCGCATGCATTTCAGTCGCAATCCGTCAAAATGTAGGGAAATAAGAAGTGTTTTCAGTAGTTTCCGACTGAGATGCGAATGCAAACTTTGCTTTAAGATTAGTAGGGTTAGCCTTCTGTTTGAAAAAAATATTTCACTGATGGAATACTAGTAATATAGCTGATTAATAATAAATAATAATAATTATAAACTTTTATTTCGGAAAATCCATAATTTGTTAGTACATGAACCTTAATAACTATGTTAGTAAACATGCAAGTTGGATATAGAACGTACCAGCGGGCAATGAAATTTCTCCGCAATGACATTCAGGAGACTGTTCGAGCTGCCCCGGACCCTCTGCAGCAGCGATGCGGCACGCTTACGCCTGATCGCTGCGAAGCCATCAGTGTGCGCATCAGCAAACATTCCCGACGCACTGCAGAAGTGTGGCAGCCCCAGCAGCATCCTGAACGCATTGTTGTATTGGACTCAAAGAGCATTGATGGCTTTCTGCGTACAGCCTGTCCAGAAGCTGCACGTGTAAAATGTGTCCCCTACACTCCCGAAGGAATTTAAATGAAAATTTTGTCTGTCTCTGACTATTAGTTTCGAATGTGCTTTGACTGTTAGTCACTCAGTCATCAATAATGGAAGAATTTTATAAGGAGTATTGTTATAAAATGGGCAATTTTTTATCCTGGTAAATTGCACGGATCATCTGGAACACATCCTGCCGCTGATATTGAATCGATTTCCCGATTATCGTAAAAATTTAACTTGTTCATCGTAAAGTCTTTAAGGATTCCAAAAACAAAAGAATCTCATTCAATATTTTTACAACCAATAAAATATTTGTCTTTATTTCGTCGTACATTGTAAGGTTCCCGTCGCGTCGACAGCTTCAAACATCTTGTTTATGTTTTTTGCGACAAACGTTTTTGATTTCTTTGTTTTCCTTGACATAATCGTTGGTGCTGTTCGGAAAAACTCATGTTTGACTGTAGGCGATGGAAGGGTGATAAAAGATGGACATTATTATTGAAGCTGTAATAGTCGAAAAAATAGTGAGACAGTTTTTATCATCGATTTGTTTTTTATAATCGTAGGTATATGAATCGAATCATACTTTTATTTAATGGCAAATTATTAACCTACTTTGAAGATAAAAAAATCACTAAGGTATTTTGTTGATCCATAGAGAAGAACGGATAGGAAGTATATTCCCAGTTCAATAATTTTTCTTTATGTGTCAAATAAAGTTTTTCATAGCAGTGATTGTTTTACCTAAAGTTTACATTCCATAATTCATTCAAACATAAAACTGTAACACATTTTTCATGACCCTTTAATTAAACCATACCTTACAACGAAACTAAGTAATATGTAGTAAAACTGTGTTTTTTCCGTAAACGAAAACCATTTTACAAGTTTAATTGCTACACACAGAACAATGTGTCCGCTTGCCGCCATTTTGCCGACCTTTGTTTTTTCTGTTTATTTCGGCGCGCGAAAGTATTTGTGTATTCAGCCAATTTTCGGGGAGAGGTCTCTGACGAGATGTATGAGGAGGATAGGTTTACTGTCTTTTTTTTATTTCGTCGCGTTGCAAAAGCAACGTGTATTTATTTTTGGTGGCGACGTTTTTAAATTGACGTAGGTTAAACATTTTGTTTCTTTTATTTTTTTCAGACATTTTGATTTTTTCAGTAGCATGTTTATGTAATGTTATCATTTCAACCCAAAAAAAAAACTAAGCTAATGTATAAACCTAGCGGGTTATACGTACTTGAAAGTATTTTTTGGTTTAGGCGCCTGTTACTTTCATGAAAGTAACAGGCTTCCCTTCGAGTTTTCATTCCAGCTTAGGGTTGATCCAAACTTATCCTGGCCGTACGCAAGATGTGGACAAACCGTGATCCGTCAGTAGCTCTAGCAAATATCAGTGCTTACTAAGCTACTGACAGACAACGCACTACCTGACAACGTACCGAAACTACTTGTCGTAAAAAGCTGAAATTTGGCATGTAGGTTCCTTGGGGAGTTCGGCATTTTTGGGAAACGTATGTCCGAGAATCCAGCCTGAGCCAGGGTATTACAAAAAAAATGATCATCACACTTGCTCGTAAATTGGGGGTATTATATTTATTGTAGTCGGTTGATGTGTGCACCTAGGATGAAAAAACCATATCGATTCGACACAGATTCCATATACCCACTCTGGCTCAGGGTGGATTCTCGGACATAAGTTTCCGAGTATCCACTCTAGGGTGGATTCTATGTGGTGTCAAAATGAAAATGCCGGAGGAATGTAGGGGAGCTCTAAGAGGGAATTTTCCGAAATTCCTACGTGAACGGAAAAAATAAGATACGCAAACGAAGTCGCAGGCAAAAGCTAGTGTTAAAATAAAGTCAAAATATGGCTGTTATGACACGCATATAACTTAAATTTATATATTGCTAACCTATTTTAAACTTTTACTATATATGTAGTAAGTACACTCACACGAGCATCAACTTATCAGGAAAAGATTTTTGCGAATCTTTTATAAAAAAAATAACAACTCACTTCCAAAAACACAACACTACAGTGTATAAAATAACTTCGGAAAAAAGAAAAGAACTATAGTTTCGGAAGTCGGTGATTTTTCATGTTCGCGTTTTTTGACACCGACTTCGTATTCGTATTTTTTTGTAAAAAAGTTTTTTATTTTTCACTTTTTAGTGGTACCTACCTGCGTACCCATTAACAGAGTACCGGTCCCAATTCAAAGAAAAAAAAAAAAAAAGTTTCAGCAATCCCGATCCATTTGCTATCATTTATTGAAGAGTTCCGTTGCCTACCTCCGAAGTTCTTCGTCCAGAAAAAATACTCTTACAAACAAAAAAAAGAATCATCCAAATCGGCTGACATTTGGCGAAAATATCGCTGAACAAACATTTTTCAAGGGATTTCTTCATCAGATCCTAATTTGTACCTTCCATCATTAGCTCAGCAACATGAGATGATGATTACCAGGCACAAATATTTGAATTGCGTTAGAAAATTTATGATAAATATTGTATGTGCCTATAAAATTTGAGGGTTGCCCTCGAATTTAATGGGATTGCATCATCAGATTCTGACTTGGTGGCAATGGGACCAATCGAGAAGACCCTTTCAGATGAAATAAGAATTTTTCAAATCGAGTCATAAATGACGGAGTTATGAGATAACAAACATAAAAAAATACAACCGAATTGAGAACCTCCTCCTTTTTTTGAAGTCGGTTAAAAATGCAAATTAACCAGCCCATAACAAAAAGTATAATTTATCTAGCCACTTACGTGATTTCATTGAAGAGTTAAATTTGAATGGAAAAGTAACAACAGAATCCTTAAAATAAACTCAAAATAACTCATTGTCATAAAAATAAAAATATTTCAACAGTTTACTACTTAAGATCAGGATGACGATGTAAAAACGATGAAAACACCTAATTATAGCTTAAAATATTCTTTTTTTATTTGAAAGAGACAATATTGGATGACAAACGACTTCGGATGAACAAACGAACTAAAATAAATCTTACAATTTGTTTCTGAGAACATTTTCATATCGAAAAATATCGCATATTCAGAAATAAAGCCGACTCGCTAGACTGTCTGGCTACAAAAATAATCTGGAGATATTATTATTTGATTTATATATAGGTTTTTAGCATCTTTTTTTTTAAGAATGGGAAATCATCAAATGACTCCTCCCGCTCTGGGTGAAGCAGGAGGAAGTGTCAGACTCTTACTGACTAAAACCCATCCGTGTTCCTCCTAGACCCCTTTGCGTTCCAGGGCTACGGTACCTCTTTCGAACAAAGTCCGCAGCACTAGCAGGCATTGGCCCTAGGCCCTATCAGCAAAGAAGACGAGCCCCGTCTTCTTTGCTGACAGCTCTATGAGGCGCGTGTGGAACACAGCGCGCCGTCGACCCGGGTCTGATTCTGAACAGACGGCGAGCCACCCAATGCTCGCCGTCTGCAGGCCCGCGCCTACGGTGGCCGAGAATCGTCCTGCGACTCCCGACGCCCGGGGCGTCTTCTTCTGTTGCGGCGGCTGGGGCGTGAGTTTTGCCTCTCTCTCACGCGTCCGGCTTCCTCCTTTGCTTGCATTACTGCTTCGCAGTAGGAGGTGACCGCTTCCCATGTCTCCTCGCTCCGGACCATGGCTTGAACCAGGGCTGGACGCGAGAGATTCGATCGCCGCGGCAGATCCTCCGGGTGAGGTTTTTAGCATCTTGTACTAGAACTTCGAAAGTATTCGTTATCAGGTAAGATATTGGTAAAACGTGTGCCAATCATAGTAACAAAAATGTATGTTAGCGTAGCTGGCTGTTAAAACGTGTAGTACTAACTGTTATTGAAATTAATTAACATCATAAACTAGTACTTTCAGAATCGAAAGTGGATTTGATAGATCTTTCCCGTACATTTCATATTTTTTGTTTTTTTTTTTTTTATCTAGGTTTACTTCAAATAACAATAGGTAGTTCAACGCAATCATCCATAATATATTAAGTTATTATTATAAAGTTGAAGGTTGTTTCTTCAAACGCGCTAATCTCAGAAACAACTCAATCGAATTGAAAAATCTTTTAGTGTTGGATAGCCTATTGAACAAGAAAGTCTAGAGGCTATTATCACGCTACGACCAATAGCAGCGGAACAGTAATAAAAATTATGAAGCTGACGAAGTTGCGCTGATCAACTGGTAACCAATTATTTTAAAAATTAAATATTGAATTTCCAATTAAACGTCTAAATGAAAAAACTGGGAGCCACAACTTTTTTTTTACTATTTTCAGTCATACTTTTGACCACTATCTCACCTGACGGTAAGCGATGATGCGATCAAAGATGGAGCACGCTTGCCTAGAAGTAACCTATTCACTCTTGTCTTAAAGACTCCCACGTTGTAGCTACCACTTGACATTATCCTTATTATAAACAGCTTACCTTTCGAAACTCAAAACCAAAGACATTTCTTCAAAAAATATGCTTTAACATTCTTATTTAAGTACCTAAATCGACTATCGTATTTCGTTTTTACGCTCGTTAGCAACTTAATTGTGTAGGTAATTTAACAGCGAAAAATATCCAGCGCTTTCTCCATCACCATAGTAACACAGTAATCTAATCTCTCTTTATAGAATTCTATAAATTCAAACATCTTATCTTTTCATAAAAAAAAACCTTGACGTTTTATTAAGAACATCCATATTAATAGATGAGGTCCTATTCTATTCGGGAATAATAAAACATAAATCCCGAATTTCGGGATTACTTTTAATGAAAAACCGGACTAGCATATTGAAGGTCTATGGGAGTCCCATTGGCATATTTCTGTTCGTTTTGTTCATTGACAGTCGGGCGGATGGATGCCTCAAATATACTCGTTATTAGGGTGTGTCCTGAGTATTTATGAGGAGCGATTAGAAGAAGGATATTAGGAAGAAACAACATGCTGGGAGATATTTATACTACGTTAACTGGTGTGACTTCACAGTTGCGATCGATACCAAATGAAAGGACCACTGTAATAATGATAAATGTCTCGTTGCCTTCTTAAAAGGTATGTACATATTTGCCAGCGGCAGCAGCAAAGTGAACACCTTATGATTAAATATACAAAGATATTAATTAATTATAAACGGCCACCGCTCAGTTTACTATTGCGTTGCGACTCATGTATGCGATGGATATCATCTCAAGGGTAATTAATATAATTAAGATCAAAAACTTTTCGAAAAATTGGCAATTTAGAGGTAAAGATGTTTT
Organism: Lacanobia oleracea; assembly: GCA_950371165.1. Classification (NCBI taxonomy): domain Eukaryota; kingdom Metazoa; phylum Arthropoda; class Insecta; order Lepidoptera; family Noctuidae; genus Lacanobia; species Lacanobia oleracea. The sequence continues at coordinate 9,198,088 of OX493408.1, forward strand.
TGAAACTTCTTCTTATCGTGTGGGCAGTAAGGACTAACTACCCCACACATCCTAGTGTCAGAGTTTCTAAACCGCCTCAAGGGCCTCTGATATGGTTTATTTGACGACCGCCATTTGGCGGCCGGTACCACCGGCTTATACGTGCCTTCCGAAGCACGGAATCATCTTTTTATCAAACAATCAGGTGATTCAAGTCTGCAATGTCCTAGCCAAACTGGAAAACCATTTTACAAAGTATGCTCTTCCCGTGGGAATCGAACCCTACTACTACCACTACGTTACAAAACGTTAAATTTTTTTGAAACTTTGCGACTGAGCTACAAATTCAAAAGAGCCTTAAAAACACGAGAGTCCCCTTTTATTAGGATGGGAAATAATTAAATGACTCCCTCCGCTCTGGGCGGAGCGGAAGAGAGTGTCAGACTCATGCTGTCTAAAACCAATCCTTGTTCCTCCTCCTAATGCCCTTTGCGTTCCAGGGCCGCGGTAACTCTTTCGAACAAATCCCGCAGCGTGAGTCCCCTCTGATTTTTATATTTTGACGTCTCACGTAAATATCGCAAAGTTGAGTTTTCCTTATCAGTTCCACGTCCGCTCCTCGCTAACACCGTTAACATACCCTAAAGCGGATTATTAAAGAAAGCCACACACAGACCGAATAAAAATGTACCTTTCGCGAATACGAATGAAACGTCAGTAATATATGGAGAAAAATTGGTTTTTACGCTCTTGGTTTCATGACATCTGCTTTGAGATCCTTCTAATATAAATGTGAAATTTTGTTCGTTTCGATGTTTGTTTTTTACTTAGTTACCTACGTAAAAATTACATGTACTAAACTTATAACAAACTAAAGTATTGCATTAAAAAATTCGTCCTCAACGCTGTCAGCTGGTAATGTGTCCGTAAACGTTGAATGGCAATGCTTAGTTTCTGCCCAAAATAAAAACCAGCTCTTGGGTTACGGGAAGTGTCGACCAGTTTGTTTATCAATCATGATTCTAAGACAAAACGGATTTAAATTAAACAATCATGTTTCACGGGTATACCATGATCTTAGAGGAAATTCTCGAATAATTAAGAAACGTTCGAATTCGCATGGCAATCGCAAACTGTTAGTTACACTTCTAATTTCTCCTACATTTTGAAATTTATTTGGCACTAATGTCACTGTGAGGATATTGCTATTTGAATTTAAACACATTTTTCTGCACGAAAATTGGCCTTCTTGAGTAATACATAGACTATGTTTTATCCCGGAAGACGCAGCGTTAGAATGCCTCCCACAAGTTGGACCGATGACCCAGTGAGGGTCGCGGGTAGCCGATAGATGCGAGACGCACAGAACCGGCTGTTGTGGCGACACTTGAGGGAGGCCTATTTCCAGCATTGGAAGCCTTTTGGCTGATATGATTTTGACATAGTAATAAACCGGGATAAAATGTCTAGGAACCTTCAGGTATTCGAGGGAAAATTATCGAGATTCTCGCAAGCAAAGCCATTGAAAAGAACTTGTACTTAATATATGTTACGTTGGGGATAATCTTGACTTGAAGAGTTTTTACGGCGCGTGTTATGTCATTTGCGAATCTTCTTAGATGTTACAAGGTTTTTAATCAGAAATGGAGATGAGATATTCGGAATAAAAACTGAATTCGGGTCATGTGAAGTCACCTTGTGATCTAAAATTGTTATTTGTCTGCTGGTTGGAATAAAAGTTAGAAATCAAGTTGATATGTCTTTTGGAGGTTAGATAGGCAGCCATTCTGTGGTGCCTAAAAACTAGAAATCAGCTGATCCATTTGTTGACGTTAAAATTGTATTCCTAGTATTTCAAGAGAAAAAAAAAGGTAAAACTTTATATTTAACTAGCTATTGTCCGCTACTTCGTATGCGCAATTCCATTTTTTCCCGATCCCGTAGTAATTTTGGGAAACCTTGCCTTAGTGCTCCCCTACATTCTCCAAGAAACCAACAAGCCAAACTTCAGCTTTATACGACCAGTAGTTTCGGCTGTGCGATGTCTGTTATTACTCTGTCAGTAACGGAAGAATTTTATATGTTAGAATAAACATTTGCCTGCAAATTCGTACGTACATAAGTATTTCAGTAAATTCTCTATTAGGCTCTTCTACGCTCCTTAAGGAACCTACAAGCCAAATTAAACCTTTCTACGACCAGTAGTTTCGGCTGTGCGTTGTCTTTTTTTTTTGCTACAAGCCCGCCACACATTCCCAACCACTGCAACTCCTGAAAGCCAGAATCAACAGTGGCGACCACCAGAAAAACGCCGAGCCAATGAAACCCGACGAGTCCCGGAGAAACGATTCAACTGTTTTGGATCCTGCAACGAAATTAATGAGAAAAGTACAGCGAAGGAATAAGAAAAAATTTATATAATTTCCACTTCCCTCCGTATCAAGCAGGAGACAGAATAGAACTAGGCCAATATACACCAAGGGACAAATACAACCGGGTTAAGCCCAGTTGCCAAGCACCACGGATTATATCTTACCACTTAAACGAATGGGGCCTAAATTGTGAGCTACTTTTGATTCCATTTACATTTACTGTGCATTGTCCGTCAGTCACCCAATTACTCTGTAACGGAAAAATGTTATGTATATTAATTATATCCTGAAGGTAAAACGAATGTACAAGCCCTTTCCCAACAAAATCAATACTGATTGCAGAACTAGGCTGTATATTGATTTACTTTCTAGTTCAATTTGCATAATTGGTTCTAATGAAAGAAAAGTGATCGTTGACTATAGACGAGCAATCTGACGTTACTCACGATATTTTCTCTTGAGAATAGTTGGGCAAACGACAATGTTTTAGGTATCTTTACTTTTGTTTTAGTTGTCTATAGGTTTAATATCTATATTCTATCATTTTGTCTGTCAACAATTTCTATGGCGTCTCATTGAGATTTATCAAGCAACAACAAACAATTTCTACAACAATTTTTAGTGAAAAATGCTTGTTAAAAATGTTTGTTGTAAACGTTAAGACGACCTTAGGCGCTCTACAAAGTGGAATTTTATCAGGAATAACGATTGCCAGAAGTCTACAATATTTAGAATCAAAAAGTTATATTTTAATTCCTGTTAAAAATGTGTATTTTTTCATTTTAAAAATTATTTGGCCGTGATCAAATGTCATTTGTCTTCGGCCATCTTGCAAGTTTTTATCTAGATGATTAGTCATTGAGCATGCTTTTAACTAAGTCCCGACAGTGTCCTGAACATAAAAAACTGTCTCAAACGTCAAACTGGCTTGGATCAATGTTAAAACTGGCTTTTGATGGCCGTCTCCAAAGACGGTCATAGAAAACTTAGTATCACTGCCCTAATTCTTCACCCATTAACACATATCCATTCAAATCACTTAAATTTCCGAAACGATTAACAAACAAATCACGATGCAATACTAAGTTTCATTAAAATAATTTATGTGGCATACAAACTATATTTGGACGTCATAATCCGAATATTACTTTCGTGACACACGGTCAAGACGGCGATTGAACTTGTGTTCGAGCCAAAAATACAAAAGACTGTCAGATGACACTCGTTTTATTTTGTATTCTACGAGTACAAAAGACAGACCAAGCACAGACCACGGAACCAGACTAATAATATTCGTAGTTCCGTACCCAGAATTGACACAGACCGCCAATTTCTATGAGTAAATGTTGATACTCAATGACACGTATGAAAAGTTTAGAAATTTCATAGCTTACAATATTCGTGTCCTTGAAATGTGTCCTGAACACAAGGTTCGGCTATCATAGCTAATGTCAGATCTTTCAGGGATCGTCAATTTTCTATAAGTAATCGATGACACTCAGAGGAGCTCGTGGCTAGATAATAACAGCCGCACGGATCGATCTTCAAGGTTAAGCAATGCTTGCCAAGGTTGGTCTGTGGATGGGTGACCATCTTAGCATACCGAGTTTCCTCCGTGCCTCGGAAAGCACGTTAAGCCGTTGGTCCCGGCTGTCATTTGTAGATCTTTGGCAGTCGTTACGGATAGTCAGAAGCCAGTAAATCTGACTCCAGGCTTGCCATGAAGTACCGTGTTATTCAGCTAAATCCGGCTTGACTGGAAGTCGACCCTAATATAGTTGGGAAAAAGCTAGGCAGATAATGATGATGAATTGGTGACACTCACACGCTTGGTTTGTATGTAAAGTTAAGAGACACTTTTACAAGACATTTGTACCCACGCAATGTAATTTTCAAGTTTTGATATATAACCAGTCTCAGAATTCGACACCAAATACGAACCGTTAATTTCTATGAGCAAAAGATGACACACTGACATAATTTTTTGGTATGAATATTGTTGTCGATGGCGTCAATAGCAGTGTCCACTTCTCATCTCCGTGCTCTGTGGTGTTCTATATTATAATAATTATGTCCAGCCTATCTTAAAATACATTGTACTATGTAAACAAAATGACGAAATGTGTTTTTTTAACGAATGCTGTCATTTGTCATTTTTATAGCAGTCAAAATTAGCGATTATGTTATTAGTGTGTGCTTACTTGATAAATGAATGGTATTATAAATAAGGGACAAAAAGTCTTTGAAATGGGATTTATTGTTGGTGATGAAATTATTGTGAAAATTATTTCGAGTGATAATATTTCTGAAAGCTTATTTTTTGGTATTTTAAATGTTATATTTTTCTCAGGATGGATAGCTACAGAGTTCTATGTACTTTTATTTACTTTTTCATGGCCTGTTAAGTAATTTATAACAAATATATTTATTTTAATGTATCTAGTTATCAGTTCATTTGTACAACAGTTATTTTGTCATTTATCACTAAGTTTTTGTACAATTTTCAAAATCATTATAATTATTCCAAAAAAGGCTTGTATTGAAGTCATAATAATATTAGTCTCTGTATACAGCCAATGTCAGCAGCCCATACCCACAGTATGTACAATCCGCTGGTGTGTTCTCACGCAACAATAAAGTTGCCGTCATTACGCGCTAATATCCGCTTCGCGCTCAAACTCAAACACATGAGGATACCATATGGATTACCTATAAGTTTACAGTTATTTTTATCGTAATTCATCCTGAGACTCTTACAATAAAACTTATTTCAAATCACACACAGAATGTCTTTATGGAACTAATGTCGGCAGCCCAACCCCGCAGTATGTATAATCCGCTGGTGTGTTCTCACGCAACAATAAAGTTGCCGTCGTTACGCGCTAATATCCGTTCTGCCGTCAAACGCACTAAACACGTGAGGATACCATATGGATTACCTATAAGTTCACAGTTATTTTTATCGTAATTCATCCTGAGACTCTTACAATAAAACTTGTTTCAAAGCACACACAGAATGTCTTTATGGAACTAATGTCGGCAGCCCAAACCCGCAGTATGTACAATCCGCTGGTGTGTTCTCACGCAACAATACAGTGGCGGTCATTACGCGGTGATATCCGCTGCGGCGTCCACCGTACTAAACACGTGAGGACACTCATGTAAATTACTTATCTATTCACAGTTATTTTTATTCAAACAGCTGTTGCTTGCTGGTTTTGCGTTTTTTTGTTGCTGGTGGATGATCTATTCAGTCGAAATGTTTTATTCAAATGGGTAATATCAAGTATACAATAAATGACAATAATGCTTAATAGTCTTCCGATTACAGTTTGGGACTGGTACTCGTACTTCCTATGATAAAAGAACATGCTATATTTAAAAGACAATTATTATTTTTTTGTTCTGGATTGAGAAGCATTTGACCTGACATAGACTAAAAAAAACTACTTACATTATTTAGTTCAGTTTTCAAAGGTGTTCTTTCATGGTCAGGTTGAATCTAAAAGTATTCGGTACTTCGATTCACCCTGGTTCCAAAGACTCAACTATTGTAGGTTCTTACTCAAAATTCCTTGGTTGGTAACAGCCTGATGTCAAAAATTAACTATTCTTGCCACCACAATAAGTAGGTAGATGATTAAAATAATCACATTTTTAGGGTTCCGTACCAAAATGGTAAAAAAGGAACCCTTATGGTGAGACTAAGTCTGTCTGTCTGTTTTTTCAGAACTTCAACATAAAAAATTACGTGAGAATACCAACCCTCAAACATTAATGTGGTAGGTTGATTTACCTGTTAGATAAATATAAAATGCCAGGAATTTAGCAAGATCCGAATATTGCACATTAAATTAATTTATGACAACTACATTGTCAGTCATCCTTTGTCCACACAATGGGACCGGCGGTCATTACGCGGATATATCCGCTCGCGGGCCCCGCACTAAACGTGTGCTGATGTGAATAACTAATTGTATATTGTTTCTGCTGCGGACTGAGAGTAATTGTGTTTTATGTATGAGTGATTCATTATAACAGTAGTTTTCAATTATAGCAGCATTCATTATAAATTCGTTGTGCTCTAACTTTTATGTTGTAGGTGAATTTTGAGAACGTTTACTCCTTAAGGTATTTCATTCAGTCTCACAAGGCTTTTTTTCCCTTTATTTTTTTTTTGGGGCTTTTGTCTAAACAGATATTGAAGCCCCATCGTACAAGTTTAGTAGTAAGCAGTTCCTTCAAAAACCACGTTAATAACTTAATAATTACCGAAATCTAAATTATCAACATCCTGCCTTAAAACAAATGTGTTTGGGGTCATCACCTATCTTCTTCCAAACATCTTTGGATGCCGTTGTCTTAATAGTCACTGCCTCTCTTGTCGTTATATAATTTTACTAAATCGATCTATCGTTTCTTCGTCGCTTTGAGATAGCTTTCTTTGAAGACAACATGAGAACTTATGACACGGCAGCAAAAAGGAGTGTTATTTTAACATTATTTTCACCAGTATTGCTACAGCATCATCACACGACAACTGCATGTAAGTTTGTTGTTTCAAGAAGTATTTTTGTAATAAGTCCAGGGTAAGGTCAAACTGTGGTAATAATATTCGCTCATGGGCCCCGCACTAAATGTGTTGCTGTGAAGCACAAATGCGATACTATATTTTCTGTTGTGTTTCATGTTGATTTTAAATGTAATGATGCATGAGTGACTTGTATAGCATTGTTTTGAAATGCAGATTTAGTATGATTAGAATCTAAAATTATTGTTATTTTGAAATGGATTGGACTGATGATAATATCATTTACATTGCTATGTTAATTATGCGAATAGTCTTTCGTCATCATACAAATTACTACAAATATCGTTTCATTACTGAAGATGTTCCTATCGATTTTCTGCAATGGCAATCACAGCTGGTGTTACGGTTGCCATACGTGATGTATTCGTACCCGATCGGTGCTACTGTCATTCAACTGTCAACAGTCAATTAACTGTCAATTCATTTGTCCGTTCACGCAACTGGTCTCGCGACTTTTCGGCGGAGAATCAAAATCCGTTACATCGATATTCGGCTCAGGAAAAGCTGCTTAAGGCAGCTCGCGACCCTCATATCAACTCAACTGTGGTGAAATCTTCGAAGGGCAGGTCTTTGTTGGCAGATATGGCAGACCAGGTACGTGACGTGTTGTTGTTTATCATTTGCTGAATTTTCATAAGGACATCGTTATTCGTTTGGTCGACTAGACTCTCGGTCTGTCCTAAATGTGTGGTCTTACTCATCGGATGTAATTTTTTTATCACGACGACACACATAATTACTAATATTTTATCATGGCATGAGCGCCATACGATAGAAAATGATGATGAACAAAGTAACGGTGACTTCTATATAGTGAGTTCGTTCATGTTATAGGTACTAGAAAATAGTTCCAGGGCACACTTGATTGCGAGTGATGTAGTTGGCACTCAATAAATTAAAGATTCCTGTAAAAAGGACAAAAATTTCTAATAAGCCAGTCAGTTTAATACTCGACAAACTGTAACACAACCACGTGTCAAGCAAAATTTGTTCATTGTTGTATGTCATGTAACGGAACGTGACTTGCATCATGATAAACATATTGTTGCTTACGCCCAGTCTTGTAACGGTTCGGAACTTGAGATAGCTTATGTTGTAGTAAGTTTGCTAGGCAAGACTGTCAAAGGAGCACCGGACGTAAAAAATATAGCTACTCGAGAGTCGTCCAAGGTGGCGAGAAGAAGATTTTATTCGTCCGAAGACAACAAAATAGACTAAAGAAAAAGTTAAAACTCTAATGAGCCTAACATAGGTACCTGTGAGTGGCACAAGCAAAGGTAATGGGCCTGTGTCCAATAGTGACTTAAGTCGGGTGTGGATGATAATTAAGGAATCTAATCTGATGAATTTGATAGGGCCGGTATAAATATAGAAGAAACGATCAGTGATGAAAAAAAAATAAAATGAAAATGTTCTACAATAAGTTATTACTCCTGCCAAACTGCAAAGCAGTTTGTTGGCAGATGAAGGTCCTTTTATGATCTATCACCAGCAGAAGATAAACACGGAAGTAGGTACAAGTTTATATAAGTAAAGAGTGAATAGGTTACTTCTATGTAAGCGTGCTCCATCTTTGACCATATCATCGCTTACTATCAGGTGAAATAGTGGTCAAACGCGTGCCTATAAAAAAAAACATTTTCTCCACAGTGAGGCTCTGAGGGCTGACCCCAAATAAATAGGATAAGGTCTAGCCAGGAGAAGAAGAAGAGGCTCTGAGAATAAATTTACACCACCACCACCACCACCACTTGATGATCTAACCAGACGAAACTCAAGGTAGCTAACTTCTTCCACCTCTTCTTTCACCTGGCGTTAATCCCGGCTATTGCCAGGGTCCGGCTTCCTACTTAGCTTCCTCCACTTTGCCCGATCTTGAATATCCTTCTCAGTCAGGCTATTGGCTCTCATGTCGGACTTGACGACGTCCAGCCAGCGCTTGCGAGTGCGACCATGGGACCAAGCCCCAAAAACAGCCATATTCATGCATCTCCGACCAACGTACTCCATAGGGTGGCGCATGATGTGGCCATACCATCGCAGACGACACTCTTGCAGTTTTTCCCCCACGTCACGGACACCAAGACTACCTCGGATGAAAGAGTTGCGTATACGATCGGATCGCGTTACGCCACTCATCCACCTCAGCATCTTCATCTCCGTGACGCGAAGCTCCTGGGTGTGTCTGCTTAGTGCTGGCCAACACTCGCCCTCGTACAGTAGGACAGGCCGTATGATGCATTTATATATTTGCCCCTTGAGCATTGGAGTCATTTTGCGGTCGCATACAACGCCCGTTACCTCGCGCCATTTCGCCCAAGCCGCGCCTATACGTGCTTGGACATCGTCGCCCACGTTGCCAGACTCGTGCAGCACGGATCCAAGGTACCTGAAACTCAAGGTAGCTAACTGACTGCCTATAAATGGTTTCATGTAGGTACATAATGTAGAACCGTAGACAACATGGTCTGTTAAATACGTGCCTTCCCAAACAACAATTACAACACTACCCCAATATTTATTCAGCCAGGTGTTGTGAACAAAATAAACCTGTTCAATATTAATAAAATGGATGCAACACAGCATACTCATCTATAATTCTCTCAATGTGCAGGACAAATTAATTACACCGACCATTCCCGTTTATATGCGGAACCAACATTGCTTTAATTTTAATATTAAAGTGTAATCGTTGGCATTATTTGCTCGGTGGAGTAAGCAGGTATGTTTTGGAGAAGTTTGAATATTTTTTGGAGATACTCTCAATTTTTTTTTTCTCTCTTGACTCTGGTCTATGTCAGAGATGACAGAGACGGTATTTTTGCATTAAGGGTTTCATTTGTAGATATATTTGTACTCATAAATTAAAATAAAATATTGGTTTAAGTTTCCCAAAATCAAATTAGTGCGTCAGATTGATTTCCAAAAGTGACGTCAGTTTTGGACACACTGTATTGCCCTATTTTCTGTGTACGTGAAAAAAGAAAAAATACATGTCGGATAAATTTTAGAATCTATCTGACGAACTAATTAGACTTTTTTAAGCCATTCTCTTATTCTATTAGTTATGTATTGTGTCTATACTCGTACGTTTAAATGATACACTACATACTACCAACGTATCTTTTTTCCTTTGGTCAAATCCGTCCAATGGTTTTCTGTAAAATATCACTAGTGGTAATGAATTTGTGATAGGGATGAGAGTGGTTAAACGTAATTATAGTAAATAAAACTTTTAGCGGTAAGACCGCCCGTTGTAAAACCCTTCTATTGTTTATTTTGAACCTATATTATATATATTTTTTTTAGTATACAATAAAGAGTTTTATTTTATACATTCACTAGCTGACCTACGCATCATCATCTGCGTCACCTTTTTCATAAATGCTCCGCTCTTATTGGTCGTAGGTTATAATTATAAAATAATTATTCAATTCGAATCAGTAGTTCCAAAGATTAGCGGGGTCAACCAACCAAACAAACAAATTCTTCAGCTTTATAATATACTAGTTGACCCGCGCAACTTCGTTTGCGTCACAATTTTTGTTACTGCTCCGCTCCTATTGGTCTTAGCGTTGACCTACGTATCTTCATCTGCGGCACCTTTTTCATGAATGCTCCGCTCTTATTGGTCGTTAGTTACATAAAATAATTATTCAATTCGAACCAGTAGTTCCTAAGATTAGCGGGGTCAACCAAACAAACAAACAAACTCTTCAGCTTTATAATATACAAGTTGACCCGCGCAACTTCGTTTGCGTCACAATTTTCGTTACTGCTCCGAACCTATTGGTCTTAGCGTGATTATATAGCCTATAGCCTTCCTCGATAAATGGACTATCTAACACTGAAAGAATTTTTCAAATCGGACCAGTAGTTCCTGAGATTAGCGCGTTCAAGCAAACAAACAAACAAACTCTTCAGCTTTATATATTAGTATAGAAGTATAGATTCGGACAGATCCATTGTGTTCTGTTAAAAACATTGTGTATCAAAGTTTTAAGACAATCCCATGTATTACAATCCCACATAACAAAAACAATTCAATTGGCATTATACGTGTGTAAACAAAACACCACAAATGAAGGATGTTGTTAATTACCTCATAATACCTACTAATTATAATTTTAAAGTACACAGTTACACTTAATAATGTGGCACTGGTGGTCCACGGTTAATTAGCACTAAAAACAATTGCAGTACCTACTTTAATAGACATAGAATTGCTTTTATTAGGGTTTATAAACTACCGTGTCGGCGGCGCGCTGTATTCCACGCGCATCTCAATGAGCTGTCAGCATGGGAGACGGGTCCCGCTAGGGCCAGTGCCTGCCGGGGTGTGGAATCCGTTCGACGGTACCCTGGAACGCAAAGGGCAGTAGGAGGAACATAGATGGGTTTTAGTCAGTAAGAGTCTGACACTCCCTTCCACTCCGCCCAGAGCGCATGGGAAATCATCATTCGATGATTTCCCATCCTTAAAAAAAAAAAGTGTTTATGAACTAAACTGTGAATCAATGCAACGGGTTCAGTGTCAGCGTTGAAGAAGCGTATTGAACGACTTTGTCAAAATTCAGTAGAACTCTGGCAAAAGTCAGAGAGACTCTGACATAAGTCAATAAAATCGGAAGTACAATGTTTGTAATTTTATGGAGCTTTCGTATTCACAATACAGTCACCAATTACTGTCAAAAACACTTCTATTGCCCTACATTTTGACATGTTGCGTTATTGAAACTTAACGCTTGAGAATTGGAGTTCAACAATTTCGTACAACACAAACAAATACAACCCAAATGCCAGTTTTTTTTCTATTTTTTTTTAACTTATCTTTGTATTCTATTGTTTTTTGTACATAGCTAATAATAAGCACATTTATTGGAGATTTTTTTTTGTGAAAAAAATAACAGGTAACGTGTCAGCAAATAAGTACACAGTGTGGATTCTACGAAAGTTTTCACTTAAGGTGGATGCTCCAGGGTAGCCCGCGAAATTCAAATATTTTTATGTTTTTTGCAATTTGCCGGTCAGTGTGAAGCTGTATGTGGACCAAATACGATTCGCGACCGTAACGCGTATTTATCTAAAGAATTATAACCATTTTAATCATCAGTATAGCCCTCTAAGTTCATGAAGCTCGACAGAATGATTATTTCATGAAAAAATCATTCTTGATAGAAACACCGGATTTGACCGGCAAATTGCAAAAAACATAAAAATATTTGAATTTCGCGGGCTACCCTGGCGCATTCACCTTAAGTATGACTGAATTCAGACTGAATAAAGCACTCGTATTTATCGAAAAGGTCGATTGGGAGATATAAAATCGTATAATTGTAAAACGGAGTGTCCAATTTTAATGTTTGATTGATTTCGAGCAATTGAACCGGAAACCGGGTTTCCGTAATTTCATTAATAATTTTGGAAGAGTGGAAAAGTAGGTAACCTGGAACACCACAACTCCTTATTTATTTTATATTATATTGATAAAAAGAATTGTGTATCTGTCTATCAGTGGGCTGTATCTCAATAATAGATTTATTTATTTAACACTTTACGCACACAGATGTACAGAGGCGGACTTAATGCCTGAGGCATTTTCTACCAGTCAACCTTTGGGTGATAGATATAGTTGAAATTTACGCAGAGAGAGCATTTCCACTGTTATTTCCAATTTTCAATGATTTTTCGATTTATGGTACCTGAGGAACCTTTTGTTTGCTAGTCGGACTCGCACTTGACCGTTTCATTACTCATGTCAATGAATAAAATAAAAATATTATTATTTATATTATATTTTACTGCATTATTGTTACTGTAACCCAGTTTAAATTGTTTTTTCTTTTATACTATAACAATTAATTCACTAACATTAATTTTTAATTTAAATAAAACATGATAATAATTAATGTATTGACTAATAAAATAAGTACAAACTAACTCAATTTGTATATTTTACGCAAACTATTCTAAGTAAGGTATTGTTTTTTTATGCAAATCAGAACTGAATGAGAAAAGGTATAACTAAACGTCGGTTTTACGATTCATTCAAATAGGTTTAGGACCAGAATACAACCACTTAACAATTTGACTGCCGAGCGTGCGTATTATGCCGATAATAAAATCGCAATTTGTAACTTCAACGATTGAAATTGAAAAGTGAATGACCTGGTACAAAGTGATTTTTCAACGTATTTTTATTGAATGCATTTCACAGTGTATTTTTATTTGAAGATGCTGAAATGGACTGGAATTTGGGCGGTATTAAAATGAGTTATTTACGGTGCTAAAAGTGTTGTTATCAACATTCTGTGTTGAGGTTGGCCAGAGATATTAGTAATCCAATGTTCTGCCAGTTCTCGTCGCTAAATAATAACAGCCGCACGTGTCGATCTACAAGGTTAAGCAACGCTTGCCTAGGTTGGTCTGTGGATGGGTGACCATCTTAACATACCGAGTATCATCCATGCCTCGGAAAGCACGTTAAGCCGTTGGTCCCGGCTGTCATTTGAAGATCTTTGGCAGTCGTTACGTATAGTCAGAAGCCAGTAAATCTGACTCCAGTCTTGCCATGAAGTACCGTGTTACCCAGTTAATGCGTTGTGGAGGTCTGGTAGGCAGCCGCTCCTCGTAAAACACTGGTATTCAGCTAAATCCGGCTTGACTGGAAGCCGACCCCAATATAGTTGGGAAAAGGCTAGGCAGATGATGTATATTTATAAAGCACAATACACATTCTACCGTCTATTTCTAAGTCACATATTCTCAATTTTCATTGAAAAGCTCTCACGTTCAGAATCATTCCTCAATGCATTACGTGGGCATATTTCTGGATCATTTAATTTGAAATGTAACCTCACGTGGGCGTCTAACGTGTTCGAGATGCGAAAAATATATTATATTAGATTGTATACCTATAATTTATACCTTAAATATATATTTTCATGAGTTAAAAATTAGCTCAATGTTTGTATATTTCAATGTTTTGGAAATAAATAATGGAAATGAATTAGTTGTGTTTTTATCGGATGAGAGCCAGAAATGTTGTAACAACTCCCAGTACTAGTGTTTATATAACTATGTCTACTAACAAAAATAACAATAATAAATATTCTCAAATTATTGGCCTATCGTTTATTAAACTAGTATGATAGTTTTTCTAACATCTTGTCAGCAAAAAAGCAATATTATCAACGCGAGGCAAAAATCAACTGTTCCCGAATTTTAAGAAAAACATTTTAGAGTAGATTTGTAAAATCAGCAGCATTACTTTTTGGCCGGAAAAACATCGTTTAACGAAACCAAAGGAACATTATCGAAAGTTACTAAGACCAAGAGAGATTGACAGGCATTTCCACCGCAGCTATTTTCAAAGCAGTTTATGTCAGTACCTACCACAGAGCTTAGTAACACCGTGACGGCAGCTACTAGAATCGGCACTGTTTACATTTTCTATATAAATCGTCATCATTATATTATGTCTAGCCTTTTCCCAACTATATTGGGGTCAGCTGCTATAATGAATATATGGCCCACTCACTCTCACAGATTAGTGGCCTGTGATCCAGCAGTATGAACATTTTTTTTTTATTGATTGGCACGCGTTTGACCACTATCTCACCTGATGGTGAGATAGTGGTCAAACTGACCCCAGTGTAGTTGGGAAAAGGCTAGGCAGATGATGTTTCGGTTTATGATACCGGAACCCTTCGTCTGAGAGTCCGACTCGCACAAGTACCAGTTTTTTTTTTTACCATTCATAGGCACACGTTTGACCACTATCTCACCTGTTGGTAAGCGATGATGTGGTCGAAGATGGGGCACGCTTGCCTAGAAATAATCTATTCACTCTTGACTTAAAGGCTCCCAGGTTGTAGCTATCAGGAAACACAGACTCCGGCAGGGAATTCCACTCCTTAGCTGTACACATTGTGAATGTGTTCCCAAAACGTTTTGTGCGTGTGGGTGGGATGTCCACCATGTACCAGTGGCGTATCGCCGTTGCCATTGCCATTGTCGGGTGATTAGGATAATGGCATAATTAAATCTAGTAAGACGCTGCCGGCACGGCGATTCCATACTCTGTGTTCTATAAAGAGAAACGCATTTTCAAATAGGCTTCAACCAACGCATTTCCTGCAACAATTTTATTTTTTGAAAAGCAAAGAAAACTGATCTCTAATGACACATGACGTGTTCGAAAAAATAAAAAATTCTCATAATGTTTTCTCGTGGGTGTAATGTTGGCGCCACACGCATTTAGCAAAACTATTTAGTATTAGACAGTTTCATGTTTATTTTTGTAAGTCATTCATTATTTTTTTAAAGCATTAGGTAATTATTGTTTGTTGATTTTTAGGGTGAAGCTTTAAGAATTCAATGTTAGTTCAGCCATCATGGTCGCTCAAAATGAGCCGAGAAAATAAAGATTATTTTGGTGATTTTAAAAGATATCAGTCCATTCATTTCACATTAATAAAATATCAAGCATCAGCTGGTAAATTGAGTCGCCTAATTCAAGTTAGATTCAGTTTAATACCACCCGACTTCTAATTTAAAATTTGTGCATTCGTTTTGTTTTTGGTTTGAGGAAATACGACCACATCTCTCAGTTTCGCAAGGATCTCAAGTGGCTCCCTATCCGTCTTCGCAGGAACACTCGAATATTATGTCTCCTTTACAACATTCTCTTCAATCCTGCATAACCTGGTTACCTGCGTGATCGTTTTTCGTTTACTCGCCCTGCCGATGCGCTGTGTAGATCCCACCTCAAACTCCATCTCAACTTCCCATACCATAAAACTCATTCTTACTCCCACTCCTTCTCATTTCTTGCGGTATGATTGTGGAACTCACTCCCATTTAAAATACGAGAAAGTAAAAATATTTCTATGTTCAAAAAAGCCGTCACAGAGCACTATCTCTCTTCTATACTGTAATATATCTTATAGGTCATCATCTGCCCAGCCTTTTCCCAACTATATTGGGGTCGGCTTCCAGTCAAGCCGGATTTAGCTGAATACCAGTATTTTACATGGAGCGGCTGCCTACCAGACCTCCACAACCCATTAACTGGGTAACACGGTACTTCATGGCAAGACTGGAGTCAGATTTACTGGCTTCTGACTATCCGTAACGACTGCCAAAGATCTGCAAATGGCAGCCGGGACCAACCGAGGCACGAAGGAAACTCGCTATGTTAAGATGGTCACCCATCTACAGACCAACCTTGGCAAGCGTTGCTTAACCTTGAAGATCGACCCGTGCGGCTGTTATTATCTAACTCTGTAATATATCTTATAGGTATCTATGTATTATTTTATTATAATTATGTATTTAGGTAAATGTATTTGTGTATATTAGTTAGTATGTTTATTGTATTTTGATTTATATTTATTAATAGCTGTATGTTTAAGTTAAGTTAGCTTAGTCTATTTTAAGTTTCCTTCTTTGTCTCTTTACACACTGTGTCTACGTATCTTATCCCACTCTCCTGTCGCAGGTCTGCTGGAAGAAATTTCTTATGAAATAAGCAGTACTTTTGTGTTCTTCTCACTATATAAATTTTCGTGTTTTAAGTATATTGTGTGTACATAAATAAATAAAAAATAAACGGAAAATATGTTGCACGTTTTTTCGGACACGTCGGGAAATAAATCCGAAATATAGCTTCGCTCAAACACGCACGATGCAACATTCTTTTAGTCCTATCTCACACTTGAACGTTCAAAAATAAAACTGTCAATAATCAGTAACTGGTTAGTGTTATGACGTAATTTGTAACTGACAGTGATGAAGGGAATAGTGATGGGCTTTTGTTTAACACCTAAAAATAACACACTATTTTCAACTTTTGGTGTACAGCAAGCATAGATTGGCGTCTTCCATTATTGAAAATCTCTTGAAATAGAGATCGCGTGTTTCCATTCATTTTTGTATTTGTCTTCTTCTTCTTCTTCCACCTGGCGTTAATCCCGGCTATTGCCAGGGTCCGCCTTCTTACTTAGTTTCCTCCACTTTGCCCGATCTTGAACATTCATTTTTGTATTTGTCTTTGTAAAAAAAGGTCTATTAAAAATTACAAACTTATATTTTGCACAAAATTTTATTATGCTTCTAATTTAAAACAGCGCCCCTAAGACGACCCACTGATTCAAAATAGTACCTACTTCTATTATTGGATAAAAACCGCAGACGTTATTTTTTATCGATATTTTTATAAACTTAACAGTTCTTTGAGAAGGTAGACTTCTAAATAGTTTAATGGCTTTTCGATGTACTTAACATAAATAAATAATACAACTTACTGTACCATCACTAAATTCAGTACTCGTAAATACTTGGTCTTCAGATTATGCCAAACTTCAAACTATTGAGGCAAACTCCTTCTGAAATCTTAAACTAAGCTTAGTTCTTGTAGAATCTAGTTCTTGATAATTAGTTAGCTAAGTGTTTAGTTTGGAAAATTTTAGCGTGCATTAAATACTTGATTAGCGACCTCTTGTCTTTTTCTTTACTTTCGGTTAGAAACTAAAATGTTTAAGTACTTTTGTGATTAACGTTTGTTCTGAATGTGGAGCCAAAATGCTGTTTAATTTTTTTAAGTACTTTTGTGATTAACGTTTGTTCTGGATGTGGAGCCAAAATGCTGTTTAATTTTCGACGTTTGCTAATAATTACTTGTTGCTGTGTAATGTTTCGTGTTTTTGTGTGTGCAGCTTATGTTTTATTGTGCTGTCTATCTTAATATGAATTGTTAAATAAAAGCGTTTATATAAATGTCCGTAAACAGTTATTTCTAGAGGTTTCGATTCGATTACAAAATATTATTTCACACAGAGAAAGTTTTGCCCGGAAATTGTTTGTGGAGGAACCAATTCTAATCATGTTAACCAAAGCATCATGAAAAAATCGTGTTGTTTATATTTGTTGCATTTGAGAATAGTCCTTACAGCTTAATTGTTGACATTGTGAAACACGGTCGTAATACAAATATTTGTGCCGCATTAATTAAACACTACATGTTATCTTTGAAACATAACATCTGTAAAAATGTAAAAGAATGTCGAATACGGAAGAATTTAGACGAAATACATTCCAATGTATTGAAGAATCTTTGAACTGTTACGTTATGTGAACAGTAAAGCTACTCGACCACTGACGCGCACTACAATATTATTATTGGTACAACAGTAATCATTAAGTTTAGAATGAGACCAGCCTCAATGTTACTCACTTTGAAAATCTGGCCGTGAAGTGTCTGTTTTGTGAGCTGTGTCCATTCGTCGCATTATATGGTCAACAGCTGTCTCCAAGCTTATTTGATCTTAGATTTCACGGTGACATACAGAACACAACTAATGGTGTTTATAACTGGGTACTATGAGTGTTAACGAAGAAGGTCAGTCTTAAGTTGAATATGGCTCCATCGTAGATGTAGTCTTAGAGTACATACTGAAGTAACGTTAAATACGTTGAATACAATCACTCAAAAAACGACTCGCATTTGGATACTTAACGATGTTGTAATTTTTCTCAAATCCACTCATGACAACCAAGGTCAGATCAGGAACGGTTGATTAAATCCTGATATTATAATGTAGTAAGGGGTTGAGCGGATTTTACCTAAGGTATCTTCAAGTACAAAAGTAACAATGCCTTCACAATACATCCAAGATGATTACATCAAGGTGGAAGGTAGCACATTGTATTAAATTTTCTTTTCATCTCCACAAAAAGTATCTACGTAAATACAATAGATCTCTTAACACTTTCGTATTCAACCTTCATCTTTTAATAGAAAAGCGTGTGAATAACCCGCAGCGTGAATGACCTTAAGCTTGAATAACCCCACATAGCCTTGCGAGCCTAAAATGAATACTCAGTTTCGTCCGGTTTAAATATTCCGGACCGGTTTTATTTACGGATATCGGGATCAATGGCGCTTCAGGAATAGTGCGTTGAGCCGTAAAATGATACAAACGCGTTTCACACCTTGGTACGCATCGAAAGGCGCGAATTTACTTTCTTTTGAGCATTATAGGATAGTGTGTGCTTATTGGATACAAATATTGAGCATGCGAATCGAAGATTAGGTAAAGGGTTGATGTGAGTGATTTTTTTGGATCGTTGAGGCTGACTTTTCAAGTACTCTGTCGAGATTTATTTGACTGAGCGTAGAGGAATACTGAAAGTAGCTGTTATGTTTACTTGTTCAAAATATCAAGTTAACAACTTGTTTGGTTTTATCACTAGAATCAGAAAGAGGGAATCTTAGAGAGGCCTATAGTATAACAATAAATAGATTTAGACATATATTCTACTTTTTTTTTCAGGAGAAACTGCCCCTTCCGACCCCTCGATTGTTGTCAGTAAATTTAATTTAGTTGAGTTTAGTGGTAATGACTTTAAATTATATAGTTTATTCATTGATGCACTATTTACTCGTTAGTGCGTAACGTTGATAGCATCATAGAAATCACAAATATTTTTTCAAATATCAATAAATTGTTTGTTACAGATCAGCAGCTAACACATTTACGTAAACCCCATAAAAATATGAAATAACACCACCACAACATACTCTAATACGCTTTATTATTTCCTGTGTCCTCATTCACATTGATAAATTATCCGTTCAATATCAAAGAAATATTTACGTTACGCCTCAGTGGACGCCGACGTTAAGAGTACCCAACAATTTACTATATTTATAACACTGACATGACATACGACACAGGACCGTTGTAATTTCCTGGAAAGTATCCAAAATACGAATCTGAAATAGACTGAATACTGCATAGATATGAAAAAGAAAAAAATTGAAAAAAAATGTAAGTATGTAGACGTTCGGTAAAGTGAGTTATGATCGGCGAATGATGTGTTTCTTATAGGTTGTTACTTAGTGTTACGGGTTCAGAGATTGATGATGTGACCTGTCTAATGGATAGCAGGCTTAATGTGAAATTAAACGCTTGTCTATTAGTTGTTCATGTATTTTTTGCTTTGGGATTTTATTTACTCGACTTCACGGTGGAAGGTATTTTGGTTTGGTGTTTAAATAAGTATTAATACAGGTTGTTCCAGACGTGCGTGGTCTTATTTAAGGGTGATGTCCTGTAGCTACTATACATAAACATTATCAAAATTTCTACAATTTAATACAGGGTGTAAGATACATCTGCTCAAGATACAACTGAGGGGTCCAGAATCACGTACCGACTATGATGGTGTTTGTTTGTTTTACACGCTGTATAAAGCAATTTTCAATTTGAGTCAGTACGTTTCACTTTAGTCTATTTCATTGAATTCTTTATTTCAACAAGCTAAGGTATCTTTTCCCGTATCAACTATTTAGACGACATATAAGCTGTTTTAATAGGCCTGTAGGGCGACAATCTTTTCGTGCACTATGAAGCATGACGTACTCGTAATAGTATACGCAAATTAATCAGAGCAAATAGCTTCATAATATAAAATATGCATTCAAAGCCTTTTATTTAATTAGAATAGTGAATGTAATATTAGCAAAGACATTAAACAGAAGCTCGCGTTCTCAGCGACGTTTGACATTGGTTGTCAATTTGGCAACCAATGTCAAAAATGTACGACATTTACATTTTTGACATTGATTGTCACCAAGATGAGATTGCAACTACATTTTTGTGAATTTGAACATTATTCAAGTCCAAATCCTGACCTTGAGTTAATGTTATTTATTTTGCCGTCTATCTCATTCTTTAACCATTGTTATATATAGTACAATACATCCGCACTTCACGTCACTACCACAATTCCTACTGACGGCTAAAATATGCTAATTATTCTCCGCAAAACATATTTCCAACACAGAATAAACAAACAAGATATGACATGATGTTAAAAAACATGATAGATTTCTGTGTCGGCGGTTTTAGTACAATAGGTGTCAGATGTCGTGTGTGAGTGTCGTATGTCAGGGATGTCAGCGAGAACGTTAGTCATTAAATTGAAAAGGTGTGTAAAATTTGCTGTCTCGTTTTGGGATCCTTTCGATTTGCATAGAAACCTCGACTCGGGGTTTTCAGGAAGATTATATGGGATTACATCAGTTATTATTGCTTAAATTTATTAATTTAGCATAAATTCATCATCATCTGCCTAGCCTTTTCCCAACTATATTGGGGTCGGCTTCCAGTCAAGCTGGATTTAGCTGAATACCAGTATTTTACGAGGAGCGGTTGCCTACCAGACCTCCACAACCCATTAACTGGGTAACACGGTACTTCATGGCAAGACTGGAGTCAGATTTACTGGCTTCTGACTATCCGTAACGACTGCCAAAGATCTACAAATGACTGCCGGAACAACGGCTTAACGAGCTTTCCGAGGCACGGAGGAAAATCGGTATGATAAGATGGTCACCCATCCACAGACCAACCTTGGCAAGCGTTGCCTTACCGTGAAGATCGATACGTGCGGCTGTTATTATCTTGCCACGAGGAGTTCCTCTTTAGTAATTTAGTATAAATTAATCATCATTATTTCAGCCAAAAGAACGGTCCCTCAATTAGTGTCGCCAAATTTGTCAGTCCTGTGCGTCTGGCATCCTACGGTTTCCCACGGCCTACAATAGGTCATCGATCCGCCCTGTGGGAGGCCTTCCAACGTCTGCAAGTATGCGATCAATACTCCAGGACCTTTCGACCTTGAAATGTAAATAAACAAATACGAAAGTGGATAGTTGATTCCTCAATTCCTTATTCTTCCTTACTTCTAAATATGTGCATAAATTTCAAAAGCGACAATCACACTAAAACGTTTACCGTAAACGCGTACCGCGTGCCGGAAGACGCAGCGTTGGAAGGCCTCACACAAGGTGGATCGATGACCTGATGAAGATCGCGGGTAGCCGATGGATGCGAGACACACAGGATGGTTGTTGCGGTGACTCTCAGGGTATCTGTCCATTTCAGCGGAGCGAGGCAGCGGAGTAGAAAAAACGGAGAATTTTAACCAATGGAATTGCATAAAATTGCCGCACCACGTGAGTCACTGACATGATTGGGTAATCTTTCTTCGTTTCTCCGCCCCGCTGCCTAGCTCCACGTATATGGACAGGCACCCTTTGGGAGGTCTTTGACCAGCAGTGGACGTCTTTTAGCTGATAATATAATGACGATGACGATGAGTCACACTAAACTAAAATATATTTACTAACACTCATATTCAATGACCTACATTTCCATCCACATTAAAACAACTGAAGCCATACACAACATTAGAACGAACACAAAATGAGAGGAAACCAACTAAGATCGGGATTGCACCAAGACATTTATTGCACTCTACAGATGGAACAGTCTCATTGGACCTAATTCATCTAATGAAGAATAAGTGCGACTGTAGGCTTTTGTAACTGAGGTCAATTTTAAGACGAAAACAAGCGTAATTTTGCTATTTAATTGGGTCACTGTAACATAAAGTTCTAGGTTGATTTTGTAACAAAATAACATCAAAATCACAAATCTGTGCGTATTAGTGACGTTTACTTAGGACTAACAGTTTTAGAGACGCTCACATAATCACAAAAATAAATTATTTTTCGTCACAACGATATCAGCAAATGGTAAGGTCGGATTCCAGTCTTACAGGTATCAGCTGAATATTCTGGGTAAAACGATACCCCTGCCTGCGGAATCCGTTCGAAAGAGACGCCGTAGCCCTGGAACGCAAAGGGCATTAGGAGGAGTACGGATGGGTTTTAGTCAGTAAGAGTCTGACACTCCCTTCCGCCTCTCCCAGAGCGGAAGGAGTCGTTTGATGATTTCCCATCATTAAAAAAAAAAAAAAAGATACCCAATATTTGGACTGGTTGTTAGACTTTTGGGCTTATGACTACATAAATGTGTGACAAAATGTACTGAACAGCTGATTTTTTTCGCGATTTCGTTGTTGGTCCTATAATAAAAGTTATTCGTAATCATGAGTACAACGACCTCTTAAGAGGTATTACCTTTATTCTGTTACACGTATACTTTTTGAGGCAAGGAAGGACAACATTATGTAATACCAGTTGTCCCGCGCAACTTCGTCTGCGTCACAACTTTCATTACTGCTCCGCTTCTGTTGGTCTTAGCGTGATATTATATAGCCTATAGCCTTCCTCGCTAAATGGGCTATCCAACACTGAAAGATTTTTTTAAATCGGACCAGTAGTTCCTGAGATTAGCGCGTTAAAGCAAACAAACAAACAAACTCTTCAGCTTTATATATTAGTATAGATCGATAAAAAAACGCGATATTGTTGCTATAACTCTTTCATAGCTTGATAGGAGAGCTGAGACCATTAGCAATAAATTTTCTCCTAAAATAACATTGAAAGTATTCAAATATTTTCGAAATAAACTTCTCCGGAAATGGGTTATAAATTGTTAAGAGAGATATACAAATGATTCAATGACAGAAAGATGTGGACAAAAAGACAAAACAGAACGAAAAAAAAAAACAACTACAATCATAATGATTTCAAATCTAAGAAAAATCGTGAACCAGATAGCCCGATGACATGACAAATAACTAAAAATATTATGACACCAGCGTAACCTCGTCTGCGTAACATTTTTCATTAACGCTCCGCTCCTATTGGTCGTAGCGTAATGTTATATAGCATATAGCCTTCCTTCATAAATGGGCTCCTAGATAATCCAACACTAAAAGAAAGTTCCTGAGATTAGCGCGTTCAACAAAACAAACAAACAGATTCTTCAACTTTATAATATTAGTATAGATCGGACCCGTTTTTCTCGAAGGGCTGGGCTGAAGAAAGCGAAACGTACACCCACATTTTCGGGCACAAATCCACTGACACTTAGCCCATCCCGAAAATCGAGCCCGGGCTCGGGAAGTCTTGACATAGTTTAAATTCGGTAAGGCTACCCGTACACAGTCAGTTTCAAACGCAATCCACGGATCAGGGGGTCTACTTTCTAAGCCCAAAGTCTAAAGTTTCGGGCTTAGTTGCGGGCGTATTCTACTCCGTATCGTCTAACCACTAGTGACAACACGATTTAATAGTTACTGTCAAAGCGTGTTGTCATTCATTTTTATTTGGGTTTCGGGACTAATCGTAAATCAGTAGGTGATACGGAGTAGAATACGCCCGCAAATAAACCCGAAACTACGGAATTCGGGCTTAGAGAGTAGCCCCCCCAGACCATTAATATTTGGATCGTAGATTGCATTCGAAATTGACTTTGTACGGGTGGCTTTACCGAATTTCGGTCGCTATCCGATCGGTAACTATGTCAATACTTCCCGCCCTAGACCTCATACACAACAGAAGCGGAGCCACTAGACCAACAAGGCAATCTATACTATAATAATCCTACTTAATGTTATTAAATGCGAAAAGATGGATGTTTCTTACTCAATCACGTCACAACGGCTGAACGGATCTTGATCATCATCTGCCTAGCCTGTCCCAAATATATTGGGGTCGGCTTCCAGTCAAACCGGATTCAGCTGAATACCAGTGTTTTACGTGGAGCGGCTGCCTACCAGACCTCCACAACCCATTAACTGGGTAACACGGTACTTCTTGGCAAGACTGGAGTTAGATTTACTGGCTTCTGACAATCCGTAACGACTACCAAAGATCTACAAATGACAGCCGGGACCAACGGCTTAACGTGCTTTCCGAGGCACGCAGGAAACTCGTTATGTTAAGAGGGTCACCCATCCACAGACCAACCTTGGCAAGCGTTGCTTAACCTTGTAGATCGACCCGTGCGGCTGTTAATATCTAGCCACGAGCTCCTCGGATCTTGATAATATTTGACAAAAAGGTAGATAACAGTCTAAAATAGCACATATAGGTTACTGTTTATCACGGAGATAAATGTCCCTTTGGGATTAATTGACATTACTTATTGTGAATACATTTGCATTCCATTTTATGCTGAAACATAATTTACTGTTAGACCTTTTGTACCTACAATATTCTAGCAAATAAATATATTTGATTTGATAATTTTCGACAACCACGCGAACGGAATCGCGGGCGTCAACTAGTACAATAAATATATCCTCTTGTTACATTATCGAATATTACACAATTATTAGCCTACGGGAAGAATGTGTTTCTTCAGCATCAAAATACCTACCAACTTATCGAACCAAATCCATTAAGCCTTGAAAACTTGGCGCAAACTTTACCGGATCCCTACAAAGTTCTGAGGAAGGTAAATTCTCTTCGACGTACTTAACGAGTTTTCAATTAATGGCGTCAATAATTTACGGCACAGGTGATTAAGTTTCTTTAATGACGAACTTTTTGGTTTTTTATTTTTCATGACTGAAAATATTTTTTTTAGCAGATTTTTTTTTTCTGCTGCAAACGGTTTCCTATGTCACTGTCATTAGTTTTCTACAAATTATACTAAAGAAATATTTTCTGTTCTTTTATAAGGGTTCCGTACCCAAAGGGTAACCAACGGAACCCTATTACTAAGCCTCTGCTGTCCATCCGTCCGTCCGTCTGTCCGTCCGTCTGTTAGATGGCTGTATCTGAAAAACCGTAATAGGTTAAAATTTTCACAGATTGTGTATTTCTATTGCCGCTATTACAGCAAATAATAAAAATTAAGGTTTACGGTACGGAACCCTTCATGTGCGAGTTCAACTCGTAACTGTCCGGTTTTTTAAAAGTTTTCATTTAACTTTAATTTTTATTATTTGTCGTTATAGCGGCAATAGAAATACATAATCTGTGGAAAATTTCAAGTGCCTAGCTTTTTCACAACTATATTGGGGTCAGCTTCCATTCAAAACGGATGCAGCTGAATACCAGTAATTTACATAGAACTATAGCCTAACTGACCTCCAGAACTCACTAACTTTTTAATGAATCACAAATTAATTGCAGTAAAAATAGTCAAAATATCAAAGAAAATCCTCAAGATATATGTGAATATAAACACACGGAAACTAGACTCTATTTCACATAAACACGTACTATATCACCTAATATACAAACATAAACACCTATAGAGTATCCAATTTATTGAAATAGACACGATTTATTTAAAGAAACACACTTTTCCGCTTCCACACTCGCATTCAATAAATTTTCACAAGTATCAGTCCCTTTAATATATCTATGTTGGCCTCCCACACATTTGGACTGTCACCTTTATAGTTGCTGAATATAACTCAAAGAGCAGTTGTTCAAAGAAAAATAAACTAAAGGCTGATTGTCATAAGTATCTCTCAAAGAACATTGTTGTGTCAACGGAGACTGTTCTTCTCAATGACTTTTATGTGCAAATGAAATAACGTACTGTTAAAAAAAAAAAAGTTTAAACGGAGAATGCACTATTCTTTTGTTTTATGTTCGGTATAGAAGAACAACATTTTTAAAATTAGATATTTGTGCATTTTGCGAATGCAAACGCTCTTTAAAATACAAGGATATGATTATAACTCTGAGGACCTAAGATAATCTTAATTTCTATTGATTCAATATTTATTTAAACTTCGTGTACAATAGTGGTACATAAGCGGACTTAATAAAAAGCAATACATTGTGGTAGGTGTACAGCAAATAAATAACATTTAAAATAGAATATAGTTACGAAAAAAATGTTCAAAAAAAAATGAAACTAAAAAAAAAAACTACTGAAACTACTATTAAATGTTATTTATGAAACTTCTCCTTTTGACCGAGTGGCCAGAAACTTGCGTAGTTATGAAAACATAGCGTTAAGTTGACTTGATTCAGAATATCTCAAAAACTGCATTTACTGGCAGAGTCATTGATTTTGTAGCCGCTTATGGATTGCATCTTCTTGAGGACTTTGAGCATCTTTGTACAGACTAATTGAAATTAGCATAGACAAATTAAACGGTATAGAACCATATTGGCATACCTGAGGGGCGTCTATTTGATTTTTTTTCAGAGTTGCGGTGCAAGATCTTACACACTTCATCACACACACACACACAAGTTTTAATTTTGTAATTTTATATTTATTAATGTTTAGTTTTCATTTAATTGTAATATTGGGACTTAGTGCCCTAATAAACAAATTTATTATTATTATTATTAATAAACAAACATGTTCGGAAAACGAATTTAATAAAAGTGTCACGTTGCCGAGATATTTTGAGGTGAAGTCACCATGCGACAATCATGACTATCATTTAAAATTACATTATTATGTGATTTTATGGATATGCATAAGATTAAATTCAAATAATAGTTCCCAGCTTGATTTAACCATTCCAGCTTCTAAAGAAATGGTCGACCTCCTTTCGGCGGGCTTTGAAAATCTTAACTGCTATCATAATTAACAAAAAAGTTTAAACCTAACGCTAGATATAAAGAAATATTATGATAACTTTGCGCCAACATAATTTGGCAAAATTGAATATTTATATAAAATATAATTCATAGATATATAAAAGTAACTATATGATAGACTACGTTAATTGATTCTAATAATTTTGTTTGTGTATATATTGCAATAGAATATATGTTATGATGTTTCTAAAGATTAAACTTACTTCGAGATTTCTCAAAGCGGGATTCACGGTAATAATTTGGATTAGCTATTGGATAATTGCTTAACGAATTTATGTCAAGCACTTCTCTGAATTAATTATGCCCTAAATGTGATGATTCGAAATGTTTTATTGAACTTTTTAACGGACTTCAAAAAAGGAAGAGGTTATCAAATATGAGGTTTACATATATACATTTATTTATGTCGGGCATCACGCCGTCATTTATATAGATAGATTTGCAAAATTATCTTTAGTTCGGAAGAAGTTTATTCTGAAATTAATAGTACCATTTAAATTTCGAAAGGATCTGACGGCCAATTACAGAATTTTTTAAGCAACGTTCGCTATCGCATATAAGTCACTAACTGTCAAAAAGGCTTATTTTTCATACATTTTTGACATTTGAAACATTAGTTGAAAATTAGTAGAATAGGGTATTTTACTTAAAAAATACGTGTCTAATATTTTTTGAAAATCTTTCAGACGGACTAATTAGATTTTTTTAGTAAAATACCCCATTGGCACTCTGGTGAAAATTCCGAAGATTGACAGTTAAATTGTATTAATATTCATCATCATCATTTCAGCCCAAAGAAGCCCACTACTGGACATAGGCCTCCCCCAAGATGGGGGGGTTTGCCATTATCGCCACGCTTGTCAGGCGGGTTGGCGATCGCAGTGTATGGTGTTGAGTTTTGCAGAGAACGCTGCTGCCTATTCTCTGGCGAGTCCCTTAGTCGCCTCTTACGACACCCACGGGAAGTGATGGGATGGTATCATTCTTTTACGGCAACCTACGGCACGGCCAACACCATACTGCCAAAAAATATTCTGACTTTTGAATAAAAATCACTACAAATAAACAAAAACAAGAACCACCGACTTCCAAAAATAGTTGTTTGTACAAAGTTATTTGTACTTTGTAGTGGTTTTTATTTGGAAGTCGGACAAGCATATTAAAAAAAAACAAAAGTTATCTATCTCATATTATAAACACAGATTTTAGTGATGATCAAAACTGAATAATAAAATAATATTATTACTACTACTTTGGAAATGTACTGTATGAACCATTAATTCGATGTTTGGCGGTTTCATTGTATTGGGATTTTTATAGTATGGCCTAAAAATATTCTTTTTTTGCTAAAAGTCTGTTTTATTCGTATACCAAATATAATAAAAAAGATGTCATAGTATATTGGTGACACCTGCTAGTGACGTAACTCATTTACACATATTATTAAATGGCGCGGATTAAAATATTTACGCATAGATTTCGAGAAACTGGAATAAAAATAAAAACACGAAGTAAACATAAAACACAATCTGTACGACTCAAAGTACGGGAACCTGAAATAATAACGATAACAATAATTATTTATTGAGTTTAGATGCCATTTCTAGCAGCAACGCTTACTGTTATTAGACTTGCAAATTCTTTTTATTGCTTTATTACAGTTACAGCACATTTTATCAGGAAAAACTGTAATTGGGAAAAAGAGTTTCTCTTTATTATTTACCAGCTGACCCTAGCCCACTTCGTTGGGTGGTGTTTTTCGGATATTGTAGCCTACGACAATCACAAATAACGTGGCTTACTATTGGTAAAAGAATTTTCAAAATCGGTTCAGTAGATCCAGACATTACCCTTTACAACCTCACAAACTTTACCTCTTCCCAACCTGCCTAGCCCAACTATATTGAAACCGGATTCAGCTGAATACCAGTGTTTTAAGTGGAGCGGCTGCCTACCAGACCTCCACAACCCATTAACTGGGTAAAACGCTACTTCTTGGCAAGACTGGAGTCAGATTTACTGGCTTCTGATAATCCGTAACGCCTGCCAAAGATCTACAAATGACAGCCGGGACCAACGGCTTAACGTGCTTTCCGAGGCACGAAGGAAACTCGGTATATTAAGATGGTCACCCAACCACAGACCAACCTTGGCAAGCGTTGCTTAACCTTGAAGATCGACCCGTGCGGCTGTTATTATTTAGCCACGAGCTCCTCATAATAGAATAGAATACTCTTTATTATGTACACCATATAATAAAAAAAAAAAGACATTATTATTATTGCTATTTATCCCTTTTCGTGTAATAGAAATTCTAAGTCATCGTCAATAAATCTGTCTAGCCTTCTCCGAAGTATAATGTCGGCTTCCGGTCTACCGACTGCAGCTCAGTACCGGTATTTTACATGGAGTGACTGCCTTTCCCCTACGTTTCTACGTTGGCAGGCCTCCCATAAGGAGGGCCGATGATCTGGTGAAGGTCGCGGGTACCCGACGCTTGGAGGAGGCCTATGTCCAGCAGTTGACGTCTTTTGGCTGATATGATGACTGCCTATCTGATCTCCACAACTCAGTTACTGAGTAACATGGGATGCCTTGGCAAGTCTCTAACTAAATCATCATCATCTTGATTCAGCTTAAAGACTGCTGCTGTACTCCTTAAAAAATTGCAACAAATCCTGTTCTAGCCCTTTCCATATCCAGAGCATTCCAACCTCACGTGCGCAACTCCAAGACCAAACAATGTGCCCCGCAAGTTTTAATACCATTTCCTTCTTCTTTATTTCTCTTAGCTTGACTATGGTGATCAAATGGAGTAGCAGGCAACCCTATGGATGCATGAAAGGAACTTTCCGAAGTGAGGTATTTACTAAGTCAATCACCATACGTTCGTATTATACGTATTACCTAGGGTAATCGTTTGCACACTAAATCACCATCATTATCATATCAGCCGAAAGACGTCCACTACTGGACATAAGACTCACCTAAGTGTCATCACAACTAGTCTTGTGCGTCTCCACGATAAATACAAATTCCTTTATTTCAAATAGACCACTTTTGAATGGGTATAATTTAGACGGTCACCAAAAATGGATCAATGGTCACCAAATGGTTGATGGATCAATGGTCACCAAATTCTATCCAACTCAACTGTGATTGCCATAAAATGTAGGCTTGGGGTTACAAACTGGATAAAATAGGTTAGGTTAGGTTAGAATTGTGACCAACCGCGCGCGAGCCGAGCGAGTGAAGCGAGCGGTGCCGCGGCAGCGGCCGGCGAGCGCTACTTCTCGAATATTATTTGGTGACCATTTATCCGTTTTGGTAACCGTTTAGAACTTTTTTGGTAGTAAAATAGGTACTTTTTTGGGCGGTGTTTAAACACAAGCCCTTTTGAATTATCAGTGAGTCAAATAGACAAAGCTAGTTCTGACGCGCTAGCGATAACAACAAAAAGCTGTTCTGCAGCAAAACACACTCTGATTGGCTAAATCCGTTTTCCACGATTCCAACCCAATTCTTTATTTAATTCTCTTATAACTTGTTTATTTAGCAAATCAGTACAGCCCAAACAATTACCTTATACTGATGCGGCGGTAATCGTCGACCTCGAAGCTAACCTTGGTCGGCTGAACTCGTCGTGTGCCGAAATGATCCCGAAATAGTTTTGTCCCCACTCGTAATGAGCGAAGATGGCCGATTGCCAATATAATAGTATTATCAGTTCGGTGGCAGTACAAACACGGATGGCGGTGGAAAAGAAAAAACAGTGATTTTTTTTTCAGAATTTTCTTCGATACCAAAATTAGTGGATGAACGATTTAATCAAAACGACTATTTTACCTAATTTAGATAAATTGATTTAAGTAATTTTGAAGTAAACTTTAATAATGACCCTGAAAGTAATGATCCCATTAATAAAATCGTTTCATTTATGGAAAGGCAAGGCTTACTTAGCTACTAAGCGTCGAAGGGTACTTCTAATTCCAAAAAATACACTCTGTGGAAGCGAAGCCGTGGGAAAAAGCTGCTACAGTATTTAGATTACTATTTCTTTAAATCTTGTGTCATATCGTTTTACCTGCACATGAAACTGGAAAATCGTAAATACCACGATAAATCCACACTGGTAACACTGATAAAAAATTCTGCAAAACATTTTCACGTCCTCGGTGCTTCATTTAACTAAACGCAAATATGTTTTCATTATTCACGAGTTGATTCTGCATTAGTAAATACGATTATGTTATACTTGTTACCCGCGCAACTTCGTTTGCGTCGCAATTTTCTTTACTGCTCCGCTACTTTTGGTCTTAGCGTGATGATATATAGCCTATAGCCTTCCTCGATAAATGGGCTATCTAACACTGGAATAAATTCAAATCGGAGCAGTAGTTCCTGAGTTTAGCGCGTTCAAGTAAACAAACAAACTCTTCAGCTTTATATATTAGTATAGATATAGATGTAGTTAAATAATAATTACTAATATGCAGCTTTGGTTGAATCCATGGTCTGGAGCGACAGGGCATGGGAAGCAGCCACCTCCTTCTGCGAAACAGGAATGAAATCAAAGGAGGACGAGAAGCGCGAGGGAGAGGCAAAGCCAGGCTACAGAAGAAAACGCCTTGGGCGTCAAGAGAGATTCTCGGCCAGCATAGGCGCGCGCCTGCGGACTGCAAGCGATGGGTGGCTTACCGATAAAGACCAGGGCCTGCAGTCTCGACATAGATTAGTCGTTAAGTCTTAACGCGGGTGGCATTAAAGACTTAACGACCAAATTCGGTCGCTACGCGGTACACAGTAAATTGCGAACGCGATTCACGGATCATACCATTAATTTTGACCGTGGCTTGCGTTCGAGATTGACTGTGTCCGGGTCTAGGCGAGACTTCCCGCCCAGACCTGGGTCGACAGCGCGTTGTGTTCCACGCGCGTCTCAAAGAGATGTCAGCATAATTGACAGGTCCCGCTAGGGGCAGTGCCTGCCAGGATTGCGAATTGGTCGAAAACGTTACCGCGGCTCTGGAACGCAAAAAGCATTTGAAGGAACACGGATGGGTTGGAAATTTGACACTCCTTCCGCTCCGCCCAGAGCGGGAGGAGTCATTTGTTGATTACCCATACAAAAATAAAATATTTTAATATTGTCTTTCAAATTCGTGTAGGTAGTTTGTTTGGTGACATCAGACTATATTACAATTATATTCACTTGACCTGGCGCAATAGTCTTCATTGGACAGATGGAAATTATAAACAAGAATGATTACGAACATAACCTACTTGGACTACCTACATATCGTATAATTTAGAATAATGAACAATTATAATTTTGTAAATGGTTGGCATAAATGAAAAAAACCGGCCAAGTGCGAGTCGCACTCGCACACGAAGGGTTCCGTACCTTAATTTTTATTATTTGTTGTTGTAGTGACAATAGAAATACACAATCTGTGAAAATTTCAACCTATTACGGTTCTTGAGATACAGCCCGCTGACAGACAGATGGACGGACGGACGGACGGACGGACAGCGGAGGCTTAGTAATAGGGTTCCGTTGGTTACCCTTCGGGTACGAAACCCTAAAAAGGTACTGATCGAGAAATATTTATTTAAAAAACATTTCTTACTTAGATCCTTTATTGCTTGACTTCTTAAAAAAATGAACAAAAGGCTCAATAGTTTTTTCTTTTCATTTCTTCATAAATAGTTAACACTTTGGTAACAGGGGAAATGATAAACAAACCTTAATTTAAGACGGTGGGCATATTTAATGACTTAAAATATTATTTTCCCCCGAGTCTATCCCACAGGATCCATACTGCATAATATTAACTGAGATAACTCAGAGGCCCTAGCGTTATAACTCTTTTTTCTGACAATGTAAAAAAGTTATAACACACACCAATATGAATGAATTGAAAGTAATATTATATATAAGGCCTAATAACACTCGAAATTA
Source organism: Lacanobia oleracea (assembly GCA_950371165.1). Classification (NCBI taxonomy): domain Eukaryota; kingdom Metazoa; phylum Arthropoda; class Insecta; order Lepidoptera; family Noctuidae; genus Lacanobia; species Lacanobia oleracea. The sequence continues at coordinate 9,231,333 of OX493408.1, forward strand.
GCGGAATGTGTGACAGATAATATGGCTAGAAACGATGTAAAATTATTGAAATAGTAAAAGAAGATATGGAAGAAAATACATGAAATAGTAATGGCAGTTATCAGGGATCAAATTTAGACGAGCTCGTGGCTAGATAATAACTTCTGCACAGGTCGATCTTATGGGTGACCATCTTAACATACCGAGTTTTCTCCGTGCCTCGGAAAGCACGTTAAGCTGTTGGTCCCAGCTGTCATTTGTAGATCTTTGGCAGTCGTTACGGATAGTCAGAAGCCAGTAAATATGACTCCAGACTTGCCATAAAGTACTTACCGTGTTACCCAGTTGTGGAGGTCTGGTAGGCAGCCGCTCCTCGTAAAATACTGGTATTCAGCTAAATCCGGCTTGTCTAGAAACCGACCCCGATATAGTTGGGAAAAGGCTAGGCAGATGATGAATAATATTTGAAATTAATGATGACTTTCGGCTGATTCTAACAATGTAGGTAAAATTAATTTGTATCTATTCCACCTAACAATCTGGAGAGGTACGAGTATGTGGCATTGTGCCGTAAAAATAAAATACGTAATAATAGGGCAATGATTTAAAATCTTTACGATATTTTGTCATTTGACTATATCTCGGCTAAATAATAACAGCCGCATGGGTCGATATTCGAGGTTAAACTTGGCTAAATAATATCAGCCGCACAGATCGATATTCGAGGTTAAGCAGCGCTCGTCAAGGTCAGATTTGGAGGGGTGACCGTCAATTACATACCACGATGTCACAAAGCACGTGAAACCGTTGGTCTCAGCTGTCATTTGGAACAATAGTTACAGCTTGCCATAAGCCTGAAAATCTGACAACAGTTTTGCCAAGGGCTATCGTTAAAGGTACCTACTCAGTTAGTGGATTGCGGAGGTCGGGTAGTCGCTTCGTGATAAATACAAGTAGAATTGGATAAGGCTAGGCAAATTAATTTTGTCATTTGCGACCATGGTCGCGAGAAACATGATATTCTAGGTTATCACAAATCTTTGAGCAATTTGTTACTACGGCCATGAGTGAAATGAAGGTTAATTAAGGTTGGCAATATTAAATCGTTCTTAGTTTTTCAATTGTTTACCGGACTTTTATAGATTTTTCTTGTATTCTTGAAGATTTTTATTATTCCATAAGCGATTTTCTTCAAAATGGGGACCACAGACGTTGGAAAAAGGCTAACAGGCTTTAATCAGATCGGCTGGGTCACGACATGTCAGCTTCTTGCATTGTGACCGCTGAGCAATAATCTTCACAAAGTTAGTGTCTAAAGATGAACAGCGCCACCGAGGGGTGAGGTGACCTAAACGCTTACTGCACGGGCTGGTTCGAGGAGGCTCGGGAGAAACATGCCTGGAAGAATTTGGGGGAATCTTTCCCCAGCAGTGGAAAGTTTAGGCTAAATTAAACCGTAAATCTTCCTTTTGCTTATGCCGTAGTCGAGTAAAAGCAAAAAGCGATTTTGGACTTTCCGCTGCTACCTTGAACGTACAATTCTGATACAGTTTTTACTAATAGAAAGAGTGATAACAAGAAAGGTTTATGAATATAATTTGCACCCGTGCGGTGACAGGTTTGGTTGCTAGTTCATGATCAAGAGACAATAGCTTAGGAATGAGTGAAAACTGAGACAAAGACGGAATTGCACAATTTAATTCCGCTAAGCCCGTTTTGTCCGTAAGTTACATCATCGGACCACAAGACGAACGGCGATGCGCCACCGGTACATGGTGGACATCCCACCCACACGCACAAAACGTTTTGGAAACACATTCATAATGCGTACAGCTAAGGAGTGGAATTCCCTGCCGGAGTCTGTGTTTCCTGATAGCTACAACCTGGGAGTCTTTAAGTCAAGAGTGAATAAGTTACTTCTAGGCAAGCGTGCTCCATCTTCGACCACATCATCGCTTACCAACAGGTGAGATAGTGGTCAAACGTGTGCCTATGAATGGTAAAAACAAAAACTGGCACTTGTGCGAGTCGGACTCTCAGACGAAGGGTTCCGGTATCATAAACCGAAACATCATCTGCCTAGCCTTTTCCCAACTATATTGGGGTCGGCTTCCAGTCAAACCGGATTCAGCTGAATACCAGTGTTTTACGTGGAGCGGCTGCCTACCAGACCTCCACAACCCATTAACTGGGTAACACGGTACTTCATGGCAAGACTGGAGTCAGATTTACTGGCTTCTGACAATCCGTAACGACTGCCAAAGATCTACAAATGACAGCCGGGACCAACGGCTTAACGTGCTTTCCGAGGCACGGAGGAAACTCGTTATGTTAAGATGGTCACCCACCCATCCACAGACCAACCTTGGCAAGCGTTGCTTAACCTTTAAGATCGACCCGTGCGGCTGTTATTATTTAGCCACGAGCTCCTCCTAGTATCATAAACCGAAACAAAACACATTTTTCTTGTATTTCATTTTTATTATTTGTTGTTATAGCGGCTATAGAAATACTTACTCTGTGAAAATTTCAACTGTCTACCTATCACGGTTTTTGAGATACAGCCACGAACGCCACCGTCGCCGTTCATCAATTGACAGCGGTGGTTTAGTAATAGAGTTCCGTTGGTTAGTTTTTTTGTGCACGGAGCCCTAAGAAGACGTTCTGAAATGCTGAACTTTTTCAAAAATATTACGTTTCATAATAACAGCTGTACATCGATACAGTCCGATCACATTTATTTTACCTTCGACAGCGCCACATTGATTTTGACAGCGAAACATCGAAAAAACAAATCACAGGTAAATTAGCTATGAACAGACTCTAAGAGCAAGTAACTAACGTAACAAAATTACACGACAACATTCCATACTCCTCTTCCAAACATTTTCACAAAAATTACATAAACTTTCAAGTTCAAACGACGGAGGCGCTAGTAAAATTTTAATTGGGACGCATAAACGTACAGCAATGATATTCGTATTATATGCGGAACCGTCATATGAAATGTTTGAGTCAGTGCCAAGTTTGTGACAAAATATAAGACATCAGTGTTCTTTTGTAAGCATGTTTTGTATTTCACTGTTGATCTTGATTTCAATGTGAATGCATCAGCTGTTTTTGTGTCGCGATATTTTCGAATGAGGCGCTCTTTTGGCAATGTCCTTTACTCATGTATTTATTACCAATATTTGTTTGTTTTGTCGGAGCTATAAACCTTTGGGAAAAACAAATAGATTATAGTCTGGAATGGCTTGGAGTAATTTTCAACATTCAGGGTGCCTGCCCATTTGCGCGGAGCAAGGCAGCGGAGCGGAGAAACGGAGAAATATTAACCAATCATGTCAGTTTCTCTGCTCCAGCGTAACAGACAGGCGCTACGCGCCGCGGGCGAAGACGCGGCCGGCAGCTAGTTATACAAAAATATGAAAGTAACCCGGCCTGTATGTTACCTCTTAATGACTTATATTCACGGATTTCATTTGTCTATTTTCAGTTTTGTAATGTTGATATCATGATTGTTTTGTTCAGTGGTTTGGTTTGTTTTATTGGATTTATTTGACTTGTACAAATTTGTTTTTATTGTAATCACTCTTTTTTAAATTTAACAATTATTATTCTCAGTATTCCATTTGTGGTTATTTGACTCATATAATTATGTAAAGTGTTTACCTGCATTGTGTTGTTTATTTGTAATTACTCGCAGGGGGACGCCAGGATGCCACTCAACCGGTGGTTGCTGAAAACCAGCGCTGTGATTTCTGGGCTTGTCCAGAGTCGCGGCATACGCTGAGCAACGATCGTTTTTTGCTCGGATGCGGCGCACAACTTACTTGTTAATTTACGTTTTCGATTTTATTTTTGTACCTATTGTAAATTGTTTATTTTGTTTTTGTAAGTTAATGTCAACTTGTCAGTGACGGGCTGCGCCGGACGCCGCGGTCGCACCATAGACAATCTGTTGAACTTATGATAGTGGAACTGTATTCTGTTTGTCTGTAGTGTGAACAAAGACTTGTGCCTGGTCCTGACATAGGTAGTCCTCTAGTGACAATAGGTTATTTAGTTTTTAGTTAAGTTTTTATTTATTCCCTAATTATTTTGTGTTTTGTGCGTCGCTTTTGAGGAAATAAACGTCTTTTCTTTCTTTCTTCTTTCTTTCTTTCTGGATTCAAATGAACTAGACACACAGGTTAACCAAATCCTGAATCTATATTAAAATTTATTTATTTATTTATTCAAACTTCAAGTACAATAGTGGTACATAGGCGGACTTAATGCAACAAAGCTGAAGAGTTCGTTTGTGTGTTTCTTTGTTTGTTTACATGAACGCGCTAATCTCAGGAACTACTGGTCCGATTTGAAAAATTATTTCAGTGTTAGATAGCCCTTTTATCGAGATGTATCATCACGCTAAGACCAATAGGAGCGGAGCTGTAATGAAAATTGTGACGCCAACGAAGTTGCGCGGGTCAACTAGTTAAGTAATAGATGTGTTTCATCCCATGAGATATTTTTCATTCTTTACGCCGACAAAGCCGCTGCTAGTACCAAAAATAATCTATAGAAATATATTACTAACAATGACGGTGTTTTCTTATCCGATCATCACACATATTAAAACATACTACGCAATCAAAATTTATACCCACCATCAAAGTTCATTAAAAACATTAACACTAAGGTCACTGATTCACCGCAGCGTACCTCGATAATGGTCTAGGTCAGTCGCCACGTGTATGCGTCGAGTGCCAAGCGCGAACGCTTAATTGTCAGTGTAGTGTACACCGTACTATGAGAACTAGCTAGATGTATTTAAAGATGCGTTTGGAAACCGGAAGAGTTTGGGATTTGTTTGTTACATTCGGGTCAAGACGAGAATGTTTTTAGCAGGGGTTGGTTGGTTCATCATAATCATGATGACATCCTCAGCTGCACATAGATCTCCCCCAAAAAGAACCTAAATCTACCGGTCCTGTACGTATCGCATGTAACAGATACCCACGGCCTTCACTAAGTCATCGGTGGACCGATGACCCAGTAAGAGGCCTTTCAATGCTTTATCATCCGGTAAGCTGTCGCCACTCTAGAAACTTTCGGGCCCATCGACTTTGGTTGTTTGATTGAGGGCTTATTGCTAATTTTTATCATCAGATTTACAATTAGATACCATAGTATTACACTATAGGCAAGGCACTGCATGGAGGTGTAAAAGTTTATTTCGATAGGCCGAAGAGTAGTTGGTGTTTGATCACCAGATTTCACGAATTGTAAAAGAACACATTTTTTTTGACGATTGAATTGATTTTTTATTATAATCGAAACCATTTCGAATCATTGGCTTTTTTGTAGTGGTCGCACATGCTACTGCTGACCGTACGATCATAATTATGATTTCCAGGTCAGCCAGCGCGATTGGGAAATTATCGTGATTATCTCTCTGGAACTTCAGAACCACATCCCCCGACATCGGACATCTAGACGCACTGCAACTTACCATCCCTACCTAGTTTCTATTCCATCAATTTGCATTAAGCGTTTCTGGTTTCTGTCTTTATAATGCGCACAGCAAAAGAGTGGAACTCTCTGCCTGTGTCTGTGTTTCCGAACGCTTACAACCCTAATCTTTTCGAAACTAGAGAGTAGAGGCTTCTTCTGGGTAAGCTCGTATCATCGTAGACTTTGTCTCTGTCATCTCTGACCTCGACTAGATTCAAGAGTAAACCCATAAAAAAAAGAAACTTAGCAAATAGTAAGCAATCTGGTGTCTGAATATTCACCTCCACTAGGTGCTTACAACATAGTGCTTAAATCTGGGTACACTAAAGGTACACATTTGCATAACCCTGCGGTCAAGACAAGCGTAATTTTACTTATCAGCACACAAAACGCCAACAAAATACTAAAATGAGACAGCGTCGTTTTCTTCCTACTTCGCTTGGCCTCAGACGGTGCCAAAGCCCCTGGCATTGACACTCATACATCTCGCGTACTACTCGTACTAGTTAATTAGTACAATGTACTGTTATGTTTCCACGTTTCCAGTAGATTGGCTTGCGAGTGGGCGGCGACGATTGTAACTGTCAGTGGCGTGTGATTGTGCACTTAAGTGGGCGCTGTCACAACATGCAGTTTAATGCAGGAGTTGTGTGTTTTTGCAATACATTTAAGGCTAGGACTACGGCACAATTGATGAAGGTTGGATTGATTAGCCAAATAATTATCAATAAATCTAGCTTATTTTTACTACTGCTGGACAAAGCCCTCCTTCTTCATCTTTCATTTATATTTCATCCTTTGTTAGTACGGGTCAGTCTTATCGTTAGCAGTCGAGCCCGTTCTGCCATCTTCATCTTCGTTTGCTACGATGTGGTCTGTTTGACACAATAGGACTCTTCGGTCGTTCTTTTTTCTCATTTCACTTTTGACGTGCGGCAGACATGACCAGACCAATCCCACTTAAAATTAGCAGCCTTATGGGCAACTAGGTATTGGGCATTCTGGGAAATGGACTTTTTGCAACAGTTGGACATTTTGAAATTTGATAATTCTGGACCTAGACGGTTTTTTCGCCCATGTATTTTTACCAGATTTTTTAAATGGGCAGCTATAAAGCTTTCCTTTTCTTGTTTTATAATAGGTACTGGGGGTTATTCTACAAAAATGCACGAGCAACTCACTTTTATCACAAACCCGTGTAAAACGAATACTGCCTCAGACAGCCATGATAATATATATGATGGTCGTACAAATTCCCGAGCAGTCATAAAGAAAACTCGAATATCTTCGAGGTAACTATTTCACGGTGCATGTTACAGATATCGACACTATGAGGTTACCTGACAATAAACTAGTCTGTGAAGCACAGACAGAAAATACTACACTATATTTTATTTGTTGCTGTTTTATGGCATTCCTATGTACAAGTTTAAGAACGAAAGTGATAAGATGGTATTAATAATTGGTAGAGTTTAATTAAGCCTAATAAAGAATTAAGAGAAAAAACAAGTTTATTTTTTGTCCGAGAACACTCGCCGTTACAAACCTGCAAAAGTTGCAACTACTTAACCAAACTTGCAAAAAAATTAAGAGCTACATACATCGCCAAGGTGGGTCACTAGGCAAAACGAATCGAAAATAAGATCAGGTTATTAAATCTTATTCCAGTTCTTTTAACATAACATCTACATTCCCCGCAAGATACGATGGCGTTTTGGCTAAATCAGAAAATTAAGCCAGTTCTTTAAATCCCATCTAATAGCATATTGCCATCAATCGTATACACATCAAGGATCTAGGCTGTTACTGAGGAATTCCTAATGGAAAATTTCTACAACACTTTTGCTCTACCTAGCAATTAAACGCTGATCCGTATTGAGCTGCTGTAGCGCTTGCATTTGACACATAAGACGAGTTATTTATTTATAATGTGTATCTACTAATACCTCCCATAATACATAATTATACTGTGAGGAGATTTAGAATGTTCTACATGAATATAAATATCCACATAAATAATCATTGAGGCGATAAGTGACACCCACAATAAATATTATGTATCAACACCTATATATAAATGAAGAACGAACTATAGTACGTACATTTCCACGTACTATAAACATTTCATATCTACCTACTAGCTTCTGCGGACGGATTTACCCGGGTGAATGTCGGAAGTTATACCAAGGAAACATATTCACGGGATAAAAAGTAACCTGTGTGCTATTGCAGACTATAATCTATCTTTGTGCCAAATTTCCGCCAAATCCATCTAGTCTTTCCGGCGTTATTGACTAACAAACATCCATCCATCTATACATTCACATTTAACTCTATGCTAGTAGTAATCTACCAATGTATGTTCATATACGTTTGGGGATAAGCGCCAAATGACGACAAACTCTCCGGATGTCACAGAGAATACATGCAACGTATTTTGTATTAAATTGTTTGTATTATTGTACGCGCGCGACTTGCCCTGCTTTGCACGAGAGCTATTTACTGACGTGGTCTCATATACAAATTCAGTGAACTTTATAATAGTAAGATATAACAATGCGTTTCCAACAAAGATTTACGAGGATGCGTAGCGAGGGATGTGTTACCTAGCCTCGCTCTGCGCAAGCGATTCCTCGCACATCTCTGGTGAAAACGCAGCCTAAGACACATGTCTCACCGCTGGCGAGGAACCAAGTAGCTATCGGCTATTTTCTCGCTGAGGAAAGGAACAAAAAATATAGATTTCGTTTGAGACGCATACTTTCATAGTCAATAGCTGGCTGTTCACACTGCCGGCGAGCGGCTTTTACCTCTAGTTGATCGCAGCGACAAGAGCTATCAAAGATTGTACTCGCTCAGCGACACTTGCTCGGCGATGTTCGCTTGGCGGTCAGAACTCACCAAATAGCGGTAATTTCTACCTATAGTGCGTGCCGATTATGTTAAAGCTTCCGGTATCATCATCATTATCATCATTTCAGCTAAAAGATGCAGGCCTCTTCCAAATGTCGCGAGTGGTCCTAAGTGTCTTGCGTCCAGTGAATTTCCGCGGCTTTCACCAGGTCATCAGTCCACCTTATTGGGCCTAACAACGCTTAATCTACTGGTACGCGGTCGCCACTCCAGACCCTCTCGACGCCATTCAATATCTGTTCTGCAAACAATGTGCTCTGCCCACTGCCACTATGTTTGGCGATTTTTAGGGCTATGTCGTTAACCTTGGTTTTTCTACGGATATCTTCATTCGTGATTTCATCACACAAGGAAATTTCGAGTAAAGCGCTTAAGCGATAAGGGCACCCATTGTGTCTCCCTATGTAATGTTTCTCATCTATATTTTCTGTAACTTATGTGGTGTACAAAATAAAGAGTATTCTCTTCTATTCTATTCATAGACGCTTCCAGTATACATTTTCTAAATTTTGGTGAAACTGCATAAAAACTCAATAAGTAGTTTCGAAGAAATTAGCGGCCCACAGACGGATACGAGAAACGACATTCTGAGCCTTAACAATTAAGAAAATGTGAACAAATAGTCAAAATAAACTAAGTGTCTAGAATTATTAGTCTTTTAGCAATTTCTGAAAGCGTAAAGAGGAGTCTACCGTTTTAGTAAATTACTTACAAATTCATGGCATATTGCTGTTAAGCAACTTCTATTTTACTTGCTAAACGGCTAAGCGTCTCTTTGTCAATTAGCAAAACAGTCTTCCAAATTTTGTGTAATTAGCTCAAAAACGAGGTAGACATAATTTTAAATGCCTGCTATAAATCTCAATCTTTTGTTTGTACATCCGGGTAAGCTATTAACACTACGTCATGTATGTTAGCAAATTATGGTGCAGTAATAAAGATCGTGCTAAAAAAATGCGACGACGCTGAACTGGGGCCCTCGACGCCTTTAAACTGTCATAATTCTTGTGTAGGAGAGGGACACTCTGCCAGGGTTACGGAATTTGTTCGAAAGAGCCACCGCGGCCCTGGGACGCAAAGGTCATGATGGGTTTTAGTCAATATTGTCTGACACTCCATACCGCTCCGCCCAGAGCGGGAAGGAGCCATCTATCTATCTAATAAAAGGAGACTGACCCTTTCCCTTTTTCATAACGGAATCATGATACTATATTACAGGAGCTTGATGTGGTGATGTTGCTGGACTTAGGTCATCTGGACCTATTTCCAGCAGTAAGCGTCTTTCATACTCCACTTTTTAGGCAGTCGTGTAAAAAGGATACTACGGTCCTTTATACACGACTGCCTAAAAAAGGAGTATGTAAGAGTATATGTTTTTTCCTTGTTTGCTTTTCCCGAAAGTCTAAGTCTGCCAAGCGAATTATTACCTCAAAGAATACCTAGTTCGAGTTTAAAGCCAGGATTAAAAATATAACATGAGAGAAGCAGGTGCAATGTGCCAACGTCCTGTCAGCGGCCATTTTGCAATAAACGGCGGGAACTGGGTAGCGCCTTTAGATGATAGCATGTTACCACTGCACTGTTATAATTTTAAATTTTGTTTGGTAGTAGAATTTAGCTTATTAAAGTGAAGTTGGGTAGGCCAGATTTACAGGACGCTCGAGGACAGATAGGTCAGGATGATCACGTGGTGGATTCCTGAAGATAGACATTGTAAACGAGGCAGGCCTACAAACCCCCGGCTTGACAATTTGGACTCATTCCTGACGAATTGGCGTTAAAGATAAAAATATTGGCAATATAGTTATAATGTTAAAATAAAACTTAAGGTAAAGTAAAAAAGAAGACAGAAGGTAAAGTAAACTGAAAAATATGAGAAAGGGCTTTTATCAGCAGTGAGGCAAAATAGGATCACCACAAAAAGTTTAAATCCTGGACTAAAATAAGTCGTAATAAGTTGGCTGGAATTACGCCGTAGTATTTCCCTTTTTCCTAGTTTCTCAAGGGCATGGGGAGAAGTTGCTCCAAGATACCTGATGTCGATCTGATTTGCACGAAATTATATAGCTCAAAAACCACAAAACTGATGTCTTAACATCAGTTTTGTGGTTTTTGAGGTTGCCAGATAAGTCGTGCAACGTTTTCGTGCTTCCAGAGACAGGAGTATCATGAATTATAATAATAAATCACCTTGATGAGAACCTTGTGAAGACAAGAAAGATAAAAAAATCAAATATCTTGACTTGGCTCGCGAGGTTGTCGTCATGTGGGATGTGGATTCCGCAATAATTGTACCGATAGTCGTGTCGGCCAATAGCTTAATAGCCACGAGCTTCAACCAACCCCTCAGGAGGCTCTCGTTGAGCAGCTGGATCAAAGGCTTGATTCAGAAAGCGGTACTTCTGGACACGGCTCGCATTGTCAGGAGGTTCCTCTCTCTGAAGCCCTGTTCCCGGTACCGGAGGGCTACTATTTATTATATTTTTAATTATTTTTTATGAAATTTTTATAAATATAATTTATAGGAATATTAATTGAAAAAAGGAGATAATCACCTAAAACTAATTCAGTCTAAAACGTCAAAAGTAATTTAATATCTATTGAAATTAAAATGAATTTCAGACCGCAACAACTTTAATTTTAGCCAGTCCAGCATAAGCTTTCCCATTTAAATCACAAAATAGAATTGACCAAAAGGTTGGCTCTTGACAAACAGCAAAAGCAGGCTCACACACAGGGACGCATAATTACTGCGATTTCAAACAAATGACTGTCGCAAGTACGCTTGTATTCACTGTGTGTACGTGATATCTGTGTGCGTGAGTTTTTTTTCGTTGTGTGGAGTCAATCCTCTGGCCTTTTCAGTTCTATATTTAAAGTCTACCCTTAATAGTCCAAATAGTATTGATTGCTATTCAAAACCCATTACGGACTATCCACTGGCAAAATGGAGGGTTAATAAGAACCCACTTCAATTTTAAGGAGAGGTTTGTTTTTGATGAAGTTCAATAGACAATAAGGATGCTTATGAATGATTGGCGTGGGTTCAAGTTTGTTATTATGAATTTTTAATTGATGAGGTCGGAAAAGTTTTGATTCTGTTTTAGTACTGCAAAAAGCATTTGATCTCTAATGCTTTGGGTATGCAGACGATAGCCAGTGGGTGACAGTTCGAGAGTCTTGATATTATCACCAATTTATAGCCTATCGCTTTTATACCTAAAAGAGAAAGGTGCCTTGCCCGTCACCACAGTATTGGACAACAAAACGTACGACGATGTGCCACCGTTATCTACATGGTAGACATCCTACCCAAACACGACAACTTATTATTTGGCTGATTACCCGTTCCATGATGGCAAAAGTTTTGTGTTTTTTTTTTTATTTTATTTAAGACATAATAACTCCTTAATTATAGCATCGTTCATCGTCGACCACATCATCGATTATCAGGAGTGGAATTCCCTGTCGGAGTCTATGTTTCCTGATAGCTACAACCTGGGAGTCTTTAAGTCAAGAGTGAATAAGTTACTTCTAGGCAGGCGCGTTACATCTTCGACCACATCATCGCGTACCAACAGGTGAGATAGTGGTCAAAAGCGTGCCTATCAATAATAAAAAAGTTTGATTTTAGTTAGACAAAGACCAATTTCTCGATTACTCCATTTTTCAAACTCCCAAAATAAGAGCCCTCGCGCTCTTCGCGTATTTATCACTTCGCAGTTTCCAAACACACTCAGTTTATTAGTTTACTCATCGAACTACAAACAAAAGACAAGGACAGAAAGAAGTTTGACTCAATTACTTAGTTCCACCGCTATTTTATTTTAGAACTATTTTCTACGTCTTTTTGGACCAGGTGACTGTAATGTGCTTTTCGTAATGTTCCATGATTTATTTACTTTATTCTGCCATCTTTACTAAATGGAGTAGTCAAATGTGGGGAGCTTTTGCAAGTCTACTGATGGTATGAACGATCAGTTTCGATTTGCGCGCAGATAAGTGCGAGGAAAAAAGCCAACTAATGTTTTTCAAAGAAATTGTTCTCAAGGGAGATATGTTAAAAAAGAAGTATTGACACACTTGTCTGCGGTATTTTTAAGGCTGCGTACATCAAAATGCAGGTAATGCGAGCTAGCAAACATATTTAAGCTTGTAAATTGTTTTAATAATCTAATTGAAAATTAATTGAGGTAATGCTACGCGCACGGGTCCTACTTAAATCTATTTTCAGCAGTGGACATTATTCAGCTGAAATTTTAGACAATGCCATTGACATCTCGAACGCCAGAAAAAAATATTATTTTACTAAAACATCATCAATAATTCATTTCTATTATAAACAAAAAAAAAATAAAAATTATGAATCTAATAACAACATGATTTTAACATAGATTAGTAATAATTTTAGTAATGTAAGAAAGATTTCTGTCTTCAGTGATATCATGAAAATAGTTATTCATTTCATGTTCTGTGACCCAATGGGGACAGTAATATGCTTTTAGGGATGTAACGTGATTTATATTAAGAGATATGTCACAAAGTAGCTTCACATGTCCGGGCACTAAATGTGTCTTTGTATATCCTTTGTGTAATATTATGTCCTTTTCAGTGCTTTAGTATTTTTATGAAGTAAAGGAGACTTTAGTTGGTAAAGGTATATCAAATTATATAGTAGTATTTTTTGGCGTTGTGTGGGGAGCACCACACGCTCACTTGTCATCGCAAATACTCGTCTGTTAGGTCTGCAGCTGAAAAATCATTTACCTACATACATTTACATTTTTTTTTTTTTTCATTTAATTGACTCAAAAATTGTTTCCATTTGTTATGGTGCAAATACGAGTATTTGAACCTTAAAGCTGGGCAAAAATATTTTTGTCTCTAAATGGGTCTATTCGATGTCAATCATTACGAATGTATTGTTATTTTCATTTATGTCGTCACACATCATTAAAAAAAATAAAAGATTTAAACGAAAATTCATGTAACTCAACTTTTTATCAAAGTTTGGTTCCTGAGAACTTTCCACCATATTATAAATGTCTTTGCGGGATAAGAATTTAACACCAGACGGCTCTGAAAGAAAAAAAAGAAAAAGAAAAAAATAATAATTTTTTTCTCTACTTACCCTATATACCTACAAAAAAAAAATACATGAAAAATACATCCGCGGTATTCCACGGCAAATTTTGCATTGAGCGTATTACTGAACTGGTTTTCTTCAATTGTATGTATATTTCATTGCATAGAAAAGCTTAGAAGTTAAGTAAAACTCTTAAAAATTATATTCAAAAAGTCTAAATTCCTACCTATAACTGTTTAAGCGCCCATTTTATTTTTTAATATCAACGATTTCGCGAAAATGATTTTTGGCCAGCTTTAAGGTTCAAATACCCGTATGTGCACCATAGCAAATGGAAACTATTTTTGAGTTAATTAAATGAAAAAAAAAATATATAGATAAAAATAAAATAAAATGATAAAAAAAATTGTTTAGTTTGTAACGATTTTTCTTTATAGGGAAAATCGACACAATATCTGTTAAAATAATTACCATTTAATAGTAAATTGTTTTCTTAGGGTGATAGCAACTGATTTAGTCCCGAGACGGTGTTTGGCGCCCGAGTGTAGCGAGGGTGCCAATAGTTCCAAGGACTAAATATGTCTTTCACCCAAGGTAAACACTGTGCTTTTCATTACGATTACAAAGTCTTTAGTTAATAATCACGTTTAAGTTAAATCAATTTGACATCGCGTTGTAATTGACCCGCTGTATAGAAAGCCGGGGCATGGTTCAACAGAATTTTTCATCGAGTTTTTTTTTTATTAATTTGACGGCTATAAGTTGAAAACGATTCTACCTAGGGTTGAAAAGTAATACTTTCAACTCGATCCTCAGGCAACTTTAGGCCTACTTTCCGAGTGTAAGTAATGAAAAACTTATTTAAAATACCTTCTTGAAAAAAAGTACGATTAACCAAGAGAAAACTCTTCACACTTTGTATCGGCACTAAGTGGAAAATACAGGAAAATAAGATTTTCCTTCTACGCCCCTCGTTACCTTTTCATGCCAATGTTCGGTTTAAATTACATTTATTTTTATACAAAGTTTGTACATCGTACTTTTTAATTTGTTTCTGGTTGTTTTTGTGGGTTCCCTTATCTTATTTATCAGACTTCGAAAAAAACTGGTCTTGTGTTTACTTACCGAGTGAAGCTCATAGGTTCTGAAACAAAGAAACATACATTATTAGTTGGCTGATAAGTAAACTTATACAATATATACATATCTATCTTAATATATATAAATCTCGTGTCACAATGTTTGTCCTCAATGGACTCCTAAACCACTTAACCGATTATAATAAAATTCGCACACCATGTGCAGTTCGATCCAACTTGAGAGATAGGGTAGGTAGGGTAGGTAGGGTAGGTAGGGTAGGTAGGGTAGGTAGGGTAGGTAGGGTAGGTAGGGTAGGTAGGGTAGGTAGGGTAGGTAGGGTAGGTAGGGTAGGTAGGGTAGGTAGGGTAGGTAGGGTAGGTAGGGTAGGTAGGGTAGGTAGGGTAGGTAGGGTAGGTAGGGTAGGTAGGGTAGGTAGGGTAGGTAGGGTAGGTAGGGTAGGTAGGGTAGGTAGGGTAGGTAGGGTAGGTAGGGTAGGTAGGGTAGGTGGGGTAGGTGGGGTAGGTAGGGTAGGTAGGGTAGGTAGGGTAGGTAGGGTAGGTAGGGTAGGTAGGGTAGCCAGTTGACGGGAGCGAAGCCGCGCGGGTCAGCTAGTCTTAATATATATAAATCTCGTGTCACAATGTTTGTCCTCAATGGACTCCTAAACCACTTAACCGATTATAATAAAATTCGCACACCATGTGCAGTTCGATCCAACTTGAGAGATAGGATAGTTTAAATCTCAAATTATAGTCGCAATTTTAATTTATTGCTAATTATTTGTCTGTTATTATTTGACAGCGGGTAGGGTAGGTAGGGTAGGTAGGGTAGGTAGGGTAGGTAGGGTAGGTAGGGTAGGTAGGGTAGGTAGGGTAGGTAGGGTAGGTAGGGTAGGTAGGGTAGGTAGGGTAGGTAGGGTAGGTAGGGTAGGTAGGGTAGGTAGGGTAGGTAGGGTAGGTAGGGTAGGTAGGGTAGGTAGGGTAGGTAGGGTAGGTAGGGTAGGTAGGGTAGGTAGGGTAGGTAGGGTAGGTAGGGTAGGTAGGGTAGGTAGGGTAGGTAGGGTAGGTAGGGTAGGTGGGGTAGGTGGGGTAGGTAGGGTAGGTAGGGTAGGTAGGGTAGGTAGGGTAGGTAGGGTAGCCAGTTGACGGGAGCGAAGCCGCGCGGGTCAGCTAGTACTAATATATAAAGCTGAAAAATTTGTTTGTTTGTTTACTTGACGCGCTGATCTCAGGAACTTCTGGTCCGATTTGAAAAAAATATTTCAGTGTTAGATAGCCCATTTGTCGAGGAAGGCTATAGGCTATATATCATCACGCTAAGACCAATAGGAGCGGAGCATTCATGAAAAAGGTGACGCGGACATTGCATGGGTCAGCTAGTAGTCATTGCGCCTTCTGACTCAGCTGATTGGCTTAAAAGCTTGATATGATAAATGAGTTTAGCTTGAATTGATTCATTCGATGTGTGTCTCAAGCCGCTATACACCCCAACACAATAATGTGAACCTAGCTTAAGGCTTGACCTTAGTTGATTAGACATCAATGAAAATTTCTGAAGTCGGTGTTTTTGGTTTTTTTTTTCTTTCGTTTTTTGACACCGACTTCCGAAATTAAAGTTCCTTTCTTTCTTCGGAAGTTATTTTATACCTTGTAGTGTTGTTTTTTTGGAAGTTGGTTGTTTTTTTGTAAACAAGTTTTTTTTTATTTTTCACTTTTTAGTGGTACCTACCTCCGTACCTATTTACAGCGTATCAGCACGATGTTATGTTAAGAACTGGTGTAAAAACAAAAAAAAAACACGTGGTTTCAGCAATCCCGAACCATTTGCAATCATTTATTGAAGAGTTCCGTTGCCTACCTCCGAAGTTTTTCGTCAGATCTTCACCAAATGGAAATGGGACCAGTCCAGAAAAAAAATCTTTCAAGCAAAAAAAGACTCATCCAAATCGGCTGACAATTGACGAAAATATCGCTGAACAAATATTTCTGATGGATCTCATCATCAGATCTTAATTTATACTTTCCATCATCAGCTCAGCGACATAAGATAATGATTACCAGGCACAAATATCTGAATTGCGATAGAAAATTTATGAAAAACATTGTATGAGCCTATAAAATTTGAGGGTTGCCTTGGTGACAATGGGACCAATCGGGGTTCCTTTCAGATGAAACAAGAATTTTTCAAATCGGTTCATAAATGACGGAGTTATGACATAAAAAAATAAAATACAACCGAATTGAGAACCTCCTCCTTTTTTTGAAGTTGGTTTAAAATACCATAGAAACCGTTGGTACTTTATCATTATTAATACCAAACTCTGTTAGGTTTTATTCAAAATGCTAGGCCCTTTTATTGGACACACACCAAATACCTTAACCACCAATATTGGCTTATACTGACCAACATAGACCTGAATATTTTAGGCATACCAAAGAATACCCTTAGCTTTCATAAAATAAAAGTAACACAAAGGCGTAAGGAATTTGGTATGAAAAGAATTTCTTTAGTTGACCAAACAAGAAATATTTTTGGCTATAAAGGTATTAGCACAAAGAAAGACGATTTTATTTCGTGATAAAATAATCCCTAAGTTACCGTAGGTATAAGACCAAAATATCTTCTCAAATACGAGACGATACAAGAGGAATAAATACGAAATAAAGCAATTTCTTATGGGCTCCGAAGAAGAAGCCATTTTGCGAAAAAAAAAACAGTTCAGATCTGTTGAAAATTCAACTCAGCTTAGTTTAACGACAATTCATTTGTCAAATTAGGCTGCGAATCAGCATTTTTTGAACATTTATATAAATACCCCAAAAGGAGCCGACCCCAATATAATTGGGAAAAGGCTAGGCAGATGATGATGACATAAATACCACAAATCGCCCACCCGTCACCACTTTCTAGGTACAAGTCTTGTACAGGCTTCATGAAAAGTTTCTTCTGATTGCCTTGGTGTACACGGCAGTCAGAAATATTTGCAACTGGGCCTGTATCTAGTGCCTACGCCATTATGATTTCGACGTGAGACAGGGATACCTAATGCGATTTGACTTGTATAGGTCTGTCTTTTTCTCACACCGGATTATGATGGGTTTAAGTGGTCTTATATCACTTTGCAACCTACACACCCTTGGTCTAAAAATTAAAAAGGAGTAAGAGTGGAAATAATGATGAAAATATTCATCGAACTAAAAAGCATCATAACGCACTCTCATTAGAACAAGCTTCCTATTACTCTTATAACAAGCACTCACGCACAGCCGCACACTATAAATCAAAATAATTTTAATAAACCCACCATGTTGGAATTTCTACCCTCAAGCTAAAACGAGGGCAAGAGCCCATATTTCTTTCAGCAAGAAATACCTACGCTATATCCAGTGAAGTACTATGTTACGGCCTAGAAAACCATTTACTTTGAAGCGAGCGTTTCTAAAAGACATTTTTATTCTTGCACTGAATATGCGGTTTTTCTTCGCGAATAATGCGGTGGCGGGAAATTTAAAATTTTAATTTTAGACTCGGAATTAAAACTGAGGATAGGGCTGGCTGTGTAGTTTTTGAGTAGAATAAGACTACTATGGAATCTGTTTGAATATTATGTGATGGGTTTTCTCTACACACTCTTCATACACTGTTTAGTACAGGCCATCAATAAAACTACACCCTTTTCTTCTTTCTCCGGAAGGCTAGTGAAAAAAATAACGATTTTTGTTGAGAATTTAGTGTTTACAGGAAAGAGAAACAAAGTATCTTTAAAATTGCTTTACGATTGCCCGAATCCCACTAGACTGACGAACATTCGGACCGAACATCATTTACCGAAAGAACGCCAAGGAAAAGACCTGACTTTTGTTCGTCGAATTGTACATAAATGTATGTGAGTTGTACTCAACGATTTTAAGTTTTTAGTATTGGAATTTAATCTACTTAAAATGAAACTTAACATAATTATTTTCAAGCTTCATGAAAAATACAGTCTGTCCACATTCTTACATTTCGTATCATTCTCTATGACACAGCAGAAAGAGGACACACTATCTCTAATCTACTTCGTATATAAATATACCACATTATGTAGGTATTGTATATGCAGTAAACTGTTCTGTGCTACGACCTAGAAAACCATTTACTATGAAGCAAAAGATTTAAAAGGAGACATTTTTATTCTAGCCAGCGAATGCAAACTTTTTGCTGACGTTCCATACTGTAGCGAGAAAATTCACGTTTAACCACTGTATAAAAGGAGTTAGTTTATTTCTCTTGGGACACATTTTGTCATATTTTACAGACGAAGTGGGACAAGTAAACTTTGTCGTAACTTTACCGCCAAGCCCGTTCCATCATCGGACCACAAGACGAACGACGATGCGCCACCGGTACATGGTGGACATCCCACCCACACGCACAAAACGTTTCGGGAACACATTCATAATGCGTACAGCTAAGGAGTGGAATTCTCTGCCGGAGTCTGTGTTTCCCGATAGCTACAACCTGGGAGTCCTTAAGTCGAGAGTGAATAGGTTACTTCTAGGCAAGCGTGCTCCATCTTCGACCACATCATCGCTTACCATCAGGTGAGATGTGTTCAAGCGCGTGCCTATTAGTAGTAAAAAAAAACTTACCTATATTTTTTTGATGTTCATCAATTTAAAACGTGTATCATAATAAACGCAATACCTCTTAAGGAGTTAAAATTTTGACTATGGGACCAATAGGTACTGAAAATGAGGAAAAGCAATCTATTTTTAAACCTTAACCAATTGGCTTAAGACGCTATGATGATACGGAGGCACTTCTATAGCATCATCTCATCTCATCTGCCTAGCCTTTTCACAACTACATTGGGGTCGGCTTCCAGTCAAACCGGATTCAGCTGAATACCGGTGTTTTACGTGGACCGGCTGCCTACCAGACCTCCACAACCCATTAACTGGGTAACACGGTACATCTTGGCAAGACTGGAGTAAGATTTACTGGCTTCTGACAATCCGTAACGACTGCCAAAGATCTACAAATGACAGCCGGGACCAACGGCTTAACGAGCTTTCCGAGGCACGGAAGAAACTCGTTATGTTAAGATGGTCACCCATCCACAGACCAACCTAGGCAAGCGTTGCTTAACCTTCAAGATCGACCCGTGCGGCTGTTATTATTTAGCCACGAGCTCCTCTAGGCACTTCTATAGCATACACACTTGCAAATGTTTCTACCACACACACTTTCACACACACTCTCACATCCACCCTCACACACTCAACCACCTCACTGTTCAATTTCTGACATGTACACACACTCGGGAAATCCTCTCAACATTTTTTTTTGTTTTTTTGTATTATTATTGTTATTTTTAGACATATAGGTAGGTACTTGTAATTCTAGTTTTAGTTATTATTGCTATATTATTGGAAGAGCGGAGTCTCCTAACACAGGCATTATTTGCTTAAAAGGAAGCTCCAAACACTAACCACTGTTTAAACTGAAGCATTAATAAAATTATTTGTATTTGTAATTCCCATACATACATACGATTCCATACATAACTTGACCCATGTTTTTTGTTCGTGATTTCGGGGTTGGTCTCATAATAAAATATATTAGCGTTTATTCTGTTACAAGTTTTAAATAGCCGTTCACAGCTGGACATTTATGTCTGCCTCGAGCATCGCTACATCGCCCAGTTCTTTATCGGTCTACCTTGTGAGTGGCCTTTTAGCGTTGCATCTAAAGTCACCAAAATATAAGAAGTCCGATTCGACAGCTGATTAGAGAGGGATAGAAGATTGCTTTACCACTAAGTGCGAAAGAGATTTATTTTTATGTCTCTTTCATACTTACTAGTAAAGCAATGTTGTATCCTGCTTTCAAATCGCGCTTCTTAGATTTTGGTGACTTCAACGGTATGCAGTTGCCACTCCAGAATATATCAGCCCCATCGACCAACCGTGAGGAGAGTAATGTACTCTGCCCACTGAAGTTTCGATATAATCCGGGCTATGTTATTTTGTTTGATGTTATGGACTAAAAAAAAAATCTAACTAGAAAGCAAGTATGAAGTCAATTCCCAGAGATATTTACTAAGCTGACTGCTGGCTTTAAGCATGGCTCTTTTTTACCCACATAAAAAGCTTTCAATATTAAAACTGTTGTTAACTGCGCCAAATAAAAGATTTTCTATATATTTTTACACAAACAGGTCAAGTCAAGAAGATTTCTTGGAATTGCACAAGACCAAGTGCTGCAGTAAAGGCTTTTGAAAGCCATAATTACCTTTATTGTATCTGTTATGTATCTACTGCTGCTGAAATACACAGATCGGTATCGCTTTTCGTGGAACTTATGAAATTGTTGTTAAAAACAGCTACAAAATAAATAAAATACTTTTTGTTGATTAAGTCTATTTTAAAACTGTCATTACAGTTAAAGACTCTGAAAATTCAAAGAACTGTCAATTTTTTTTTGTTAAATAAAGTAATACTATAAATATGTACAGTTACCTCGAGATTTGAGGATAGCAGTAGTGATTATATCTACAAAAAAAAAAACAGTTTGTGACGGTGAAAGGTTGGTTAATAAAAATACATCACATCATACACGCAATTACGTGGGTATTTACAACATCTGTGAGTAGTTTGAGAAAGTCATGATGATTCAAAAATAAGTGCGGCCTTCACTGAATGTGGAGAGAAAATAATCTCAATGATAACCTTAAGAAAAACATTGAGGAAGAGACTCAAATTATCTATTATTTCTGTCAACTACATTTTATTTCCTCTGACTAATGATGTGGTCATTTAAATTATTTATTTTGGACAAGCAGCTGAAGGAAATAGAAAGAAAAATTTCGATAATTAATCTTTAAAAAAATACTATTATATGCATGATTTGAAGTCCTCAAAGTTGTTTTTATGAAAGGTATTGTGTTTCCGTATGAACGGCGTGATCTGAAACCAAAACCTTTGAATACATAAACCAAGCCACACTGAACATTTTTTTTTACATTATGGAATGTTTGACTCCTTCCGCTACCGCCCCGTCTACTATGCTGACATCTCCTTGAGGAGCGCGTGGATCACAACGCGCCGTGCGTCGTCGAGCCAGGCCTGGTTCTGATCGGGTAGCGAGCCACTCAGCGCTCACAAAGGGGAGCCTTGTCTATCTGCAGTAGTTGCATTGATAGGCTGACTACGTATGTTTCATTTCGAAACCAGTCTAAAAGTACATTAATAAATTGCTGAAGTTGGATCCTGTCAGTTTACACTATTAGGTTTACCACGTGGTACTAACAAGATTCCTATATTACCCAAACTGGGTACTCGGAACTTCACTCCCCACCTTTTTCCTCTGGCTCGCAAGTTTCCCAGCTAACGTTATACAGGGATTATTATCCCGTCCTTAACATCATTGTCGTTAATAAAATCTAAATTAAAATTTTAATCTTGTTACAACGGGGCGTAATATCAGTTGCGACAAAGATTCCTAAGAAATTATAATTAATTAAATCCAATCTCCCGTAACGAACCTTGCTACAATACAGAGGATCAACAGAAGTTTAATTTTGTTATATACTTTACTAAATCAACGAATATTTCTTATATAGTTGACCACTATCGCACTAGAAAAACTATAAAACTGATGTTGTAATCTTATCTGTGAGACAATCAATGTCAAAAACTTTTAAAACGTCTTGGTTCAGAATGTCCAATTCCCAAAATGTCCAACGGTTGCAAAAAGTTCAATTTCCATTTCCCAGAATGCCATTTGTTAGAATGTCCATTTCCCAAAATGTCCTTTTGTCAGAATGTCTATTTCCCAGAATGCCCATTTCCCAGAATATTTAGTTCCTAGAATAAACATTTCCCAAAAATCCAAATCAAACAATTGCTATACTACTTTGTAAATAGATTTGAAATTTTCAGTTATAAGGTGACAAATTAAGATTAAGTTTAGAATTTGAATGATCTCAAATTTTCTGATGTTGAGGAACTAGAGGGTGGTATAGTTAATCGAAAATGAAGATAATATAAACGTTGTTTGTTTATATGATAAATAATGTACATTTAAAACATAAAAAAAAATAGAATTGTTGGACCATCAAAATATCTAGTTCAGTTACTGATTGATACAAGGAAGGGACAGACATTACATCTGTTAGAAGTTATAAATGTGAATGTTTGTGAGGAAGGATCGATGTTAGTTACTTTTTCACGACAGAAAACCTGAATTTTTTTTCATGAAATTTGGTACAGAGGTAGATTATAGTCTGGTCCTTGTGACATATTAGAACTAAATGAAAGACAATTTAAAGCGTATATCAAAAGCACACTTTGTAAACAAGCTTATTACAAATTAGAAGATTACATTCAGGATAAGAATGCCTGGAAGCATGCTGGTCCTGCTCCATAGGTCGGTCAATGTTGTGGACAAAATCAAACTGGTTGCTTTATGTATTAACTTTATAGATGTTCTGTTTCTTTTTGTGTCTGTATTTTTCTGTTAACTCACATACTGTTAATTAGTCATTCCAATATTTGTAAATGTGTGAGTATCATGTACCTACTTATTTAGAAAATTGATAAGTCTACCTCTGCATACCCTAGGTGCATGGTCCTCACATATTAAAAAAAAATTGTATAGATACTTACCAAATATTGTAAAAGATTTATTTGAAAAGAGTAACTATAGAGTGTCTTGTCCATTCTTCTCCATAAAAATCTATCTTTCCGAATGGAGAGTAGAGTCACTTCAGAACTTTTATATATTTGAAATGTGAATGACGTTCAAAAGTGCCGTTTAATGGCCTAATTGGAATAAACGTTTTGACTTTGACTTTGACTTTGAATAACACATAGGCTAAGCGAAGCAGGGCGAAGCCGCTGGCTGAAGCTAGTTATCTATATAATACAAAATCAGGATGGCGACCCCCAAACTAGACGTTTACCTGGACCTATCTTAAGGAATATCTTGGGAGATCTTGATGATGATGACCAATTAAGACAGTGCGTCATTACAACCGTGATAAGGAAGGAATAACTTCGTCTTCTTCTCTGTCATTAATCTTCAATATACCATACCGTGACGCTTCTAGAATCCATCCAATTATGTCTGTGATCAGTACAGCTAGTTAATTATTCATCGGCCCCTTATATCTTGAGCCTTCAAAATTTATTTGCGACAAATTGCTTTGGGGTGCGCCATTTTATATTGGACGACATGGATACGATTCGACCCGCCAAGTTTGCGAGATTATCAGTAAAAACGCGGTCGTAAAAAGTTTTAGGGCTGTATCTGAAGTAAGAAAAGGTAATTAATTTTTATTGTGCTTTTATTTTAATTTAGGAACCACCAAATTAAAATAAAAGCTTTTATGGGTATTGAAAGGCCCTCGGGCCTTTAAAAGTTCTCGAACTTTTAAAGATTTTATAATGAATTTTGCGAAACTGAAAATTACTTTTTTGACGTGATAACGTCTTATAAATCGATGAACGCCGGCGTGCCGAGCGTGCAAGCGAAAGTACGGAACAAGCGATAGAGAGACACGACCAGCCTAAGCATTCGGCTTGTTTGAGACTTCAATTGTTCTTATGACGTTATCACGTAAAATTATCGTCCGTAAACCGACTTTACGAGACAGACATTTCTTTTTTTTTTAATTTTAACTAAAGTTATAAGAGTTCGTTAATAACTAAATATGAATTCAGTGACCTAATGCTGCGGATAATTAAAAAATAACACATCAGGTTCCATTGTAGATATTCCGAAATTTTGACAGCAGTCGCCCCGCAAAATATAAAATATTGTTATTGGGAAGCAATAAATACATTATCTTATCCTATAAATTAAGAATAATAAACGACCTTTATTTGAAACCAGAAACAAGTATTTTGATGAGAAAATAAAAAGTTTTATGAACAAACCACAGACACACACTGGCTTAGTTTCGTGAATTATTAGCTCACTCCTACCAGAGAAGAGACCTGAGTGGCCCAGCAGTGGGAATAGTTGATTGATGCCTATCATCATTTTCCTCCCATTATCCCATGTTATTTGGGGTCGGCGCAACACGTATTTTTCTTCCATTCTGTGCCGTCAGCCGTCACGCTATCACTAACTCCCTTTTCTTTCGTATCACTCCTCACACAATCCATGCTACTAGTCTTTGGCCTTCCTCTTCCTCGCTATGCATCCACATTTATATTCATAACTCTTGCAGTTACATGCGCTTCATCTCTCCTCTTCACGTGAACATTCCAAGACAAACGGTTTCCTTTTAACTCTTCTATCACTGGCGCCACTTTTAAACTATCTGTAATTTACTCATTCCTCACTATATCCAGTCTCGTTACTCTAGACATCCGTCTCAAAATTCTCATCTCCACTACATGCAATCTTTTGAGTGCTGCTTATAGTACGCTAAATTTTTGTCCTCAAGGATGTTGTTGGACCATTCGATTAACAAATTATGTTAGACCGTAAAATAGGCAATTGTTTGTATTCTAACTTAATTAGTTTCAATAGATTATCCTTTTTTTTCAAAATTTATGTTGTAATAGTGAGTTTCAGTGCTTATTAAATTATGTTTGGTAACATTGAAGTATGCATTGTCCATATTAGATGCGCCATTGATTTGCTAACTTTGATTGATTTGATCATCGATGTTGAGGAGCTCGTGGCTAAATAATAACAGCCGCACGGGTCGATCTTAAAGGTTAAGCAACGCTTGCCAAGGTTGGTCTGTGGATGGGTGACCATCTTGACATACCGAGTTTCCTCCGTGCCTCGGAAAGCACGTTAAGTCGTTGGTCCCGGTTGTCATTTGTAGATCTTTGGCAGTCGTTACGGATAGTCAGAAGCCAGTAAATCTGACTCCAGTCTTGCCGAGAAGTACCGTGTTACCCAGTTAATGGGTTGTGGAGGTCTGGTAGGCAGCCGCTCCACGTGAAACACTGTATTCAGCTGAATCCGGTTTGACTGGAAGCCGACCCCAATATAGTTGGGAAAAGGCTAGGCAGATGATGATCATCGATGTGCATATTACCATATTATTTTACGATTTACCTACTAACTAAGGCTGTTATGGTGTATTGTTGGACATTCCTAACAAACAATATCTATACTTCTATTAATACTATAAAGCTAAAAAGTTTGTTTATTGACCGCGCTAATCTCAGGAGGATTGTTTCAATGCTTCGAGGTAATGGGGTCCGTTTCTACTGCGATGTTTTTTTTTTAATCAAGCAAATATTTTAAACTTTAGGAGGGTTGAGGTAAGCTCATATTTGTAAAAAAAAATATTTTTTAATTAACGCATTATCCTGAACGTGCTCAGCCACAAGCTGGACAGCCCCCTTCTGGGGCACTGGGTGCCAAGTTCAAGCACAAGTGCGTGTGCCCGGGGCCCCAGAGGGCGGCAAATACTTTTTTTTTAATTTATTTACCTAACGTAGTTTTTAAGTCTTTCTACTAATAATATTATGGACCAAGAATGTCTGAAATAAAAACATTTTTTTTTATTGTGGAAAACAGCTAAAACAAACAGCCGGTCTATTCTGTCGACATTTCACCGTGTTCACTTGGGTGGAGTTAACGATAAGTGTTCCATCTTGTTTGTATGGTTTGACAGCTCACTTCATGAGCACTTCACCCAAGCCTTCACTTCGACATGTTTATAGAATCGACCGGCAGGTTTAGATCAATCAAATAAGACTGTCAGCCAACTACAAGTCTCTATTTATAAAATACAAAAAAGGTAAGTAATTTCTATGGACATTTACACCAAGTTACTCAGTAACTAATACCTGCTGACTTACTATGACATCTTAAAACGATTATGTATATGGAGTGGGAGGGAGACAGAGTTATACAAGATACATAACACCATCCCTTTTTCTCAGCTTAATCATCATCGCTCTGCACTACAAAGTTGCTCGCACTGCAAAACGAACACTATAACTAAACTATCAATGTTGAACAGCTGTGACCTGGAACCTCTCACCTGGCTTCACACACTAGTTGTGAAAGGATCCGTATCTACTTTGCCGCCATCGATATCGCCCTTCACATGACTCATACATATGACAGATACCAACTTGATGCCCTTGAGTCAATTGAAAAACGAGCCAAGAGGATCATCGGCAATGAGAGGCTTGTCGCGACGAAGCTCCAAAGTCTGGAACATCGACGACGAGTTGCTAGCCTGTCGGTTTTCTACCGGTTGCATTTTGGGGAATGTGCGTCGGAATTGCATAATTTAATTCCGCCAAGCCCGTTCCATCATTGGACCACAAGACGAACGGCGATGCGCCACCGGTACACGGTGGATATCCCACCCATACGCACAAAACGTTTTGGTAACACATTCATAATGCGTACAGCTAAGGAGTGGAATTCCCTGCCGGAGTCTGTGTTTCCTGATAGCTACAACCTGGGAGTCTTTAAATCAAGAGTGAATAGGTTATTTCTAGGCAAGCGTGCTCCATCTTCGACCACATCATCACTTACCATCAGGTGAGATAGTGGTCAAACGCGTGCCTATGTTTAGTAAAAAAAAAAAAAAAAAAAATACATCGTTTCTTCAGCAATCCTCTATTTTATGACCATCCACATTCATACTTATCTTACTTATCATCACAGTTATTTCATATTTTTCAAATTATTATTCATCTTTACTCAATTTCCCTATAAGCCAGATTATACAACACTATCTAGATTTTACCGGTACACCTTTATGGGAATCAGAGCCTGAAATTGCATGCAATATTCGCCCATGAGGGCTTCGGTGCATCGAACAAAATAAATTGACTTCCCGATTGTTTATTTCAGAAAACAATCAAGTCAATTTAAACTGTGAAAGCTTTTTGAATTTTATTAATGGGTAGCAAAAAATAACGTGCGTGTGAAAGTAGTATCTTACGTAGACCCGATATTATTGCTTTAATATTGCATTATTTTTTATTCTTCAGTAGTCGTGATGTTTTTAAGTTTATGTAAACTAGCTTTCGCCCGCGACTTCGTACGCGCATATCCCGTTTTTTCCTGTTCTCGTAATATCTCGTGTCTGCGTCGTAAGTTATTGAAGGCCGAAGGTCACAACAATCGGTTTTTCGCGATTAGCTCGGTTTCTATAGCTCCAATGAAAAAAAACGCTCAATAATTTTGGTCGGAAGTGTTAGCTTTTGATCAAAATTATAGTGTTCTTTTTATGCGCTCAACCGCTTTTGTAACACTACAACGTACATACTCATGAAACAATTTTTTTTTTACTTGAGTGTATTTACATTATATACATAATATTGTTTTAACTGTAAAAGATTTCTCACATTAAAGTTTTCTTTTAGTTCTATTTCGTATTAGTTTATACATTCAGTCAAAAAAGTATCGGGAATGGATGATTTGTTTATGGTTCCAAATTCAAATTTTTGTTTTTTTGTAGTTGTTAGATTGGCACAACTGTTTTCCATTTTGGCGCGGAGTTTGAGTTGCATCTGTTATTTATATTAAATACAGTGCTGGTTTTAGTAATATCATATATAGTGTGTATTGCAAATTTCATAATGGACAAAAATATCGAACAAAGAGTTTGTCTTAAATTTTGCATCGCCAATGGAATTTCGTGTTCGGAGTCACTGAAAATGTTACAGAAGACTTACGGTGAATCGACTTTATCAAAAACTCGTGCTTATGAGTGGTTCAAAGCGTTCAAAAGCGGTCGAGATGTGATGGAAGATTTGCCTCGCTCTGGTAGGCCGTCAACGTCTGCAACTGAAGTTAACATCGCAAAAGTGAAGGAAATAGTGACTGAAAATCCCCATTCAACTCTGAGAGAGATAGCCGCCGAACTTTCTGTATCTCACGAGTCGATCCGTACCATTTTAACTAATCATTTGGGTATGAAACATGTTGCTGCTCGGCTAGTCCCAAAAGATCTGAATTTTCTCCAAAAACTCAATCGCATGAAAGTCGCTGAGGACATGCTAGAACGAGTGAGTTCGGACCCAACATTCATGAAACGCATTGTTACTGGTGACGAGACGTGGGTTTACGAGTTTGACATGCAAACTAGTCACCAAGCTTCGGAGTGGCGCCTTCCAACTGAACCGAAACCGAAAAAACCACGCCAAAGTCGATCAAAAATCAAAGTCATGTTGACTGTTTTCTTTGATTATCGCGGTGTTGTGCACTCTGAATTCTAACCGGAAGGTCTAACGGTAAATTAAGAATATTATTTGAGCGTTATGCGGCGCTTAAGAGAGCAAATTCGACGAAAAAGGCCAGATTTGTGGAAAGAAAATTCTTGGATTTTGCACCACGACAATGCGCCTTCGCACAAGGCTATCATTGTGAACGAATTTTTAACCAAACACTCAACAAATACCATCCAGCAACCACCATATTCACCAGATATGGCTCCTGCTGACTTTTTTCTTTTTCCTAAACTCAAATTACCACTTCGTGGCACCCGTTTTCAATCGATAGAAGACATAAAGGAGAATTCGCGGCGAGAACTGAACTCAATTCCGGAAACAGCGTTTAAAAAATGTTTTGATGAATGGATTATTCGTTGGCGCAAGTGTATCGTTTCTAAAGGAGCATACTTTGAAGGTGATAAAATAAATTTGGATGAATAACAGACATTTTGTGTATTATTGATCTTTTCCCGGTACTTTCTTGACAGAGTAGTATTGTAATACTAGTTATTCACTTATTGGTCTTAGTGTGATGATATATTCAAATCGGACCAGTAGTTCCTGAGCTTAGCGCGTTCAAGCAAACACATAATCAAACAAACAAACAACATTTTCAGCTTTATATATTAGTATAGATTAGTGTCTGACCGAAACTGGTTTTTCAGCCGAAACCGAAACCGAGACCGAACTTTCGGCCTTGCTCTCTGTTTTGGCCGAAACCGAAACTTATTAAAAATAACTTAAAATTACGATTATTTACTGTATTTTTAACATTTATTTGCGTATATATGTATATATCGACAGTTTAATAGTGTTTAAAAAAAATTAAAAGAAATAATAACAAAACATCAACTCTCAATTTTGGCCCTTTATAGAGGCAAAAGCTCAAGTGGCTGCAAAGAAATGGGGGATCCTAGCAAATGTGAGACGGTACTTCACGCCCGAACAGCTGCTCAAACTCTATCAAGCGCAAGATCGATCGTGTATGGAATATTGCTCTCATCTTTGGGACGGATCTGCCAGATACCAGCATGATGCCCATGAGTCAGTTGAGAAACGAACCAAGAGGATCATTGGCAATGAGAGGCTCGTCGCGACGAAGCTCCAAAGTCTTTAGCATCGACGACGAGTTGCTAGCTTGTCGGTTTTCTACCGGTTGCATTTTGGGGAATGTGCGACGGAATTGCATAATTTGATTCCGCCAAGCCCATTCCATCATCGGGCCACAATGCGCCACCCGTACATGGTGGACATCATCATGGAACACATTCATAATGCGTACAGCTAAGGAGTGGAATTCCCTGCAGGAGTCTGTGTTTCCCGATAGCTACAACCTCGGAGTCTTTAAGTCAAGAGTGAATAGGTTACTTCTAGGCAAGCGTGCTCCATCTTCGACTATATCATCGCTTACCATCAGGTGAGATGGTGGTCAAGCGCTTGACAGTTAATAGTAAACAAAAAAAATCACTAAAGTCGGATTTTTCTTTTTGTGACATTTTTAACCTGAAATAAATGAAAAAATAATTACTTATTAGAGTAATACATAATATTACATAGGTTGTGTTAACGACACGAGGAGCTCGTGGCTAGATAATAACAGCCGCACGGGTCAATCTTCAAGGTTAAGCAACGCTTGCCAAGGTTGGTCTGTGGATGGGTGATATATCTTAACATTCCGAGTTTCCTCCGCGCCTCGGAAAGCACGTTAAGCCGTTGGTCCCGGCTGTCATTTGTAGATCTTTGGCAGTCGTTGCGGATTGTCAGAAGCCAGTTAATCTGAATCCAGTCTTGCCATGAAGTACCGTGTTACCCAGTTACTGGGTTGTGGAGGTCTGGTAGGCAGCCGCTCTGCGTAAAATACTGGTATTCAGCTAAATTTGGTTTGACTGGAAACCGACCCCAATATACTTGGGAAAAGGCTAGGCAGATGATGATGATGACATTATTATTAAAAAATAATTGCCAATAGGCACAAAGCATTCAGACTTAATAAGAGAAATTTTATTGGGGTAAACAAATACAAACATATTTAAAAAATAAAAAGAAATGTGCGGTAAACGGAAAATAACGAAGCGAGATGATTGATAGGTAATTCTCGCGGGTATATCCTCCTATTCCTTCATATTCACACAAAAATACGGAAATAAAGGTCGCACTCAATTTATGATCCATACATTTTATTAATCTTTTGAATGAGAAATATTATTAAAATAAGGATATAGCACGTACTTCACCAACAGTAACATATATTAAATATGCAAGCAAATCCAAGTTACACTTAATCCAACATAACCACTGTTAATTGTCGTTTAAAAATGGAACTCAACAATTCATAATGTTTAATAATAATAAGTTTAGATAATTTAATGAGAATAAAACAATGCACCAATAAAAACAAAATAAATACTTACTTAATTACTCAATCGCAAAACCTCAATAATTCACGATTAAATGGACGGCAAGCGGCGAACTTAGCCGGGGCCGTTCTGGCGAGCTGCGAACTTTACCGAACGACACACGAAAATTCACGAACACGCGAGTTTCGGCGGGGCCGAAAGTTTCGGCTATATTGTGGCCGAAACCAAAACTAAAGCTGGAACTAGATTTTTTAGCCGAAACTGGCCGCAACCGAAATCTTTGGTGGTCACTAGTATAGATAATATAGTCCCAAGGAATCCAGGGGATATTTAAATCAAGAGTGAAAGTTTACTTCCAGGAAAGTGTTCCACCGTCGACCACTTTATTGCTTACCATCAGGTGAGATACCTAGTAGTCAAAGGTAAGCCTATATTGAAAAGTTGCTTTTAAGACAATACCATTATCCTGGATGACTCATGCAAGACGTATAAGGATTGAGTTATAGAAAGGGCTCAAACTTTATTATCCTGTTTACCAACGACAATTTAAGTATAAAGACCACCAATATTGTTTACCATTATCATAATTATTACATTTAACATGTAGTAATTAGGACTATCTGTGCCACTCCATCCATTGTCTCCATTGTTTCATTTAGGCTGTGGCCAAAATCAAACCATTCTTTGCCAAATTTTGTATCAAGGATTATCCCAAGAGCAGTGGTGGCCGAATGGCTTACGTGTCGAATGGATTCCAAAGTGGTGAAAAAATAAACCTAAATAATATTGAGAAGTTTTCCTTGGAGGCTTAAATTGTCACCCAATTTTTTTAAGGATGGGGTCTCATCAAATGTCTTCTTCCGCTCCGAGCTTACTGACAAAAACACATGCGTGTTACTCTTAATGCCTTTTGCGTAACAGAGCTGCGTTGACACTTTTGAGCAAATTCCCCGGCTTACGAACTACGTGTCGAATTGATGCCAAAGCGGTGAAGAGAAACCCTAGGTTTGGAGGCCCTTGCAGGGACTTTAAACCTACCATCATTATTTATCAAATAAAATACGTTGAGGTTTTTTTTACTTGAAATGGGTTTGCTCTTGACTCTAGTCTAGGTCAGAGACCAAGTCAACGATGGAGACGAAAGTCTGTTAGCTTCGAATCTAGTCCAACCTCAGGCAGCTGAATACCAGTTTTTCGGATTTCTGTCAACTCATCGAGAATTACAGGCGTTCTGCTATATTGTCGACAACAGAGAGCACTGTTGAATATTATTCCTCCTCTTCAATCGAAATGAAAACAGAACGAATTTAAATTTCATGTTAATTAAATGTTTTAAACATAATTTTATTCAATGGCTCCTGAGAAACATCAGGTGTTTGCTGTCGCAAACTCATTTACAAGTCTTTTTCGAGTTCGAGTTTCATTCAGAGTTCTCTGTTTCAAGTTTCTCTACATTAGCTATTCGGGGACACGTTTGTTAATCAAATGTTTGAGTGGGCAAGAATGCTTTTATTTGATTTTAAAGGTGATTTAATGTAGATTTGTGTATTAAATGTGGCTATAAGTTTGTCCTGGCTGTAATTTGATTTATCTCTTAGTGCTTTTTTAACTGCGCTCATGTGGCTTTTGTCGCAGGAATTTATTGTAGCTAAAAGGAAGTAGTCTAGCACTAAACGATATCCTTACTATTGAACCCTATGTTTTCACTTCAATTACGTAAATACAAACATTTCTTACTTGTGTGAAACGAAAAATAATTTATTTTTTGGGTCCCTACGAATGCGTAGGAATATTGGAAAGAGGTCCACTATTACTAAACTAAATAATACATTTCCGGCTTACTTATTTTTAGGGTGAATTCGAACCTTATTCAATCACAAAGATTTCGTTTTAATATAGCCGTAGGTATACCGCAAATAATATTAATAAATTGGTCAGCAAAATCAGTATCGACATTCAATATAATTTGTAGTCAGACCACGCTGCCCTGGCCACAATGAATATAATCCCAGCGCGGCCATTTGCTACAATCGCAGGAAATTAGAGATAAATAAACTTTATTAGTAAATCGGATCACGGGTAAACATATATTGTTTTGACGTTAAATTGACTGGAAATAGAAATTATGAACATGGGCGCTCAATGATACATTGAAAGCAAATTGCAATATTATCACAACGTGACATCAAAGCCATCGTGACGTGTGTATAACTGACTTTTTAGGGTTCAGTGGGTCTAAAAATGCCACTTTAGCACAATCAGAAAGCAAATCACGCTGCTCGTCACTGTCAAATTTTCCCAATCAACCTAAAACCTAATTACGATAGCGATTAAGATGAAAATTAAATTCGACAGATTGTTGTGTGATTAATATTACTATAATTTTAATATGGTTCTCCTAAAGTAACCTTTTTAGCCCCCTGAACCTCTGTATCGACAAACGTTAATAAAAACAGTCAGTCAGTCTTTCAGTCTGTCAGTCTGTCAGTCTGTCAGTCTGTCAGTCTGTCAGTCTGTCAGTCTGTCAGTCTGTCAGTCTGTCAGTCTGTCAGTCTGTCAGTCTGTCAGTCTGTCAGTCTGTCAGTCTGTCAGTCTGTCAGTCTGTCAGTCTGTCAGTCTGTCAGTCTGTCAGTCTGTCAGTCTGTCAGTCTGTCAGTCTGTCAGTCTGTCAGTCTGTCAGTCTGTCAGTCTGTCAGTCTGTCAGTCTGTCAGTCTGTCAGTCTGTCAGTCTGTCAGTCTGTCAGTCTGTCAGTCTGTCAGTCTGTCAGTCTGTCAGTCTGTCAGTCTGTCAGTCTGTCAGTCTGTCAGTCTGTCAGTCTGTCAGTCTGTCAGTCTGTCAGGCTGTCAGTCTGTCAGTCTGTCAGTCTGTCAGTCTGTCAGTCTGTCAGTCTGCCAGTCTGTCAGTCTGTCAGTCTGTCAGTCTGTCAGTCTGTCAGTCTGTCAGTCTGTCAGTCTGTCAGTCTGTCAGTCTGTCAGTCTGTCAGTCTATCAGTCTGTCAGTCTGTCAGTCTGTCAGTCTGCAAGTCTGTCAGTCTGTCAGTCTGTCAGTCTGTCAGTCTGTTAGTCTGTCAGTCTGTCCGTCTGTCGGTCTGTCGGTCTGTCAGTCTGTCGGTCTGTCAGTCTGTCAGTCTGTCAGTCTGTCGGTCTGTCAGTCTGTCAGTTTATTCGTCTGTCACAGCCGATTTTGTGAAAAATTTGTACACATCATTTTTTTCCAAATTTGAATATAAAATGCAAATTATACCAGGTTTTTACCTATGGATTACAGGCAAAATTATTAGAAGTCTATGATTGAAGTAACATATTTAAAAATTGAAATTCGTTTGAGACCCTCTGGAGGCGAGTCCGACTAGCACTTGGCCAGGTTTTGGTCGAGGGATACTGTTGAGGAAGAGGGCCTGGATTTCATTTCTAGGTCAGTTTATAATGCTATTGGGTTTTTCGTCTTATATTTCTCATTAGAAGTTCCGAGTCTGGATTGACGGCAATAAGCTTTCCTTTTATTACATGGTAGGTACTTAAAGACGTTGCGGAATTTGTTCGAAATAGTTAAAGCAGCCCTGTAACGCAAAGAGCATTAGGAGGAACACGGATGGGTTTTAATCAGCAAGATTCTGACACTCCCTTCCGCTACGCCTTGAGCGGAAGGAGTCCTTGAAATGGGTTGTACTAAAGTTGTTTCTAACACGGAAACAACCAAAGATGAGTTCCAAGTTTTCTGGGTCCAATTCTTTGCAAATTCGCTGTAACGCAATGCATTTCAAGGAAGGCACTCAAATAACAGTCAGCCTGTTTGACTAGTGAAATAAACTTTACTAACTTCGGGGAACACAGTAATGACGTAAAGTGTAAGTAATGACATAAAACAAAGTCCTCCGCCGCGTCTATCTGTCTATTCGCGATAAACTCGAAAATTACTGCATCGATATTCATTTTGTTTTCACTAATGGATATAGTGGTTCTTGAGGAAGGTTTAAATAAATATTTTTTCTTGGAAAAAATAAGGGATCCTGAAGAAAATTGCAGCGCGCGGACTAAGTGCTAGTGATATAATATAAAAAAAACCGGCCAAGTGCGAGTCGGACTCCCACACGAAGGGTTTCGTACCATAAACCTTATTTTTTATTATAGCGGCAATAGAAATACATAATCTGTGAAAATTTCAGCTCTCTAACTATTAAGGTTCTTGAGATACAGCCCGCTGACAGACAGACGGATGGACGGACGAACAGACGGACAGCGGAGGCTTATTAATGGGGTTCCCTAAAAATAAATAAATACTCCAAACAAAACAATTTTTTACGACAGAATTCGGACCGTGTATTAACATCGCAAATAATTTAAACATACTTTTGTTGTTTCAGAATAATGATGTGCAATTATTGGGTATTACATTCGGTCCATTGAACGACGTTGGCTTTGAAGTAATGTTTTACGTTATAACCTTATTATGCTCTTTCAAGCGCGGTGCTCGTATTTCCCGGGTCACATTTACCTAAATAAATAATAGATGATGTAAAGATACTGATCAGATACGTCCTTTTGAAGTGAATTTACATACGACGGTGTATATAGGTGTGAGAAGCGTTCGGGGGGGCTAAACGACACCTGCAATCTGTGAGTTAATTATGCGCAAACGGCGCATACAGCACTCTGCGTATCCAGTAAAACAAAGTATTCAGAATGCTTGCGGGGCTGCCGCGGTTCCGTAGCGCGTCAAGTATGTTTGCCGCTGCGAGGGTGGATAATTTCTACGCAATTATCCGCAAGCGTTGCGCCTCTCTAAGGCATAGAATTAGCAGCAGCTCCCACAACATGCTGAGGGCATTGATAGATCGGTAGAGCTGTCCAATACCGATAGGTGGGACTGCACACACAGGTCGTAGCTAAGTGAGTGGACTAGTTAGTGTCTTTGTTTTTGTCAAATTGTAACTTTTTTTTTTTTTCATTGTATGTGTACCTCCTAACAATAATTTAATAGGTTTTATGTATCTAATGGCTGAACAGATGATTGTGCAACTTCAATTGCTGTACAATGTCTGTTCGTATTCATGTAGGTCGGAACATTCCGCCAATCTCTGTATTTCGGTTTTTTGACTGTTTAGCAGTGCAATGAATTTTGATTTAAGGTCAATCTCATTATACCTAATTATAATTTTGTTAACCGTTAAGAAATACATAATAGTCAAACTATTCCCAACCAATACTCCTTATAACCTAAATTAACAGTGGCGAACACCGCAGTGGCGAAATCCCGCCATGACAAACTTCTCACATCCTCGATAAACTAACAGTGTTGAAAAAAAATATAACCAGGCACTATTCGCTTAAAGTACATCAACATAAGTACAACAACATCTCAAACTAATACTAACCTACCCAGAATTCAAAACCACAAACTTTACTCCAAAAACTTTTTGACTATTATTTAAGCGTCTATTTCAGACTTTTATTCAATTTCATAAATAAGCACCCACTTTTCCCTCAGAGTTCACAAGAGTAGTAAGTAGTGGTTGGAAATCGAACCGCCTTTAGTCAGCGCATAGAGCACGGAGTCGCCACAGTGGCCACTGCTAAAAACGCCTAAGCCAAAACTTTGCAAATGCTTACATCATCATCATAACAGCCGAAAGACGTCCACTGCTGGATATAGGCCTCCCCCAAAAGGGGGGCTTTGCCATAATCGCCACGCTTGGTAGGCGAGTTGGCGATCGCAGTGTATGGTGTTGCGTTTTACAGAGAACGCCGCAGCCCATTCTCTGGGGAGTCCCTTAGTCGCCACTTACGACACCCACGGGAACTGATGGGATGATATTATTCCTTTATGACACCATACGGCAAATGCAAATGCAAATGCTTTGCCTTCTTCCAACTATCTTGTAGTCATCTGTCAGTCTAACTGGATGAAGCTGAGTTTGCTTCTATGTACGATCAGTAACTGGGTTGCAAATAACTCCTTGGTAAGACAGGAGCCTGACTTTCTTTCTCCTGACTTTTCGTCACGACTGCCAGGGATTTACAAACATATAGCTGCAATTTGGGGGTATTTAAGTCAAGAGTAAATAGATTCCTTTTAGGCTTTTGTACTCCATCGTTAACCATCATCGCTTTCCGTCAGGTAATATCGTGGTCTTATGCGAGTCTCTGAATATAAAAAAAAACTATGATAACATATAAGTACTTGTGTTGGGCGTCAGCACAAGTCTCGACTGACCATGCGCACGAATGCTATTAGAGTAACATCTGTATTTTTTGCCGGGTGTAACGATTGCAAGCTCTGTGCGTTAGTGAAATGAAATGTGAACGGACTGGCAAGGAGTTCTAGGCTTCGTGAAACGAAAGCGGATAACGAGATCTCAATTAAAAGGGAATTGGATTTAGCTATTTATACGATTGTTGGGTTTTGTCTTGTTCACAGAATTGAGACCGTTTTAATTCTTGAATGTACGTAAATACCATGTACAAAAGCATGTTTCTTGTTTCATTTCATGCATTATTATTGTCTGGGGCATCTCTTGATGACTTTTCGTGATAAACGCCAATCAACGTTAGCTGTCGGTGCCATATCCACGAAGGAATGTCTGGCGGGAAGATAAGACATACTTTAAGCACACTCGCCTCAAAAGTAATAGCTATTACAAAAATTCAGTCCAGTTTAAACCCGGAAAAAATGCCACAAGGTTCCTGCAAAATCGGCCACAGGAATGAAGCCGAGAGTAAAAGCTAGTGCAAAATAAAATGTAAACGGTCAAGTAATAAGGAGTTGTAGACTTCACGGAACGAAGGCGGATAAAGAGAGATCAATTAAAGAGAATTAGATTTAGCCATTTATACGGTCGTTGAGTTTTGCTCCGGTTTGTGACTTAGACCTATTTGTTTTGTGCGTGTTTTCTATTACAACTAAACCTTTTATACATTACTATTTGACTCGCGCAATTTCGTCTGCATCATAACAAACTCTTCAGTTTTATATCTATATCTATATCTATATCCATATCTATATCTATATCTATATCTATATCTATATCTATATCTATATCTATATCTATGTCTATATCTATATCTATATCTATATCTATATCTATATCTATATCTATATCTATATCTATATCTATACTAATAAATAAAGCTGTAGAGTTTGTTTGTTTGTTTGTTTACTTGACCGCGCTAATCTCTGGAACTACTGGTCCGTTTTTGGAAGTACGCGTACCATTACATGGTACACGTACTTCAGTCCTGTTGGAATGAAATTCTCGACACACTTCTAAATCGGAAATATCTTATAAATCGGTCAAATATTGGAGGAGGAACAGGCGATAGCCAAACCTCGAATTATGACTTTTTACATACAAAATCTCTCCACCCGCGTTTCCTAGAAAAGGACTTTTATACATGAAAACAAATCCGAGATGCTCCACCGGAACAACGTTCACATTTGCATGGCAAAAATTTATAGAAATAAGGGTGCTTTGACAGATTGCGAATGCGCGAAAGTAGCTTTAAAATGGTAGGATTGGCATTCCGGTGATTAATAAACTCCCCTATTCAGCATTCTTGTGAAAACCTTTATCCCAGAAATCTCTATTTGTTAAGTGATATGCTTTATTGAATAGTAATATTACCTGACCTGACATTTAATAGACAAGTAGGTATGGAAAAAGAAGACACGTTACGCTAACCCCAAATAAATTAGGATGATAATTAGAGGAAGACAAAATTAGAATCTACCAGGGTAAAAAATCTATACTAATATATAAAGCTGAAGAGTTTGCTTGTTGGTTTGCTTGAACGCGCTAATCTCAGGAACTACTGGTTCGATTCGAAAAAATATTTCAGTGTTAGATAGCCCATTTATCGAAGAAGGCTATAGGCTCATCAACACGCTAAGACCAATAGGAGCGGAGCAGACGAAGTTGCGTGGATCAACTAGTGTTTTATAATTCTAAAGTAGATTACGACCTTGTAGCTAGTGTTGAACGGTTACAGTAATCACCTCAACGAGATTAGCTTTGTCGAAGCCATCCAATTAGGTATCAGCCAACAATATGAGAGTTAATTGCTTTTGTCTTAAGCGCAGTTGATTGGTTACATAACAGTTTTGAAGTTAGTGTGAATTAATCTCGTTAATTTTTTTGAAATGAAAACTTCTTTGTGATGGGTAAAAAATGTTAAACTCGCGTCAGGACACGCAACCTGATCGACAATTCGTAAGACGGTCACGTGTCCTGCAAACTTCTTTAGCAGCGTTGTGCACTTTTTTGTGGGTAAACTCGCGTCAGGACACGTGTCCTGATCGAAAATTCGTTAGATGGAGGGAGAGAAGCACGCATTCAAGTTTTTACTTCCGCCGGCACTCCCGAAGTGCAACCCGTTTTTTTTACAAAACGTAGCCCCACACTAGGAATTTTTCCGTACCGTGGGTGCGTTTACAAACAGTTGAGTTTATAAACTCACATACACAAACAGCTAGACCCGAAACAACTATATGTAGGCCATATCATATATCTGTTCCGTGCAGGAATGGAACTACGACACGCAGAGCAACAACCAATTGCTCAAGCATTACGCAAACCGTACCGTCATATAAACAGTTCGCGATTTTACATGAAAAGTTTAAAATTTTTGAAAGACATGTTTTACCTCGATAAGGTCGAAAATGTCTTTCACAAATTTTAACCTTCAAGCGGTCGCGCGGCGTCGAATCGACCGCGCTCGATAAGTTTTCGCTGATTACATCGAGATTTCTCGCCACAAGTATTTCTCTTTACCAGTAGCTTTTCATTAATTCACTATGCATGAAATTGAATGCATACCACTCTTCTCCGAGCCTTTGTAGTTGAATAGAATGCATTTGTTTAGGTCGCGGCGCAGGCGTCGAAACGACTACACGCGCCTGGCTCTTTCTTTTACCTTGACGAGATGACTTATTTCGAAGTAAAATACCTGAGTTGATAAAATAAACACTTTGATAGTAATTACTCGATTGCATGGAACTAATAAAAAATAAAAACATCTAAATAAAAATGAGAACACAAATCATTCTCCCAAGAGAACAAAACTTTGGTTTGGCGGGTCTGGCGTGCATAGCTGGTTTGTAATCGAACCATAGTGGGTTGTGGTTAATTTTAATTCCAAAAAATTGTTGCCTAGGTAAAAATTGATAATGTCTGAATATAGAACATAAATAATTATTATTTTACCAGTATTCTAAATTCCTGAAATCTCACATAGGTCTTTTAGGTTACGCGCGACCGCTGTCGCTACAAATACCCACGCGCCCGCTTGAAGGTTAATTCACCTACTCTATTGAAATGATAAGATCAAAAAAAAAATTGTAACCCAATAGGATTTTTTTATTATTCCCTTGTATTTAACTGCCATCAGTCCTTTCTGGACTATTATCAGTTTAGTTGCATGAATTAGTTGGCGTTTCAGGTACAAGGGCCATTGCCGCTGCTACCCCTTCAGATTACTTGACTTCTCTTCAGTCGATTTATAGATTTGCTGCTGTCCAGCAATTTAACAGCCAAAGGATTTTGTTGGATGGCTAGACGATCAACATTACCCTTTTTATGTTTATTAATTTCCTCAAAAATGGTCGGAGTGTTGAGATAATCATGGATTTTCCAATAGGAAATATGTATGCGATTTTTTATTCGCAAAAATTAAATACTTATTATCTCTAGTAAACAACCATTATTTTTTTTAATACTTTCATCAGCGACGAAATTATAAAGCATAATTATACAACTGCCATAGAAAACAGCGTTTTCGCGAAAGGGACAGACATATTGTATATTGTATTTGTTGTATATTTTTAAATGAACTTTATAGATGAAAAATATGTTTTTCATGCATATTTCTTATTACGGAAAAATAAAAATAATCTATAAAGTACGAAACAAAGTAATGCTTGAGACAGAAATCATAACACACGTAGGTACAAAAGTGTTCAAGGAAAAGCGGTGGCTGCATGTCTGTATACCTTACGGGTGCCAGGAACACTAACAACATTATCTAAGTACCTTTGAATATAAAATTCTTTCGTTATTAGGGACTGGCTGAATGGCTGACACACAACGTGCCTGCAGCCTAAATTGCTGGTCGTAGAAAGCTTAAATTTGGCATTAAGTTTCCTTGAGTAGTGTAAGTGAGTTCTACGAGAGGATTTCCCGAAATTCTCACGGCAATGGGAAAAAGTTGCAGACAAAAGCTAGTTATAATACAAACCTTCAGTGATTATAAAAAGAGGACAAAGAATCTTCAGTTTTTCAAGACGGACGAATAGATTGGCTCCCTACTCACAATGTTCAACGAATACTGGCTTATATCTTACGCATAGTATATTATATCCATACCTACATAGCAGATTATACACCCATCCTTTAATCACCAATAAGTCAATACCTCTATTTACAAAAGCTCTATAGTAGAGCTTAATAAAGGCTTTCGCTCAGAAGAGAGATTATCGGCCTAATCTATACGCTCGACGGAAAAGGTAGAGTCGACTAAGATGGAAATTAATTAACGTTTTGTTACCCATTGACCTAGAAATGGATTAGCCAATAATCATCTGCACGCTTCGTTTATTTTGTTTTGGAGGTAGGATCCTTAAGCTTATGATGTACGTACTATATTATTTTAGGTACTTTCTTGAATAAATCATAACTAACAGGGCGGGCCATGTCAGCTGTGTCCTCTGGCCGCTAGACAAAACTCACCACGCAGTGGCTTCCTGGAGATAAAAGACGCTGTCGAGGCCCAGAAAGAGATGGCCAGATTATTTGGACGCATACCATGAGGGCTGGTTTGAGACGACTTGTGAGAACTGGAATATATTCCGTTCATTTCCCCCTGGCCAGCCGACTGGCTATGAAAAAGAAAAAATTGTATTTGTCAGCAGATTGCTATCCAGCTACTCGTTAAACTTAATTAAACGAAATCCCGCAGTAAGCACTAACTATCCAGATTATTGTATAGTCTGGTAATTTGCTATCTTGTTGACCTCATCTCTATGAAAATTGCTTTCAAACAACAAAGACGAAATTAAATATGATTGAATGTCTGGAATTTATAAAAGGGGCCATTACCGTTTGAGATTTTTTCGGTGTATTTTCTTAGAAACCGCTTCCATTTTCATCTTAACAAACAAATATTCAGTTCTAAGAATGTTCTGGTAGTAATGTCATCATTAATTGAGATTGAAGACACAGATGGAAGTGGTTGGACACAAATTTAGACTCTAAGCTGCTGCTGAGAAGTTTAATAAACCCAACAATACATTGATCGACCTGGCAATCGAAACCAGCCAGTCTATTCTGTTAGGTGAAGGAAAGAACTATTATTCTACTCGGCACTAGTCTCACTGCTGGCAATCAGCGAGTAGCTTCAAACTCGAAACGAGTTGGCGAGCAGCGAGTAGCGAGTAAAAAGTTTCGATAGTTTTGACGCTCGGCTTTCAGCGAGTGCTTTTGTGCGACGGGCTTTTACTTGCAATACTCGCTCCGGTCCGCACTGTAGGTAGCGCACTTTCGCTGTTCGGTGAGTTATGACCACCAAGCGAGCATCGCCGTGTCGGTGAGCGAGTACAATCTTTGATAGTTCTTGTCGCTGCGATCAACTAGAGGTAAGAGCCGGTCGCCAGCAGTGTGAACAGCTAGCTGTCGACTATGAGTGTATGTGTCTCTTTTACTCACACGAGATCTATATATTTTGTCCTTTTCCTCGGCGAGCAAATAGTCGATAGCTACACGCTTCCTCGCTGGCGGTGAGATAAGTGCCTCAAGTCATAGATAGATTAACAGAAGAGAACTATTGGATCTCATATTGAGTAGCAGATTTGCGATCACTAGATTAATGAGGCAGTTACGAAAATTAAATGCTAAAAACTCTCCCACAATAAAGACACAAAAACCATCGAATTGAATAAAAATGTTCATTATAAATTACAGATGGCTATTAAATTCTGAAGTACCTACAGTATGCCAACAATAAGTCCCTCAATTGGTGCATCGGAATGAATGCACAATCAAATGTGGGTCGCAGACACAATGATGGTTCGAAGCCAGGAAAGGTATGTTTGGATGTGGTAAGGCCGGATAGATATTCCTCTTTGAATTTTCTAGAGGTATTGAGAAAATCTTTCATGAATTTTTAAAGTGGGTGAGGTCTTTGTTGGGCTCTTGCGAATTGGTGTTACCTTCACCTATATTTGTACTTCTTCTTATTCAATTCAAAGCTTAGTAAGTATAAGTATCCCCTATTGCACTTTCCCATTCTTGGGCCTTCTTCCTTCTTATATTTCAACTACCAAGGTAAAATTATAAATGTAAAATTTAAACACGGTCTTCTAGATTATTAGCGCATTGAATAAAGCTTAATTTTGCCTAAGTGTGTCTACTTTTTGGTAAGAGCGTTTAAATGTGTTTTGAAGAGTATGTAAGGGTCGTAGCAGGTGGTTTACCTACACCCATGAGAAAATACTCGATTTTATGTACGTTTCACCGGATGATTGTAAACGCCGTTAGGTTGTAAAATATCGCGTGAAACTGTAAACTCATTTTTTTCAATAACACAAAAGGATTTATTGTTATTACCCAGTGACGGAAAAGTTAAAAGAGAATCGCTTATCTTGGTATGGTCATGTGAAAAGGAGGGATGAAACGCATGTAACTAGAAGAGTTATGAATATAAATGTGGATGGAAGGAGAGGGAGAGGAAGGCCGAAGAAAAGATAGATGGATTGTGTGAGGAGTGATATAAAAGAGATGGAAGTTAGTGATAGCGTGACGGCTGATAGGATGGAATGAAAGAAAAAAACGTGTTCCGCCGACCCAAGTAACATGGGATAAGGGCAGGAAGATGATGATGAAAAATATACTTGTAATTCTGTACACAATACATCGAAATAGTCTAATGAAGATTTCTTACAGTCTTATGTAGTAAGAAATTTTTCAGTGACATACAAAAGTGATCTTATGTTATTCTCGTGGGAACTACTATCGGGAGTGGGTTGTCAACCTGTTTTCTCTATTGACAACGTAACCCATTATATTTAAGTTGCTGTGTTGTTGTGGTCGATATTGTGTTGTTGACGATACTATAGTTTGTGAAAAAATGAACATTAAGTTTTAAAAGAACTGCATAAACTGCATGATTACGTTTCCCGTTTCCAACTACATCTTTACAGACATCGTTTACAATAATTAAAGTCACATTATGAATGACGAGTGCAACGTGTCTTAAACGAGACGAGATATGAACGTTACAATTAGCTGCCTCTTCGTCGTATATGTTAACTACACGTTTAGTATTCTATCTGCTATATCATTGCATGTATATACTTTGATTTCGGAAATCGGTGTCAAAAAACGAATAAATAACCAAAAACACCGACTTCCGAAATTAAAGTTATTTGATGCTTTGTAGTGTTTTGTTTTTGGAAGTCGGTTATAT
The DNA here is from genome assembly GCA_950371165.1 of Lacanobia oleracea. Lineage (NCBI taxonomy): Eukaryota > Metazoa > Arthropoda > Insecta > Lepidoptera > Noctuidae > Lacanobia > Lacanobia oleracea. The sequence continues at coordinate 9,275,894 of OX493408.1, forward strand.
TTTTTTTTTAAATGTTTTTTTTTCTTGAGTCGTTTACCTTACGCCTACTGACTTTAGTATGTTATGCAGTATTAGCTTGCTGATAGCGGATAGGCTACGCTATATAATTGTACAATCAACCTCGCAAATCGCTTAACGGAGAGTAAAACAGTTTAATGTCTGTTGCATGTTGGACGTCAAAGTGACATTTCATCGGCGTAAGCATTGGTTGTAAAGTCCAAATACAACGTGATATTTCGTCAGCTTCTGTCAAGCACGAACAGTTTACCGCCGCATATTTTCAACTTTAAATTTTTTGGGGATTCAAAGGAGGGAAACAAGAAATCAACTATACAGTACAACAATAAACACAGCTTACTATCACCCTTTGGGAGCTCTTCGTACTCAGTGTATCTTCGTGCTATTGTTAATAGTATTGACATTTGCAGTATTGATCTGCCACATTAGCACCCCGTGGGATTCCGATCTTGATATTACGGCATCAGAGCATTGATTCCAAGAGCTCCTCGGCCTGCATATAGGTTTCGACGTATAATCTGGGTCGTTTGTTTCAGTACATAGGCATAGTTTATTTATGCTGTTAAGGCCGAGGGGGTTTGTCGTGATCCAGATGAAATGAGTAAGATGAAAATGAACTTTCTCTCTCAACTGTGGTAGATCTGTACGGTGATTTTCAGTAAATACGGATGCAGCTTTACGTAGAAGAGAGATGTTTATGTATCGAGCGCGGCGACTCTTTCGAACAAATTTCGCAACGTCTTGTTTGTTTGGCTTAAAAGTAATCTCAAGCACGACTACTAAACGCAAGTTTAAGATTAAAAACCTCAATTCATCATCTGCCTAGCCTTTTCCCAACTATATTGGGGTCGGCTTCCAGTCAAGCCGGATTAAGCTTACCAGTATTTTACGACGAGCGGCTGCCTACCAGACCTCCACAGCCCATTAACTGGTTAACACGGTACTTCATGGCAAGTCTGGACTCAGTTTTACTGGCTTCTGACTGGCGGAAAGATCTACAAATGACAGCCTGGACCAACGGCTTAACGTGCTTTCCGAGGCACGAAGGAAACTTGGTATGTTATATGATGGTCATCTATCCACATACCAACCTTGGAAAGTGTTGCTTAACCTTGAAGATCTACCCGTGCAGTTGTTGTTATCTAAAATCTCAATTATTTCAGGTAACTAAATCTCAGCAAGTATCTCAGTCTTTCTTTATATTTATGTCAAAATACTCGTCCACACTACACAGGGCTTAGACTACTCTTACGATACTCCACAATAATCTCAGCCTATAGCTTCAAGAAATACAGGCGAAATTGTTATGTAGTTTATCTATTATCTAAGCTATCAACTCGACCGCTTCGCAGAACAATATTGTGTGCAGTTTGCAAGCAGTAACGGACAGGGATTGTGTCCCTAGTTGCTTCATTAAAACGCTTTATTTGTTTTGAAATCAATTTGCTGCTTTGGACAGAATTGTTAACAAATTCCTCTTGCAGGTCCCTAAATAATGTTCACATGTTAGGAAGACTTGAGATTCTAGGCAAACTATAATTTTATTAGCGAATGCAATTATCAAAGTGCTAAAATATTCTGGATTGATCTGTGGCCTTAGTGCGAGTTTTTTAACGTTCTCGATCGCGTTAGCGTAAATGTCAATTTGTATTGAAACTGGATAAGCGCCGTTTGGTGACAATAACGAACAACCTTTTTTTTCTATACAATTTGACATAAGCGAACTTTTACGTTAACGCGATCGAGTGCGTTAAAAAACTTACACTAAGCCCTCAGGTGATATTTCGACAGCGTTTTTGACGTTTTGACAATCGCCTTGGCCATGCTATCGCTGACAGAATATCACTTGTCTAGAGACTTTGGTGATAATTCAGTATACCAAAGCTATTACTAAAGTGGAGAAAAAGGTCGAAAGGATGATGATACATAGTATACTTAATGACCAGGGAGATAACACTCTGTAGTGTCGCCCAACTTCCTTTCGTTTAACTAGTTATCTTATTTTCAGTCTTATGACTATCCATAATGTCTGATTTATGCAAAATCATTATTACTGTGTTTTTGTATCGTCGGCATGAATTATAAAGGTCGCAAATTCATTATTTTTCCACACAGCTGATTACATTGAAAAACAAAACACAATGCTTTACATACACACATAGGTATGTGAGTAAAAATCACCGGTCGCTATTCAGTCTACAACTTGGCACGGCCGCATGAATGAATGAGCAATTACAATTAATTGTTGCCAACAAAACTGCCGTGTCCTATAGCATTTATTGTTAATGTATAGTGTGCGCAGATTGCCAATTACATGTCTTCCGTTCATAGTTCAATCTTTTCATTTCGTTCATTCGTTCCTGTTCCATGTAGGGTCACAATTTATAATGATTGATGATGTATTAGAAGAACAGTTATGGCAGTTGGATTATTATATGTCATAAAGAATATTAATTGATTGGATTAAAGATGTATGATTGTGACCATGTTGAGTTTTAATTTGGTGTCGAGTTGTAGTTTGTATTTAATCCACTGTAGCGAAGCTTCAAAGTGGGGTAATGTTATTAATAAATCAGATAGTTAAAATTTGATATGTCGTTTATGAGTACGATGGATTAAATTGGTGCTGCATTAGCTATCTACGGCGCATCAGGAAGTAAACTAAAAGAGGGCCTATAAGAGTGAATAATTTAGTTACGATTTACTGATATGGGGACGTATCAAAACATCAAGATTTATCTGCCGAGTATGTTTATTTGTCATCATCTGCCTTGCCTTTCCCAACTATATTGGGGTCGGCTTTCAGTCAAACCAAATTCAGCTGATTGCCAATATTTTACGTGGAGCGGCTGCCTACCAGACCTCCACAACCCATTAACGTGGTAACAAGGTACTTTTTTGCAAGATTTGAATCAGATTTACTGGCTTCTGATAATCAGTAACGACTGCCAAAGATCTACAAGTGACAGCCGGGACCAGCTTAAGGTGCATTCTGAGGCACGGAGAAAACCCTATGTTAAGATTGTCACCCATCCCCAGACCAACCTTGGTAAGCGTTGCTTAACCTTAAAGATTGACCCGTGTGGTTGTTATTAATTATTTAAAATCCAGAATAAAGGCTTTAAACATTGGTAACCAATGATTATTTCAATATCCATTGTGTAGTTTAAAAGACACAGACAGACATGTAAGAAATTTTGCTTTTAATACAATTTATTACATGAACGGACTGCGTTTGTGTAACATTAAATACGAAACAATAATAAACTCGAAATTTAGTACCCGAAAGACCTCACTCAAAGATGGCAGATTTACTGAAACGCATCTGAACCAAGGTCCTTAGGATCTTTATATAAATAAATACCTACAGTGTTTTGTACGAGCTAAAGAGATAATTGTTTACGGCCAATTAGTTGTCTGAACCAAGTGCATTCGGATTCTTTCGAATGAAAATGAAACTTACTGCTGATTTTTGCAAAAGGGAATCAAAAATTGTACGACCGTTGTATCGTTTCTCCAGTACCATTGGGTATGACTCAATCAAGTTGGTGCTTTCTTAGTGATCGTCAGTATTCTGGTTCTCAGGAGTTGTAGTCAAAATCAAAACCAAAAGTCGTTTATTCAAATTAGACTGAGTGCCAGCACTTTTTGAACGTCAACGTTTACAAATAGACAGTCCCCCAAAACGCCCGCCTGTCACCACTTCCTAGTGTTTTAGCTGTGGAGAAGAAGTGGCCAACAAACTCCCCAGCAACAGATCTGTCTGTTGAGTTAGAATAACTCACATTTATACAACAGAATGCAAAGTTTTTTCACAAAGAAAATAATTGTTTATAAATGAAAATAATAGTTGTTGGGTGATAGATGAATGTTTCCAAAAATAAATGTTCTAACATTCGTAGATCATTGAGGATCATTACGGGTAGACAGAAGCCCGAAAGCCAAACAAGCATTTTTCAGGTTATTGTGAACTAATCTGTCTCACCATTTCCTAACTATGTTACTCATCATCCGGTTAGCTTCCAGTCAAACCATATGAGTAACACGATATCTCTTCTTTGACGAGTCCGATTTTGAGCAATCGTACGACTGGTCTAAAGTTTTAGGATTCCGTATCCAAAAAGTAACTATCGGAAACCGATCACTAAGCCTTCGCTGGCCGCCCGTCCTCTTCTTAGCCGGCTGTATCTCAAGAACCGTAATAGGTAGACAGTTGAAATTTTCACAGAGTATGTATTTCTATTGCTGCTATAACAACAATGAATAATTAAAAAAATAAAAACACGCGGACAGTAGTTACTCTGTAACATTTGTGTAAAAGTCCCCCGACTGCAATAAAAAGTGATTTTTCAGTTTTAAATTTTAGGGCGAATGCTTGTTTAACATTTTTTAGTTTATTTTTAGACACGGCAAGCGCGTTTTTAATATTTTTTTTTGTTATTTATTTTTTATTTCATACCTTTTAGTGATAAAACGATATTGTGATGAATGAATAATGCAAAACAAAATCGATTTTGATTGATACCACGTTGATACTAAGATTCCTGAAGTGATTTAATACAAGGAGAGACTTTTTATGACGTAGGTCGTGAATAAGCTAACGTGGATCTAAAAAACCAATTGCGCATACGCTCAGTCCTTAGCAAACATGGTTGAGCCTAGATCGACTACGACTCTGGACAAATCCGTTTCTTACAGCTTGTGAACTGTCATGCCTGACATTATTTGGGTGGTAGCATACGTCGCTTGACTTTTCCCTAAAAACATAACACTCCTTTTTTTCGTCGTGTAAAAATTAAATTAATTATGAAAGAGGGCTTCCATACAAGAAACGTATTTTTTTTTCGGTTCATGATACGGAACCCTTCGTCGGAGAGTTCGACTCGCACTGGGCCGGATTCTAACCGACGTCAAAATCTATAAATGACAGCCAGGACCAGATAAAACCAGCTTAGCATGCTTTCAGAGGCCCCGAGGCCCCATATTGGTATTTAATGAACGATCTCCATTCCACAGACCAACCCCGGCAATGCGGCTGTTATGTATTCAACATTGTTATTCAACTAAAATTGTTCGGCTAAAGTCAACTCCAAAATAGTTGGGTAATGCTAGGCAGATTATGATTAGTGACAGCAAAATGAACCAAAACAAATAAGCGGATTGAAGATTGAACAAAGTACTCCATTATCGTGATCTAATTAAAACTTATCACGAAGTTCATTACCGCCTTAATGAACTGTCCTTAACTTCGTATTTTATCCTCAAGTATACAACGTCTATAGGTGTAGACAAAGTGGACGATTTTTTCCATCTACAACAAGTAAGGCCGCGGACACGAACTCAGCGGCGCGGTGGATGGCGCGCGCAGTTACATTATACATCTCTGCATTTGAACGCGCCGCTGCAGCGCTGGTCGCGTCACATGCAGAGATGTATAATGTAACTGCCCGCGCCGCCCGTCGCGCTGCTAAGTTCGTGTCCGCGGCCTCTCAGAATAAACGCAATACCTGAAAAGGGGTTATTGTACTCATCATTATGAACAACTTATACTAAGGAGCCAAGCCTAAAATCGTAAAATATAATCAGCTGATCAGTCTTCTATACTTTTTAATATATAAAGCTGAAGAGTTTGTTTGTTTGCTTGAACGCTAATCTCAGAAACTACCGGTCCGATTTGAAAAAATATTTGAATGTTAGGTAGCTCATTTATCGAGGAAAGCTATAGGTTATATATCATTACGCTAAGACTAATAAGAGCGGAGCAGATGAAGTGGCGCGCGTCAACTAGTCAGAACATAAATGTATGGACATGTCGATTTTTTTCGCGATTTCTGGGGCGGGTAGTCTAAAAGAAAAAGTTGTACCTGTCGTTGAGTTTCAACTAAACCTTGCGATAAGTGTACGGATACAAATCAGTCTTGCACTTGAATTTTCAAATGTGCATGTACTTGTTTTTTTTTAACTCTTACCCTTTCTAAATGATTTCTCCTGTATTGTGAGTGCATTTCTAAACATTTAACTCACATACACAAACAGCTATACCCTTTTTTTTAAGGATGGGAAATCGTCTAATGACTCTTCCCGCTCTGGGTGAAGCAGGAGGGAGGGTCAGACTCTTACTGACTAAAACCCATCCATGTTTGTCGTGTGATCATCGTGTGAAATGTAATTATAATTAAATATTACTGTTTTATAATATGTCCATGGCATACTTTTAAGATGGCAGAATTTTATTAGGAACTAGTTGACTTGCGCAACTTCGTCTGCGTCACAATTTTCATTACTGCTCCGCTCTTATTGGTCTTAGCGTGATGATATATATAGCCTATAGCCTTCTTCGATAAATTGGCTATCTAACACTGAAATAACTTTTCAAATCGGACCAGTAGTGCCTGAGATTAGCACGTTCAAGCAAACAAACAAACTCTTCAGCTTTATATATTAGTAAAAGATAATTAAACATATTGGCAATTTTATAAAATAGCATTTAACCAAACTAAAATATGATCTTCAAAAAACAACACGTGTGCTAAAAAAATTGTGACAGAAATTAATTGCTGTAAAACCGACCCCACGTAGTCTTGTCTGCCCTACCCCTAGAGTGTAATTTAAGCCCGCGTAGGCGTGGAGGGGCGAGGCGGCCCGCGAGCTGAGGAGCAGGTGTTATAACGCCCACCACCGTGGCTGAGGCTTTTATTCCCATCGCCATTTGCCACCATTTCAACTTCGCGGGGTTCCGTCAAGCGGTCCCGAAAGGAAAATTTTGCTTGAGTAAAATTTACCCGCATTTTTTTTTTGTGACTGCGAAGTTGTAATTTTATAGGAGGGTATGCATTTTGTCAAACGTTTAGAAACTTTCAGTTGATAAAATGTTTTTCTTGGTAACAAGTTTTATGTTAACTACTCATTATGCGGATAAAGAATATTTGATTTGTAATTCTATGATATTTTAAATAGAAACATAGTTTATTTGTAACAAAAATCTATGATTTAGTAAGTTATCTGCGTATTGATTATTCTATGAAATGATAATACCCTGAGGAACTCCGGCATTAATATCCAGCAGTCCAGATGAGCAGCAATCTATGACCACTCGGCTAGACCGATCCCTCAGGAAATCTGCGATCTAATCACACAAACCAGCGGGCAGACCGAAGGAAGGAAGCTTACTAATAAGGCTATCGTGCCAGACCCTGTCGAAGGCCTTTGAGATGTCAAGGGAGACCGCTAGTGCCTCCCCGTGCTTCTCTACGGTCTCACTTCAGATGTGAATGGCATGCGCTAGAAGATCCCCAGTTGACCGATTTCGGTGGAACCCGTATTGTCGGTCACTAAGGATATCAATTAGTTTTATCAATAAAAGAACAGAATCACAACTTTTTTTATTTTAAGTATACTAATTTAAAATGGCACATGTAAAGTATCACAATTCTTTAAATTTAGGAATCAATAATGAATATACTTAGAACTGAAATATAAATAAACGTAGTAAACATTACTTTTAATTGAGATCATTGGTATCAAAATTACCGCAGTCTTGACAAAAATCAGCGTGCTCTATACATATTGGCACTCAGGACAAGGCAATTCAGCTTTAAACTCACTATGTATCACTTTGGATGTTCAAATAATCGGAATAATTTTCAGATTCTTCCTCAAAATTCTCATGTTCTGACTCAAATTCATTACTTTCATCTAAAAGTGGTCTAAATATATCTAACTCTGTCAATCGAGAAATATGCCTCTATAAATTTGATATCTGTAAAAATTAATTCTAATAAAGGACACTTAAACAAATTATAAAAGACGAAAAATATTCAATTATGAAAAATACTTTAATGACGACGCGCCGAACGTGGTGGGGTGTGTGATGCCCGCGCGCACTTAAAATGCGCGTAATTAGTTTCTTGGCAATCACTGGCCTAATGTAATGGCGCCAAACGAAGCTGCAATGTTGCATCTCCAGCTACTCAGAACGTGCGCCCACGATTTTATAGTTTCCAAATAATTGTGAATTTTCGAAGACTGGGGTGTGTCATACCCCAGGTAGTACACAAAAGGTTCATAAATACTTCCTTTATCAAGATCCAATTACTATCAAAATCTAATTAAACCTTATCAAGTGTTTTTCCTTCTCAAGTTCAATAGTATCATTCAATGTTTAATGTTTACACTGTATGGTAGTTGATATTGACTATTGACAGTCATCCCGAGTTACGTGAAGTTTAAACAATGAGGGATATTTCTTTTTTATTTTTTATTCTTGGACTTTGTGGTAAGAGTTTTTATTGCATTTAGTGTAGTAGGCCAGTCACCGTAGACAGATTAAACGCGTTAGGTCGCAGAAAATGGGACTATCCTGATTTTTAGGGTTCCGTACCCAAAGGGTAACTAACCATCGGAACCCTATTACTTAGCCACCGCTGTCCATCCGTCCGTCTGTCTGTCAGCGGGCTATAAATCTCAAGAACCGTAAAAGGTAGACAGTTGAAATTTTCACAGAGTGTGTATTTCTATTGCCGCTATAACAATTAGTCAACATTAAACCATGAACTTGAAGATATTATACCATTTAATTGTGTTTAAAAGTGAAGTTAAGTGTGGTAGTGACGTAAGACTGAAAATGGCATGGCCACCATCAGATATTTTAATTTCATAAAAATAGTCGCTAGTTAGTCAAAATTAGTCGCCAAATATCAGAATTAGTCAGTCATTGGTTAAAAAAATATACGGGTTTATAAGTGGCTGATCTGGGGAGCACCTACCTCAGCTTGGCCCATTTGAATCTACAAAACTATGGCATCTAGCAAAAATCTGTTTTGTTCCTAAAGAAGAATGGTCAGATCCGACAGAGTTGAAACCAATCGTAGTATTTTTTTTGTCATCTAAAGTAGAGCAAGAATATGTTTTTTTTTTCGATTTCAATATCTAACGCATACATATATGACCTTGAATATGTCTTCAGACGAAGTCTCGAAAAGTTAATTTACATACATTCTTACAAGTATGCCGGTCGTGTTTGTGCTCATTTAAATCCTTCTGATGAACACTATTGTTGTTGGGAACAAGGATCTGATGATGGAAACCATAAACTCCTACACCCATCGTGTTTGGACTCGTATGGATTATACGGGGCGGTACTATTCATTGTAGCTGGTGCTTTCACATCAATCTGATGGTGAAAGTCATTAAGGTGTGTAGTAGCTTAGTTGACTACTCTTATACCCATCGTGTTTTGGCTCATATGAATCGTAAGGGGCGGTACTATTCATTGTAGCCAATGACAACGATTTGCAGATGGAAACCGTAACGGTAAGTAGTGACTCTCTTAGTTGCCTACTCCTACACCCATCGTGTTTGGGCTCGTATAAATTGTACGGGGCGGTACTGTTCATTGTAGCTGATTACAATCATTTGTCGATGGAAACCATAAAGGTGAGTAGTGACTTTCTTAGTTGCTTACTCTTATACCCATTTTGTGTCGGCTCATATGAATTTTACGTGCTGAACTATTTATTGTAGCTGGTAACAACGATCTGATGATGGAAACTATAAAGGTGATGTCCTAGTTAACTTCTGTTATACACATCGTGTTTGGGCTCATTTATTTAATTTTCCTAACAAGTACAGTCAACAAAGCTGTTGGAAATAAAGGTAGCTAACTTGCAACTACTTTTAAACAATGTTGTGAGTGTGCTGAGTTGACAATTATTGTACAATACACTCGTAAGTATGTCAAAAGCTTAAAAAATTATAATGCACACATTAGAAATAAACATTAGCAGTGCTGTGGAAAAAAAATATTAATGCCTGTATATCGATTAGTTGTGTTGACTTTTCTATTTATTTTAGCTGGTTACAAGGTTCTCATGATGGGGAGACTAGAAACGCCTAAAGGCGAGCCAGCTAAGAGATCCAGTAGGATTTTATTTGGCTCCTTATACACATCGTGTTTAAATTCATTCTAAAGGTACAGGTAGATACAATTCATTGAAGTTGGATCCAGTGTTTCTGTTGGGTCGGATAATAAATTATTGCATGATAATAATAAATAATAATAATAATCTTTTATTTCGACCAACAGTGGATCATATACAAAAAAAAAATCAAAATAAAAACACAAAATAAAAACACAAAAACAAAAACACACAATAAAAACACATACAATATTAAAAAGACAAAACACATTACAAGTCTCGATTGCCTAGTAGGTGAACCATAGAGCAATGGTTCAGGTCTGGCCATCGAACCCCTGCGCGAATGCCCAAAAAAATACATTGAAAAAAATATATTGTAGGTATGTTGAAGTAAGTCTCATAGTAATAAAAGTATCTGTAGCGGCATCAATACCGCGACAAGGAAAACCAACAGAGCAAATCTACATCGCAACAAAAAGAACCGCGACGCCATCTATACAACTAGCAGTGAACTACAACGTTGAAATCCTGCATCGCGCAAGCAGAGTTTACCGTGCGATTTGAACATATACATCAGCCCGAATATCAACTATCAGGCAGTAGCCCGCCAGGCACGACAGCCGCCTGGTTGAAGGATCCTTCTTTTCAAATGAGGTATGCGGGACTTTACTCTCTGTACCGCATACCTCCTAAACTGGTGACCTTCGGTATTGAACGTCAGCGCAGCCTTCGTGCAACTACTTCAGCGTGACGTCATCATCACTTCTCTTCATCGTGACCTCAAGCTCTCGAGCAGCGAGTCATACAGCCAGCCAGTACCCACGGCTTCTACGGATATCCTGACCACCAGCATGCAGCAGCCGCGCATTCCTGTTCAGCATCCTCAGCCTCAATCATCACCCCGACTCACTGGGGTACCGCATACAGTTCCGACTCACCGTGAACTCTGCGACTACCGGTTCCGACTCACTGGAGCCTGCAGCATCATCCCGACTCACTGGGATCTCATCACCCCGACTCACTGGGGTACCGCATATAGTTCCGACTCACCGTGAACTCTGCGACTACCGGTTCCGACTCACTGGAGCCTGCAGCATCATCCCGACTCACTGGGATCTCATCACCCCGACTCACTGGGGCACCGCATATAGTTCCAACTCACCGAGAACTCTGCGACTTCCGATTCCGACTCACTGGAATCAACCTTCAACTGGCTTGGCAATCTCAAGATACAAGGACGACTCATCCACTATCGACCTCCGGTCTCCGGAGGGGAGTGATGTAGCGGCATCAATACCGCGACAAAAAAAACCAACGGAGCAAATCTACATCGCAACAAAAAGAACCGCGACGCCATCTATACAACTAGCAGTGAACTACAACGTTGAAATCCTGCATCACGCAAGCAGAGTTTACCGTGCGATTTGAACATATACATCAGCCCGAATATCAACTATCGGGCAGTAGCCCGCCAGGCACGACAGCCGCCTGGTTGGAGGATCCTTCTTTTCAAATGAGGTATGCGGGACTTTACTCTCTGTTCCGCATATCCCCAAATATCCATATTATTTCTAATACTCACTACCCACAATTTCACTCACGTTTAAAGTATTTTCCTGGATTAAATTTTTTATAGCATGGATCACTTATTTTTTTTTCAATTATAAGTTAGTCCTTATAACATCAGTTCTCTGCAAGTGAAATTTTTGCCAACATTGATCGAGTCGTTTCAGAATATCGCATGAAAGCGGTGATTTTAGGCAAAATCAGACACTCCAATTTTATTTATTTGTGTTGGTTAAATGATTTTGTTACAGTATTTTCGTTAGTTTTAATAGTCTCTTTCCTTTCAGGTCTCCATCATCAGATCCTCGTTCCCAATAACAATGAATAGTGTCCGTCAAAAAGATTCAAATGAGCCCAAGTACTATAGTTAGAATATAAACCAACTAAGAGTTCCACTATCCACCTTTCTGGTCTCCATTATCAGGTCATTGTTCCCAACCATAATAAATATAGTGCTCATCATACGGATTCAAATGAGCCCAACCACGATGATTACGCTAGCGGGAGTATACGAAAAATAGCTTTTCTATACTTCGCTCGAATTAACACTCAAAACCATATATTTATGCGTACCCCAACGAATTCGAAAAAAAAAAAATCTCCCATATTTCAGACGACAAACAAAACAATGTGGGACAAGTGCGCTTTCTGTTGGAGTTAGGTTTATTTTGTATGGGCCGTAACCATTTCTCTTTAGTAGCTTATTAGTCACAATTCTTTGGCAAGTCACAGATTTATTCGAGTCTTAGTTTAGAAGACATAATGTGTTAAATTTTTAAGATTAGTCTAAGAGCTATATCCAAGAGTTTGCATTGAAGAGAAAAATTGCCTAGAAATAAATATTTCAACTGCATTTCTAAATATTTGCCATTGGTTGACCTTATATTACAGAACAGATGAGCGTTGCACGCTCTCACATGATAAAATGATCGTTCCAGAAATTATTGCAAATTCTACGCTCTACAATTTTGATCGTAGGTCTTAACATCATTGGAGCAATAGAAACCAAGATAATCACAAAAAAAAAACGATTTTTCTGACATTTGAGCTTCAACAACTCACGACGCAGACACGAAATTTTATAAGACTTTTGACACAACTTTTGACACACAAGAAGGCCCAAATGAAGGTGTATACGAGTTTTTAGTTTACACGTACCTTTCTGCTCTCCATCGTTCGATTCCCAACAACAATGTCCATCTGTCTGTTTTTCAGTAGGCTGCATCTCATAAACCGTAATAGTTAGATAGTTGAAATTTTCAGTCTGTTGCCGTTATAACAGCAAATAATAAAAATAAATCAAACATATTAATGGAGGTTCCCTACTAGAAATGTAAACGTATTTTTTTAGCGTTTTATGCTCGATCTTAATAATGGCAACAGATAGGCATTTAAAATGCTCATAGGTTTTATATTAATACAATATTCGCTAAAAATAATTATATAAAATTATGTTTAAAAGTTAAAGGAAATTTAAAAGTCGGTTTTTTTTCGAGTATAGTACTTAATTTTAACAGCATAATAGTGGATTATAATAATGGCGATGGTACGGAACCCTTCATGCACGAGTCTTACTCGCACTTGGCTGGTTTTTTGGGTAATCATTAGGATAGTTTTTTTTTAAATTTTTATTTTTTTTTACATAAATTTAGGGGTTTTTGTCCAATAAAGATAGTTTAGGATCAGATGCCAGTAGTATCCTCCTATTTTTTCAACCTTAAAAGACCTTTGCTAAATGCGTGGTGCTCAGAAAACTTCTTAATTTTCGGTCATTCGGTGCGTTCAACAGAAAAAGTCAATCCGCATACTTTTAAAGTTCTACTGTCATCTACCATAATAACATTCCGAAAAATCAGGATGGTGCCAAATACTGCAGCCTAAAAGGTCTTGTATGACTGGCCTATAGATGATATTTTTCGTCATATTTTTGGTCGAACAAGTGCGACAGAAGATAATCAAGACAAAATGTTACTGAGAAAATTTACTTCAAAAGGTGAACCCGGTGAAGTCCGTGGGAATCCATGATTGGGGAACAACGATCGATGAGGCTTGGGGGTATGCCTATGCCCATGCTAATATGCCTCTTTCGGCTAAAATGATTATGATGGACCATAAACAGACGTCCAAAATATTATAACCACAATCAACGAACTACGCTGCAAAAACCACTTCAATTCAAAATTATTTTTTTCTGTAACTTTTATGGTGTACATAATAACGAGAATTCTAATATATTCATCAGCAAAAAATTGTGTATGATAATCTGAGCTTTTTTTTCTGCTTTCAGTTGGCCAATGTATGTCTGCTACTAGTGGAGGGGTACCATCAGAAGTCACTCGAAACAACGTGATCACAAAACATAGTAAGGAAGAGCCGTACGAATATTATGATGATGGAGATGATTTGTCCTACTGCTATTCAGAAGAAAATCACTGCACGAGGGTTTAGTACGGTTTCGTTCATCGGTTTTTTCTTATTCTAATGATAAAATATTAATACAATGTGCTTTTACAAAGATTAAAATCTGAAAAATCCGATTTGATACAACATTGCTTTACGAGTAAGTATGAAAGAGACATAAAAATAAATCTTTTTCGCACTTAGTGGTAAAGCAATCTTCTATTCATCTCTACTTAGCTGTCAAATCGGAATTCTTAGATTTTGGTGACTTAGACAGAATAAACGCAATACTTTTAAATGGTCAAGTGTACTCAACATTACGAACATTTTTTCCTATGGGATCAACACTGAAATCGCGGAATAAAAAAACGACTTTCCTTTGTGTGGATAAGCCGACAAAATGTACTGAATAGTTGATTTTTTTTTTTTCGCGGTTTCGGGATTGGACTGCTGGATATTAATGCCGGGGTTCCTCAGGGGTCGGTGCTTTCGGCAACACTGCTCTTGCTGCATATTAATGATCTGCTTAAACCCGGTACCTTTGGGTATGCAGACGACAGCACTGTTGCTGAGAGATACGTGTCTGACGCACGAGCTGGTAAGTCGCAGATCCAGTCTCTCCAGGAGGCAATGGTTGAGCGCTTAAACGTGTCCTTACAGGCTGTCTCTGAACGGGGCGTTGCCAATCTGGTCAATTTAAATGCTGCTAAGACCCAAGCGTGTCTATTTTCCGCCAAAAGGAGCCAATCCCACCCAGCTCCATCTTTCCGAGATTTAACCGTGCTGATAACCGACCAACTTGAGCTTTTTGGGGTTACATTTACATTTACTCTCAATTTTGGCCCTTACATAGAGGCAAAAAAAAGCTTAAGAGCTTTTTTTGGCTCAAGAGGCTGCAAAAAAGTTGGGGATTCTAGCAAAGGTGAGACGATACTTCACGCCGGAACAGCTGCTTAAACTCTATCAAGTGCAAGTTCGATCGTGTATGGAATACTGCTCTCATCTTTGGGATGGATCTGCCAGATACCAACTTGATGCCCTTGAGTCAATTGAGAAACAAGCCAAGAGGATCATCGGCAATGAGAGGCTCTTCACGACGAAGCTCCAAAGTCTTAATCATCGTCGATGAGTTGCTAGCCTGCCGGTTTTTTACCGGTTGCATTTTGGGGAATGTGCGACGGAATTGCATAATTTGATTCCGCCAAGCCCGTTCCATCATCATCGGACCACTAGACGAACGGCAATGCGCCACCGGTACACGGTGGATATCCCACCCATATGCACAAAACGTTTTGGTAACACATTCATAATGCGTACAGCTAAGGAGTGGAATTCCCTGCCGGAGTCTGTGTTTCCTGGTAGCTACAACCTGGGAGTCTTTAAGTCAAGAGTGAATAGGTTATTTCTAGGCAAGCGTGCTCCATCTTCGACCACATCATCGCTTACCATCAGGTGAGATAGTGGTCAAACGCGTGCCTAACAATAGTAAAAAAAAAAAATTGGTCCCGTAGTAAAAGTTGTTCGTATTGATAAGTACAATAATGTCCTTTTCTTCAGGTGGTGAGGTTATTTTGTTACAAATTGTACGAATATATAAATCAAATAAAGTTTCTCGAGATCGACTGGTAGAAAATGCCTACGATATTAAGTCCGCCTTTGTACAGTGTTTCACTAGTGCATAAAGTTTTAATAAATAAATAATAAGGCTTACTGTCCACTGGAGCGGAGAAAAGCCGAGTGGAGAAATATTAACCAATGGAATTGCATAAAATCTCCGCTCCAGTCACTGAGATTTTGTGCAATTCAATTGGTTAATATTTCTCCACTCCAGTGGACAGTCAGCCTTTGGGTATATGAGGCGCATTCCGCAGCTTATTCTGTAAATGCCTGATCGTGAAAGCTCATTGGTTTTCTTTTTTAGCAATGATAACCCTAAACCAATATGCGTTTATAAAAAGAAAATGGGATTAACCAACCTTTTTGGTTTGTGTACAATACGATTACACCAATGTTTTGTTAAGCATCAAAAAAAATTAAAAGGCCTGCCAGCTTCGTCAGAAGGTACGTATTTATATATATTTTATCATATACTTTACTAGCGACCCGCCCCGGCTTTGCACGGGTGCAAATTATATACTAAAACCTTTCTTCCGAGAATCACTCTATTTACTAAAAACCCGCATCAAAATCCGTTGGGTAGATTTAAAGATCTAAACATGTATAGTGATAGACAGACCCGAGAAGCGACTTTGTTTTATACTCTGTATTGATTGTACACCAAAGATAAAACACAAAAGGAAACTGAAACTAAAACACATTAGTATTTTAGCCGACTTCCAAAAAGAGGTTTCGAATTCAACCCGTTATGCTTGTATGTGACGAATAGTTTTCATAAAGAACAAAAAATCAATTTAAATGGCGACCTTTATTAGAAAATCAAAACATTACTAGAACAGAAAATATAAATTCGCTTTTTTATTTTGCAGAAGAAATATACTACAACGGCAAAACTTTCGACTGCAGGTATTACGGCGCTCATTTGAAATCTGAAAGACAAGCAATCATCTGGTACTTCAAACTTGGCGGGCTTGATGCTGAAACTGAAAATATTACGCAACCGTTTGAAAATATTCTTTGATTTTGTACCGTTTGAAATATAATTTTAGTAATGTTGTCATATGTACATTAGCGCACTCTTTTCTCCCATGGGAAGGTACATACAATGTACTTAAGAAAGCTTTTTTAAGGTTCCGTACCAAAAGGGTAACTAACAGAAGCATATTACCGTCCGTCTGTCAGTCTGTCTGTCAGCGGGCTGTATCTCAAGAAGCGTAATAGTTAGACAGTTCAAATTTTCACAGATTGTGTATTTTTATTGCCGCTTTAACAACAAATAATTAAAATTAAGGTTTATGGTGCGGAACCCTTCGTGAGCGAGTCCTACTCGCACTTGGTCGGTTTTTTCAGTGTCCTCTCGCATGCCACCTGTGAGCTTATCATCTGCTTAACCGGACTTGCTTGTGGCGGCTATTATAAAAATGAAAGCATCCAGCGCTAACTGAAAGCCAGCTACTACGAATTTTGCATTTATACTCCTTTTGCTTCGTTTAAGTTCATACATGGATGGCATAGCGTTTGAAAAAAATTACAAAGATTTGAATGCTTAAAATATGCGTGACGTTTTATAATATTAAACATTATTATTTTATTGTATTTTCATTTCATTTACTTTCCATTTTATAGGGTGCCGTACCAAAATGGTAAAAAGGAACCCTTATGGTGTGACTCATTCTGCCCGAACGTCACAGCTGGATATCTCAAGAACTACTACCTAATGCTATCAACTTGAAATAGATTTAGATGACGTTTGCCCAACTATTTTTCAAATAACAAAGAAATAAACATGCATTTTTTTTTTGCAACAGCAACTGAAAGCGGGTCTTAAAAATTTGAAGTGTCCCTCTTCGAATTTTTATATAATTTTAATAATACTAGGGCACCATATGAAAGAGCGTCAAACATTTTCTTGTTTTTATTAGGCCGCTATACGGCCTAAAAACGATTTTCTGACGAATTCAACTTTTAACGAAAAACAAACAAACAACGTATGACCGTTCACCCTTTATATCTCCAAAGTTTGCATAGAAAAAAAACTGAAATTACTTTATGTGATAGAAGTTTTTGTAAAGAATACAGAAAAAATAAAACGATGTTTCTAAATAGCACACTTTTTCAGAAATCATCAACAAAAAATACATTAGTTCCACTATTGGTCAAAAGATGGCGCTCATTAAAAACTGCAAAACACACCGCAGTGTTAATTATCGAAAGGAATAAAGGCCTCGCCGATGAACATTTAAAAATATTTCATGTTTTATATGATGGTAGGGAACCCTCGGTACGCGAGTCCAACTCGCTCTTGACCGGTTTCTTATTTCTAATCACTACTATGTCTACATCAGTGTGGCTATGACTTATCTGCATCAGGAGATTTTTTTGTCGATGTCACTTAAATTGAACAACATTTCTGGTGTGTTTCCTCGTATGTTTATTTCTTTAGCAAGCTTTGCAGCCCAATGGCCCATTGGATTTTCATAATAATTATGAGGTGTCTAAGACATGTCATGACGGCCTCGCTGATCTTGAAGCCGGAAGATTATTGATTTCGTGATTTTTAATAACAGACATTATAATTCTTAGTTATTATGAAATTCGGACTTTTGAAAATTGGAACATCGAAATTCAAAAAAAGTGCTTTGGAGTATTTCTGTGTTGCCTATTTAACACTATAGACTTTTTATAGATTGTCCTGTTAAGGTAAAGAACTATTACTTACTAGCAAGCAAGCGGCTTCGCCCACGTGGTCCCTAGGGAGCATATTCCCGGGATAAAAAGTAGCCTATGTCCTATCTCAATGTCTAGACTATCTGTGTACCAAATATTTAAACGGTTCAGTAGTTTTGGCGTGAAAGCGCGATAGACAGACAGACGGAGTTACTTTCGCATTTCTAATATTATAAACATAAATATAAATATAAATATAAATATAAATATAAATATAAATATAAATATAAATATAAATATAAATATAAATATAAATATAAATATAAATATAAATATAAATATAAATATAAATATAAATATAAATATAAATATAAATATAAATATAAATATAAATATAAATATAAATATAAATATAAATATAAATATAAATATAAATATAAATATAAATATAAATATAAATATAAATATAAATATAAATATAAATATAAATATAAATATAAATATAAATATAAATATAAATATAAATATAAATATAAATATAAATATAAATATAAATATAAATATAAATATAAATATAAATATAAATATAAATATAAATATAAATATAAATATAAATATAAATATAAATATAAATATAAATATAAATATAAATATAAATATAAATATAAATATAAATATAAATATAAATATAAATATAAATATAAATATAAACATAAACATAAACATAAACATAAACATAAACATAAACATAAACATAAACATAAACATAAACATAAACATAAACATAAACATAAACATAAACATAAACATAAACATAAACATAAACATAAACATAAACATAAACATAAACATAAACATAAACATAAACATAAACATAAACATAAACATAAACATAAACATAAACATAAACATAAACATAAACATAAACATAAACATAAACATAAACATAAACATAAACATAAACATAAACATAAACATAAACATAAACATAAACATAAACATAAACATAAACATAAACATAAACATAAACATAAACATAAACATAAACATAAACATAAACATAAACATAAACATAAACATAAACATAAACATAAACATAAACATAAACATAAACATAAACATAAACATAAACATAAACATAAACATAAACATAAACATAAACATAAACATAAACATAAACATAAACATAAACATAAACATAAACATAAACATAAACATAAACATAAACATAAACATAAACATAAACATAAACATAAACATAAACATAAACATAAACATAAACATAAACATAAACATAAACATAAACATAAACATAAACATAAACATAAACATAAACATAAACATAAACATAAACATAAACATAAACATAAACATAAACATAAACATAAACATAAACATAAACATAAACATAAACATAAACATAAACATAAACATAAACATAAACATAAACATAAACATAAACATAAACATAAACATAAACATAAACATAAACATAAACATAAACATAAACATAAACATAAACATAAACATAAACATAAACATAAACATAAACATAAACATAAATATAAATATAAATATAAATATAAATATAAATATAAATATAAATATAAATATAAATATAAATATAAATATAAATATAAATATAAATATAAATATAAATATAAATATAAATATAAATATAAATATAAATATAAATATAAATATAAATATAAATATAAATATAAATATAAATATAAATATAAATATAAATATAAATATAAATATAAATATAAATATAAATATAAATATAAATATAAATATAAATATAAATATAAATATAAATATAAATATAAATATAAATAATATATACAGAGTTGATACGACAGAGGGGCATTAAATTAAACTACGTATACTATACGTGTTCAGTATTAATTCGATACGGTACAAAAACAAAAAGCACCAAAAATGAGACTGACCGTAACACAGTGGCAAGGTCGCGCGCGCACCGGAGCGCGGTGTGCGGTATCTCGTGTGCTCGGCGGAGGCCGGGGCGGGGGGGGCGGCCGGCGACTTAGGCCTCCGCTCGCGCTGGCTTTTATGTTTGGTAAGGTTTTGAAGTACGCGCACAAAAACAAACACACTAAATTTTTAAATTCTCGATGTGTCCTCCATTCACATTAATGCACAAATTATACTGAGGAGAATATTGTTATTTATTTTTCTAATTAAATCACTGCCCGTCGCCAAGCACTTTTGTTTGCAATAGGGTATTTTACTAAAAAAATCTAATTAGTTTTGGACATTTAGTATTAATATTAGACACGTATTTTGGCTTGGTAAATTTCGTACATTTTTAACAAGCCAGATAACGTCACGCGTGTCTTCAACTCGCTGTATCCTCTTTATTTTTTGTTTACGTAAAAAAAAAAAATACGTGTCCAATATTTTTTTTAAATCTATCAGACGGACTGATTAGATTTTTTCAGTAAAATCCCCATTGCGGCTGTCATCATACCTTTCTCTGTACGTTTGCAGAGATAAAACTGCATTTCCACGGCATTCTGACGCCGTGTAAGTTACACAAGGCATTGTTTAACACTTTAATTACACAAAACAACCAAAGTTTAATTACGTGTCCTACCACCATAAAAAAACAGTCAATCACAAAAAAAAACACTATTACTAAATAATAATAATCCCAAGTGACGTGTCCTGTCACAATAAAAATAAGAAATACTGTCTATAACAAAACAAAATCACAATTTTATTGTAACGCGCGAATTCGACAAATCGTACGTTCCGAAAGGACAGCGTCGGCGCACTGAAAACAACAAGTTTTTTAGAGGCCCCACTTACCGATCGCAAAAAACTAGGATGCAACAAACTGACCCATTTCTGTTTCACTCAGTTGCGCTATGTTTGTCGCTTTCGTAGTGAAAGTGCAGGTGTGTGTGTATTTATTGCTTCCTTGTTTGCATTGCCAATTTTAAATGAATGTCCTTCGACATGCGTCAGAGCGGCAACAACGCATCGTAGATTTATCGTTGTAAGGTGCATGACCTATGCTTAGACCATAATCAGCTGTTAGAAAAGATACATCGTGTTCAAACGGTGCAAAAACTTTAAAAATCATTTGCGCCTAAACTACTGCTCCTATTTAACTAATTTTTGGTACAGAGCTTGAAAATGGTACCTAGTATATGCAGTTTAAAGGAAAGCCCCTCTGTCGTATCAACTTTGTATATTAGTAAGAATCTGCATTTTTTTTCAATATACGAGTATTAGACTCAGTTGCTTCGGAGATAAGGGGAGGAGGAAATGGTAATTTATGTTCTAATTTCTTGAATAACTTCAAAATCAGTTACTTTATAATTATAAAAAAATATAATCAAAACCCTTACAATAAGCCCTTTCATTTGATTAGTCACACGATACAGTTTTTTTTTATAATTTGACCCCCAAATGTGCCCATCACCAAATAATATTTATACACATGCATAAAATTTTAACAAAATCAGTTTAGAAGTTGCGTAGAAAACTGGCTCTGTCTGATTTACTGTAAAAAATCTGTAGAATACGGACAGACAGACACCCGAGTGAACATATAAGGTAGGGTTCCGTTTCTTGCGGATGTTTTGAGCCATTAAAACATTTGAGTAATGACATTAAATAGAATAATCAGGGTATAACAATCCCACAGCTGGGACACTTTCACGGGTGTATTCCGCCACCTGGGCCAAATGCTCTTCTTTGTTCGTGTTGGTTACCCAGCACTTATACGGCGACTAACACATTGTTGGCTGGATGGCTCATCATCATCATCATATCAGCCAAAAGACGTCCACTGCTGGACATAGGCCTCCTCCAAGTGTCGCCACAATAACCAGTCCTGTGCACATGTATCGGTTACCTGCCACCCACAACAAATCATCGGACCACCTTGTGGGAGGGCTTCCATCGTTGTCTTCCGGTACGCGGTTGCCACTTCAAAACTTTTCGGCCCCGCCCAACTAGCACCAAAGCGTTAAAAAAACCTATATAAGACTCGTATATCAGTTCCATTTGAGTATAAAAGTGTTAACGCATACCTGTGTAACTGAGTTAGAGCATGCTCTAACTCACTTATAACCACGAAAGAGGCCCACAGTTTTACAGGTAAAAGTTATAGAAAGCCTATAGTACGGTGTCACAAAGATATTAAAGCTGCACAAGAGCGCTTATTCATCGTCAGCTACTACTTTAATCTGTATTATCGTTGTAAAATAGAGTTGGTAAACGCTACAGGTGCTATAAATCCTATAGTAAGGTGTCAAAAAGATCTTAAAGCTCCACAAGAGCGTTTATTCATCGTCAGCTACTACTTTAACCGGTGTTACCGCGTTAGTGAGCACTACAGGTGGTAAAAAGCGCACGTCAAGATAAAAAATCTTACTAAAATTAAATCTGTTCGTAATGGAAGTGTTATGTCATCCAGTATTCAACACTGCAGAATAATATTATGGAATATTATGTTATTTAAGTATGTGAAGTGAAAAATGACTGCCCTTATGATTTCACAGTAAATGTATACCATGTTTCTCATCTCAATTTTAACGCGCCTAGGATTTATTAAAGATTTAAAAGAAAAATTATGATAATAAAATAGGTACCTCAAGCTAAACATTACTATTCATTCCTGCTTCTTGAGCAGTGGTATGTAAAATTAAGTGACATTCATGGAATGCTTCAAATAATGTAAGAAATTTTGTTTATTGTAGTCAAATGTTGAATAACTCGAAATAATATTAATTGTTAGATTACCAAAACAATGGCGAACTTTACAAAAGTGAGGTTAGTGTTAATAACGACCCATACTTGCGTTGTTTGACACCAATACCTTTAGAACGTCTGTAAAAGAGGACTGCCTAACACAATAAGCTTTAGTTAAACCCTTAACAGGTTAAACCTAGATAGAGGAGTTGTTTGACACCTTTAGTTTCTCGTGTTACTAAACTCTCGATAAACTCTATTTTATAGCTTATGACTGCAATAATAGTCAATATAGCACCTAAAGGGGTATAAAAGAGTTCATTGCAATAATTATACAACAATAAGTGTTAAGAGGTGTCGGCGAACACTTTTATAAAGACTTGGGTGTCACAAAAAGGTTAAAGCTATAACGTATTAAGTATACTTGCTGCTACTAGCGCCATTGTAACTCTCAAAGCTGTATTACATCGTCCATTAACGCTATAGTGCTGCGATTGGGGCTAAAACTTGTTTGTTAACTCCTCTATATCGTCTTTAGTAATAACTGAGATAATTATAACCCTGTTATATTACTTAAAGTCATAAAAAAGCCTGTAACTGACACCAAAATGTTAGTTGGGCGTCGACCATCTGCTCATAAGTCATTCATTGTTTTTTTTTTGACAGCTGGTGTGTTAACCGGCTCGGATTCCAGTGGAAGCTTTGCGTTAGAAAGTTTATGAAAAACATTGAGTGTGTTTATAAAATTTGAGGGTTTCTCTCGATTTTCATGGGATCCCATCATCACATTCTGACTTGGTGACAATGGGACCACCTCAAGAGTATAGGCTTTCGAATAAAAAATAATTTTTAAAATCGGTCCAGAATTGGCGGAGAAATCGGTGAACATACATAAAAAAGAAAAAGATACATACAGTCGAACATAGAACCTCTTCCGTTTTGAAGAAGTCGTTTAAAAACGACGTGAAGTTTGAGCTTGAATATTACGGAAATCGATTACAGATCTCGTAAAACGAACATTATCACTAGATTACTTGTCTTTTTACCCGACTGTGAAAGAAAAAAGGTTATGTTTTTCGAGTGTATAATAATAATAATAATAAAACTTTATTTCAGACCACCTCAGATCCATATTCACATTAAAAAAAAATTAGATAGTTATTATAATAAAAAAAAAAAACAAAACCAGAAATACACATAATGCGCACGGATATGTCTTAGGCAAGCCCTAGAACCTAAACGGCTCGATGGATTTTGGCTTGAGAGATGTCGTTAGATTTGTATTTACCGTGAGAGTGATACTGGGTATATCAAAACTAAAAAAAAACAAGGTGGCCGATATTTGGCGCCATATTATGCCTTCAATAAATTTTTAATTTACAAAATCTATCGAGGGTATCAAAATAAATGGCTCGAGAAAACAATTCTAAAAATGTAACTCACTTAAAAGTAGGAAATAAAAAAAATACTTTGCCAAAAAAAAACCTGACCACTAAAAGAACTAAAAAGTTCGAAACAAGTCGCTTTTCAAGCAGTCTGATGCAGTTGGTGGCATCAGATCAGTAATTGAACTACATCAGACTGCTTGTAAAGCGACTTGTTTCGAACTTTTTAGTTTTTTATAACGGTCGGGTTTTTTGACAAAGTCATTTTTTAAGACTTAAATCTCAAAAATTCATGTAAATTGATCTAACAGTTTTGTCAGAAATCTTATAATATACAACAACAAAATTACTTTCAGCAAGTTCTCTCGTATCAATACAAAATGTTTATATTTCGAGTTGTAATAAGATTTTTGTTTATATTGTGTATCATAAAGTCGTTTTCTAAAAACCCATAACAGTTTCAAGTGTGTGAATAGCTGCTTTGTGAGTGGAGATAAGGTTTTTTGTGCGGCGGGTACGCTTGCGATAAGCGGACGCCCGGAACACCGACGGAGTTTGATGTAAACATAAAGGCGAACGTGTTTCCTTAACCTCTTTTCAGGATCTCTTTTCTTAAGGAGGTAGCGCTCATTTTCGAGGATGTCTTAAATCGTTTAATTAAATATCGCAATATGTAGACAGCAAAATAAAAACAGCCGCATGGGTCGATATCAAAGGTTAAGGAGAGAGAAAAAGGTTAAGGTCAAAGGATGGATGATCATCTCAACATAGCAAGACTCCTCCTCAAAAAGCACACTTAGGCCTCGTTTCTGGAGACGCGTGGCTTCGAGCGTCGCGTGCGGAGGCGCGACCCGCACTAAATTCAAACTTACGGCGTTGTATGAGAGCGTTTACGGAGAGGCGTTTTTACACGCGTTTGTTTGAAATGTAGCATTATTTGCGGATGACGACGCCGCGTCGCACGAGGCGTCGGACGCAGCGCCGCACGCGGCGTTGGTCGCAGCGTCGTACGCGGCGTCGGTCGCAGCGTCGTGCGCAGCGCCAGTTTTCTTGAGTCCTGGGCAGTCTTGTTCGAATAGTAACAACGAACAAACGTGTAAATACGTGTAAACGTGTAAATGTGTGTGTAAATGCCGCGTCCACCGCCGCGTCCACCGCCGCGTCCACCGCCGCGTCCACCGCCGCGTCCACCGCCGCGTCCGCAGCTACACTTCACGCGACGCGCCATGACCCTCGGCTCCATGAACGAATTCGTACTTAATCATATGTTTGTTTTTGTGCGTGTGAAGACGCGGACCGCTGCACGCGCCGTCTCTTTGTGAACGCAAAAAACGTCCAACGCAACGCTAGACGCCACACTGCACGCGACGCGCGAAGCCACGCGTCTCCGTAAACGAGGCCTAAGCCATTGATCCCAGCTGTCATTTGTAAAATTTTTGTTTTACGAATTGTCAGAATCTTGAAAACCTAACGGCAGGCTTACCAAGAAGTACCATGTTAACCAGTTCCTGGCTTGTGGAGGTCAGATGGGCATTCGTTCCATGTAGAGTAATGGTATACAGCTGAAGCCAGTTTAACTGGAAACCGACCCCAGTATAATAAACTTGGGTAGAGACTAGGCAGAAGACTATGAAATATCTCATTATGCAGATTAGATTCAATTTAACTTTATCGTTACTTCATTAACTTCCACTAATTATCTTTTTTCTCGTTCACCTCTCGTCGAAAACTTAAACGTTCAGTAAATGTGGTAAAGTGTTGACAATGACTGTCAGAAATAATGTTCTTTTTACTTTTTGTTTTTTGATTACCGTCGTTATGTGTTTTAACGGTAAGAATGTTTTCAATTCATCTGTTGTTAAAACAGAAAATACGCAAACCACTAGCTTCTCTACAAATATACAAACAATGTAGGCAAATATAATACAGACATATTTTATTGTTCATTTAATATTGATGTTTCCCTCCCTCGCCGTCTCGAGTATTAAGAATAGATAAATAAATGATATGTTTCAGTAAGCGATGTCCGGCCGCCTTTATCAAGGCCTGATAAAAAGCGAAAAGCTCGGATAACGTCGGATGAAACTGATTCGGAAGATAAAGATCTTATTGCATCGCTGGATGAATTCATGCATATCAACCCACAGCCTTTTAATACCGTCTCAGCTCCTTATGTATTCGAAGGAGTGGACTATGATCTCTTGAAAAACCTGAGTGAAAAAACTTATAACGATTACTATGATTGTAATTACTGGTGGACGAGATGCATCAGAGACACGTTTGTACTTTATATTTTTTTGTTTAGACCAATTACTTTGATTACCTACCTACTAAAGTTAAAAATATGAATTATATTTTTTAATATTTCAATAAAAATCATTAAAATATATTTTAGCAAAAATGTTTCCCACCGCTAGCTAGGGCTACAGAGAATGAGATATCTCCAAACAGTATGAGCCGTGTCCAGAAGTACCTCTTAAGGCTTGTATATTTGCCAATGACCTTGTGCATACAAACGGAGCTAACTACACCTCGGCGCGCCACTCCGCTATCCGTGTTTTTATTTTTTTATAATAAAACAAATACATATTTTAAAAAAGTAACAAAACCAAGTTCTTTTATTTTGTATTGCACAGCAGTAGATATTATTTTTTTAGTCTTTTGTTAAAAAACGAAGGAGTAAAATGGTTTCATCTCAACGATTTGGAGTTGATTTGGAGATTTTTTTTCCTATTAAGTGATACCAATACATAAATTCTGGCTAAACCAAGTTACGTGCAATATCATGTAGATTACTACCTATTTTTCTAGGTGTAATTTCTCAGTAAATGTCGACGAAAAACTGCTTCATCTGCATGCTAATTTTAAGCCTTTTCGAGAGAGCACCCTTAAGAACAATTTGTTATTATGGTTTTATTATACAGGGTGGCCAACTCGTATGTATAGAATTTTCAATTAAGAAATTTAGGAAAATATATGGTAATTGGTCCACTTTATAAAAATTAAATTCTTCCGATACTGAGTACCTATTGAGTGACTGAGCGACTGACAGACAACGCACAGCTGAAACTACTGGACGTAGAAAGCTGAAATTTGGCATATGGGTTCCTTAGAGAGTACAGGGGAGCACTAAGAAGATTTCCCGAAATTCCTACGGGATCAGGAAAATGGGATTGGCGCGTACCAAGTCGCGGGCAATAAGATAGTATTTTATAAAAGGTAAAAAAAATCATAATACACGACTGCAATGACTGAATTTTTTTTAGTATTTTAAAGAATATTTTTTAACTGCGTCATGTCTGCTGTCTAGGTTTTGATAAATGTATTCTAAACATTCCTCTTTTTCCCACTAGAAAACTTATTGGGGCATACTAATGTCAACGTTTTTTTTTTAGGACGCAATTTCACACGGTTTGTGTTTATCATTGGTCTTGGACTTGGATTAACTATGCGAACTTATGCCATATGGAACTTGACAACTGTTATCATAGAACGGCTCATTTGTATTGGAAAATAAATCAAGGAGTTTATGGAGAAAGGGGGGAAAATTGGTGTAAGTAATAGCTTTTATTTTGGTTATTGTCGGTACAAAACCCGAAAATATGCAGTTAATTTTTATTAACAAAAATTAAACACTACTAATTATAAAATGACTTTACTTTTGGAATTCGGTGTTCAAATACAAAAAAAATAACAAAAATCACCCACTTTTTATCGACTTCCAAAAAAATGCAGTTCAAATCTTTTTAACAAAAATAAAACACTACAAATTAAAAATAACTTTACTTTTGGAATTCGGTGTTAAAATACAAAGAAATAACCAAAATTACCCACTTTTTACCGACTTCCAAAAAACGAGGAGGTTCTCAATTCGGCGGGTTTTTTTTTAATGTTTGCACACCCGATTACTTCGAGGTTTCTGATCCGATTTGTGTGATTCTTTTTCAGTTCGATGCGAGTAGGTACTTGCCATTTGGTCCTGTAAAAAAATAATTCAGTTTGACTCAGTAGTTTTTATTTTATGAGCATTTTTGCTTTTTTCCATTTCTGCGTATCCAAGTATCACCACTTAAAAGAGAAAAGGTGAAAATAAAAAACTTTTTACAAAAAAATAATATAACAGACTTACAAACCAAACACTACGAGGTATAAAATAGTCATTATTTCCAAAGTCGGTGTTTTTTTGGTATATTTTTTGTTAAAAAAGTTTTTATTTGAAAGTCGGTTGTATTTTTTGTAAAAGTTGTTTAATTTTCACTATTTAGTGGTACTCCAAACCTAATAAAGAAAAAAAAAACATGTTCCTTGTATGGGATAAAAGCAACAGAAATACTATCTGTGAACGTTTTTATCTCTCTAACTATTAATGAGATGGATTGCATGGACAGCGGAGGCTTAGTAATAGGGTTCCTTTAGTAGCCCTTTGAGTACGGAACCCTAAAATATGTCATCCAAGTAAACAAATACTAGCTGTTTTGATTTAAAAACCAAATTTCAATCGGAAAGTACATCCTTTCACAAAAAATCAAGAAGATTGTTTAGGATTCCGTACTCGAAAGGTAACCAATGGGCCTATCAGCAGGCTGCATAATATACTTTTGTCCTGATGATATTTTTTTTTCGTATAAAAAAATATTTGTTTATATTTTTTAGGGGATTTTATGTATCTTCGTTGGTACATCGGTGATGGGTGGAACTGTGGACAAAGTTACAGGCGTAATGTGCCAAATGATCAGGTGAACTTTTACTACGAAGATGAACAAGAACCTTTAATAGAATGAACAAAATTACTGTGGTACAAATGAAAAATGATCGTCATGATAAATAATTACAAAAAAAATCTTTGAAACGAGAAAAACATTCCGTGTAATAAAACGTTAAATGAAAAATAAATGTTTTATTTTCACTATAAAATACCTTTTTTTTTTAAAACATGCAGTATCTTTTGCCTAATTTTTCTTCAGTGGCGCTCGCACGTCGCTTACAAGACAAGTCTAGAGACTTGCTCATTCACCTCTATGGCCATAACATTTATACCCATCGACGTACATAGCAATGGTACTAATTATAACGCGGGAGTCAAAAATATAAACGTTATTACTACATAGTATACAACAAAGTCGCTTCCGCTGTCTGTCTGTCCCTAAATATGCTGAGATCTTTAAAACTAGGATCGCAACGGATTTTGATGTGGGTCTAATAGATAGAGTGGTTCTCGATGAAGGTTTTAGTACATAATTTGCACCCGTGCGAAGCCAAAACGGTTGATGTATCAGTTTACATCAAGAAGAAAACGGACAGAGAAAACCTGCAACTTATGGTACGTAATTTGAATGAACACATAAATAGCTTGCAGGAACAAGTACAAGCCCTTAAGGGAGAAATAAATTGCTTGAAGGATAGAAAAAGCAATAACGAACCCTTACAAAAAGAAGAAAGCGAGAAAGAAATATTTGCCCAGCGTGCCCAAAGTGACGCTGAATATTGCACGGACGAGGACGAACTCGCTAAAGGAACTGAATGGATTAGAGCCAAGAGCAGGAAGAAGAGGAAGCTTAACACTTCTCTTTCTCCAAAACAACAATCCGGAGCAAGCGCCCAACAAGAAAAAAGACAACAAAAAAAATGCGAAAGAGACTTCCGTCAAAAAAGTGCTTCCACCACCGCCATTCATAATAGACAGAGTTAAGAACTACCAAATGTTTTACGACTCGCTAACTGAAACAATACCAGCTGAATCATTTACCGCAAAAATGATGAATGGGGATTGTGTGAAGGTAACGCCCAAACAAAAGACTTATAGATTAACTGCCTGGTTTTTGACTGAAAAGGACTATTATTGGCATTCGTTCAAGAATAAGCGAGCAAGACCAATTAGAGTTGTTGTGAAGAAGTTACATTCTTCTTGCCAATCTGATCGAATCAAAGACGATCTAACAACACAAGGATTAAAATAGAAAAAAGTAGACAACAAATTGAGCTGGAAGAGTAAAGAACCACTCAACATGTTTGTTTTATTATTTAATAATGACGAAGATGTCAACAAAGCCATGGCATAAAATACATTTTAGGGTGTAAAATTGCAATTCATCCACTTCAAAATCCCAAACTTATTCCCCAATGCATAAGATGCCAGGCGTATGGGCATTCTTATAAATATAGCAGTAAAGAGCCAAGGTGTGGAAAATGCACTAGCACGTATCTTACAGCTAACTGTACCAAATCTCCGCAAGAGAAGCCAAAATGTGATCACTGTGGTCTACCTCACCCAGCAAACTATAGTGGTGTAAAGTAGTTAAACAGAAACAAATGATGAAAAAAAAATATTAAAAAAAAGGTTGTGGTGCCAAATACCCAACAGTCTCTTCCCTTACTAAAATCTGACAAACAGGCACAAAAACCAAGTGTCCAGTCATCCGCACAACCCATACGAGTAACCACCTTTGCGGAAGCTGCAAAACAAAGATTGCCTTCGAATCTAGAGGATAAAATTAATCAGAACTTAAAGTGAAAACCTCATTTGACAAGAGACTAGAGAAACTAGAATCCGGCGGTACTAGAACAGCTATTTTAAATAATCAGAAATGAAGAACACCCTTAAAATAATGGCGTGGAACTCGTGGAATAATGGGCTCTTCAAACATTAAAATGAGTTGCAGGCGGTCCTAGACACAGAAAATATAGACGTTGTTTGGTCTCTGAAATGCACTTCACTAAGCAATCTTTTGTCAAATTTAGAGGATACATGGTATATAATTCACTCCACCCTAATAACTCTGCCAGAGGAGGTAGCGCGGTTATAATCAGAGACAACATTATTCACTACGTCTTTCAAGACGAGCCAAAGCCGACTAAAGATGTTCGTTCTCGAAGCACTTCAAAGAAGATGGTGGCCACGTTCGTTGGAAAAACCGGCCATGTTGCGACTATTGCACTTGAAGATCGTAGAACGATTAACGCAGAGCGGTATACCACAGTTTTTTAACTACAAGTCATCGCCGAACTTCGAAAATCTAACTTAAAGCGACGCATCATCCTGCACCACGACAACGCATGCTCACACAGCGCTCGTCAAACGAATGAGTATTTGAAGCATGAAAAAGTAGAAATTCTTGACCATCCTCCATACAGTCCTAACCTAAGCCCTAACAATTTCTTTACATTTCCTAAAATTAAGAAAAGACTTCGTAGTCAAAATTTCCAGTCCAGTGAAGAAGTCGACGCTTTCAAGTCAGCCATTTTGAACACCTCCAATTCAAAGTGGAATAAATGTTATAATAAATTGAGCTAATGGAAAAGTGTATTAAGCTACGTGGTGAATACTTTGAAAAACAATAAAAAGTACTATAAGGTTCTAAATATTATCTTTATATTTTCATAATAATGTTTACGATTCTTACAAAAAATCACAATTTGTAAAAATTTTGTATGTCAGTCTGCCAAAATCATCGTTATACGCGGTATTTCTGAAACGGCTCGATCTAAGTTGGTGGAACTTTCACTAACAGATAACTGATATTATAAGTAGTAACTTATTTTTGAAAAAGAATAAGAGATCCGTACTATAAAAATTTAAACCCATGAAAATAATTTTAACGTGAGTGAAGTTGCAAGCAGTAAGGTATTACAGTTTAAATGGATATTTTTAATACTATAGGACCTACTTAAATTTTTTAACATACGTTTTACGTTTTTTTTTGGTCAATATCATGCAATAATTTATTATCCAACCCAACCGAAACAACTTCAGTGAATTGTGTCCACCCGTAACTTTGGAATGAGCTCAAACACGATAGGTATAAGGAGCAAACTAAAAAATCCTACTGGATCTCCTAGTTGGCTCGCCTTTCGGCGTTTCTGATATCCTCATCATGAGAACCTTGTTACCATCTAAAATAAAAAGTACTTGTCAGGAAAATTCAAATGAGTCCAAACTCGACGTGTTTAAAAGTAGTTTACCTGTATGGTTTCCATCATCAGATCGTTGTTACCAGCTTCAATAAATAGTCCAACCCGTGCAATTCATATGTGTCCAAACACGATGTACTAGTATATAAGAGTAATCAACTAAGTGAGCCACTACTCAACCTTAGGGTTTCCATCATCAGATTGTTACATTTTACCAGCTGCAATGGTTAGTGCTCATCAGAAAAATCCAAATGAGCCCAAATACGATTGGTATAGGAGATGTCAATTAAGAGAGCCACTACACATCTTTATGGCTTCCATCATAAGATTGTTATTACCAGCTATAGTAACAGTACCGCCCCGTACAATTTATACGAGCCCAAACACGACGGGTGTAGGAGTAGGCAACTAAGAGAGCTACTGCTCACCCTTATGGTTTCTATCATCAGATCGTTGTTACCAGCTGCAATGGAACTATGTATATATTGCAGCTGGTAACAACGATGTGAGCACTAGCTCATCAGAAAGATTCAAATGAGCCCATATATGATAGGTATAGGAGTAGTCAATTAAGAGAGCCGCTACACACCTTAATGGTTTCCATCATCAGATTTTTGTTACCAGCTACAATGAATAGTACCGACCCGTACAATCAGATCCTTTTTCCCAACAGCAATATAGTATTCGCACAAACACGACCGGAACACTTGTAAAAATGTATTTACTCGTAAAATAACTTTTCGAGACTTTGCCTGAAGACATA
Source organism: Lacanobia oleracea (assembly GCA_950371165.1). Taxonomy (NCBI): domain Eukaryota; kingdom Metazoa; phylum Arthropoda; class Insecta; order Lepidoptera; family Noctuidae; genus Lacanobia; species Lacanobia oleracea. Next base: position 9,308,863 of record OX493408.1, read on the forward strand.
GAAATGTATGCGTTAGACATTGAAATCGAAAAAAAAAACATATTCTTGCTCTACTATAGGTGACAAAAATCTACGATAGTCAACTTTGTCGGGCGGGACAGAGTTGAGACCTTTTTTTTTATAAAGGCGGGAAATCCTCATGGATGTCCTCCGCCATGGGGCGGGCGGAGGGGTCTGTCAGACACTTACTGACTAAAACCATCCCGGTGCTCCATCTCTCGCCAACTGAGGATCGCGAGAACTAATGCAACTTCCGTAATCCCCAGCTGGTGCCGGTCCGCTTCTGCGGGCCACCTCGGGTCAGTGTGGGGAGTGAGGTGTTTGAATCCCCCCGCGACGTCAAAGAAGGGCGCATGGGATCACCACACATCGCCTCCTCGGGTCCGAATGAATAGGGGGCGACGGACATACCCAAGTCCGCCGCCCCTGGACCCAGTTAGGGGGGCCGGAAGAGGGTAGCGTATTCGCCGCTGACGGCCGTAGTTCGCGATATGGTCGACGGTGAGGAGTCACCGTCGACCGCATCCCAGAAATCTTCGCCCGTGAACATAACACTATCTACGGCCGGCAGCGAGAGATCACTGCCTACCACAGAGATGAGGGCATGTAGTGGCTCCTCCCAAGCGGCACACTCTGCCAGCTTATGCCGCGCCGTGTCCTCCCGACAGTCGACGCAGTGGTGATACCGAGCTTTCGGTTCCCTGCCTATGCGAAAAAGAACCTCCCGAAGCAGCAATACCCCGAGAGGACCTGCGTCACACGAAATTTCAAGGAGCCGTGCCTTCTCCCGAGCCTCAGGTCGAGCACTGGCCGGATGGCCTCGATAGTGACGAGGCCAGCGGAAGGGCGTGAGAGCCTGTTCCGCCTTTCCGCCACCAGAACTTCGCGCAGCTGCGACTGACGCAGCTCAATGTGCCGCTGGATCAGTCGCTCGCCGTACGCCCGCGCGTCCACACGCCACCGATGCAGTGATCACCCCAGGTACTTCATGGTGGACTCGACAGTAATACGGGACCTCCCAACAACTAAATATTGATAACAACAAAATATTGACAACTAAATATTTTTTTTCATCATTTATATATTTTATCTGTTTCTATTATATAGTATTTAGTATATGTTACGTAACTGCGTCCGTGGCATCACAGGCCCTATCATAAAACCAGCGCTGTTTTTTTTATTTTTAAATTTTGCAGCCTATGCTGAGATAAAAAGGTCTCTCACAGACTAAAATGTTTCTAGACTAAGTAATACTGTTAGTGTTAATTAAATATACATCTGTCTGTTTTGTGCAAGTCCCAAATAAACATTTTTTCTTTCTTTCCGACGGCGGCGGCCGCCGAGGGCCATGAAAGGCTATAGCCTCCGACTTGTTGAGGGCTACCTCAAGGACAAGGCGCCGTATGCGGCTTGTCCAACCTGTGAGACCGCGGCCGTCGCCAGCAACGCTGCCTCCCTGTACGAGCTCCCCCGGGCAGTGACCAGCGTGTCGTCAGCGTAACACGTCAGGTCTACTCCCGGAGCTCGCCCCTCAGTACCCAGTCGTAACTTCAACAGTAAATTTCGCCTAATTAGCTACTATTTTTATGTAATCAAAACTAAAATACCTGATGGTGGCCATTCCATTGTCAGTCACACGTCACTACCATACTTTACTTCACTTTTAAAATCAATTAAATGATATAATATCTTCAAATTCATGGCTTATTGTTGACACTTTCAGCTGTTATGATTAATTTTTAGTTTTCTTTTCTGATTCTTCATTTTCTGTTAAAGATAACACTCACACTTCTTTATTGGACTAATATGTGTAGGTTAACATTGAAGTTAGGATTAATACAGTACATTTACTGATAAAATACGTAAAATTAAAACGGAGCTGTACACTTTAGTTTTTTCACTCCTTCCTCAAGTGAAGACACGAGCGACGTCATCTGGCTTGGTAAAAATGTACCAAATTTTTCAAGCCAGAAGACGTCACGCGTATCTTCAACTCGCTGTATCCTCTTTATTTATCGTTTACGTGAAAAAAGACAAGAAACGTGTCCAACATTTTTTGAAAATCTATCAGACGAACTAATTAGATTTTTTTATTAAAATACCCTATTCCAAAATAAAGTACTCAGGGATGCTGGCAATGTACATAAGATAAGGTACATAAGAAATGACGACCTTCACCGTGACCTTAAAATGGAATTCGTCACCACCATGATTCAAAAATTTGCTCAAACCCATGAACACCGACTTCATCGACATGTGAATTTTGAGGCAATTTAGCTGCTAGATAACACAGACTTAGTGCGTAAGCTAAAAAGAGAACTATACCTTTTGAATTCGTGTAGTGTAGTGAACAAAGTGAGTGAATAATAGTAACAATATTGTGCTATACATATAACACACGAACATAGTGTTTTATAAATTATATCAGACTAAGAAAGTGCTACAGACTTGTGTAAAAGTTCAAATGGACACTATTATTAGTTTTAAGATAAACTATCACGTAACATATTAAGTTACAGTTAAATTGCTTATTAGTATTTTAGGCCACATCGTAATTAATAAGGTAGGTATTAAAAATTTTGTTCTTAATAATAAAGTACAAAAAAACGTCGCATCAGGTGTACCTATTTGAAGTTTGTAAGGGAATAATAATGCTAAGATTCATAAGTTTAAGACATCTTATCTAACCTAATATGTTCGCCAATCACTTAAAAAAATCTTTCATAACACTAGTGTAATGATGATTAAGTATTTTTTTTTTCTAACCATGAAATACTATCCTTAATGCAGAGTTTGCCTTTATGTGTTTCTTTACTAAGATCGACACATCATTATTTTAAAGCAAAGAGATGCCGCAAAGCAATTGCCAGTTTATGAAATGATTTTTTTTTTTTACTAATAGATAAGTTAAAAAGAAATAAAACGCAAGCGCTGTTGGCATTGCTTAAATATTTATTCACAGAAGAGGATAAGCTATAATGACGGGGCGCGGATTTCTTGTTAATCCTCTCCAAACATTATCGACAACGACGAACTTCCTTCTTGATTATCTGTTGACAATGTGCTTTCAATGATGATTTAATGGAAGATTTCAATGATGATTTAATAGATGGAGGAAACTTACCACTTATATAATGAATTAATAGGTATAAATAATAATTGTAACCCTCATTCCACAGTCACGATAGACCTAACTGAAGATTCCTTATTGAAACAGAACTATCCTAGTCATAATAAGTTAAAAAAGTATGCAAAATTAAATAGGTTTATTAAAAAATGTTATTGGTACAAAATACAACATAAACAGTTTTTAAAGAATATTCCACTCAGGAAGGAACGTGTTGACCTGATTAGTAAATTAAATAACTATCAAATTAAACTTGAAGATAGCATAAAAATATATGAAATTGATACACAGCACTTACAGTCTGAAATACAGGTACTCGAAGCTTCACTAAGTTCTCTTAATAGTAAATATATACAATCTCAGAACCAAATAAGAGAACACATTCTTGCTGCAAATGAGTTAGTCATGTGTCAGTGTACTTGCCAGACAGTATCAAATCTTGATGCTGTCCAGCCTGAGGTATCGGACGCCCCGTCCCAGGCGGTTAATTTATCCCAAGGCTGTGTCATCAACCAAGTTGTAATTGATTGTGAACAGGATTTATCTCAAATTGAACAGCCCAAGATTAATAGTTTCTTATCTGTGAAAAGTGGTTATCATTCAGTTATGTTCTCAGACAGCATAGGAAGAGGTTTAGGTAAATTATTAAGTAACAACCTGAGTTATCCTATACAAAATTACTGTATGCCAAGTTCATCATACAAGCATATTATGGCGTCATTAAGAAACAATAATTTTAGTTCTAATACCAATATTACAGTGTTTATAGGGAATAGTTTAAATGTAAAAAAAGCAGATATCACGGACAATCTAACTGAGATGTTAAAGTTAAATTGTAATAAAATTATATTGTGTGCATTTCCTTATTTTGAACAATTGTCAAGTAGAAAAAATAATTATACTCATATTTAAATAAACACATGCACTTTTTAGTAAGTCACTATAGTGACAAGTTTATGTTTTTTGACACAAACATTTTTGTGGAAAATTTAAAATTGACTAGGGATACAGTGTATTTGCCAATTAGTTTTAGACACACAATAGCAAGGCTATTAGCTTATTTTATTAACTCAGACATAAGTAGTATGTCGCAGTCTTGTTTAATTAAATCCACAATGTTTAGTAATTTTACTAAGAATCAGGTGGAGAGCCTTAGTAACGGTAGCTCTAGTGCTACAAATACTTATAAAAATTGTACGGAGTTTCCATGTATCTCTATGGATACTCATTTAAACTAGTACATAAGACAACAGAGGATACCAGCGACAGAATAGTTATGCCTACCATTAACAAGGTATCTTCTTGCTCTTTAGTAAATAGTTGTCAAAAAGGGAGTCAGCAGCATGCCTTGAAATTATTTCATCAAAATATTCAAGGTGTCTCTTCCAAATTATTAGAAATTGAAATGTTTTTAGAAAAAACCATGTTTGACATTGTATGTTTTAGTGAGCACTGGTTGAAGGATTACCAGATGCTAATTAGTTATGAAAATTATAATGTGGGCAGTTGTTTTAACCGCAAATCTATGTTACGTGGTGGTTCCCTCATCTTATTAAAAAAAAACTTAAAATTTAAGCAACGTAATGACATCGTTAACTTATCAGTGGAACATTGCATCGAACTGTCCTGTGTTGAGCTAGATAAGCATATCATAGTGTGCGTGTACAGACCCCCAAACCCTCAAAACTTTATTTTATTTGAGTCAACAATGGAAGATATCCTTGCGAAACTTGCAGCAGGTAACAAGCCCGCGATTATTTGTGGGGATTTTAATATTAATATTTTAGAAATTAATTCAAATAGCAGCAGATTTATAAGCCTTTTTAAATCGTTTAATTTGTCTAATGTGTTTACAGAACCGACTAGGGTAACACCAACTTCTTCAACCTGTATCGATAATGTATTCTGCGATTGTGAATATTTAGATAAAGCCATAGTTAATTACCTTCCCTCTGATCATAGTGGTCAATTGGTAACATTTCAGTTTAAAGCAGCCTTGGAAAAAATTCATATACAATATAGGCCAATTACAACTGGAAAACTAGCTAAATTCAATGGTACCTTACAAAATAAGTTAAATTTTCTAGGCCATAACATTGAAGATGCTAATAAATTTTATGATAATTTCTTTTCAGTGGTTCTAAAGGAATTCAATGCAACTTTTGAAAAGAAGTCTAAGGATACTTTCCCTAAGTATGTATTTAGTGACTGGGCGACTAAAGGCATTAGGATAAGTAGGGAAAGACTATATGAGCTATATGGCCTTAAGCCTGTCATAAACACTGATTCTTTTAATAAGTTTGTAAACAAATATTCTAAAGTGTTCAGAAATACTTGCAAGGTAGCTAAAGCCCTATATATTAGCAATAAGATCAAATCGTCAGAAAATAAAATAAAGACAGTTTGGAAAGTTATTAATAATGAAACTAATAGAAATAAAGAACGAAACACTGATTATTTACTGGAGACTACACATGGTGCCAAAAGCTCTAATTTAGAAGTAGCTCAAGAATTTGTAAATTTTTTCACCAATATACCAACTAAAACTACGGAATATTTAAATTCTTCACCTGAGGTCTCATATAATTTATTAAAAGCTAACGTTCCAGGTTGTACGGTTGAATTCCAGTTCAAACATATCAACCCTGTGACAGTCATAAAAGCTTTCCGGCAAATCAAAATCAAATTGACCGAAGACATATGGGGAATGTCTATTAAAGTGTGCACGTCCATAATTGAAACTATAGCACCATACTTGGCTTTAATATTTAATTTATGTGTGGACCAAGGAGTCTTTCCGGATATAATGAAATATAGTAGGGTTATACCACTATTTAAATCGGGCGACAGCAAAGACACCAATAATTATAGACCTGTATCTGTTTTGCCGGTTTTTAGCAAAGTGTTTGAAAAAGTAATGCTCAATCAGATGCTCAATCATTTTAACATCAATAAAATTTTACACGATCAACAGTATGGTTTTACCAGGGGTCGTTGTACGACTGACGCTGGTGCCACGTTGTTAAAACACATATACTCAGCGTGGGAAGAGGCACAAGATGCCATGGGAATCTTTTGTGACCTCTCCAAGGCATTTGATTGTGTAAATCACGAAACCTTGCTCCTAAAGCTAGGACATTACGGACTAAGTAAACTTGCACTCAGTCTAATAAAATCTTACTTAAATGATAGACAGCAGCAAGTTCAAATAAATGGTGTCAATTCACGGGGTTTAAAAGTCAAAATGGGGGTACCTCAAGGCTCTATTTTGGGTCCTTTCCTCTTTCTAGTATATATTAATGATCTACCCCATCTTTTAAAAAATCACCCTCATATGGTATTATTTGCTGACGATACGTCCTTAATTTTTAAGATAGATAGACGTTCCATAAATCTTGACGACGTAAATAACGCCCTACAGCAGGTCCAAAATTGGTTTACTGCTAATAATTTAGTATTAAATGGGAAAAAAACTAAATGCATCAGATTTGCCTTACCGAACGTTAAAAGAAATGATTGCGACATAGTATTGAACAAGGAGAAACTTGAATTCGTCGAAAACACGGTTTTCCTGGGGATTACGCTTGACTCAAGGCTACAATGGGGTCCTCATTTAACATCTCTTGCGGGACGGCTAAGTTCAGCAGCATACGCTGTCAGAAAAATCCGTCAATTTACCGATATAGATACCGCGAGGCTGGTCTATTTTAGTTACTTTCATAGTATCATGTCTTACGGAATCTTATTATGGGGACGTGCTGCAGACATCGAGTCTATATTTATCCTGCAGAAAAGAGCCATCAGAGCCATTTACAATCTCCGTCGGCGTGATTCCCTAAGAGAACTGTTTAAGGATATCAACATCATGACGGTACCTTGTCAATACATTTACGAAAATATTATGTATGTTCGGAAAAATCTTCATCTCTTTAGCAAGATTAGTGACAGGCATAATTTTAATACTAGAAATAGGAACAAATTAGATCAACCCCGATTCAGATTGGCCAAAGTACACACTTCTTTTATGGGGTACTCTATTAAATTTTATAATAAAATACCAGTTGATATTCTCGAACTGAATGAGAGAAAATTTAAATCATGCATAAAACGCACACTATGTAGGCAAGCGTATTATAAACTGGAAGATTATATCCTCGATAAAAACGCTTGGCTAAATGCTGGTCCTGCTCCACAGTCACAGCTGCTTAGGTCCACTTTTTAGGTTTTTATGTTTTCATATTTGGAAGAGATGCTCGCTCCTTTTAGAGGTTCTTACATTATTTCGTTTATTTATTCTTATATACATACAAATTATATTATTATATTAATTACTTATTTATTCTTTTTGATGTAAGAGCTTAATCGTTCTCTTTATTAATTTATTTTTCATTATTTGGTCATTGACAACCATAGTTTTGTGTAAAGTAGAAGCATATTTTTCAAATTTTGTAAATGTGAGTACCATGAAACCATTTACATTTTATGTGAGTAGTTATAGTTTTACTTGTTGGACATGAACGAGCATGGTGGTTGAGAGCATGTCATGCTCACTCAAATGTCTCGCTGATGGCGGCGCGTGGGTTTGATCATTCGGTTCCCTTCGAAATTGTTGAGCTGAAGGGTGCCGATACACGCGTCATGTTCGTGAACAGGCGCCGTCGGTTGAGACTGGTCATCTCTTAACTGCCATTGGCTTATTTTAATCTTTATATTTAAAATTCTTATAATAAGCCCTTTTTTTTTCTTTGCATTGTCCTCACATGCAGAAGCAACAAGTATATGTAACTTGGAATTTTGTAAAACAGAACATGATTTAAAAGAGTGTCCGTGGAGTTTCTTGCACGTTCTTCTCCATAGAGATCTACGCTTTGGAACGTGCAAATAGCTTCCATGTTTTTGACTGACCGACCTTGACGTTTCAAAAGTGCCTGTGAATGGTTTATTTGAAATAAAATGCTTTGAATTTGAATTTGAATTTGAATGTCGGCGATATAAATAATAGAAACCGCGCGAGTCGATCTTCAAGGTTAATCATCGCTTACAGAGGTTGGTCCGTTGTTGGATGATTATCCTTTATTAAGGCGGCGGTTTGCGCCGCGACCGCGACCTGAGACTGAGACCAGAGGCAGGACACGCGACCGATACTTGTCCTTAAGGTTTTGTAGGGTGCCAGTTCACCCGTGAGACTGAGACCGTCGCATCACCGTCTCTAGTCTCGGTCGCACGCGCAAACTGGCACCTATAAAAAATATTTTTATACCGAAACATCGGTGCAACTTGTTCACAGATCTGAGACAGTCGTGGTCGTCGTCGTAAGATTTGAACGCGCCGCTGAGCTGGTCACGTCAAATGCAGAGATGTATAAGCAGCTCAGCACGAACTCAGTGCCGCTGAGTTCATGTCCGCGGCCTTATAGGTAGTCGAAAGTCAGGAAAGGTAGCACCAGTTAACTTGAAAAGGGTGTATTGTGTTACCCAGTGACTGGGTTGTAAATTTGCAATGCTGGTACCCAAAAAATAAGTTCACAATCGTTTTTCCCTACTACGGATAACGTAAAGGTCCACGATAGATGTCGAATTAGCACTGATTTACGTTGGTTAATTAGGAGGTTCTATGTTCGGCTGCATGTATTTTTTTTGTATATTCATCGCTTTCTCCGCCAATTGCGGACCGATTTTAAACAATATTTTTTATTCAAAAGCCTATACTTCTGAGGTGGTCCCATTGTCACCAAGTCAGGATCTGATGATGGAATCCTATGATATCCTCAAATTTTATAGGTACATACAATTATTTTTATTGCATCGGATATTTTTGCCTGGTAATCATCTTATGTTGCTGAGCTGATAATTGAAGGTACTCGTATAAATTAAAAAATTGTGTTTAGCGATATTTTCGCCGAATGGTTCACAATAATAATGCACTTCTTGACGAAGAATTTTCGAATAACTCAAGAACGTCTAAAATATTACAAGTAAATACAGAATCCAGCAATTTCTCCAAAGCCATGCCATAATAAAGGATAGAGGAATTTTCGTAGAAATTCGTTCAGAAAACTTATTATTAGTTTCGGACAAAACCACGATTCTACGGACTGGGTTTATTGGATGATTTCACAAAAGCGGTAGAGCAATTATAATTTTAGGATACTTGGGGTAAGAATTTAGAGAATTCTAGCTCAGTTTTTGTTTAACGATAAACTAGGACAGGGGCCGTTTTACTTATCGTAATATCAAACTGCATTTACTATGGTGCCAACAGTGAAACTGAAAAACGTTTTAGGAACACTTTCATTGTACGTACAGCTAAGGAGTGGAATTCATTGACACAGTCTGTGTTTCCTGAAAGCTAAAGCGTTCTCTAGCAGTCAACTTTTAGAATAAAAAGACTAGGCACTTTTAAGTAGGTTGTCCAACTACTCCTGAGTATTTAAGACAAGAGTGGATCCAGGTTACTTTTAGACAAGCGTGCTCTATCATCGACCAGATCATCGTTTACCATCAGGTGAAATATTGGTCAAACACATGCCTATCAATAGTTTAAAAAGGTGTCTATTTTATTACGTAAAATGTTTAAGTAAAACACAATTTTGTTTAAAACTACTAGAGGCCTTGGACCTTGAACACTCAATGATGTTAAACACAAAATAGGTTCATACACCAACATCTGCAAAACACTTCCACGCAAATAATTGATCTCGCCAGTATAAATAAACCTTGGGCTCTAGACAAGTCACATTCTGTTAGCGGTAGCGTGGCAAAGGTGGCGAAGTCAAAAATGTACGGGATTGACAAAAGCTGTCGAAATGTCACGTGATCAATCCCTTGTATTTTGGCATTTCGACAATCGTATTCGCTAATATGGCACATGCTAGACATGTTGCCTCTTATTACTAAATTCAAATCGAAATATTTATCTCAGCCACGAAAAAAATCAAAACGGTTGTCGAAAACGCTTTTCGAACGTACGAGAATTCATCATCATCATTTTCATCACATCAGCCGAAAGACGTCTACTGCTGGGTATAGCCCGGTTCCCTATCCATTTGCATATAATTTTAAGACCTAATATAACTTGGCATTCTTTTGTTTTTCCTAATAATATTTTCGCATAACATTATTTGCTTATCATAAGCTTGTAGAATACAAGCAAGCATGCAGCATGCAAGCAAGGGTTACCTATCATAAGTTCGAAAAAAATTTGACCGAATTTCATTTCACCTAAAACTTTTCAACTATTATCGTTTCGTTTTTTTACTTCATCGAAGTGACGTCTGCCACTGTATCAATTGACCTATTATAATTCGATTTTTTTCGTCACTCCAACGTTTCATTTGGTGGTGGTGATGGTTAACAAAAGTGGTTTTAACTGGTCCCAGTTAGAAGCATGCAAGCAAGCATGCAGCGTGCAAGCAGGCATGCAGCATGCAAGCAGGCATGCAGCATGCAAGCAGGCATGCAGCGTGCAAGCAGGCATGCATCGTGCAAGCAGGCATGCATTGTGCAAGCAGGCATGTGGCAGCATGCAAGCAAGCATGCAGCGTGCAAACAAGCATATTACATGCAAGCAGGCATACAACATGCAGCAAGCATTGTTTCTGTTACGGCTCCGGCGCTGCAGGGTTTGGGCGGCCCCACGTGATCTTATCGTCGCAGATAGTTTTAACGCTCCCCACCGAAGCTTCGGCTAGCCTCAGCCCACCCCTCCGCGCCTACGCGGGCTTAAATTACACTCTAGGGGTAGGGCAGACAAGACTGTGTGAAAACAGTTTTGCAATGAGTCGTTTCTGACACTAAATTTTGTAGCACAACATATTGAATTTTGAAGACAATATCTTAATTTTAATTCAAGGTTAAAAATGGAATTGTTTCCGTTATTTCTATAAATTGACTGCCTAAATGCTATTATGCTAATAGTCATTATGCCTAGTAATATTATGCTACTTAAATTTATGCCAAAACAACTTAGCCTTCATAATAATAATACCATGATAAACAGTATGCGAAAAAATATATGGCAAAGTTTTATTATGGAAAAAAATATACCAAAATCGTTATACCAAAGTATAATAGGAAAAAGAACATTATGTGAAAAGAAGGGATCCCTATAGCCCACTCCCCAAGTGTCACCACAACAACCGGTCCTGTGCGTCTCGTATCCATCGGCTACCCGCGACCCTCATCAAGTCATTGGCCTACCTTGTGGGAGGCCTTCCAACTTGCTCATCAGATTAAAAAGATCTGTTTTATGACAATTCCACCTCATAAGACTACCCTTCTAATCTTGTTAAGCAGGACTTATTTTTAGTAAGGCCAAATTTCGCCAGTTAAGTCTCATGTAATAAGGCAAAGCAAGGTTATCGACTGAACAAAATATAAACCTCTGTAAAATTACAAATGGCAGACCCCAATATAACATTCCTATATTTGAGAATCGCGCCCAGTTCTACATTCTCAATAGACATATATCATTGGTCATATTTTATCAGAGTAACCGGATGCACCTGACTACCAATATATTATATGAAGCTATCGTCAATGGCAGGCGTCAAATAAGTTAGCAAAAACGGTCACCTACATTTATTGTCATTCTTTATTGAAAAAAAATACAACCGACTTCCAAAAGCAACACACTAAAAAGTATAAAATAACTTTAATTTCGGAAGTCGGTGCCAAAAACGAAAAAAAAAGACACCTGCTTCCGAAATAAAGTTATTTTTTAATTGTTTTTTTTTTTACTTTTTAGTGGTACATGCGTAGGCGTACCCATTCACAGTGTACTGCCGGTCGATTCTGTAAACATGTCGAAGTGAAGGCTTGGGTGGAGTGAGCGTGTCATGAAGTTAGCTGTCAAAAATACTAGTGATTGATAATATGTTAAAGAAATATATCGATAATCGAGTTTACCAAATTTGAATGCTACTGTTAATACATTTTTATATTTAACTAAAAGACTGCATGAAAAAAAAAACGATGCCTACCATACATTTTTGAATCACGGATAGATTCATAGGTTGGTATCTAACATGAGTAGGTATCTAACTAATATCACTCTGCCTTGCGCTTGTGTAGAAAGGTAGGTAGCTAAGTGGCAATTGAACGAGTGAAGTACCTATTCCCTTCACCGTATTCCGCTGACTTTTAGGGACGGTGAGGTGAACGCGCGAACGTTCCCCGCGGGAATTCTTTTTTAAACTTTGATTTTTACTTGATAGCTAAATGATCATTCGAACGAGTGAAGTGTTCCCTTCACTGTATTCCGCTGACTTTAAGGCAAGTGAGGTGAACACGCGAACGTTCCCCGCGGGAATTCTTTTTTTAAACTTTGATTTTTACTTGATAGCTAAATGATCATTCGAACGAGTGAAGTGTTCCCTTCACTGTATTCCGCTGACTTTAAGGCAAGTGAGGTGAACACGCGAACTATCCCTTCACCCACCGATGACAGCGCGGGCATTTCTAAAATAATTGAAAGTATTGAAGTATTTCATATTCAAAGCTTTCAGATAATTTACGTAGTACCTAAATGTTATTTTATATTTTGTTTAGTCATTTTTGCGCCTGACTTCATTTTTTTTTCCAAAAGTAGGTAATCAATAAATTGAGGGGTAATGTGCTTAAACAAAATAAATAAGATTATAAAACTCGGTTCAGTGGAATAATTAAACTCGTCGGCCGCCTTTTTATGAAATCAGGCTTTATTATTAATCATTTTAACCTATGTGTATCAGTAAGCCATATTAAAAGCAGCTTCTAGATTTGTGTCGTCGCTAAGTTTGCATGCTGTAGCACACTGATACCAAGTTTGTCTTTAGATCCGTGTGTGTAGGCACACCTATCACAATATTCAAAATATCCTTATTACTCTATGGTTTGTTCACGCACCGGATGTAGTGTCTAATAGTTTGGGTGATCACAGGTACAGATGCCAGCACATCAAACTGCCCGAAACCGTAAATTTTTCCCAATCAATCTTGAACCTAATCACTTTAGCGCTAAGGTTGAAAATGTATTAAAGAAATTTGACAGTCTGTCGTAACTTGATTCGCTGGCGTCGTCTGTACATAGAACTGTCACTGGTCACGCGTTTTGATGGTCTGCCATGGGCCATACATGGCGAGTGTTCCGAAATATAACCTAGTATACTGACTAGTGCTCATGTCGACATGAATCCAATTCCGACGCCGCCATACTGTCAATTCGTTCCGAAATATACTGGCCAGTACGTTGACGTCATAACTTGACGCTATATTGAGAAAAGCGTTTGTGATGGTTTACAACAATCATTATCGCTAATATTATAAATAATACAGTAAAAAACCTCAAAGTCCACACACACGTCCGTTTGATATACTACTATTAATACGTCTCAACAGTAAAATATGTTGGCACACCAGTACCTACAATATGGCGAAGGATTCATGACATCATGAGCACTAGCCAGCATCCTATGTTATATTTCGGTACACTCGCCATGTATGGCCATGCCATGTCCATCAATTCGGGTGAACACTGACAGTTAAATGTACAGACGCCAGCAGATCAATGTACAACAAAATGTCAAATATCTTCAATAAATTTTCAACCTTATTCCTGAAGCAATTAGGTTCAAGGTTGATTGGGAAAATTTTACAGTTTCGGGCAGTTTGATGTGCTGGCTGGCGTCTGTACCTGCGATCACCCAAACTCATAGATACTACATCCGGTACGTGAACAAACTATAGAGTAATAAGGTACCTATTGAGGAATTGAGGATATTTTGAATAATGTGGTTGGTGTAAACGTACGGATCTAAAGACAAACTTGTTATTGTATCTATCAGTGTGCTACATCATGCAAACTTAGCAAAGATACAAATCTAGCTGATACACATACCTATGTTTAAGTGATTAATAAAAAAGCCCGATTTCATAAAACTGCGGCCGAAGTGTGAGCCATGTGTGACCATAAAAACAAGTGAACGCTCTGACAGCCACACTTCAATCAAAACAAACCGTGAGAGTTGTAAAATAATTTACAATAAGACTGAAAATTAATATTTTGTAGGAAGCAGGGTATAAACGGGTCTTCGTTAAATTTGTGGCGTTGTAACGAAGGTTTATTTACTTCGTAATATGCAAGTTGAAGTGAAAACCAGCTTCCAGATTTTACCACTAACAAAAAGTTCTCATGCCGATCTGGCTGAACTGATGACAAATAGCATTGACGATTAAAAGAAAACCGACTCAAATTAGACGACGACACTTTATTGTGGTGAAGAAAAAACATTAATCGTCCGCACGTGCTTATTGAAGACAAAATTTATAATTTAGTGCAGTTGGCTAAATTTATGAACTCCTAAGAAATTGTTTAGAATGTGAAAAAGCTGCAAAACCGTTGTTTGTGCAATATAATTTGCCTATCCTTAATTTTGATTGCTTGCTAGCAGGTAATGTTTGTGTTTTTATGCAAGTGTACCGTGAATGTACATACCTATTTGAAATAAAGAATTTTCACTATCTATTACTTCAATAAATTATGATTTACTATTTCCCATTTTCACCTTCATGTTAGCTAAGAAGGCCTCCATTACAACTTAATTAAATTGGCACAGTCTAATCTTTAGAATAAGAACATTAATTTGACTCACTGACTAGTTTCTTTCTATTCTAGCAACTTTTTTACACTAATCAGCCACTTATTAATAATTTATTGTGACAGTAGGTCATTGAGTGTGGTAATTCCTAGCAAGACCATGAAAGCATTCATTAAAACTTTAGATGGTAATAAAATCCTTTTAATTTGTACTATTATATACCAATAATTAGAAATTTTATACTTCTCAAAATTATCGAACAAGCACAGCAAGGACTCAATTACCAATAAACCAATAACTGCCAATGTAATTTACCAGTAACAAGTACAAATTTTTTAGACAATCTCCGTTTCATCAACTTGGCATGGTCGTGCGGGGAAGGAATCTTTCCACCACACAAGTTGTGGTATATAATAGTACAAATTAAAAGGATTTTATTATTATCTAAAGTTATAATGAATGCTTCATGGTTGTGCAACACAATCTTAGTCGCTAATTAGTTTTGCATAGCTGCACAAAATTAAAACCTTATAATGTACATACCTACATATTTAGGCCCATAGTCACTAATCTAGTTATCAACTTTATTCAGATCTATACAATATTGCCTAAGTTTTGAGCTTGGTGGGGTCAGAAATAAATCAATATCAGGCAAAATTACAATTTTAATAATTTTTGTGCAAATAAAAAAATAGTAATACATCTTTTAGATTGAGCCTTCTGCCTCTGCCAGGTTTCACATTCTGAAATTTCTGCTATGGTGCCAATAGCAAAATTAGCTAACATATTGTCTGGATAGAAGCTAGCCGGCTGCCTCTAGCTGAAAACAATGCATAAACATTAATCATTATTATTCAAATCTATTTCTCAAAAACCTTGGAACTGCTTCGTTTATCATTGAAATACCTCAATTTAATGCAGTTCTTAGTTTTTATTAATACAGCAAAGACACACACACACACAGCATGTTACCAGTGTCTGATCCAAATCCATCCATCACATGGAACAATATTACTTATTCCAAGGTTGGAATTATAACTTTTTTTAGGAGTTCAATGCATGATCTACATGGTTTTATGTAAGTGTTCCTATTCATTAAGTTCATATTTAAGCAATAACTACTCACCTAATTGCAGTATCCATTCCACTTGGAATTATGGGATCAAATTTTAATCAAAGTGAATTTGCTTAATGGTTTTCAACAGCTCATCGTCTGAACAGGTCATCGTCTCTGTATCATCATATCATCGGTCTCTAATATAAGCGTATGCGTAGTCACAATGATTCCATTCGAGTATTTTGCCTTCTACAACATAAACAACTTTTAGCACTATGACATCTTGGCAATTACTGTCGGCCCGACTCGGTTATTTGCCATCATTTCACATTTAATAATAAAATTATCACTTAAAATAACTAACATTCAGAACTTGTAGTTTTAAATTGTAAGCTTTCAATTGTTTTGTTTGTATTGAACCAACATTTTGAAACTTTTTCGAATTATCGAATCAGCAGCGATGAGCAGATTTTTTTAAAGTATTGCTGTCTTGGCTATTAAGGCCTTTAAGCAAATCAATATTTTTTCTTCTTTTTTTTCTACAGGTAAAATATACTTACTGGAAAAAGATTAATGAATGGTAAATATTAATTTTATATTAATTATAATGCATAGTATGATATCATAAAATGTGTTATGGAGGTCTGGTAGGCAGCTGCTCCAGGAAAAAACTGGTTTTCAGCTGAATCCGGTTTGACTAGGAGCCAATATGGTTAGAAAAATGCTAGGCAGATGATGAAGTAGTGCATTATTTAGTTACCTACGTTTTATTGATGCTGTCTGGTCACGATACAATATTTTGGTAGTTTTCATTATTATGGTAAAATTTTAGCATGTTTCCCACGGATGTTAAGGATGTACCACACGGATGTTAAGCATGTAATCATTCCTTATCCCGGAAAATCGACCAGTGCAGCTGATTTATGTAGCTACGTGCTCCTCATAAACATCAAAACACAGTAGGTATTCGTTTATGAATAAGTTAAAACAAACTAAGCAACAAAAATTATTCTTTTTACATAAAACATAAAGTTTTACGAAGTTCTGAGAGGTATCTCCTCAACTGTTTGAAAATTTAAAGTTCTATAAATCGGATTCCGCTTTTTGTATGTTTTTAATCTTTATTTTATGATATCATACTATGCATTATAATTAATATAAAATTAATATTTACCATTCATTAATCTTTTTCCAGTAAGTATATTTTACCTGTAGAAAAAAAAGAAGAAAAAATATTGATTTGCTTAAAGGCCTTAATAGCCAAGACAGCAATACTTTAAAAAAATCTGCTCATCGCTGCTGATTCGATAATTCGAAAAAGTTTCAAAATGTTGGTTCAATACAAACAAAACAATTGAAAGCTTACAATTTAAAACTACAAGTTCTGAATGTTAGTTATTTTAAGTGATAATTTTATTATTAAATGTGAAATGATGGCAAATAACCGAGTCGGGCCGACAGTAATTGCCAAGATGTCATAGTGCTAAAAGTTGTTTATGTTGTAGAAGGCAAAATACTCGAATGGAATCATTGTGACTACGCATACGCTTATATTAGAGACCGATGATATGATGATACAGAGACGATGACCTGTTCAGACGATGAGCTGTTGAAAACCATTAAGCAAATTCACTTTGATTAAAATTTGATCCCATAATTCCAAGTGGAATGGATACTGCAATTAGGTGAGTAGTTATTGCTTAAATATGAACTTAATGAATAGGAACACTTACATAAAACCATGTAGATCATGCATTGAACTCCTAAAAAAAGTTATAATTCCAACCTTGGAATAAGTAATATTGTTCCATGTGATGGATGGATTTGGATCAGACACTGGTAACATGCTGTGTGTGTGTGTGTCTTTGCTGTATTAATAAAAACTAAGAACTGCATTAAATTGAGGTATTTCAATGATAAACGAAGCAGTTCCAAGGTTTTGAGAAATAGATTTGAATAATAATGATTAATGTTTATGCATTGTTTTCAGCTAGAGGCAGCCGGCTAGCTTCTATCCAGACAATATGTTAGCTAATTTTGCTATTGGCACCATAGCAGAAATTTCAGAATGTGAAACCTGGCAGAGGCAGAAGGCTCAATCTAAAAGATGTATTACTATTTTTTTATTTGCACAAAAATTATTAAAATTGTAATTTTGCCTGATATTGATTTATTTCTGACCCCACCAAGCTCAAAACTTAGGCAATATTGTATAGATCTGAATAAAGTTGATAACTAGATTAGTGACTATGGGCCTAAATATGTAGGTATGTACATTATAAGGTTTTAATTTTGTGCAGCTATGCAAAACTAATTAGCGACTAAGATTGTGTTGCACAACCATGAAGCATTCATTATAACTTTAGATAATAATAAAATCCTTTTAATTTGTACTATTATATACCACAACTTGTGTGGTGGAAAGATTCCTTCCCCGCACGACCATGCCAAGTTGATGAAACGGAGATTGTCTAAAAAATTTGTACTTGTTACTGGTAAATTACATTGGCAGTTATTGGTTTATTGGTAATTGAGTCCTTGCTGTGCTTGTTCGATAATTTTGAGAAGTATAAAATTTCTAATTATTGGTATATAATAGTACAAATTAAAAGGATTTTATTACCATCTAAAGTTTTAATGAATGCTTTCATGGTCTTGCTAGGAATTACCACACTCAATGACCTACTGTCACAATAAATTATTAATAAGTGGCTGATTAGTGTAAAAAAGTTGCTAGAATAGAAAGAAACTAGTCAGTGAGTCAAATTAATGTTCTTATTCTAAAGATTAGACTGTGCCAATTTAATTAAGTTGTAATGGAGGCCTTCTTAGCTAACATGAAGGTGAAAATGGGAAATAGTAAATCATAATTTATTGAAGTAATAGATAGTGAAAATTCTTTATTTCAAATAGGTATGTACATTCACGGTACACTTGCATAAAAACACAAACATTACCTGCTAGCAAGCAATCAAAATTAAGGATAGGCAAATTATATTGCACAAACAACGGTTTTGCAGCTTTTTCACATTCTAAACAATTTCTTAGGAGTTCATAAATTTAGCCAACTGCACTAAATTATAAATTTTGTCTTCAATAAGCACGTGCGGACGATTAATGTTTTTTCTTCACCACAATAAAGTGTCGTCGTCTAATTTGAGTCGGTTTTCTTTTAATCGTCAATGCTATTTGTCATCAGTTCAGCCAGATCGGCATGAGAACTTTTTGTTAGTGGTAAAATCTGGAAGCTGGTTTTCACTTCAACTTGCATATTACGAAGTAAATAAACCTTCGTTACAACGCCACAAATTTAACGAAGACCCGTTTATACCCTGCTTCCTACAAAATATTAATTTTCAGTCTTATTGTAAATTATTTTACAACTCTCACGGTTTGTTTTGATTGAAGTGTGGCTGTCAGAGCGTTCACTTGTTTTTATGGTCACACATGGCTCACACTTCGGCCGCAGTTTTATGAAATCGGGCTTTTTTATTAATCACTTAAACATAGGTATGTGTATCAGCTAGATTTGTATCTTTGCTAAGTTTGCATGATGTAGCACACTGATAGATACAATAACAAGTTTGTCTTTAGATCCGTACGTTTACACCAACCACATTATTCAAAATATCCTCAATTCCTCAATAGGTACCTTATTACTCTATAGTTTGTTCACGTACCGGATGTAGTATCTATGAGTTTGGGTGATCGCAGGTACAGACGCCAGCCAGCACATCAAACTGCCCGAAACTGTAAAATTTTCCCAATCAACCTTGAACCTAATTGCTTCAGGAATAAGGTTGAAAATTTATTGAAGATATTTGACATTTTGTTGTACATTGATCTGCTGGCGTCTGTACATTTAACTGTCAGTGTTCACCCGAATTGATGGACATGGCATGGCCATACATGGCGAGTGTACCGAAATATAACATAGGATGCTGGCTAGTGCTCATGATGTCATGAATCCTTCGCCATATTGTAGGTACTGGTGTGCCAACATATTTTACTGTTGAGACGTATTAATAGTAGTATATCAAACGGACGTGTGTGTGGACTTTGAGGTTTTTTACTGTATTATTTATAATATTAGCGATAATGATTGTTGTAAACCATCACAAACGCTTTTCTCAATATAGCGTCAAGTTATGACGTCAACGTACTGGCCAGTATATTTCGGAACGAATTGACAGTATGGCGGCGTCGGAATTGGATTCATGTCGACATGAGCACTAGTCAGTATACTAGGTTATATTTCGGAACACTCGCCATGTATGGCCCATGGCAGACCATCAAAACGCGTGACCAGTGACAGTTCTATGTACAGACGACGCCAGCGAATCAAGTTACGACAGACTGTCAAATTTCTTTAATACATTTTCAACCTTAGCGCTAAAGTGATTAGGTTCAAGATTGATTGGGAAAAATTTACGGTTTCGGGCAGTTTGATGTGCTGGCATCTGTACCTGTGATCACCCAAACTATTAGACACTACATCCGGTGCGTGAACAAACCATAGAGTAATAAGGATATTTTGAATATTGTGATAGGTGTGCCTACACACACGGATCTAAAGACAAACTTGGTATCAGTGTGCTACAGCATGCAAACTTAGCGACGACACAAATCTAGAAGCTGCTTTTAATATGGCTTACTGATACACATAGGTTAAAATGATTAATAATAAAGCCTGATTTCATAAAAAGGCGGCCGACGAGTTTAATTATTCCACTGAACCGAGTTTTATAATCTTATTTATTTTGTTACCCCTCAATTTATTGATTACCTACTTTTGGAAAAAAAAAATGAAGTCAGGCGCAAAAATGACTAATCAAAATATAAAATAACATTTAGGTACTACGTACATTATCTGAAAGCTTTGAATATGAAATACTTCAATACTTTCAATTATTTTAGAAATGCCCGCGCTGTCATCGGTGGGTGAAGGGATAGTTCGCGTGTTCACCTCACTTGCCTTAAAGTCAGCGGAATACAGTGAAGGGAACACTTCACTCGTTCGAATGATCATTTAGCTATCAAGTAAAAATCAAAGTTTAAAAAAGAATTCCCGCGGGGAACGTTCGCGTGTTCACCTCACTTGCCTTAAAGTCAGCGGAATACAGTGAAGGGAACACTTCACTCGTTCGAATGATCATTTAGCTATCAAGTAAAAATCAAAGTTTAAAAAAGAATTCCCGCGAGGAACGTTCGCGTGTTCACCTCACTTGCCTTAAAGTCAGCGGAATACAGTGAAGGGAACACTTCACTCGTTCGAATGATCATTTAGCTATCAAGTAAAAATCAAAGTTTAAAAAAGAATTCCCGCGGGGAACGTTCGCGCGTTCACCTCACCGTCCCTAAAAGTCAGCGGAATACGGTGAAGGGAATAGGTACTTCACTCGTTCAATTGCCACTTAGCTACCTACCTTTCTACACAAGCGCAAGGCAGAGTGATATTAGTTAGATACCTACTCATGTTAGATACCCACCTATGAATCTGTCCGCGATTCAAAAATGTATGGTTGGAATTGTGCACGCATGCGCAAAATGAGGTTTGCGTCGTTGGCCTATCAAGTTTCGTTTTAAAATCGGTTTATTAATTTCCAAAAGTAAGGTTTAGCCAGTATGAAATATTTTGAGTATTAAACGATCTTAATTATTTATTTTTAGACTCAGAAATAACAGTTTTTAATTAATGTGAAATTTTCTATAGCTTTAGCATAAAATATATATGAAAATCAATTAATTAATTAAATTGTTGATAAATTCTATTGTCGATGTCGATAAGATTAGAAATGTAACGTTTCGTACATCCCTAGCGTCACTGACAGCTCACTTAGCCACTCACTTCGCCCAAGCCTTCACTTCGACATGTTTACAGAATCGACCGGCTGGCGTGATGTTATGTTATGAACTGGTGTAAACAATAAACAGACATACGATTTCAGGAATCCTGATCCATTTATTGAAGAGTTCCGAAGTTCTTTATCAGACAGATCTTCATCAAATTAAAATGGGACCAGACCGGGTAAAAATAAAAAGACTAGGCACAAAAAAAAAATCACCCAAATCGGTTGACAATTTAACCGATTTGGGTGAATTTTTTTTTTGAAGGTTAAGCAACGCTTGCCAAGGTTGGTCTGAGGATGGGTGACCGTCTTAACATAACGAGTTTCCTCCGTGCCTCGGAAAGCACGTTAAGCCGTTGGTCCCGGCTGTCATTTGTAGATCTTTGGCAGTCGTTTCGGATTGTCAGAAGCCAGTAATCTGACTCGTCTTGCCAAGAAATACCGTGTTACCCATTTCATGGGTTGTGGAGGTCT
The DNA here is from genome assembly GCA_950371165.1 of Lacanobia oleracea. NCBI lineage: Eukaryota > Metazoa > Arthropoda > Insecta > Lepidoptera > Noctuidae > Lacanobia > Lacanobia oleracea. The sequence continues at coordinate 9,330,944 of OX493408.1, forward strand.
GATAAGCAGCCGCTCCACGTAAAACACTGGTATTCAGCTGAATCCGGTTTGACTGGAAGCCAACCCCAATGTAGTTGGGAAAAAGCTAGGTAGATGATGATGATGATAATGATTGAAATTGAAATATGGTACGACCCATTTCGAAGTGCTTTTATAATCAAAAACTCGTTAAATCCGTCTCAACAGTATAAAACGGTATTGTTACTCATGTAAAATATTCTTTGAGTACTTTAGCCACCAAAATGTAAATCCAATAACAAAAATCAGTTCACTACAGTTCTGCAGTAACGAGCAGTGTAAAAAAAGATACAACTGTATAAAATACTACTAATATCCTACTTCCTGCTATCCTACTTGCTACTTATATTATAAGCGTAAAGTTAGGAAGAACGCCTGAAAGGATCTTCATGAAATTCGTAGGTAGAATACAGTCTGGAATAACACATAGACTTTTATCCCGGGAGTATGTTTCCTAGGGATCACGCGGACAAAGCTGCTGGCAGAAGCTAGTTAAACATTTATTGTTTAACTACAAGTAAAAAAGTGTCTCTAAATGTTTATTGTTTTACGGTTTGGTCACCATCAGGAAGACTACATGCTTATGTGGTCGGTGCAATGAAAGATCTGGAACTCTTCCGACCCCGGGAACTATGTTAAGCGGTTGGTCTTCACTGTCATTAGTCGTATTGGTAGTCGTGAACTCATCTGTGTCCAATTGTCCAGTTACTGGGTTGAAAAAGCCAGATAGCAAGTCCCTGAATGTAAAATATTGGTATTCGGCTGAATGCGGTTAGACAGGAAGCCGACTGATAGATTGTTGGGAAAAAGCGAGGCAAATTGATTTGCATTGTCACAGGTACTTACAGTTGAGTTATTGGATGTGGGTTGACGAAAACCACAGACTTCACTATAATTCAGCTTATTACTCAAAAGTTACACGAAAGTACGTTGGATCCTAATCCGGTGTTACGGCAGCTATTAAAAGTAAATGAAATGACAATTTATCTGTACGTGAACCGTACATGATTGACAGTAATAGTCAATTTAGATTTACTTGTTCCGCTTGCATTTGTTATAATAAAATCGCAGTTACAGTAATCAACAACGGCGGTTCAAAGTTCGACGTATAATTGCTCGATGACATAATATTGGAATTAAGAATCATCATCATCATTGTCGTTATTGGGAAAATCCTCTTGGATGTCTTACATCCTGGGGTGGGCGGAGAGGTCTGTCGGACTCTTACTGACTCAAACTACCGCGGCGGTGTTCCATCTCTCATCTACGCCGGGGATCGCGGGAACTTATGTGACTTCTTGAATCCCCGGCTGACTGGACATAGGCCTCCCCCAGGTGCAGCCACCATCAGGTCATCGGTCTACCTTGTGCAAAGCTTTCGAATGCTACGTGTTCCGGTACGCGGTCGCCATTATAAATATCTATGGTTTTTTATTACTGAAAGCAGGTTGCTTTTTTTTTGGAATGGGCTTGCTCTTGATCACAATCACGCCTGATGGAAAGCTATGGACGAGATTTATGATGGAGCGAGCGTGCCCAGATGATGCCAATTCACTCTCTTTAACAATGTTGTCGTATTCTAAAATTACTGTCGAAGTCCATCAGTCGCTGAATTATAACAAAAACTTTAACAGACCATCCCTCTATCATAACAAATCCATCCGCAACTAATGATTATATCTCTAATCTCCGTTCATATAAAACAAACAAAGGCAACGCCGCATACCACTTGAGGAATAGAGCGTAGATATTAAATCCCGCAAATTCCCCACAATTTCTTTTACAAAGATACCCGTGACATATGAAGTTTCAAATGAGGAAAAAATGAGTCTGCGTACAACAAAAAGGGAGAAAAAAATACAGAAGCACTTTGTGTAACGTTTCGTGTATATTTTTGATGAATGTTTGGGGATTGTTTCCGTGATTTTGGTTTAGAATGCGTGTTTAGTTTTTGTTGTGTTCTAATCTACGTTAGGAAATTCATCTTGAATGTATTTGGTGGTTCTAATTCAGCAAGTATTGCGTAACCTTTCTAGGAGATACACAACGTATATTTGAGAATGAATTAAGACTCTTAGGCACATTACCAGCTGACACCATTGAGGACAATTTTTAGGGTTCCGTACCATAATGGTAAAAAGGAACCCTTATGGTGTGACTAAGTCTGTCCGACTGTCACAGCATGATATTTCAAGAACTACTCTGCTATCATCCTGAAATTTGAAATAGTTTTAGATGACGTTTGCGCAATTACTTTTCTCTTTTCAAATAAGAGAGAAATTTAACATAAAAATGTAGGTATATGTTTTCTTTTGCAACGGCAACTGAAAGGGATTCTTAAAACTTCGAAGTGAGGCTACTACTAGGGCATATCACATTATGAAGGAATGCTATTTGCACATTCTCAAACCCTTTTTTTTTCAGGACGCATGGTTTTCGACTTTTGACGAAAAATATTTGACCGTTCCCCCCTCCCCTCTTTTCTCCGAAGTTTACATAGAGAAAAATCTGAAATTATTATGTGATAGAAGTTTATGCAAATGTTCCAGGAAAAATAAAACGATGTCCTTAATAGCACACTTTTTCAGAAATCATTACCAAAATTACATTAGTTCCAGTATTGCTCAAAAGATGGCGCTAATGTAAAACCGCAATATACACCGAAGCGTTAAAATGCTCTGACGAATATAGGCATCGCCGAAGTAATTTTAAAAACATTTCACGTTTTATATAACGGTACGGAGCCCTCGGTACGCGAGTCTGACTCGCTCTTGACCGGTTTTTTACAAGACTACGGCAAAACCAAAAAGAAGAGTTATCATGTGTTATTAGTTTAGTTTATTTTATTTCTTAATTTTAAATTAATCTTTTTTTTTTCTCATCTGTTGATGAAAGTAAATACCTTTATGATTTGATTTAGACTCTGAGAATGGAAAACTTCAATAAGCTGATATTAGACCAGGCTTAAATATTAGAGCATCGAATTGAGTACTTAAAGAATAACAATTCTAGAAGGCTTTCAAAAGTATGAAAACTTCAGAAAAACAGGAAAACAAACCGCGAAAAGCAATAAAATGCTGACATAAAATTCATTTATCATTTATTTCGCGTATATATTATAGTGTTTATAGTGTTTTCGTCTGACTTGTGTCGTCTTGCTTTCCCTAGGATAAATTATTAATATTCGAGCCAATACACACAAACTGACATGGTAACGTTATGTGACGATAGGGCTGCCGCTTCTATCCGCTTCATTTATGTATTTATAACTTGACAAATTGTAAATACTGTCGTTATTTATTAAGATTTGCTAAGCGAATGCTATAAAGCTACGAATATCTGTCTAACTTTTTCTCATTTATTTATGCTTGGGTCGACTTCCATTCTAACGGTATATATCTGAATATCAGTATTAGAGTAAAAGCCGAATAGTTACCATACTTTTTAAATTACTTTATACTCTCAGTACAAAAAGCAAAATACTTTATTTTTAAAATGGGTAAGTAATTTGGTTTATAATCTTTAAATTTAGTGAAAATAAAAAAACCATTCATCTGCCTAGCCTTTTCCTAACTATATTGGGATCGGCTTCCAGTCAAGCCGGATTTAGCTGAATACCAGTATTTTACGTGGAGCAGCTGCCTACCAGACCTCCATAACCCATGAATTGGGTAACACGGTACATCATGGCAACACTGGAGTCAGATTTACTGGCTTCTGACTATCCGTAACGACTGCCAATAATCTACAAATAACAGCCGGAACCAACAGCTTTACGTGCTTTCCGAGGCACGGAGGAAACTCGGTATGTTAAGATGGTCACCCATACACAGACCAGCCTTGGCAAGCGTTGCTTAACCTTGAAGATCGACCCGTGTAAAAAAAAACATTATCTTTGATAATTCCAGAGTATAGGTGATTTTTGCGGACCTCTAAATTTTGTGACAACTATCCCGTATATGGGATAGTTGCTTTATCTATATGAATTACATTTAAGATTGATGCCCTGCCGAGAAAATGGACTTTTATACCGCAAAAACTTTGATTCCACCTTGCCTTCCGCTGCAATCCACAGAGGATTGCAGCGGAAGCGGAATTCCTTTTCCATATTATATAATGAACTTCATTGTAAAATATGTATTCTTTTACAATGAAGTTCATTCAACACATTATTTAACACTGCAAATTAACATTTGTGAACTGACGGATTAAGAAAGCAACCCTAGCTGTCTGACAGTGATTTGATTGAAAACCAGCGAACAGTATCAGTTGATTGATTTTGTGTTGAAGGAAGCGTCTCCAAAAATACTAAAACAATGTCGACGAGAAAATGGCTGACATTTGTGTTGTTGCCAAGTAAAACTTGAGAAGAGGAATGACTGACTTCCTGTCTTTCTCTTAGAGGCTTTCCTGTGACGTGGCCTGAGTACTGGCTGCAGTTCGTCCAACCAAATTAGAGCAGTAAAATTGGATTGTCCATAGAAAATTTATCTCTGAAAGTATTTAACATTTTTTCATTGATTCAAAGTCAAAGTCAAAAACGTTTATTTCAATTTGGCCATTAAACGGCACTTTTGAACGTCATCATTACATTTAAAATAACATAGTGACTCTACTGTCTATTCGAAAGGGTAGATTCTTATGGAGAAGAACGGACAAGAAACTCCATAGTTACTCTTTTCAAATCAATGTTTTACATGTGCTGTGGTATACAAAACTTCTGTTAATATATGTGAGGACCATGAACCTAGAGTTTGCAGAGGTAGAGTTATAAAGTAAATGGTACTCACATTTCTACATAAGTTAAATAATGGTTAATTAATGGTTACAAATATTGGAACCATTAATTAGCAGAGTGTGAGTGAACAGAAAAGTAAAAACCAAAAAATGAAACAGTAGGTACAAAAGTAAATACATAAACTAACCAGTTTGATCTTGTCTCCACCATTGATTGTCCTATGGAGCAGGACCAGCATGTTTCCAAGCATTCTTATCCTTTGGGTCATTACTACACTTTGATGCTGGAAAAGCGCACTGTTCTTATGCGATAGGATTTAGACTTCAAGAATAAGCTAGCCAAGCTATATAGCCATCGATACAAATATTATAAAGCTGAAGAGTTTGTTTTTTTGCATGGTTGAACACGCTAATCTCATGAACTACTAATTCGAATTGAAAAAATCTTTTAGTGCCTACTGGATAGCCCATTAATCGAGGAAGGCTATAGGCTACGACCAATAGAAATCTCATATGACATCACGCTACGACCAAAGGAGCGGAGTATTAATAAAAAATGTGATGCAGACGAAGTTGGATCAGCTAGTGCAAATATAGGACCAAAAATTACCTTCCTTGTTGAGATTTTGATAAATGTTACTAAATTCAACATATTAGAAATGAAATGTCAACGTGCGGATTCATTTGAGTTGAAGAAAAAATAATGAGATCGTCGCGTGCAGCTGTTCTTATACATGCATAGCTCAAAATATTACTCTAATAAGCATATTTATTGGCAGAATAATTGGTAAGCGTATTTAACTCACAGGGGAACACTGGGTTCAGTCACTGTTCATCCTCTTGAAGTAAAACATGACCTTTTATGACGTACTTACCAGTGTGCAGTGGGAGGAAAGAGGATTGAACATTCTCTGTGGGAGCACACGATACCATAATATTGACGGACGTAAATTCGTTGGACTTTGACCGGCAAAATCCAAAAGACGGAATTTTCTATCGTGTCATGCATTTTTTTCTTTTGGCATCTTTTTTGTTGCTAGTTTAGCCTTGGAACTGTGCGGTACTGCCTGGCTACTGTAGGAAGATTTTCAACACAGTGTGACTTTTAATATTTTCAGTCAATAATTATAAATATCTGGGCGGTAAGTCTTGACATAGTTACGATCGCCTACCGATCGAATGTGGTCGTTAAGTTCTAAAATCTTCCATATACAGTCAATTTCAAACGCGATCCTCGGATCATTGAACCCCTTTTGAAATTGGCTTTTCTGAATTCGGTCGCTGGGCAATTGGTAACTATTTCGAAACTTCTGCTTAAACTATTGAACACCATGTATGTCGAAAAAGATCCAATAAAATGGTTTAAAAACTGCCAGAAAGCTAAGATTTGGAAAGAATAGGTTTTGGTTTCCTAACCCAACTTTCAAAATTCTCCCATGAAATGGAACACAAAAGTTTTACAATACACGCTCATGCAAGCGTTACTCAATTCCAAAAGACATGAATAAGGACTGATTGATGATGAGTGACGGAATTTAATCGACATTAGACGCTCATTTTTAAATACGCAACGATTATATGGGATTCCAAAAAGGGCAAGAACTGAACTGAACCCATTAAACATACTGATTCAGTTAAAAGTCGTGATATTGAAATATCCAGATTTTCGTCAATCAATTTCATGCAACCATCAGTCACTGCACTACACGATAGGTTATCGATAGGTTCGATATTACGGATAGGTTAAAAAACCGTCAGTCACAGCGATGACTGCGGATAAACTAACAGCAAAACCCAGCGTGTAATGAGCGCCTTAAAGAATGCATGCACGATGTTGTTATCCCAGAAAAACAACCCATTAAATAAAAACGTGGTGTCAAAACATAAAACACCAAAACAATAGCCGTTTTACATACAAAAACCACACATTTTCCACACCTTTTGAAAAAAAACAAAATTACATATAGAACGAAAACGTGCACACAGAAAAATGATGCATAAAACTGCGCGTCACGGACAATGGGCCGCTGACGCATCGCTCGCTCATTGTGAGGGGCTCCCTACTTTTATTAAATGCAAACTAGTCAAGTGCGGATTGTAGTGAACTCAGTTTTGATGGGATTTCGTTTTGTTTAGTTCAGCTGTTTGACAAGCGTTACTACTATTCCTAATATATAAAATTAACGGAAGAATTTAAACACTCAGTTGAGTGACTGACAGACAACATACAGCCAAAACCACTGGTCATAAGAAGCTGAAATTTGAAGAGCTGAATTTTGACATGTAGGTTCCTGGGAGGAGTAAGGGAGCACTAAGAGAGGATTTCCCGAAAGTGATACGGGATCGGGAAAAAACGGGATATGCGCGTACGAAATATACCACAGCACATGTAAAACATTGATTTGAAAAGAGTAACTATGGAGTTTCTTGTCCGTTCTTCTCCATAAGAATCTACCCTTCCGAATGGACAGTAGAGTCACTATGTTATTTTAAATGTAATGATGACGTTCAAATGTGCCGTTTAATGGCCTAATTGAAATAAACGTTTTTGACTTAGACTTTGAAAGCGCGGGTAAAAGCTTGACAACGCGATTATCGGTCATACGGCCGAGTCACGTGACAATGACTTCGCTTGGCCGCTTACATGATTATCGCTGGGAAAAAATCTCCACGTAATGGGTACCAGAGGATGGACGGCGTCGCTGAGGCTGGCCTACAATGCGGTGGCGAAATGACCTGAACGCGCACCGAAAATCAGGTTTGAAAGGTCGCAAGTAAAGAGTGGATGGGAAAGATATGGTGGAGGCCTTTGCACAAAAGTTGAACACTATAATACAAGAAACGTGTTTCTTTCAGTTTGTGATACCGAACCCTTCGTGTCAGACTAGGTCGGTTTTTTTATAGAAAAAAATTACTTTGAAATCTATTGATTGTTATGATTTTATGACAAACACAGAACCAGAACCATTCTCTAGAGAACAAACAAACGAAGCAGAACTATCCTAATAAAGACGAACCCGGCAAATTTTGAACCACAAATCAACGCAAATACTAACGAATAGATAGTTCAAACATCCAAAACTAACAGTAGGGGTTTCAAGCACAATTTTCACCAAGTTATTTTGATAAAAGCGTTGAATTAAGTGAATAATAGTTCCCTTAGGACGCCACACCACATTGTCATGCGCTCAACGTTATGCAAGGAATGTCCCACATTCTCTATGAATAACTCATAACGCTTTTATTGAAGTCACCATGTTTGTGGGTATTAATAAAAACTGGGCCTTTCGGTTGGACTGTAGAAGTGAGATCAGAAGTGGGAGGGTTCCATGAATAATTTGTTAAAGACACATTGCAATTTGAGCCTGGATTCTGTGACGTTATTTTATGCTCTGGCGTGGTATTGAGATATTTTCAAGTTAACTTACAATTTTATATTGGGTGTAACCAACTAAAATCGATTGCTCTATACATTTTAATTGACTTACTAATGCTTCAAAATGTACTGAACAGCAGAATTTTTCGGCGCCTTCTGGGTCTCCCCTAAAAGTTGGCGATAATGATGAGCACACTGAGAACTTTACGGGTTCTGCTTTATTCCTGAGTTGACCTGTAGTACGTAGAAAATATATAAAAACGCTAACGTTTATAAAAACCTATTTATGAACTTAGGAGTATTAGGAAAGCCTAGCTATAGGATATAAAATTGTTTGAAATCATTTCCAAAACTTCGTTTAAGTTATTTGCGTCTAAATCCATCGCACGTGTCTTGGAAAGGTAATGTAGTTACGGGTGAGGGTCACAGAGCACTTTAACTTAGACTATGCTCTTCAAAGAAAGCTTTTATATAAATACTAGCTTTTTCCTGTGGCTTCACCCGCATGATTGTGAAAAAAAAATTCAAGGAAACATAATACCGGGATATATCTTACGTCCTCCTCCAGGAAATTAACTGCCTGCTTACTGTTCATTCACATCTTTTCAGCCGTTAAGATGTGAAAAGGTGAAAAACAAACAGACATACAGACAGAATCACTATCACAGTTAATAGTCAATGGGTTTTGATATAACATCTAAATTAAACTACTATTTATGCTAAATGAATACTTTAAAATTAAAAAAAAAAACGATCTCAGCAATGTTTAGCTAGTAAGTTAGGAAAGAAGCGAGACAGCTCCAACACAAGTACCCCAGTAACTTACAGGGGCTCGTCTGCCTAGCCTTTTCCCAACTATGTTGGGGTCGGCTTCCAGTCAAGCCGGATTTAGCTGAATACCAGTATTTTATGAGGAGCGGCTGCCTACCAGACCTCCACAACCCATTAACTGGGTAACACGGTACTTCATGGCAAGACTGGAGTCAGATTTACTGGCTTCTGACTATCCGTAACGACTGCCAAAGATCTAAAAATGACCCTCCGCTTCTGCCGCCCCTCACTACCACCACTGCTGAGACTCGACGGGACGCTGGCCCACTCCGCTGAGGAGATAACTTGTTTGCTTCTTTGTTTGCGGAAATTTCACGTCTGGATCCTGGTAGCGCGACGCCCTCCGCCTCTCCTTGTGAATGCGAGTCGAGTATGTCGAACATTCGCATTCATCAGAAGGACGTCCGTAGGGTACTGCGTAAACTCCCGCGGACTCTCCGTCCGCATACCGGCCCATCGTGCTGCTCGATGAGGTGGGCAAGCTCTTTGAAAGAGTAATTGCAAACCGCCTCGTCGAGCACCTAGTGAGCGTGGGGCCGGATCTGGCGGAAAACCAGTTCGGTTTCCGCACGTGACGCTCGACGGTGGACGCCATCATGAGCGTGAGAGCCCTCTTGACGGGGGACGCGGTTTCCCGGGGTGGGGCTTGGCTGTGTCTCTAGACATCGCCTTGGAGTTGCATCAGGGAGGCACTTCGATATCACCGGGTGCCGAACTACCTCCGTCGCGTAGTTGAGGCTTACTTGACGGACAGAGCCGTCATCTACCCCGGTCACCTGGGAGAGTGGAACCGGCGAGAGATGTCGTGCAGTGTTCCACAGGGTTCCGTTCTGGGGCCGCTTCTGTGGGACATCGGCTACGATTGCTGCGCGCCGACCTCCCTGGCGGCGTCAACGTTGTCTGCTATGCTGACGATACGCTGGTCCTGGCGCAGGGGAGGTCGCACCAGGCGGCGACCGACGCTATGACATGCGGGATTGCGACAATAATTGAGAGAATCCAGCAGTTTGGTCTCGAATTGGCCTTGCACAAGTCCAAAGCCATGTGCTTCCATGGTTCTCGGAACAGGCCACCATCGGGATCTCAAATAACGGTGGGAGGGGTTCACATCGGCGTCGGGTCGACAATGACGTATCTAGGTCTCGTCCTTGACAGCCGATGGAACTTCGTCGAACACTTCCGACGTTTGACTCCCAGACTGGGACGAGCCGGGGCTGCCTTTAAGCGGCTTCTGCCCAATCTAGGGGGTCCAAATGCCTCCTGCCGGGAGCTTTACGCGGGAGTCGTGTGGTCCATGGCCCTTTATGGGGCGCCGGTATGGGCGCCTACTTTGAGGAAGCGACCTGCCCGTTACCTCAACGCGTCTCAGAGAGTCATGGCCATCCGGCTGGCCCGGGGATACCGCATGGTCTCTGGCGAGGCGGCGAGCCTCCTTGCCGGACTGCCGCCATGGGATCTAGAGGCGAGAGCCCTCGCGCACATTTACGAGTGGCGCGTGAAGGCGCAACGCCGGAGCGAGACACCTCTGCCGCGGCAAATCGCAGCAAGGCGGACGGAGCTCCGGCAGGATCTCATGGCAGTATGAAAACAGGCAACAATTCCCCTCTTTGAGGAGTGGCTGGAGCGGCGCCACGGCGTCCTCACCTTCCGCCTGACACAGGCACTCACCGGACACAGTTGTTTCGGGAGATACCTGTTTCGGATTCGGCGGGAGGACGCGCCCGGGTGTCATCACTGCGAGGATCGCCTGGAGGACACGGTGGAGGTCTGCTCTGCTTGGGCGGAGCACCGCGGTCCTCGTCGAGGAGATCGGCGGCGGCGACCTCTCGCGACCGGCCTTGGTTCAATCTTTGGTCCGGAGCTAGGAGGCATGGGAAGCGATCACCTCCTTCTGCGAAGCAGTAATGCTAGCAAAGGAGGAGGCCGAACGTGTGAGAGAGAGGAAAACCTCACGTCCCAGTCGCCGCAACAGAAGAAGACGCCCCAGGCGTCGGGAGTCGCAGGACGATTCCCGGCCGCCGTAGGCGCGGGCCTGCGGACGGCGAGCAGTGGGTGGCTCGCCGTCTGATCAGAACTAGGCCCGGGTCGGAGGCAGCGATGTCAGCGTGGAAGACGGGGCCCGCTAGGGCAGGTGCCTGCTGGGGCTGCGGAAGAGGTGCCGTAGCCTTGGAACGCAAAGGGCACCAGGAGGAACACGGATGGGTTTTTATACAGTAAGAGTTTCACACTCCCTCTTGCTTCACCCAGAGCGGGAGTAGTCATTTGATGATTTCCCATCCTTAAAAAAAAAAAAAAAAGGGTACTGCGTAACCTAGACGTGAACAAGGCTAGTGGTCCCGACGGGATACCGGCAATTGTTCTAAAGACTTGTGTGCCTGAGCTGTCCCCGATCTTGACACGCCTATTTCGCCTTTCGTTCGAGACTGGAAAAGTGCCGATGGCTTGGAAGCAAGCTAACGTGCAACCTGTGCCCAAAAAGGGTAGTCGAGCTGACCCGTCGAATTATATACCCATCTCGGTAACATCCATACTCTGTATGACTATGGAACGCGTGCTGAATCATAAGCTCCTGGCGTACCTAGAAGCGAATGATATCCTTAGTGACCGACAATACGGATTCCGCCGAAATCGGTCAACTGGGGACCTTCTAGCGTATGCCATTCACATCTGGAGTGAGGCCATAGAGAAGCACGGGGAGGCACTGACGGTCTCCCTTGACATCTCGAAGGCCTTCGACAGGGTCTGGCACGATAGCCTTAAAGCTTCCTTCCTTCGATCTGCCCGCCGGTTTGTGTGATTGGATCGCAGATTTCCTGAGGGATCGGTCTATCTGAGTGGTCATAGATGGCTGTTCGTCTGGACTGCTGGATATCAATGCCAGGGTTCCTCAGGGGTCGGTGCTTTCGGCAACACTGTTCTTGCTGCATATTAATTATTTGCTCAAACCCGGTACCTTTGGGTATGCAGACGACAGCACTGTTGCTGAGAGATATGTGTCCGACGCACGAGCTGGTGGGTCGCAGATCCGGTCTCTCCGGGAGGCAATGGTTGAGCGCTTGAACGTGTCCTTACAGGCTGTCTCTGAATGGGGCGATGCCAATCTGGTCAAGTTCAATGCTGCTAAGACCCAAGCGTGTCTATTTTCCGCCAAAAGGAGCCAATTCCGCCCAGCTCCATCTTTCCGCGGTGAAACCGTGCCGATAACCGACCATTTTGAGCTTCTTGGGGTTACATTAACATCTACTCTCAATTTTGGCCCTTACATAGAGGCAAAAGCTCAAGTGGCTGCAAAGAAGTTGGGGATTCTAGCAAAGGTATGACGGTACTTCACGCCGGAACAGCGTGTATGGAATACTGCTCTCATCTTTGGGATGGATCTGCCAGATACCAGCTTGATGCCCTTGAGTCAATTGAGAAGCGAGCCAAGAGGATCATCGGCAATGAGAGGCTCGTCGCGTCGAAGCTCCAAAGTCTTGAACATCGACGACGAGTTGCTAGCCTGTCAGTTTTTTACCGGTTGCATTTTGGGGACGTGCGACGGAATTGCATAATTTAATTCCGCCAAGCCCGTTCCGTCATCGGACCACAAGACGAACGGCGATGCACCACCGGTACATGGTGGACAACCCACCCAGACGCACAAAACGTTTTGGGAACAGATTCATAATGCGTACAGCTAAGGAGTGGAATTCCCTGCCGGAGTCTGTGTTTCCTGATAGCTACAACCTGGAAGTCTTTAAATCAAGAGTGAATACGTTATTTCTAGGCAAGTGTGCTCCATCTTCGACCACATCATCGCTTACCATCAGGTGAGATAGTGGTCAAACGCGTGCCTATCAATAGTAAAAAAAAATGTCCAGTGTAATATATTCTTTATCATGCAGTCAAATAATATCATTAAGAAAAAATTAAAAAACACAATAATCGTTATTTTTAACTATATTTATTAGAAGTCGGAATAGAATAATTAAATTATATATTAAATAAATATTAATTGAATAAAAAAATCTCAGCTTATTTCTAAAACGCGACAAGGGTTAATTCTCCAACTTTTAGGCCAAGTCAATACTTTAAAAGATTAGACTGAGATTACCTATAATGCAAATATTAAAAAATATGAGAATTATTTCTCTAAAAACTCTCGACAGATAGGTAAAGATTAGGTTAAAACAAAATATTAGTAAACATTTCATTATTCCCCGCCCATTAACTAATTAATCGCACAGCGAACATAATACGCGACATCCATCTAGTCGAAACTGATAGGTACATGTGTAGGTAACTACGTACGTAATTGATGAAACAAATACAAATTAATGAGTAAACTTCTAATATTACAGCGTGTAGTGAATCTGATGAAGCTCAATTTACTATGAAAATCAATTCATTGTGTGTTGGAAGTTTAATATTTTGGAGATTGTGTTGATACTTGATTGTAAAAGGCAATCATTTATTTATTTATTGGTCAGGCACTTCAACGACTTACTCACTAAAACATACACAAACATAAATCGTGAATTCGTCACATACAGAAGTGCACAGCACTAACAGATTACTTAATTATCAATAGACATGTTTGATATCGTTAGTTGCATTTGTTACAAGTTGTAAGTTTAAGAAAATTGAAGTTAAAATTATTAATGCGTTGAAGTTACATATTGTACAGAATACCAAAAAAAAAAACGGAATAGGACGTGTACACAATTTTATTACTTGGCGGATCGTGTCACACAGAGGTCTTGAGACTCCGAGCTGGTTAAAATGATTTGATTCAAAATTACCTAATCAACGTGTCCAAATGTACCACATATTGTTATTTTGTGTACTTACTAAACCAAAAAGATTAAAAAAAAACGGAAAATGTAATGCTTAGTTTGATTTTTTTTTTGCGATTTAGAAATCGCAAATCTAATTTACTGTAATTAATAACGACGCTCAATTCAGCAAAGACCGTTTTCATAATAGACTTACAATAATACTAGAAAATGAATTCATCAAAGCCACAGTATAATGTCGTCCTGTCAATCTTACTGTACTTACTTTGTCTTAGAATAGACCATCACATACATCAAAGATGAGGGAAGTAACTAAATGCATGGTAATCGACGCAAGGAGTACACAAACAAAACTGATCTACCGCAAAACGTATAAAACGTTTGGATGAAGAAACAGTAATATTCTGGGTGTCGTAAACCAAATTAAATTATATATCTTTCTTACGAAACGCAGAGTCATCGAGTACTACAAATGTGTTTTGATGATCAATAAAATTTCATGTCGACTTTGACCATAAATGTTTACACGTGTCAAATAATGTAAACATGTCAATATAAATATTGAAAAAGTAGAATAAACAACTAAAAATAGCAAAGAATATAAGAAAAAAGAAGATTATAAAAATATTGAAGAAAAAAATCAAAGATAAAAAGACTTCACTCATAAAGATGATTCAATTCTATTGGAGCGTAAAGTAAACAAAATTTTGGATAACATTAAAGAAAGTTACAACAATTTTGTTCAGCAGAATTTCGTGTTTTCTACAAATATACGCAACACAGGGTATACACACATTAAAGTTTATTTGGCAAGCAAAGCTTCCTATCGTAGGAATCGTTTGCCGAACTGCCTACAAAATACATACAAATATTTTGCTCGAACAAATACACGGCTGAAATAAATGTAATCATTTAATATTGTGTGACTGTGAGCTTGAGTTGTGGTTTTCTGTTAATGCTCGCAGAAACAGACATAATTTGATAAGTAACTGCCGTCACTGACGTCGAAGAAACGATGTCAGAGGTGTATTTTCCTTTATAAATGAATACAATATACATTTTGATGATTCTAGATGTCTCGTTGTTATATTTCTTCAGTTCAGTTCTACAACTAGTTCAAAATCTATAGGTAAGTTTTGGAGGAGACTGGTATAGACCGGAGAAGCAAAAGAGAGGACCTAACTCAACCTACAGTGGTGATGATTGCAGCTTTAATAAAGTGATTCATTATAAATATTCCCAGCTTATCTTCCATTTTGAAAACATTTTATTTTAAAATAGAGCTTGTTTTATTGATTGTGGTAACTATTTTTTACTAGCATCTACCAAACAGAACAAGAACCAATACATTTGAATGATTTTGAATTCGCAACCAATTCCGAAATAATTAAATGGATTTTCAGTAAATTCAGCAACCTATTACCCTATACAAAGCATTTCTTTTAATAGCGTTTGTTTGGTCTGACCTCGAAAGAAAACCCCAATTAGACTACTAAAACGGCTTCCGACTGGCGAAGACCTTGACAGGGATTTCTGTTTATCAAACACTAAAATAAAGAGAGCTAATAAAACACCACTAACTAGCAAAAAAAAAGAAACGAAATCTGACTACTAAATATTATAAAATAAGAAAGTATGGATGAACGTTTCTTACTCAATCAAGTCAGAACGGCTGAACGGATTAAGATAAAAGTTGGCACTGAGATAGATTATAGTCTGAAATAGTACATAGGCTATTTTCCACTCTGAAAGTATGTCCCGTTCGGATGATGTCCAACTCTCACGCAAGCAAAGCCGCTGGCAGAAACTAGTGTTTACTATTTTCTACAGTAAAACCCGGTTCTTCAATGACGTCATCTTACTACCAATCATCGTAACCTATCCCACGATAATAAAAACAATTTTATAGTCGTTAATATAAAGAAAGTCTATCTTGAAAGCGATGAAAGAAAACATTTTATCAGCTTATTATAATATCGGGAACAAGAAATAAAAGACTTGACTTATTCCTATTATTGACTGGAAAGAAAAAGTTGTTTTAATGTTATCGTTGTATTGACTGACAAATTATATCAAGAGCTTTTGAAACAGCCTCTTTCTGCTTGACTACTTATAAAATCATACCAAGGTCAGACTGGTAGAAGTCCCACAGTTCAAAGTTAACTATTGGCAAGGTAGATGATGATTTATGTGATAATTTAGTCATTACGATTCAATTGTGGCTTACACACAATAATTTTGGTGGTTATCGTAACATTCTTGACTGCTGATTGATGTTTCAGATACCCAAAGACGTTCTGTGCATCTTTCCGCGTTAGAAAAGTTTTTGAATGACAAATCATTATCA
The DNA here is from genome assembly GCA_950371165.1 of Lacanobia oleracea. NCBI lineage: Eukaryota > Metazoa > Arthropoda > Insecta > Lepidoptera > Noctuidae > Lacanobia > Lacanobia oleracea. The sequence goes on from OX493408.1 coordinate 9,347,028, forward strand.
ACACGCTGTCAGCTGTTCTACTCTTAGCAAGAAAGACCCAATACTCGTAATATAGACCCATTGACGACCTAGAAACGACATCTCTGGAGTAGAACAATTAGCAGAGCCGACTCCAATTAGAAATGGAACAAAGCCTGAAGAAGAAAAAGAAGCAGACATTAAACGTATGCCACACAACATTAATTGTATTGATATACATTTATCTCAAAATTCGATAAAGTCCTACTCCTCTCTATTACAAATATATAGGTATCCAATAAATTATTATCATATTTATCCAGTTCTAAAATCCAACAAATACTGCACAAAACGTTATAAAACTAAAACAAAATAGAACACGTAATCTCCGCATTCAGGGCCGGAGTCATTGAGCGCTCGTTACGGTCACAATTGTGAATGGACACGATATGATCTTACGTAATGTAATACGTTAGGGATCTGTGTGATTTAAACTGTTACTGCAATACTAGTGTTTCCTACAATTCACTGGACTGTGAACAGATGTAGGTATAAAGATACCGCTACAGATGTAGACAAAATATTAAAAATCAATATTATTATGAAGAATTATATAATTTATGAAGATATAATTAAAATATTAGCACAAATACTGTGGTTCTATTTTATTTTTTATTTATTTGCTGTACACCTACCAGTGTGTTTTTTTAAACCTAAAGGTTGACTGGTAGTTGCGGAGGTTGGTAGGTAGCCGCTCCGCGTAAAATACTGGTATTCAGCTAAATCCGGTTTGACTGGAAGCCGACCCCAATATATATTTGCGAAAAGGCTAGGCAGATGATGATAGAAATATGATTATTGCAACTATATAAAAACAAAACAAACAAATAAGGACAGTACAAACATGTAGCGTTATGTAGTTTTCGTCTTAATACATGCTGTTTGAATCCGCTATAGATTATATGTTGCTTATATCTCCAGATATAAGCAACATATTTAAAGAAATAAACAACATGCCAATACTGTTTGATCATGATGATAGGAAAACGATCATTACTATTAGATACGATATCGCACATACGAAGCATGATGAAAATGATAATGTGACAATAACATCTACATTTATTAATACGAGACATCAACTGTTGCATATAAATATCCTACTGCCTTATAAAAACTTTGATTGCTTAAAGATCTATTCTGATTCACTCATAATATTATAAAACACGGAGGATAAAAATGTTACCAAGGACACAATTTTAATGATCAAAGAAAAGAAAGATGGTAAAAATGTTCTTGTCAGGACAAAATCTGATGACACAGCTATTGATAGCAAATCTCTTTAGATACCGCCAAGACAGTATTTTCCTAATGATTCATTTCATCATAAAACTCAGACTCCAATTAAATGACAGCGGCATCAAATTACTACACAGAAGATTGTCGTTTTTAATTACTATTTTGTTTTAGATGATTGCGTTTTTCCACTGGATCGGATCAAATAGATTAATTTGTAGTGGGAACTATGTTTGATATTTGAATTAATTCCGGTGAGCGGGCAGTAAAATGAATTGATGCATTAGATTTCAGGCAATTTCATCAAGTCCCAATGTTGTAACACTAAAATACTTTTTGTTACAGTTTTTGATTCATTAATCAATCAATCAATTATTTATTTACTTTTTCCCGCAAATAACAAATCGCATACAGTTTATGAAGGAACCAGTTTGACGATGGGGGACAGGAGCCCATACTAAGTAAAACCTGTGCTATGGGGCACCTGGTCTCCTTATCTCAGATTTATGTTTAAATCAATAGTAAAGATACTAACTAATGCAGTAGGGAGCGCTCATGGCTGATTACTGTTTAAATTAGAATATAAGCATTAATATTATTTACATTTAAAAGACAATTCATAAAATAGTATAATTAAAATGAATGACTAGTTGACCCGCGCTACTTCGTCTGCGTCGCATTTTAATTAATACTCCCCGTCCTTTTGATTATAGCGTGATGTTATATAGCCAGCCTTCATCGATAAATGGGCTATCCAACACTAAAATATTTTTTTTCAATTTGAAACTGTAGTTACAGAGATTATCGCGTTCAACCAAAGGAACAAACTCTTCAGCTTTTTAATATTAGTATAGATAAAACAGAATGAAACGAAAAATATATAGCAACGACTCCAATATCAAGGGACAAGGCAAGAGAACATGAATAATATTTCGGAATAAATTCATTGTAATGTTTGTCATCTAAGATTTTACTCATGAATGTATTAATTTTATCCAAGATATTATGATGAAAATGAAAAACAAGGTCAGCAGAACAATTTAATAAAACTAACCAAACTGAAAAGCAAGCAATTCTTTATCATATCGTAGTGGAATCCAACATGGCGGATGTAAGTGACATTTTGATTAATCCGTAGAAACTCCGGTGGTCAGACAGCATAGTTTATGGTTACGGACCTTATGAAGTAAGGATACGATCCATAATCCAATGACACCTGAGCCTATATTCGGAATATTATACTGAAGCTTAAAGACAAGGGCGTTAATCATAAAGATGGCTTCAGCTTTTGCTAAGTGTCTTAAATGAGACTTACCAGTTGAAATCTGTTGAGGTAAAATTATTGTAGATAGGTACCTGTAATAAATAAAAAAAGGTTTAAGAAAGACAAATAAAACTGCTTAGTTTCTAAAACAATCCCAAAATCCTTATTTATACAAGTGTTCACCTAACAAATCTCGACCCTCATTATTTAGCATTCTTATCGAATCCTCTAAGGTAGGACATTAGTGCCCCTTGGCTAGAAACACAAATATAATTATGTAATATTTATGATACCCATGTCACCTGGACAGCTCATAAGACGTGGATCCGGGATGTCTGTGTATTCTTGACAGAACGGATTCCTGATATTGCTTGGATGTCCAGGTATGAGCAATATAGGGTTCAAATTTTGTATGACATTATCATACTTATATTAGTCTTCTATTATTATTGTCTAAGACTTACATGTTGGAGTACAAATTTATCAGTTTAAGAATACCCCATATTATTATAGTAGTGTAACGGCTAATGAGGATAATTTTCAATTGGAATGAAAGGCATAAAAATCAACATAGACAATGCTTCTTGACGAAAAACCAAATAAAGATTATGTAGTAAGTAAAAAAAATGAAATACTGTAAGCATAACAAAATAATTTCGCAATTCATCCTACTGGTTCATCCTAATATATAAAAATGCTTTCGTTACAGAGTGAGTAACTGACCAAAGCAAAGCCTACCGGTTGTAGGAAGCTGAAATGGCATGTAGCTTCCCTACACTCCGTAAGGGGAGACACTAATACAGGATTTCCAGAAATTCCGGCGGGAACGGGAACAAACGGGATATGCGCGTACGAAGTCAGGGGCGAACTTAAACAAATGAATAAGAAACTTACGTTTTAAAAGTTTTCATATATTTTTAAACTACAGTCGCTAGCGAGTATAGTTTGATAAAACTCATGGTAGATGAACTGATATCACCAGCATCTTTCGGACGCGTTCGGCCGTAGCGCTCCAGTGTCAGCCGGGCAGTTGCGAGTAGAACTAGTTTTTTTTGTGTGCTGTGCCTCGCAAGGGACTGGGCAGTTCCTTTCATTGTGAAGACAGCTAAAACGAGTCGAACGTTCTGCCATACGAGTAGACAATCTGAGTATCTGTCTACAGCTCGCACTGTGTAAACTAGCCATAAGGTCCGATTCTATAGTCGGCCATAAATGGTATTAGGTTTTTAACGCAGTAATTGCTCATTAGTAGCCTGGAGTCTAGATTTTTGCAATTTTTATAGCTATAGGCTCGCTTTTTAATAAATGGTACTTCAACAGCACAGGAGTGGCCGTGGCCCGTACTGAAAATAAAATCATCTCTTTTGAACACTAAACTGGTGTGAATTTATGTTATGACAATCATTTAAAGGTTCTTCAGTAAAAGTACGAGTATAGGTACTGGATCGAAGGATTGACTAAGAATAGAAGAGCTGGCATCTACTACTTGCAATAATGATAATGATACACGAAGATTTGTTTTGAGACCCAATGTTGACGATGATAATATAGGAAACTCAATTTTTTTGTAATTGCATTCAAATTGGAATACTCAAACTGAATGCTCTCTAGTCGAGTCGAATACTAAAATATTTTTGCTCGTTTTTGTACCCTCCAATTTTAAAGGAAATTTTTATATTGAAATCACGTATGTAGTGAGCGCTTTGAATGTGGAAAACCTTTTCAACTATCATTTTGCACATCGGAAAATGTAATCACTACATTTTGAATGGATCGTCTAATATTTAAGAAATGTCTCTTACAAGTAATTTTCAATTTATTTTGAAGAAAACCTTTGTTTAAAATATTTTTACAATGTATTTAAATTCAGCAGTATTAGGTATCAGCTATTTATAGCACAGACCGTAGTTAATTGAAATATAAAGAGAATACAGTTCCTTCATGCAATCGGTAAAATACCTCAACAGTTTTATTTTAGTTTACTCAAAAAAAATATAAATAATGGCTTTAGGGCGCGCTGCGGTTGTGCTGCTGCCGCGTGGCACTTAGTGACAAATTTGAAGGCGCCCTTAGACAATTGATCTTTTAACAGCAATAGCATAGCGTTCGCAAATGTCAAAAATTCAAAATGCACGGGACTGACAAATATGGCTGTCGTCTTGTCACGTTTAAAAAAAAAAAAAACAAAATGATACCACACAAAAAAAAAATCGATTCTACAATAACTAATTCAGAAAATCTTAAAAAGTCTTAGTAAATTCCTTCACTTTTATGACTCGTTTTTTATCTTTAACGTGAAAGCAAACATTATTTTCATAATTTAAATAAACCTGTAAAAATATCACTAAACGAACACATCGTGTAAAGGACGATGCTCTACAAAAACACAACTCCAAGAGAAATAAAACGTTCCACTCGACTTAACGTAATGACGAAAATTGTAAGACAATGTTAGGAAGGGTATGGTGTAAGTGACAAGAATTTTGGACATTTTATTTTTATATAACTAGGTGACTCGGCAAACGTTGTTTTGCCACATAAAAAACAGCCTACAACCTATTCTCAGCCTACCAAATACACACAAAAATTTCATAAAAATCGGTCAAGCCGTTTCGGAGGAGTTCGATAACAAACACCCTGACACGAGATTTTATATATTAGATGACTAGTTGACCCGCGCAACTTCGTCTGCATCACAATGTTTATTACTGATCCACTCCTATTGGTTTTAGCGTGATGATATATAGCCTATAGCCTTCCTCGATAAATGGGCTATCTAACACTGAAAGAATTTTTCAAATCGGACCAGTTTTTCCTGAAATTAGCGCGTTCAAGTAAACAGACAAACAAACAAACTCTTCTGCTTTATATATTAGTATAGATATAGATAGAAGTATAGATACAGAACGAAGTTTAAATTTGACTGCTTTGACAAATAATGTACATTAAACAATCCGGAAATCGTTATTTTAAGCGAATCATAGGCAAAGAAATTGCAGTACCTTTGCCAAAATACGTTACACACTTAGGCCTATGCCCAGCAGTGGACTGTGACAGGCTGAGATGATTGACTCATCATCATCATATCAGCCGAAAGACGTCCACTGCTGGACATAGGCCCTGTGGGTTGATTGACTGAATTCCACCAATCGATACGATCTGAAGGATTATGGCTAAATTTTAAATGTACTGAAATGATATTGCAGTTTTAGGGTAAGGCCAAACGAACGTAATTTTGTGAGTTACGAGTTGCGTAAAATCAGTTGGCGGAATTTACGCTGCATTCGGTTTCATATTGAAGCCCTGTCTGTGCCACACCGCGACGCAAAATGAGTTGGACCTTAGTATGAAACCGAATTCAGCTGACTCATTTTACGACCCTTACTGACCACATTGAATGACGCAGATTAGCTGACTTGATACAAAAATGTAAATGAACATTATTCTACAGACAAAAGTTTCTGCAAGTTGCAGTTGATTCTCATAAATATGCGGCTATACGAGACCTCCACTTGTAATAAAACATACATAATAACGGTTCAGTTGAACAAATAAATCAACGATTCGAACACTAGAACAAAGAGTTAATGCAACCATAAAATACTCTTGACAGTTAAAATGATAGTAATAGATATGCATCAATTTGAATTACAAATAATTTCTGACTCAATTGACTGCATTCATACACTGTTAGACTCTTGATTAATTATAAATTAATTGATTATTATCTGTCGATCCTTTAATATTTATTGTAGAAGCGTGATATATTCTTGTTTCAATTCATTAAATAAATGTTGTTACAATGTTTTGAATGGCTAACAAACAATCCATTAAACCTAATGCTTTTAATTTCAATTGTAGTCTGATTTGATTGTGTTTTGATATATACCGCAGCTATTAGGTTTCTAGTTAAAATTAATTAAACTAATTTAATAAAAATGTTAGCAGTTTATTTCATTGTTTTCTGTTTGCATTCAATCACGGCACGATTTAGTATACACGAATAGATAAATTAAGAACTAATAATACTTCATCATCATCATAACAGTCGAAAGACGTCCACTGCTGGACATAGGCCTCCCCCAGAAGAGGGGGTTTACCATAATCGCCACGCTTGGCAGGCGGGTTGGCGATCGCAGTGTATGGTGTTGCGTTTTACAGAGAACGCTGCTGCCCATTCTCTGGTGAGTCCCATAATCGCCTCTTACGACACCCACGGAAAGTGATGGGATGGTATTATTCTGTTACAGCACCATGCGGCACCGACCGACACCATACGGCGTTAAATAAAACTTACATAGCAGAAAAGAAAAATATGTTACTACCTTACTAACAACATACGGACCAGTCATAGTCAATTATTTTTTTTATAATCAATATATAAAATTATTTTGTTACTGTGTGCCTGAGTGAGTGATTGGCAGAAATGCACAGCCGAAACCAATGGTCGGTGTAAGCAGAAATGCATGTAAGTAACTCGAGGAGTGTAGGGGAGCACTAAGAGAGGATTTCTTGATTTTTTTTTAAATCTGTATATGTGCGTACGAAATCGCGGGGAAAAGCTAGTTATATATTTGTTCGTGGATCCTAGACAATTGGCCCAGCTATGTAGCGACAGTGATGGTTTATAGTTATTCGGAGTAGCTAGCTGATTAGCAATAAAAATACTTATGCGAAAACGTTAGAGGGATCCCAATGCCCAGCAGTGAGGCTAGATTGATTAGAATAGATATGAGTTATTCTCATATAGTTCATGGCAATACAATGAGTTGCGTGTCTTGTAGTTATTTAGAAAATAATAACCTTTGATCTTTGTCTAGAAGCGCGTGTATTTTTTCCGCAATCTGTTGCTTATACATTAGATAAAAATTTACACCGTTTTCCTCAAGCAGACCTTAATTTGACATACGGTATTGAAGTTGGGTTTGATACGTATTTTTTAATTTTTTCACGTAAACAAAAAATAAAGGAGATACAGCGAGTACACTACTCGCTTGAGTACTCGCTGTATCCTCTTTATTATTTGTTTACGTGAAAAAAGAAAAAAAAAACGTGTTTAGTATTTTTTGAAAATCTATCAGACGGACTAATTATATTATTTAAGTAAAATACCCTATTGTTATGTTGCGGTTTGGTGACATCATCATTATCATACCGGCCCTGTGCGTCTCACATCCATCGGCTGTCTGAAGTTTAATTTATGAAACAGGAAATAAGCGCCTTTAGCTCTTGACTTGTACCAAAACCGTTAAAATTATTTATCACCACGGCTGTCAGTGGCAACTTTTAGACACATTGTGTGTTGCTGAGAGGCAGACTTTTGTCTCCGAATATCGTCATAGGACCAGTGGGGTTTTCTGACTCCATCATTGTTCAACGTATTTGTTAGAACATCATGATTTTCTTACAGAGTTAACTTTCAAAGAGTTTGAGGCATTTTTGAGGGTTCTGTACCCAAAGAGTAATCAACGGAACCCTATTACTAAGCCTCTGCTGTCCGTACGTCCGTCCGTCTGTCTGTCAGCGGGCTGTATCTCATGAACCGTAACAAGTAGACTGTTGAAAGTTTCACTAAAATTGAAACAAAATTTAAAATTAAAGGGAGCCCCCATACAAGAAATATGTATTTCTCGACTTTTAGTACGGAGCCTTTCGTGTGAGAGTCCGAATCGCACTTGCCTTTTTTTGTTGAGAAGTTAGTTACTTTTGCCCGCATCTTGGCTCGTGTTCATACAGCATATAGCTAAAAGAATAGCCTATAACCACGGTTATAGGCTATATTGAGATACCAAAATCCATCAACATCGGTTGAGGCGAAAAAGAATAACAAGCAAACTCACTTTTGCTTTTATCATATTAGTTCAGATAGGATTTATTACAGAGTCATATTTTCATAGATTGTTTCATTTGCAGTAATACTGGTATTCAGCTAAATCTGGTTTGACTGGAAGCCGACCCCAATATAGTTGGGAAAAGGCTAGGCAGATGATGTTTCATTTGCAGTAAATGAATAATTTTTAATGCATCCATTTTCACATACTTTCGCGGTCAGGATTTAGTATTACATGTCCATGAAGATTTAAACGGAATAAAAACAGTAAATGATTTCATATTACTTTACAAAAATCACCCATCTGTTTACTAAAACTTGTTATAAGAAACTTTCAGTTTGCAATATAATAACTGCACACTCTGCACATTTTCAAACATGGTTCCTGAAATATATTAAACCGTGCATGCAATATAAAACTTTACAAACAACATCTTATCGGATACGTTCACAATATTATGACGGTAATCAGAAAAAGCCATTAAAATGCAATAATACCTACGTCAGACCGAGCCGATCGTATCTATGATGAAGAACACTGTAACATTTAAATAATTGTTGTTTGTTTTGTGGTTGTCATTGAGTTCATTTTTCAATGCTTTGTAGGTTCTGTGGATAATTTATGTCTAGACGTACAACCTGGATCTCATTGTATATTTTTTTTGTTTTTGACTTTCTCGGGTCCCTCTTCCTAGAGACCCGGTCCTTTGGTAGGCGTACGAGGGGCCGAAGCCAACTCGCAGAGGCCTCTTTAGACATTTCAAATGGAATAGGACACCAACCGACGATTGCACTGCACTGCGAAAGTATACCCAAGGACAATCCCCGGTTGAAGCAGGACTATTGCAGAATATGGAAACAAGAGATGCAACGCTATGGGTTTGGCTGGTTTAGTGGACTAATAATCGTTTACTATGGAAGAACCCCCCTGGCCCCTGCCTGACCATTGACCATTAAAATGGCTTTAAAATGGCAGGAGGTGACTTGCACACTCAATAAATAACTCATTGTATATTATTATTATTTTAAAATTATTTTCAAATTGTATTTTTTTTTGTTAAAAAGCATTTGTGATAACATCAAATTGGCGATATGTAAGCTGTTAAGGTGTTATTTACATTATTTTAAATAAATAAATAAACTAAAATATAGTATAAAAAAATTCGTCAACTCTGACAGCTGGTAATGTGCCCAAGAGACTGGCGGCCTTGCTACGTTGTATGGCAATGCTTAGCTTACCAAAGTTAAAACCAGCCCTTGGATCACGATAAGTGTCAACCGAAATTGACTTACTTATGTGGCAGTGGAAACATTACTTACTGGTAGCAAAGATGGGGCTAAATTCGTCAATAATTTATTTTCAAGCAAGCAATAAATAATAATAAAAGGTTCTGGAGTGACAGTCGAAAACCCAAATGCAGCGTTAAGATGCCTTGAGACCTGATCGTCTCCTTTTCGAATATACGGTGCCCTTAAGCATATTGTGCCCACTATGGCACTCCAACAAATGAGCCATATTTTGGACGAGGTTGGTTGCAAAAAATATAGGGCTAGTTGACGCAACAATGCCGGGATGCTGGGACAGACCTTTGCCTTGTAGTGGATATCTTTGACTGCAATAGAAAATTTTGTGAAATGTCTTCTAGACAAAATTACTATACTTTATTGTAACTAATTGTGAATACATAGTTATCACCTAAATGAGAGGTCAACGCTATTTTGATCACTTTTACGAGCCTGATCTGAATTTAGGTATGTTACCTAAATTCTCCATGTTTTCACGTCTTCGAATTAACCCTGAAATATTTTTCAAAACGCATTCCTTTTCAACGATCGTATAACAATACAACCAAAATTGTAATACCGGTCTTGTTCGGTACATTCTTGGGGCTTTAAAACTTTGAGCTAGTCTCCTATCCCAGTTAATTTCTCTGAAGCTTTAGTTAATTACTCGTAAGACCTCTAGAGGCCTTTGACATACATGTCACGTTCACCTGCCTTTGAGGATTAGTGCTAACTTTATGACCATCACAATATTTTCTGAGAAGATTTGCAATTTCATTCATTGTGTCTTGAACTCAAAGTTTGATTTTCATGAATGGAGATCAAACTTTACAGAAGTTTGTATAGTGAAAGCACTTTTAAGCTTCGTATTTACTAGGCAACATTTGACGCGCAACACGTAGCTCCCAGCATTTCAACAACTTCCACAACAGCACGCGACATTGCCAGCAGCCGCGAAACATTGACAATGTTACTAGAAAAAAGGTTTTCGTTGCCGCTCAACATGATGAGCAACATGTTGTGCATCATGTCGCGCGTCAAACGTAGGTCATTGAGTACGAGGCTTAAGCTTTAAGACCCGCCGTATTATCTGCAGTTTTTTGACGGTCGTCATGAGTAGTCAGATTCCCGAAAGTTTGACAAACAGTCTTATCAAGGGGATTCCTGTTACCCAGTCAGTTGGGTAGTAAATCCATGTGAAACATGTCCTTGAACAGAGCAGCAGGCATCAGAATCGAGACCAACCGCGACACAGTTGGAAAAAAGGTATGGCAAACAAATGATGATTATGCAACAAATCATGAACATCTCTCACTGTACCATAACGTATCACATCAATAATTTACTACTCCCATACCTGATGACGAATGCTGCAGCCTAAATTGCCTGTGGAATTTGAGCTAGAATAATGAGCGTTCCTATATCGCCGGCCTAGCTTGCATGGGCGATATTAATCGGTTCACAGCGTGAATATATGTGGTGACAAACGCGACTCACTGACATAGCTCGAACATGGCTCGTTGTTACTCATATGCTATTGGTTGATTACACAATGATGCAAGTTTAGATGAATAAATTTGTATTCGTAGAAGAGTTACATTGACCATCCCGTGTGTGGTCATTTACTAGAATAGGTTTTTGTTTTTGTTTCATCTTCCTGTTCTTGTTCCATACCTGTGTGAATAAATATATGTCAAGTATTTGGATCGACCTAACGAGTTTCTTTTTTCATATCAATCATCACGTCATATACTTCATTTACTTATATATAATTTCTGATACAATTCCTTCTTATACTTTTAGTTAGTTATTCTTTAAATTATGCATGTGCGTTTATAAGCATATTTGATATTACTTTTCTTCCTTGTAGGGTTAAATCAGTAGTGGCAGCAACCACCTTGCTTCTCATGTGTCTCTTCCAGTATGAAAGACTCGTATTATACGAGTAGAAACTAAACTGTAGGTACGTGTCCTATCATGCTGTCTGATAAAACATTGAAATAGAATCTCCAGATTCGTCACTAGGGCAATTTTCTATGTCCGGTCATTCAGGCGGTCACTGTGAGGTCAACGTCCAATAATGGACGTTTACGGGTCAGCATGATTGAAACAAATAATATGAAGAGGTACTTTTTTTATTCGTTGGATTATTGGAGATAATCTCTGGAAGTGCTGATTCTATTTCTATACATTTTTAATTGATAACGAAGCCACAGTATCGCTGTATGCTATACATACTTTTATTCGAAGACTGCAAAGTTTGTGTGAAAAAATCTACCGGAACAAAGCTGCGGGAATAACCTAGTACTGCATATAGAGGTTGCACAAGACGAACTTTAAGGTTTAGCAACGCTTGCCAAGGCTGGTCTGTAGATGGGTGACCATCTTAACATACCGAGTTTCCTCCGTGCCTCAGAAAGCACGTTAAGCTGTTGGTCCCGGCTGTCATTTGTAGAACTTTGGCAGTCGTTACGGATTGTCAGAAGCTAGTAATTCTGACTCCAGTCTTGTCAAGAAATACCGTGTTGTTAACCATTTAAGGTTGCTCTCTCGAAAAGGCTTAAAAATAGCGTGCAGATGAAACAGTTTTTCGTCGGCATTTACTGAGAAATTACTCTGAAAAAAATAGGTAGTAATCTACATGATATTGCACGTAACTTGGTTTAGCCAGAATTTATGTATTGGTATCACATAATAGGAAAAAAAATCACCAAATCACCTCCAAATCGTTGAAATGAAACCATTTTACTCCTTCATTTTTTAACAAAAGACTAAAAAAAAAATATCTACTGCTGTGCAATACAAACGAAAATAACTTGGTTTTGTTACTTTTTAAAAATATGTATTTGTTTTATTATAAAAAAATAAAAACACGGGTAGAGGAGTGGCGCGCCGAGGTGTAGTTAGCTCCGTTTGTATGCACAAGGTCATTGGCAAATATACAAGCCTTAATGGGTTGTGGAGGTCTAGTAGGCAGCCACTTCACGTAAAATACTGGTATTCAGCTGAATCCGGTTTGATTGGAAGCCGACTCTAAAATAGTTGGGAAAAGGCTAGGCAGATGATGATGATGACGTATATAGTAGAGGTATCTTAGCTTCTAGTAGATTTTTATCACCAAATTCACCTAAAAAATAAACACGGTCTTTCCGGGTCATTATCAACAAGACGGATTATTAAATTAATATTTTTTATTCTACATAATCTTAGTCTACTTAATGGCTGTATAGCTATTAACAATGGCTTGATTCTTTGCGTAAAAAACTTGGTTTCATCTTAAAAATAACCAGTTTACATCAATTCTTGATGGATGTTTGTAAATAAATTTTAAATGCTTCCGGGCCTCTAAAACTCATCATATCAGCTGTTCGTCTTAGTATGTCAGTTATTGATAGACAAAAAAAGGAATTGTATTTATTGGCGTTTTATACTACAGTTGTTACATCATTATTTGTGAACTGTGCAATTTTTTAGCAAATGTTTGGTGTTTTTAATTTTTGAAACTGCTTGATTTTTTTTTTGTTTGATGCCACATGTATTTTGGGTATCAGTAACACAACTATAGCACTTGCTACATATACAACGTGACCATTAATTAAATGGATTACCATCAATCTTTGGTCTCGTCACCAAAAACACTTACTTTAAGTCTTCTCATAAAATGGTAGGTAGAGAATCGTATTTAATATGGGTACAATGTAAGTCATATACACTTAATATCGCACCCACGTTTTTTCAGTTATACTTCCTATTCATAATGACTATTATTGTGATTGATCAGAGAGCCAATTCCACTGTTTTAAGCAACGTTTGCATTCGCGTGTCAGTCGCTACCTGTCGAAAAAGTCGCAACTTCCATACATTTTTCACAGATTGCGACCGACATACAAACGCGAACGTTGCAAAATTGCTAAAATTGGCACTTTGATAAATACCCAAATCCAATTAACAGTCTAGTTTACGACTAATAAGAACAAAAAGCTCGACTCATAAAACTGAAAAGCGTCACATGTGAATTTCAGCAGCATGCACCTTTGCACCGAAACCTAACACAACTCCTGTTCAATCCAATAACGGCTACGTACGAGTATAGAATTAACGTGAAAAACTCGCACTACCTCTAGATCTTTTATTCCCGACACAGTTTCCCAGATTTAAACACATTTCCATCAAACTTCATCAAAATGAATCCTTTTATCACTTTTCGAACCTTAAAAACACCAATACAGATTTTTTTCTAAGACCCGATGAATGGTGTCTAACGTAATTCTATGGATATGGAAATTAGACGGACAAGTCAGTAGCGTATCGAAAGAGGCAAGCAGCCAAATATGAGCCTTCACAAACAGGTAAGGACAAAGGGAATGCAAATTCAACCACACATTATTGCCATGTAGTTTTAAGTTGACAAGTATTATTAGTATAGCTACAATACAAATGTTCGAACGTAACAGAGTTGGCAGCATTTGTGTAGTTTTTAAAGGAAATGAGAAAAACAGATCATTAACTTAATGGTTGTAACGGAGTTAGTACAGTTGGGGTCAGAGTCAAAGAACTGATTAACTTTGCATAGATAGCTATTGTTCTGATGCAAGTGAAAAGATGTTGGAAGATAAGAATTATAACAAAACGTTGTAGTTTTTTTTTTATTTGTTATGGTTTTGCTCTTGACTGTAGTCTAGGTCAGAGATGACAGAGACAAAGTCTACGATGGAGCGAGCCTACCCAGAAGGAGTTTGTTCACTCTAACTTTAAGTTTAGTAGCCGTAGTACTTTATTTACCTGCTGTGGATGAATTATTATTATCGTAGTCATCTTATTATTATCGTTGTCTTCTGCTCTTATCTCAATTTTTTTGGAGACGATGCATCATGTCTTCTTTCCATACTTCTCTGATTCACTGTCTCATAATTTTCTCTTTCTTTTTCTCAAAAGCTCTTCTTCAGTATCACATTTCACAGAATCGATTCATCGTTTCTCCCATCTTCCTACCCGGTATTCAAATTTGATTGCATTTTCTCAATACCTTTTCTTGTTTCTGTTGCACTTCAGGCAATCTTCCACCACAGAATTTTCCCCAAAGTGAACAGACGTCAAATTTTAATATAGATAGAAAACTTGTTTTGTTAATAGGACAAATTGGAAACGCCCACAAAGTCAAACTAAAATGTAAACATGGAGGAGTTTTCCATTTAATCCACGTTTCAAATTTTGCACAGGTCGTGAATGAAACCAGAAAGAATTTTGGTGACAAGATGAATAGTTAAGCGGATATAGGTAAAAATAAGTGTCCATATAATAAGATGAGTAATCAGTATATGAGTCTAGCTTGCATCCCATTTTGTTTGTATTCCGCATCGGTCCGTAATCATTTAGAATGCAAGAATAAGCATCAGTTGTTCCGTAATAAATTCTATTATTGCTATAGTGTTGTACGAGATGACAATCGGCAATTTGTTTAAATGACTTCTAAAGACTATTGCACTATTTTATTGGTATTTGATTTCTCGACTGTACGCATCAACGATAGACTAGCTATATTTATTTTTTAGTTTGATATTTTTAAGGGACCAGCGGAACTACATAATTTATAAGAACAATCCGTTTTGATATGATCACACGTCAACACGTCTTGCTGTACAATCTTATACTAAGTTAAACAAACACCCGCGTATTGGCAAGAAACATCCTAATTAAACGTACTTCTAGGTTGAAGATTTTCGTATTTCCTATTTCAGGACATGGTCTACCAGTGTGTTCCAAGTTTTATCCACATTCGTTTTGCAGTTACGACGTGAAGATAAAACAAACAAATAAACTTACTTTCGCATTTATAATATCAGTAAGGATTACTATGGAAGAATGGATAAATAAAAAAAAACAGCTACTTGTATGTGTACGCGTTCGTTGATACAAGAGAATTCTATGGTTAGCCTAAACCACTGAGCCGATCTCAATAAATTAGATCGTTTCTATATTTGTTTGGAGAATCTAGAGTGTTCTTAGCTGTGTGAAAGTCACAAAATATTCAATATTGTAGCGGCTAGACATCGTGGTTTGGTTTTGATTAAGGCACCAATTTCTTTTGATCTGTCAAGTGTAGAGCATTAGGTAAAATATTCTGTTGTATTTTGTCTCCCTAGTCTATAATTATATATGTACTTTGCATACGTTCAGAATGGTATTCACAGTTACCTTCTCCTTGACAATTGGGGATCAGGCGGGCAATTCTCGAAAGCGACTTTACCTTCAAATATCTTGGCAACGTGACACTTTAGAGCACTTTGTTAACAACACTTTTTCTTTCTTTAAGTATATTCTACCGACATACACATGTAAGATCGTGCGCCGTAATTTAGAAAAAAACAAAATGACGGTTGCGCCGGGTGCTATGCCAGCTCCCATGGAAACAAGTTCGAACTCCTTTTAATGAGTGTTTGCATTCGCATCGCATTCGTAAACTCTTTCCAATATTTTGCAAGTTTATGTCATTGATTGCCGAGATGATATTGCAACTGATTTGAAAGTTTTCTACGTACAAAAATTACCTTCTGGATCAATATTAACAGTTATTTATCAAAAACTGCACGTGACTTTCATGCTGTATAATATTTAACGCTTCCATTTGCTGCATTTCTCATCATCTACCTAGCTTTTTCCCAACTATATTGGGGTCGGCTTCCAGTCAACACGGATTCAGCTGAATACCAGTTGCTTTACGTGGAGCGGCTGCCTACCAGACCTCCACAACCCATTAGCTGGGTAACGCGGTACTTCTTGGCAAGACTGGAGTCAGATTTACTGGCTTCTGACAATCCGTAACTACTGCCAAAGATCTACAAATGAAAGCCGGGACCAACGGCTTAACGTGCTTT
Source organism: Lacanobia oleracea (assembly GCA_950371165.1). Taxonomy (NCBI): domain Eukaryota; kingdom Metazoa; phylum Arthropoda; class Insecta; order Lepidoptera; family Noctuidae; genus Lacanobia; species Lacanobia oleracea. Next base: position 9,363,535 of record OX493408.1, read on the forward strand.
CCGAGGCACGGAAGAAACTCGTTATATTAAGATGGTCACCCATCCACAGACCAACCTTGGCAAGCGTTGCTTAACCTTAAAGATCGACCCGTGCGGCTGTTATTATTTAGCCACGAGCTCCTCTTGCTACATTACTATACCTATGCAACTCTAACATTATCTGTATGAGGGAAAAGAACGAGAAAGGCATAAATCATCACAACATTATGTGAAACAAAACTATACCTACTGGAGTCAAAGCTACCTCTAATTTAAAGGCCCTCACATCCCTGAGACTTTCTAAAAGTGGCGTCATTCTACTAATCAGGGCACAATGACGTCATAGTTCGCGGCTATACTTGAGTTACTTTTAGGTTCTCTTCTAGACAAAAATATTCAGCGAATCTCAGAACACACTGATATCAGTAAGCTGAGCTAATATAATTTTGTCCTGTTTCCACTATGGAAATTGAATCCGCACTGTGTATCGATAGTAAACACTTCGGGACCACACTATTTGTCGCGTTGATGCCACAATGGTTAGACTACTTTGTATCTTTAAAGCGTTTGTCTATAAAGTTTCAAATATAAAATCATTGGGTGGTCCCTACCGATGGAAGTGACTGGTACTTTACTATAATATTGTACCTAGACGTGTAATCCATCTGTTTTTTGAAGATTAAAGCCAAAATAACAAACCAAACCAAATACACATACATAAACTATAGATACATAGTTACATAATTATCTCACAAAATTATTTATAATCAGATAAGGAGCGTGCTCAGATATCGATTCACTTATTAATATGCCTTTATTTAAAAAAAACGCTTGAAATATATCAGTTTATTTGTGGTCATCTGAAAAAACAAAATAATACTGAAGTATACCTAGCCATATGTTGTGTTTATTTCGGTCAAAGACACAAAGAAAGTGAAAAATTCCTTCATTCCTTAGCTTTATTTCTCTCAATTACTATAAATCGTGGGACAATCTGGACGTTTAAAAGCTATTAATTCTATTAATTACCAATTAATTTAAGCGGTTGATAACACCGCAAGCGTTGAATTCAAAAAGAGATTGTATTCGATTAACCAATAGCAAGCCGAGGTTATGTTGTGATCAATTTAACTGACCAATGGCTTGTCGAGATTATGCGGTCATATTGTTATTAAGCGAGTATTGAACTAGGCTATTATTATTAATAGAAAATTGATTGGGGAATTTAATTGCTCGGCTTGTATAGTTTGATACGAGATCAAAAACCAAAGACAGCTTATGCAAAGACATAGATTATTCGCCCTGGTTTAACAAAAACTATGAAATAACTCAAAGTAGTGTCTTAACCTATTTGCGTATATTCCAATCTCACCGCTAAGTCGTGATAAATTCTGATTAGCTTACGTTATAAGTTTTTTACTAAAGCAGTAACAAACTTGCATATGTAATGGAATCATTAACATCCAATAAAAAACCTAAGATCCACTGCTCCCGAAAATGCTTCCATAAATGGTGATACAGCTTCAGAAACTTCGAATTTTCTTGTTTTTTGTGCCGAATTGCCCATAACATTTCTTCATTGTCATTCTCAAACCAATTCAATAGGGATCTTTTGTATTTTATGGTAGCCTCGAGTACCTACTAGTCGTTGGAGGTTTAGTCTTACAAGATCATCAATCATAAGGTTGGTCGTCAGAAACTCATCGGTCATTGTAAGGCTGCAGAACATGCTAGAAAATTTAACGCTAGACAAGTCTCAGAAATAAAGGCGCAATTCCACTGCTGCGTAGGATGTGCACTAAAAGCTAACACTGGGCCACCAGCACTGGGGGCCTGTCTGGCTCACGAGACCCAGCGTTAAGCTAAGCGATGGTCGTTTTGCGCGGATTTGACGATCATATTCCCCACTAGTTTTTTTTTTCTAAATACGTTCGAAACTACACTGCGCTCCAAAACGCAAATCGCAATCGCCGATGTGGCTCAAAAGGCTGGATTGTGCAGGACAAGCTGTGGGCTCGTAAAATACAGGACTGGTCGATGACCTGGATGTCTTTCTCACCAATTGGAAGGAGCCATGAGCATTGGAAGGAAAGGAAGGAGGCCTTTGCAAAGTTACAAATCAATTAGTTTACTTTCTTTTCTTACATGTTAGTTGTGCGGGTTCAATTGTCAGTCATACACTATTATTTATCGCGGCCGTGGATTGCAATGGATTATGCTGGATTTTTTTCTTTATTCAATGCACCACCGCTAAATGGTAGACATCCCACCAATACACACATAACGTTTTGGTAATACTTTCATTGTGCGTACAGCTAAGGAATAGAATTTCCTGATTCCTACAATCAGAGGGTCTTTAAGGCAAGAATGAAAAATAAAGGTCTTTAAGTCAAGAGTGAATGAATTAAAGTCTTTAAGTCAAGAGTGAATGAATTAAAGTCTTTAAGTCAAGAGTGAAGGATAAAGGTCTTTAAGTCAAGAGTGAATGAATATGTTACTACTAGGCAAGCGTGTTCCATCGTCGAATACAACATCGCTTTCCTCTTTCAGGTGTGATTGTGGTCAAACGTGAGCCTGTCAATAATATTAAAAAAACCGCCCAAGCGCGAGTCGGACTCTCACACGAAGGGTTCCGTACCATAAATCGAAAAAACCACGTGTCTTCTATGGGAGCCATAATATTGAACATTATACACTGTGAAAGTTTCAACTGCCCACCTATTACGGTTCTTGAGATACAGCACACTGACAGACAGATGGTCTTACAGACGGACTGACGGACAGACGGACGGCGGAGGCTTAGTAATAAGTTCCGTTGATTATCATTTAGCTTGAAAAGTAAGTACACATCCGTACTGTGGCCATGACTAGTACTGAAGCGGCAGCTTAACCATAGTCAACATAAGTATTCAAATCTACTATGAAAATTCTGTCACAAGCATACTTTTATGCAAACTCACGAATTCAATTTGGCATCTTTCAACTGTGTCATATAAAGTTAAGTGTCAACGCAAGGTGTTCGTCTGAAATGTTTATTGCCATTCATAAAGATAGCATTTTATGTATTAAATCTTAAGAACGTCTTAGTCGATTATTCTATGTTACTTTTTAAACATGTTCTTAAGACAGGTTAAAGCAAGATTTTGAAGAAACACATCGGAAAAGGCGGGAATTAAAAATAATCGAAAAGTGGGTCAAATGCGCACGTAAGCACGTAAGGATGCACGTAGACAGATGGGCGACGTTATTCATGTGTTCTGTATCTGAACACGGTCTTCATAACTGAGATCTTTAAAACGCAAGTCTCACGATTTGGGGTCTTTGCCCAGAAGTGGAACAAAGTAGGATAAAAATAAGAAGAAAAAAAAACCGACTTCCAAAAACAAAACACTACAAAGTTAAAATAACTTTAATTTCGGAAGTCGGTGTTTTTGGTTGTTTCGTTTTTGAACACCGACTTCCGAAATTAAAGTTTTCGGAAGTCGGTGGTTTCACTTTTTAGTGGTACGCAGGTACCACTAAAAAGTGAAATAGAACTTGCACAACATTGTTTGTGCAAGTTCTATTTGGCATTAAACAATAATTTGTGAAACAAATCAATACTAACTACATTGTTTAATATTAAATGCAATTACCTTCTTTTGTTTGTGTATCACAAAACGGTTGATGCGTCTTAAATTTTTATTAACAAACAAATGATTGTTCATTAAAATGGACAGCCAATAGTTTGCTATTCAGCAATCTAGCATACTGAATTCCTAAATCCCAGTCATCTTTCAGTGCTCTCATAAATATCGCCATCTTTTTAACACACATACACCATCCCTATGAACACCCTATTGATTTAACACCATTAGCCGCCAATGGAGATAGTAAGTCTACAATAATGAATGAATGGTAACTGACAAGAGCATAGATAACGTCTGATAATAAATGGTTTTGTATGGCCGTATCGATTGTGTCCCGAATCATTGGAAGCATCGATGTATTGACATGCCAGTCAGATTCAGGCGTTAGTTTCTGCCTAGTTTGTATTAATGGTACTGAGAGGTGTACAAAGCGGAATGAGCAAAATGTCGTGGCTATTGAGTATGAATTTATTTATAGTGCATAATATACATAGGACAACAATTTATAAAAACAAGTGTACAATGGGCGGTTTTATCGCACAGGGAAATCTCTTCTTGACAAGCTTTGCATGGACTGAACGAAAGAAAGTTTTTCCGATCCATGCTAATCGTGTATCGAGTTTGATTTGGTCTGGTCGCGCTAAAAATCGGGATACCTTTTGTCGTAAAATTATATAAGTGAATTACTTTTTAGCAGGAACAAACAAAAAGTCACCGATGAGACTCAACGTTTTTAATCGAATTCAAATAACAATTACAAACAACAAACTGATAATTTTAGCTGTCTAAAATGATAGTTTCCCAAAAATACAAGCAAAAAGTCTTCACTGCGGAAATTCGTGACTCAGAAAACAATAAAAGACGATCGTAATAGATATTCATTTGTTTTCGTGTCGATAAGAATATCACTAACAGTGTTTTTTGCTGGTACGTCATAAAAATATTTTATTTACTACTAACTGTTCGTAATACGAGCTGTTGATGGCTGGTTTCAGATTTGAGATCTTACGGCCTAGACAAAAAATATTATTATTGGCGTTCTTTTAGCGATGACAATTGGCAGGAAGTCTAACATGCAGGGTGTTGACGTACGCTATCTAAATGTCACACAATTCGCAATTCTGCACCCAAAGGGTAACTAACGCAATCGTCTATTCGTCTGTCTGTCAGTGGGCTGTATCTCATGAACCGTAATAGGTAGACAGTTGAAATCACAGAGTGTGTATTTCTATTGCCGCTACAACGACAAATAATAATAAAAATTATTAAAGGGCTCTCATACCAGAAATGTGTTGTTTTTCCGTTTATCATACGGAAAAACAACACATTCGTGTGAGAGACTCGCACTTGGCCGGATCTCTTGACATTTGCTATCGCCCTAATTAGAGGGTTCTTTGAATTGGCGTTCCCCAGATGGCAGCACTAAGACGTCAGAGGTGCGATTGTCTAACTTTAGTTCATGATGAATAATGAATACGATAGTCATTAATCGTAAATAAAAAATTCGAATTGTGTAAAACTGTCCATCCAATGAGTGAACGATCGTATTGGATCGTATACAAACGTATCATAAGATTGCGTTTAATTATGCAAAATATTCAGAAAATCTTTATTTTTTTAGAATTATTTTAATATTTAACATTAAAAAAAGCCGCTATTTTTTGTTATTATATCTTAAAAATAACTCTTTGGTTGTTATAAACATTGAATTATAATGGAAAATTTGTCTACGCAAATGTTGCAACTCAAGTAACCAAACGCAAAGGAAAGAATGAAAGAGAGCTTCGGCTATTCGGCCCCAGGTGGCGCCATAAGTTTTCTGCTACTCGACACTATGTGGCGTTAGTGGGCTATAATTACAAGCGTTTTATATTCTGTGCCTGTCAAGAAAACAAGTGACAAGACGAAGATTGACATTAAATCTGTCATCTTTGTAGTCTGTGATGTTGTTGTTCGTAGAAAATATACACTAGTAACACAGAATACCTTACTCTGTTTTTTAAAAGTTGTGTTAAAGCATAATAAAAGTAAGTAAACTTTGCCGTATACCTAATATATCTTTCCCAGAAGAGTTAAGGTGGATGCTCCAGGGTAGCCCGCGAAATTCAAATATTTTTATGTTTTTTGCAATTTTCCGGTCAGTGTGAAGCTGTATGTGGACCAAGTACGATCCGCGACCGTAACGCGTATTTATCTAAAGAATTATAACCATTTTAATCATCAATATAGCCCTCTAAGTTCATGTAGCTCGACAGAATGATTATTTCTGAAATATTCTTGATGAACTCGCCATCCGGCATGTCCCAGGGCATAGATGATCTCCGCAGCTCTTGCCTCCTCATCTGCGAGCGTCTCATGCGACGCTCCCGTTCAATCATGCCCATCATGTAGGCGTGCGCCATTTTATTCTAAAAAATCACGCGGATTAACAATAAATTGTGCTGAAAAAGAACTCTTGTGACTCACTTTATTTTATTTCCATTTAACACTAAACACTAAGCACTACCTATACATTATTCACTACGACGTTTGGTTGGACTCACTTCCAACCAACCCACCAACCTTTTTCTTTCGATAGTTTCGATTACTTACCCTTTTCTTTCAAAGAAAATAATAAAACAATTAATTACGAGCACTATAATTCACGATTGTCATGAGTCACAAGTCACCGCAATCATTTGACATTAGCAATGAGCTCAAAAAACATACGCAATTCGAATTATGTGTCAAAAACTTGTACATCATTCACTCATCGTTTAAAATTAACGACCCAATCGTTATCGATAAATGAACTCCGTACACAATTAGAATTAGCCATTTGACAGATTATACCGTACGTTTTGAAATATCAAATGAATACGATTGCCTTACACAATCGCACCTCAGGTCCGGGCAACTGTAAAAGCTCTAATATTTTGCGATATAACTTGTGTTGACGTCAAAGTCGCGTTCTCGTTGTAAGTGAAGTTTTCAATATGGAAGACCCTAATGGCGCCAACTGAATGAGTGAATTTTCCAGGAAACGCTGAAATCATCATATCTTGTCAAGAGTCCAAGGAAATACAATATTCAGTCCCTTAGGGCCCTTACCTACAACGCCTTAAGATAGATTTTTCTTTTAGATTAGTAACTTTGCAAGCAGTGAAAGAACTTAAAATATACTCGTACGCATTAGAAGAAAATTAATGAAATATTGATCTTAGTACAAAAGTTTTTAATCGTTAACAAAGTTGAGTCCCCAATATAGATATTACTTCGTTTGATATCTTAACTTTGACATAATTCGGAGAAGTATGAAAATATCTTGTGTAATGTATTCTAGGTACAAACGCTGACCTAAAGTCGCAGACTAAATAAACTGTAGACACAAATTACGACGAGTTTAAAACAGAAATGGTAAAATGAGATGTTATCTGAGTAAATTTGGGCAAACTTCATTTGGCCAAGATAAAATTTGAAAGATAAATTCTCAAATAAGGCTAGGTAGGGATTACGTTACTCTTTTTGTTTTGAAAAAATTAGAAGTCTAATAAACTTTTTTGAACCCAAATAAAGTAAGCGAAATAATTAATGGCTAACATTTTGGGCGCGAGATTTAGAAATTGTTATTTTTGTTAGCAAATAATGAATATTTAGAAAAACTTCATTTAATTTGTAGTTAGATTAACATAGATGGGCATTTGAATTTTAGAAATCGTGGTGTGTGAATAGGAGGAGCTCGTGGCTAAATAATAACAGCCGCACGGGTCGATCTTTAAGCTACGCTTGCCAAGGTTGGTCTGTGGATGGGTGACCATCTTAATATACCGAGTTTCCTCCGTGCCTCGGAAAGCACGTTAAGCCGTTGGTCCCGGCTATCAATTGTAGATCTTTGGCAGTCTTTACGGATTATCAGAAGCCAGTAAATCTGACTCCAGTCTTGCCAAGAAGTACCGTGTTACCCAGTTAATGGGTTGTGGAGGTCTGGTAGGCAGCCGCTCCACGTAAAATACTGGTATTCAGCTGAATCCGGTTTGACTGGAAGCCAACCCCAATATAGTTGGAATAATGTAGGAGTGTGAATAATGTTCTGATTTAGTATCTGTTTTTCATTCAGTCTCTAGAGATAAATTATTTTAACCATGTGAATTAGGACAATATTGTTAAATGCAAGTTGCATATAACAATATTGTTCTAATTCACAGACAACAACTATGAGCTGGGACACTGCAATGCGCTTATCCCCGGGGACATAGTTAAAACTATAGCTCCATATTCTGAGGTATTGTCGGTACGTCAATTTATCATTCAAAAACCCCACTCATCTTTCTCCAATTTAATTAGAATTTTGGTCAAGCTATAACAAAGTATTTTTGTTATTAATAGGTAGATTGACTCAGGGGCGATCAATGTCGTCGATCCATTGAATGGTGTGATCTTAATATCGTATCGGTGATCAACAAAACCCTAGTAATCCGCCTCCGCTGTTTGTTCGTCTGTCCATCCGTCCGTCCGCCTGTCTGTCAGCGGGCTGTATCTCTAGAACCGCATTAGAAAATTTTCACAAAGTGTGTTTCTATTGCCCTTGAAACGTGTTTTTTTTTCGGTTTATGGTACGGAGCCCTTCGTGTAATAGTCCGACTCGCACTTGGCCGGTTTTTGTTTTTTTACCAATATTTTGTCGGAGACAAAAGATCATCAGGGCAGGCCGCGCAAGACTAAAGGTGGTCACTATCATGATCTGCGGAGAAACGATTCATCAATACCATCTGAGTCGCCCCACTTGTGAAGACTCACTTTACTGCAGCCGACTTGAGCTTTGAAAATACGTCATAAAATCAGTATGAATTTATGACGTACGGCGATGCGCCACCGGTACATGGTGGACATCCCACCTACACGCAAAATACATTTTTGAAACACATTCATTGTGCGTATAGCTAAGGAGAGGATTTCCCTGCCAGAGTCTGTGTTTCTAGATAGCTGGGCATCTTTTAGTCATAATGTGGATAGGGTAATTCTAGGCAAGCGTGCTCCATCTTCGACCGCAATATCGTTTACCATCAGGTGAGATAGAGATATTGAGGGTGGCGCTGAACAAGGCCGTGTTCTTTCACGGGCCTCGGCAGCGCTGCCCTCCAGACGCGGGCTCCAGAGGGCGTCAGGGTGGGCGTCCAGGCCCAGATGAAATATCTGGGCCTGGTGCTTCGGCCCGCACTTCAGCGGGCTGTCGACGCGCCTGCTGAGGGCTGCGGACGCCCTCTCCTGGCTCCTCCCGAACCTGGGGGGGGCCAACGCACGATGCCGGCGTTTATATGCCGGCATACTGCGGAGTATGGCCCTGTAGTGTAGTGTACGAGTGGACGGCGCGGCGAAAGGCCCTAGGCGAGCGCCCCGTCGTGGAGGAGCGGGAGGCCGTGCGGCGGGAGGCGAGGGACGCTTTCGTCGTCCACTGGACGGAGGACCTCGCCTCCGCCACCTTTGGCCGCCGTACGTTGGACGCACTCAGTCCGGTCCTGCGAGACTGGCTCAAGCGCTCCCATGGTTTCCTCTCATTCCGTCTGGTGCAGGTGTTGTCGGACCACGGCTGTTTCGGCAAGCACCTGCACCGGATCGGGAGAGAGGAGACTCCGGCATGCCACGACTGCGGCGCGGCGGAGGACACTGCCCAGCACACCCTCGAGGTGTGGCCGGCTTGGTCTGAGCCGCGCCGCAGTCTAACTGCGGAGATCGGACAGGACCTCTCGCTTCCCGGCGTGGTGAACGCCATGCTGGAGAGTGAGGGGTTCTGGGCAGCTGTCGCCTCTTTTTGCGAGGATGTCATCTCGCTAAAGGAGGCGACGGAGCGCGCGCGTTAGGACGACCAACTCGCTGCGCCGCTCCGTAGGCGAAGAAGATGTCAGAGAAGACGCCGTCTTCTCCCTCCTCGTGGTGGTGATGGGCGGGCGAAAGGCGCGGGGGCGCCTCCGCCCGCATTGAACTCCACACCACCTTCGCCGGTCATTCCCAGCCCTCCCCTTTAACGGGAAGGACGTGAGAGGCCCACCGTTGTAGGCGGGTTGTCGTCGGAGGAGGACTGGACGCCCAGGCTGCGCCGATCTCCCAGTCCTCTTCCACTCGGACGATGCGGGAATGCCGCTGGGTTATTTTAGTGGGTATACCGGGTCAGCCCGGGGAGTCCCACATACCCCTCCCGTTCCCCCGACGGAAGGGTATGCGTAGATAGAGATCAAACGTGTGCCTATCAATAGACAAAAAAAAAAAGTTAACTGGGTATCTAATCTAAGTGAAGAAATTATTCGAAACTATAATTAAAAGACTTCAGGGTTGCAATTTTTATAAGAACCTGCGATTACTGTGGCATTTTGCTACCGCAAAACAGTTAGCAAATTAAGTGGATTTATTTATCATACCATTTGTGCTAATCTCAACAAACACTTCTGTTATCATATATTGTTTTTTTATCTGTTTAGCGGCATGAGTTTGGTCACGATGCTGCCTGATAGTAAGTTAGCGATGCAATTAATGATTTTATTGAATTAAGGTCTTGTACAAATACACTACTTTAAATATGTCGTACTTTTGGTAGTCGTAGACAAAGCAAAGAAACATCAAAAGACAAAGTGGCAAAAAGAGTCATTCTCTGCCTAGCCTTTTCCCAACTATATTGGGGTCGGCTTCCAGTCAAACCGGATTTAGCTGAATACCAGTATTTTACGTGGAGTGGCTGCCTACCAGACCTCCACAACCCATTATCTGGGTAACACGGTACTTTATGGCAAGACTGAAGTCAGATTTACTGGCTTCTAACTATCCGTATGCGTAACGGCTTAACTTAACGTGCTTTCCGAGGCACGGAGGAAACTCGGTATGTAAAGATGATCAAACATCCACAGACCAACTTTGGCAAGCGTTGCTTAACCTTAGTTAGATCGACCCGTGTGGCTTTTATTATCTAGCCACGAGTACTCCTCAAAGTGGGAAAAGAGTCTTCGATGCAGATTAAATACCTTTTTGTGGGGTAATCCTCAAGTTACCATTTGGGGAGAGAAAGAGTACCAAATAAAACCCCACAGTTCCTACCGCTACCATAAGTCAGGGTTGCGGGATCCAGTCAGTTCATGCGGGGTGCACATGAATTGATTTGAATCAGTGGATGCAAAAATCGCTTAGATCAGCGTCACGAAGAAGGTTAAAAAATGAAAGGTGACAAACCAAAGAAAAAAATACCGGCCAAGTAACAGTCGGACTCGAAAACAGAGGGCTCCGTAAAAAGTAGCTACAAATTACTTTAAATAAATACAATTACTTTTTTATGATTTAATTCAAATATTAAGTTTTCAGACTTTTTCAAGTATACTTGTAGTATAAGACGGTATTACTTGCCAAATTTCATAGTTCTAGGTCAACGGGAAATACCCTATACATTTTGATTCCCTTGAGTGTCGAAATATACGTTTTTTGGGGCATAGACGGTGGTATCTCTTTTTTTAAGTTAACTTAGAACTTTGATTTTTTCTCAGCTTCAAGGGACCGTAAACTTAAATATATCGTTTTAATTTCAATTCGATACCTCTACGCGTTCCCGAGATAAAGGGTCTTGACAGACAGACGGACGGACAACAAAGTGATCTTATAAGGGTTCCGTTTTATCCTTTTGAAGTACAGAACACTAAAAACGAGTGAATAGCGTGTAGTGAAGATGAAATGGATATAAATGATGAAGACTGATGCAAAGTATTCGGGATCGCCCGAACTCCGTAAAAGAAACAAGATAGTAAAGGAAACAAGATAGCAAGTGGAGGCGACGGCGGCGGCGAGGATCTGATGCGGGAGCTGGCTAGTCAATCGGGCAGAGGTTCGCCTTTTCTTGTTAGGCTGCTGGATCTCGAGTACGCTGCGAACTATGCCCGTACCTATTTTATATTATTCTGTTTTGGCTGGCCAGCGGACCCTTCCTCACCCCCGCTATCACATATTTATTAAATTCAGTGTAAATACATGCCATGAGCTGGCGCGTCTCTTATTATCTAATACCTAAACCTAATACCTAACTAATGACATATAGTTCTTACCTCTGCGACGTCCCATTACGCTATGGCGTGAGGATAAAGCGGCGCGCATATTTAAATGGCCTCTCCCCCCGCCTCACCACTATAAAACCTTACGGCACCGCCGCAGGCCTGTTTATTGCTATTGCGGGCGTCGCAGAGATAAGGTGAGGAAAAAACAGGTGGTAATCATCATTTAATTACATAACCTACCTATTTACATAACTGTTATCTTTTATAAACTTATTTCTAATTAGACAGTTTCCTAAAAACATTGTTTACTTAGTAATTTGGGGTTCTAAGTGATTTATTTTGCATACTACACGATTATTCTAATAAGACATACTCCAATACATTATTCTAATTACTAATTAACAATTCTTATTAGACATAATCTTCACACATTGAATAAGAACATTTTACAACAACTATTTTACAATAAACTCGTAGGAATCGCGTTATGCTATTTGACGCTCGGTAGCTTGCGGTCAGTTGCGGTCCTCACTACTTGAGCCTAGGTGTGAGTTGACCTCAGGGCGTCGTGCACATCATCCTTGTCTAATCTCTTCTCTAGTGAATGAAGACGTCGTTCAGCTTCTTGATAGTTGTTAGGTATTGCGAGCTCCTTCTCTTTCCACAGCAAGCCGGTTTCAAATCGCCCTTCTGGTAGTCTTCTGCTGGTTTCTTCGAGGATCTGGAGGGCCTTCTGGTCAGGATCTTCTCTGGGTCTTCTTGGTTCGATGCATAGTGACTCGAGCTTGAAGTGATTCTTAACCAAATCTTCTAATGATCGTTCCTCTTCTTTTTGTTGAAGTCTGCCGCAGAACGCTACCTTAGCTGTGAGTGAGCTATGGCAGCCATGAAGAACCCAGCCGAGTTGTGTGAGTGAGGCGACTGGTTGGTTACGACGACCGGTGCGGAGCTTTCTTGACACGATGAGATGCCAGTTGTCTTGTCCGATTAACAACTTAGGCGAGGCTCGTTCATATGTTATCTGATCTCTAATGTCGATCAGATGTTCGCAATCTTCAATGTGGCGATCTTGCACTGTTTCTGGCGTGAAGCTAAGTCGGTTGACAGTACGCAAGGCTTCTATCTCGTACTCTTCGTCTGCGTACTTTCCCCTGATGCTGAGACCGACGACCTTGCTGTTGTCGTGCTTCATCTCATTGCCGACTCCTTGGATCCACATGGTGCTGCCGGGTCCATCAGCCCCAATGACGTCTGCTATCGAGGCGTCCAGCAGCGTGACTGTGCTTCCTTCATCCAGCAGCGCGTAGGTTTCAATGCTGGAGTGCGGCCCTTTCAGTATTACGGGCGCTATTTTCAAGAACGCGCGTCTATGGCCACCTGGTTGCGCTGCTGATGTGACTTCTACTGCTGGCGCGGCTGTCTCTCTCTTCTCGGAGTCGTCACTGGAGCTGCTTGGTTCCTTTTCGTGATGCAGCAGCTTGTGATGCTTCATTGTGCACCCATGTCTTCCACACGGCGGCGCCCTGCAGAGGAATCTTCGATGGCGACTTCGGAGACAGCGGTAGCAGATGTTGCTCTTCTTGGCTACCTCCCATCTTGTATTCGTGTCGAGAGCGATGAAGTGTTTGCAGTCGGTGAGCTTGTGTTCTTGCTTGCATTGCGGGCACAGGTCGTCTGATGTCATCTTCTTCCCCATAGGCATAGCGAATGTGCGCTCCACCTTCTTCTGTCTTCTGTCCCTCCCCCAGTTTTCATCAGCAACTGACTCGGGTAGGGCGTAGGCGCCGCACTTGTCCGCTTCTTCGTTTAGAAATGTGGACATTTTCTTTAGTTCTGGGGCATCTTCTCTCTTCGTAGCTGCATAATCGTACCACTTGTTCTTCAGGATAGGAGTGAGCTTCTCAATAACTGTTCGCGCCATCTCAGGACTGTGTAGGTATTGAGGTTTCTTCAGTGCTTCGATGGTGCCGACTATGTTCGCTATTCGCCCAGCGAAGATGCACAGGTCTCGGGGGTTGTCAGTGACCTTGCTCAGTGACTTCAGCTTCTCCATTTCGACGTGAATGAGTGCTTCTGGTCTCCCAAATCTTCTTTCTAGAGCTTCTACGATCGCTCTTGGGTCGGGTTGACTTAGTAATAGGCAACCGACAGCTTCTTTTGCAGTTCCACGTAGACTCCGACGTATCCGCGCTATATTCTCGTTGCGTGTGAAGTACATGAACGTCTCCTCAAATGCAGCCTTGAAACCAAGCCATTCGGCGCTAGCCCCATTGTAAAGTGGAAGCTCTTGTATGTACTTAGGCGGTTCCCTCGTGCTTCGTACCGCTTGTGAGAGTGCGGCGGCCAAGGTGGACACGTCTATCAGTGGCTGGCTGGTCACAGGCGTATCTTCTTTTTTCTTCTTAGATTCGACGTCTTCTTCTTTATTTTTCCTGACTTCTTTGCTTGCTGAGTGTGTCTGGTCCGCGTTGGGTTCTTGGAGCCACGTACTGATGCGTACGGAGGCCAAGTCATCTTCTATTTCTTCTTCTTCTTCTTCTTCTTCTTCGTCAGAGGCATCTGCTTCTGCTTGCAACCGTTGAATACGTAACTGTTGCATTTCTGTTTCTGCTTGAATCTTCGCTTGTTTCAGCTTCAGCTCGGCCAGACGCTCTTTCGCCTCTAGCTCCGCGAGGAGTTTCTTGCGTGAGGCTACGGAGCGACTGGAACGGGCGTCAGCAGGCTTGAGGGTTCGCTGCGAGGTCTTATCTTGATGGGACGCGGCGCTGATACCCTCGGTTCCTGATGACGTCGTTGCCTCGGTGCCCGTCGAATCACTGGTTCCGCTTCTGGTGCCCGACGTGTCGGTAGCGGTGTTCGACGTGCTGGTGGTAGCTGTGTTCCCTCTTGAATTCTCTTCTGCAGGCTTGACGACGCCCAGCTCGTCCTGCCGGCGCTTGGTCTGCTCTCCATCTTTGCTTCGTGTCAGCACCATCTTCTTTGGTCTGGAACAGCGATCCGGCTTGCGAAGGACCAATAATATTCGGGATCGCCCGAACTCCGTAAAAGAAACAAGATAGTAAAGGAAACAAGATAGCAAGTGGAGGCGACGGCGGCGGCGAGGATCTGATGCGGGAGCTGGCTAGTCAATCGGGCAGAGGTTCGCCTTTTCTTGTTAGGCTGCTGGAACTCGAGTACGCTGCGAACTATGCCCGTACCTATTTTATATTATTCTGTTTTGGCTGGCCAGCGGACCCTTCCTCACCCCCGCTATCACATATTTATTAAATTCAGTGTAAATACATGCCATGAGCTGGCGCGTCTCTTATTATCTAATACCTAAACCTAATACCTAACTAATGACATATAGTTCTTACCTCTGCGACGTCCCATTACGCTATGGCGTGAGGATAAAGCGGCGCGCATATTTAAATGGCCTCTCCCCCCGCCTCACCACTATAAAACCGTACGGCACCGCCGCAGGCCTGTTTATTGCTATTGCGGGCGTCGCAGAGATAAGGTGAGGAAAAAACAGGTGGTAATCATCATTTAATTACATAACCTACCTATTTACATAACTGTTATCTTTTATAAACTTATTTCTAATTAGACAGTTTCCTAAAAACATTGTTTACTTAGTAATTTGGGGTTCTAAGTGATTTATTTTGCAAACTACACGATTATTCTAATAAGACATACTCCAATACATTATTCTAATTACTAATTAACAATTCTTATTAGACATAATCTTCACACATTGAATAAGAACATTTTACAACAACTATTTTACAATAAACTCGTAGGAATCGCGTTATGCTATTTGACGCTCGGTAGCTTGCGGTCAGTTGCGGTCCTCACTACTTGAGCCTAGGTGTGAGTTGACCTCAGGGCGTCGTGCACACAAAGAAAGAAGAAACTATGCTGCGCTTATCCTCAAGAAATTGAGAGAGAGATTAGAGAATAAGGGTGAGCGTTTTCGGAGACTTATGGCAATATATAAAGATTGACGTTCCAAAAAAAAAAATTCTGGCACTCAGCCTTATTTAAATGAATTACTTGTTCGATTCCTTACAAACCTTTATAATAAACTTTTATTCTAGTAAAAAAACCATTATCCCTAGATACTACGTGAATACTCGTATATCGGTATAGACGAATCAATAAAATGTAGCCTACAAACAGAAATTTCCTTCATCATTTTCAGTAACTGGACCGTCAAACGTAAACGGTATGGTTCTCAAAGGATTCTTCGAAGACGAATATTGCCGATGCAATTTTGAACTCTTCAAAGGAACTGTGACAGCGACTTGGAGATATCGATACTAGCTTCGACCCGCGAATCTCTTAAATTTAATTTCTTTAGGCGAAAAGCCAAGCCATTTTCGAAATTGAAATACCCCTGTGGTGACAAAAATAGAAGACATGCACGATACTTTAAGGGTTCTTTTAAAGTTCGATGTTAGTCGGGCAATCCCGAAACATACACGAATTTCAATTTTATTATTATTAAATTATCAATCAATATAGGAATTACAAACCTACCTATTTTCTTAAATTATAGAAAAACCCGTATGCAAAGCTACTGTTATAACCACTAACAGTTAAGACCCTCAAATACAAACCAAATTAATAATTAACAGCACTCGACTATTCATCAATCAAATTCAATAATTAATTAATCAATTTACTCTATCTCAAAGACATACCGATATAATCCATCAATATCACGAAACGAACTCATTTGCACTAGATATTAAGCATCGAGAATATTATAACGATGGATATTTGAATCATCAAAGCTCAATGTCTGTGTAAATAAATAATATTTCTACACTCGATTCCAATTTATTGACTATAAATCTTGCCTATTTATGTAAAGGTGGTGTACACACCAAAGCGAAAACGGGTTTCACTTTTGAAGTCGGAAACTTTTTTAAAGGCACAGAATTTATTAAAGATTCATTCACGGGATTGTGAGACATACCCGCTGTCTTCTAAGTATAACATGACTACAGGAGCGACGAGTTTGAGCTATGTTCGTTAAATATGAGACCATTGCCAGACTGACTGACATATAGTCGCGATATCATCTACTTGCCACAAACAGGTTCTAGGAATATTTTTGCAATGCAACATCGAAATACTTACTATTTTCGAGTCACCTCTAAACTCGCGTCTGTGTAAAGCTTCAGTAGTCATTCCGTTAACTTCATATTGTGCTGTCAGTTTAATATCTACGACTGTAAAGTACGAAATATTGTTCATAGCTTCGTCATTGCTTGCTTGAGACCGATAGTTTTTGTTTTTAAAGACAGTCTTGACTCATGTCTGCATACAGCCTAACAATAACTTTAGAAAAAATAATTGAATATCTATTTTTACAGGCGCTGATATATTCGAGGAAGCTGTGTGGTAGATATTTCAATTCAAATGTGGAATCCCATATGTTGCTGGCAGCTGGCAGGGCTAAAGCAACTAGCAGGCTATGGATCTAAGAAGACAGAAGAAAAAATTACTGTAGGCACGGTGATAATGGCAACATTCAAGGTATGTGTATTATGTCTGAAGGTTGTCTATTAAGTAAGTCATATCAGCCGTGGCATGGTATCACGAATGACAACGATAAAAAAATTAATTACTTGAAAATTACGAAGTCTCTAAAACTGTTAAATTTGTTATTTATTCATAAAACTGCGAACTCGAAGTTATAAGGATCAAATGAAACAATATAAGCAAATCACGTTGAAAAATCCTTTTGAATAGGTCAAGTTAAGGGCAAAACCTACAACCTTTTTGACTTTGACTTTGACTTTAGCAAGCAAATTAAAATAATTTAAAACCTCCCACAAATATAAAAAAGACAAACGATTCTCGATAAGTAAATAAAAGAACAATGCGAAAACGAAATCAATTAGCGCATCACTGTAATGAAAGGCGTCATATTTAACATTGTACATATTACGACGTATAGCAATACATTTCCAGTATAGGCTGACCTCGCATAGTACAAGTTTACTTTAAAATAAGAGGTCAGCAAATATTGGAAATCATTGCTTGATGAATTGTCGAGTGTGCCTACATAGAAGAATATTTTATTTTGCGAGGATGGTAACTGATTGATATTCACACTTAAATAAACGAGATTTATTTTCTGTGATATGAAGACGTGTTAATTTCTTAGACACGAATCTCATTAATTGGCGGAACAATTTAATAGATTTTGAGGTCATTGAATAAGGCATTAATAACACTGTCAATAAATACAAAAAAGACTGTCCCTGATGGGAATGGGATTGACTGATTACAAGTCCGCAAGTTTGCGTGCAACATGCCTTTCAATCAAAAGTAATTAAGTCAGTAAAACATGTCTACTGTCCCTTTACATATTAGTAACAATGATTTACTCTATGGCTTCAACTAGTTCAGTTGTGTTAAAACTTTTGATTTATACTTTGTAGAATATAACAACCTCGTGTCAAATTGTTTTCAATTTCAACCTTATTGTTATACTTTATTATCTATTTTCAAAGTAAACATACCTTTAGTTTTTGTAGATCCGTGCGTTTGAAATGAATCTGAAAAAGAAAAGATAAATATAATTAGTCAAATAAGTACTTATCAACTTTTTAAATGAGTGGCTGTGTTTAAGTTCAGTACAATTTTTTACGAGACAATAAAAGCATTTATCTCTTAGGTTTAAGCAACGAACATTTGATTTGACTGGGTGGCTGCACCGAAAAACCGTTTATCATTTTTATAGCTCTTTTTAACAATCATTCGTCTGGCGAGTGTTAGACGGGAGATGGGCGGTCAATGGTTTTTGAATGGGCCAAATTGGAGGGCGGTACAATGACAAAAACAGTTGCAGTATCATTATTTATTTCAACACACAAAACAGATTTGTCATACAAAAACGAAATTGTTGAATCGCAAAAAATACCATTACTGAAATTGCATGCGAATAATTTCGATGCAACTTTAATTGTGCAAAATGAGACACTGTAAGTAACTTGGCAATGTTCGGTAATAATAATTTACTATTGGCTTTTCCGTTTTCCCGGATACTGGTGCCATGGACTATTATTAAGATAATTACTTAATTACCTACCCTTGGTAGGCGAATTTTGTTGCTCATTAAACTGGATTACAATCTCATCATACCTATATGTAATAATTGGGTGAACGTGGGCCTTCATAATTGGTCAATAATTGCCTGCAATGAATGGGAAGGAATGACTACGCCTTGATTGTGATCGCCTTATTAACAATGTCGATGTACACCAATGTACGGCGGATATTTCAAACATACGTAAAAAAGGATTTGGGAATACTTTCACTGAGTGGACTGTTTTTCTTGATATAACCTGGAAGTTTTAGGTCAAGAATGAATCGGTTATGTCTAGCCAAGTAACCTATTCAATCTTGAGTTAACGTTACTACTGCAACTCCTGAGAACCAGAATCAACAGTGCCAACCACCTGAAAAATGCCGAATGAGGCTTGACGAGTCTCGGTGAAAAGATTTATTTATTTATTATTACTTAAGATTCAACTGTTAAGAATAAAATATTATTTCCACTTTCCTTCATATCAAGCAGGACCCAAAACATAGTTAGGCAGACACCAACGAATATTTACTAACTACTGGGATAGGCCCAGTTGTAAAGCACCACGAATTTACATGCAGACAAATTTAATTGGTTCCTAAATTGCGAGCCAAAAATTTGAATCTCCTTGTCCTCTGAAGATTACCAACACAATACGTGGTTTGGTTGACCCTCACCTTGGATTTCTTGGAGCTATTAAACTCATTTATCTACCCATACAACGTACAGTGAGACAAATGCACTTAATCTTCTCAGAAATCTGGATTCCACTGTTTATTTTAATACGAGAAATTATGTGCAACGTTTGTAAACAGTTTTGTAGTAATACCGTAGTAGGGTTTGTATTGAAGTACTAGCTTTTATGAGGGACTTCGCTCGTGTGATTATTTGAAATTATCCTTCGCACGTACATTCTGGAGATCGAATTGTCGTCTAAATACAAAGAGCCGTGGAAGCGTGATTAATTAACCAATGTACAAATTCTAACCAGTTGATTAGATTTTCGCGCTTACAATACATTAAACATTGTTTCAAGTTACTTTTTATTTTATTTAGGAACCGGAACAAAGCAACTATTGTCTTTGTTCTTTTTTGAATTGTCATTCTTAGAATCACTAAAATTGTATTCAAAAGTAAATTGCCACTGGCAACGTACTCTTGCAGAGGAAATATTCCCGTTGGATACAACAGTGTCTCATGTCACAGGCGTCATATTGAATACCGAACCTAATGAAGGACTAGCGAGGGAGTTAATACAAAAATCCTTAATGCACTAGGAATTCAAGCTAGCCCAGGGCAAAGACATTTTTATCCCCGAAGAGCATACCTACTCTAGTTTTCTCACCTACTGCGAGAAAATTGTTCGCAAGTCATGAAATGGCCGCGAGCGGTTCCCGTCGGCCTTCAAGTTGAGTTCAAAATTCAAATCACATTATTGTCCTCTGGGCAATAAAACCCGGGCAGTAATTAGACTTACTTAAGGTAGTATTTGCATGACATATAATTTGACGTTTTCGTGCTGGTGGTGTGAAAACTAATATGCCATGTACCAAGGATCGAGCTATCCTATAACCACTGAGCCACCACGACGTTCTACCGATTACTCCTTTAACATATTACGAAAAATTAATGACCCAAAAAAGGCAAAGAAATATTCAACTGAAAATCTGTATTTTATACCTCAAGCGTGGCTATTAAATTGGCCTTCCTAATGTTCAAATAATAAATGGTTCTCGTGTACGTAGAGAAAATACGTAGTTCACGTACGTTTTATAATATTTTAACCCGCGTAAGTGGTCAGCGATTCACCTGAACCGGTTTATTTAAAAAATGTTTGCCCATTAATGTTTGAAAAGGTCTTTTGTGCTCCATTTTAAATTTCTGTGTGTAATGGTTTAAATTTTTTTTTAAATATATTTTTCAGGCTATTGTTGCGATTAATTCTGTGGGTTTTTGAGGTTATTAACAATATTGGTTTTGTGTTCGGTGTTAACTTGCTTAACAAAGGGTTATTGAACATGAAAATCCTGAGTCAAGTTACTGCTTTAGAATACGACTAACCAAATGCAAATGAATGAAAATAATACAAAATATACTAACCTAATACAAATATCTATAAGTACATTACATAAAAGAAGCACTATCGTTTAACTCTCCCTCATAAAAACGTATAACACAAAATCCAATCCAAGATTTCGGGTTCAAATCTCCGAGACAGGTCCAATATCTATTTGCCGAAAGACCTCTATTGATTTGGGAACCCAACTTAATAAAGTTAGGGGTGCAACATCCGGAAAAATTGCCGGGAAAAGTAGAACTTTCAAATGGAGAACAGCAACGATGGGACTGGATTAAGCTATCAAAATCTCAAATCTCGGCATCAAAGGATCTTCGGCAATCGGGTTCTGACGACCGATTCCCATCTCTAATGCCAATGACGTGTAGGTATAGATCTAGGAAAACGCCTTTGTCTTGTAATGTTTTTGGGCTTCCTTATTTAGTTGATACCCTTTGTTAACGAGGAAGGTCCCGGATGATGATTAGAAAAACTAATTTCGTGGATACAGTTGTAGGTCAGGGTTTATGTTTGATTGTGTACGTGTTGATTGGAAGAAAAGTTAATTTGTAACAGAAAAAGAGCCAAAAAAGCGGGCAAAAAAAAACGGGTTACACTCCGGGAGTGCCGGCAGAAGTAAAAACTTGAATACGTGCTTCTCTCCCTCCATCTTACGAGTTTCCGATCAGGTCACATGTCCTGACGTCTTATGAATTTTCGATAAGGTCACGTGTCCTGACGCGAGTTTAAAATTTTTTAACCTTCACAAAAAAGTGCACAACGCCGCTTAAGAAGTTTTCACTTCAAAAATGACAGTCCTTTTCGACTGTCACGTCTAAAATGTATCCCGAAAATGCGAGAAATAACCGAAAGATCGACTAACTGCTTTTCTTAATGACAAGTGATGAATGAATGTGAGTAAAAAGAAACAATGATGCATTAGCTGATAGCTCCGAAGTTAATGCCCCAACCAAAAATACATATAACTTTAATTGTTCAAAGTCTTTGAACCCAGAAATAACCACCTTACAAGCTTAATAGGAAGCAATTATTTAGAACTATGAAACTGTGAGTTTTTGACGCAATCGTACAAACGTTATGATTACGCTATTAGCTGTTTCAGTCATCACTAAAACAGCTGTAGGTAGACGTTTATTGTCTACAGCAAAAGATTAAATAGCAAACGGTACATCGCGTCTTGCTCTAACCCGCGGCTTTGCTCTGACTTACACCTATCCTACAGAAACAGTCATTGTTCAAAAAAAAAGTAGCCTAGAACACTCTGAGATCTCTAACTTATATAAATAAAAATTTACTGTATCCGGTAATAACTGTATCCAGTCGTGTGCTGCAAAACAACATTAACAGAATAAAAAAATACGAAAGAAATATTTTTGAAACAACTTAGGAAACAGGCATTAGTAATGTCGGTCTGACTTTTATTCCCCACGTAATTCTTGACATTTTCATATATCCAAATGTCACCCCGTTCGATAATCCACTCGGCAATAGAACGTGAAATAACTCAGTGTTTTTTTCTCATCTCAATTTCACGTGTTGTGTCATCTGCCAAATTGTCAATCTCTCAATCAATATCGGGCGATGCTGCCAGTTGCCAACTGGTTTTAGTATTCACTTTCATTGGACATATTTGGCAGATCAATGAGGTATTAAATATTGGTAAAGTCTTCAATTGAAGTCTTAATGACGTTTAAAATTACACGTGTCATCTTCTGTCAACGTTTTAGAGATAGGTACCCTGTTGCTTACCATTGAGAATTATTATTAATGTATGCATTTTTGTTAAATAATCTGTTGAATAATGGACATTGAAGTTAATCATTTGTCAACATTAGGTACCAATTTTAATGGTTACTTAATCGTGGTTTTGTTGAAAGATTTATTTGAGTAATGGTCTTTAAAACGTCCATTTATGTGTCAATAAATCTCAGCTGATTCGGAACACAGATGCACACGTGTTTTTAAGTTCTTAACATTATTTATATCTATGGCAGAGAGTTTATTTTTATTTAGTTTAACACCCGTCTAGCTCACAGTCTTTTGATCAATGTTTTTCCCACTTTCCATTCACTATCAGGTTTTATTTTGCTAAACCGTTTACTTCAGGAAATTGTAGTCTCGAAGCTTTTGTTGAACAATTGACGCTTTTAGATTGTTTTTTATTTTCATAAAATAAAACAACCCATTAATTTTTCCTGACATTATTCCTGATACCAAAGGCGCTAACGCTTCGATTATTCCTGTTTGGTCCATCGAATATAGCATTAGGCGCTGCCAGTGGCATCACTGCATTTGATAGGTTTTCACGAACGAATACTTTAAAAAAGTTTGGCTATTTATGTACCTAACTACTCTTTCTTGGGACAAAAATATTTTGGTAAATCTATTTAATGCGTAATTGATAAAATACATTACTGCTTTGTTTCTCTGTTAGGGCAGAAATGAGGTTTTAAAACTGAAAATCGATTTAAAAAAAAATCTAATGGAAGTCTAATTGGGTTTCTCTCGACCTCTGCCTGTTATAATCAAATCAAATTAGTGTACATCATTTGATTTGAAAGACTATTCTATATTCAAACGAAGATATTAGGCAGCACAAATAATATCAATAAAAATTACTATTAATTTCTTCCTTTGTCAAGAAAAGAAGCGTTATTAACATGTAACTGTACCAAAAGTTAATCTACTGAATATGATCAAAAAAAAAATATTTTAACTCAAACGATAATAAAAAATGTATACTTAATTATGTACCATAAGAATCATCCAATACCTATACTAATTATTACTAATCCTATTATTTATTATATTATATCCTTTATTCATCATTTTCGCTTATTTCTAAATTTTTAAATATTTTTTACAATATACTACTCTGTCAAGAAAGTACCGGGAAAAGATCAATAATACACAAAATGTCTGTTATTCATCCAAATTTATTTTATCTCCTTCAAAGTATGCTCCTTTAGAAACGATACACTTGCGCCAACGAATAATCCATTCATCAAAACATTTTTTAAACGCTGCTTCCGGAATTGAGTTCAGTTCTCGCCGCGAATTCTCCTTTATGTCTTCTATCGATTGAAAACGGGTGCCACGAAGTGGTAATTTGAGTTTAGGAAAAAGAAAAAAGTCAGCAGGAGCCATATCTGGTGAATATGGTGGTTGCTGGATGGTATTTGTTGAGTGTTTGGTTAAAAATTCGTTCACAATGATAGCCTTGTGCGAAGGCGCATTGTCGTGGTGCAAAATCCAAGAATTTTCTTTCCACAAATCTGGCCTTTTTCGTCGAATTTGCTCTCTTAAACGCCGCATAACGCTCAAATAATATTCTTTATTTACCGTTAGACCTTCCGGTAGGAATTCAGAGTGCACAACACCGCGATAGTCAAAGAAAACAGTCAACATGACTTTGACTTTTGATCGACTTTGGCGTGGTTTTTTCGGTTTCGGTTCAGTTGGAAGGCGTCACTCCGAAGCTTGTTGACTAGTTTGCATGTCAAACTCGTAAACCCACGTCTCGTCACCAGTAACAATGCGTTTCATGAATGTTGGGTCCGAACTGACTCGTTCTAGCATGTCCTCAGCGACTTTCATGCGATTGAGTTTTTGGAGAAAATTCAGATCTTTTGGGACTAGCCGAGCAGCAACATGTTTCATACCCAAATGATTAGTTAAAATGGTACGGATCGACTCGTGAGATACAGAAAGTTCGGCGGCTATCTCTCTCAGAGTTGAATGGGGATTTTCAGTCACTATTTCCTTCACTTTTGCGATGTTAACTTCAGTTGCAGACGTTGACGGCCTACCAGAGCGAGGCAAATCTTCCATCACATCTCGACCGCTTTTGAACGCTTTGAACCACTCATAAGCACGAGTTTTTAATAAAGTCGATTCACCGTAAGCCTTCTGTAACATTTTCAGTGACTCCGAACACGAAATTCCATTGGCGATGCAAAATTTAAGACAAACTCTTTGTTCGATATTTTTGTCCATTATGAAATTCGCAATACACACTATATATGATATTACTAAAACCAGCACTGTATTTAATATAAATAACAGATGCAACTCAAACTCCGCGCCAAAATGGAAAACAGTTGTGCCAATCTAACAACTACAAAAAAACAAAAATTTGAATTTGGAACCATAAACAAATCATCCATTCCCGATACTTTTTAGTCTGAATGTATATATAAAAAAAAAACATTTAATATTATATTATTATTATAAATGCGAAAGTTTGTGAGGATGGAGGGATGTTTGTTACACTTTTACGTCAGAACGCCTGAAAGGATCTTCATTAAATTTGGCACAGAAGTAGGTTATAGTCTGGAATACAACACATAGGACACATTTTATTTCGAGAGTATATTCCTTTGGGATAATTTTCGACATACACGGGGGTGGAGCCGCGGGCGGTAGCTAGCAATTTATAAAATCAGCTGTCCACTGTATGCCAAATTGAGCTCCAGAGTGAAATGAGTTACAATAATCCAACCATAGGTCAGTGACCTTTCATAAATAATTTATTAATAGAGGTGTCGATCGTAACGGAACGTACCTACTTATAAAATAATAAAAAAAATAAGATATATCGATACCACCCAGTGTATGTTCGAAGCGAATGGAGAAAACGCGATAGATACTATATTTTTATAGTTCCAGAACAAAAGGTAAATCCAAAGATGAAGGGCCAAAAATTAGGTCAATTATATTTTCGTTCAAAGACTTTGGATGACTGCCAAATATTAATGGTGTGTTAGAGATAGTATTCGGAAAATATGTCAATTTGTTTATTGTTTTTGTTAATGTTGAAATAATATAAACAGCTGCTGCTGCGTTAAAAACTGGAATCTTTATATAGTTAGTGACTAAATTTGTCACCGATCAGACATAGTTTCTTGATTGAGAAGCTCGTGGTTAGATAAAAACAGCCGCAAGGGTCGATCTTCAAGGTTAAGAACCGCTTGCCAAGGTTGGTCTGTTGATGGGTGACCATCTTAACATACCCAGTTTCCTCCGTACCTTGGAAAGCACGTTAAGCCGTTGGTCCCGGCTGATAGTCAGAAGCCAGTAAATCTGACTCCATTCTTGCCATGAAGCACCGTGTTACCCAGTTAATGGGTTGTGGAGGTCTGGTAGGCAGCCGCTCCTCGTAAAATACTGGTATTCAGCTAAATCCAGCTTGAATAGAAGCCGACCCCAATATAGTTGGGAAAAGGCAGATGATTTATTGAAACTATTTATTGAACATTTATTTACTTCCACAAAGGTGCCTTACAAACTAACATAATCTTCATAAATAGATACAATACTCCTTTGTGGGAGAGTGGTATCTGCACTAGGAAATCCTGTCAAATAAATAAGGCCATTGCAAAACAAAAAAAGTAAAATGAAGAGAAAAAAAAAATACATAATAATACCCTCCTGAATCAGTCGGGTTAAAAAGGGAAAAAAATAAAATTCTTAAAAATTAAATTGTTTTGTGGTAGGGAGGTCGTTATGGTGTGGTGTGGAGGTAGTAATGGTGTGGTGTGGAGGTAGTAACGGTGTGGTGTGGAGGTAGTAACGGTATGGTGTGGGATCGTTAAAGCGAGATGTGGTCGTTTCAATGTGGTGATTTTATCTGGGAATACTCAATAGACTTTCAGTGCCGTCATAGTCATGATTTAGTAAGAACGTGGTAAGAGCTTGCATGCAAGTCTTAGGAAGATCATAAATAAATATTAGTCATCATAAAAGACCTCATTGATGAGAAAGATACTCTGGAGAAGAAGGATTAGGACAGCCGACCCAGATTAGAAACGGGAAAAGGCCAGCCAAAGAAGAATAGTATATCTGGTAGGTAATTTAGTAATCTTATCAGCATTCGGGCGAATTTGATTATTTTCTTTAGGAATTGACAACAAGGGGCATAAAACCGGAGGCTGGTTTAATTAACATTATAATAATATCCTCAAATTTCGTAACCTACTTGCTCCAATATTTCAGTGAAAAACTGATTCCTGAAAAATGTTACGTATTACCCTATACTATCAAAGCAAAGGTGCATTTCAAGTGTATTGACTTACAACATTGATAAGAAAATATTGTTCTAAGTAAAGTAAACACGTGGAACATATGTATGTATGTTTCTATTGATAAGCGTAACAACTGTACTAATAGATTGCGTGACGTCATTTGTTTCAACGTTTTAGTCTGGATAAGACAATATAATTATGGAAAATACTTTGTATATAATCAAAAGAAGTTACACTGATGAAGTCTGATAAAAAAAAAAAAATATTAAAAAATGGGAAACTCAGTGCGATTATATCATTTTTTAACATTCACGCGTTAAAATCTGAAAGATTTTGCATAAACTTGGCGCAGTTGTAGGACATGGCCTAAATACAGGTAAGGTAGAGTAGCTTATCTATTTTATCCCAGTAATAGGTATGTAGTACACCTGCCGACCCGCGCAAGTTCATCTACGACATATTTTTCATTAATGCTCCGCTCCTATTGGTCGTAGCGTGATGTTAATTAGCCTTTCTCAAAACATGGGCTATCCAACACTATAATTATATTTCAATTCGAACCATTGGTTCTTGAGATATGCGCGAACAAACGAACAAACAAACTATATTAGTTTAGATATTTTCTTGATATTTTTTAATTTGTGATGGTGGATTTGCTCTTGACTCTAGTCTAGATCAGGGATAACAGAGACAAAGTCTACGATGGAGCGAGCTTACCCAGAAGGAGCCTGTTTATTCTAACTTTTAATATGACTAAGATGCAATACTTAATTATTTTTCGAACCCATTTTCATAACAAAGCCTGTAGTTGTGACGCGAATGTAGTATTCTTCTTCAGTGTAATTACATAGTTGTCTTTGACTAGTTCTTGTCCAAATGCCCATGGCATTGCTTAAGAGACATTCAGACGATCGACTAAGTCACTCTGTTGATACTCTGCCAAAAAATCTCGGCCAATTCGACATTATAATTTTGCCGATAGACTTCTTATTTATTTAGGCTTTAATACATATTTTCCTGTTTACTGTAAGACTATTTTTATAATCTTATTGTTTAGTCAAAAGTCGTTTTGGTATATTTTTTAAGATAAATTTTCAAGATTACGTTTCTTTATTTTTTTCCTAGTTTGTGGGCGTCGCCATCGCGTTTCTTTTAATAAGTACTTAAATGTCAGAAGTCGTGATATCCGTCGACTTGATATTTATTTTTGGTTAGGTTCCTACAGGCAAAATATATTTATTTTGAAAAGTCTTTGCCTAGCAGTACTATAACATAGAAAAGATAGATAAATAATTAATTAATTAATAAATAATAATTAATAATAAAAAATAAATTAATTTCTTCAGAAAGATTGGAGAAACAATAAAAACTTAAATGTGAAAAAACCTCAACATCATGCGATGACGTACAATCATTGTTCATCACCCAGCAGTACTATAACATAGAATAGATAGATAAATAATTAATTAATTAATAAATAATAATTAATAATAAAAAATAAATTAATTTCTTCAGAAAGATTGGAGAAACAATAAAAACTTAAATGTGAAAAAACCTCAACATCATGCGATGACGTACAATCATTGTTATTTAAAGATTCATCAGCAATGATTTTAATATATAAATAGGTACAATACCTTAACTTAAAATTTACATACTATTAAGTTTTAAATAAATGCATTAACCATTCAGTGACACTGACTTACAAAATTAATATGCACAGACATTAATTTGGGCATCCATTACACAATTGCATGAAATTGAAAACATTTTTATTTAGAAATGTATGAAATTCGTCTTTTAGCTGAAAAGTTATAACCAATTATCATGCTGATTTATCTTATGAAGGTGGTTTAAGGTGGACATAATTAATGTAGATATAATGAAAGCAATACTTAACTTACTAATCGTTCATTTCATTAAAAAAAAAAAATCGTTTATTTATTATTCAATTTTAACAATTAGATACACTCGTTACATTAGGTACGTTAAAAATGTCAGATTTGTTATTTGAAAATATTCTTGAAGCATCTATAAAATTGCTCGAAGTCGTCGATTCCATTATAATTTACCATCACGTGAGATAGTGGTCAAATACAACCCTAATAATAAAATTGTTCCGTTATTGACTGAATGACAGACAGATAACGCAGAGCCGATAGAAAGCTGAAATTAGGCATGTAAGTGTCCTTGGGAGTGTATGGGAGCACGAAGAGAGAATTTCCCAGAATCCCAACGGGATAAAACGGGATATGCGCTTACGAAGTCGCGGGAAAAAACAAGTCTTTAACAAAAATCTAAACAAATACTTTAATATTATAAAATGGAAAAGTATGCCTTTTTTTTAAGTATGGGAAATCATCAAATGACTCCTCCCGCTCTGGGTGATGCAGGAGGGAGTGTCAGACTCTTACTGACTAAAACCCATCCGTGTTCCTCCTGGTGCCCTTTGCGTTACAAGGCTACGGTACCTCTTTCGAACAGATTCCGCAGCCCCAGCAGGAAAAGTATGCCTGAACGGACATTGATGAAACTCGACATACGGGCAGACCTTCTCATAGATTAGTACATACAATACTTAATATCCGGGTACGTTCCCTTGAGGTAAACCACTGACGACAGCTAATACTTTAAAAAAAAATCACTTCAATATAAGTTATGATACAAAAATATAGTGTAACCGGATAAAATTAAATGATTAAATTTAATTTATTAGGTCATAATTTAAAAAAATACTTATTTTATTTATCAAAACACTAGCTGACCCGTGCGTACTTCGTTGGGTGGTATTTTTCGGGTTAATATATTATTAACCCGAAAAATACTACCCGAGTGTCATAGGCTATGACACTCTCAAATAACGTGGCTTTCTATTGGAATAAAAATGTTAAAATTGGTTCAGTAGATCCGTAAAACCTTACAAACTCATAAACCCACAAACTCGCAAACTTTACCTGTTTATAAAACGAGTATAGATATAGAAGTATAGATACTTGTAAATTTCATCTACGAGGAGCTCGTGGCTAAATAATAACAGCCGCACGGGTCGATCTTCAAGGTTAAGCAACGCTTGCCAAGGTTGGTCTGTGGATGGGTGACCATCTTAACATAGCGAGTTTCCTCCGTGCCTCGGAAAGCACGTTACGCAGTTGGTCTCGGCTGTCATTTGTAGATCTTTGGCAGTCGTTACGGATGGTCAGAAGCCAGTAAATCTGACTCCAGTCTTGCCATGAAGTACCGTGTTACCCAGTTACTGGGTTGTGGAGGTCTGGTAGGCAGCCGCTCCGCGTAAAATACTGGTATTCAGCTAAATCCGGTTTAAATGGAAGGCCGACCCCAATATAGTTGGGAAAAGGCTAGGCAGATGATAAGATACTAGTAAGTTTCATAGTTTCAACACAATTTCGAAATAGAGTCATCTCTTTCCCACTTACCAAAGTCTTCGGATGATCATCAACAACAAACACTAATCTTGAAAACTTCTTTCAACCCACTTTCAGCTGCCCTTCCATTCATCATATCATTTCGAAACGTTTATAGATTTACGACTGACGAAAATAAAATATTTTGGCATTGTCTTTAAGCGAATGTTTTGACTGCAGACAGAATTAATATACTCGTAGAACTAAAATGTATGGAATGATATGATCTTTCCATTTTGTATGTTGTCTAGATCTAAATCTAGGTTGTTTGGTTTTAGTACACATACCTATGTATAGTTGTGGAGTTTTTGTTCAAGGGGTTGTCTGGGATCGTATTTGTAGCGTTCTTTTATTTATTACTTACCGTTGCTTTGTATTTGTTACTTACCCTGTTACAAGCCCGCCACACATTCCCAACCACTGCAACTCCTGAAAGCCAGAATCAACAGTGGCGACCACCAGAAAAACGCCGAGCCAATGAAACCCGACGAGTCCCGGAGAAATGATTCAACTGTCTTGGATCCTGCAACGAAATTAATCAGAAAAGTACAGCGGAGGAGTAGGAAAAAAAATTATATAATTTCCACTTCCCTCCGTATCAAGCAGGAGACAGAATAGAACTAGGCCAATAGGCACCAAGGGACAAATACTTACCCTGTTAGTTATGGGGTGTAGTTTTAAGAACGGGCCATAAAATATGTTCCACCTTTATCTTTGACATAATAACTTAGCGAATCCCTACAGTGCCTATGGATTTTGTATTCCACAATATAAAGTAACGGATTTCCGATCTTAAGGTTTTTTAGGAAAATCGGAAATCGGTTACTTCGTTTAGTGTTGATACGTCCTTTTTTCGTATGACGGGAGTATTGTAGATCTACATATTTAAAAATATTAGCAGATTTATTGTTTTTTAAATCTTAGCAATCTGCCTTGCCTTTTGACATAAATAGTTTTAATTATTTATTTTGTTTAATTTTAAGGTGTTTTTTTTTTGTATAATGCCAATAAATACAATTTCCTTTCTTTTCTCTCAATTCCATTTAAAAAACTATCTTGCGGTTAGTTTCTAGTAGGCCAGGGATCGAGTTGAATACCCGTATTGGTGGCTTGGTCTTCATGAGTCACTGCGCAGTTGTGAATTCATGTGACGGGGGAGGGGTGGGGTACTGTGCAACGCCAAGCAAACTTCACAGACGTCATAAAGTTTAAATCGACCTATATCTAATAACAGCATCCTCAATTGATGGTTATTTATATCTTAATGGTGTAAATAACCTTTTTACTCATCATCTGCCTAGCCTTTTCCCAACTATATTGGGGTCGGCTTCCAGTCAAATCGGATTCAGCTGAATACTAGTTTTTTACGTGGAGCGGCTGCCTACCAGACCTCCACAAACCATTAACTGGGGAACACGGTACTTCTTGGCAAGACTGGAGTCAGATTTACTGGCTTCTGACAACCCTTAACGACTGCCAAAGATCTACAAATGACAGCCGGGACCAACGGCTTAACGTGTTTTCCGAGGCACGGAGGAAACTCGGTATGTTAAGATGATCACCCATCCACAGACCAACCTTGGCAAGCGTTGCTTAACCTTGAAGATCGGCCCATGCGGCTGTTATTATCTAGCCACGAGCTCCTCAAATGAACGCATCATTATACATCAAAGCATCTGTGTTTATTCTATTGTTTTAGCTACATCCTACAATTAAAATTTTGATTTTATCAAAATTTTAAACAATGAAAAATGTTTGAACGATATATTTTTCCTTAAGATTTCTGCTTTGTCTTAAATATTAATTAATGTTCAACGTAAGGCTGCATTTCCACCAGAGATGCACCAATATAATCGCTTCATTTACCTAGCCTCGCCGCCTAAGCCTAGCGTCCAGTTGCAGCTCTTTTTTGGTCATGTGATCGTGAGGTCTGCGGTGCTCGTGGCTAAATAATAACAGCCGCACGGGTCGATCTTTAAGGTTAAGCAACGCTTGCCAAGGTTAGTCTGTGGATGGGTGACCATCTTAACATAACGAGTTTCCTCCGTGCCTCGGAAAGCACGTTAAGTCGTTGGTCCCGGCTGTCTTTTGTAGATCTTTGGCAGTCGTTAAGGGTTGTCAGAAGCCAGTAAATCTGACTCCAGTCTTGCCAAGAAGTACCGTGTTCCCCAGTTAATGGTTTGTGGAGGTCTGGTAGGCAGCCGCTCCACGTAAAAAACTAGTATTCAGCTGAATCCGATTTGACTGGAAGCCGACCCCAATATAGTTGGGAAAAAGCTAGGCAGATGATGATGATGATTTACCTAGCCTCGCTCAGCGCAAGCGATACTATCTATTAGTTCGTACATCTCTTGCTACGCATCCTCGCACATCTCTAATGTAAACGCAACCTTAAGGCAATATTAACATCGCTAAGCGTATTTTTATTGTTTACATTAATTTTGTTTACTCGTCAATTTGTATACCAGTTTTCCAATGTCGTGGTTTTTTTTTCTTTAAGCGCTCATTTTATAATAAAAGAGATATAGAAAAACTTTTATTCGTTATTACTGTTTCTTTTTGTGTAGATAAATCTTAACTTCCTTACTGTTATATGAAAACTATAAATATGAATGTCAGTTTATTTGTTACACCTTTACGCCTTTTAATGAATATTGGTACACAGATAGATAGGGTCTTGAAGACAGTTAAAGGTAACTTTAACCAAAGCGAAACCAAAAGCAAAAACTAAAAATAAAATAAACAAAACAGCTGATTTTGACAGTTACCGCTAAAAAGACACTAACCTATTTCAATTTACTGCACTTAATTTGGACCATGACTGTACCAAGCTGACGATATTAGGAAAATCCCCTAAGGAAGATAATAATCAAACAACAGAAAATCCCCTCAAAATATGACAAAGGCATCCAAATTATTGTTTTGAAAACGTAATTAGTTTACCCACATTTTTTTTGAAATATAAAAACAGAATTCCAATTTTATTTTTTGTGGAAATAGATAATCTACCAGTAATCCGCTTATCGTGATAGGAATATCAAATAAGATACAATATTACGCGTATTTTTGCGGAAAAAAATAAAAGAAAGAAGAGACGCGTAAAAATGATGGACGCGCGCAAAGTATGCGGGCGTAACGTAAAAATGATTAGGCCATAAGCCATTTGATAAATAATAATATTTGCGTATGTGTCTAGGAGGGGAAAGGAATAATAAAACTTTATTTGTATCAGTTTGCATTACGCTTTGTGCGACATTTTTACACCAACATAAATTAGATATCATAATATAATGGAGAGAATTGAAAGCTAAGCTGGTGAGTAACGGAAAAAGAACTAAGACGGATTCTATCCAAAATGTCAAACAGGCTTTTTCTGGGTAAGCTCACTCCATCGTCGTTTTGTCTCTGTTACCTAGACTAGAAGACGAGGAGCTCGTGGCTAGATAATAACAGCCGCACGGGTCGATCTTCAAGGTTAAGCAACGCTTGCCAAGGTTGGTCTGTGGATGGGTGACCGTCTTAACATACCGAGTTTCCTTCGTGCCTCGAAAAGCACGTTAAGCCGTTGGTCTCGGCTGTCATTTGTAGATCTTTGGCAGTCTTTATAGATAGTCAGAAGCCAGTTAATCTGACTCCAGTCTTGCCATGAAGTACCGTGTTACTCAAGTACTGGGTTGTGGAGGTCTGGTAGGCAGCCGCTCCGCGTAACATACTGGTATTCAGCTAAATCCGGTTTGACTGAAAGCCGACCCCAATGTAGTTGGGAAAAGGCTGAGATGACCTAGACTAGAATCAAATGCAAACAAATCTCAAGAAAAAAAAAGTGAAAAAACATATGGATGTAGTCTACAGTGAGAAAGCTGGCATTTGACAGCAGTATTAATCATCGGAGACTTAGCAAGTTTTCTAGAAACCAAAAATTACAAAAGTCAAATCAAAATATAATAAACACGATATATTCCACGAAAATAAACATATTTCCGAAAACTATTTCATATTACAGTTCCAGAATATAGTCTTCTCTTTTCGTTCGAAATAAGGCCTGATTGACAAACAGCAACGTACTGAACCTCGCCAATATTCTCGGCCGTATTATTTACTCCTCCAATATTACATACACTACCGCTACACGCTAAGTCGCTAGTCATGAGCACGTACGGGCCTTTTACATCCAAAACACTTCAAATAATCCTTTGTTCTTTTACAATAAAACAGTTAGGCCCATTTTTTTGGGTAGCACGTCCTTCTGAGGCATTTCCCTTGATCCAATTCGTTAGTTCAATTTTTTTTGTACCTTTCTTAGAAAAATCTAACGCTGACTAAATCTGCCTCTGGGTTAATACAATTTATTTTTGTATCGAGTTACAGTTACTATGGACTCGATTTTTTTTTTTATCTTTGTTATATCTTGAATCGTACAGATTTATGAAATGCAAGTAAAGAATGTAAGCTGCGTTAAGGCGCAACTTACATAAAAATAAATGAGGTACAATTAAAATTCTACGATCAGACTTTCGGAATACCTTCATAAGCTTCAACACCCCACAAGGTGACCTAAGGGGAAAATTTTAAAATTCTTAGGGTTCCGTACCCAGAGGGTAACCAACGGGACCCTATTACTAAGTTTCCGCTGTCCGTCCGTCCGTCCGTCTGTCTATCAGCGGGCTGTATCTCAAGAACCATAATAGGTAGACAGTTGAAATTTACACAGATTGTGAATTTCTATTGGTTCTATAACAAAAATTAATAAAAGTTAAAGTTAATTGTACGGAACCCTTCGTGTGACAGTCCGACTCGCACTTGGCCGGTTTTTTAAGTAATGGTCGCATTTGCATCTCTTTCGCAATTTGTAAAACAGTTCTAAAGTCCCAACATTACCCCCTGGTGAAGGTCGTGGGAATCCAATCGATATAAGCATTGGCTCTATCATTGTGGCAATGCGCGGTGTCCAGTATCATAGGTTGTACCTTACTACCACAGTTTTATATAGCGAGTTGGGTATAAACGGAATGTCTTTAATCCCCTGGGTCACGACTCGTGCTTGAAGCAAACTCAAGAAGAGTGCATTCCACAATAGACTCAAGAGCTCTCGCCCCAAAGTGGTACAGGCTGACAGTATTGTTATTCGATAGGTACTCTGACATATTTTAAACTGACAGTGGTAATGAAAACACAAAAACGAAGACGGCAGCTTATAAAACTTTAAGATGAATTTAGATGATGATCAAGGAAGAAGATTCCACGACTTGGAAAGATCTTTCTTTGGAACCGAAAGAGGTGGCGTTGAAGCGGGAACGGGACGAATACATTGAAGATAAAAGTGGAGTAGAAAATTCTTTATTGTACTAAAATAGTTAGAGAAAGTTTATACAAGAAATCTAATATTTTAATATATCCAAAAACCTTCGTACAGACTCAAAAACAAAAAGACATAACTAATATTAAAATGGTTTTTCACTTTCTATGCTCCACATAATTTATTTTTCAACTAACTCTATATACATACCTAAGTATCTTGCAACCGTGTATGAAGTTTTATCAATACGTTTAAAAGTATACATAAAATACCGTTAGGATAAAACGCTCCTCATTTCAGATTTGTACATCCTCAAAGCAATACCCAGTCCCAAAGGCATAGAATATCCAAATGATATCCAAGCCAACATGCATCCACCAACCGTTCATAAGCGTCACCCAAATTATACACGAAACTTCTAAACTGGATGCAAATGCGTATCCACTTGGGACCTTGTGTGATGTTGCTTTTAACTTAAGTTGAACTTCCTCTATTTTCACTTACCGCGTTTACTCTTAGGGAGAGTGGAACTGGTAGTAACATTAATTGTGTTAAGTCTGCTACGTTTAGTGTTAAAGTGCTGTGATGCACGGGGTGCTAATTTTTTTTGGGTGTCTTTTTGCGACTGAAATTGTGGTAGAATTATCATCTGCCTAGCCTTTTCCCAACTACATTGGGGTCGGCTTCCAGTCAAACCGGATTCAGCTGAATACCAGTGTTTTACGTGGAGCGGCTGCCTACCAGACCTCCACAACCCATTAACTGGGTAACACGATACATCTTGGCAAGACTGGAGTCAGATTTACTGGCTTCTGACAATACGTAACGACTGCCAAAGATCTACAAATGACAGCTGGGACCAACGGCTTAATGTTTTTTCCGAGGCATGGAGGAAACTCGTTATGTTAAGACGGTCACCCATCCAGAGACCAACCTAGGCAAGTGTTGCTTAACCTTCAAGATCGACCCGTGCGGCTGTTATTATTTAATTTAAAATTGTGCTAGAATAAGCTGAGACAATTAAGGTTTTAAAAAAAAAAAAAAACGTTTCCTCACACTAGGAATTTCTCCTGTATCATGGCTGCATTTACAAACATACAATCTCACACACACAAACATCCAAACCCGGAAAAACTATCTGTAGGCCATACAAATATTTGTTCCGTGCGGGAATCGAACCCGCAGCAGTCAATCCGCTCAACCACTGCGCCAACCGTGCCGTCACATAGTTTGGTAGGACTTTGCAATGCCATCAATATGCCAAGCCTTTTTCCTATCATGTTGGGGGCTGGCTTCCAGTTCAACCGAAAGCAGCTGTATACAATACTAGTATTTTACATTGAGAGTCTGCCAATCTGTCTGACCTCCAGAACCCAGTAACTGGGTAGTAGGTATGATTTTTAATGCCGTGCACGATGTTAATCAAAGGCTTTCATTATCATTCAGCCGAAAGTCTACTTTATTTGATATACTTGGTATATCAAACATATTAGGAAAATCGAGGCAAATTTTGAGTCATCTATTTAAAACCATAAGGTAATATATTTAAAGAAGCTTAAAGAGAATTCATGAACTGATCATCTCTCAGACTTACTGATATGATCGTCTTCTATTCGACCGCGAACACATCAAACGATCAATGGAAACTGTCAAATGCAAAGAGAACTTTTCACAATTCGTTTTTGTCTAAAGGACGTCCTATCGCATCTTTTTTAGACTTTACAATAATCATAAAAAAATAACCGAAATAACACTCCTGTAATAATCCTTTCACTAACTAACTTATGACTTTTTTTGTAAGGATGGGAAATCATCGTAGCAGAAGGAAGTGTCAGACTCTTACCCGTAATAAAACCCGTCCGTGTTCGTCCTTGTTCCCCTTTTGCATTCCAAGGGGGCTACTCTCTAAGCACGAAACTACGGACGCACGCACTAAGAATCATTGATTCTCAGTTCGGTTTCGGGACTAATTGTAAGTCCGTAGGTGATTCAGAATAGAATATGCCCGAAACTACGCACTTCGGATTTAAAGAGTAGCCCATCAGAGCCACGGTGACTCTTTCGGTGAAAATTCCGCAACCCTGGAAAGCATTGGCCCTGGCGGGCCCTGTCAATTCTGCTGACATATCTTTGAGGCGCGCGAGGAACACAATACGCCGTCGACCCGGGCCTGATTTTTATCGGACGGCGAGCAAAGACTTAAATCAAAACCACCCTTAAACATACTTACTTTCTTAGTGGATGCTTACGTTGTGTATGTGAGTTGTGATTGTCAGGACAATCGATTTATTATAAGCATACAATAACAATAAAGTTATTTACCCACATTATGTAACTCTAGCATACACAAGTATGAAATACAAATTGGTCCATGTCTGGTCTGGAACAAATGACAGGCACGTTTCAGTGTCGCTTGTGACCACAGAGGCATCATGGCTCCACAGACATGTTACATGTCGTATTATACTAACCATTAAGGCGGCGTTTTACAACAGACCGCGCGGCCAAGCTACGCGTGTGTAGCTCGGCTTTGTATAAAAATATCACGATCGTCTATTGTGTACCACACCCAAGCTTCAACTATATTTATTGCGGCAACCCTCTCTTTGCAAATCCTATCTCAGTGGACTGTCGACTTTATATTTAACACGCGATATAGTACAAAATAATCCCAAAGGGACGTACTCCAGGTATCAAAATATCTTATGCCCTATTCCAGGACGAATTCGGTCTACCGTTAGCACGTGAAGATATAATAAACGGATAACTATAGTTACATACTTTAGGAGTACGTAAAGAACGTCATCATGTTATTTACGTTAGGAGCGTTTTGTGTTTGCAGATTGAGATCTCTTTGTGATTCGATGATACTCGATAATAACAGGAAGATTTTCTTTTTTAGGTAAAGACGTATTATTTATTCAGGCAACACGTAAGCTAGCTGAAAAAAATAGACACAGGATTCCCTTAAATTGACATAACATTGACCTGAAACCACAGGAGGTAGAAATTGCGATAAAAATAGAATTAGAGCCAAAGAAATTACCAAAGTCTCTACATTTTCGTCCGTGGCCTTTGATGTTTTGTAACAGGTAATGTATAACAAAGCAAACCCCAAAAATTAAGAAAAGGTTAAGATCATGTTTAAGTCTAATTATGTTTTTGAGTGTGAGCGCCCAACTAAGCGAATGGGCTCGTATGATGGAACAAGACCCCACTTGTATATTCAAGGTCACCTTTTAATAATGAAGTATCAAAGATCTGGCGTACTAGACCGTTGTAATTTGTAATAAATTCCTGGTCGACTTTTACGATACTTACTGGAAAAGTGTTTCCTATTCTTAGCTGCAACCACAGTCATGTCTACCATCGTCATTATTATTGTGTCTTTCCCCGATTTCAATGGGATTGACTTTCAGTCTAATCGAATGCAGCAATAGGTTCTATGATAATAATAATACATTTATTTCATATAACACGAGTCTAGTGGGTTAGTAAAAATAGCCCTAAACCTATGTTAGTACTTTTACTTTTACCTATGTTATTAATTAATTTCGACAATGTACAGGTGACAAGCGACCGGACCAACAGGCTATCAAGCCTATCGTCTATAGCGCGTAGCATGCTGCTAGAGCTGCCCCGGAGTCTATTTATCAGCGAGGCCGCTCTCTTACGCCGTACAACATTGAAGCAGTCGGTACGTGTTTCAGCGAACATAGTTGACGCGCTACAGAACCGAGGCAGACGCAACAGCACTCTAAATGCGTTGTTATATTGGATCAGCAGAGCATTGTAGGCCCTTTGAGTGTAGCTGAACCACAGGCTCCCCGAATACAGCGACAAGCAATATGCTTTAAACGGCGTTATTTTGACCGCCGCTGTACACCTGGAGAAATAAATTAAAAGCAAGACTAGTTCCCATACTTAAAAGCTTCTGACATGGCTGTCAGACATTGATGAATATCATCCTGACAAACATCCAATTCATCGAATTAAGAATTCTAACATACCGAGTTTCTACTGTGCCTCAGAAAACATGTTAAGCCGTTGGTCCCGGTTGTCATTATTAGATCTTTGGCAGTTGTAACGGATTGTTAGAAGTCAGTAAATCTGACTCCAGTCTTGCAAAAAACTACCGTGTTACCCAGTTAATGGGTTGTGGAGGTCTGGTAGGCAGCCGCTCCACGAAAAATACTGGTATACAGCTGAATTCAGATTGACTGGAAGCTAACTTCAATATAGTTGGAAAAGAATAGGCAGATGATGATGAGAATAGCTGGAACAAGATCAATAATTCATTCGTTGCTCACACTGCCCATAATAATTTTTACTATGCCAACTTCTTCGTATATCAACAATGTAACACTATCTTTTCTGTCAAGACGTTAACAGCTGTTTTATGGGTTCCCATTGCGGTCTAGTGTGTTTTTCTGAACGTTTTGCTCGACAAAGTTGACAGGTGATTTCATTATAAAGGTCATGGCACATTTTAACGGCAGCGCAACTGCACCACAGCGTCGTCTCGAACTTCGGCTACAGCTAGTCGCCAACAATATTTTCTATAACTTATAATTATGGTGTACATAATAAAGAGTATATTCTCTTCTATTCTAACTACGCGTAGTCCGCGAGGTGCAAACTCGCAGTCGACGCGCTGGCCGCAAGGTGCAAGCTTGCTGTTACCGCGAACACAATTGATATAAATGGCATTTGTGATTGAACACGCCTAGACCCATAATGTCTCGGTTTACATTGCATGAGCACGCGTTCGAAGCGATGTAAGCATGCGATCCATTCGCTTGCAGCGTGTAACGGCAAGCGCGCTGTCTGCCCGCCGTAGGCTTTTTCGTACTGATCATGAAATATATTATTCGACACGATTTAATGCTCTAATTTGAATGAAAAGTAAATTGCTGAGTTGGAGCGGTGCTGTTGCGGTGCTGGTATTGTGTGCCGATGTATAATTTTTACTGTAAATAATTCTGACGTCCTCTGACGTAGGCATTGTCTTGAAAATTTTATGTTGCAATCACTCTAAGTTGATTGTGGGAAGCATTTGTGGTTTTGTCATACTATTTATAGATAATTCTGTACCATCTGCAAAAGAATTGGCAGCTTCTTCTTTCGTTGATATTAGTGTGAGTTCAGTTTTATTATTGGGTTGCCGTATCGTTTTAGTGGCAAGTTCAGAATTTTCAATACTTTTACTGTCGTCTAGTGACTTAGTGGAAACTAATAGATTCAGGTATACAAATTTCATTTATTTATTAACTTGTAATAGTTTGTACGAAATATAGTAGTAGGTTTTTAAGACCAG
The DNA here is from genome assembly GCA_950371165.1 of Lacanobia oleracea. Classification (NCBI taxonomy): domain Eukaryota; kingdom Metazoa; phylum Arthropoda; class Insecta; order Lepidoptera; family Noctuidae; genus Lacanobia; species Lacanobia oleracea. The sequence continues at coordinate 9,404,365 of OX493408.1, forward strand.
TGCCCATAACAATTTATTAAACTTTTTTTTTATATTTTTAGGCACGCATTTGACCACTATCTCACCTAACGAAACCATGTGTTAGTAAAATGTCGATGTAAAGAACTACTCATATTTTTTTCCTAAGCAAATATATGTAAATACAACTTGTTCAAACTGGAGAACCAAATATTGTAATTGATTTGCATAATATTAATACGACGACAAATTAGTTTCAAACCTTTTGGCCTTCGATTTTCACCGCATCGAAAGAACATGTAAATTGTATTTGAGAATCTACACGTGCTATCAGCCGTTTCGAACAAATAATGTGACATAGTGATGATAAAGGTAAATAACCCAGTAACTGGGTTGTGAAGGTCTTCTGCCGTATGGTGCCAGCCTCTGTAATATGGTGCCGTAAAAGAATACCATCCCATCACTTCACATGGGTGTCGTAAGTGGCGACTATGGGACTCGCCAGAGAATGGGCAGCAGCGTTCTCTGTAAAACGCAACACCATACACTGCGATTGAAAACCCGCCTGCCAAGCTTGGCGATTAAGGTGAACCTCCCCTTTTGGGGGAGGCCTATTTCCAGCAGTGGACGTCTTTCGGCTGTTATGAGATTGTAAAATATCGAGTGAAATTGTTAACTATATAAGGTGTAACTATTCATACACGAAATATTTTAAGACAATCATCTAACGGCTATAACGAAGCCATTTCATCGAAAAAAACTTTTTTATGTAAGTGTTTTTGTTTTTACGAAATTTACATTTTCTTGAGACATCTTGCATAAAACAATTACCTACTCCCTATTCTATGAATGAGACGCACTGCGCCGACGACACGGCGGCGGGCGATGCCCGTCATGCGCGGGCGTAATGGATGTTAAAAAAATAAGGAGCCAGTATTTATTTTGTGGGTCAAGTGATTTTAAATTATTATTTTTTTATAAAATATACTTAGATAAAAAAAAATCCTTTGAAATGGCTTCGTTATAACCGTTAGATGATTGTCTTAAAATATTTAGTGTATGAATAGTTACACCTTATATTTTCTTAATAAGACACGGATATATTGGAAACTGTTTGATTTGGGTGGGATTTATTGTAAACAAAATGTTTTTTTGCATAATATATCGAGACATTTTAATCTAATAACGATATACCTACGGAGTCTGCAATTTTGCGGTGACATATATTATGTCAACGGAAAATTAGTAAGAATATAGGCTTATGAAAGCCTAATTCTTCCTCGATAATGGGCTATCCAAGACTAAAAGAATTTTTCAATCCGGATCAGGAGTTCCTGAGATTAACGCGTTCAACCAAACAAAAAACTTTTCAGCTTTATAATATAAGTATATAATACTGCTGCACACGATTAGACTGCAACCCAACTACAGTAGAAGCGAGAATATGACAGACCGGTGAGGATGACGAGCATATTTTAAATACTTCTTTTTTTACTTCTACGCAAGCGTGCTCCATTTTCAACCACATCATCGCTTTTGGTCAGGTGAAACTGTGGTCAAACGTGAATGTTCCTATTTTCTAATATTGTAAAGCTGAAGAGTTTGTTTGGTTGGTTGAACGCGCTATTCTCAGAAACTACCGGTTCGAATTGACTAGTGTTGGATAGCCCATTTATCGAGAAAGGCTATAGGCTATATCATCATGCTATGACCAATAGGAGCAGAACAGTAATGAAAAATGTGACGCAGACTAAGTTGCGAAGGTCAGCTCGACAAAAATAAAAAAAAGCTTGAGGCCTTAAAAATAGGTGTAATTTTTTAAATAGGTTTGGAACTATGTTAAAATGAAATCGGTTTGTTTATTGAAATAGTCGTATTTGCAACCTAAAATCGAAAGTCTACTTGCGTAACACAAACAATGCTTAGTTAAAATTCATTAACGCGCCCAGATAACACTCTGGAATTTTATAATTATTATACATAATTTAATTCAGTTTACATAGGATAATGTTTGCTAAAAATATTTAAGCACTTACAATTATGGTACTAAGTAATTAAACTTAATAAAAAATATCACTAGCGAATCTGACTAACATTTAGAAGTATCCATAAATATCAAACTACTAGTTAACTGGCTTAACTTCGTCTGCTCTGCTCTTATTGCTATTAGCGTGATGATATTAATCTAAGCGACGCTATTCCTGTTTCGAAATCATTTATTTTTCTTTGACCAGCCTGCATCATTATTAAAGGTTACATTTTACAAACATATAAACAATTTCGATTAATGTAGTAGGTATTAAAAACAGGTATGATTTATTAACAAAAAAAAAATCTAGTTTTCTTGATACTGACATTTATTTACATATTCTTAGGTAACCTCTGGTCATTGGTGTTTGTCAAGGACAAGATATAAAAAATATAGAACGGAATCTGTTCGCGACGAAGCATTTAGCATTGTATAACTCGCATAGATAACGCCCATGTACCTATAGTTATAAGCTTATGTACTTAATACTTAGGAGCTTATGTACTTTCATAGTTATAGTTTAGACGCTATGTAATTTATTAAAAGCATACATTTTGTCGTTTTTCCCCGGACACACAAGATGTTCTGGGAAAACTTATTTTCATTAAACTAAATATATAGGTAGGGCTACACATTTCCTCTACACATTCCTGGTAACCCTCAAAAGGTATGGTTTTGATGGTTGATAAAAATCAACGGTAACGAAGGTACACAGGTAATGAAAATTTCACACATACCTAAACATGAAGTTACTCAAAGGTAATGGGGTGGATAGCAAAAACCACCACTACCAGACACCTTCAGTTACTAAACATACAGAAAATCTAGGTATATAGTCTTTAAATAGTAGGCACTAGAAACCTGGCACTGAGCCCTATCCAGATATGTACATATCTTTATGGTCAGGCAAGGCATAAAGCCGCAAAATAGGAAAATGGAAAATCACAGATTTTTATCCCCTTCCGGGTTCCTGACCTATAGTACCTACACCCTTAGAGGGGTGGCCTCAAAAGTTGTGTATCTGGATAGAGGGATGATGCACCTACCCTAATACAGATAGTTTGGTAGCCCATGGGGCACAGTTTTTCGGGAAATCAACCCTTAATAGTAGGCAAGTTCACACTTGTAAACAGTTCCGACAGTTAAATGCAACAAGCCCACTAGTGGGCAGAGTTGAAGGGTTGGTTTTCACCCCGTTCGACGGGGAATTTCGGGGAATTTACAGAGAGGTGCATCAACCCCTATCCAGACCTAGAACAGACCTAGATATAGCCAGGAATATGTTAGAACCTTAGTTAAAATTAACAGTTAAAATAAACTAATACAGTTAGTGGATTTTGGGCCTCGTTACAGTAAAGTAAGCTCGTACTTTAGTAAATAGACGAAAAATAGCAATTCGTAGTCACCGGCAAAAGAAATATAGAATTTATAACTAGAATCAAAGTACTCGCGAACTTTCCCTTAAACCATTAGCTGCAGTGTTGTCAAATTCCTGTTAACCCTGGTAAGCATTCATCCCTCACCCCAATCTACCCCGAAGACAGCAAGTAATTGACAAAATAGAAGAACATTGTACGTGTGGTCCGGGGAACCTCAGATCCCGGTACAGGACGTCAGCGCGGCTGGACGCAGTCGGGTGGTCACAGTTCACATGGGAGGAGTAGAAGAAGGATAGACCTACCCCATCATACCCCCGTTCCAGTCGATCACGCCCGAATCTTTACTCAATATCTGGTCTATTTAGTAGGTACACAAAGGATATCAGTTTAAAGCCGCTGAAACTACTTGAGCATTCACTAGTAATAAGCATTCTTGCAAATGTTTTCTGTTAAATAAACATTCACGAGAATTCTAGCGAGCGTTCTAGCGAGTATTCTAGCGAGCGATGACGGTAAAAGATATTGCTATGTGTCCATACAGCATTCGCTTAAGAACCAACAGCGACGTGAATTTACTTTTGTGTTCTAAATAATGCGTATTAAATTAAAAAAATAAACTATTTTGAGAATTATAAAACATCCAAAATGCTTTCGAAACCACAAAGGTTATAATAATGCCAATAGAAACATTCAAATTGGACAAGTTCCCAGGGCTGCCAGACCTCTCTTATTATCTCACCAACAAAATGTGTGGTATAGAGTACTGTTAGTATGTACCGTTGTCTTTTAACATACGCAAACGTGTTACTTAGGCCAGGAATCAGGTGCCAAAGACAGGAATGTAAGGATTAAATAATTCTGGGTACTAATATTTATATATGTTTTACAGTACGAGTGAGATCCATCACAGGGCTGTAATTTGGGCTAAGTTCATTTACCTATTAGGTGCAAATAACAAATACTGAAGTCTGACAGGATTTGGGAGGGTGCAAAACTACCTCCTTGACTACTGAAATACCTTTGGTACATCACAGAGAAAAATAAATTAGCCGTCGTCGGTCCGAGCTAGCAGGTATGCGTTTGTAAAATGTATGTAATATACTATCGGAATGCTATCCTACATATTTTGTTAGTGAATAAATAAAGGAGGTCTGGCAGCTCTGGGATCTCAGGAATTATCGTAAAAGTTTCATGTGTTGATTCATAGGTCATTAACTATAGCGTTCGCTAGAATGATCATGAAAATGTATGTAGCGATGTTTGGCTCTATGCTCGGCTCTGTTCCTTGTCCAGTTCGACAAATTTAAAACGGTGAATGCATCGATAGTTTGTTACAAGTGAATGCTCAAGTCTATCAGCACTTTTAGTGATACAAATATCTAGCAAAACAAATGAGATAAGTAATTATATCGGTGAGCATTTCAGCGTTAATATATAATATTTGTTTTTATTAGTGTGATAAATCTTATTTGCACTTGTACTTTCAGTCACAAAATTCTACTCAAATTTTATATATTTGTTCTAGACCTACCACAGTGCACTGTTTTTAATCCAAAGGTTGACTGGTAGATAATGCCTTGTTGCATTAAGTCCGCCCATATACCACTATTGTACATAAAGTTTAAGTAATTGGGATTTCTAAAGGTGTCCATCTATTTTAAATAGACCTCATATTTTTCAAATTTTTAATTATATTATATTATATATATTGTAGAGGCAAAGTGTATAAGGTGGCCGTCAGACCAGCACTGTTGTACGGTAGCAAAGTCTGGGCGTCAAAAAAGACTCACGAATAGAAGCTTCATACAACCTAAATGCGTATGCTGCGATGGGCGGGTAGAGTAACACTGAAAGACCATGGCCGTAACGAATTTATAAGAGGTAGCTTTAGAGTTGCCCCGGTTGTAAATAAAATATCAGAAGCCAGGCTCAGATGGTACGGTCATGTAATACGAAAACCAGAGGACCACGTCATGCGAAAGTGCCTTTCCATGGCTGAAGGAAAGAGAGGGAGAGGAAGACCCCAAGCCACATGGCTGACGAATATCCATAGAGACATGAAAATGTTAGGCCTAACAGACAAAGATAACCAGAGGGATTGATAGCGCCGTATGATCAGGAAATCCGACCCCGAGTAACGGGACAAGGCGAGGACAAAGAAGAAGTATAAGATTAATTATTGTAGAAAACCTGTAATAACTGGTTGTTCAATATTTTTTAATTAAAATCCGTTGGTTTCTACATAAACACGTACATTTGTTATGTTACCTTTCAATCATACCCCATCCCTTATATTCGCTTCAACCCATCTGTTCAACTTTAGTGTTGTTTAAATTAAATTTACAACTTACAAAATTGGGGAAACAGTATCTAATTACAGGTTCTAAAAGGTTCACTTGTATCCCTTATAATTAAATAAGGGCTGTCCTTTATAGATAAATATATAACAATATACAACGTGATGAAACCCGAGTGTTATTCCTTGAAATAAAGTGATCTATTGAACTATTGATGTAATCACATTGGACTTACATTGATTTTGGAGATTCAATGAAAAAATGTCTGTTACTTTCATTTATTCGTTACGTGACTTCCAGAGATTACTAATTCATAAAAATCCTAATTGGATTCCGAAATATCCTGCAATATCTATTTAGAAATTTACACCATCACGGAGTATTTTATATCCCATTAAAACTTTTTACAAAAAAAACCACTTCCAAAAACAAAACACTACAAAGTAAAAAATAACTTTAATTTTGGTCGGTTGTTTCGTTTTTTTTGTAAAATGTTTTTTTTTTTTCACTTTTTAGTGGTACCTGCGTACCACTAACTGCGTGCCTATACTCCTATAGGCTTTCGAATAAAAACATAATTTATAAAATCGGTCCAGAATTTAAAAAAAAAAGAAGATACATTTTTTTTTTTTTTTTTGGACGGGAAATCATCAAATGACTTCTCCCGCTCTGGGTACAGCAGGAGGGAGTGTCAGACTCTTACTGACTAAAACCCATCCGTGTTTCTCCTAGTGCCCTTTGCATTCCAGGGTACGGTGCCTCTTTCGAACGAAGTCCGCAGCCCCAGCAGGCACTGGCCCTAGTGGGCCCCGTCTTCTGTGCTGACATGTCCTTGAGGCGCGTTGGGATCGCAGCGCGCCGCCGACCCGGGCCTGGTTCTGATCAGACGGCGAGCCACCCAATGCTCGCCGTCCGCAGTCCCACGCCTACGGTGGCCGAGAATCGTCCTGCGACTCCCGACGCCCGGGGCGTCTTCTTCTGTTTCGGCGGCTGGGGCGTGAGGTTTCCCTCTCTCTCACGCGTTCGGCTTCCTCCTTTGTTAGCATTATTGCTTCGCAGAAGGAGGTGACCGCTTCCCATGTCTCGTCGCTCCGGACCATGGCTTGAACCAGGGCCGGACGCGAGAGATCCCCGCCGCCGATCGCCTCGACGAGGACACGGCGGTGCTCCGCCCAAGCAGGGCAAACCTCCACCGTATGCTCCACCGTGTCCTCCGGACGATCCTCGCAGTGTTGACACCCGGGTGTATCCTCCCGCCGTATCCGAAAAAGGTACCTCCCGAAACAACCGTGTCCGGTGAGTACCTGCGTCAAGCGGAAGGTAAAGACGCCGTGGCGCCGCTCTAGCCACTCTTCAAAGAGGGAACTTATCGCCGCAATTGTGGCGTGCCCAGCGCTGGGTTGCGACAGTCGTTGTCTCCATACTGCCATGAAATCCTGCCGGAGTTCCGTCCGCCGTGCTGCAATTTGCCGCGGCAGAGGAGTCTCGCCCCGGCGTAGCGCCTCCACGCGCCATTCGTAAATGACCGCGAGGGCTTTCGCCTCTAGATCCCATGGCGGCAGTCCGGCAAGGAGGCTCGCTGCTTCGCCAGAGACCGTGCGGTATCCCCAGAAGATACATTCAGCCGAACACAGAACCTCCTCCTTTTTGAAGAAGTCAGTTAAAAATGCACGGTCTCTGCCATGTGAGATAGATTTTTACGCCTCCTCGCTACGTATCCTCGCACATTTCTCGTGGAAACGCATCCTAAAGCTATTTTTCAATGTGTAAAAGTAGTCCTTACCTACCACCTATATTCTGGACACCTTTCCCTTTTCTTCGATTTAAACTATTTTGAGTTGACATTATCGCAAGACCATTTATTTGGTTTGTTGATTTAAAACCTGTGATACGATTCTTTAATAAATTACTAGATTGATTTTTTAGTGGTAATTAATCAATTAAACATAATTACTAATTAAGTAATACAAAGTAAATACATCTTACATACTCGCTTTTGCTTTAAAGGATGGAAAATATTCGAATGACTCATTCCGCTCAAGTCCGGTTTTGTACTTGCAACCCTACTAGAGGTTGAAACTGCGAGTGGCCATCGACAAAAAAAAAAAAAAACTCCTTCCACTCTGGACTGAGTGGAGGGGGTGTACGACTCTTACTGACTATAACCCATCCATGTTCTTTATAATGCCCCTATGCGTTTCAGGGCCGCGGTGACTCTTTCAAACATATTCCTCGACTACATGCAAGGACATGTACTTATAATTATGTACCGTAGGGACTTCAAAATTCGGTTTAAGTGTAACTGATACGGGTCGCTCTTAAAGACTTGATAGAATGTTTACAAGATTACAGAGAAAGGCAGCACTATGGGTCTCCATGGTAAGGGATCGAATAGATTATTTTACCAAGATTGCTCAAAATATTGAAATAGGTAATGACAAGACTGAACATTTCAGTCTGTTAGTTTGATCATACTCTATTTTATTTTCTTACAAAAACTAATGTCAAAATCTGGTGTAGTTTTCATAAAAATTACCGAAATCTCACCTCTATTAGTTGTTGAGAAGTAATACAAAAAAAGTATCGGTATCCGTTATTGATACTTTTTTGTATTACTTCTCAACAACTAGTAGAGGTGAGATTAGTTTATGATTTTACTAATCACCATCATCATTATCGTCATCATCATTTCATACAAAGACGTCCATAGCTGAGCATAGACCGCCAGGTGTCGTCACATCGACAGGTCCTTCTTTTTATTTATTATTTATATATGTCACCGGAAAATTGCCGTAACATTATAATATATCGTGAAAAACTGTAAACTATTTTTTCTTAATAATATTGGATTTATTGTACACAAAACGATTATTTAATAATATTTCGAGAAATTATAATCTAATAATGATTTATTATAATCTTCCGGAATCTGCAATTTCCCGGTGTCATACTACTCTGTCAAGAAAGTACCGGGAAAAGATCAATAATACACAAAATGTCTGTTATTCATCCAAATTTATTTTATCACCTTCAAAGTATGCTCCTTTAGAAACGATACACTTGCGCCAACGAATAATCCATTCATCAAAACATTTTTTAAACGCTGCTTCCGGAATTGAGTTCAGTTCTCGCCGCGAATTCTCCTTTATGTCTTCTATCGATTGAAAACGGGTGCCACGAAGTGGTAATTTGAGTTTAGGAAAAAGAAAAAAGTCAGCAGGAGCCATATCTAGTGAATATGGTGGTTGCTGGATGGTATTTGTTGAGTGTTTGGTTAAAAATTCGTTCACAATGATAGCCTTGTGCGAAGGCGCATTGTCGTGGTGCAAAATCCAAGAATTTTCTTTCCACAAATCTGGCCTTTTTCGTCGAATTTGCTCTCTTAAACGCCGCATAACGCTCAAATAATATTCTTTATTTACCGTTAGACCTTCCAGTAAGAATTCAGAGTGCACAACACCGCGATAATCAAAGAAAACAGTCAACATGACTTTTGATCGACTTTGGCGTGGTGTTTTCGGTTTCGGTTCAGTTGGAAGGCGCCACTCCGAAGCTTGTTGACTAGTTTGCATGTCAAACTCGTAAACCCACGTCTCGTCACCAGTAACAATGCGTTTCATGAATGTTGGGTCCGAACTGACTCGTTCTAGCATGTCCTCAGCGACTTTCATGCGATTGAGTTTTTGGAGAAAATTCAGATCTTTTGGGACTAGCCGAGCAGCAACATGTTTCATACCCAAATGATTAGTTAAAATGGTACGGATCGACTCGTGAGATACAGAAAGTTCGGCGGCTATCTCTCTCAGAGTTGAATGGGGATTTTCAGTCACTATTTCCTTCACTTTTGCGATGTTAACTTCAGTTGCAGACGTTGACGGCCTACCAGAGCGAGGCAAATCTTCCATCACATCTCGACCGCTTTTGAACGCTTTGAACCACTCATAAGCACGAGTTTTTGATAAAATCGATTCACCGTAAGCCTTCTGTAACATTTTCAGTGACTCCGAACACGAAATTCCATTGGCGATGCAAAATTTAAGACAAACTCTTTGTTCGATATTTTTGTCCATTATGAAATTCGCAATACACACTATATATGATATTACTAAAACCAGCACTGTATTTAATATAAATAACAGATGCAAGTCAAACTCCGCGCCAAAATGGAAAACAGTTTTGCCAATTTAACAACTACAAAAAAACAAAAATTTGAATTTGGAACCATAAACAAATCATCCATTCCCGATACTTTTTTGACTGAATGTATACCAATGCGCTGTCAGATTCAACATGGTTAAGGTGGATTCTTCAAGACTGCTGCGCAGTTCTTTTGCGAATGCTTATTACATATACTTTATGTACACCAAATTTAAAAGATATATACAAAAAACCTTTAAATAAAGAAAAAACATACAATTGGCCGCCTTCTTCTTCTTCATGTAGCTGGCACGACAGTTGTTTCGATGTTGGGTGGTCCAAAACATTACCACTTCTACCAACAATGCCGGTGGCAGCGCATAGGTTACTTCGTTGCAAGTTTATAGCATCCTACGCAGTTTCATTAGTCCACCTTGTAGGATGCCTGTCGACGCTGTTGTTACCAATTTTTTCCAATCTACTTTATATTTCGCTACTGGGATTTACCCAGCAGCGGAATATAAAATAGATTTTTACAATAAGGATAGACCTTATTCTAAGGGGGAACCCTTATTCTAATGTAAGGTGGACCGATTACCTGGTGAGGGTCGCGAGTAGCTGATGGATACGAGACGCACAGAACCGGTTGTTGTGACGAAACTTGGAGAATGCCAGGCTGATGTCCAGAAGTAGTCTTTCGGGTGATATGATAATGATGTACTTCTGTCAACGGCAGATATGATGATGACGATTATGTTACTGAAGATTTATACGAAATTAAATTAGCATAACATGAAAGCACGTGGAAGCCTATGTAACTCAAAAGACTAGGCACTCCGGTAAAATTAACTTTGTAAAAAAAGCGTAAGACGAACTTTATTAATATTCTAGCCCCAAAGCAGATATTTTCAGGATATCAATTTAATAATTTCTAAGCTTTACTTCTGATATTATTAAACCTTATAAATTGGTTAATTTAGTACCGTCTAGAAGCGAATACTTTGCTCGTAACTTTTCTTAAATTTGAGTGTACACTTTAATGAAACATTGTTCTCTTTTGAACCGAAATTCTGACAGCCCTTTATAAGGAATCTGCTCATTTGGGGCCGACCTTCTGATGTGTGAAAGCATAGTTTAGTTTAGTAAAAGGATAGACATTTATATTTTCGTAACTTTTGCTAATGCTAAAGTTTGAAGTGTTATAAATAGAATTTGATAGTACGCATATTTTGTACCCCTCGACTGGAATTGGTGGGTCAATACCAGTCGGGGATGTGCGTGAACTTAGTTGTATCCTGGGCCGGGAGCCCAGGATACAACTAAGTTCACGACTTATGGTATCCATAGGAAATGTGGGGTTCGAGTCGGTAGAAGTTCGAAATAACTCTCAGTTCTTCCCAAATGGACAAAAAAGACTACTTTTATGTCGCAGAAATGCACATTCTTGTGGGATAGGCGGCGTGCAAAGTAGTATTATCGGGGGTTTTCAATTGCAATTTCATAATTTCTGTCGGCAGTAGTATCCCATTTATGATTATTGCCTCTTTGCATCTCCTGCCCACAAATTAAGGCGCGGTGAATAGACGAAGCAAAAAGACGCCGCGATGGCGCGGCGTTTCGTTCGACTCGTTCGAGTTATTTATCATTAAATACATTAATCCTTACAAATATCTTATTCCAATCGATAAATAAAAACAACAGTTCCCTTTATTATTATATATTACATCACTGTTATTAATTTTATCAAGATTAGTTTATAAATAATACAGTTACAATTGCTACAATTTCAAATTAAATGGTAATTTTATGAATTTTTTTTATCGGGAAAATTTACCGAAAACGTGTTTTGAACACAATGGTCCACCCATAAATATGATCAAGATTAACATATATTTTTTTAGCTGCTCTAAAATGTATACATTTGGCTAAAAAACTGTTTTGTGAAGCCTATTTTGACTGAGTACAGCGCCTTAATGCACATAATAAAGAATTATAATGAATGTAACGTTATAATTAAGCAAGAAACCAGCATTGTTAATTCTTATAATAGTTCTATCTAAATATAATTACGGTTTACTAACATAACAACAAAGTGGAATCAGCGGATTTCCCTCTCTATAAATACAAAATAATGTGTATTTAAATAACTTGCTAATAGAAACGGATGAGTAAAATCTTTTGCGATTGATTTGTATCGATTATTAATATTAGGTACATAATAATAAGCCACGGCTAAATAATATGACTGCGCCACGGGTCGAATTTTGAGGTTAAGCTACGCTTGCCGAGGTCGGTCCGTGGATGGATGACGATTTATTACATACCTAGTCGTACCGCGGAAAGCACGCTAAGCCGTTGGTCCCGGCTGCCATTTAAACATCTTTGACAGTCATTACGGGTAGCCAAAAGCCAGAAAATCTGACATCAGTCTTGCCAAGGGGTATCGTATTATTTACGCTCGGATATTTTAATGGAAATACACAATTTGAGAAAATATCAACTGTCTACCTATTACGGTTCTTGAGATACAGCTCTCTGACAGACGGACGGACGGCGGAAGCTTAGTAATAGGGTTTCGTTAGTTACTTTTGGATACGGAACCCTAAAAAGTCTTTCTTTTTTGTTTTTCTATTTTCCCCTTAACATGTATCAGTGACCCGAAATCACCCTTTAATATAACGATGCGCGCTTATGAGCGCGCACATGCAATATGAACACCCTGTATAATATGTACTTACTTCACTTTAACTTATTCCGATAAAGAAATCATACTGTGAATCATACTTTATTTGTGGAACATAAAAATATCTTTATCTAACACGGAAATTGAACCCCTGGCCCGAAGAAAGTGAACCATTAAGGTCGCGTCTAAATAAATCAAAACCAGAGATAACAACAAATTAACCGAAACATTAGTTCGATAAAAATAAATTTGATATTCAGTACGCGGCCATCTATTTGTATATTGTACCACGGTGACTAATCAAAGAACTTAACCTAAATGGAAGTATCACTTGAAATAGTCTACAATATGATCATCAAGAATATTGAGACGCTAGCAAACTATTATAGCACTTAACTCGGATGGGTGACCATCTTAATATACCGAGTTTCCTCCGTGCCTCGGAAAGCACGTTAAGCCGTTGGTCCCGGCTGTAATTTGTAGATCTTTGGCAGTCGTTACGGATTTTTTTTTAGAGACAAGCCCGCCACACATTCCCCCAACCACTGCAACTCCTGAAAGCCAGAATCAACAGTGGCGACCACCAGAAAAACGCCAGGTCAATGAAACCCGACGAGTCCCGGAGAAACGATTCAACAGTATTGGATCCTGCAACGAAATTAATCAGAAAAGTCGTTACGGATTGTCAGAAGCCAGTAAATCTGACTCCAGTCTTGCCAAGAAGTACCGTGTACCCAGTTAATGGATGTGGAGGTCTGGTAGGCAGCCGCTCCACGTAAAACACTGGTATTCAGCTGAATCCGGTTTGGCTGGAAGCCTACCCCAATATAGTTGGGAAAAGGCTAGGCAGATGATGATGACTCTCATGAAACTATTTGTTTAGAAACTGGGACAAACGTACCTGACATAATATGTAGCTCTCTATACTATTCCCAAATTTCTCAACCACTGCAAGTCTTTAGAGCCAGAATCGTCAGTGGTGACCAACAGAAAAACTCTGTTGAGCTCGACGAGTCCCGGAGAAACGACGAAAAACGATAAAAAAATAACAGCGGAGGGTATCTCACCGTGGCAGAGTTTGTTCGAAAGAGTCACTGCGGTTCTGGAATGCAAAGAGCATATGGAGGAACACGGATGGGTTTTAGTCAGTGAGAGTCTGACACTACTACACTGGCTCTAGACGGAGCGAAAGATTCCCATCCAAAAAAGGGTGTAACACCAAATGCCAAATTCGGGCTGCTTCTAAGCAATTCCTAATGAAAAAACCGACAAGATAATCGTATTGATTTTAGTAAAATGGGACCCTTTTTAAATGGGAAAGAAGTCGGTATCATCAGCCGTATGATGGGAACTGGGTACCTCGATTCAGTGGTGGTTTCCCTGGTAATGTGATAAGGCTATAAAGAGAATTTTTTAACCATCTTTCATACTAATATGTTATAATATTAACCACATCTTTTTTGGATTCCGTACCCAAAGGGTAACCAACGGAACCCTATTACTAAGCCTTCGCTGTCCGTCCGTCCGTCCATCTGTCCGTCTGTCTGTCAGCGGGCTGTATCTCAAAATCCGTAAAAGGTAGACACTTGAAATTTTCACAGATTGTGTTTTTCTATTGCCGCTTTAACAACCACATTATGGTTTATGGTACGGAACCCTTGGTGTGCGAATCCGACTCACACTTGGCTGATTTTTTTTTACGTATAACTGGTGAACAAAAAAGAAATGTTTTCCATCATCATTATCAAAATTATCTGCCTAGGCTTTTCCCAACTATATTAGGGTTTATTATATTATGTAGTTTCCCGTCAAATTGGATTCAGCCATGATAAAAATAAACTCGTAATCTTTCTTTCCAAATTTCTCTGCCTCAAAGCCATAGGCCTAAAGACCCAAATATACAACTGTCCTATATTCTGCGATACATTTTTTGTAATTAAATCTCGTAGCTGACAAATTGGGTGCTTCATTACACAGCCACAGGCTGTGCCCACGACTAATGGCGAAAATAAACGAGTACTTCTGACCGTCAGATGTAATGTCAATGTAACTGGCTATTAATAATCTGTGCTCTGCAAATGTTGTTTGTGCATATTTAATTTTTAGAGTATGAAAGAAAAAGAGATTATTTTGGCAGCATCTAAGAATTTTTCATTGATCTAGAATCTAGCCTCACCTTTTCACAACTATATTGGAGTCATTTTCCAGCCTAAAAATGTGTTAAAAAAATTCACGTTTTTGCTTGCCAACCACCGTAACTCCTTGAAGCATAATCAACAGTTGCTTACCGAATCTAGCTTAATACCACGTTTGTACACGAACTTACAGCCTACATTATCCCCACCGCGTTATCCTAAGTACCAAGACACCCGCGTTATTTTATGTCGCAAGATAATATTGCTGTCAGACTTTCTGACTTCTGACTATCCGTGCCTATTGTCGAAGATATACAAATCACAGCCACATGTAAGCGTTTTAACATACTTTCCGAGGCACATAGGGGCCTAAATATGCAATGGTTGATCACAAGACCTCGGCAACTTTTGTTTTATCTTGTAGTTCAGCTTGTGCTTTGTACCATTTAAATAATGTTTGAAATATCTAGACCAGGAGTTCCCAACGGGTTGGGTGCGTAGTGTAACTCAAGGGGGGCGTTGGCTTTAAAAAGTTACTATTCACAGGTAGCAGTGACCTGAATGTAACCGAACCAAGTTACATGACGTTATTATGTTCCCATTCAGCACGCGTTATCAGTTTCTTATAGTTCACCTAACAGGCAAGGGCACGTAATGACTTCAGAAAAAAAGGAGGGTCGTCCATTATCAAAGATTGGGAACCACCAATCTAGGGGCTGTGTGTTGAACTGTTGACCAAAGTTCATCTATCTCAAAACCACACAAATAGTTTAAACTTTTTAATCTACAAAATAAAATAAAATCGAACAATATACAGCCAAAATGTTCCCACAACCTTCAAAGATACACAACAACATTGTTGACGCCACCTCGGCTTGCCAAACATGTTTGCTTTTAAACTAATATCAAATATTTAACCCTAAATGTCAGTCTGAAACTTTTAAACGGATTAAAACGACTCTCGTGTTAATAAAACTGTTTTAAACTCAGTCTCAAGAGACGTTGTTCCAAGTATTTTAACCGCAATCTTTTTTATTTTCTTTAATGTTTCTTTTAGTTTTTGACAAGATATAATGACGCTTTAGGTTTGTTTTTCATTTCTGAGTTTTTTTCTCTGAAAAGGATTTAAATGTTTTTGAGTTACTGGCCTCCAGTGTACTATAATTTGCACTTAAATATTATGATTTGTGGATTTTAAATTTCTTGTGCTGCTACTAATGGCAACCAGTCGTTTGGCTTTTAAGGTGAAAGCACGTGAGCACATTCAGAAGATGTTGGAAGATTTAATTCGTTGGTTTCATTCTCTCTTAATAACGTTGTGAATTTCGCAGCGGGAGAAAGAAACTCTGTCAAAATGCAGATTTGAATAAAAAAAAACACTTATTAATTTAATAACCAAATCACAATAATATAAAAAAATCCTCTTGATACTATAGTAATTTTTAACGTTTTTGTTGCATTCCAATTATTCATAAGTACAAAATAACCTGTCAAGATAATAATAATTAATTATCCGCTTCGACTTTTTGTTATTCGTACAAAACTTAAAATCTATAATTATCTAAAAACCTATCTTGTCAAATGTTTGTTTGATTTAAGATTTTTTCCCTTAGAAATATAAAATCGATATTTATCTTCAAATCATACAAAACAGTCTTGGGAAGTAAAAAACGTGTCTTAGCATATTGTAAAGAGTATTTATTATGTTGTATGTTTACAAATACTGCATTGTGTATGTAATATGAGATTATAATAACTACCTACATTAGAGTGACGGATGCGAGGAAATCATAGCAAAAGTTGCACTCTATACGGAGGCATTATATAGGTACCAGGCTTTTTAACGAAATATCGGATTTTTTTTAAAAAGAAACGGGGTCTGAGCGCCGAAGTTCAGGACCCCGGGGCAAGCGCGGGCGGCCAGGTACAGTGGGAATTTCGTTGATAGCAATCATACATCGGAATTTCCACCTTAATTTTGTTAAGTTAGAATGCACTTACATCATTGAGAAATTTAGAGACTGAAAAGAGTAAATGGCGATCATCATCAGAAGTTTTCTTCATATAAAAAAAAAAAAAAAAAAGAAAATATATAAATTAGTCCAATCAGCATTTAATTTTTTAACATTAAAATTTATATAACACATCACACCGTCCGACATGAGTTCCTAGGGTTTTAACTGGGAAGAAGATGTGGCAATGGTGTATCAAACTTCCAACATATCAGTCTGTTTAGTTTGAAGAATTTGAATTGATAAGATAAGATAAGATAAGATAAGATAAGTCTTTATTTGCTTTAAACATGGTATAAAGTTGTTACAGTCAGGTATTAATCTTAGGTCCACATGTTTAGCTATACAGAATATGTATCAATTGCATGCAAAATATTATAATTTAATTATTGTTTAATGTCGAGAATTCAATACAATAATACAATAGTTGTCAAAATTATCCACGTAAATGTCCAAAATTTTATAGTTTATTGTTAAAAAAAATCTTTAATGTCATAAAACATATGTTCTTTCAGCCATTTCAATAATTTGTTTTTATAAGATTTAATATTACATATCAATTTTATTTCTTTTGGAATTTTATTATAAATGCGTATACACATGACCAGGAAACTTTTCGCATACTTGGCTGATTTAGGAGTATCTTGCAATACAAGTCTACATGGATCTCTATTCCGAGAGTTCATTTGATAGGCTTTTTTGAACAATCCCTTATTATTATAAACATAATTACAGATTTCATAAATGTAAAGTGATGGAAGTGGTAAAATACCTAGCTTTTTAAAGAACCCTTTACATGACTCGTCAGGACGGATACCACAAATTGCTCTGACGCATTTCTTTTGCGCAATAAATGCTCTGCGTCTATCCGTGCTATTACCCCAAAAAATGAGTCCGTACCGTAAGATGGATTCTATATAGGCGTGATAAGTTGTAATAGCGGTTTTTTTGTTTGTTACGTTCTTTATTTGTCTGAGAGCATAAACAAACTTATTAATCCTACTGCACAAATTATCCAGATGTACTTTCCAATTCAGATCTTGATCTATGAGTACTCCTAAGAACTTAATTTGTTGAGCTTCTTTTAGCCTGTCAATATTAAGTTTAAAATTGTATTTACTATGTTTTGATTTATTAAACTGCATATAATTAGATTTATCCAAATTAATTTTTAATTTATTAGTCTGTAACCATTTTAAAATGTCGTCAATAGTATTATTAATGTCCATTTCATGATCAGATTTAGTTTTATATTTTTTTTTTATGCTATGATACAACAGGATGCAATTTTCTGGTCACACCTGAAAGATTAAGACAGAAAAGTTGACCTTTCTTTCTTCGAAAACCGTCTACCTACCCAGGTATCTGACAATGGTATACCCATTGCCAGATATTTTTCGACGGGCAAAACTCTACATTCCTCTTTAAAAATGCCAATTTTCTTCCTTTAAAGAAATATTTTACGTATTCACAATTCGTTAAGTCATTAATTTGATGAACTTATCTATAATTGTCGTATAATTTACGATATTAATAATTTAGGTATTTAAATAGAAGATAATATAAAAAAATGGCCTGTGAGATAAGACCGCAACAATAAATGTTTAGCCTGTGTTAATTAGGAGATTTACTATAAAGTGTATAATAAAGAATAACAGAAAGCAATGTCTATTAAATTTTAAGCAACATTCGCAGTCACTTCTCGACAGAGATACGAGAGCCAACGCTGCTTAAAATAAATAGTAATGGCTCTTCTAACAACGTTGTTTTCGTTCGTAAAGCACTCGATTTGCAATACTTACAAATAACTGTACCTCAATAAAAAAATACGGTCTGCTACCATTTTCATTGATCTGAAAAACTGCAGACCATACCATCTAGGCTCGTACATTTTTAATACAGCAGTGCTGCGATCAATCAATGATACCTTATGATAATTATAATGAAACATACACCTAATGACGTTAGTATCGATATATAGAACCTAAACTAGTTACCACTTTTCTATGGCTCGATTTTATCATTTTGATAGACGCTAGTAAACCTACCCTATTGTTTTATGTCAAACAAAGCAATTATTAACATTTAAATGCCGTTCTGAAAATGTACAAATGTTGCTCAAACAAAAAAAAACAAAAAAAAACAACAACGTACATTTAGGTTCATTTGAAAATCAGCGTCAGACAACATTAGTCAGTCTGACATATTGCTGAAATGGACCTTTTTAGTGCAGCCGTGAGAATAACACTAGTTTTTTGGCTTACCTTTTTTATTTTCTATGTTTGTTTTTGTACGCGTGTTTCATGAATGTGCTTAATAAATTTTATTCTATTCTATTCTATTCTTCTTCTAACGTCATCGTCAGTGTTTCAACAAATATACAAAAGAAAAACTTCACGCCTTTAAATGTTTAGTTCTGTATACTAAGTCCCCATATAATAGAAGGTGAGCCTATTTCCAACTACCAGGCACAAAACCAACACGGACAGAAATAAATGTCTCTACTTAACGGCTATTTCTTTCTGTTCTAATAAAACTAATCTTTTCTCATTTTGTGGAAGAAGGCATTCACGGCTTTACTACCGTGCATGTTTCGGGAACGCCCAACTGGTTCTGGTCGGAATGAAAGCTTTTAATCATGAGTACTCCGCTCTACCTAGAGATAAAGGTACCTAACGACGATGCGACAAAATTGACATAACTGTTACAATTTTATGGCAAGTGTTGTTTAATGTAGCAGAGAATATATTATGAAATCATCATCATCATCATCTGCCTAGCCTTTTCCGAACTATATTGGGGTCGGCTTCCAGTCAAACCAGATTCAGCTGAATACCAATGTTTTACGTGGAGCGGCTGCCTACCAGACCTCCACAACCCAGTAACTGGGTAGCACGGTACCTCATGGCAAGACTGGAGTCAGATTAACTGGCTTCTGACTATCCGTAACGACTGCCAAAGATCTACAAATGACAGCCGGGACCAACGGCTTAACGTGTTTTCCGAGGCACGGAGGAAATTCGCTATGTTAAGATGGTCACCCATCCACAGACCAACCTTGGCAAGCGTTGCTTAACCTTGAAAATCGATCCGTGCGGCTGTTATCATCTAGCCACGAGCTCCCTCAGAGAATATATGAAATAAAACTACAAAATTGACGAATTTTCATGTAAAAGTAAGTAGGTAGCCACATATTAATTTTTGTTGCAGTCTTTGTTTTTTTCGTGGCAGGCGCCCGAACAGTAAATTATGAACCGTTTTGATTACGAGAGAGCGAAAAAAATCACGATAGAAGTCAATTCAGGACAGCTTCATGTCTTTATTTCTGTTTTTTAATAAATGTATGTGAGTCAACGACCGTTCTTGCATATTTATCTGGCGCCTACCTTAAATTCGAGCACTTGCTTAAGAACCGTGATCTTCCTATATTGACCTCAATTTATGCCAGTTACGTGTAATCCCACATACAATGAGGGAGCCTTTTGCCATCAACCGAGAACAAAATGAACATAGACCGACATCTCTACCGACTACGTTAAGGAACGTTGGCGCGATAGTATGTTACTATGTTGTGTTAGATTTTTCCAGCTCGTCGACTATTCACACCCGTGAATTATAATTTCATTTACGAAGCGAATCTGCAAAACGTATGGGCAAATGTGTGTCTACTGTGTTGGTGACACTTTTTGCAAACGATGTGCCCACAAACACTGATAAAATAAATAACCACATAATTGTGTAGTTATCCCGAACAGTATGTCTAACTGAACAAAAAAATAGATAGTTTCTGGTAACGTAAAGTTGGTTATAATGAACAGGTTGCTTCTAAGCAGGATGATACCTACATCGTCGACCTTGATCAAGATTAAAAAAGAAAATAAGTCGAATCTTTCAAATACACAACACATCTCCAGATTATCTTTAAAAAAAAAACACTGAATTTCAAAATAAGAATGATTTTATTATGTGCAAACGAGTCACCTTTTCGGCGTATCAACATTTTTCTTAATTAAAAGATCACCGTTTTTCATCAAAATGTCATTCTATTGCAATAAAAGTGAACAATAAAACCATCAAGATTTTAAAATCTGTCTCTATTCTTAAGAATAACTATAAAATAAGAGTCACCAGTTATGTCCAAGATGCAATAAAAAAACATTTTACATTTTTGTAATCGTAAAAATCCGTTTTAAAAACTAACGTAAATAGTTGGAGATCTTCTTCTCATAAAATAATTATGGGAGACCGGACTGACATGATTGATCAATCATAACCTAAGAGTCAAATTGATCAATCAATGTTCTCACTCACTTCAATCATTTAGATCTACGTATTATGTCATCCCGCGTCAAGAAAAAATGATAATTTTATGAAGAGTATTTTTTAATTATCATAAATTCTTCACTTTGAACGTAAATGTAAATATTTATTTAAATATTTTTCCTAAGCATTCCGAGAAATCCAGCTCTTAATTCCGAAAAAGGGAAAATATTTTTAATTACTTTACTCACCCCTTTATCTTTGTCTCGCAAAAAATCTCAGGGAATCACATGAAAAAAATCTTCACCACATTCACATCACTGGACACTCAAAAAAATTTGATCTGCACTGTCACACTCGGTATTAATTTATCCTTCACAAATAAATTGTCTAAATATACATTTTCAGTCACTGTACGAGAATAGTGCGGGCACCCGAAGAGCGAATTTCACAGGCTCAGTGACGAGACGCGGGGACGTGCGAACGGCGCGACGATCCGCGAGCGACTGGCCTGGGGCTTGGCTTGATCAAAAGCGCGGGAAATCCAGGCGAAAAACGCGCGAAATTCACCACCGCCATAATGTATTCGCGCCATCGCGAATTCGCTTTTCAGAGTTCCGTAATCGAGGGGTGGAATCAATCGTTTTATTACTTACGATCTTAAATTTATCTGTGGCGGAGAACAGTGAAGTGCTTATTCGACTAATTTGGATTTACAGTCCTCTACGAAATGTGTTGTACTTAAATTGAAACTTGTATTACTTGAGTAAAATGTAATCAAGGTTCAATCATCATTAATTTTTTAGCCTTCGTTTCGTTTACGTTTCTAACTTAATCAGGCTGAGTGCATGCATTAGGGTGCCTAAACGTTTGAAAGAATATAAGCCTTTAAATGCGATGCTGACAGACTCCATAATGAACCTTTTTGTTTCGAGCTCTGCATTGCGTCGTTATGCGCTTATTTTAACTAATGAAATATGGAATTACTAAAAAGTGTTTCACTTAAAATTCTCGCTTTTATATTAATTTTGTTCGTATATCACATAGATTTATTGTTTAATTCTGGCGCAGAAATAAAATAATAAATTCACTGGTGTCATAACTAAATTCAAGATTGAAGATAGAAAGTGGTCGCTATGCCAATATTATTATTTGCAAATAATTTACTCACTATGTTCATTTTATATTTTCAATTTTCTTTATTAATTTCTATTTATAAACTTAAGTATGGCTTCAGCCATGCCGTGTATAATTTTAACTGATGATTTTCTTTAAAACCTGTATTATCAACATTGACTACACTCAAAAAAATCAATCATCTGACTCCTTACGCTCTGGGGGGAGTGGGAGGGAATGTCAAGCTCTTACTGACTAAAACTCACCCGTGTTCCTCGAATGCCCTTTGCGTTCCAAATAAACATTTTTCTTTCTTTCTTTGATGTAGGATTTTCTTTCCTTTACGATTTCGTAAGCCCATCTTGGCGTTGAACGGCCCACGTAACTTCTTCAAATCTTTGGGTGCCATCGCCAGTTGGTCATCGCCATACTTCACCTGTCATATCAGCCCAACTCTATAAATATACTAAAAAATCAATATAGAACCTGCAATATTGAAGACAAATCCTAGCAAAATATTCAAACGCGGAACCCTCACGACACTCGGCGACAGCTTGTTCATTCATTTTTTTATTAGACAAAGGAAATCTTTGTCCGCGCTCTCTTTATGAATGTCAAACGTTTTGAGTTCGTTACAGAGTAAAAACGTTTTCATTTCGACAGCTCACGTCCGTGTCTATGCTTGAGGACTTCACGACAGTCGGTTAATGTCAATGTCATGTGTCAATTTAGATGTAGCGTGTAAATCGTATTTATTTTTATCTAGATTTAAATGTGTTGTAGAACGAATTTGTTACGGCCAGATGTTTGGGACAAGAACTGACAGTCGCACTTTTTGCATGTAAATTTTTGCAGTTAATTTTCTAGTAGTTATTTAGTAAAATGTGTTTTAATTGGATTTTTTTTTTTGGTAGCAGAAAGAGTTTCTCACATGAGAAAGATTTTCTATCACGATCATTGACTGCAATTTCTGAAATAGCCATTATATAAGCCGGGCTACTTTGAACTACGAATATAGTATGGTTTGACTTGGAATTTTAATTTGAAATAAATTTTGTTTAGAGCATGTTATTCAGTTCTGAAAAACAATTGTTAATTTGTTTGTTTGGGTTTGTGTTTTTCTGTCTATAGTTGGCACACTCAACCTAAATTATTTAGAACCTATGTGCTATTCCAGACTATAATCTACCTTTGTGCCAAAGGAGAATGGGCAAAATCGTACGGCACTTGGTCTATCAGCGGCCAGGAACATTTTATTTTTTTTTGGTTTAATATCACCCTACAATAACGGGTTCAAGAAGTTTTATATCTGTAGTGTCATTATTAATGGAACTAAATACATTTTTATTTTAGATATGTAAGCCTGTGATTTAGCGTATTAATTACTAAGATTTAGTCTTAAAAATAAGGAAATAAAATAAAATGACTTGTTTACTTCAATACATTTATTTTACATACATTTACATACATAAACTCACGCCCTTTTCCCATGGGGGTAGGCAGAAACCACAGAACGCCACTTGCTACGATCCTTACATACTCCTTTTGCCTCGTCCACATTCATACATTTAATGTACAATAATAGCACTGAGTTCTGATGCCGGTAATAAAATATCCTCGTCTTGATGTCTAGCCCATGCCAGATACCACACTACACACATAACGTGTGCGCAACAACCGATTGTGCGCCTTCCACTCAAACAACTGCAATAATAATGAGCAATTGCTTCTCTATTTTGTCTTTGTCGGTTAATTACAATATAAGAATAATATATTCTGGACCTTACATGTCTAGATTGTATTCGCACACGTAATAACCAAATATCTTCTTCTTCAATAAAATCTCTGAGCTGACTTATTTGTCGCTCCCGGTATACTTCGATATTGTATAAGCCTTCAATTAAGTGTTCAGCGTAGTAGCTGCGAGCCAACTTGATTTGGTATGTGCCAAGTGCAAACAGAATTAGGTCTTCTTCAGAAAAAACCGGAAAGTCTTCAAAAATAGGTTGGTCGCTGCTGAGTCTTTCAAATGATGCCCTCTGTCTATTTATGTTATGACGGATAACATAGTCCGCTAAGAGGTTCGGTATTTCAAAACGTTCATTAATTATATTTACGAACGATGATGCATGAATACTATCTTGTATTGGTGTTTGGAACGCATTGATGAGTGCCGCTGCGTTTTGAAAGTCCTCAAACATGTGACTTAAGGCGCGATTAAAATATTCTTGCCTAAACAATTTGAAATCTCGCTTGAACCTGCCATTTATAACTTCCACTACCCAGCGGCATAGAGTTACCAGCCTAGTTCTATTGGTATAAAACAGCTTTTTTAAAAAGCTCTAGTATTTGCACAAAATGAGAGCTGTTAAAATCATGTCTGAGATTTGGACTATCAATGAGCTCTTCCCAATCATTTGATGTTAAATGTGCATCACATATTCTGGCACTGTCTGGTATGAATAAGTTAGAATGTAACATAAGAGTAATCCTTACATTCTCAGGCATTCGACGACGTGAAACACTACGGCATCTGTCAAACATACAGTTTGCCGAGGTGCTAGGCACTCGTGAATATTCTTCCACTTGAAGAACACATTCGTGCGGGGCAGGGTTATTGTTTGGCTGCACAGCCCGTTGAGCTCGTTGCCAACAGGGTCGACAAACGTATTCTCGGCCGTTGTATTCAACCTGAAAAGGAAAATAGTTTATAACATAGTATTTAAAACTCACAGCAGTTTCAGTTAAATCATTTGTGTTGTATAGTAGAACATGCCGAGCTCTTTTTCAACGTGACGAATGAGTCATGCTCATACGCATTGTTAATGAGTGGTTGGCCTCTATTATATTTCGAAGCTAGATAACGTTGGCTCTGTTTCCATATGCACCATGTGTGTAAAAGAGAGAGAAGATCTGTTTTGACTATAACTTAAGTATTGTTAGAAAAGAACCATACGCTTAAGGAAATAACATAATTCACTAAAAGGACGTACATAAAAATACAATCAAAACTGTAACGTGGACTTTCAATAAAGAGCCCACACTTCACCCAACGATGTGTCGCATATGCACATCGTGACACAATATTATGAGGCCATCACCGCTATAGGGTGCGTACATACGGGTAAAAACAACCAAAAAATAGTCTAAAAATACTTACTTGCTGTGGAGCTATAGCTTCAATAATATATTGAGCATTGGCAGCATTTTCCTCAAAAAGAGCATGGGTTATTTCTAACCTTCTTCTATTAACCACTGATCGATTGCACAAAACACATATAGGTCGATTTTCTGCCATTTTTCAATAATGTTCCGTTGGCGTACACAAGTCCAGAGTCCAAGTACACAAGCACAAACGTACAGAAGTTCAGAGTTAATAGCCAGGTTATCAGGTTAGGAAGAAACACAGTCCAGAGGGTAGCCAGGGTCAAAACGTTTGAAAAAGAATCCGTAGATGAGCGCACAGTACACAACGTCACAAGGGTAAGCGAAGGACTGCGCCGAGTGACGCACACGCACCCCACACCTCGGCTCTTTTGTTTGCACTCGAAGCTGATTGGGCCGTTCGAACTCAGGTAGTCCATGTAGTAAACCCATTGTTGAGCTGAGTCTTGTAAACGGTATGCTGACAACGTTTGGAAATACTTTTGAAGACATAAACTAATGTTAATAAGTATTTTATAAAATGGGTTTGCACATTTTCTTGCACTTATTATCTAAGTATTTTACCTATATGTATTTTTTTTTCTAAATGAGCTGCAATGTTACGTTCATAGTAAAAGTTAGTCCTTAGTAATAGTACTTTCATTTAATACCTATTTCGTTGTTGGCCGCTCATAGACCATTTTGCTCTTTCTCCTTTCATGAAGATCCTATCAGACGTTCTGACTTGAAAGAGTAACAAACATCCATCCTCACAAACTTTCATTTATATTATAATATAAATCTAATAATATATTTACAAATTTATTTCGTATTCGTTTTCTTATTTTGAATTTATTTTGTAGGAAGTAGGATGATGATCATATAATGTGATTGATTTAAAATCTCAGTATTTTATGTTAATAAGATACTCGTACCCGAAATTAATTTGAACGTCAATATAATTTTAAGCGTGAATAATTTTGGGAAATATGCGACGGAATTGCATAAATTAATTCCGCTAAGCGTTCCATTATCGGACCACAAGACGAACGGCGATTCGCCACCGGCACATGGTGGACATCCCAACCGCATACACAAGACGTTTTGGGAACATATTCAAAATGCGTTCAGCTAAGGAGTGGAATTCCCTGCCGGAGTCTGTTTCCTGATAGCTACAACCTGGCAGTCTTTAAGTCAAGAGTGAATAGGTTACTTCTAGACAAGCATGCTCCATCTTCGACCACATCATCGCTTACCAAACCGCGTCAAACGCGTGCCTATCAATAGTAAAAAAATAAAAAAATAGTAACAGACAGACATACAGGGTAACTTTCGGATTCAAGCGATTAGTATGGAAGTGTGAATATTGTATCGTAGCTGTCAATATGAATCCGTATATAATATTCAAAAAGCTTTTATAAACGGATAATTTGATACTCTATTGTTACGGATTTACTATTCATCATCAAAACAAATCTCTAGCTTTTCATCAGTCAATTCAACTGACTGTATTGGTATGTAACGGATTGAAAACTTTGTTTTCATGAATCGGGTATCCATCCGATTCAATCATTTGGTTCATGTGAACATCATCATCATCTGCCTAGCCTTTTCCTAACTATATTGGGGTCGGCTTCCAGTCAAACCGGATTCAGCTGAATATTTACGTGGAGCGGCTGCCTACCAGACCTCCACAACCCATTAACTGGGTAACACGGTACATCATGGCAAGACTGGAGTCAGATTAACTGGCTTCTGACAATCCGTAACGACAGCCAAAGATCTACAAATGACAGCAGGGACCAACGGCTTAACGTGCTTTCCGAGGCACGGAGGAAACTCGTTATGTTAAGACGGTCACCCATCCACAGACCAACCTTGGCAAGCGTTGCTTAACCTTCAAGATCGACCCGGGCGGCTGTTATTATTTAGCCACGAGCTCCTCATATGGTTCATGCGAACATAATTTTGTTAATTTATAGTTTTTGATGTTCGCGTGTAGTTAGTATTGCTCAGAAACCTTAAAAAGGGATTGAAATACATACTAATTAATTATAAATACGAGAATATCTATGTCTGTTTATCTCTCTGTCTGTTTGTTAGCTCTTCACTTCGTAATGGCTGAACGCTTTTAGGTGAAACTTAAACTTGGCACCAGTGGATCTGGTCCTGGAATAGGACATAGAATACATTTGTATTTTTTTTTTTTTAATTGGCCCTTAGTCTATTGCTTCTTCCAGCGGCTATACCCACATTCAGTAGGTAAAGCCGCTGGAAGAAGCAATAGACTAAGGGCCATTTTCACCAATTTAAACTTATTGTGATCAAGCTAAGCTGAACTGCGTTCAAGAGTTGTCAGTGTCAATATTCCACAGAAAATAACGACACTACAGCTCGTAAACGTGTTTTGTATGCTGATCGTGATTAGTTTCATTGGTGAAATTTGCCCTAAAACTATAGTTCCAAGCACTGAGTGGAGTCCAAAGTCTTTTTTTCTTCCATTCCATTTCATCATATAGATTTCCACAACTTCAACTGCTACTAGTTATTCTGGAATTTTGGCGTAGCCGTAAGGAACACCATGGGACATTATTTTATAATTAAGTTTCCTTATATTTGCTGCTACATTTTGTATGTGTTTGTACCACAAAAACATGTTTTCTTTCTTTTAATATCAAAAGTCACCTTTCTAGCTATATCATATTTCAAAAAATCCTTCAATCTATTTTTATATACAGAGTTGATACGACAGAGGGGCATTAAATTAAACTACGTATACTATACGTGTTCAGTATTAATTCGATACGGTACAAAAACAAAAAGCGCCATAAATACGAAAATATTTTTTTCAAACAAACTAAATAGCTTGCAAATCCGAATAAAACGCAACCACCCTTTGTAAAAAAATGACACTGACCTTAGATACCGCTAGGTAACAAAGCGGCAACGTCGCGCGCGCGCCGGAGCGCGGTGTACGGTATCTCGTGTGCTCGGTGGGGGCCGGGCCGGGGTGGCGGCCGGCGACTTAGGCCTCCGCTCGCACTGGCTTTTATGTTAGGTAACGTTTCGAAGTACGCGCACAAAAACAAACACACAAAATTTTTAAATTTTCGATGTGTCCTCCATTCACATTGATGCACAAATTATACCGACAGAGAATATTGTTATTTATTTTTCTAATTAGATCACTGTCCGTCGCTAAGCACTTTAATTTGTGAAATGCTAAAATAATCCAATTTTTTAACTCATCAATTGTATTTACCTCTGAGGCATACACTTCACCCCACAAAAAGAAATCCATGGGAGTGAGGTCCGGAGATACTAATACTAAATAATAATAATCCCAAG
The DNA here is from genome assembly GCA_950371165.1 of Lacanobia oleracea. Lineage (NCBI taxonomy): Eukaryota > Metazoa > Arthropoda > Insecta > Lepidoptera > Noctuidae > Lacanobia > Lacanobia oleracea. The sequence continues at coordinate 9,432,863 of OX493408.1, forward strand.
TTACGTGTCCTATCACCATAAAAAACAGTCAATCACAAAAAAAAAACACTAATACTAAATAATAATAATCCCAAGTTACGTGTCCTCTCACAATAACAAAATAAAATTACAATTGTTTGCGCGCGAATTCCACAAAACATACGTTCCGAAAAACAAGCGTCGGCGCACTGAGGCCCCACTTACCGATCGCAAAAAACAAGGATGCAACAAACTGACCTATCTCTATTTCTTTCGCTCGCTTTATGTTAGTCGCTTTCGTAGTGAAAGTGCAAGTGTGTGTGTATTGATTGTTTCCTTGTTTGCATTGCCAACTTTTTAGTGAATGTCGACATGCGTCAGAGCGGCAACAACGCATCGCAGATTTATCGTTGTAAGGTGCATGACCTATGCTTAGACGATAATCAGATGTTAGAAAAGATACATCGTGTTCAAACCGTGCAAAAACTTTAAAAATCATTTGCGACTAAACTACTGCTCCTAATTAATTTATTTTTGGTACAGAGCTTGAAAATGGTACCTAGTATAGGCAGTTTAAAGGAAAGCCCCTCTGTCGTATCAACGTTGTATATATATATATTTTTTTTTTGTATATATTTATCTTTTTTTAAATTTAATTTAAATGACGGAGAGTGGACGCAGTTGCAGGCAGAAGCTAACGCCTTTGTATACTACCTGTAACCGAATAAACGCAGTATCTGAAAGGGATCATTGTACTCAACAACTTTTACTTTGGAACCAACCCCAAAATCGTCAAAAAAATCAGCTGTTCAGAACATTTTGTCGTTATGCGCACATAAATGTATAAGGCAGTTTTTGTTTGTTTTTCGTGATTTCAGTGTTGGTCCCGTTATAGGTATTATGTTTAAAATCTGTTTAACCAACTTCCAAAAAAGGAGGAGGTTCCCAATTCGGCGAGTATTTATTTTTATATCTGTACAGTGATTACTCTCCGAGGTTACTGATTCGATTCGTGTGATTCTTTTTTAGTTCGGTGCCATTTGGCATACTTGCCATTTGGTCCCGTAAAAAAATAATTTAGTTTTGCTCAGTAGTTTTTATTTTTGAGCGTTTTTGCTTATTTCAATTTCTGCGTAGACGAAGACGTCGTCCAAGTATCACCACTTTGAAGTGAAAAATACAGTCAGTGTTAAAAAACAAAGATACACCAAAAACATCGACTTTCGAAATAGGGTATTTTACTAAAAAAATCTAATTAGTCCGTCTGATAGATTTTCAAAAAATATTCGACACGTATTTTTTCTTTTTTCACGTAAACAGAAAATAAAGAGGATACAGCGAGTTGAAGACACGCGTGACGTCATCTGGCTTGGTCAAAATGTACCAAATTTACCAAGCCAGATGACGTCAAGCGTATTTTTTGTTTACGTGAAAATAGAAAAATACGTGTCCAATATTTTTTTTTTATTTATCCGACGGACTTATTAGATTTTTTTAGTAAAACACCCCATTAAGGTTATTTTATACTTACTAGTGCTTTGTTTGGAAAACGGTTCTACATTTTGTTAAAAAGTTTTTTTTTTATTAAAAAAACAGATTTCCATTTGTAAAGTGCTGCCTATTGATACGTCATCCACTTCAATAGAACCCCATCATCCTCTTCTAAAAAACGCCACCTAACTAAATCTCCTCATAGTGCTTATTTTAGCCCAAATCCAACAGATCAGCTCAGTATGTAAATATTCTGTCAAAGTTTTCCAGTAGGTAATTGAATTTTAGATTCTGTTTTCCATTCGTTAACTGAACTAGGTTTGGGCGGGGCGCGTCTGTCGTCTGCGTGATAGTTTATGGACAAATACAACGAGCGATGGGGCCTTGACCAGTCAGCCCGGCTTGACAGTTTAGTAAAAAACATATCTGGTGGTGTGATATATTGATGGGATTAATCTACTGATATAATTTATTGGTATTTTAGAATTTTTAAGCTGTAATATTTGGATGGAAATCATTAAGTAGGATTTAATGAATTATGTCAGTGACGGGAATATTGTTTTTGCTTTCGTGAAAATATTAATATTGGGAAACTGAAATAAGCCAACATTACCAGTCAGTCTTTGGAGGTTCCTATATGTAACTTCTTCTCCTTCTTCGTCATTGCCTCACTGCTTAGGATCGCGACCACATACCGCCTCCAAGTAATGTGGTCTTCTGCAGTGTCGACCGCTATTATGTTGTGTTAAGTTATTTATTTATTATATACTTTATTGTACACCTCATATTTAAAACAGAAAAACATTCTATAAAACAAGTATATAATGGGCGGTTTTATCGCACAAGGCAATCTCTTCAAGACGACCTTTGGATGGACTAAACGAAAAGAGATTTAGTTTGGGCTGTCAGTGTACACACGTTATAACTAATACTAATTGTACATAATAATAATATAAAATCTATAAATACAATACCAATTAATATAAACATAGAACAAAACAAAGTCGCTTCCGCTGTCTGTCTGTCCCTATATGTTTCGCAACGGATTTTGATGCGGGTTTTTTTTAATAGATAAAGTGATTCTCGAGGAAACTTCGAGTAGGTATATAATTTGCACCGGTGCAAAACCGGGGCGGGTCGCTAGTTTATTAACAAATAATTATCAAATATTTGAGAAAGGAGCGGATCAATAGGTATATTTAATATATATTTTTGATCATTATGTTTAAATTAAATGTTAATTCCTATCTAAGGTTGTAGTTACAGTTTAGCTGACTTACTTTTTCAGGTCTTGTAATGAACAGACCCCGAACCCGCCTTGATGTTTTTATTTCATAAATTGTATGTTCGAATTTCAAAACTCCGATAATGTTACCCCGATACTACGATATATTGATCCAATGCTTGTTAGACACACACTGTGACTGAAGCAGAACTTTTTCGTGGAAGTCTATTTCGCTATTTGAAACAGCATCATTTGTTTGCCCATTTCCCAAATTATTTGGAATTGGCGAAACAAGTCTTCTTTCAAAACTCTCTTTTATAATTATGTCATCATCTCAGCATCATCACCTTTACAGTAATATACTCCTACATCATATTATTATATCGTTTCTTTGGTTTTCACCTCCTCTAATTGCCATCTAAATACAATCTCACAATTACCGTTCAGTCGCAGGTCTAGGTCATCAGCTGCCTAGCCTTTTCCTAACTACATTGGGGTTGGCTTCCAATCAAGCCGGATTTAGCTGAATACCAGTATGTTACGAGGAGCGGCTCCCTACCAGACCTCCACAACCCATTAACTGGGTAACACGGTACATCATGGCAAGATTGGAGTCAGATTTACTGGCTTCTAACATTCCGTAACGACTGCCAAAGATCTACAAATGACAGCAGGGACCAACGGCTTAACGTGCTTTCCGAGGCACGGAGTAAACTCGTTATGTTAAGACAGTCACCCATCCACAGACCAACCTTGGTAAGCGTTGCTTAACCTTGAAGGTCGACCCGTGTGGCTGTTATTATCTAGCCACGAGCTCCTCGCACTAGCTTAATGTATCCCGGGTTAACTATTACATTTACCTGAATTTCACGCTTGTGTTTCTTAAAACTCAACACCATACACTGCGATTGCCAACCCGCCTAACAAGCGTGCCCCATTTTAGGGGAGGCAAAGGCCTCCCCTAAAATACCGGTAGATAGCAATAGATAGCAGATTTTTCAATTTTCACAGAGTGTGTTTTTCTATTGCCGCTAAAACAACAAATAATATTAAAAGGGGCTCCCATACAAGAAACGTGTTTTATTTTCAGATTATAGCAACTGTGAGAGTCCAACCGCACTTTGCCGGTTTTTACTACACAACGTATCGAAAACTTTTCAATATTTTTATACCCATAGTAACTTGTTTTTACTTCACTATTTACAAATACACACAAGATGTCTGTACTCGACGCTATTGTTAACCAGTTGAAGAGCCATTTGTTGCACATATTTTAATACATAGTTGTTTGGAAAGTACAATACTCACTCTGTAGGAACGGTTGACTTAATCTTCATAGAAATGGCTAGTGAGCGTTAGTTTAACATCACAGACGTGTTGTTACCTATAAAATGTATTTAGCATCATGTAAACAGCACTTGTTTATCTCAAGATAGAATAACAAGCCAGGATAATATAATATAGTATCAAGATTCCTATACTAGCAAAACTAGCTTAACGTCATCATCATCATCATCATCTGCCTAGCCTTTTCCCAACTATATTGGGGTCGGCTTGCAGTCAAACCGGATTTAGCTGAATACCAGTATTTTACGCGGAGCGGCTGCCTACCAGACCTCCACAACCCAGTAACACGGTACATCATGGCAAGACTGGAGTCAGATTAACTGGCTTCTGACTATCCGTAACGACTGCCAAAGATCTACAAATGACAGCCGGGACCACCGGCTTAACGTGCTTTCCGAAGCAAGGAGGAAACTCGCTATGATAAGATGGTCACCCATCCACAGACCAACCTTGGTAAGCGTTGCTTAACCTTAAAGATCGACCCGTGCGGGCTAAATTACCCTCAATGTGGATCCTAGAAAATATTACATCACGGCAGACCCAGGCGAACGCGGCGGGATGTTTGACGCTTAACGACAAGATTGGTCTACACTTCCTCAAAGCTGAGAGGAATACTCAAAAATGGTAAAGAAAGGCAGGCTTTTGCCCTGCAGTGGGTTGGAGGCACTGAAAAAGCTGGCATTATTTAGCATCTGTCGTCACTTCCCAGTCGTACCAAAGAAGTTTCATACACGCACTAGTTTAATGTATCCTGAGTTAACTATTACATTTACCTGAATTTCACGCTTTGTTTCAAGCCTGCTACTCTAGCCTCGAGTATGGAGAAAAATAGTCAAAAGTTGACTACTGCCAAGTTATTAATACAGATTTTTTATTTGAGATGGTTTTGCTCTTGACTCTAGTCTAGATCAGAGGTGACAGAGACAAAGTCGACGATAGAGTGAGCTTACCCAGAAGAAGCCTGTTCACTCTAACTTTGAAGAGTCATGAGGCATTGATACCCTGTATGACCAGTTAGAAAATTACTGGATTGCTACGGCAGTTTCAAGAACTAACTTATCTTGGCGTAATTTTTAGGCACTTGGCAGGCACTTGTCTCACCGCTGGCGAGGAAGCGAGTAGTTATTGACCATTTGCTCGCTGAGGAAAGGGACAAAAGATATAGATCTCGTGTGAGTAAAAAAGACACAGGTACATTCATAGTCGATAGCTGGCGGTTCACACTGCCGGCGAATGTCTCTTACCTCTAGTTGATCGCAGCTACAAGAGCTGTTAAAGATTGTACTCGCTCAGCGACACTCGCTCGGCGGTCAAAACAACCAACCTGCGGTAATTTCTACCTATCTATCTATCCGGGCCGGAACGAGTATTGTGAGTTAAATCCCGTCGCACAAAAGCACTCGCCGAAAGCCGAGCGTCAAAATTATCGAAACTTTTCACTCGCTACTCGCCAACTGTTTCGAGTTTGAAGCTTTACTCGCTACTCGCTGACCGGTGGTGAGACAAGTGCCTTAATTTGAGGCCATAACGCTTAAAATCAATCCCTTAACAATTTTCGTAATAAATTTTATAAATCATCACATCATTTGCGTTACGTAACACAATATGTAGAACATACCATTCCCCTTCAACATCCCTTTATTCCAAAACTCATTATTGAATGATCACTTTGTTCCTATTTTCGTTATGCCCACGTCATTACGACCAATTATCATATCATTAAAACTGAAGACAGGCTTCAAATTACGTCATTGAGTGAATGAAAGACCTCAATGTAAGTAGGCTTTTGTTTTTAATCTGAAAGGTAATGATTGCTTGTATTGTTGACCGCTCTCCATTGTTATTGCGTTGAGGATTTCTGGTTTTTAAATCGTAAATATTTGTTGAACGTTAAAAAATTTGAATATGAGAGGCTAATTTGCGGGTTTGTAGACCCGGTTGTAAGCAAACGGTCATTGATTTCTTAAGGCGCCGAATTTCTGCAGTCAATTTAAGTAAATCTGTTGACATTTGTAGAAAATGATAAGGCAATTATGTTAGTTTTTCTACATTGTGATGAATAACGAAGTGATCCGTCCGTCCGTCCGTCCGTCCGTCCGTCCGTCTGTCAGCGAGCTGTATCTCAGGAACCGTAATTGGTGGACAGCTGAAATTTTTACAGATTAAGTATTTCTATGGCCGCTATAATAATAAAAATTAAGGTTTATGGTACGGAACCCTTCGTATGCGAGTCCGACTCGAACTTTGCCGGTTTTTTTCAAATTGAAATCTCAGTTCAGTCTAGTTTCAAATTAACTAAAAAAAAACAATGAACACAACAAATAATTGTAGAGCAGTACTGAAGTGACTACGTGTAAATTGATTTTAGATATTATTTCAATGAGGATAATAGTTTGATAGTGACAAAATACTCTGCGCTGTGCTATGTGAACCGACCCTTATAAGCTACATAAAGACTTGTACTTTCGATTTTGTAGCTATCTAAAAAGGATAAAGTGACCACTCCTGACATAGACCTCTCCAAGCCAATCACACGCTATTCAATGACAAGTTATTTTAAGAAGCAACCAATGATAGACAAAGTAATTTTCGTCGCTAAGTTTATGAAACGTTCGTGGAGTGAGGCGCAGTGTATCTTAGTGTATAATGTTATTAGCAACAATTAATTAGCCGTCTAATTGGCTGCCTAGCCTTTTCATTACACGACGCCGTTTAATCAGCGGCCTAAAGTGACATTCTAGCATTAATTTGAACAGCTAGGCAAATGACAAGTCATTTGACTGGCTTTACGGTCCGAGGGATGAACTAATCCGAATACTGCCCTCCATAGCTTGCAGTTTTGTACATGTGACACTTACCTGCAAAAATATGTATTTCATATTATCAATGTTTTTATTCCAGTGGTTTATTTCATTTCAGTTTTCGAGTGGTTTAGGCGTTTGCCTTGTGACCCGGAGGTCGTGGGTTCGATTCCCACGGGAAGCATACTCTGTAAAGTTCTTTCCAGTTTAGCTAGGACATTGAAAGAAAGAAAAGACGTTTATTTCATCAAAAGCGACGCACAAAACACAAAATCATTAGAGAATAAATAAAAACTTAATTAAAAACTTGTATCGCCTGATTGTCTGATAAAAAGATGATTCCGTGCTTCGGAAAGCACGTATAAGCCGGTGGTCCCGGCTGCCAAATGGTGGTTGTCAAATCAACATGACAGAAGCCCTTGAGGCGGTTTAGAAACTCTGAAACTAGGGTGTGTAGGGTCGGTAGACCTTACTGCCCACACGATACGAAGAAGTAAAACATACCTCGCAAAAATATTTTGATCTAATCCAGCAACTTTCAAAAACCGTTCAAACTTTTGCTCACACTACAGAAAACGTTCGCAAAGATTGTGGACCAAACTCGATTGCAGAGCAAATTAGTTTTTCCTAGGCCAAAGGGAATTCAAGTAAAACGTGTTAGGTTACTAGTAACGGTCGGTATAGCTGGACCAATCTAGTTGATCTTGTTATCAAAACACAAGCTTCGGGCTAAACTGATTGGTTCACAAACTGATTTGAGAAGCTGGGTGAATATTAATTTATAGGTCGAGATATAGAAAGATTTCAAGGGTCAGTCTTGATTTTAGATAAACTGTATTTTTAAAAAGCAGAATACATTGACTAATGATTTGTTAACCGACTTCTTCAAAAAGGAGGAGGTTCTATGTTCGGCTGTATGTATTTTTTTTTTATGTATGTTCACCGATTTCTCCGCCAATTCTGTAAATTTTAAAAATATTTTTTTTTATTCGAAAGCCTATACTTCTGAGGTGGTCCCATTGTCACCAAGTCAGAATCTGATGATGGGATCTCATGAAAAATGTTTGTTCAGCGATATTTGCGCCAATTGTTAACCGATTTGTATGATTCTTTTTTTATTTGGAAGAGTATTTTCTCGAACTGGTCCCATTTAAATTTGGTGAAAATCTGATGAAGAACTTCGGAGGTGGGCAACGGAACTCTTCAATAAATGATAGAAAATGGATCGGGATTTCTGTAATCGAATGTCTGTTGATTGTTTACACCAGTTCATAACATAATATCTCACCGACACGCTGAGCTTGTGGTTTCACTCTTTAACCACTAAAAAGTGAAAAAAATAACTAAAAACTTTAATTTCCGAAGTCGGTGTTTTTGGTTATTTCGTTTTTGTACACCGACTTCCGAAATTAAGTTATTTTTTAATTTGTAGTGTTTTGTTTTTGGAAGTCGGTTTTATTTTTTTGTTAAAAAGTTTTTTGATCAAATTTTTAGCAGAATTTGACGAAACTAGCCGAGCAAACGTTTTGTCATAAAAAAAAAAATAGCCTAAGACCTATTTTCAGACCTACCAAATTAACACAAAAAAATCATAGAAATCTGTCATCTTCTTTCGGAGGACTTCGATAACAAACACCATGACATGAGATTTTTATATATTAGATTAGATATGAAGTATAATATCAGTGGTTCATTGGGTAAACTAAACAAAGCATTATTGATTTTAATGCCAAATGAAATAAACAAATGATTATTTTAATAATATTAATATATTATTAAAATATACTGATTAGACTGGCCTGTTGGTCTAGTGGTTAGTGACCCTGACTGCTATGCCAGAGGTTGTGGGTTCGATTCCCACCCAGGACAAATGTTTGTGTGATGAGCATGATCATTTGTTCTGTGTCTGGGTGTAGTTTATCTATAATATGTATGTATTTAGAAATATATAAGTATGTTTATCAGTTGTCTAGTACCCATAACACAAGCTCTGCTTAGCTTGGGACTAGATGGCGTTGTGTGATAGTTGTGTGGAATATTATTATATTATATATTATTATATATTAAAAATCAATTTTATGTGAATACATAGCAAAATGTTATTGAATGAATGTTTTTTTAAATCATAAACACAATAGTAATGATTGTACAAAGGAAAATAATTCTGATCCTGATTGAGTTCTCTTGCTTATAAAACACGTACCAATAAAAGCAGGGTCCAAAACATTTCACACGGATTTTTAGATCCGAAATAAAAGAGAACATTCTAAATTAGTCAATTATCCGTTACGATCCGTTCCCAAATTCCCAGCTGTCATTGATGGCGCTATTTCGTTTTTGCTTCTAACTGTACTAACGTATTGTCTGTAATTATGTGCCCGATTGTACTCCGGGAGATAGGCTACCAATTTTATTTTTCATATAGTGTTTTTTTAGTAACAAGGCTTGCTCATATTTCATCTGGTGAGACTGGTCAACCACCACAGTCTCACCTGATGGAAAATGAAGATGTGGTCGACGATATAGTGCGCTTGTCGCGATGCAACCTATTAACTCTTGATTTCAATAACACCAGGTTATAGCTACCTTGAAATAAAAATCCTCGAGCGAATTCCACTCCTCAACTGTAAGTATAGTAAAAGAATTCACAAAACGATATAAAAGTTTGCTGACTAGTCAGCATTATAAAATCATTTAAAGTTTTTAAAACTTTCTTTATTGGTGTCGTTGAAACCAACTAGACTTGACTTGAGATAGACTGTTTTTTCAAGTATAATTTTACTTTCGTTGTTAATTCGAATATTATAAATTATAATGGAAATAGTTTGAAAGATGCAATCAAAGAAGTTGTAGAAATAATCCTTTTTCAGAACTCATTTAACTTTTCACATTAAACTTCTTGATTTTGACGTGTAAAACGTTTATTTGGAAAGAAAATGGTTGAACAAAGCAGTTGTAACTTTAAAAATACAGTGTTCAAAAATATAAGCTTTATCATATTAATCTTGCCTCCTAGCCAAGATAAATAAGGCTAAGTAAACCCTTTTTGCCCACCTGCTATTATACTTCAGAGTCTATTGAAATATTGACAAATCCAAATCGACACCAGTCTTCAGACACCCCAGTCTTAGTCGTTCACGACATTTTTTTTAGATTTACTTGGCCTAAAAAATTGACACTTCCACGGCATCGTCGGTAGCAGCACATTGGTATCTTCGGCTGCATGATTTGGGGCACAGAGGGCAGGATAGGAGGTGGAGCATTGCTTGTAACTCAGCTTCACATCCACACCGAGTGTTGATCCGTCACGGTAGCCTCATTTTACGAGGTTAGAATGACACTTTCCTACTTGCGTTCTGAGGCGGCTTAGGGACTTCCAAGTGGACCATGGAAGGTTAGACCCTGTAGGAAGATGACCGCTTGGTGGTAAATAGTCACCTGTTTTGCTTACTTGATGAATTAAAGAAGGACATTGTGTATTAGTATGTATGCTTAAATGAATAGAAAGTTTTTAACCTGAAACCTATTGCTAATGAAGCAAGCGGCTTTTAACGTAACGCTCTGAAAAATTTCCACAAATTCAACCCAAAAAAATTCCAAGAAATTTCTATTCAGGCAACCACGATTTTCACCGAATTCATAAATCAAAAACCAGGTCTATCATTACAGTGTTCACGCTTGTCCACTTTCAAAACTAAAATACACTGAACAAATAATAATACATTGTAGGTAAAGAAAATTGTAGTGTTTGGGTCGTGATTGATTTCGTTAAGGTAGTTTTCAAAAGATTAATGGTCCTTATTTAGTTTATTTTTTTATATGTATTACCAGTAATCTACTGAAGATAATTACAAGACGGAAAAGTAAGTACCGGGATGTTTTGACCTGTATCAATCGTTGCTATGTCGGACGCCTCATTAGGTAGATAGTGATAAAGGAGGTGTTTCTGTTTTTTTCTGCAGTAATCTAATTTGTTTTACTTCGGAGTCTTAAGTGACTGATTCCTGTTTTCAGTGGTGGTAAGCTCACCATATATTATGGTGGTGCTTAGATCCTGAGATTTTAATGTATGCCCATTATTTTTTTCCCTTCAATCTTCAATCAATTTGAAATATATCATATGCTTGCAATCACACCAAAATATTCTTCATAATGTTATCTTATTACAATATATACTAATTCGCTTCGCCTGCGTGATCCCTAGGGAACATACTCTCGGGATAAAAAGTAGGAATGTGCTAATCCAGACTACTTATATGGTGTACATAATGAAGAGTATTCTATTCTATGATATAATCTATGTTTGATCCAAATTTCATCCAGATCCGTTTAGCGGTTCTGGCGTAATTGAGTAACAAACATCTATCCAAACTTTCGCATTTTATAATAATAGTTAGATACTCGTAGTTAGACTATAAAGCGGTAACGGTTTCTGGGTCTGCTGAACCGATTTTAAAAATTCTTTTACCAGTAGAAAGCCGCGTTATTTTTGAGTGTCATAGGCTATATTTTAACCCGAAAAATTCCGCCCAACGAAGTGGGCACGGGTTATTTCACTCATCATCTGCCTAGCCTTTTCCCAACTACATTGGGGTCGGCTTCCAGTCAAACCGGATTCAGCTGAATACCAGTGTTTTACGTGGAGCGGCTGCCTACCAGACCTCCACAACCCATTAACTGGGTTACACGGTACATCTTGGCAAGACTGGAGTCAGATTTACTGGCTTCTGACAATCCGTAACGACTGCCAAAGATCTACAAATGACAGCCGGGACCAACAGCTTAACGTGCTTTCCGAGGCACGGAGGAAACTCGTTATGTTAAGATGGTCACCCATCCACAGACCAACCTTGGCAAGCGTTGCTTAACCTTCAAGATCGATCCGTGCGGCTGTTTTTATTTGGCCACGAGCTCCTCATGAAACATATTGTTACGTCTTTCACTTCGGGTTATTTCACTACTATATTATAATGAATACTTTCGGATGGTTGGTTGTAACTCGAACACGCACGACGAACGGATCAGGATAAAATTTGTCACACAGATAGATTTTTTTATTTTTTGTTTGTGATGAGTTTGCTCTTGACTCTAGTCTAGGTCAGAGATGACAAAGACAAAGTCTACGATGGAGTGAGCTTACACATACAGAGCCTGTTCACTCTAATTTTGGAAACACAGACGCAGGCAGAGAGTTCCACTCCTATGTTGTACGAAATATAAAAGACTTTTGGAAACGCTTAGTGCGAATTGGTGGAATAGAAACAAAGTAGGGATGGTTAGATTCAGATTTTAGTCTGAAATAGTACATAGGCAAAGTCGCTGGCGGAAGCTAGTACTAGTATTCAAGGAAATGAGTGCTGCTTAGTAGCCGGAATAAGTGTGATTTATTATTGTAGTAAAAAAATGCTGATATCACTATAAAATTTGCTCATACTCTCCTGAAAATCCAGCCCATCTCTCGAACTACAATCGGGGGGCGTTCGCAATTAAACAGACCGAATTCTACTCGATCAAGAGGCGGCGGCATGTCGAACACACACGTCCTAACTGACATACAGCACTACATAGCCCGAAGCAATGTCCAAACTTCAAACTGAAGCTAGCTCCCACTGTTTTGGAGATGATCGCGTTTGCGCCACATAAAGAATTGTCGAAAACCAAAGAACGAAGATTTTTTGGTGATTCTATATCGTGTCTATTGGTAAACGGAAATTGAAAGACCTATGTTCAGGATAGCTCTTCTTATTTCCGTTTCAAGAGGTATTGTCAAAGAAAAATCGATTTACTTGGCCTGTAGACAGACATTCATAAATGTAAAGAAACTAATAATGGACTTTCATAACCAAACAGCATTACGTCTTTCAATTTAAATCCTATTTTATAAAACCTCGTTGAAGTGACTCGTTTTATGAAACCATTTTCTGAAAAATACTGGTTATGACTTCTAATTTTCGTCTTATCCGCCCTGGTAAGCAGCAATGGTTTCTGCAGGGTCACTCTAATTAGAAATGCAGCCACCATGACTACTAAAGTTTAAACTCTTCAATGCGTTTGAGGAAGTAATAAATCCCCATCTCAAATTTATCAGCAAGTCCGAGGCTGAATTTGTGCCCAGTTTTGGGCTATGTACCCAGGTTCACTCCCTATAACATAGAACCAGAATATGACTGGTGAAACACGCGTGTATGTTTATCACCTACACATATATTTATTTAGTTGAGATCCCTATATAGATCTGTCTCCACACCTGCTTCCAATACCTTAACCTTCCAAGAAACACCAGTTACCTGAAGCAAACACATACATATACATATTTAATGCTAGACACGAAATACATACATATACATCCCACGGGATTTGTGGCGAGCGCTTAACGCAACAATTCCGGGCAATGACCGCTAGAAGGCAGGTGTAGCTACTTAGAATAGCTACGTACCACATTAGTTATGTACGTACCTAAACTTATCTAAGAAGGAATCGTCTATGACGTATGTAATATTGATGTCTTTGTGGTAGTTCTGGACTGCATAACTGAAACTTTGGAGATGGTGTGGTGTGGTGGTGTGGTGGTGTGGTGGTGTGGTGGTGTTTGGCTTTTGGTGTGTGTCTTTGAATTGTAGTGAAAAAGAAAATTGGACTGATAAGAATTTAGAGGGTGATTGTGAAAATGATCAGTTTTGCAAGGAACCCTTCCTTATCCTTTTACTCCCGTCAAAATTGGTTCAGCCCTTTCGGAAATTAGATGAATAGCTAGACATACCAAAAACATTTAATTTTTTCGTATTAACTTCGTGTATCTATATGTATTTAGTAAAAAGCTATAATTAACAAATACACTAAACCTCGAAAATACAGACAGACGGACGAACAGCGGAGGCTTAGTAATAGGGTTCTGTTGGATACCCTTTTGGGTACGGAACCCTAATAAGGAAGTTTTTGTTTCTAGTTTTATTTCTTTGTTTGTTAACACCGACTTCCGAAACTAAATTTATTTGTACTTTTTAGTGTTTTGTTTGGAAGTCGGTTATTTTTTTTAAATTTTAGACCACTTGAACGACGTCATCGTCAACTCAGAAATTAAAATAAGCAAACTTGCTCATAAAATAAAAACCACTGAGCCAAACTGAATTAAATTTTACGGGACCAAATGGCAAGTATGCCGCGTCGAACTAAAAAAGAATCACACAAATCGGATCAGAAACGTCTGAGTAATCGAAAATACCAACCGAATTGAGAACTACCAAGGAGAAGGTTCTCAATTCGGTTGGTATGTTTTGGAGGTCCTTTTAAAAATGCCCATAATTCCAAATACATTTTTGAATACGAATGAAATACGAACGCAAAAGTTGTTTAAAAATTAGTAGTATTTGCAGTCAAATGATTGTAAACAACAGTAAAATCAGAAACGTTACGTCTCCTTTTTCATCATCTGCCTAGCCTTTTCCCAACTATATTGGGGTCGGCTTCCAGTCAAACTGGATTCAACTTAATACCAGTGTTTTACTTGGAGCGGCTGCCTACCAAACCTCCACAACCCTTTAACTGGGCAACACGGTACATCTTAGCATGACTGGAGTCAGATTTACTGGCTTCTGACAATCCGTAACGACTGCCAATGATCTATAAATGGCAGCCGGGACCAACGGCTTAACGTGCTTTTGCAGGCACGGAGGAAACTCGGTATGTTAAGATGGTCACCCATCCACAGACCAACCTTGGCAAGCGTTGCTTAACCTCCAAGATCGACCCGTGCGGGTGTTATTATTTAGCCACGAGCTCCTCATGAAACATATAGTTACGTCTCCTTTTTCCTAAAGACTGATATAATTGCCGAAAAGAACTTAGTTAAAATAAATTACTATAAACCTGCCAATATATTCTTAAATTCATCCCTAACGGCAAGAGGGTCGCATTGACCCCCTTAGCAACAAAAGCACCTAACAATGATGTCGAAACTTTAAGTGCTACCCCATCTGGCGTCTAGTCTCCCTAATAGCGATACACCTGATTTTATATTCAAAGTTTGAATGAAACATTTTTAGGGTTCTGTTGAAAAGTGCTAAAGAAAATCTAAGTTTCTTCTCAACTCAGTGTCAGTAATGGCGTTGTCATCCTACCGGCCCCCTTCTACCATCGGGCATCCAGACGCACTGCAAGTTACCACCCCTACCTTGTTGTTATTCCACCAATTCGCTTTTCCAAACGTCTTTTATAATGCGCACAGCAAAGAATTGGTACTCTCTGACTGCGTCTATGTTTCCGAATACTTACAACCCTCATCTCTTTAAAGTCAGAGTCAACAGGCTCCTTATGGGTAGGCTCGCTCCATTTTAGACTTTGTCTACGTCATCTCTTACCTTTTTTTTTTAGGATGGGAAATCATCAAATGAAACTCCTCCAATTCTGAATAAAGCAGGAAGGAGTGTCAGACTCTTACTGACTAAAACCCATCCGTGTTCCTCCTAGTGCCCTTTGCGTTCCAGGGTACGGTGCCTCTTTCGAACGAAGTACGCAGCCCCAGCAGGCACTGGCCCTAGCGGGCCCCATCTTTTATGCTGACAGCTCTTTGAGGCGCGCGTGGAACACAGCGCGCTGTCGACCCGGGCCTGTTTCTGATCAGACGGCGATCCGCCCAATGCTCGCCGTCTACAGATCCGCGCCTACGGTAGCCGAGAATCCTCTTGCTACTTCCAACGCCTGGGGCATCTTCTTCTGTTGCGGCGGCTGGGACGTGAGGTTTCCCTCTCTCTCACGCGTTCGGCTTCCTTCTTTGCTAGCATTACTGCTTCACAGAAGGAGGTGACCGCTTCCCATATTTCCTCGCTCCGGACCATGGCTTGAACTAGAGCCGGACGCCTCACCGAGGACACGGCAGTGCTCTGTCCTAGCAGGGCAGACCTCCACCGAATAATCCACTGTGCCCTCCGGGTGATCCTCTCAGTGTTGACACCGGGGTGTACCTGCGTCAAGCGGAAGGTAAGGACACCATGGCGCCGCTCTAGCCACTCCCCAAAGAGGCGACTTATCGCCGCAATTGTGGCGTGCCCAGCGCTGAATTGCGACAGTCGTTGTCTCCATACAGCCATGAGATCCTGCCGGAGCTCCGTCTGCCATGTTGCAATTTTCTCCAAGACTAGAGTCAGAGCAAACCCCTCTCAATAAAAAAAAAAACATGTAATATATTTTTGTCATTTTGACAATCGCATTCGCTGCGGTACCTCTAACAGAATGTTACTCGTCTCGACTGCTTTTCTAGTCGATGGTTAACTTGTTAGGTAGTTTAGGTTCAATAAATTGCTGCATCGATAACTTTCATTAAGCCCCTACAAAGTACCGGTGTATGTGGACTTGGGGCACTCCAACATGTGGTTTAAGTTCTGCACCGCATTCACACTGGGTATTCGATGGGTCTTCCATTTCGCCAAGTTGTGTGTTGCTTGAAACGTTAATGCTTTTTAGGGTATAGAAGAGTAACAAATACAAATCAGTTTGTCTGTACAACGAACATACTTTGTTCACAGCTCAGTATTTGGTTCGTGCGTGACTGCAGTTGCTTCGACCATCCGTTTAATAAATCGAAACTAGGTAAGCTCGTTCCATCGTAGACTTTGTCTCTGTCATCTCTGACCTAAAGTCAGGAGTAAACCAATCACAAATAAAAAAAAATATTGGCTTTGTAATGACAAGCAATCAGAAGCCTGCAAGTTAAACAAAATTTTCTAATGAAGCGTTAAACAAAAATTTATAAAAGAATTTCGACTTTTCTTGTGCTAATTTTTGTTTAACGCTATTCACAAATTGCCTCCACATAATAAAACAAATAAGGCAAGTTCTGTTCTGTATTTTTGTTTTCCACTTCATCGCGCCATCCCATCTTCCTAGTTCATCGTGTTCTACTGGCGCTGCCGCTGCGGCTGCGGCTGCGGAAAACCTCAAACGGCGTAAATATAGTAACCTTATTGGTAGTTATATTTTCGAGCCGTTTGGGCTTGAAACCCTCTGGCCGTGGGGCTCTTGTACTCACAACCTTTTCAAAGAAATTTCGAAATGGCTGGTTGACACTTCCCGTGATCCAAGAGCTGGCTTTTACTTTGGGCAGAGAATAAGCGTTGCCATTCAACGTGGCAATGCCGCCAGTCTCTTGGGCACATTACCAGCTGACAGCGTTGAGAATTTAGTATTTGTTAATTTTAGTTATTATATAGAAAATGTTAATACTTATCTTATTCATCATCATATTTTTCCACTGGTTAGAAAATATGGGTCAGTTCTCCATACAAAAGGTTTATTCCTCCTTCATGCATTTACTTGAATATTCCGCCACACTATAACCACAAACTACCCACACTATATGTAGTGTATTGTAGTTCTCAAAACAGTATATTCAAAGATATTACGTGGTCAATATTAAGAAACTTTGCATTCAGTAAACGTTTGGCATAAGTCATAAACTGAAAAAAATTCTGCCCGTCTTAATTTTCGTTCCATTCGATCTCCAAGGGTATCGTAAAATGAAAGTTGATAGTAAAATCAATACGAACGTAAATCTGAGTTTATGTTATGTCTGCCAAAGTTTGGGCACAAAACTATCAGCTATGTAAAAGTAATAAAATAAGTAGGTTCTCAACGAAGCAAACAGGAATATTAGAAACTAATTTTATGAATTTCGCAAAATAATCTTTTATTCTGGGTCCTACTTGGGCAGAAATCAAACAAGACAGAGAGATTTGGAACGCGAAATGGAAAGCCTTTCTCGGGCATAAACTAGGGAAAGAAAAAATTATACTTACCTACGTTCTGAGAGCTTTCCGATAAGCTGTATCATCAGAATGACTTAACTTAGTCGTAATTTGTTAGGGACTCAGAAGACTTATCAATTATAAGTGACAGAACAACAACAGCAACAGACAACACAATAGTTCATTAAAACTTTTTAGCCCACTTCCAAAAAGAAAACAGTACAAACACAACACACACACACAATACAATGAGTATTTTTATGTACGAGTATGTACACCCGATTACTACCGAGGTTTCTTGTCCGAATTCTGTGATTCTTTTTAAGTACGATGCGGCATACTTGCTATTAATTCGTTTTGACTCAGTAGTTATTACTTATTTTAGGAGTCAGCAGCTTCTGGCTAAATGATAACAGCCGCACGGGTCGATCTTCAAGCTTAAGCCACGCTTGCCGAGGTTAGTCTGTAGATGGGTGACCATCTTAACATTCCAAGACTCCTCCACGCCTCTGAAAGCATGTAGCCGTTGGTCCCGGCTATCATTTGTAGATCTTTGGTAGTCGTTACGGATAGAGAGAAGCCAGTAAATCTGATACCAATCTTGCCAAGAAGTACCGTGTTACCCATGTACCGTGTCAATGAGTTGTGAAGGTCTGGTAGGCAGCCGCTCCTCGTAAAATACTGGTATTCAGCTGAATCCGGTTTGAATGGAAGCCGACCCCAATATAGTTGAAAAAAGGTTAGGCAGATGATGATGATGAGTTATTATTTCAGAAGCATTTTTGCTTACGTGGATAATGTAATTTTTAAGGTATCTTATGCAGTACATGGCTCATTTTGGGAGTCGCTCATGAAACGTTTCGTATATGTTCTGATACCCCCAAAAACTAAAATTTAATAAGCAACTACTGTTATCATGGTTCTAACATGGTTTATTTATTTTTTTATAAGTACTTTATTCATACCAGCTTCATAGTACCCCTGTATTTTAATGACAGTTCAACCTCTTTTTATTTTTAAGTCATGATAAAACTAGTTGACCCGCGCAACTTCGTTTGCTCCGTTATAATTAGTCTAAGTGATGATATAACCTTCCTCGATAAATGGTCTATCTAACACTGAAATAATTTTTCAAATCAGACCAGTAGTTCCTGAGATCAGCGCGTTCAAGCAAGCAAAAAACTCTTCAGCTTTATATATTACATAGATAATTTAAATTCCGCATCTTGCAACTTGCACCACACTATTGACGTACCGAACAATACCGAAACTTACCCACTACTCAAGTGTCGCAGTTTGGGCTCCGCTACCAAAGTCCTCATCAAACTTTCAGTCATTTAGTGTTTATGCGTTATCTGCCAAGTTTCTAAGCACGACAGGTTAATGTGCCCACTTAACGTGGCTTATAAAATATTTATTGGATTCTGGGAGTATATAGTGTATCGTTTAAGCGGAGATGATGAATGGTTGAGATGGATATGAGGAAATCTGTTTAAGAATTTATTAGGGCAGGATTGGTGTGGTGGCACTTGGAGTCTTTAGCATGCCTATGTTCTGACGTGGACAACTTTCGACTGTTATTCGTTGAAAATAATTATAGGTTTATGAAGAATATAATATCAGCTAGGTGGAGGTCGATAGTGAATGAGTCGTCCATACATCTTGAGATGCTTGCCAGATCAGTTGAAGGTTGATTCCAGTGAGTCGGAACTGTCTGCGGAGTTCTCGGTGAGTCGGAACTGTCTGCGCTGCCCCAGTAAGTCGGGGTGATGATAGAGGCTGAGGATGCTGAACAATGCGCTGTATGCTCGTTGCATGCTGGTGGTCTGGATACCCGTGGGTACTGGCTGGCTGTATGACTTGCTGCTCGAGAGTTTCAGATCACGATGAGGACTGATGATGACGTCACGCTGAAGTAGTTGCACGATGGCTGCGCTGACGTTCAATGTCGAGGGTCACCAGTTTAGAGGGATGCGGAACAGAGAGTAAAGTCCCGCAATTGAAAAGGAGGATTCTCCAACCAGGCTTCTGTTGTGCCTGGCAGGCAACTGCCCGATAGTTGATATTCGGGCTGATGTATATGTTCAAATCGCACGGTAAACTATGCTTGCGCGATGCCGGATTTCGACGAAGTAGTTGGATAGATGGCGTCGCGGTTCTTTTTGTTGCGACGTAGATTTGCTCCGTTGGTTTTTCTTGTGTAGGCATTGATGCCGCTACAGTCTCTTCTCATGTTGCAGAATTTGTTTGAAAGAGTCACCGCGGCTCTGGAACACAAAAGGCATTAGGAGGAACACGGATGAGTTTTAGTCAATTAGAGTCGAACACTCGCACCTGCTCCGCCCATAGCGTCAAGGAGTCACTTGATGATTTCCTATCTTTAAAAAAAAATCTTTTCTCAAACGGAAAAGACAGTATACATCACCATGCTTTCTTAGTAGATTGGTGATTGGACGGAATTTGATAATTTTTAGTCTTCTTCTTCTTCATTTCGTGTCGATGGTACATTTTGCACAACTACACTAGTTGGACCCAGTAAGTGGACACGTTTACAATACCATTAAAAACATTTTCACAGATCATAGTTTGTTAAGGTGAGTAGATATTTGGGACACACAAACAAATGGGACATAGTTTGATAAGAAGCACCACACTCGTAGTGTATGTTGGATGGGCTATTATTCCCCACAAATTTTTGCGAGCGACTTCCCGTCCCGGTTTTTTACTGTCCCAGTAAGAATTTCGGGAAATACTCTCTCAGTGCTCCCTTACACTCTCCAAGAATGCTACATACCAATTTTCAGCTTTCTACAATCAGTAGTTTCGGCTGTGCGTTCTGTCAGTCACTCAGTCACTCATCAGTTACAAAAGAATTTTATAGATATTGTTTTCACTTCGTTGTGTTTGCAACGACGTATTTGGGTATTTAAAATAGCTTTTACATTCAAATTACTCCAATTGTAGATGATATCTACAAGTTAAGTTTTTGCAGTCGATAAAATTTTATGTAGGTACATGAAATATCTCTGACTAGATAATTTATCTACAAGTTCAGCAGGCAGCTTGCCAAAGTTTTAAGGTAAAAGGAACGCTAAAAATATTCAATTTTCCAATTCCAAAAATTCTTTGACAGCGTTTTGTTGATCCTTGTGCGAAGGCGCATTATCATGGTGCAAAATCCAAGAATTTTCTTTCCACAAATCTGACCTTTTTCGTCTAATTTGCTCTCTCAAACGCCGAATAACGCTCAAATAATATTCTTTATTTACCGTCTGACCTTACGGCAAGAATTTCGAGAACACAACACCGCGATAGTAAAAAAAAACAGTCAACATAACTTTGATTTTTTATCGATTTTCGCGTGGTTTTTTCAGTTTCGGTTCAGTTGAAAGGCGCTACTCCAAAGCATGTCAAACTCGTAAACCAACGTTTCATCAACAGTAACAATGCGTTTCATGAATTTTGGGTCGGAATTGACTCTTTCTAGCATGTCCTTAGCGACTTGTATGCGATTGAGTTTTTGGAGAAAATGTAGGTCTTTTGGGAATAGCCGAGCGGCAACATGTTCCATACTGAAGTGATTATTTAAAACGGTAGAGTCACAAAAAGTTCAGCGGCTATCTCTGTCAAACTAAAATGAGGGTTTTCAGTCACCATTTTATTCACTTTTGCAATGTTAACTTCAGTTGGAGACGTTGATGACCCACCAGAGTGAGGCAAATCTTCCATCAAATCTCGACCGCTTTTGAACGTTTAGTATCATTCATGAATCATGAGCGTTACGTGTTTTTGATAAAATCGATTCACCGTAAGCCTTTTGTAACATTTTCAGTGACTCCGAATGCGAAATTCTGTTGGCGATACAAAATTTAAGACATTTGAAATTTGCAATTCAGACGAGATATGATATAACTTAAAATAGCACTGTATTTAATCTAGTTTTTTATTTTTAAGTGGTACCTAGGTACCTGCGTACCCATTAACAGCGTACCGGCGCAATGTTATGTTAAGAACTAGTGTAAACACTAAAAAAACATGCGATTTCAGCAATCCCGATCCCTTTGCTATCATTTATTGAAGAGTTCCGTTGTCTACCTCCGAAGTTCTTCGTCAGATCTTCACCAAATTGAAATGGAACCAGTCCAGGAAAATACTCATTCAAACAAAAAAAGAATCATCCAAATCGGCTGACAATTGGCGAAAGTATCGCTGAACAAACATTTTCATGGGATCTCATCATCAGAACCTAATTTATACCTTTCATCATCAGCTCAGCAACATTAGATGATGATGACCAGGCACAAATATCTGAATTGCGTTAGAAAGTTCATGAAAAACATTGTATGTGCCTATAAAATTTGAGGGTTGCCCTCGATTTTCGTGGGATCCCATCATCAGATTCTGACATGGTGACAATGGGACCAATCGAGAAGTATACCCTTTCAGATGAAAAAAATACATAGCGAATTGAGAACCTCCTCCTTTTTTTGAAGTTGGTTAAAAAACAACAAAAAAAAAACAGCAAAATTGAATATGGAACCATATACAAATCATCCATTCCCAAAACTTTTTTGACTGAATGTATAAAGGACACCAATCTATAGAAAACAGCGCACAAACAAATTAATATTCTCAGCATTATCGCAGCAATGACATTATCAAAACATTTACCAATAAACACAAGAAGACTATGCATCGAATGTTTAAGAACTTGAAGTTTACGGTTAAACTTACTAGAACAAGGAGAACAAACTGGATATATGTTACTCAAGGCTCGATTACGTATCGGAAAGCGCTCGGATTTCCAGTAAGAATCCTAAGATCTTCCAATAGCGGTTAAAGTTGGTATTAGAGATTTTAGATCTTGACTTATACTGCAATTACTGAGTACATTCCTGGATTTATCGTTGAGCTTGGTATGTTAGGTATTGTTGGTCGATTTTGTTATTTAGTTTGGTATTATACTTGGGCTTTTCAATTATCTTGTAGCTTTCCTGAACAGAACTGATGTAGGCATGTTCCACAAAATTCTATGCCAACCAAATGGCGAAGATTCGAAGGGTTTGTTCCAATTCATGGCTCTCGTCTTGTAAAATAATGTTTAGGATATGATGGGACTGGTATATTCTATGCGTAAAAGCCCTTATAAACGAATAAAGAAAAAAAATATCTTCTAGCTAAAATATTAATTGGCAATTGGTGGCATTTACATATTTTAGATCGACCAAAGATTTGATGCCACAAATTACATCAGAAATTGGTGTTTGTGGTTATTATTTGAAACCAAATTGAGAACCTCCTCCATTTTGAAGTCGGTTAGTATAAATAGGGTTCATCCTGTTGATGAACGCTAGGTTAAGTGAAATAAAATAAATTTTTCAGTTTCACACGAGTCCATCTCAATATTTTTTCCTAAATCAACACAAACTTTTAACATAGTTACATAGACAAAAAGAGTTACTTCCATCTACATATCCCGTATTTATTTAGGTATGTTTGTACGAAACTATTTAGTTTTGTAACCTTCTACGTAAGTTTTAGATTACTCCGTTTTAGATCCTTTTAATTAAACAGAACTGGCTGACTTTTCACTTATTAGCATTCCCCTAGGGTTGAAGTACATACTGATAAATATGCAGATCTTTTTCACAGTTAAGAACCAACTTTGAACAAGCAGGAATAATGTTGGTTTCCGTAGGTTCATATTTTGATTGAATGATTAAAAAAAAAGTCACTATCATCATCATATCAGCCAATTGCCGTCCTCTGCTGAACGTCAGCTTCCCCAACGAGCGCCAACCATCCCGGCCTTGACCAGTCCGCATCCATTCGCTGCAAGCCACCTTCTTCAAGCCATCGGTCCATCGTGCCGCAGGGTGTACCACACTGCCACTACCACATATACGGTCTCCACTCAAACACATGTCTGCTCCATCGACCGTCTGTCCGTTTACAGGCATGGCCACCCCAATTCCACTTCAGCATGCTGATTTTACGCGCAATGTCGCAATAAAAAAAAAATATTTCGTTAAAAATTTGTATTTTTTTTACAGTCTATTGACAAAGTTTTTCATATTAAAGAGTGTTATCACGTTAATAATAATATTATACATACATAGTGAAAAAAAATAACATCGTGACTGCATAAAAAAAAAACATAACTAGATAATTTGCAAATTTTAATATACATAGGTATTAAAACATAATTTGAAACTTTTACATAGGTAGTGCTTAGGTGCAATTTAGCTGTTTGCTAAAAATTGTATTTAGTTTTACACATGAAAAAACAAATTTAGTTACCTACACTAATTTAACCTTAAAGAGCAAACAATCTCCAAATCAATAAGCTCACGATAGCCACCCAACAGGGTGCAATTAATTTGTCTATAACACTAACGCGCTAACCATCGTTTAGTGGGGTACGCCCCAATGCTCACTTAATACGTGGTCACAAAGAAGATGATAGCAGAAGCCCTACTATAAAACCATCACAATTGCGGTGTGGAAGCGAGACGGAGCTATATAAGACGCATAATACTATTCTTTTTTAGTATTTATAACATTGCCACGTCATAGTCGGGATCCAGCCTTCATGCGACGAACGTAAACGCACGAATATAAACATGTTTCACTTACATTGAGTGCAAACATATTCGCGACAATTTTTTTTGTTGAGATCATCGCACGTTTCAATTAATATTACTCAAAAACACCTGCAGCATAACAAGAACAGCATAATAAACAATTAGTTTCAAATCGTCCATTTGGTTCCACCCTTTAACCCTATCACGTATGTATTCCAAAACCAACCATATCACTTTTCATTAACACTATAACACAAGTGACGTACAGAATCTGACAGTTTTGAAAATAGTTTGTGGCAGATCTGAAAATCACGAATATGACTATTTGTTGCAGTGACCAACTAGACGCTGTACGCTGCTATGCCGCGCGTTGCATGAAGTTGATCTACTTTTTTATCTATTTGGTGACGTCACTGAGACAAACCATTAATTTCTGTTTTGGTCAGCCTCGCCTAAGTTTCATCAAAGGTCAGTTTCGGAACGACGATTAGTGATTGGTTCTGTCTGCTTATCTTGATGACCTTTAGACGATTCTATGGCGTTTAGGATAGATTGATGGCAGGATTGTTTCTAGACAGCAACTTTATCACCGGGAGACACAGTAAAAATCTTGAGCATTATCCTTCCTTCTTTTTAGTTTTAGCTGCGGCTTTATATGTAAATTAGTTGAAGATTAGTAAATGTAAGGAAGTCCTTTTTTACCATTATCTCAAGTTTTAATCAGAAGTAAGCTTATTACTGTAATATTACGTTCACTGATGAAGAACTGAAATTTTGTAATAGAGTCTTCCGTTGATTGCTATTTACAAGCATTTATAAAATAAAAAACACCTCTGGATTAAATAGTTTTATTTAAAAAACTTCACTAACTAATATTTTACTTTATATCTAAAAACATGCCCAAAGATAACACAGCGACTCAGCAGTTAGCGTAAACACAGAAGTTTTACTTGAATGCACCGCAGTAAACTTTATGTGCCACGGAATAGTTTGGGAGGTTGCCAAATACTTTGTAAACTGCGAGGCTACTACATAAAACTTACGTACATAATTTACTTTGTAACGTAAATAACTGTGAATATAAACATTTTGGAGGGTCATTTTCATCATCATCATCATAATTTCAGCTGTAAAACGTCCACTACTGAATTTACGCCTCTCCTAAGTGTCTACACATCATCCAGTGCGTCTCACATCTAGCGAATTCAGCAGCCCTCAGCAGCTTATCGGTCCATTTTGTGGCTCATCGGTCCATTTTGTGGCTCATCGGTCCATTTTGTGATGCTCTCCAACGCAGCAGTGATAAACGGTCACCACTACAGAACCCCATCGACAATCTGAGTGGGAATACTACAAATCAGGTAACGTTCGCACCGCTATTTAATTATTTTTTTTTATACTCTCCGTTCTCATCGACACTAAATTAAGTGATTTTTAGTTACAAATTATCAGTGGATCATAATAAAACGTTTCTCAGTCGTAAAAAACAAGTAAAGATTTCTTTTGAAGCAAAACTTTATCAGCAAAGCATAACCCCAAAATGTGATGTGAACGTGACGTTTCAGGCAGAATTTTGCAAAAAAATATCTAGCTTTACACACTGTTCTGAATGATATACAAACGTGCTTAATCACGTGTCTCTTCTCAGTCAATGGAACGTATGTATAGGCACAATGTTATACTAAAAATTTTGCCTGTGAACTGTTCACCAGCAAACATGAATAGTCTTAGAAAAGTGGTTGAGCAAAATCTTTTCGGAGTGCATAATAAGATAAATAAAAAAACCCGACCGCTAAAAACGATTAATAAGTTCGAAGCAAGTCTCTTTTCAAGCAGTCTAATGCAGTTCAATCACCGATCCAATGCCACCAACTGCATCAGACTGCTTGAAAAGTCATTTTTTTTTATTTCCTACAGTTTCACTAACACTATCCCGAACGTGCTTAGCCACAAGCTGGACAGCTCCCTTCTGGGGCACTGGGTTCAAGCACAAGTGCGTGTGCCCGGGGCCCCAGAGGGCGGCAAATACATAAATTAATTTAGTTTTTTAAATGTACCTAACATAGTTTTTAAGTCTTTCTACTAACAATATTATGGACCAAGAATGTCTGAAATAAAAATATATTTTTATTTTTTAGTGAGTTACTTTTTAAGAATCGTCTCCTCAAGCCCTTTATCTTGATACCCCATTCGATAAGTTTCGAAAATAAAAACATTTTTTGAAGGCATAATTTAGCGCCAAAAATCAGCCATTATGTTCTTTTTTTCATTTTGATATAACCAGCGTCACTCTCACAGTATATACAAATCTAACGGTAAATACACACGAAAAACATAACACTCCTTCTTTCGCAGTCGGGTAATAATTTATTTATTCGGTGCAATAAGAAAATAAGACAAAAAAATCCTAAGAACAATATGAAAACAAGAAAAAACGTCTAAAAAAACCGGCCAAGTGTGAATCAGACCGTCAATAGGTACTGAATGAATCATTTTACTTTAGCAAACTTTTTACACAAAAACATAACCGCTTTCCAAACAAAACACTGCAAAATATAAAATAACTTGAAATTCGGAAGTCAGTGTTAAAATACAAAGAAACGAAACCAAAAATACCAACTGAATTAAATTTTTACGGGACCAAATGGCAAGTATGCCGCATCGAACCAAGAATAGTTACAGAAATCAAATCAGAAACCTCGGAGTAATCGGTCAAAATATGTAAAAAAAAACTAACAGAATTGGGAACCTCTTTTTTGGAAGTCGGTTAAAACCATAGACTTCTTGTAGATAGCCCAAGAAATAGAAATAGACATTAACAAGCAAGTGAATAGAGCAAAAGCAGAGAAATACTAGGAGTAATTTGCTATTGTTATTAAAATAAATAGGTACCTACACTGAAAAGTTGTAAAGTTTTATGCAACATTATTCTTATTGGCGGTGTTGTTGGTTTTATTCTATTAAGATAGTATAAAAATAAATAAAACATTAATTTACGTCTTGTATAGAATTGTCAAATGCTACTTAAACACTACGCAGTAAATAATCATTACAGATAGAATAACCCACTAAATCACAAAACCACAATATCACTAAATCGTCTTATATCTTCTCATATGAGATGCACTGCACCTGATAATATCCTCATGGATGGCTCATAAAACCAATACTTTCTGATTGAGCGCGCGCCTGCGCTCCGCCTGGTTGGATGACAATAATATCGATGTGCTGCTATTTATCAGTGCTCACGTTCAGAAGTGTAATGTTTAGCACTGCTTTTATGTACCTCAAAGTATTAGGTTTCTTTAGATTGTTATTTCAGAATAGAAAACATGCAGAGGTATGTTTAGATAAGCCTTCGAATAAATCTCTGTGTGCATTCTTGGTTCATTTTTTTATTTGTTCGCATTTAATCACAATTTCCCCTGAACTCGATGATGTGGTCCACGATGGAGAACACTTGCCTTGATATTATACAATGGTTACTTTTCCGTCTTACCATTCTTGACTTAAATACCCCTGGGTTCAATAGGTTTAAGTTTCAGTATCTTTGATAATAATCTTTTCTCAAACATGCTTTGAAATTTGACAATTATTTTCACAACAGTCTTCGAGATAAATCGAAATTGCTGTACTGGCCAAATACATGCGAGCAGCGGCCGGCGAAAGTAGTATGAAATTCCATATCAGTCGTGTTTAGCGGCCAAATAAATTTCATAGTAAACACATATCGAACGATCTTTTACTCCAAAACATGGCAGCCAAGGAGTTACCTCCTTCTTCCTCCTTCCTTCTGTTAGTTCCTCCTTACCAAAGTTTTTATTAAAATTTGGAACTGTCTTGCAAATAGAAAGCTGATTATTGAAAAAAAAAAACAAATGCGACTGTGTTCATTTGCTTCACGTGGGAAAAAATATAATAGCTCATTTATTGAGGAAGGCTATAGGCTATATATCATCACGCTAAGACCAATAGGAGCGGAGCAGTAATGAAAATTGTGACGCAGACGAAGTTGCGCGGGTCAACTAGTTTTATTATAATTTCTGCGCATTATTTGAGAAAAGTACTATACTAGCCTTGGCCACAACTAGGCATTGATGGACTTACGTATGTGTGCCTCGGCTACGCCTCGGCCCACATTTACGCGTTCATCCATCAATGCCTATTTGCTGACCGCTGCAGTAATGTACTATATCTAAATGTGCCTTTCTTTGTCTACTTGTATTTTTACGCATTAATGGCTAAATAAGAATATACCTATGAGCAAAGCCGCGTAGGCACTGTAACCGAATTATTGTGCAAGCAGACAAAAATATTCTAAGCTCATGTATTTTTACCCGACTGCAAAGGAAGGGTAATTTTTTTTGATGACCATGATCAGATTACCCTAGACGTAACTTAATGCTGGCACACTTCAACAATAGGCATCGAACCTAGTTCTACATTACAAATAAATACATCAGTCAAATACATCAGAGCTCGTGGCTAGATAATAACAGCCGCACGGGTTGATCTTCAAGGTTAAGCAACGCTTGCCAAGGTTGGTCTGTGGATGGGTGACCATCTTAACATAGCGAGTTTCCTCCGAGCCTCGGAAAGCACGTTAAGCCGTTGGTCCCGGCTGTCATTTGTAGATCTTTGGCAGTCGTTACGGATAGTCAGAAGCCAGTAAATCTGACTCCAGTCTTGCCATGAAGTACCGTGTTACCCAGTTACTGGGTTGTGGAGGTCTGGTAGATAGCCGCTTCGCGTAAAATACTGGTATTTAGCTAAATCCGGTTTGACTGGAAGCCGAACCCAATATAGTTGGGAAAAGGCTAGGCAGATGAGTCAAATAAATTTACTAATCCCTAAAAATCGATAGTAGCTGGCCCAGAATAATGCTTATCACACAAAACTCAGCATCCAACGCGCCACGTTCCAAACATACCATTTTCAGTATTTTCACATTCATGACTTTCATTCATAACCTTTTTGAACGTTTCTGGTTTGAAAATATGTGAATGCAAACCGCTTTTGATATGACTTTGATTCAAACGTTTTTTTGACGGGCAGCAAAGTTCGTTCTGCAAAAATGGGGCACTGAGAACAAAGAATGCTAAAAAATATTTGACTAAATATGGGTTTCTATACTAGAAAGATTTAGGTAATTTGATAAAGGTAAAAAATCTTGGTGTGACTTTTTACACTAACACATATTAAACAAATAAACTACTGCTTAACCCGTGGGTTGTCGTAGGCACACGTGTGTGCCATTGGGAGTCAATTGAAATTGACGCTTAATGACAGCATCCCACATGCCATACCAAATCACGCAGTTTGACCTTCATTTTTTTTTAAACGCAGTGTTTAAAATCCTATGGTCCCCCATCGACCAAAAAACATAGCGGCCGTCGATTTTTTTACAATAAAACTATTTAATTGTTATGGCGTCGCAACGGCTATTGCGACCAGGTGACCATAGGTTAAGCTAATGGTTCAATTGATTTAGTTATCGTTATTGTTGTATTTATATTGTTTTTAATTGCATTTTATTTTTAAACTGAGTTTTTAAATATAAAATGATCAAACAGACACATCTAGATTGCTTACCTCTATTTAACTGCGTAAACATTTCTAGTATAGCTTTTTAAAAAGTATAGAATATTAGTTAGCAAAACGAATACCTATACTGCTTTTCTAGAGTTTCGTACCCGATGGGTAATCAACAGAACCCTATCACTAACTGTCCTTCTATCTATCTATTCTATATCAGAAGGTTGTATAATTATGTATCTCATAAATCATAATAGATAGGCAGTTGAAAATTAACTGAGAAAAAGACCTACCGACTGACCGCCGGAAAACCAGATACAAATGGATCACGAAGTTATTCTACAGGGGTTCCGTTTTTCATGTGGACGTACGGACCCTAATAATCATGCACACCTTTTTGCAATAACGCAGAATTTGAATAATTTTTTTATTTGGCTTGTAGATCTTACTCGAACCAACATTTAGCCTAAGATACACGTAGGTAGATGCTTCGCAAAGGAAACCAATAATTGTGTTCAAATAACCATCAGACTCGATCAACATCGTCGGATCATGTTTGTATTTAATTTAAATTCATCGCATACTAAACTGCTTTCGTGTGAAAAGTCATTATCGAATGTTTCGATATAATTACCGTGCAAATATATTTGGTGTGACGTCTGCTGCGAATGATGTTTTTAAATTTTCTTTCTTTAGTTGATTTTGTCAGGTAAGAAAAATATTGGGTTTCTTTTGCATAAAAAACGCTGTTATTCTCATTTCAGTTACTCAAAATGTCACCCTTTCCCAAAACTTGGATTCCTTTAATTAATTTCGGGTCTAAAAAGGCCACTTTAGCAAAATCCGAAAGCACATCTTCCCAATTAACCTTGAACCTAATGCGTTAGTGATAAAGATGAAAATGAAAGACAGATTGTTGTGTCGTTAATATTATGATTCTAATATTAGGTCTTTACCTCCGCTATGCAGAGCCTGCATGGAGGAGAATGAGACAGCAGCACACCTGCTTCTAAGCTGCCCGGTGGTTGCGGATTACAGGGCAAAGTACTTCGGAAACCCAGGTACCCTCTGCAAGATAGTTAGTAACACCAAGGCGTTGCTGGCCTTCCTTGGGGAGCTGGGGTGGATCGAATGACGCATTTGTCCCACCTACACGCAAAATACGCGCTTAGTCGTGGAGTTGCGGAAACCAGCCCGATTTACATACATACCATAGGTCTTTACCTATGAAATTGCCGTTCTGCAGTACTGGCCATTTCAAATCAAAATAATTTTTGTTTGGCTAAGAATTCTAATTTCAAATTAATTTTATTTTAAAAACATGTTTTTTTTTCCAAAAGTAGTCATTTGTTTATTGATTAGTGTTACATTTTCATCGCGTTTCAATCTTTTTCGTCATCATGGATACGTTAAAAATTCGAGTAATTATGGAATATGAATACCGTCGTGGCAGCAACGCGGCACAAGCGGCACGCAACATCAACGACGTTTACGGAGCTAACACTACAAACCAACGCACCACCTGTTATTGGTTTGCTTGCTTCCGTTCTGGAAATTTCAACCTGAAAAATTAACCTCGCAGTCGTCCGAAGTCTTTGGTCGACAATGACGAATTAAAGGCGATTGTGGAAGCTGATGATACACAATCTACGGCTGAATTAGCAGCAGCTTTCGACGTTAGCGTCAAAACAATATTGGTCCATTTGCGTCAAATTGGCAAGGTAAAAAAGCTTGACAAATGGGTGCCCCACGAACTCAATGATAGCCAGCGCGAAGTACGCGTCGAGACGTGCCCTGCACTGCTCAACAGACACACAAATGAAGGAATTTTGAACCGCATTGTTACCTGCAATGAAAAATGGATTCTGTTTGATAACCGCAAGCGCTCAGCAAGTTGGTTGGATCCTGGTTCAGCACCTAAACGAAAACTTACCCCTAGAAAAGTGATGGTCACTGTTTGGTGGTCTAGCGCCGGTGTGATTCATCACAGCTTCTTACCAAACGGGGTGAGCATTACGGCAGAGGTGAACTGTGAAGAACTGAACACAATGATGGAGAAGCTGGCACATCTCCAACCAGCATTGGTCAATCGCTCGTCTCCGCTGCTCCTGCACGACAACGCGCGACCTCATACTGCACAGCAGACGGTCTCCAAGTTGCAAGAACTGGAGTTGGAAGCTCTCCGTCATCTCACTCACTCACCAGACCTTGCGCCTACAGACTACTACTTTTTCCAGAATTTGGATAACTTCTTGGCGGGAAAAAAATTCAATACCCGAGAGGCAGTACAAAATGCCTTTGAAGAATTTGTTGCCTCCCGTCCAGCTGATTTCTTTAAGAAGGGCATCAATAAACTGCCACTGCGTTGGCAAAGATGCATTGATTGCATGGGTGATTACTTCGATTAATACAAATAAAAAATACATGAAAAAAATTCGTTTAAATTTTTCATACAAAACGGCAATTTCATATGTAAAGACCTATTATGATTCTACGAAAGTGGCGATTTTAGACCTGCTGCAGAAAGGTTTTTGTTTCTTAAAATACCTCCAGATATGAGATTGCAACAACTTCTTTTGTTTTTAACAAGTTTGTGATCTACATTTATATAGTACAGGCGTCGCTTGGTTGCTGGGTATAAAAAAATAGACCATACAAATTGACATTATTTCGGCAGTAACGTTTGCTAAATAATTATTTCCATTTAGTTGCTCGAGAGTGCCAATTCTATTTTTTTTAAACTAATATTTTATACTTTTTAGGGTTCCGTACCCAAAGGGTAACCAACCGAACTCTATTACTAAGACTCCGCTGTCTGTCCATCTGTTTGTCAGCGGGCTGTATCTCAAGAACCGTAATAGGTAGAGAGTTGACTATAATAACAAATAATAAAGTTAACGTTTATTGTACGGAACCCTTCGTTTGCGAGTCCGACTCGCATTTGGCCGGTTTTTGTCAGATTGCGAATGCGAACGTTACTTAAAAAATAGTAGAATTTATTGGCCCTCATGTGACATTTCGGTAACGAATGTCAACTTCATACATTTTGGACTTTTTGAGAATCATTTTCGCTGATACTCGTAAAATATAACTTCGTCCAGGCTATTTCACAAATTCAGTTAATAGCCTAAGGAACACATCACAACAGTATATCGGTGGATGAAATATCAATTTATCAGACTTGCTACTCTTACCATTCTCACACCCACGCTGAGAGCGAAAGAATTATAGCAGTATAATATCCCGGAACCAACAAAGTGGGAGAAAACTTATTACAGTTTAAAGATTAACTACTCTGACACGTCTATAATGAAATCCGCTTAGCCAATCTCCCGTCTCAACAAAATACTACGAAGAAAAAATGTTAGCAACGCAAGCGACAGTTTAATAATTTATAGCAGAAGAAAATAACTATTTTCTAAACGAGAAAGGATTAGATTTGTCGTTCAGTAAGCGAATCGGATTTTCTTCGGTATGAAAGTCGACTATTTCTTTGAAAATAAGGCTATTATCATATCGTATCGTACCATACCGTATCGTTTCTAGCTATGTTTTTTTTGCATGTAGTTTTTATTTACCAGGACTTTTATAAATAAAGTTTTTATCATAAAAAACGTAATGGAATGAAAAAATTTACAGACGATCTATGGGCTAAATTACCCTCAATGTTATCATTTGCCTAGCCTTTTCCCAACTATATTGGGGTCGGCTTCCAGTCAAGCTGGATTTAGCTGAATACCAGTATTTTACGCGGAGCGGCTGCCTAACAGACCTCCACAACCCATTAACTGGGTAACGGTACTTCATGGCAAGACGAGTCAGATTTACTGGCTTCTGACTATCCATAACGACTGCCAAAGATCAACAAATGACAGCCGGGAACCAACGGATTAACGTGCTTTCCAAGACACGGAGGAAACTCAGTATGTTAAGATGGTCACCCATCCACTGACAAACCTTGGCAAGCGTTGCTTAACCTTGAAGATCGACCCGTGCGGGCTAAATTACCCTCAATGTGGATCCTAGAAAATATGACATCGCGGCAGACCCAGGCGAACGACGCTTACGGACAAGATTGGTCTAGGTACACTTCCCTAAAGCTGAGAGGAATACTAAAAAATGGGAAAGAAAGGGAGGCTTTTGCCCTGCAGTGGGTTGGAGGCACTGAAAAAGCTGTCATTACTTAGCATATCTCGTCACATCCCAGTCGTACCAAAGAAGTTTCATACATCAGTAAAATATTGTCTGTCACTCAACACCAACTTGCAAGCACGGCGGAAATCAGAGTCAGATTTCTTATCCTCCTCATCATCATTGCTTCAATGCAGTTTAAAAAATAAGAAGACGACATTTTAATCCTCAAGTCTTTCCTATTTTTTTTGTTTCAAAAAGTCCTTTTAGCTATTACAACATTCTTAGAGTATCGAACGTGTAATTTACGAATTCATGTATATGCTACAATGTAGTGTACAAAGTCCTTTACACAAGTCCCAAGACTCGGAAACTTTGTCGAGATTACAGAATAAAAATGTTCTATTAAGTCGTTCCGTTTTATGCTGAGCCCAGATTTGCCTAAGGCTTGAAACATTTTGTGTTATGACTCCTTTTATTGGTACTTCCAATAGCAATATTATGATTTGCTGATCATTCGTTTTGGGTGATCCAGTTTATGGGAAAAATTGTACCTACTAATAATTTACGTCAATTATTATTATAGGCTAGTGTATCGATGACCTAATTTTCTTGATTGCTATAAGCGCTAGCTTTGCCTTGGGTTTATCGATTTTATATATTTTGTATTATTATTTTTACATCTAGTTTTTCATAGAGTTATGCAGGATATTTTGATAAAAATAGTTAAACGAATTCATCGTCATTCTAACGCCCAATCCTGTTCCCAACTTTGGGGGATGGTGCGACGTATCTAATTAGGGTTCCTTATAGGATCACTCGTGTGACTGCCTGCCAATCAATATTTTCCGATTTTTATGGTTGTTTGAATCATAAGTCATCTTTGACAGTCCGGTAAAGAAAGAAAAGTAAGGAAGAATAAATGAAAAGAAGAAGAGTGATTGAGGTTGTGCGAAGGATTAGAAGAGGAAGTTTAGTATAAGAACTACCAATAAAACTCAGGAAAACATTCCTCTAACAAAAATGTTTTCATCCCAATCCGACTGATTTCAATAATCAAGACCACTGTCACAGGCGCGAAAACTAAATTAACCCTCAAACGCGGCGGTCCTTTTTTAACCAGAAAACCGTATGAAAACGGCACAAACCGGCCGTAACCCAAAACCAATCGGCACGGATTCGAATGAAAATTCCGGTGCTCAGCCTATCCGACGTACGAAAAAAACATTTCTTTTTTCATTCACCGTCGACCCGTTTATTGAAAGTTTCAATGTATTTTTCGTGTAAACTGCAGTCCGATGCATTCTACGTACAGGGAGGTAATCTGTTTTAAATAATGACTGATACGATTGAAATATGTGACGGCTTCGCGCGGAATCTGTGGCAGTCTTTTTTTTTTGTTGCTCGCAATTGATTTCGCGTTGTGTCTGTTTTATAGGGTAGTTGTTATTGTGTTTTTATACGTTATTGCTTTGGAACCATGGTGAGGATATTGGGGCCGTACTGTCCAAAGTTTTTCAGTACCTTTGCGTGTAAAAGCAAAGTATATGTAAAGTGGTAGTGTGATGTGTGTATGGTATGAAGTGTATGTGTTAAAGCATTGTTGAATGAGATTTTACACCAATAAAATTTAAAATAAATGCGATTCCACAAGGGCTCTATCTCAGCATATCTTGTGATATTTAAAAAATAAATTTCACAGCCCTGGTAATTTGATAGGGCTTGTAATGCCATGGATGTACTCATAGAACACTGACTGTTAATTAAAAATAGGTCATCATCTACCTAGCCTTTTCCCAACTATATTGGCGTCAGCTTCCAGTCACACCGGATTCAGCTGAATACCAGTATTTTACGCGAAGCGGCTGCCTACCAGACCTCCACAACCCATTACATGGGTAACACGGTATTTCTTGGCAAGACTGGAGTCAGATTTACTGGCTTCTAACAATCTGTAACGACTGCCAAAGTTCTACAAATGACAGCCGGGACCAACAGCTTAACGTGCTTTCCGAGGCACGGAGGAAACTCCGTATGTTAAGATGGTCACCCATCCACAGACCAACCTTGGCAAGCGTTAATTAACCTTGGAGATCGATCTGTGCGGCTGTTATTCTTTAGCCACGAGCTCCTCAGTTAATTAAAAATAGGTACATTCAATAAATAAATGACTATCGACCTGTGCTCGATGTTCCAATGTCATTTGTCGATATCCTAGGTAGTAGGCACAAGAGGAAAGCAATAGTCGATTGTCAAAATGGTTAACGAAACAAAACAAATGCTCTTTGCCAGCCAGGGCCACAGTAAACCGAACATTTTCCCAACCCTGGTAGAACCATGATGTAAAGTAGGCCAATATTTTTGCTCAATTAATGATTACTTCTTTTTATGTTTTTTTTTTTACTGTTGATAGGCACGCGTTTGACCACTATCTCACCTGTTGGTAAGCGATGATGTGGTCGAAGATGTAGTACGCCTGCCTGGAAGTAACCTATTCACTCTTGACTTAAAGACTCCCAGGTTGTAGCTATCAGGAAACAGACTCCGGCAGGGAATTCCACTCCTTAGCTGTACACGCTATGAATATGTTCCCAAAACGTTTTGTGCGTATGGGTGAGATTGTAGCGGTGGCACACCGCCGGTCGTCTTGTGGTCCGATGCTGGAACGGGCTTGGCGGAATTAAATTATGCAATTCCTCGCACATTCCCCAAAATGCAACCAATTGACATTGCACAGTTGACTCAAGGGCATCAAGCTGGTATCTGGCAGATCCGTCCCAAATATTAGAGCAGTACTCCATACACGATCAAACTTGCGCTTGATAGAGTTTGAGCAGCTGTTCCAGCGGACTTACGTATCTACTATGTATTTTATGCTGATTACTGCACCTAAATTGGCAGCCAAATAGAACGTACCTAAACTCAAACCTTAATTTAATATGAAACCTATTGATACAGGATGTGTCCAATTAATAGCTAATATAGATGGATGACGAGATACATCATGTTCAATAATATAATCAACGAGGTAATGTGTTTGCCGTAGTCTGCCGTTGATTGATGGGAACACCCCTTAACCGAGCGTGCCAGATTAATGTGCAATCATCGGAGAGTTAAGTGAAAGACGTGTCACGGTGGTTTAAGACGTCGGTATTTGCGGGTTAGGTGTGAATTTTTTTTTGTAAATTATTTTTTATTGATATGGAAGAAAATTGGTGGTATGGCGTTATAACGTCTAACTTGGAAATAATTTTGTTTAATTGTTATTTTTCCGATTGAGTAAACCGAACATGGTGGCCATCCTAATGTTTAACGACTAAAGCCTTACTCAAGTTACAATATAACAAGTATACAAATAATTGGGACCATGACCCATGAATCAATATTTGTAGAATATCCTTCCACAATATAGATCCATGGCCTGCTAACTATTACAGGTATCTTATACTAATATATAAAGCTGTAGAGTTTGTTTGTTTGTTTACTTGAACGCGCTAATCTCAGGAAATACTGGTACGATTTGAAAAAATATTTCAGTGTTAGATAGCCCATTTATCGAGGAAGGCTATAGGGTATATATCATCACGCTAAGACTATAAGTAGCGGAGCAGTAATGAAAATTGTGACGCAGACAAAGTTGCGTGGGTCAACTAGTCCATTATATGCGGAAGGACAAGACCAGTCGATGTGGACCTAAGGCATATGTACCTGAAATGAAATGATTTATTTATTCTGAAAATAGGATATCAAAATCACTTTAACACGTCATGGAGCCTAATAGTTCCTACGTAACAGTGAAGATATGAAGAAAAAAACTCATTAATGTCATTTTAAAATTTCTGATTTTATCAAAAAAGTTAAAAGTTAATCTGACTCCAGTCTTGCCATGAAGTACCGTGTTACCCAGTTACTGGGTTGTGGAGGTCTGGTAGGCAGCCGCTCCGCGTAAAATACTGGTATTCAGCTAAATCCGGTTTGACTGGAAGCCGACCCCAATATAGTTGGAAAAAGGCTAGGCAGATGATGATCAAAAATAACGTGTAACCTATATTTTGCAGTATAGCGTCCGGACTAGACTTTTGAAGAAAAATACAGAAACGGTTTGAGTAAACATATTTCTGCATACAACAAAAATACATCAGCCATCGTAATCTCAATTCTCTCTTAGGTAGACCGTCTAGTTGTGTGTCATCTAATACCATAAAAGAAACCAAACCTACCCCTGAAGATGTCATTATTACACCTACCGGTCTAAAAGGCCACTTTAGTGTGTACTTGTGTGTGTTACTTTGGTGTATTGACATTGGAATTGTATATTGACATAATCTTATTATCTGTTTTCAGACTGTGCCTTGACATGTACTGTTTTGACATTTGTTTATTATTGACATTCATTTATTTTGGTATTTTTATTAATTAATGTGTAGCATTTTTTTTTTATTATTGTCTGCTCTTATATTTTTTATTTTTTTTTTGCACTTTTGATTTTTATGGTCGAGGTTAATTGTTATTGTTATTATTATTTTTTAATTTGTTATAATGACTTAGCTTAATTATTAACAAACATTTGTACGCCTTCCGGCATAACATAGCGCACTTTTTATTTCCACGATATACCACTAATTATACCTACCTATGTTAAACAAATGAATAAATGACTTATGACTTATGACTTAGCAGAATTAGAAAGCCAATCACGCTACCCGTCACTGTCAAATTTTCACAATTTGAACCTAATATTTTAGTAATAAAGATGAATATGAAATTTGACAGATTGTTGCGTGATTAATATTATGATTGTAATGTTATACCAGACAGGCGTGATCGACTGGAACGGGGGTGTGATGGGGTAGGTCTATCCTTCTTCTAATCCTCCGATGTGAACTGTGACCACTCGAATGCGTCCAGCCGCGCTGACGTCCTGTACCGGGATACTAAGGTTCCCCGTACCACGCGCGCAACGCTCCTCCATCCCGCCATTCACCCGCTGTCCTCGGGGTAGATTGGGGTGAGGGATGAATGCTTACCAGGGCCAAATAATATGCAGGAATTTGACAACACTGCAGCTAGTGGTTTAAGGGAAAGTTCGCGAATACTCCGATTCTAGTTATAAATTCTATATTTCTTCTGCCGGTGACTACAAGTTTCTATTTTTGTCTATTTACCAACGCACCAAGTTATCCCACTGTAACGAGGCCCAAAAACCACTTACTGTTTCAGTTTATTTTAACTGTTGATTTCAACCAAGGTTCTATCACATTCCTGGCCATATCTAGGTCTATTCTAGGTCTGGATAGAGGTTGATGCACCTCTCTGTAAATCTCCCAAAATTCCCCGTCGAACGGAGAACAAATCAACCCTTCAACCCTGCCTACTAGTGGGCTCTGACTGTTTGCATTTGATTGTCGAAACGGTCTACAAGTGTGAACTTGTCTACTATTAAGGGTTGACTTCCCGAAAAACTGTGCCCCATGGGCTACCAAACTATCTGTAATAGGGTAGGTGCATCATCCCTCTATCCAGATACACAACTTTTGAAGCCACCCCTCTAAGGATGGAAGTACTATAAGGTCAGGAACCCGGAAGGGAAAAAAATCTGTGTTTTTATATTTTCCCAATTTACGGCTTTATGCCTCGCCTGACCATGAAGATGTGTATATATCTGGATAGGGCTCAGTGCCAGGTTTCCAGTGCCTATTATTTAAAGCCTATATACATAGATTTTTGTATGTCTAGTAAATTAAGGTGTCTGTAAACGGTGGCTTCCCGCCATCCACCCCATTGAGTAACTGTCCTGTGTAGGTATGTGTGAAATGTTCAATACCTGTGTACCTTCATTACCCCTCAGTTTTACCAACCATCAAAACCATACCTTTTAGGGGTTACCAGGAATGTGTAGGGGAAATGTGTAGCCTACCTATCTATTTACTTTACTGAAAATAATTTCCCCCAGAACATCCTATGTGTCCGGGGAAAAACGACAAAATATATGCTTTTAATAAACTACACAGCCACGAAACTATAACTATGAAAGTACATAAGCTCCCAACCATCAAGTACACAAGCTTATAACTATAGATGGGCTTTTATGTACGAGTTATACAATACTAAACGCTTCGTCGCGAACAAATGTGATTCTCCTAAAGTGGCCTTTTGTTCAATAGAGTCACCACGGCCCTGAAATTTTATAGGAACACTCATGGGTTTTCGCTCCACTCAGAGTGGAAAGCGGCATTTTATAATTCACCATCTTAAAAACGGAGCAGTCTAGTTGTTTACCATCTAATACTGTAAAGGCTTAAGTAAAAAAGAGACATACAGCCTATTTTCGCTGAATTTAACTATAGTCTGTTTATTAATCCCGGAGACTAAATTGACAAGTGCAAACTGACATAAATTACAATAGCATTTAAGTCTGTTTTGATATTTGCATTTGTCAATTTAGTCTCTGGGATAAAAAAAAACTGGCCAAGTGTGAGTCGAACTCGCGTGCAAAGGTTTCCGAACGAATTTCATTTTCTTTACATGTCATTTTAACATTATGGACTTCTTATAGATTGTCCTGTAATCTATAGGTTAAGATCTATTATCTTCATTTTTTTCAAAGTTTTAAGCTCAGTATTTTCGGAGATAAGGGGTGGAACGGTTATTTTTCGTCTAATATCTTGAATAACTTAAAAACCATAAATTTTTAAATTATGAGAAAAATTAATAATTAAAACCCCTTTTATTGGATATGTCACACAATATAGTTCAAAAAACTTTTTTTTTTTTATTTAGCCCCCATACTTAAAATTTAATCGGACAGACAGACAGGCAGACAGAAAACGGACAGACAGACACCCAAATGATCCTATAAGGGTTCCGTTTTTTGTTCGGAACCCTTAAAACAGACTATAGCTTGCTATTGCTAGCGTTCGTCCACTGTTTTTTGCAGTTACATTACACATCTGTCATTTTTTGTCACTATATAACTTGTCAAAG
The DNA here is from genome assembly GCA_950371165.1 of Lacanobia oleracea. Lineage (NCBI taxonomy): Eukaryota > Metazoa > Arthropoda > Insecta > Lepidoptera > Noctuidae > Lacanobia > Lacanobia oleracea. The sequence continues at coordinate 9,473,658 of OX493408.1, forward strand.
GCTTCGTTAAGGCCGTGTCAGATGTAGTGAATCCCTAACTAATCCTAGGCGAAACAAAGCTTTGTCCCCGTGACGGATTTAGCTGTATCTGCATTGATAAATGACGTAGTAGACTCGTAGTAACTTTTTTTTGGGTTCCGTACCCAAAGGGTTTTCATTTATTTTTTTGCTCTTTACTTAAGGTGACTATACTTTCATTTAATCTTATTATAAAGGGTTGGTTTAATAATAAAAATAATCGTAATGATAAGTACAGTTAAAAATGTTAAAATTCATGGTCTTCCTTTTATTTCTGACACTATGTTATTTAGCAAAAAAGGTGTACCCTTGTATCGTAGGCAGAAATTTCATAGAATATCGTTTCGCAGAAAATGTTTCACATAATATTTGGTTGTTGTAATTTTATGTCAAATATTATTATTTCAAAGACTATTTACTTGAATAAAATCTATTTCACAAAAACACAATTCAATGAATTTCATGATCACATTTTTTTATTTAACAAACTTATCAAACAGTAGAATTATGTTTTAACGAATATTGTTTCTCCGGTGTTTTTTTCCACAGTATTTTATACTTCAGTGAAATGTACTTATAATTAAATATTATTGTTTTATAATATGTCCATGGCATACTTTTAAGATGGCAGAATTTTATTCGGAATAATTTAAGTACACATATTGCCATTTTTATGAAATAGCATTTAACCAAAATAAAATATGATCTTAAAAATCAACATGTGTGCTAAAAAATATTTGATAGAAATTAATCGCTGTAAAACTGACCCCACGTAGTCTTGTCTGCCCTACCCCTAGAGTGTAATTTAAGCCCGCGTAGGTGCGGAAGGGCGAGGCGGCCCGCGAGCTGAGGAGCAGGTGTTATAACGCCCGCCACCGCGGCTGAGGCTGGCCGGTGGAGCCGGCCAGCAAGCCGAAGCTGATCTGAAATTGTTTTTTTTTAATTAAAATAATGTCTTCTTTCAGTAAAATGGTACATCTACACTATTCAAGGTACTTTCCCTCCATGTGGCATAGCCGTGGCATAGCCGTGGGACGCCCTGTATACTACTCTGTCAAGAAAGTACCGGGAAAAGATCAATAATACACAAAATGTCTGTTATTCATTCAAATTTATTTTATCACCTTCAAAGTATGCTCCTTTAGAAACGATACACTTGCGCCAACGAATAATCCATTCATCAAAACATTTTTTAAACGCTGCTTCAGGAATTGAGTTCAGTTCTCACCGCGAATTCTCCTTTATGTCTTCTATCGATTGAAAACGGGTGCCACGAAGTGGTAATTTGAGTTAAGGAAAAAGAAAAAAGTCAGCAGGAGCCATATCTGGTGAATATGGTGGTTGCTAGATGGTATTTGTTGAGTGTTTGGTTAAAAATTCGTTCACAATCATAGCCTTGTGCGAAGGCGCATTATCGTGGTGCAAAATCCAAGAATTTTCTTTCCACAAATCTGGCCTTTTTCGTCGAATTTGCTTTCTTAAACGCCGCATAACGCTCAAATAATATTCTTTATTTACCGTTAGACCTTCCGGTAAGAATTCAGAGTGCACAACACCGCGATAGTCAAAGAAAACAGTCAACATGACTTTGACTTTTGATCGACTTTGGCGTGGTTTTTTCGGTTTCGGTTCAGTTGGAAGGCGCCACTCCGAAGCTTGTTGACTAGTTTGCATGTCAAACTCGTAAACCCACGTCCCGTCACCAGTAACAATGCGTTTCATGAATGTTGGGTCCGAACTGACTCGTTCTAGCATGTCCTCAGCGACTTTCATGCGATTGAGTTTTGAAGAAAATTCAGATCTTTTGGGACTAGCCGAGCAGCAACATGTTTCATACCCAAATGATTAGTTAAAATGGTACGGATCGACTCGTGAGATACAGAAAGTTCGGCGGCTATCTCTCTCAGAGTTGAATGGGGATTTTCAGTCACTATTTCCTTCACTTTTGCGATGTTAACTTCAGTTGCAGACGTTGACGGCCTACCAGAGCGAGGCAAATCTTCCATCACATCTCGACCGCTTTTGAACGCTTTGAACCACTCATAAGCACGAGTTTTTGATAAAGTCGATTCACCGTAAGCCTACTGTAACATTTTCAGTGACTCCGAACACGAAATTCCATTGGAGATGCAAAATTTAAGAAAAACTCTTTGTTCGATATTTTTGTCTATTATGAAATTCGCAATACACACTATATATGATATTACTAAAACCAGCACTGTATTATTTTAATATAAACAACAGATGCAACTCAAACTCCGCGCCAAAATGGAAAACAGTTGTGCCAATCAAACAACTACAAAAAAACAAAAATTTGAATTTGGAACCATAAACAAATCATCCATTCCCGATACTTTTTTGACTGAATGTATACATGTATGAATATGGGTACATACAGCATGCCTAGCTGGTAAGGACGTGTGTTACAGCCATTCCCAAAAAGCTTTCAGATTTATAACACTGCATTTTCTATGTGAAATAGTAGTCGTAAATAGTTGTTGCTGTAAATCTTTTCAAGATTTAATGATCCCCAAGCGATGGTAGAGATGTACTCGTTTACTCGCACGGTTTTGATTAACAATTTTGTTCAAAGCTTTAAGCTAGCAAACTGAGAGGTAGGTATAGATATTTCTAATGAAACTGTTTTTTTTATTAACAACTTGTAATAAAATGTGTTCGTGGCTAGATAGTAGGAGCGGAGCATTAGTGAAAATAGTGACGCAGACGAAGTTGCGCGGGTCAAGTACCTAAAATGTTTCATAAATTCTGTTGCTCATCTTCTCTATTTTTCAGTCTTGCCAAGATGTACCGTGTTACCCAGTTAATGGGTTGTGGAGGTCTGGTAGGCAGCCGCTCCACGTAAAACACTGGTATTCAGCTGAATCCGGTTTGACTGGAAGCCAACCCCAATGTAGTTGGGAAAAGGCTAGGCAGATGATGATGATCTTCTCTATTTTAGAAGGAGAGGCTTAGGTCGCCCAAAAGTTGTGTTATAAGCTAAAGCAAGTCCAGAATCTCTCTCTTGGAATATGTGTTTAAAAGGAAACAGCGTAGTAACAATGCTTCAATATTTTAAATCCTTACTACGTCAGCTGACGATCTTTTCACCGCTACCCAAGCAGCTGATTGTAGTTTTCGTACTTTAATCTATTTAAATAACTCGCCTGGTTTGACTTTTTTTTTCCTTTTTTTACAAGTTCATGCGAGCAGCTGACGCATATTCCCTCTCCACTATGCAGCTAACGGTTGTTTTTCAACTCAGAATGATGTCAACTTCAAAAAAGGTTCAAGACGGCGTACTATGACTTCATTTATAGATTTATCAAGAGAAAACGTAAAAATAAGAAAAGGATCACTAAAGTCAAAATTATAAAACATTATACAGGATTTCAACAAGAACTAAAAAACAAAAATAAGTTGAAATTTGTACAATTTAATATTTAAGAAGTAAGTATGTACATAAGGTGGTTTACTGTTATGTAAAAGACCGCTTTTCGCCATCAAACGTAAAAGTTTGGCGAGTTTAGAATTAAGTGACACCTCTGTATTACTTTTCATCAAATAAAATGTAAAAAAAAAATATATATTACAACTTTCGTAACCAACCGCACCCAAACCCACCGTTTCTTGAGCAGCTGACGATCGGATTACATATTAGCGATAAAAAATCAACTATCGATGTATCATGTATTAGCCGGCTTACTATGACTTTTGTATTTGCAACCGTTCCTCCAGTACTAAACGCTTTCCGAGTTCCCAAACCATAATTTTAATCATCAAGATGGCTCTGTACCTCGGAAGGCACGATAAGTGTGAACTACTATTTTATCCTTAATTAACGCTTTATTGCATTTGGGATTATTTTACTCCGATTCCACTATGAACAGTCTTGTAATTCTAATATAAGCACTAGCTTTTCCCGCACCTTTACTCTCCAGACCTGTAACATTACTGGAACCGTGAAATTTTCCGGGATAAAAAAAGCTTATGTGGTTCTCAGTAACATTGTAGCTTTCTATCCAGAGATAGATCCATATGTAAAGATCTTTATTTCCTTAAATTATTTTTTTTACAAACTGAAGAGCTCGTGGCTAGATAATAACAGCCGCACGGGTCGATCTTCAAGGTTAAGCAACGCTTGCCAAGGTTGGTTGGTTGGAAGGTTGGTTGGATGGTTGGATGGGTGACCATCTTAACATAGCGAGTTTCCTCCGTGCCTCGGAAAGTACGTTAAGCCGTTGATCCCGGCTGTCATTTGTAGATCTTTGGTAGTCGTTACGGATAGTGAGAAGCCAGTAAATCTGATTCCAGTCTTGCCATGAATTACCGTGCGACCCTGTTAATGGGTTGTGGAGTTCTGGTAGGCAGCCGCTCTGCGTAAAATACTGGTATTCAGCTGAATCCGGATTGACTGGAAGCCGACCCCCAATATAGTTGGGAAAAGGCTAGGCAGATGATTATTTTTTATAAACAAATTATCCTCTTTATAATATTAGTGAAAACAACTAACGCTTATCTCAATGGTGTAATCATGATAGGCCTGGTTTACTTACTCCGTGGAACTAATTCATTAATTAGATTGCTTACTATAATCATCGATAACTTCGTTAATTAAGTACGATACAGTCCCCTACTAATGTAGAGAATACTAGTAGAGAATGCCTTGTCGCATTTAATCCGCCCATGTACCACTATTGTACATACAATTTAAATAAATAATATTACAGGAAGAGTACATATATATTGGTAAGTAATATTTATTTTGTAAATTGGTAAAAGGGGACTAAACGTGGCAGTGTTGCTCGTACTTTTTTGCGTCAATACAAATAAGATGGGGCAGGTGTTCCGTAGCTGGCTGCTTTGATTTAAGGTATCGTATAAAATAATTGAATTAAGAATCTGTAATGGGGATTAGAAAGAAATTAAAAAAGAAAGAAAAATTGTTTATTCTGCTCTAAAAGATACAAAAAATAAGTATAACCAGTCGAATTGAGAATCTCCTCCTTTTTTTGAAGTCGGTTAAACAATAGATGAGAATCGAAACCTTTGTGGAGCAATTATAGTAAGTCAAAGTAGTTAGGATCATTTATCGCATACAGTACATTGATAATTCCTTATCACTTAATTTATTTAGTTGTTTGTCTTGTGCGAGTCTTAAATAAACATTTATCTTTACTAAAGTATAAGCTCCCTGAAAATATGTGTCATAGATTTAAAGTACAAACCTGTTTGTGAAATAACATCTATACATTTGCCTCACATACAAATGTCAACCCATCTTGAGACGTCCCCTGGCTGCAATTTATAATCCAGTTAACAGTTCCACATACATGATTGGATTCTAGACCGCGTTCACACAAAGTGCACCTCGTAATAGTTCTGAAACTGTTCAATGCTTTAAGATGGATTACTGCATATCCATCCATATTGAAATGGCTGACGTACGAGTAGAATATTGCGTACCTTTGGTAAGATTATGGATGTGGTGAGAAATATTGGTTTATCCTGTTTCTAAAGAGAAAGAGATAGTAAAAACGTCTGGGTTTCTATTTGCACCTTCTAAAACCTCAATTTACCCACAAAATTGTACTATGAAAAACAACAAACTTAAATTCTAAACTTAATATAACCATATAAAACCTTACATAAAATAACATTTTCACATGTCAATATAAACTGGATTAAAAAGTACAAATAGGACCTCTCTGGTTCTTTCTAGCTAAATTAAAATGAAGAAAATATTTGTTTTCAGAGCTGCACCAATCGCAGTTTTATGATAATTATATCAAGATTTTCACCTCAACCAATGGTAAGGCCCCAAACCAAACACTTCAAAGACCATAGACCTATTGATTTCCACTTGAAAATTGGATGTGCTAATCATTATAACGCTTACAATACACGCACATCGCTGTAGTAATTCAATACACGTGTATTTTGATTTTAACATAATGTTATTAAATAACATAATGTTAAAAGATTTCTATTCTTTAAGATCCTTTATCTCGAGAACGCGTGGAGGTATCGAGTTGAAATTAAAACCATTTACTCAAGTCTACGGTTCCCTGAAGCTATGAAAAAAAAATTTTGCGAACAGATAAGGAATTCCTTATCTATGTGTGAGAAGCGATTTTTGTGTTTGATTACAATTACAAATAATATCAGCTGTTCTACTGTTCTTATTTAGCCACTAGCTCCTCGTCGTATTACTAATGAATTATAATAGTTGTTCAATATCCCATTATGACGATAGGTAATGAGCAAAATATCTGACGCGTGAAACAGGTGCTTCAATTTCTTTCTACTTATGTAAATTACAGCGGTGCGTCATTTGCAGTAGCAATACACCACTCAGATTGACGAGGCAAATGTATTTACTTAATTCCATATTCCCTGCATTCGAGTCAGGAAAATCTGTATACGTTCTGTGGGAAAAACGCTGAAAATTTAATAAAATATTGCAATATTGCATTCTTTAATTTTTGTGTTATGGTTTTATTTATCAGGGATTATACTCGATATTTATTTTAACTAGCACTTAGTTTGCAACTTCGTTTGCGCGTTAAGTATTACAATTTTCGTATGAATTTCAATTTTTTTTTCGGAAATAAATCATAGCCTATGCTACTCAGGTATAATGAGTTTATTCATTAACTAAATGCAAGTATTTCCTCTTTATAATAATAATGACTAGCTTTTGCTTGCGTCTTCATACGCGCATATTCTGTTTTTCCGTTTCCGTAAGAATCTCTCGCTCCTCTACAGTCCTCAAGGAACCAACATGCCAAATTTCAGCTTTCTTCGACCAGTAGTTTCGGCTGTGCGTTGTTTTTCAATCACTCAATCAGTCAGTAACGGAAGAATTATATGTATTTGGATTCTGGGGTACTGGGTTCAAGCGCAAGTGCGTGTGCCCGGGGCCCCAGAGGGCGGCAAATACTTTAATTAATTATTTTAAAGTGAAACTTTTATTAGATCGTCTCAAACTTTTTGGTCTGTGTGTTGCATGTCGCGTGACGGTCGGCCGCGGAGTAGGGATAAAGGGAAAGGCGCTCGCCAGAGCAGCCAAGGCCAATATGGCGGCGCCTATAGTTCGCAGCAACTGACCGTGTAGTGTATAGACTATTACTCATTTGTGCCAGTGATCCACGCTATTTTGTTTGTTTTTAGTATGTTGGAGATTTAGTCTACTTTTATTATTTCCCATTATCATTCCAATTTTCCAATGGTAAAATTAAGATTGATAAAGCGATTTTTATACCCTTAATGGAATATTAATCCAAAATTTTTTAATTAAATGTCTATAATGTGAAAAAAAGTTTCACTTTTACCGTGGTTTCATAAAACCACACAATTTTTTTCTTAATATAACTAACATAGTTTTTAAGTCTTACTACTAACAATATTATGAACCAAGGATGTTTACTTAAAAAAAAAAAATATTTATTAGTATAGATGTGTAGACGAAGTGTAGTGTTTGCAAACTGTCGAAACACCTTTGAATTACTTAAAAACACCTCTGAATCACCAAAATTTTTCGCAGTTTTTAACATACATAGATAGTCTCTAAGATGATATTGCAACTTGAATTTGAACTAGTACGAGAATTGGCCTTCAGCTCATAATAATTAACAGTTAGGGCAATGCTGCTATTTCTGAAAATAAAGTCACATTTCATGTTTTATTTACTGTTTAGTTTGTTTACACTACAAAATGAATTTATTTAGACGTTTTCACTATCACGTGCAGATTTTATTCCGATAGATCAATTTGTTTAACATAATGAACTAAAATAAAGCAAATTTCCATTTTTGCTTTATTTTAGCGGAGCTCGTGTCTAGATAGTAACAGCCGCACGGGTCGGTCTTCAAGGTTAAGCAACGCTTGTCAAGGTTGATCTGTGGATGGGTGACCATCTTAACATACCGAGTTTCCTCAGTGCCTCGAAAAGCATGTTAAGCCGTTGGTTCGGGCTGTCATTTGTAGATCTTTGACAGTCGTTACGGATAGTCAGAAGCCAGTAAATCCGACTCAAGTCTTGCCATGAAGTACAGTGTTACCCAGTTGATGGGTTGTGGAGGTCTGATAGATAGCCGCTCTTCGTAAAATACTGGTATTCAGCATAATCCGGCTTGACTGGAAACCGACCCCAATATAGTTGGGAAAAGGCTAGGCAGATGAATTATGCTTTATTGTAGCTTTCTGTCACTAAGGCGAAGGCTCCACGAGCGAGAGAATCGCGACGAGTCCGCCCTTATATCGTCGGATAATCTCCACGAACGAGCGATAATTCCGCCGCGTATCGTCGCGAGTCGTAACGGAATCGCAGCGTTTCCGCGACGACTCGTAACGGTATCGCCGCGTTTCCTTGACGACGCGTTGCGAAAGAAAAAATTCAGTTACGTGCCAGACGAGAGCGAAATAAGTAGTGTCTCAGTCGATAAAATAATTCTTTATTATGGATATAGTGTTGTGGGGTGCTTCTGCAAGTACGCTAGTGAATATGCAGTTATTGTTATTGTTAAGAAGGGAAAAAAAGCGCCGTTGGTGGACACATCCCATGTTGCTACGTCGTGAAAGTCATGGACATTTCCATGTGAATTATGAAGAATATCGAAATTATCCAGAATGGTTTGAAGATGAATATTTAATACCAATTCCTGTTTTCGATGAACTGTTAAGTTTACTATCAAGACACTTATCAAAGCAAGATACTAATATGAGGAAAAGTATCGGGCCATGTGAAAGATTAGCAGTAACACTACAGTAAGTTTAAAGCAGTTTTATTTTACTTAAACGCTTACATCAAATAAAAACTTAAAGTTTACATTCAGTCAAAAAAGTATCGGGAATGGATGATTTGTTTATGGTTCCAATTTCAAATTTTTGTTTTTTTGTAGTTGTTAGATTGGCACAACTGTTTTCCATTTTGGCGCGGAGTTTGAGTTGCATCTGTTATTTATATTAAATACAGTGCTGGTTTTAGTAATATCATATATAGTGTGTATTGCGAATTTCATAATGGACAAAAATATCGAACAAAGAGTTTGTCTTAAATTTTGCATCGCCAATGGAATTTCGTGTTCGGAGTCACTGAAAATGTTACAGAAGGCTTACGGTGAATCGACTTTATCAAAAACTCGTGCTTATGAGTGGTTCAAAGCGTTCCAAAGCGGTCGAGATGTGATGGAAGATTTGCCTCGCTCTGGTAGGCCGTCAACGTCTGCAACTGAAGTTAACATCGCAAAAGTGAAGGAAATAGTGACTGAAAATCCCCATTCAACTCTGAGAGAGATAGCCGCCGAACTTTCTGTATCTCACGAGTCGATCCGTACCATTTTAACTAATCATTTGGGTATGAAACATGTTGCTGCTCGGCTAGTCCCAAAAGATCTGAATTTTCTCCAAAAACTCAATCGCATGAAAGTCGATGAGGACATGCTAGAACAAGTCAGTTCGGACCCAACATTCATGAAACGCATTGTTACTGGTGACGAGACGTGGGTTTACGAGTTTGACATGCAAACTAGTCAACAAGCTTCGGAGTGGCGCCTTCCAACTGAACCGAAACCGAAAAAACCACGCCAAAGTCGATCAAAAGTCAAAGTCATGTTGACTGTTTTCTTTGACTATCGCGGTGTTGTGCACTCTGAATTCTTACCGGAAGGTCTAACGGTAAATAAAGAATATTATTTGAGCGTTACGCGGCGTTGAAGAGAGCAAATTCGACGAAAAAGGCCAGATTTGTGGAAAGAAAATTCTTGGATTTTGCACCACGACAATGCGCCTTCGCACAAGGCTATCATTGTGAACGAATTTTTAACCAAACACTCAACAAATACCATCCAGCAACTACCATATTCACCAGATATGGCTCCTGCTGACTTTTTTCTTTTTCCTAAACTCAAATTACCACTTCGTGGCACCCGTTTTCAATCGATAGAAGACATAAAGGAGAATTCGCGGCGAGAACTGAACTCAATTCCGGAAGCAGCGTTTAAAAAATGTTTTGATGAATGGATTATTCGTTGGCGCAAGTGTATCGTTTCTAAAGGAGCATACTTTGAAGGTGATAAAATAAATTTGGATGAATAACAGACATTTTGTGTATTATTGATCTTTTCCCGGTACTTTCTTGACAGAGTAGTACATTCCATCAAAGTGTTCTAACATTTGAGCAATATCATCCTCGCTTGTTGGTGTGGATGTACGAGAATAAGAGTCTAGCAATGTATGTGATGATGGTGTGTATTTCTTAATTACGGCCATAATCTCAGTTATGGCATCAATTAAACAGTCTTCTTTTATTTTGTCCATAAGTCGTAGCAACGATCGGAAAAATGCTTCATTTCCACGCTCGTCGCGATACTGTGGTTGAACATTATTTCTTTGTATATCTATACTCTCGCGCATAACATTCGATATCTCTTTATTAGATTCCAAAAACATTTGAACTAATGTTTTCTTTTTATTAGACGTGGATGGTTCCGTAACACTAGGGGTGGTATTAACCGAACTGTCGTCATCCTCAAAAACATCTTGACTGTCCTCATTTAACATGTTTGACGATGTTGAAGCGTGTTCTGTGTGTTTCTTTAAAAAAAGTAATGCATCATAATGAATATACCTACTTTCGTCGTTTTGTGGCAGCTTGACCGGATTTTGAACATTGCTGCAACTTTAACTCCTTACGAAATTGATCCCTTAAAGATTTCCATTTTTTCATTAACTCAAGTCCTGAAGCAAAGAGATAACTTTTAATTTAAATATTATAATAATATGTAAGTATACATATATTAATTAATATGTATTTTAATAAAAAAAACAACACAGATTAATAAATCCGAACGCTTTGATGGAGTCTTCGTTTTTTATCCCATTTAAAAAAAAACTTTCCATCAGGTGTGATTGCAAAAAAACGCGAGCCTATTTTATAATAAAAAAAATATGGAACAAGTTATAAACGCCTTCAGAATAAGTAGAGAATTTCGAAAAAAACACATGGAAAGTGCTAGCACCTACAGAAATGGCAGCCCCGAACAAAAATCATGGAAAAGAATCTCAGAGGGATTTAAAGACAACGCGAATTTCCCACATTGCTTGGGAGCGCTAGACGGCAAACACATTCGAATTCAGTGCCCCCGGAATTCCGGCTCTCTATACTTTAATCATAAAAAGTACAACTCAATCGTTTTATTGGCTTTGGTGGATTCAAATTATTTATTTACTGTGATTGACGTAGGTTCTTACGGCCGTGAAAATTATTCTACCATTTTTTAATCTTCAATTCTAGGCCAGAAGCTAAATAAAGAAGCCCTTGATTTGCCGGAAGAAGAAGAATTGGTATTTGGTGGACCCAAAATGCCATATGTGATTGTAGCTGATGAGGCCTTCGGTAATCATCGAAATTTAATGCGACCGTATCCAGGTCGATGTCTTCCTACGGACAAAAAGATTTTCAACTACAGACTGTCTCGTACGAGACGTTACGTGGAATGTGTATTTGGACAAATCACCTCAAAATTTCGCATATTTCATAATACAATAAATCTTCAACCGGACAGTTCAATTCTTGTAATAAAAGCAGCTTGCGTTTTGCACAACTTCATAAAGCATCGAGCATTAAATGCCACTGACGGGGAAAATGAAGACATATACAATCAACAAAATATGACACCCGTACTTCAAAGAACAAGGAATTCGGGGTTGCAAATTCGAAACTTATTTAAAGATTATTTTAACACAGTGGGCGCGGTTCCTTGGCAAAATGACTACATCGTTTAATGAAAATGATCTTTCTTATAATTATTGTTGAAACAACGGTTTTGTACCGACAAATGTATGTTACTTTGTTATACCTACCATAGACAACAAAAACTAACAATTATAACAACAAAAATTACCTAAATAAATAATATTGTACGCTTACCTTTTTCTTTTTTTTCTTTAGAGGTTAGGTCATCCCACTCTGTGAACATAGCACTTCCCACATCATACCAATACTTTGCTTTTATTTCTCTGTTTCGAAACTCGGCCAACTGAACATCGTAAAGGGCAGGTCTCTCTCTCACTTCAAGAATAAACTTTTCAATGTCAAACATTGTACTATTGTTTAAAAAGCTTCTCGAAACGTCCTTGTTTAACGAGAGGCAACGCTGAAATGACGCTGCGTTTGACAGCGCGCCCGCTGCGAGCTCGTCGCGAGCGCGCGGCGTGCCCGCTGCTAGTCGCGGCGGGCTAGCGACGATGTAATGACGTTTCGCGCGCTCATTGCCACTCGTCGCATCGCGGCGATAATATCGCCGTGTGGAGACGGTTCCATAGAGAGTGTATAGAAATACGTGGCACGACGATAATATCGCCGCGATTCTTTCGCTCGAGGAGCCAGCGCCATAGGCGATATTTTGCGCTTAGGATACACGCTGTGTATCATAGGCGCCCCATATTTTTTTTTTACTATTCTGTGTTTATTATTAAGTTACTATTGTATGGTTGCCTCGTATTCGTGCAATAAAGAATATTATTATTATTATTAATTACTAGCCCTACCTACCCTACCTACCCTACGGGATAAACAGTATCCTATGTCCCACCAATTTTCAGCCATATCGGTACAGCCGTTCTTGAGTTATAAATAGTGTAACTAACACGACTTTCTTTTATATATATTACTAGCTGACCCGGCAAACGTTGTTTTGCCATATAAATAAACACAACAATTTCATAATAATCGGTCAAGCCATTTCGGAGGAGTTCTATAACAAACACTGTGATCCGAGATTTTTATTCATTAGAAGATTAAAAAAAAATAGATAGCTGTTGCACGCGACTTCGTTTGCGTGTATGTCGTATAGTATGATGTCGCTAGGTAAGATCACTAAGGTGAAATATAATCATATCAGACTAATGACCTCTTCTGCTGGACCTAGGCCTCCCCCAAGCGTCGCCACAGCGACCGGTTTTGCGCGTCTCGCATACATCGGCTACCCGCGATCTTCGTCGGTCCACCTTGTGGATAGCTTTTCAACGTTGCGTCTTCCGGTACGCGGTCGTTACTCCAGAATTTTTCCGCCCCTCCAAGCATTGCCCTCTCCAGCAACCATTGTGAGATAAGATATACGAACAGTTAACTTCTAGCATTGCTTGACCCCCTTAGAATGCAAGGCATTGGCTGTATCACCTCTTCTATTCAAAACGCCGACCAATCTTAGTAAGTATTCGTAATGAGAAACGTTTTAATAATTACGCTTTTCTATACACGATGTTGAAGAAAGTTGCTAGGGTTGTTACCACGCGATAGAGCTACATAAAGTTGTAATGGGAAACTCTATCCAGAAGAGAAGACTACTCTTGCAACGGAGAGAGTACAATTGAGATTCCGGTATCCCATTTGCGCCGTTATGCTTAGGAGTCCTGGCAAAAGTAGCCAGCGAAGCTACGCATGTAGGTTTCGCTGAGCATTCTCATCGTTTCGAGGATTTTTGCACGTCGGCTAGCAATGGCCTCATTTCCAGACTGAAGTCGGCGACTGATTTCTCGGTATCGAAGCAACCTGTGCACATTGGGCGGTCTAGGCGACTATCATCATCATCATTTCAGCCAATTGCCGTCCACTGTCGAATGTAAGCCTCCCAAAAAGCACCAACCATCCCGGTCTTGTGCAGTCAGCGTCCGTCCGCTGCCAGCCACATTTTTTAAAACATCGATCCATTGTGCCGCAGTGCTTATATTGAAAAGATATTTTTTCAGGAGGCAATGACCCGCAGTTATACCCATTATTATTCGGAGGGTATTTCTACTTGGGTTGAGAAGTTGCTTAGTTAGTCGCATGTATAGGCTGTAATTTGTAGCCCGTGATCATTTGCTGTCTTGAAGTTCAGTTGATCTCTGGCAAATTCATGTACAAATCAGTGAGAAAGGTAAGAGGAGAAGTGGGTACAGGTCCGCAGTACCGTTTCGGATACTACCTTCGCGAGTTCGTCTCTGGCGTCATTACCCAGGAAACAAGAGTTTCCCATGATCCACTGGAGGGTGAAACCTGCAACGGATAATTTTTGGCCCTGAGCTTTTGCTTCACTGAGAATTGAACAGTTTTAGCCATGCCGGAGCAATCAGCCGAAATCTTATTTCAGCTACTATGACAGTTTGTTGGATACGTGTGACTTTCAACAGAGTGCCTTCAAAAAGATTTTTAGAAACTACTTTTTAAAAATAGAAATCATAAAATTTAATCGGATGGTATCTATAATTTTCTCCCTTCGCGTTTTCATGGAAATAATTTCCTTATTTTTCCCAAAAACATTTGTCAATATTATCTGTTTTGATGGTCTGCTTGGTCGGTGGGCTCCCCGTTCACAGAAGTAATGAATTAATGCTGAAGCAACGGGACAACACAGGCTATCTTCTAAAATAGTTTAACCATCTCTTGATAGTGATGTATGCCATCGTCAATTTTTAACAATATTCGTAAAATAATGCGCGTTTGAGTGGCTTTCTTATATCATGTTCGCATTTTTCTTCTTCTCCGTCGTTTCTTCAATGCCGAGGATCGCGACCACACACGACGTGTACCCATGAGGTCTTTAGCTGCGTGGATCACTATGTGCATGCTGCCTTTAACAGCCTTCTGTATGGCGTCGGGCCATAAAAAGGCCATATGTTTGCATTTTTGATCTTTAGTATGCTGATATTATTTGGCGCTATATGAATGGTGCTATTCTTCAAACTACAAAGTTAAGAATCTACTTGATGAATCAAGTTAATTCTCAATTTATTTTGAATCAGGAACGCAAATCGAAAAGATTTTTTTAGAACACAGTTAGACATCCAATTAACCAATCTAACTCAACTCTTTTCGCGACTCTTCTATCATGGGACTTCGCCAGATACTCGCGGGTGGTATGACATGCTGGCCCGTGAAGATTAATTTTTGAGCAACTCAAGTTACGTTTAGCAAATGTAAGCGAACGCCTGTTGACGATTTAAAAAAATGAGATCAAATGCATAACGCCATCTTTGGAATCTGAAGTTGAACTGTCTACATATTATTTCGGAATTTGTTTTATTTTTATTAATAGAAATTCATTCAGTAAGATATTTTAAAGGTATTTAAATAATCACTTTTTTTAAGACGTTTTAAAAGTACCACTAATAACTATGTTTTGATGTAATTCTCATGCTGTGTTGAGTACTTTATGGGTCAATAGATGGCATTACGGGAATCTGCATTACGTAATGTTGGTTTCATGTACATTGCCGCAATTCCTATCCAGTTTATGTGTAAAAGTAATCTACTTTGGTTTTGTACTTTTGAACGTGATGCGTTCTGTTAATTATCCTTTAACATCCTGACCTATATTTTGGCATAGATGAAAGCTAAAAAATACAATAATAACATGGAATCAATATACAAAAATATTAGTAAAAATAAAAAAGGAAGGAAATGAATAATTAAAAAATATGTACAAAATTAAAAAAATAACCATGTCTAGTTGGATTCGAACCCACTGTCTTTAAACCGACAGTCTATGAGTACCGTTGTCAAAGTATTAAAATAGCCAATCTAATTAATGTCATGGTTTTTCGCTGCTCAGGTCCTTGAAAGTATAGCGTGATGATAAACATTGCTAAGGTTAGACGCATAAGTATCAGCAAAAATGTATTAAGTTGTGTTTTTTATAACAATTCCCCTCTAAACTATTTGGCAAAATGTGAAATATAAATTTAAATGTTATTTTAAGTGTAAAAAAAACCATTTTACTATTATTTTGACAATACTTTGGTGTAAAAATAAAGTTCAAAAGACAAAATAAATACAAAAATAATAGCTGTTGCTGGCCGGGGATCGAACCTTGTGCCTGTCGTTAAAACGGACATTTTTGAATATTGCTCATCCTCCAAAGCACATAGCGTGATAATATATAGCCTAAAACCTTCTCGTGACCAGAACGCACGCAACAAAAAAAGAATTATCGAAATCGGTCCAGCCGTTCAAGCGTGATGCGATGACCAAGGGAAATAGGGATTCATTTATATATATATAGATAGATTTGTGTGAATTCGACAAAATGTACTAAGCAGCTGATTTTTTTTCGCGATTTCGGTGTTGGTTCCGTAATACAAGTTGAGTGCACGAGTACAACGACCACGTACACGCTGTACATTATCCTTCAATGATAGAATCAAAATTGGATCAGCACCTCCAGAGATACGAGTATTATACCTCTTGAATACAAACAAAAAAGTAGACTATTTTTAATATCATTTTTAACTTAATTCAACGGATGATTAATCATTCTAGAGTATTTTCTTGTACTACAACTTACTTATTATTACTTTTTTTACTTGTAGGTTACTGCGTCGTAACCTGATTTCATGGCAGCAGACAGTAGTAGTTTATATAGTTCTCATGGACCATAAATATTTTGTATTTGCAAGAGCTTGTATTTTTTGCTTAAGGTTTTTATCAACATGAATATATAAAAAATAAATGTGATTTCATAACATTTGACTGCACCCGTGTAACACTGAGCTCGGCCAGTTCTCCAAACTTAAGTAAAAAGGCATCATTATTTTGTTTGTATATTTTGAAGACCTCTGAAAATGCTGACTCAATTTAGGTTCAATTATTATTTATTTATTTATATATACTTTATTGTACACCAAATTAAAACACATGAAGGAAACTTTAAACTAAAAAATATACAATTGGCGGCCATATCGCATTCCCCGATAAGATAGAAAGATACATTGCTTAGTATCATAGGCCACTTTTTATGATGAGAAAATGCACATTTCAAGTAGAGTAAGGCACAGGGGCCAAGTCGCAAAAAAAAATCTTATAAAAAAATAAGGAACTTCGTTCCAAAAGCACGAACTATATGAAAGCTATCAATCAATACAAGCACCTAATCCACTACAAGTTCGTAGGCGGCTACGCGCACTCATAGCTCGTAGCGGATTAGTTTGCTACGATCTGCTACGAGTTGCTACGATGCGTCTCGAGAGGGCTACATTGGCTATGTACGGTTTTCGAGTTCACGTGGCTTGTTTGATATGTATACCTATAAGTTGTCCTTGTAAATAGGCGTTGTGAATTGAGAAATAAAATTGATGCATCTACTGCTTAAATTTACTTACTATCTGTAGTTTTGCTCGCGTTTATACACCGTGTTCTTCACGTTATCCATAAACTTTAGCAAACGATTCTATAGCTTTGACAATTCAAACCAACAAAGGACTTTAAAAAGCTTCGTTATAAAGATTTTTATAATTTCACACTTTTGCTGCGCATTATAAAAGTCGTTTAGAAACGGTTATGCAGTATTAAAGGGTGTTAACTAAAAATAATAATAATCTTGTATAAAATTTTAATACTCATAAAATTTTAAACAAGATTATGATAATCCATTTATGTATATCAAGTATACTAAAAATGTTGCAGTTGAAGTTTTAAAATTTAATCTTCGTTGTAATATATTTGCAGTATGTATGATTTGTGACTGAATGTATAATTGTGTAATGTATGTAGTCGAGGACAAGTTCTCCAGTTTTATTCTGAGTTCGAAGCACGAGTATGTTACGAAGTGTCCTTCGTAACATACTCTTGCTTCGTACTCGTACTTGTACTTCGTTACTTGAAAACAAATTCTTTTTTTTTTTCAAATGTCATAAACTGTGCCGAGCAATAGCTCTTCCAGCGATACATTATAAATGCCGGGAAACAGAAATTCCTCGATAGCAAAAAATATTAATCAAAAATATCCTTTGCAACTCAATATTACTGTAGTTACAACCACACGTTCACACTTCTCGTAGCACTTTGAAGTCGTATAGTTGTTTCGTTTAAGCATTTATTCCCCTAATGTTCTTTGCAGGAACCGAACAAAATACTATGTATCGTTTTTCATTACTTAAATATGATGAGAATCACGATAGAGGTCGATACAGTTTGATTTTATCACTTAACATCGACGACGGTACAGGCTAGCAACTGCCTGTCGGTTTTTTACCGGTTGCATTTTGGGGAATGTGCAACGGAATTGCATAATTTAATTCCGCCAAGCCCGTTCCATCATCGGACCACAAGACGAACGGCGATGCGCCACCGGTACACGGTGGATATCCCACCCATACGCACAAAACGTTTTGGTAACACATTTATAATGCGTACAGCTAAGGAGTGGAATTCCCTGCCGGAGTCTGTGTTTCCTGATAGCTACAACCTGGGAGTCTTTAAGTCAAGAGGGAATAGGTTATTTCTAGGCAGCGTGCTCCATCTTCGACCACATCATCACTTACCATCAGGTGAGATTGTGGTTAAACGCGTGCCTATCTATAGTAAAAAAAAAACAAAATTAATTTCCATTTGAAAATAGGATTCCCATTAAAATTGTAGCTGGATCAATTTTATTATCCCTATACAACCCTTGCCCAACAATGTTCTAGTCGACTTCCAGTCTGATTGAATACCAGTATTATACATAGAGCGACTGTCTAGCATCTGGATAAAACGATAACTCGATCAATGACCTCTATTGCCATGCTAAAAAGTAACAGCTGTACACTTTACTCGTACGCAGTACTACAAATTTCGTAGCCTCGTAGCCCGTAGCTTCGTAGCTCGGATTAGTTTGCTACGAACGCGTCTCCGGGGAGCTACGCAGCTACGTGTGGTTTTCGGGTCTCGGTTTAATACCGTAGTGTTATGTCTGTCCGCTGATTTTCTTTTGTGATTCGGCTTGTATATTTTGTTTCTGGACTTTGCTTGCTTTTTATTTTAATTGAATTTTATTCGTGGATAAAGATATTTTATGAAAGGAGCTAATCGGTCATGAAAAATACGTATGCAATTAAAAACAACTAAATAGCTATAAAGAGTTTACGGTGCCGATTGCTACTAACAAGTTTTAGGCCATGGGTTCAAACCAAAACAGATGCTTTACTTTGTTTAAATTATTTCATCACCACTGAACCAGGATGTCCTAAGCTTTTTTTTAATTCGAAGACATGACACATCCGCAACTTGCACTGGTCGCGCTAGTGACTTACGGTTTCCTCCCAGGGAGTAGTGACCCAGCAATGGGATTATACGTTGATTATGATTATACAAGTTAATCCGTAAATATGGGTGCCTGTCCATTACAGCGGAGCGGAGAAACGGAGAAATTTTCACCAATCATGTCAGTCAAAATGTCAGAGGCCCACGTGGTGCGGAGATTTCATGAAATTTCATTGGTTAGAATTTCTCATCTTTTCCACTTCGCTGCCTCGCTCTGTCTGTAATAGACTGGCTCCCTAATACCGCCATTTCCGCCATAAAATTATGTGTGAATGAGTTGTATAATTATTTTTATTTTTTAACAATAAAATTAATCCTATCAATACGTACACTTGCAAACAGTAAATTAATAATATTATTTACGCAGGCTACTGCAATACTACTTCAATTACTTCCCACTTCCATCTCTCAAAGGAATTGCACTCCTGTATTAAACTTTTGAAACAAAGTCGCCTGACTGAAAACATTACTTTTAAAAAGAACTCCGCAATACTTTAAGTTATTTTGAAAGAAATGACTAAGATTACAGTTTCTTTTTCCACGCTTTTGTATTTTCTTTTCCGAGTTCGATCCTGACTTTCGTAAGTGGTATTTTGTTTTTACATTAAAATCTTAGTAGTCTGGAATCTGTCATGATCAAACTTGTGCCTAAACAAGGCTAGCCACATTCAAAGGGCCAATTCCACTTCTTCTTCTTATCGTGTGGACAGTAAGGTCTAAGGACCCCACAGACCCTTTTTTTAAGGATGTGAAATCTCTGGGTGAAGCACGAGGGAGTGTGAGATTTTTACTGACTAAAACTCATCCGTGTTCCTCCTAGTGCCCTTTGCGTTCCAGGGCTACGGTGCCTCTTTCGAACAAAGACCGCAGCTCCAGTAGGCGAACCCCACAGACCCTGTCAGAGTTTCTAAGCCGCATCAAGGGCCTTAAAAGCCAATTCCACTAATTTTTAAACAACGTTTACATTTGCATCTCATTCGCAATCGCGTAATTGGCACTCAGATCGATTTTATAGAAAAGAATAGTATAGTAAACTTACTGGTATTCAGCTGCTCCCAATATAGTTATCAATATTTTATGCAGATGATAAATATTATGAATTAGCTATAGATCTTTCACTTGACTTTGTTGCAGGTTCCCATCTGTCTTTGTATCAAAATTCATCAACATTGGTTCTGCCATTTAAGCGTGAAAGCGTAACAAACAAACTCATTTTTATATTTATAATAATTAGCTTTCGCCCGCGACTTCGTACTTGCATATACCCGTTTTTCCCGCTCCCGTAAAAAAAAAACTGAAAATCATCTCTTAGCGCTCCTTTAAAATCCCCAAGGAACTTACAACTACCTACTAACACCAGTATTTTACGTGAAGCGGCTGACTACCAGACCTCCACAACCCATTAAATGGGTTACACGGTATTTCTTGGCAAGACTGGATTCAGATTTACTGGCTTCTGACAATCCGTAACAACTGCTAAAGTTCTACAAATGACAGCCGGGACCAACAGCTTAACGTGCTTTCCGAGGCACGGAGGAAACTCAATATGTTGAGATGGTCACCCATCCACAGACCAACCTTGGCAAACGTTGCTTAACCTTGAAGATCGACCTGTGCGGCTGTTACTCTTCAGCCACGAGCTCCTCCAAAGTATAAATATTTCATTGCCTATATATTAAACTCGTATTTAAAGCTGTATCTATTTTAAAAGTCCAGTTCACCTTCCAATTTATGAAAATAACCCTTGAACCTTAATCTCATCAGATTTTAATATAATTCTTTGGAGTCATCAAATCCAGTATTTGATTCTTAAAATAAAAATAGAAGACTATATAATAAAATGAAATCTCTTAATCTGGACCGTAACAACCTATATATTAAATGTTCCAATTAAAATGGTTGGATTAATTTTAGTTAAGTCATTATTATTATTATTATATACTTTATTGTACACCTCATAACAAGCACAGTAAAAACGCTTATAAAACTAGTGTACAATGGGCGGTCTTATCGCACAGGGCAATCTCTCCAATTCTCCTTGGTTATAGGTTATTTGTAGGCAATTTGTGATTAAACTTCAGAGTACGAGTATGATATTCATACATTTTAGGGTTCCGTAATTAAAATATAACAAAACTTACAAAATTGTCGAAATGTAAGATTGTGTTCCGTCTAACTTCTAGTGAATTATTGTGTCCAAAAAACTCCATACTTTGACTACCAAAACCTACACTTGAACAAATAAAAGAAACAAAAGCAAAACGCACATTTCAAACACTACATTCCAAGTAGTCCTACTCAAAGCGATAACACCGTATCCCTTTCTAATCCCCCACATAAGAAAGGGACAGTCAACCATCATTGCTTGGGATTAGTCAGGGATGTAGAGACTGGGTGACCCTTGTAATCCCTTTGGACGGATCTGAGTTTGACGCTCAGGATTGGTATAAAGGTCGAGTTGCTTCGAGATACGCATTTATCATAATCAGATGGGTTAGTAAATGTTTACTGTTGGATATAACCATTCAATAAACAGTTGATGGGGAGGAGATGGGTATAAAAATAAGACTTCATAGACGCATTGTGATTATAGTTCGTTTTAATTAGTAGATAGTTATATGACTAAATCCTTTTGAACACTCTTTCAATTTCAACACTATAACTACAATATGCATAGCATAAAAACTAGGCAGATAATGATGATGTAGTTAAGATACCACATCATCATCATCTGCATAGCCTTTTCCCAACTATATTGGGGTTGGCGTCCAGTCAAACCAAATTTAGCTGAATACCAGTATTTTACGCGGAGTGGTTGCCTAGCAGACCTCCACAACCCATTAATTGGGTAACACGGTACTTCATGGAAACACTGTAGTCAGATTAACTGGCTCCTGACTATCCGTAAAGATCTACAAATAACAGCCGGGACTAACGGCTTGACGTACTTTCCGAGGCACGGAGGAAACTCGGTATGTTAAGATAATCACCCCATCCACAGACCAACCTTGGCAAGTGTTGCAGCTGTTATTATCTAGCCTCGAGCTCTTCGATATCCTAACCACATCAATCCTAATAAATATAAAATTCTACCGTTACCGGTCGTAGAAATCTGACATTTGGCATGTAGCTTCCCTACTTTCCGTAGGGGAGCATTACGAGAGGATTTCTCGTAATTTCTACGGGAACGGGAAAAAACCAAAAAGGTTATACGCGTACGAAGCAGCGGGCAAAATTTAGTAATATTCTAAACGTAAAAGTAAATAAACAGCTGAACGGATTTCGCTGAAATTTGGTACACAACTAAACTGAAATGTGCGTGAAATAGGACATAACACTTTTCATCGTAGAAATATGTTACCTTGTGATAATTTTCGACACTTACACGAGGGGAGCCGCTGGTTAAAGTTAGTCTGCCTATAAAATTCTCACTGTTAGGCCACATGCCTCCGCTTTGAGAGAGAAACTGCGCTGCAGCTCAAAACACACTGGGGTAAGAGTAAGTCACATCAAGTCATAGAACGCGAATGAGTGGATGTGGGACATGACTTTTTAGGATTCCGTACCCAAAGGGTATCCAACGGAATCCTATTACTCAGCCTCCGCTGTCCGTCCATCCTTCCGTACGTCCGTCTGTCTGTCAGCGGACTGTATCTCAAGAATCGTAATAGGTAGACAGTTAAAATTTTCACAAATTGTGTATTTCACTTGCCGCTATAATAATAAACACACACACATAAAATTATGGTTTATGGTACGGAACCCTTCGTGTGCGAATCCGACTCGCACTTGGCCGGTTTTTTTTTCACATCAGTTTGTATTCCTCCTCTGATTTGGGAGCAGTAGTTTAGAACGTGGCATACTTTTGCTGACTACTATCACACACTCACCGATCGAATCCGCAACACAATGACACGATCTAGAACAGGCATCGCCGACGTTGGTGATAAGTCTGCGAAGCTAAAATGGAACTAGGCGGGTCTCTCTTACAGGATGCATCAAGGCCGATGGGCCAGGATCATCACGCAGTGGGTGCCTGAGGACGGGCGCCGTAGCCGAGGCAGGCCAAAGATACGCTAGCGCGATGATTTGGGCCCGTCCCTAAGGCTGCGGGCACGAAGTCAGCGGAAGCGGCGGCGGCGTGGGCAGCGGGCTAGCAGCGGCGCGGCGACGCAGACCCGTTCACGAAGTCAGCGGGCAGATCGCACGGCACGCGTAGTGTAGTATTATGAGAAGTTGCCTATCTATGACTACGTACGTCACTGCAGACGCGCAGGCACCGCTCGACTGGTGCGCGTCTTCATGAACAGTTCCATATAAATCTATGCATTTGAATACCCCGCGCCCGCTGAGTTCGTGCCCGCGGCCTGATCGTTTAGCCGAAGATGGCAAAACACAAAGAGAAGACCTTTGCCCAGCAGTGGGACAATATAGGATACTAAACAAAATATTAAAACTATCTATCACCACATTTCTTTTTTAACATTCAAGAGATTGAAGTCAACTTCATGTGATTGAGATTTTTTCCCATTCCCTTTCACAAAATTGATGGGCGGGCTATTCTCGTTCGAAACCAGACGGAAAATCGCTCATTATTATGCAAAAAAAATGTTGAACGTCGGTCATCCTTTCAACAGCCAATTTTGTACTGACAATGATATGGGTCACCGAACTCAATCGAAAGGAGGACGATATTTTTTATAAAAATAACGATGGAATGTTTAAAAGGGGAATGATAGGCGTGGGTGATTTTTAACAAAGAATCATGGAACCTGAAAAAAAAGTCGTCATTTTAGGCTATATTGAAAGTTACACACAAACAGTGCATTGCACTCTTTTTTCGACCAGTAGTTTTGGCTGTGCGTTGTTTGTCAGTCACTCAGTAATCCTCAAGGTTAAGCAACGCTTGCCAAGGTTGGTCTGTGGATAGTGACCATCTTAATACACCGATTTTGCGGCGTGCTTTGGCAGTCGTTACGGATAGTCTGAAGCCAGTAAATCTGACTCCAGTCTTGCCATGAAGTACCGTGTTAAAAAAAAAAAATGTTTATTTCTTCACTTAAGGATATAACTATGTTAGGTTTGGAGTCACCTTTTAAGCAAAGATTTGCTTGTATTAGGTGGTTCCGCTCCTCCAGTTTACTTATTCTACAGATGCGTGAGAAATAAGCAAAAAGATTAATTTAAGACTATTTAACATTTTATATTTCTCAGCATGGGAGCGCACTGGGTGCAGAATATGTTTGTGAGTGTGTATGTGTGTGGGTTTGTTTGTGTGTAAGTGTGTGTTTGTGTAGGTGTCGGGATGTGTGTGGAATATGTGGTATGTGTAGCGCGAGGGTGTGTGGGTGTGGTGTGTATATGTGTACAAATTATATGTGTTTCTTAGTTATGTGAACTTGTGTAAGATATCTTCGGTTTCTTCGTAACTTTTACTCTTGAGCCATTCAGTTAGTGTTTTTTTGCAGTCGTGGTATGTCATAGAGTAGATGGCACACTGTTCATTGAGAGCGTTATATACACGGGAAGATTGTTTAATAAATTGCCTTGTAGCAAATGTAGTTTTCACTGGACAATCTTCAGCTACTTTCTTTTTCCTCCTAGACTGGGTCTTGGAAGTAATGAAGGGAAGAGATTTGTGTTTTTTGCAGAATAAAGAGGAGAATGCAATCTGCAGGACATAGAGTTTCCTAACTGACAAAAGGTTTGAGGTACAGTATAAACTTTCCGTGGGGAATCTTATCGGTTTAAAGAACATGACTTTCAGTAATGCTCTCTGTGCCCTTTCCAGCTCGAAAAATATTGTTTTAGATGCTCCACCCCAAATTGGCAAACAGTACGTCAGTATTGACTGACCCAGGGAGACATAAATTTGCTGGATAAGATCCTTAGTGGTCACGTGGCGAAGAGATTTGAACGTCCAAATTAATTTCCTAACTCTGTTCATTAATAGCTCTAGGTGCAGATGCCACGATAGCCTTTGATCAAGTATAACACCAAGGTATTTAGTACTGGATACTTTATTGATTTTTAAACAAGAGCAGGTGGTGTTATTGGAGCTGGAGCAGGTATGAATTTTAATCTGAAGATCTTGCAATGGCTGGGTACGGTCAAATATGGAAAAGCAGATGTAATTTGTCTTTGAAATATTCAAAGTTAAAAGGTTCCGATCGAGCCAGGTAGCTATTGTAGATAGACCACGTTCGGCGATGCGACCCACGCAGTCCCATGTTTCTCCCGAGAAAACAATTGCTGTATCGTCAGCATAGGAAAATATGTGAGCACCTTCGATACTCATGTTACATAGGCTATTTATATAAATGAGAAACAGCGGCGGCCCGAGCGCACTACCTTGTCCTACTCCGTAAGTCACTATTTCTGCGGAACTAGTGACTGATCCTATTTTAACTACGTACCTGCGCTCACTCAGATATTCCGTGAAAAGTTTAAGTGGAACTCCTCTTATACCAATGTCTTCTAGCCTATGTAGAAGCGTGGGGACAGAGACTGTGTCGAAGGCTTTTTTGATGTCTAGAAAGACGGCCAGACACTTTTCTCGATTGTCCACTTTTTCAGTGACGATAGAGGTCAGCGCTAGGACCGCGTCTTCAGTAGACTTTCCCTGTCTAAAGCCAAACTGTGAGGGTGAAATTATTTTATGTTTTGTTAAATATGTACTTAATCGTTGGTTTATTAATCTTTCGACAATTTTAGACAGGGACGGGAGGACGGATATCGGCCTATAGTTAGACGGATCAGTTTTGTCACCACACTTATGTACAGGTGTTATTACTGCTTGTTTCAGGGCCGTGGGAAAGCATCCTTGTTCAAAACATAGGTTAATAAGGTGTGAAATTATTGGTGAAATAATGAACTTAGCAGATTTTAAAAAACTTACGGGGATTTTGTCCCAGCCAGTAGCACTGTCGGATTTTAGGCTCGTAATTACGGTTGCTACTTCTTCAGTGTCAGAGTTGAGTAGAACAAACGATGAGACCGGCGGGTTTGGAACGTCCGTAGGTATTTTGGGGTCGTTGTTAGCCTGTCTCTCAGGATTATTTATTACTTCGTCAGCCAGATGCCTTCCAACGGTTTTACTTTATTCACCGTCTCGAGACGTTTAGCGGCTGATTCCAGTAATTCTGTGTTTTGTGTCTTAGGTGGTTTTCGTTGGGTAATATTGTTTATTGTTTGCCATAGCTTTTTAGAGTTTTTGTGTGTCTTATAAAGCTGTTCGCGATCGTATTTACGTTTTTGTTTCTTAATGACGCTGTTGCAATAGTTCCTGTATCTCCTATAAGTGATTTTTAGTATCTCATTATGAGGGTCTAGTTTGAACTTTTTTTGCATACTGTTGCGGTTATGTATACAGCGCAATAAACCTATGGTCATCCGAGGTTTGATTAATCTATTTTTAAGGGGGATTTTTATTACAAGTGTATCGGCATTGAGACATTTTTGTAGTAAAGTTATTAAGTTATGTATTAGTATGCTGGGGTTAGTTAGGTCTAAAAGGCCGTGAATGTTGCTACTTTTTAAGAGCTCGAGTGAATATTCGACGTTAATTGAGGTTTTAGTTTTAAAAGATTTGTGTTTGTTCATCAATTCAGACAGTTTTAGGAAAATCATAGAGTGATCGGTGATAGTGGTCTCGATAATTGCTATGAATGCTGATTTAGTATTAGGTCTAAGCTTGAGAATGAAATGATCTAGACAGCTTTTGTCGCGAGTGGGATGCGTATGTCCAGGTAGTAGGCCGTGCATTGCTAACCTGTTTAAATAATTAAGTCGATTCGATCTTTCGTATGATTGCTCTTCTTGCTTGTGTATTAAATTTATATTGATGTCACCCGTAATAATCACATTTTTATTTGAAGAGAGGGTAGCTAAGTGTTGAGATAAGGAATTTATGAAATCATCTGCATTTGTCTTTGATGGAGAGCGATATATCCCTATGACTATGAGATCGGGTTTAATTTCAACCTGTAAACAAGAAGCGTGAGTTAATTTTATTTCTTTTATTTTAAAGATGTACCTGTTACTAACAAAAACGACGACACCGTCAGCTTTATTTAAATGCTTAGTGGTGTAGCCTGCCGAGTAGTTTTGTAATTGAGGAATATTTTTATTTGGGTTCAGCCTGCATTCACTTAAAACAATAAGGTCAGTGTTAAAATTTAGATCGGCTAGGTTCAGTTGCAAGTCATTAAAATTTAAATAGATACTTCTTATATTTTGTGAGATAATCGTAAAATCGGAGTTTTTAGACTTTACAATCGTACTAAATTTGCGAAAGGAAAAGTTTGATACTTATTTCTAATTCTATGTTATCTATTTCAGTGATGGTTTCCAGCGTTCTATCCATAACCGTCTCTAACAGGGCTTAGGTAAAACAAATTGTAGTCTTTTAGGGTTTTGAGTGTATGTGTTTTTATGAGTAATATGTATGTAATGATATGTATGAAAGGTTTAACGGTGTATGTTTTGATTGTGTGTATGTGCGTTTTAATTACAGACTTTGTACTCCTTAATCTAATTAGTAGTATTACAATGATAACTAATTTTAACATATTAGTAGTAACCTTAGAGCTAATAGAATTTGACAAAGGGTATAATTTAGACGGTCACCAAAAATAATATTTTTAAGACTCAAAGCCTAGGCACCAAAATGGATCAACGGTCACCAAATTCTATCCAACTCAACTGTGATTGCCATAAAATGTAGGCTTGGGATTACAAACTGGATAAAATAGGTTAGGTTAGGTTAGAATTGTGACAAACCGCGCGCGAGCCGAGCGAGCGAAGCGAACTATGCCGCGGCAGCGGCCGGCGAGCGCTACTTCTCGAATATTATTTGGTGACCATTTATCTGTTTTGGTAACTGTTTAGAACTTTTTTGGTAGTAAAATAGGTACTTTTTTGGGCGGTGTTTAAACACAAGCCTTTAACAAATAACAGTAAGAGAGACCACTATGCTTATATTTAGTACATGTGGCGTAGTGAACAATTAGGACTAGTCATATTTGATTCATGAGCTTAGTAACTTGCATTTCGCTCTTTATTATTATTTTTGGCGAGACGTCATCTTTTTTGACGCAGACTTGGCCAAAGGAAGTCCAGCAGTATTTGTAGGCTTTGGATTTAACTAGATCGCGGGCGAGAAAGTATAAGCGCGCCCCCTTGGTGGTTAGCTGCTCGGATACGTAGATTGGGGTGTATTCATTAGTAGTGAAGCCTAGATGTTTTGCGCATAATTTTTCTTTGTTTCCTCTGTTGTACGTGTGGGTCGATTTCAAAAAGTCACTTTTTAATATAGATGATGCTAGTTCGACGACGATCGGTCCGTTTTTCACGTCGCTGCGTTTGTTTGGGATTCGGAAAATGTCTTTGATTTCGTTTTGTTTGATAGGGCATTTAATTTTAGTCTCATTTGACAAATGTGCAATCATTTTTATTAAGTCACTTCTTGTTTCGTTTTCGATTTTTGGTGCGTTTTTTACCTCTATCGTGGTTTTACGGCTTCCCCGCTGAAGATCCTCGATTTTATCTTCCAGTAAGATTATGTACTCCTCATCCTTCTTAGCTTTTATTTCGATTACCTCAATCTTCTTTCTTAGCTCTTCATTTTGAGAGGTGAGAAAGGCCATAGAGCTTTCTATACTTGTATTTGTAGTCCTAATTTCCAATAATGTAGACGAGATTTTTTTTATTTCCTCACTTTGTTTCGTGATCAACGATGATATGAGTATTTTGACTTCTTCTTTGAAGTAACTAAAGTCAGACTCGTAGTCATGCTCTCGCGGTCGCTTGTTCCGTTGTGAGACAAAGTTGGGTGGAGTATGTGGAGTGTCAGCACACATGGCGATGTTTGACTCAGAATGACCTGTTAAGTGAATGCTCCATTTCTAGTACCAGAGTATAATAACAGTATGCGGTGTAACAGTTGGTGGTGTCAGTCTCAAGAATGTATAGTTATCTCTGAATCCTTATTTGCTTTGTGTAGCTCAGCCCAGTACCAGGAAATAATAAAGTGTTGGAGTATGTTTTTTGTCACTGAGGCGAGTTTTATATTATTCCGAGTCCCTCTTCTTGTACGTCAAAATATTAGTAGCACGGTGAGGTAGTAGGAGATAATAAACTATAGAATTTTGTCAAATACGCCAGTTGTCGTAATCTGCTTAGTTATTGTACTCTGAATCCTTTTCTTGTTTTGTGTAGCTCATTCCGGTATACTATAGTACTAGGAGATAATAAAATGTAGGAGTGGACACATTTATCGCAATTCTCTATATCAGTTAGCGGTGCATGCGCACACAATAAGAATCTCAAATATGTACTGAGGCGAGATTTATAATATTGAGAGTCTTTTGCGCGTCAAAAAATGTGAGTAGCATGATGAGGGTACTAGGAGATAATAAAACTGTAGTAGTTTGTCACATACGTGAGCTGTCGTCATACGCTTAGTGACGTTTATACTGGGGCGTAGCTCAGCTTTTTACTTCTATCTCTTTCGTGCGCGCGCGCCCGTCAGCTATGTAATGGTGAGTCACAGTACCTTGTATTAGACGAAACAGTTGAGGTACCAGGGCATCATAAGCACGCGCTGTCGGTTGATTCTACGGCGCTCACGCACGCGTGTGCCTCTTCTTTTTAGCAAACCTCCTCTTACTTGATGCACTCCTATTTTCTTATGCGAATTAAATTAATTTGAAATTGAATTTTATTTTATATAAACTGTTAAAAATGGATGTGGGCACGTCTACACCTTGAGGCGGTCCGGGGGAAGAGGCGTGTTACCCAGTTAATGGGCTGTGGAGGTCTGGTAGGCAGCCGCTCCTTGTAAAATACTGGTTTTCAGCTAAATCCGGCTTGACTGGAAGCCGACCCCAATATAGTTGGAAAAAGGCTAGGCAGATGATGAGTGTATTGCACTCTTTGTGCGTAAGTGCAGCTTACGCATGACCAATTTTTATTCGGTACTTCATGGCAAGACTGGAGTCAGATTTACTGACTTCTGATTATCCGTAACGACTGCCAAAAATCTACAAATGACAGCCGGGACCAACGGCTTACTGTGCTTTCCGAGGCAAGGAGGAAACTCAGTATGTTAAGATGGTCACCCATCCACAGACCAACCTTGGAAAGCGTTGCTTAACCTTGAAGATCGACCCGTGCCGCTGTTATTATCCAGCCACGAGCTCCTCGATATCCTAACCACATCAATCCTCACTCTACCAAATTATACGAGCCCGATAAAGACGTTTACAGTGGTGGATTTGTTAAAGAACGAAAGAAAAAAGAACAATTTGAAAATTTAAAAATTGATTCATGCATTTCCAGGAACAGGGAATATAATTTCATGCTGATTGTCTTAGTTGATAAGTTCACTTGTAAAAATATTTATTTTTGAAGAAAATAAAAAAAGCACTTAGGTAAGTTACGAGGTCTGTAGTCAGCAATGGATGGAACAATTCTTAGCGTGTCAAAGGAAAAAAAAAAACGTTTGGCTCAGTATTTAGTCCATGTACAGATGAAAAGACATGTGGCGCAGGACGAAAGATGGATCATGGACTGCGGAGAAACTCCACAAAAACACTGAAGATCAGAGCCATCCGAGAACCCGCACCTGAGGAAGTTATTTTTACTGCGGCCGACCCGAGTACGGAATCTATTTATTTTTCCAAGTCACCCAGGGCAAAGCCAACTAATTGTTTATCACTATTTAAACTGAACCCCTTTCGACAATTAATTACTTATTTCAATTGTCACCTACAAAATTTTTCTCCTACTATTATTTCTTAAAACGACTTTAACAACAAATATACCATCCCGATAAAGACGTTTACAATAGCGGAGATATTTCAAGGAATCTCTTCAACGGAAGTCGGGCGGGTTTCCTTATCCGACGGAAATGAGCCGCCGGAAGCAGCGGGCAACGGTTGCCCACGTTTCACTTTGCGGGTGATGGGAGGTAACACACGAATAAATACTTTCAATGGAAATTATGTTATTGGATTAGAAAGATATACGATCTTAAGTTTTGGCTGAGTTATAGTTGTTAGTGAATTAAGGAAGATTTTTTTTTATTGTGCTTTTTATTCTATTTTATCAGAAATAGCATTATGATACGAGTAAATTAAAATTAATGGCTTTATTTTCTTACAGATTTTTAATTATTTTCATTCGTATATTATTCTCTATTTTTCACTGTAAGCCACATTGATGTGCAACGGTATATTCGTAAAAGAAATGAGTTTTGAATCTAATAGCCTGCAGGTATTTGATTGTGTACCCAAAATCAGGTAGTCATCAAGCAACTGGCCAGCAAGATGTCCAGTTTTCTGATGAAAAACAATGCAGACGAAAATATACCTCTCACTATAACGTTTTGCCCCTTTTCCTGATACATATTTGATATTTATTAGTATATTACTTAATATTGTATGTGTTTGTTTTATATTAGTATGTATGTCTCTCTATTAATATTATTTATGATGTTTGTACACTGACCGCCCTAAATCTAACTTCTTTAGTTTAGTCCGTCCAAAGGTTGTCTGTAAGAGATTGCCCTGTGCGATAGGACCGCCCATTGTACACTAGTTTTTATAAGCGTTTTTACTGTGCTTGTTATGAGGTGTACAATAAAGTATATAATAATAATATGGTTTCTGACTACATACAAGAACTCAAATCGTCAAATATAGTTTTAGAAACGATCTTGTAAAATAACAGGTCAGCAAACCAAATCCGCAAATTAGGCCACATTACCATACTAACAAATTGAAACTTACCTCCGAATTTATTTGATCATGCAAAGTTCGATTATCCTAAACAGTTATTCAATGTTCGGATGCTCGACGCTCGCAGCTTTCGGGAGTATTACCGCTAAGCTTCTCGGTTTCAATTGATCTCATGTACATGGATATATGCGGTGAAGATCTGCTCTTTAAATTAGATATACATTTCCGTCAATTTCATTTAAGTCGATGTGTTAATTTTTGTCTTATTGCGTAAGCCATAAAACTATCTGTCATCTTCTGTCTTCATCTCTCTCTCAATATGTCCGTCTGTCACCCCCAATTCGCTACTTACATTTATGAACTTCTGTGATCCAAACACAGACGGAAGCATAAAATTGAATCACTCTATTTGACATCGTCACGCTAAGAAGATGGAATTAAAATGCTTTTTTTCCTATTTTGCGGCGTCAAATTCAAACATTCTGGAAGTTTACTTCTAGAGATCATCTCTTAGAAACAAGCAAATAGTTTTATCCACTTGTTTATAAAATTAACTTAGGATGGCAAAGAAGTACTTACTCTGGAAAGTCTAAGGAGCTTCTACGGTTATAGTGTCCAATTCAATTGACCTATTTCTGCGGTCACCAATTTGTCTAACAAGCGAGGTGAATATGGAAATTCGGGTTCATTGAGAGATCCATGTCCGAATGCGGTCGTACATTATGTCATCTTATATTATAGAGACGGCAAAGACCGCAAGAAATTTATCTGAACTAATACTAAATAGTTTGATGTGGAAGGTAAACTCTGGTGAAACTGAACCGAATACGAAAATTCTTAAAAAAAAGCTATCAATCCAAAAAAACCGACCAAGTGTATCTCGGACTTGCACACGAAGGGTTCCGTGTGTTTCTTGTATAGGCCCCCTTGTATTTCACTTTTATTATTTGTTGTTATAGCGGCTACAGAACAATACACACTCTGTGAAAATTTCAACTGTCTACCTAATACGGTTCATGAGATACAAGCCCGCTGAAAGACAGACGGACTGACGGACGAAAGGACAGCGGAGGCTGACCAAAAAATAAGTTCGCTGAATGTTACCAATTTTGAACCCGGAAAAATGCACAGTTCCTTTAGAATAGACCACGGAGCGAAGCATCAATATAATTTTTGGTGTTATTTACTTAGGGATCTCATCAGCTGGCTTAAACTTACCCAAAGATCAAAATAGACAGCTATACTCATAGTTTGGCGTGAAAGAGCGCAAAGAATCGCTAAACTTTAGTGACAGTGGGCTATATTGCTAGCAGATAGTCAACGAGGTCGAAAAGTTCTGGAATGGCGACGGCTTACCGATAGATGAAACGATGGAAGACCTCCACAAAAGGTGGACCAATGAACGCCGCGGTAATCCACTCGGTGCAAGACGCACAGGACCAGTTTATGTGGCGGCACTTGGGAAGGCATATGTCAAGCAGTGGACGTCTTTCAGCTGATATAATGATGATGAATACAATATCAAGAGCTTTCGAAACATTCACACCCATAAATGCATAACAGCTATAATTACAAACTAAACCAATAACGGTTAACCGAAATATTCTCCGTTTCGTGAATTTCAAATTGACAGATTATGTAAATGAAAGGTCCTTACTCATACATTGTTTAAGTTTAATGATGGACCCAATATTTTAATGATATGCCCCATAATTCATAGGGTTAGATAAGAAACTTGGAATGGTCTTACGCGTCGTTGGAAGACGGTGAGATTGGGGTCACAGAAGATGTATGAAGGTACGTACGCACCCGTGTACGACGTGTCTATATACAAAGGTATTTGTTCTTGTACAGGGTGAGTTTTAACAGACGTCAGTTTGTAGCTCACAGGTTGCTGTCTACCTTTATAACAGCATGTAGCAGTAATAAAATACATTCAGTCAAAAAAGTATCGGGAATGGATGATTTGTTTATGGTTCCAAATCCAAATTTTTGTTTTTTTTTGTAGTTGTTAGATTGGCACAACTGTTTTCCATTTTGGCGCGGAGTTTGAGTTACATCTGTTATTTATATTAAATACAGTGCTGGTTTTAGTAATATCATATATAGTGTGTATTGCGAATTTCATAATGGACAAAAATATCGAACAAAGAGTTTGTCTTAAATTTTGCATCGCCAATGGAATTTCGTGTTCGGAGTCACTGAAAATGTTACAGAAGGCTTACGGTGAATCGACTTTATCAAAAACTCGTGCTTATGAGTGGTTCAAAACGTTCAAAAGCGGTCGAGATGTGATGGAAGATTTGCCTCGCTCTGGTAGGCCGTCAACGTCTGCAACTGAAGTTAACATCGCAAAAGTGAAGGAAATAGTGACTGAAAATCCCCATTCAACTCTGAGAGAGATAGCCGCCGAACTTTCTGTATCTCACGAGTCGATCCGTACCATTTTAACTAATCATTTGGGTATGAAACATGTTGCTGCTCGGCTAGTCCCAAAAGATCTGAATTTTCTCCAAAAACTCAATCGCATGAAAGTCGCTGAGGACATGCTAGAACGAGTCAGTTCGGACCCAACATTCATGAAACGCATTATTACTGGTGACGAGACGTGGGTTTACGAGTTTGACATGCAAACTAGTCAACAAGCTTCGGAGTGGCGCCTTCTAACTGAACCATTTTCAATCGATAGAAGACATAAAGGAGAATTCGCGGCGAGAACTCAACTCAATTCCGGAAGCAGCGTTTAAAAAATGTTTTGATGAATGGATTATTCGTTGGCGCAAGTGTATCGTTTCTAAAGGAGCATACTTTGAAGGTGATAAAATAAATTTGGATGAATAACAGACATTTTGTGTATTATTGATCTTTTCCCGGTACTTTCTTGACAGGGTAGTATTTAGAACGTTCTTAGCTGGTGTCATTTTGTTATTTCTGCCTAACCCACTGTAAAATTATGTGAAAAATAATATTTTCCGGTGAATTATAAAAATTATGTGCAAAGGTTTAATTGTTTTAATCACCAAGCTGTAATATAGTTTTTTTTTCTGGATGAAAACACTGGTTATAAAACAGAAATCATGCTTTTCTTCAAAGACATTATTTAATTTTTTTCATACACATCGTTTCTCTCCCATTTTTACTATTGATAGGCACGCGTTTGACCACTATTTCACCTGACAGTAAGCAATGATGTGGTCGGAGTTGAAACCTAGAAGTAAATGTATTTTCTTTCTTTCTTTCTTATTCACTCTTGACTTAAAATCAACTTTGCAGTCATAGTAATATTTGTTAAATCCACGTCCTGTACACTATCAATGTACTTACGTACCAAGGGACGGCTTAGTCGACGGTAGGTACTTGCGCGGAAGGGTAGGATTTTCTAAATCAGTAGCGTCGTTTAGAAACGAGGGGATTGCCTTAGAAAAGAAGTCTTGAATGTAAAGGATTTTTTTTTTCAGTCGCAGTTGACTGTTGAGAAAAATAGTGAGTTTTTGTGTTTTCCCTGAATACTGGTTTTAGTCGATTTTTAAATAATACGTACAGATTTTAGGATTTAATGACTGTTTTTGAGGTTTTCTTTGCTCTTACTCAGCCTAACTTGTTAATATAATCGTCTCCAGGGTCTCATAGTAAGCATATTTTTGTATCTATGATTGTGCTCAGTCGGAATAAATATATAAATAAAAGAGTGGACTGTATCAAAATAGGTAAAATACCATAATTAACATAGAATGGACAAAAGGTACAAAGAAATGCCCGTAGCGGAGCGTGTCTGTGAGCTTAGTGGAGTGGCGAGTACGCAGTGGTCGCCGCTGTCCCGGGTTCGGTACCCCGACCCCGCGCAGTCCTCGCGGTGGTCCATAATGCTCATATGTGATGCGCCAACATCTACGTATTCATTATAATTATAACATTCGTCAAAAGTAACGAACCGCAACAAAAATACAACATTGCTGATTGAGCCGAAAGATTGTAGTTACGACCATGTGCCAAAAGACGCAGCATTGGAAGAAATCTGACAAGCAATATCGACGACCAGCAGGTCTTAAAAGGCCACTTTAGCAAATTAGAAAGCACATCACGCTACCCGTCACTGTCAAATTTCCCAATAAACATCATCTGCCTAGCCTTTTCCCAACTACATTGGGGTCGGCTTCCAATCAAACCGGATTCAGCTGAATACCAGTGTTTTACGTGGAGCGGCTGCCTACCAGACCTCCACAACCCATTAACTGGGTAACACGGTACATCTTGGCAAGACTGGAGTCAGATTTACTGGCTTCTGACAATCCGTAACGACTGCCAAAGATCTACAAATGACAGCCAATGAAATTTCCCAATCAACCATGGGATGAAAATGAAATTTGACCGATTGTTCAGATTCAGATTCAAATCATTTATTTGTAAACATAGGTTACACTTACCCAGGTGTGAGATTTTAAATTTTTAAGTGCTCTATGCTTGCCATTAGGCGTACAAATGTAAGGATAAATTCAAGTTCATTTCATTATTCATTTCAAAATATTAAATAGAAAATAGATATAAAAAAACTCGACTCATTAAAAAAAATGACTTGTTTCGGACTTTATAGTCGTTTTTTGCGGTCGGGTTTGACAAAGTATTTTTTTTTATTTCCAATATTTTAGTGAGCTATTTTTGGAATCGTCATCTCGAGCCCTTTACCTTGATACTCCCTCGATAGGTTTTGATTTTCTTTTTTTAAGGTGCCAAAATTTGGCCATTTTGTTTAATATTATTTTGGTGTACCCAGTGTCATCTATTGATACCACTCACATAAAAATACGACAAGTCGTTTAGGCTCTAGGGCGTGCCAAAGAAATATACATACATACATACACTCGAAAAACATAACCCTCCTTCTTTTGCAGTCGGGTAAAAAGAGCGATAATTTAAATACAAACTTAATACAATTTCAGATTTCAAGCAAAAACTATAATGTCAAAACAAGTACCTACCAAATTAATAAAATATTTTCAAAATTTCAACAATAAAAAGGTAATATAAATCAGAAATGTCAAAAAATTAAAATAAGATAATGTCAATACCAGAATGTCAAAATAAGTTATAAATCGACTAAATATTAAATGTAATCAATAAAATCTAACTCAGTACAAAAAATAATTTAATTTAAAAAAAAGGTGTGTGAATATTATGATTCTAATACGATTCTACTAAAGTGGCCTTTTTAGACCCGCAAATGGGGGCCGTGAGGCTCTACTGAATATTAAAAGTCTTGGTACGGCCTACAAGGCAGCAATGCCTACACATATACGGCAGTAGAAGTCTTTCGGCTGAACTATGATGATGAATATTTCACCGGAAAATTGCAGACTCCGTAAGATTGTAATGAATTTTTATTAGATATATAATGAAAAAATATTTTTGTATATCATAAATCCCATCCAAATCCAATAGTTTCCAATGTGTTTTATTAAGAAAAAATATTTAACAATTACACGCGATATTTTACAATCTTACGGTGTTTGCAATTTTCCAGGGACAAATATAACATTAAGTACCAAACCCAAGAACTTTCGCTAATCAGTCTGTCATATTATTTCTGAGTTACTACCGAATAAAACCAAATAATTATTATGTAAGGAGAATATTGCTCTTTCAGATAAAGAAAATAAGTTTTCTCGAAGCTTATTCATTAAATTCTGCCACTTTCGTTCCTTAGGTGTAAATTAGTTCTCTAGGCTTAATTTGCATCAGATCTTTTGATATTTTACGCCTGTTTTGTATAACTTAGTTATCTTTGTGTAACAAAACATTGTTTCTTTGTTTGGCGTCGGAGCCTAAAAGACAATCATTTATTATTTATACGTGGGGGAAGAAGTCTAAGACATTCTAGTATCTTAATTTAGTCTTTCTTATTGTAATTCTGGTAGCTAAATGTTCTTGGCTTATTCGTTTTTCATGTTTGTGTCAGACAATTAATTGCGATGCGGAGACCACTTTGCATAGAAATCGCTCAACAGGATCATTAGAACACTTTGTATGAAACGGCCCGTTTTCATATAATAATATGTATTGCGATGCGGAGACCACTTTGCATAGAAATCGCTCAACAGGATCATTAGAACAGTTTGTATGAAACGGCCCGTTTTCATATAATAATATGTAAGTAGAAGCTAAATATGAAAAGCTGCAGAATAGATGGTCGATGAGACCCAACAGTTCTGGAGTGGTGACCGCGTACCGGAAGACACAGCGTTAGAAGGCCTTCCACAAGGGATGGAGTGTCTTGTCCATTCTTCTCTATAAGAATCTACCTTTCCGAAGGGACAGTAGAGTCACTTCAGAATTTTTATATATTTGAAATGAGAATGACGTTGAAAAGTGCCGTTTAATGGCCTAATAAATGGAATAAATGATTTGACTTTGACTTTGAAGGTGAACCGATGACCTGGTGAAGGACGCGGGTAGCCAATGGATGTCTTGTGGTAATCCAGTGGTGACGCACAGAACCTGTTGTTATGGCGACTATTTAAGGGAGGCAGTGGACGTTTTTTTCAGCTGATATGATGTGATGATGAGAACCTTAACTAAGAATGGAAGATAAATATTTGATTTTAAAATCAAAAACTACCCATAAGTCTCTTATTTGAAAGCCTGAAAATATATTTAGACATTTAACAATTTGAGTAAAAAAAAAAGATTAAATTTTTCATGCTGGCAATAGTATATCGATACTATTAAACAGCTACCAACATCATATACACACATCACATTATCACGGCTACATTCGTTAAGCGAATAGAAGTTAACCCAGACATCCCAAAAATCCTGACTTACTACATCCTAATGCTGTGGTTGCGAACCAAACTACCGCCATTTTATCTAACTTCGGTACATGTCCATTTTCTAATCTTAAGGCCGATCGTGGCTTAAGTAAGATAAGGCCAAGCTTGACTAACCTTAGCTATAATTAAACTTCAGGTCACATGGCTTACTGGAGGTTACCGAAAGGTCTAAATTGTTAGTTCAACTAAAAGACCCTGTTACCAGTTTGATGGACTTGACTTAATGGTAGCGGTAAGCCTTTGGAACTACTATAAATAGAATTGGTTATTTCTCTTTCAGGAATTTTGAGCTCCTAATTAATAATGCTTTACGTAGATCAGGGCAGTTCTCGTAGTTTTAAGGGGCATTCGCATTCGCACCACGCAGTCGCTAATTATCAAATACACCTGGGCCTCGAGTCTGCTATTGCAATAGTGTCAGAATGGTCTATCATTGTTTTCATAATTGTTGATTTTGACAAGTTTGGTAATTTACTAATATAAAACGTCATTATGACTTTCCAATGGTCAGCCGCTGACACTCCATTGAAAGAAATGGCATAGAATGCTAATCTCTTATATAATGACAAATGAATAAATAATATGTAAAAATATATATAAAAGAAATCTGGTAAGACTTAATGTTCAAATTTAGTAGTAGTTTTTCGAAAATCATGTCTACTAACGGGTTTTATAATTATCGCAATACGAAAATTCTTTCTACCACGATTCTATTACGAGACCATTGACCGACCAGTGATCGACCATTATGAATAAACAGATTACGAACAATTAGCAAAATTACAATGGGATCGTTTTGGAATGAAGAATTTATAAAAAATAGCAGACTTGGGGCCCTGTAACTTAAATTTGCAATATCATCTTCCCGTACTATTAAAGTACAAGAATTGACCGTATC
Organism: Lacanobia oleracea; assembly: GCA_950371165.1. Taxonomy (NCBI): domain Eukaryota; kingdom Metazoa; phylum Arthropoda; class Insecta; order Lepidoptera; family Noctuidae; genus Lacanobia; species Lacanobia oleracea. The sequence goes on from OX493408.1 coordinate 9,513,201, forward strand.
AACCGTTTTTCTAGAAGGTTATCCAGTTACGCAATAACGTTTATTCAACGTTAGAAAAAAAAAACCATTTCCGTGCATGCATTAGACATTCCTCTAACAACTCGTTCCAACTTGTCGGCTGTCAGGCCCGGATTTTAATCAGATGTTGCAGTCGCAGAGCATTTTATATTAAGCTATTGACACTTGTCTGACACCGATTTGACTGAGGCGCTGACACCCGATTAAAATCCGGGCCCAACAACCGACAAGTGTGAACGGGCTGTATTCGATACAAATGAATGTTGCCATAAGCTTTCGAGTAGAATGGGAGAGAGAGACCAAAAAAAAAATAATGATTTTGTGAGAAATTACATGAATGAAAAGTGCATGAATGATGATACTCGATGGTTATTATAAGAGAGTGCATAAAGGAGACGGAAATTTCTTGCGCTGGTCTTGAGTAACATGGGTAGGGAGCTGATGACTTGAATTGACTATGACTTCCTAAAAAAAAGTTTTTAACAACCAAGATTCAAGCAGTTTTAAATATAAAACTCATCTATACCATTACATTCAGTGTAGTAGTATCAAGTATTTATTACTCACAACCCTAATCTCAAAGTGGACCGATGACCTGATGAAAGTTGCGGGTAGCCGATGGATGCGAGACGCGTAGGACTGGTCGTTGTGGCGATGCTTGGGGGAGGCATATGTCCAGCAGTGGACGTGGATATGGTGATGATGACGAACCCTAATCTCTTCAAAGTTAGAGTGAACAGGCTCCTTCTGGGTCAGTTCGCTTCATCATAGACTAAGTCTTAGTCATTTCTGACCAAAACAAGAGTCAAGAGCAAACCCATCTTAAATTTAAAAAAAAATGTTCAATGCGAGTTCCAAATAAATATTTCTTCCTCCAAGTGCAATCCCAATATTTTCAACGCCAAACGATAAATCGTCCCCGTACTTAACCTAATTATAAAATCTACCAGAGAAGAATAATCGCAATTAGCACTGTGGTTACACCGGGCGATCACGCCTGTGTATGTGTTAGGAAGGCTTACCAAGTAATCAGGTTTCAGGAAAATTACGTTTCCAATATCCTAGATGTGTGTACACTATAATCTCTTCTGTACCCAATTAAATTCAGATTTGGGGCCCTACCCCATCGATTTTGTTGAAAGCCAAAAATTTCCTCATCATTATTAATTTGTGTGGGAACTAGTTGTGCCCCCGGCTTCTTTCACTATTTATGATAGAAGAAAGCGGAAAACTTTCTTTTTTTGAGAAAATTTTGTAATAAAGCTTCTTAGGTGATAGTTTCTACTTACTCCCATGGGTACGTGGTTTGTCTATTAACGTGTCAAATCTACTTTTTGGAAAAAAAATACTGGTTTTGTTTGAGTTTGACAAAATATGCTATCTTCAAATCCTAGAGATCGGGGGTCATCTGTATAGCCCATTATGTTAAATTCCGCTTCCAGTCTAACCTTTTGCAGCAAGAATTCACCAAAGAGCACAAACATAATTATCCATGAAATAAAACTCGCGTAACCTGGAAGTGAGTCTCAATGTTTGACTCACATGACGCGAAAGTGGAACATTTTAATGTATAATAGTAAATATTCATCTGCTTAGCCTTTTCCCAACTATATTTGGGTCGGCTTTCAGTCAAGACGGATTTAGCTGAATACCAGTAATTTAGGAGGAGCGGCGGCCTACCAAACCTTCATAACCCATTAACTGGGTAACACGGTACTTCATGGAAAGACTGGAGTCAGATTTACTGGCTTTTGACTATCCGTAACGACTGCCAAAGATCTACAAATGACAGCCAGGACCAACGGTTCAACGTTCTTTCCGAGGCATGGAAGAAACTCGGTATGTTAAGATGATCACCCATCCACAGACCAACCTTGGCAAGCGTTGCTTAACCTTGGAGATCGACCCATGTGGCTGTTATTACCTAGCCACGAGCTCTTTATAGACCTAGTAGTAAATATTATATTTAGAGTGCGATCATTGGGCTTCAGTAATGACTATATTAGGCTACTAATTAGCAAGCTTTGAACTAGTAGCCCATAGTAAATCGTACACAGAGGTTATAACATACATATATTAAAACAGTGTTTATCATGTGTGGTTTGGACATTCTAGTTGATGCTCTTTGTAACTGCAGTGTACTCGTAAATTGGAGCTATTTATGCACTCTATTGACTTATAAATTTACGAACACAAATCATTCATTACATTAGCAATCTAAACTCTGTTTATAAATAGATGGATCATCGTCATCATCATCATATCAGCCGAAAGACATCCACTGCTGGACATAGGCCTCTCCCAAGTGTCACCACAACAACTGGTGTTGTATGTCTCGCATTCATCGGCTACCCGCGACCCTCACCAGGTCATCGGTCCACCTTGTGGGAGGCCTTCCAACGCTGCGTCTTCCGGTACGCGGTCGCCATTCCAGAACAAGAAAATTGAAAAGAGATAGATAGATGGATAGAATATACTTCCAACAATTCACCGGCTTTGTACGAGTGCAAATCATATAGAAAAACTGGCCAAGTGCTAGTCGGACTCGCGTTCAAAGGGTTCCCAACGAATTTCTTTTTTTTAACATGTTATTTTAACACTATATTTTTTTATAGATTTTCCTGTAATTTATAGGTAAGGAGCTATTGTTTACTTTTTTTTTTCAAAATTATCGACTGTAGTTTCGGAGATAAGGGGAGGAATGGTCATTTTTCGTCTAATTTCTTAAATAACTTCAAAACTATTTATTTGAAAAATTATGAAAAAAATAGTGATAAAACCCTCACAGGAAGCATTTGATATGTAACATGATATTGTTCCAAAAACATATTTTTTATATTTTTTTTAATTTTATAATTTGACCCCAAAAAGTGACCCCCATACTATGTTTTTTTAATTTACGTACCGCTTTCGTGTTTGGGTCACAAAGGTCCATAGGTGTACCAAATTTAAACAGAATCGGTCGAGTAGGTCCGGAGAAAACTGGCTGTGACAGACGGACAGACAGACAGACAGACAGACAGTCAGACAGACAGACAGACACCCGAGTGATCCTATAAAGGTTCCGTTTTTTTTATCGGAACCCTAAAAACCTTTATCGTTTAATATCTCTTTGTAGTTATGGAAACCGTATCAAAATCCGTTGCGTGGTTAAGGAGAAGTAAGCCGAAAAACACCAGAATAATAGGAAAAATTGTTTGTTAAAAGTAAAATCTTGAAGCACTGATCCGATTCCGATTTTAAGCCTGAGTGGTATAGCCTAATGGACCTGAAAAATTAAAAATCCTGTAAAATAGAGTACGGGTGTGGAGTTGCAAGCAAAGAGCTAGGCTTTAACGTGTGTGGCTTTAAACCCTCATAGTAAAAACTGAAAAACAAAAGTACAAAAAAGTTTAATTCACCGGGTAACCGACTTCAAATATCAGTAATAAAACTGGCTAAGTGCGAGTTGGACTCGCGTTCAAAGGGTTCCGAACGAAGAGCTTTTTTTAGCACGTTGCTTTAAAATCTTGGACTTCTTACAGATTCTCTTGTAATCTTACCTACAATTGATGTTTTTTTTTCAAAATTTTAACCTCGTTAGTTTCGTGAGAGGGAGTGGCCAATTTACATTTATTTGGTTTAATAACTTTAATATGGATTTTTTAACCCTGACAATGATCCCTTTGATTTGATATGTTACACAGTAACGTTGGAAAAATGTTTTATAATTTTCTAATTTTATATATTACCGTTACGCGTCGGTATTTGGGTCACAGAAGTTTATATTTGTATCAAATTTCAATTGAATTAGTTAAGTAGATTTGGAGAACAAAAGGCTGTGACACACGGACAGACAACCAAGTCATCCTATAAAGGTTCCATTTTTCCATACAGAGGTTCGAAACCCTAAATAGACGCACTTCTCGTGTTCATCTCTGAACATAACCTTATAATGAAAAGCCGAACAGCCTCAAACCACATAAAATAAAACATCACAGACTATTATTTAGAATTTTAATCAGCACTCTTACAACTCAAAAAACTCCACTAATTAGCAACGACGGAACCAAAAAGAAAAAAACCAAAAGCTTTTGAGATAAAACAGTTTTTTTTAATCTACCCTGGATCCTTTGCGCTCATTAAGTTTGTGCCTCTTTAGGGTGCTTTTCCACAAAATATGAGCGAGGTAGCTTAGTGGTGCGCTAGGACAACATCCACCAATGGCAACTAATTCATTTTGGGAGAGAGACGTCGTGTGCGAGGTGATGCGCTTGCATCAAACGAGAACTGAGTCCGTGAGATATATGCAAAGAACGCGGGCAGCACACACCGTTCCTAGACAGCTCATAGATGAATAGAGTACTCTGCGGAACCTCGCATTACTCAGCAACCAACCGTCGTACAGCTAGCCATACTCGCATCATTCAAGGTCCACCCACAGCTCAGGTGGAAAAAATAAAAATTTAAACAGCGCTGTTAAACATCCTCGCACCGCCTAGCTCTTTCGCATACCTTTAGTGTAAAAACACCTTTAACGAGGAAAATGATTGTCACCGTAATAAAGATCAGACGTCGATTTTTGTGAAAATGAAACAAAGCGTGCCACCATTTTTTTTCTGAATTTTTGCGAGAATACAATTTTGCAGGAAACAGGTAGATGAGAACAAAAAACGATGCTTTGACAATGATATAGAGGTGCTACTTTTAGAATTTTTGTGCTGAAAATGTGTTCGGATTTTATGAAGGAATTTTAGTTTTCATAGTAGCGATATTTTTGTTTAGTCTGTTTTCAAAGTTTTATCCCCGAACGCTTTCGATACCTGACTCTAGAAGCATTACAGTGTAGAAATCTCATCTGCGAGAGAACCTCAGTTAAACTTAGCTACGCTAGAAATGGGGCTTTTTTTTGCTCCAAATGGGTGCCTGAAAGCAATTGTGTTTTGCGATAAGACCTTCGTTCTACACCATCTGAATGTTGGTGATATTTCCCGAATTCCTATCATATACTACATAAAAATAGCTATTTCTATTTTGCACGCCAATAACTCGAAAACGACTACATTTTAGACTACAAGTTTCCGGGTTCAAATCTGTTACAATGCACTCAATTGTGTATTTTCAATTCATTCACAGATTGTGTGTTTCTATTGCCGCTATAAAAACAAATAATAAAAATTAAGGTTTATGGTACGGAACCCTTCGTGTGCGAGTCCCACTCGCACTTGGCGCTTTTTTTTATAATTAATAGTCACGCGCTTGACCACTATCTCACCTGATGGTAAGCGATGATGCAGTAGAAGATGGAGAACGCTTGCCTTTGAAGTAACCTATTCACACTTGACTTTAAGACTCCCAGGTTGTAGGAATTTCACTTCTGCCGTACGCACTATGAACGCGTTCCCAAAACGTTTTGTGTGTGTTGTTTTGGGAATCCACCATGTACCGGAGGCTCATCGCTGCACGTGTAGATAGCAAGGGAACCGATCACTTTTCCGAATTTTTTTTCATATGATAGGTACTATTTTACCGAACTATTATTGGCCAAAGCCTCTTTTGATTTTTTTCATTTGCTATATGATTTATTTGCTATATTTTCACCACACAAATATATAACAGGTTACTTGGTAACATTTTCAATTTTAAAATTAAAATAGTGTCATTTTAAATTAATTTAGTGACAGAAACAAATCGCTGCAAAACCGACTTCACGCAGTCTTGTCTGGCCTACCCCTAGAATGTAATTTAAGCCCGCGTAGGCGCGGAGGGGTGGGGCGGCCCACGAGCTGAGGAGTAGCTGATTTAAGCTGCCACTGCGGCTGAAGCTGGCCGGCAAAGCCGGCCAGCAAGCCAAAGCTACGGTGGTGAGCGTACAAACCATCTGCGACGATAAGCTCGCGTGGGGCCGCCCAAATCCCGCAGCGCCGGAGCCGTGATAGAAACAATGCTTGTTGCATATTGCATGCCTGCTTGCATGTTGCATGCTTGTTTGTACGCTGCATACTTGCATGCATGCTGCACACTTGCTTGCATGCTTGTTTGCATGCTGCCACATGCCTGCTTGCATGCTGTATGCCTGCCTGCATGTTGCATGCCTGCTTGCTGGAAGCAAGCATCCTTGTTTGCATGCTGACTTGGACCACTTAAGAACACTTTTGCTTACCATCACTACCACACCACTTAAATTAAAACAGTGGTATAATGAATTTTCGGAAACAATGTTTCGAACAAATGTTATTTCGGCTAAGTGAAACTTCGGTAAAGAGTTTTTCGACCAAATAAAACGTCAGTGCAAGAAAAAAAAAATCAAATTGATAATAGGTCAATAAAATTGATACAGTGGCAGACGGGTGTACTCTTGCTTCGTAGACAGAAATTTCATAAAATTTCGTTTCGCAGAAAATGTTTCACATAATATTTGGTTGTTGTAATTTTATGTCAAAAATTATTATTTCAAAGACTATTTACCTGAATGAAACCTATTTCACAGAAACACAATTCAATGAATTTCATGATCACATTTTTTATTTAACAAACTTATCAAACAGTAGAATTATTCTTTAACGAATATTGTTTGTCCGATGTTTTTTTCCACAGTATTTTATACTTCGGTGAAATGTAATTTTAATTAAATATTATTGTTTTATAATATGTCCATGGCATACTTTTAAGATAGCAGAATTTTATTCGGAATAATTTAACTACACATATTGCCATTTTTATAAAATAGTCGGTTTAATCGCTGTTAAACCGACCCCACGTAGTCTTGTCTGCTCTACCCCTAGAGTGTAATTTAAGCCCGCGTAGGCGCGGAGGGGCGAGGCGGCCCGCGAGCTGAGGAGCAGGTGTTGTAACGCCCAGCACCGCGGCTGAGGCTGAGCAAGCCGAAGCTGCGGTGGTGAGCGTTATAACCATCTGCGACGATAAGTTCACGTGGGATCGCCGGAGCCCCGCAGCACCGGAGCCGTGACAGAAACCATGCCTGCTGCATGTTGCACGCTTGCCTGCATACTGTGTTGCTTGCTTGCATTCTGCATGTTGCCTGCTCGTTTGCGTGCTGCATGCTTGCTTGCTTGCATGGTGCATGTTGCAAGTCGCATGCTTGCTGCATGTTGCATGCCGCATGCTTGCTTCATGCCGCATGATTGCTGCATTCATGTTACATGCTCGCCTGCATACTGCATGCTCGCAGGCATACTGCATGCTTGCTTGCATTCTGCATATTGCATAGTCACTTGCATACTGCATGCTTGCCTGCATTATGCATGTTGAATGCTCGTTTGTGTGCTGTATGCTTGCTTACTTACATGCTGCTAGCTGTATGCTTGCTGCATTAGTGGTTAGGCTTGTTTGCATAGTTTTGTCTTAAATTCCCATCGCCATTTGCCACCATTGCCGCTTCACGGGGTTCCGTCGAGCGGGCCCGAATGAAAAGTTTTTACTTGAGTAATTTACCCGCATTTTTCTTGTGACTGCGATGTTGTAATTTTATCGGAGGGTATGCATTTTGTGAAACGTTTAGAAACTGTCAGTTGATGAAATGTTTTTTTTGGTAACAAGTTTTATGTTAAGGCGCTGTACTCAGTCAAAATAGGCTTCACAAAACAGTTTTTTAGCCAAATGTATACATTTTAGAGCAGCTAAAAAAATATATGTTAATCTTGATTATATTTATGGGTGGACCATTGTGTTCAAAACACGTTTTCGGTAAATTTTCTCGATAAAAAAAAATCATAAAATTACCATTTAAATTGAAATTGTAGCAATTGTAACTGTATTATTTATAAACTAATCTTTATAAAATTAATAACAGTGATGTAATATATAATAATAAAGGGAACTGTTGTTTTTATTTATCGATTGGAATAAGATATTTGTAAGGATTAATGTATTTAATGATAAATAACTCGAACGAGTCGAACGAAACGCCGCGCCATTGCGGCGTCTTTTTGCTTCGTCTATTCACCGCGCCTTAACTACTCATTATGCGGATAAAGAATATTAGATTTGTAATATCTATTCAAAGTAAGTATTTTGCATATTGATTATTCTATGATGAATGATAATACGAGAAAATTTTTATGTGAAACGAAATTTTATGAAACTATCTTCTACAAAACAACGTACAACCGTGGCAGACGTGACTTCGATGAAGTAAAAAAAAAAACGAAACGATAATAGTTGAAAAGTTTTAGGTGAAATGAAATTCGATCAAATGTTTTTCGAACTTATGATAGGTAACCAGATAGCAATTATTACGATACATTGAATTCTGGTCCGATCTATTATTGCTATTGATAAAATTCCTTTTACGACACACCTAATCTGATTCTGATCTGCATTTGTAATTAATTAATTTCGGGAATTAAATCAACATGCTAATTTGACCCGTACGGCGGTTTTGTTCAGCTTCGTGAAATTGTGATTTAACCTACCAGTAAACTTATCTATTTTTGGTCGAAAATTCGAAAAAGTTGTTTCAATCCATGCAATTATTACATGCGACTGTCTGCATGTTTCTTTATTTGCTGCTCTTTCACACCTTAACCGCTGAACTATTAATGAATATTGGTATAGTCATAAATAGGATCTTGCAGAAGTACATACGGTACTTTCAACACGAGAGTGCGTTCCAATGGGAAATATTCTGACTAATACGCGAGTGAAATCACGGACAGAAAATAGTGACAAATCATTGAGCAAATAAAAAATATAGAATAATATGGTTAGATAAAATAAAATAAGTACCTACTATTAACATAAGAGCCAACTAAAAAAAACAACTTATTTTAAAATTAAAAAAGTTATTTAAAGAAGATTTTCATAAAACTATAATTTCAAAGCACGAATGAAATGCCAAGTAGAACATTATTAACTCATCGCAAACGTTTCCATTTGCAAAAAGAACGAGCTTTTTCCGAGTTAATTTTTCATACATGGAATGAGATAATATTCGTTTTTGAAGCTACCTATTTGATGCACGACGTTTAAAATTTAAAAAACTAAATTTAGTCACTTTCTACAAACGTAAGGCCGCGGACACGAACCTAGCGGAAAAATATAACATAACATATAGTTTATATTTTGTTCCGTGATCATATTTAAGTGTGATGTTGGGTATGTGATATACATTAAGGAAAAGATATTAAACCAAAAAATGCCTAAAATAAAATCCATAACAAAAACGACTGAGAAGTACCGAGGAAATAACTTTTCAAGCAGTCTGATGTAGTTTGTGACATCAAATTTTTCTGCACTATTATTATGAAAAAAAAAATGATTTTGTTAAGCAATTTTTTCTCGACTTATCTCAGCTACCCAACATCACACTTAACTATGACCACGCACTTCTTGTATAACAAGATAAGTCTACATATATAGTGCACTTACTTTAAAATATTTAAACTATTCCTAAGACCAAGAACCTCCAATTCCTCTTCCCTCTCCACCCGTTTCCCTCCGACTCTAAGAGTATTAAATGTAGCACTCAAAAGGCCCCTAAATAGTCGCCTAGTCGAGTATTCAATGGGCAGCCTTATTTGCTTCAGGGGCGAGCTTTTAAGACGATATTTCGTAAAGTGCTCTGCGTAGTCACCTGGTGGAACTTAATGACTCTCTACTAGAAATGCATTTTGCTAACGGTAAAAGATCCACTGTTTAACGTAGGAGAGTTTGTACCAACTGATATAGGATTTTATCAAATAGCGATGTACAGTCGTATATTTTAAGGCTTCCACAACCACACCACACCGTCAAAATGTGGTCGTCGACAAAATATGGTCAAGCTGTGGTTACGTGTGAATAGTGCCGCTGCAGCTTCTTGCGGTTGCGTTGTGGTTTCTACAAAATGTGGATGCGTTTGCGATGCAGCCGGCCGCTAGTTCACGGTGTCGCTTTACGTTGTGATTGCAACGTGGCTGCGATGTGGTCGGTATCACACACGCGGTCGATAATGACTGCAAAATGTGGTCCGTGTGAACTGAAACCATTAAACTTTATACAAATTAGTGCCCACGTGTTACAGTTGTTGTAGTGTAGTTTTGTGGTTGTGGTACGTGTGCAACAAGCCTTAATGGTTACTGTTACTTGTTTCTTAATGCACACTTGCAATCTTCTTAAGAAAATGCTTCTTTGGAAACTAATTGAGATAAAATGTGACTTTTAAAGCGGCTTTAATAAAAGAAGAATATTCTTGATTGTTTTTTATTTCGATATTTTTAGATTCATAACAGCTATTACCTTATTGGTTAAAAACCTGTGACGTCATTAAAATGGAAGTGCTCTATTACTGCAAAATAATGTATAAAATAAATTTCATTAAATAATTTGTGAACACACCTGGCACCTGAAGTAAAAAGACATACCCAGTATGTCTTTTTACTTCCACTTACTTGTTTTACTTGTCTTTTTTTAGTAAATTCCTTCACTCCTCAGTAAGGTAACAATGTCAAAGTTGAATGCAACATAATCTTAAAAAAAAGTATTTCAACTTTTATAACAAATTTTAATTCAAATGATTTATTTGCAAAAAATAGGTATGTGGTTCAATAATAAGATCTTATTCCAATGTTTGGATCGCTATGTTTAAGCTAATAGGCGTACAAATGTTGGATACATTAAATTATTATTCATATTACTAAATTATTGCATTATTATTTAAATTATTATTAAAATATATAATATTAAAACAATTAATAGGATTCAGTTCTTAAATAAATCTGACATTTGACTCACACAAAGAAAACCCTAATTATAATTTATTTAAATTGTCTAATAAAAATTCACCAATGGAATAGTATGCCTTTTCGACCATAAAATCTGTATACAATATAAAGTATTAGCAAATAACTTGACAAATTGTCAGTCACTTTAAATAACAATAATTTCTAAAAACTCCAAATATTTTATCACTATAATATCAAATTATTTAACAGTCTAAACTTCGTTAATAAACTTCCTCCGTCCGGTCGATTCCGTACTCGAAAACTTCCGCGGTAGAACACAAAACTTTAGATCTAAAATAAATTTAAAAACAACTGTAAAGCCATTATTTTAAAGTCTAAACTACAACTGTTCAGGCTTAATTGGCGCCTACAGCTTTTGTTTGAGCATTGTCAGGACTATTTAGGTTAAATAGTGACTTGGGAATCCATTTTAATCGAAATTGGGGCAAAGTACGTGGTCTAACTTAAATAAAACAGTTATTTTGATTTATTTAATGAAAAGAAAATTTATGTATGACATTGGTACCAAGCAAAGTGCTAACTAAGTACGAGGATCTATTGAGGAATGTGGAATAGGGTGGATCATCCTGCAAACCTCCATTGAATATGGAGTATAGCGTATTGTGTCTGATCGGTAACTGCTTTATGGTAGTTGTCGCGAGAACTATGACTACGCCATGTCATCATCTGCCTAGCCTTTTCCCAACTATATTGGGGTCAGCTTCCAGTCAAGCCGGATTTAGTTGAATATCAGTACTTTACGTGGAGCGGCTGCCTACCAGACCTCCACAACCCATTAACTGGGTACTTATCACGGTACTTCATGGCTCGACTGAAGTCAGATTTACTGGCTTCTGACTATCCGTAACGACTGCCGAAGATCTACAAATGACAGCCGGGACCAACGGCTTACCGTGATTTCCGAAGCACGAAAGAAACTCGGTATGTTAAGATGGTCACCCATCCACACACCAACCTTGGTAAGCGTTTCTTCACCTTGAAGATCGACCCGTGCGGCTGTTATTATCTAGCCACGAACAATATGACTGCGCCATGTAGTTTTTTTATCTTTTCGTCGATTCATTATTGACGAAAAATTAAAAATAACTACGATCAAACTGTTTCAAAAATGCCCCAAAATACATTTGGGGCATTCCAATAATATGTGGCTCATGTTCTGAACACTAAATTGTTTTAAGCTAAAAATAACTTATATCGTTTTAACTTCTAATTGACGTAGGTGGTAACGTTTAAATAAAATGTACAATTTAATGTTCGTGACACTTCACCCACACAAGTGCTACCTTTGATTAGACCGTTCATTGTATCCTTAGCATTGAATTCAGTTCTAGTAATTAGCCCTGCCGGTACCTAATTATAGGCATGAGTCGTGAAACTTAGTTTTCACCATTGTTAAAAAGCCGGCCAAGACCGAGTCGGACTCGCACACGAAGGGTTCCGTACCATAAACCTTAGTTTTTATTATTTTTTGTTATAGCGGCAATAGATATACACAATCTGTGAAAATTTAAACTTACCACCTATTACGGTTCTTGAGATACGGACGGACGGATGAACGGACAGCGGAGGCTTAGTAATAGGGTTCCGTTCCGTCCCTTCGGGTTCGGAACACTAAAATTAAGTATACTTACTACTTTTTGTTTTTGAGAAAAAATTGGATTGGGCATTATGATTGAACTTTATAATAGAAGGAAATTATGATTTTAAAGTAAATTTGACAATCATAAATCACAATTTTATTCTTGTTCTTCTCTAATATATAAAGCTGAGGAGTTTGTTTGTTTGATTACTTGAATGCGCTAATCTAACTATTGGTCCGATTTGAAAATTTTTTTCAGTGTTAGATAGCCCATTTATTGAGGAAGGCTATAGGCTATATATCATCACGCTAAGACCAATAGAAGCGGAACAGTTTGTGACGCAGACAAAGAACTAGTATTTTATAAAATCACTGTGGGTACAGCTAAGAAATAGAATTCCCTGCCTAAGTCTGTTTCCTGATAGCAACAACGTGTGATCTTTAAGTCAACAGTGAATAGGATACTGCTTGACAAGTGACCACCACCATTTGGTGAATCAGTCAATCATTAAAATCGTCGCCTGCCATTTAAACAAAAAGTAAGTAATGTTATTTCAATAAAATTACAACGAAATATCTATAAAACATAGCTAGACCTCTTATCTGCCAAGCCCGTTCCATCATCGGACCACAAGATGAACGGCGATGCGCCACTGGTTCATGGTGGACGGGTGGACGTGTCCACACGCACAAAACGTTTTGGGAACACATTCATAATGCGTACAGCTAAGTGGTGGAATTCCCTGCCGGAGTCTGTGTGTCCTGATAGCTACAAACTGGGATTGGGAATAGGTTACTTCTAGGCAAGCGTGCTCCATCTTCGACCACATCATCGCTTACCATCAGGTGAGATAGTGGTCAAACGTGTGCCTATAAATAAAAAAAAAACCGAAGCGAGGAAAGTATTTGTCTGTTGTGCAAAGTCATACCTCGCAGCGAAGTCGGCGGCATCACTTAATTAACTGCCTGAAGTCTCGTTACACTTAGATTATACCAACTAATCTAATCACGAGGAAGTTTGTTTTTGCTTGCAAGTAAGGGTTTCTTGTCGATATCTTTATGAAGTTTCATCAATATTTTAGCAATGAATAGGACGATGAAAATATTTTGTTGTTGGTCGTTTGTAATTCTATCGTACTAAAATTATAAAACCGGCCAAGTACGAGTCGGACTCGCACACGAAGGGTTCTGTACCATAAAATTTAATTTTTAGTATTTGTTGATAGCGGCAATAGAAATACACAATCTGTGAAAATTTCAACTGTCTACCTTTTGCGGTTCTTGAGATACAACCCGCTGACAGACAGACAGACAGACGGACGGACAGCCGAGGCTAAGAAATAGGGTTCCGTTGGTTACCCTTCGGGTACGGAACCCTAAAAAGTAACGTTTGGGGGATATTCTCATTTAGTATAGCGTTCTTTTGGTATAATTAGCATTAGCATGTAAAACGAATATTTTTCGATGTGTTTTGTAATCCTATCCTACTAAAATGTTAAGTATCATGGTTTGTAGGGATCTCTTCTAGTTTATCTTGTAATCTTTTAGTAAAACGTTCTGTTGATATACTTATATTTGGTTATTTTGTTTTTATTACAATATTTTCTTTTCAATATTGCTCAATATAAATTTCGAATAAAATAATTAGTTTTAAGTATGTTATGTTATGAAATTATTATTTTTTTAAAGATGATGTAATGACATTTATTTGTACCTAATTTAGTTGCAAAGTATGTAAGTTTTACTACTAACAAACATTTTGATCCGAAACAAATGATAAATCATCATCTGCCTAGCCTTTTTAAATTATTTATTTTAAAACAAGATAATATGATATTTTATTATAATAAAAATAATTATACCAAAAATTACACACCCCTGAAAACTAGATCCTCCTAGCTTAAGTTTATCACCGCACTGACGTCACAAGGAATTTCTCTGACACAAATATATATCTAAACCTGAATCACCTGTATGCACATCTTCAGCACTACAATACGGTTGGTAATGCCGTACTATGAAAATCTTATTACGAAGCACCACGTATCTCGTTTTGCATACATTGTCGATGCGACGCATGAACGGGGTACGCAGTGCCCGGAATTACTGATACCTGTTTTACTAAATAAAATATTAGCACTTTGTATACATTGTGGGAGGCTTTCCTCCGTCAGGTAGTTTTTGTCTTTGAATAAAAAGGAGCAGCAACAAATAAATAAACTCAGCAGCTTCCAACGCCTCAACTAAATATGTGGAACTCAAACAATCATAGGAGAGTAGAATTGTTTTGTATTGTTTGTACACAACCGTTGAGTGTCATAGGGTACTTTATATCGCGGAAAATAGACGATTCCTGTAGATAATAATTGGAATAAAGCAGATAGAAAAACTAACAAAGCTAAGAGCGACATACTGAATTTTCGGTTATTAAAACTTTGTACCAAAGCATATCAAAAAAATCCAATACATTCTTATCAGATATTGTATTTAATCTGAAGATTGAATCACTATCTATACTAATATATAAAGCTGAAGAGTTTGTTTGTATGTTTGTTTGTTTACTTGAACGCGCTAATCTCAAGAACTACGGGTCCGATTTGAAAAATTCTTTCAGTGTTAGATAGCTCATTTATCGAGGAAGGCTATAGGCTATATATCATCACGCTAAGACCAATAGGAGCGGAGCAGTAATGAAAATTGTGACGCAAACGAAGTTGCGCGAGTCAACTAGTATTGAATTAAAAACTCAACTAAAACTAATCTAAAATTTCGTGTCGAAAAATTCATCCGCATCGTTGGCCATTGAAAAGGCTGACAGCATTGCCATGAGGCAAAAGCCAGCCCTTGGGTCACGCGAAGTGTCAACACTCAACCAAGCGTGTTGACAGATTTTTAAACAAGTTTTAATAAGTAGCACTCGGACCCCACGATCTGGTCAAATATTTATCTCTTAGGAAATTAGTGTTCCCAAAACGTTTTGGGAACACATTCATAGTGCGTATAGCTAAGGAGTGGAATTCTCTGCCAGAGTCTGTATTTCCAGATAACTATAACCTGGGAGTCTTTAAGGCTGTGAATAGGTTACTTCTAGGCAAACGTGCTCCATCTTCGACCACATCATCACTTACCATCAGGTGAGATAGTGATGAAAATTGTCCGAAGTTTCAGCCGTACTATTCAGTATAAATTTCACCATGCAAACATGCTGATATTCCATCAGATCGGATTGACAGATTCCTTCCAGCTTCTTAGTTTTCAAAATGGGATCTATAAAGAAAACCTTGAATGATTCTCCCATGGCTCTTACGAACTAATTATACATACCTACTCTAAATCAATATTATTGTACGCTCGTTGTGTCCCACTGCAGGGGAAAGGCCTGCCTTCCTTCTTTTCACCTCAATCTATCTTGAGCAATCTGGGTCCAATCCTTTAGGTAGGAGTCCAGCTCGTCTCGCTATCTCCATTTGGGTCTACCATGTCGCCAGTTCCTGATATTTGTAACCGAAACCGTGGTTATTTTCGCCTAGTTCTCTTGTGGCATGCGGCAGATAAGGTCTGCCTAATTCCACTTTAATTTAAAAATCAGCATTTCCCAACAATAGATAGATTCCCAAGAAAAGACTGGTGTCAAAATTTCTGGCTTCTGACTAACCGCAACGCCTGTCAAATATGGATAAAATGTCTGACAAGACTAGCGGCTTAGAATGCTTTTAGAAGCGGAAGAATTTCGGTGAGTTGAAATGGCCACCCATCCATGTACCGACCTCGGCAAGCGTTGCTTAACCTTAAAGATCTTGCAGATGTTATTATTTAGCGACAAGCTCGCATACTCTTCGTATTAAATAAGATAAGCATCAAATGCTTTGAAGATACCGATGTTCATTTGAGAGATACCTATACTGCGAGCAATATCTTGATCGATTTAATCACTAGAGGTAATCAGTACCAAGAATTTCGGTTCAGGTCACGAAGCTGCCTCTAATCTTCATCCTATCAGATTATTGTTATCAAACCATGATGGAATTGTTTTTCCTTGTGTCTTGTCGTTAGGTACTGGGAAAAAATTAAGGTCACGAAGCTGCCTCTAATCTTCATCCTATCAGATTATTGTTATCAAACCATGATGGAATTGTTTTTCCTTGTGTCTTCTCGTTAGGTACTGGAAAAAAATGAAAACAGATTTTTAAACATAATTATAACTTAGCAGAAAAAAATAAGTTGTGATCTGAGTACTAAAACCAAAATCAATTCGATGATAATAAAATATATTATTGTTACCTTGATCAAAGAAATTAATATTAAATTTTTGATAGTATTAAAAAAACAGTTCGTATAATAAACATATATTATCTGTTTTATGAGGTTTCAGGCCTCACTCTGTCAATCTTCTTCTAATGATAGAATCGCTCTCAGTCAATCCTTGAACCTCATCGTCACTTTAACTCTATTGAGTTAAAGTGACGATTTTTTAGAGAAACAAACTGGTGCAATATTCCGGTCATCTTGCTCGGACATTACTTGATATCTCCCAGATCCTGGACGGCGAGTAAACATAGTATACCAGTCTCCCGATAACGCTGACACACTCTTTCAAGAGCAGAAAGGCTAAGCTGCAATCGTGCAGACACAACACGCTTCACTATGCCGCGTGACTTGGGCGGCTTTCGTGAGCGAGTTATCTATATGTGTTTGGTACATAAACCCGAAAACAATAGCAAAACACTTATTTTAAAAAAATATGATAAAAACACCAACAAATACATTACTTCCTCTCTTTATCACACGCAGCCTGTGCAGCCTACGCGTTCAATATAATAATGCACTGAGAGTGCTGCTGCGGCTGCCGTGGCAGGGTAGTGCGTCAGGGATGTTTGCAGACAATAATATTGATGGTTTTACCGCCATTATTAGGAAAAGCTGTGCATCCCTGATGACTCGTGTTCGCGGCAGCACCAGCAGTATTCTCAGTGTATTCGCAGATCGGTGGGATTCCCCGATTTTGCTTAGATGGATGCGGCTCCACGTTGAACTTTAGTTGTATGTTTTTGTGTGTCCTGTAACCTACTAGCACTAGAATATAAGTTAAATTGTAACTAACCCTATGGACTCCGGTCTGAAATAAAAACTTTCTATTCTATTCTTTATCGAAGTCGACTAAAATAACGCTCGCAGTACCAAAACAACCAAATCACAAAAACACACCAAATCTCAAACGACTCAGCCAAAATATATGGCCGACGGGAAACACCATTCCTACCGTTCGTGTACCTACAAAATGTTTGGTCCACATTTACTGAAGCGAGCTAGTGTATTTCGCGCCGCTATTTTTGTGAAGGCACCCGAGGCTAGTTGCTAACTAGCGCGGAAAGCCCTACCATCATATCCGAAATATAGAACGCCTTTTAGATGAGGCGAACGTTTTCTTTGGATTTATCTTCGCCTTGATGCTGTTATGTGAGGTTTTTATAAGAAAATTGAGCTTGAATATGGTAGCTTTAGTCCTTAGCAAGTCATCATCATCTGCTTAGCCTTTTCCCAACTATATTGGGGTCGGCTTCCAGTCAAACCGGATTCAGCTGAATACCAGTATTTTACACGGAGTGGCTGCCTACCAGACCTCCAGAGCCCATTAACTGGGTAACACGGTACTTCATGGCAAGACTGGAGTCAGATTACTGGCTTCTGACTTTCCGTAACGACTGCCAAAAATCTACAAATGACAGCCGAGACCAACGGCTTAACGTGCTTTCCGAAGCACGTAGGAAACTCGGTACGTTAAGATGGTCACCCATCCACAGACCAACCATAGCAAGCCTTGCTTAACCTTGAAGATCGACCCGTGCGGCTGTTATTATCTAGCCACGAGCTCCTCAGCCGCGAGTAGTATAAAGTAACTGATAATGAATACTTAAGCTTGAAAAGATGTTAAAGGAATGACAGCAGTTAAGTATCTATCTCATAGATAAACAAGGAAGAATCAACACTAGCCACTCAACATCCTCTTCAACTTTCGGGACAAAATCGCTCGATTAAAACGTTATTTGTAGGTGTCTTGCGTTTATTTTCACTTGTAAAAAGTATTTTTTTTAACTGTTAACTTATTTAGAGGTGGTGAGGTGGTGGTGGGTGTGTGAACAAGTTGCCTCTTCACTACTTAAAAGCTGATCGGATTCTGATTCGACAATTTTACTGAGTATGACGCTAAAAGTTCGAACCCGTTTTTCTCGGAATCGTATGATGCATAACATAAGCATAATCAGCCTATAATGTTCCCACTGCTGGAACACAGGCCTCCTCTCGGTGAGTGGAAGTGGGCCGTAATCCACCACGCGGGCCCAGTGCGGGTTGGTAGATGTCACATGTCTTCGAATTTTTGGTTCCAGGATATGCTGGTTTCCTCACGATGTTTTCCTTCACCGTTTTGAGAGCAGTGGTGATGAAATAATTTACACAAAGTAAAGCGCCTGTCTGGGTTCGAACCCGCGACTTATAAACTCGTAAGTCGCAGCCATTATCACCTGGCCACCACTGCTCCCACTGCTGGTTGAGCAATACTCATAACAGAGTTGTATGACTGAAAATACCCTTTCCAAACAATGGATAATTTCTAAAAAATAGGTAAACAAAGTCAAGCGAACAATATCCACTGCTGCAAAGAGAGTTCCTGGCCTGCCCACAATAAAGGAAATTCTCAAGAGACGTATTACCGCACGCAAATATTGTTTTAAACAAAGTTACAACACCAGCTTTCCCTAATGGACTAATAAAACTTTTACAATATAAATATTATAAATACCTAATACGCAAACATACATTATTTAAATCTCTAAAGTATACGAATAAAATTTGTACTCACAAGGCGGCTTTCCCACGTTTCTTGGCGAAGTTAAAAAATGCAGATCCTAAAAAAATAAACCAAAAAGTTTCGAAGCAATTTTTTGCCTCGTCGGATAAAGAAAAAGAATGATCTGCGTATATTGCTGGGGACAGGCGAAAAGTTTTCGCTTTCATGTTACCACGATGCTAAAGAAAGTCGTTTTGGCAATTGCTTTAAAGTAAATATAGTCTGGAAACGATAAATGAAGACTCAAGTTGCTGACTTTTTGTTAGCAACTTGAGTCTTCATTTATCGTTTGGGAATATTGGGATTTTTTTTTATTAAACACCACGTTTTCAATTACTTAGATTATTAAATACTATTTTTTATGGAAAGATAAAAACTCACACTTCATTTCCACCTAACTTTCTCATCACCAACCCATTTTCTAGAACTGGTGAATGGAAAATTTTGTTTTGTTTTTGTAAGACCATGTCGTGTGCCATAGTGCTATAACTTTCACGGCTTTTACAACAACCTACGGAAAATGTATTTTAAGACATTGTTTCACATAATAATATGATCATCATCATCTGCCTAGCCTTTTCCCAACTATATTGGGGTCGGCTTTCAGTCAAACCGGATTTAGCTGAATACAATTATTTTACGCGGAGCGGACAGCCTACCAGACCTCCATAACTCATTAGACTGGGTAACGCGGTACTTCATGGCAAGACTGGAGTGAGATTAACTGGCTTCTTTCACATATGATAGATCTACTTAAATCAAAATCTGGTTCTAAGTTACAAACAACTTTTCCAACAGACCACAGCCAGGTTTGTACCAATTCCAGAAATAGTAGCAAACTCTCTCTACAGCGCAACCAATATTTACAATGTGGACTAATTTTAAACTTAGACACTTCCAACATACGGTCGCTTGTGTAAAATATTTTTCCCCGACGATACCCGGGTAGGTGAAGTGGGGTAACTTGGAAATAAAACCGGCGGTACCGCCGTGTTACCGAAGTTGGGGATTTAACGCTCGCTGCGACACCGGCCTGGGGTCTGGTGTGAGGTTTGAGCGGTTAGGCGTTTGGATATTGCCTTAAATGCTGATTCAATTTAGTCGGCTCTCCCTTAGGTAAGTGTTGATGAATCTGGTGTAGGCCTTAAAACGAAAACGGGGGAAGTTATCTTTTTTGTGGCCAGATTTTTTATATTTTTTTTTATTTCAAGTGAATGAGATATCGGCTCCTCAATATTCCAGTGTTTCTCTAAATGCGGTTCTCCCAATCTCACTTAACTATGATATTGTAATTGGAATGTTTTGACTTTCCAATTACAATATCATAATTCATAAAAAATGTCACTGCCTCACTCACAAAAGAATCTAAGGCCCGTATTACAGAACCTTACTCAAGTACTACTTAAACTGCGTTCAACCGATTACTGCTTGAGCGAAGAATCTCGACTTAAGTATTCAGTTTATTTTAGAACTGTCCTCAAACTCAAATCAAACGAAACTACGCTTGAGTAGAGATTTTGATCTCTGATTACGTGAGTAAGCAATTATTATGGTAACCCTGAACAATAGTTTGTTTTCTATTGCAATTCTTTTTTTTCGTACGATTAAACTGGATCAAAACCGGAAGACGAGGTGGACGACACGAAGTTATTGACACTGACAGCCACCCTTAACCCTTCAGAATGCTGTACATCATAGATACATAAATGTTCTGTGGACAGCTAAACTGTGAAACTGAGTTTTTTTGGCGGGATTATTTCGAGTGAAGTTCAGTGCCTGTTTTATTTAATTGATTCCTAGTAGATATTATGAAGTAAAATGCTGCCAAATACTTCAAAAAAAAAATTAATGTGTTGCACCCCCATTCTAATGAAACTCAAAAAGGTATAAATGAAAATAAAGACGACTTAAATAAAAAAAAACTGTGATACTTCATCTTCATTTTCAATTACTCAAGAGTCAAGCTCTTCAGAAATACAATAAAATATTGCTTACAATAATTATTGCGGTTCCGTGTGGTTCATATTTGGGTTAGGAAATATCTTAACAAAAAAGAATTTGACGCTTTTGGAAATAAATTTATTAAGTACTACAAATATTAAAATCATTTAAAATGTTATAGAAAATAAAAAATAAAATATTATAATAATCTACTTCTGCAAATATATCCATTTTGATTAGGTAGGTACTCGATTTACTCCAAATTCACAACAATTTTCATGAAAATCTATGCTCAAGCGTGGTCTCGACTACACTTGCGAAAACAAAGATCAAATCTCGCCTCAAGCAGTGATTCTGAGCTGATTGTAATTTTAAAATAAGGACACATTGAGTAGAGCTCAGTTAAGACTCAAGCACTGTTCTATAATACGTTAAAATGTCATTTTAAAGTGACATTGCTCAGGTGATTATTGATTGTAGTTTCTCTGCTCAAGTAAAGTTCTAAAATTAGAACTCCAACTGAGACTAGTTTTAAGTAATGCTTGAGTCTTGATTGTAGTTCTGTAACACGGGCCTTAATGTGCTAAATCCCTACCCAAAACTAAAGTGCAAATGACAACTGAACCTAACTACAATAGCCTTAAAAATCTTAATGTCCTTGACCTCTAACCGAGATTAATCAATTAAAAACCCTGAACCGCTATCGCCATTGGCATAGACTATACTCCGTGCTCTACTTTCACAGGGATCTCGCGATGACAACGTTCTACGGGTCTTGTGCCACTCTACCGCTATCTTCACATATACGATACGACAGAAATCAGTTTACTTTTCTCAATTCCTCGGATGGAATTAGCTTTTTACGACCTGGAGAGGCGACAAAGTTTGCTAGAATTTAGTTCTGGTCTGGCACTATTATGCTATCAACATATTTAGAAGAACTAGATATTAGTGAGGTCCAATACCTTCAAGTAAACAAACAAACTCTTCAGCTTTATATATTAGTATAGATAGATAGATATTAAATTCTTTCGTTACTACTGACAGTAAACGCGCAGCCGAAACTACTGATCGTAGAGAGCTGAAATTTGGCATGTTGGTTCCTTGAGGAAAGTAAGAGAGCATTAAGAAAGATTTTTCCGAAATTCCTACGGAAAAAAACGAGATATGCGCATACGAAGTCGCGGGCGAAAGCTAGTTTGTCGTACTTATGTTTAGGTTCTTAATAAGCAAGGTTTTTATGTTTAGGTTTCAACGATTCAATCATATAAACTCAGGCCTCTGTTCCATGACAGCAGGCATAAACTAGAAAATGTCACCTGCTACGATCATTAAAAATCTTATTCAGTTGCTGCGCCAACAACCCAGTAAATGGGCGAAAGTATACCTTTTGAAAAGACCTTGACTGGTGTCAAATCTGGCTAGTACCCGTAATGACTACCAAAGCTGTAAATGAAAACCTGGTCCAACAGCTTCACGTGCTGTCCGGAGCACGGAGTAGTCTTGTTACGCAATGTATGGTCACCCATCCACATACCAACCTCGGTAAGCGTTGCTTAAACTTTTTTTTTTTAGGATGGGAAATCATCAAATGACTCCTTCCGCTCTGGGTAAAGCTGGAGGGAGTGTCAAACTTTTACTGACTAAAACCCATCCGTGTTCCTCCTAGTGCTCTTTGCGTTCCAGGGTACGGTGCCTCTTCCGAACGAAGTCCGCAGCCCCAGCAGGCACTGACCCTAGCAGGCCCCGTCTTTAATGCTGACAGGTCTTTGAGGCGCGCGTGGATCACAGCTAGCCGTTGACCTGGGCCTGGTTCTGATCAGACGGCGAGCCACCCAATGCTCGCCGTCCGCAGACCCGCACCTACGGTGGCCGAGAATCGTCTTGCGACTCCCGACGCCCGGGGCGTCTTCTTCTGTTGCGGTGGCTGGGGCGTGAGGTTTCCCTCTTCCTCACGCGTTCGGCTTCCTCCTTTGCAAGCGTTGCTTAACCTTGAAATTCGACCCCTACAGCAGTTATTATTTAGCAACGAGCTCAATATTATTATATAAAATTATTTCGTTACTGATTGACTGACAGACAACGCACAGCCGAAACTAGGTACTGGTCGTAGAAAGCTTAAATTTGGCAGCATTAAGTGAGGATTTCTCGAAATTCGGAAAAAAGGGATATGAGCGTACGAGGTCGCGGGCAAGAGCTAGTCATCATCTGCCTAGCCTTTTCCCAACTATATTGGGGTCGGCTTCCAGTCAAACCGACTTCAGCTGAATACCAGTGTTTTACGTGGAGCGGCTGCCTACCAGACCTCCACAACCCATAGTTGGGTAACGCGGTACATCTTGGCAAGACTGGAGTCAGATTTACTGGCTTCTGACAATCCGTGACGACTGCCAAAGATCTACAAATGACAGCCGGGACCAACGGCTTAACGTGCTTTCCGAGGCACGGAGGAAACTCGGTATATTAAGATGGTCACCCATCCACAGACCAACCTTGGCAAGCGTAGCTTAACCTTAAAGATCGACCCGTGCAGCTGTTATTATTTAGCCACGAGCTCCTCGCGGGCAAGAGCTAGTTACTAATATAAAACCATTCGTGATATACTATGATGGCAAAAGACTACTTAGAACCATGATTCAAAATATTTTATTCACGAAAACCTTTTTGAACATCTTAAAACTTGGGTAATATCCTACTCTCTCTAGTATGATGTTACGTAAATCTTTCATGAGTCAAATTTTTAAGAGGAAAAATACAACTGGGCAAGTGCCTGTCGGACTCGCGTGCAAAGGGTTCCGAACGGATTTCACTTTTGTAACATGTGACTTCAACACTAATTAGACTTGTTATAGTTTTCCTGTAATCTTTGGGTGCAAGAACTTATTTGCATTTTGTTCATAATTTTGGTTATTCGTAATTTCGGAGACAAGGTCTGAATGGTAATTTTTCATCTAATTTAAATAAAATTGAAATGCTCATTATAAGCCCTTTCATTTGATATATTACACCGAACAGTTTTAAACAATTTTTATAATTTTCTAGTTTATCCTCCAAAAATGACCCCCATATTCTAAGATTTATTTGTTTACGTTTTATTTATTTACGTACCGCGTCCGTCTTTGGCGCACAGAAGTTCATAAGCGGACCAAATTTCAACATAATCGGTCCAATAGATTCGGAGAAAATTGACTGTGTCAGACGGTTAGACAGACAACCGAGTAATCCTATAAGGGTTCCATTTTTCATGGATGTTCCGAACCCTAAAAAGCAGTCTTTCATTACCAGTGACTTTGATATGACACGTATTAAAGAAGGTAGCTTTTTGTTCACTCATTCCTTCACTGGCCTTATTTCAAGGGTGAAAGGTGAAAGTTTACCATCAGAGGGCCTAGCATGAATATTTTTGACGTATAGTAACGTAACGTACAATTTTACCATAGCAACAATACTCGTTTCGCACATAATATTTATTTGAATGAGATACTATATTTATAATTTTGAATGATATTAATTGTGTATCTTCTTCTTCCACCAGGCGTTAATTCCGGCTATTGCCAGGGTCCACCTTCCGACTGAGCTTTCTCCACTTTGCCCGATCTTCAACATCCCTTTCAGTGAGTCCATTGGCTCTCATGTCGGACTTGACAACGTCCAGCCAGCGCTTGCGAGGGACCTAGCCCCAAGGACAGCCATATTCATGCATTTCCGACCAATAATCCATAGGGCAGCGCATGATGTGGCCATACCATCGCAGACGACACTCTTGCAGTTTTCCCTCACGTCACGGACACCAAGACTACCTTGGATGAATGAGTTAAGAATGCGATCGGATCGCGTTACGCCGCTCACCCACCGTACAACAGGACAGGCCGTATGATGCATTTATATATCTGCCCATTGAGCTTCGGAGGCATTTTGTGGTCGCATACAACGCCCGTCGCCCACGCCACTTCGCTCAAGCCGCGCCTATACGTGCTTGGACATCGTCGTCCACGTGTGTATGTCCCATAAAATTAAACCAAAATACTATGGAGTTTTAGTAATTCACATTCAAAATTCAGTTACATTAACGTTACTATACGTCGGTCGAGTCAGTGAAAGTTTCGATGGAAATTAGTTAATCTCTCATGAAACAACCATGTACACATAAAACCTAGAATAACATGTATGTAATGCAGTTTATATATTAGGAGTATACAGGGTGTATTTTAGTCGTCTTACAAAAGCCGCAATAAGTAGAGAGTTGAAGCCCACTTTAACAACCACTAACAATTAAGAGTGTATTGTATTATTATTAATTATTTTGAACATAGCCATTGACATACATAATTATAAATAATAATTATAATTGTACACCTCATGGGTATGTTACAGTGATACAATTAATGCTTATTTTAAGAACCTATATACCCGTAAGCGTAACAAACAATAAATATATGAATATGAATTTATGTACCCGACAGAAACTGCCTCTAGGCACGATTATAAAAAAAAAAAAAACATTGAGATAAAAGTACAACAAAAATAAATAATGATTATGAATTATGAAATACCCTGTTAATAATGTTTACATATCAAAAAAATGTCGCTATTCCATTCCGCGCTGTCCTTCAAACACAAGGCTCGGACTGCGCTTGCTTCTGAATGTTTCAAACTACATCATGCGTTATGATAATTAATAATATATTTTTTTAATAATTCAAATGTTCATGAATATCATTTTTTCTTAGTGAATGTGTAGTAGTCATTGGATAGATGAAGTGGCCTGCTGTTGTAAGACGACTCAAATGACACCGTGTCGTGATCACCGTGTATAAGTGTGGAACCGCGGGCTAGTAAACAAAAATTAAGCTGGCTCATTAGTAGAGTGCCTGGGCGTTAGAAACGTAAAAACCTCGTATTATGGTTACAGTAAATTTAATTTAAATATTCTGAATGGAATGCTTAGCTAATAACATGTATAAAAAGTTTACCTATCTATACTAATATGTCGGCGCATTAAAATGTCATTGGCAAGAGTGACAGGTTGTCAACGTCACTCTAGCGGAGCGTCGAGTCTATGGTAGCGGGGCGGCCATCTTAAGATTCACTTTTTTGAGAGCGGTCGCCAGCGCACCACGTTTTCGACGAATCGCTATCCATCGCGTTAATCCTAGTGTATTTTAAAGTGATTAGTGTTGATAAGAATATTAGTGATTACCATTTACGCAATTGTAGAATTATTTTAATCGTAGAAGTAAAATCGCATAAGTTTGGAAGACAGTTCGTTTAATTTAAATAACCCTAATTGGACTACCCACGTTGCAAGATGGATTCTGAAGGAGGCCGTCCTGAGTTTTCATCAGAAGTGGGATCGAATGGAGTGCAGAATGAAGCAAAGCAACCGGATTCTGGAACTGCCGAGAAGCTATTGAGCAGCATGAAAGCGTTGCTTTCTCGAGTTTTAACAGCCCAACAAACACCGCCTGTGAGTACAAATCGTACAATTCTTTTAAAGTTTGACCCGGATGAGCCCGACTCGGACATTGATGGATGGTGTAAACTGACAGATTTCATTGTGAAAAATAAAAATCTGGAAGGTGTTAATTTACTGATGGCGCTGACGGAGGCGTTGAAAGGTTCTGCAGCAACGTGTTTAACGAAGCTTAATTTAGACACTATTACATGGGATTCAGTTAAAGAAATCCTAATTGCAAGATTTTCAAAACCTAAACTTCTGCAAGACTATTTCGATGATGTACTACGGTTCCAAATAGGCGCTAAAGAGACTGCGTCCGAATCTGCTCTTCGGTTATGGAATCTCATCGAACGAATACCTGAAAGTGCGATGCCTGAGAACGTAATTACTGGATTTGCGATATCCGTGTTATGTCAGAAGGACAGCTTGATACGCCGCGAGTTAAACTCACAAACAATAACGACTCGAGCTCAGTTATTTCGAATACTTGGTGGAGTATCACTTAAGCGACGCACGGATACCGAAGTCCAAGAACCTGAAGCAAAACGTGCCCGTGTAATGGAGAAATTCACAGGCAAATGTCACCATTGTGGGTTAGTTGGACATCGTATCGCCGATTGTAGGAAACGTCGAGACGAAATTGGAACGAAGTCGCAGGATACTTCGAGTTCATCACGAGCCGTGGAGAAAAGGACAACCCCGACCTGCTACACGTGTGGTCAGCCTGGGCACGTGGCGACTGTATGTCCAGACAAGAAGAACGGCAGTGGAGCTGCAGTCAAGGAGGTCCATCAGTGTGAGCACCGCCCCTCTAGGAGCATCTTGGAGACATCTTCTGGTGAGCGAGTCCCTTTTTTATTTGACAGTGGGTCATCATGTTCTCTTTTAAAAGAAAGCTTTTGTGACAAACTTGCGGGTACTGTGCGTAGAAATCTCGTTTACCTAAGTGGCATAGGCGGTGAAGATATTCAATGTACCACTCAAATTCAAAGCGATGTAGTCATTGATAAACTCTCAGTAAATTTGACGTTTCACGTAGTTCCTGAGAGGCTTATTTCCGATCCGATCATAGTCGGGAGGGATATTTTTGATCAAGGTTTGTGTGTTAAAATCGACAATGATAATCTTATGTTCTTTTCGAAGAAAACGAGCCACTTTTGTAATTTAAAACCAAATAAGCCGGATTTTACTAAGATCAACACGGATTTGCTAGGAGAGGATAGGGAAGTGCTAATATTGATTTTAAACAAATATTCTGATTATTTTACCGAAGGTGTTCCCTCCCGTAGAGTAACGACAGGCGAATGTCAAATTAATTTAATAGATCCTCACAAAACCGTACAACGATGCCCTTATCGTCTAGCGCCGGCGGAAAAACTTATAGTCAGGGAAAAGGTTCAGGAATTACTTGACGCTGGGGTCATTCGTGAAAGCTCCTCCCCTTTTGCTAGTCCAATACTATTAGTTGAGAAAAAGGACAACTCGTATAGGATGTGCGTAGACTACCGGGAATTAAATTCTAATACGCGACCCGAACACTACCCTCTGCCACGTATCGAGGAGCAAATAGATCAGCTCGCGGGGGCTAACTATTTTTCCTCCTTAGATATGGCGTCAGGGTTCCACCAAATTTTGATGCACCCTGACTCCATAGAAAAGACCGCATTTGTTACACCTGAGGGGCAATACGAGTATCTTGCTATGCCCTTCGGGTTGCGGAATGCTCCATCAGTATACCAGAGATGCATAACTAGGGCTCTGAATCACTTAAAAGACAAACCACTCATATATATGGATGACGTTTTATGCTACTCAAATGGCATCACTGAAGGTTTGCAGCGTCTAGATGTTAGTTTAAGTGCCTTAACGGAAGCTGGATTCACATTCAACCTCCAAAAATGTACATTTATGACCCAAAGAATAGAGTATCTGGATATTCCCTTCAATCTGGTGAGGTAAGACCAAACTCTCGAAAAATACAAGCATTAGTAGATGCCCCACAACCAAAAACTGCTACTCAGGTCCGGCAGTTCCTTGGTTTAGCCTCATATTTTAGAAAGTTCATTCCTAATTTCACACGAATCGTGGGACCATTATACCCTCTAACAAAGCTAAGAGGACCTATTACGTGGACTCAAAAGCATGAAGAAATACGAAATGACATAATACGCATACTTACATCTGAGCCCGTTTTAACTATTTTTGACCCGGAACTGGCAGTAGAGTTGCACACTGATGCTAGCTCTGATGGATACGGGGCGATTCTCATACAACAGATAGATAATACACCGCACGTCGTGGAGTATTATAGTCGTCGAACTACGGATGTTGAGTCGCGATACCACTCGTACGAACTGGAGACGTTGGCAGTTGTACGAGCGGTTGAGCACTTTCGCCATTATCTTTACGGTCGTCATTTCGAAGTCTACACGGATTGCAATTCTCTCAAGGCATCCAAATCAAAAAAAGATCTCACTCCTCGCGTCCACAGGTGGTGGGCTGTCTTACAAGCTTACGACTTCGACATTATCTACCGTGAAGGTCGCGGAATGGAGCACGCGGATTATTTCTCGCGAAATCCTCTTCCTGAAGTTAATGACGCTGGTACAGTCCATAGAAAGCAGCTGACACAGCAAGTTCAGTATGTCGAACTACATCAGGATTGGCTTTCGGTTGAACAAAAACGTGATAGCAAAATACAAGATCTTATCTCGAAGCACGATAGTAATAGTTTCCCCGATACTGTAGCTCAAACATATGATGTAAGGGATGGTATCCTATATAGAAAGATCGTTCGCAATAAAATAGTCTCCTGGTTGCCGGTAGTTTCCCGTTCTTTAATTTGGACGTTAATAAATCACGTTCATAATGAGTTACAACACTTAGGAAAGGATAAAACTTTAGATAAACTCTTCGAGCAGTATTGGTTCCCCGGAATGTCAAAATGCGTGCGTAAATTTATCGACTCGTGTATTATTTGCAAAGCGTCAAAGGGTCCATCTGGAGCTCAACCCGTTCAGTTTCACCCAATCCCCAAAGCCCCGGTACCATGGCATACAATACATATTGATTTTACGGGAAAGCTTAGCGGGAAGAGTGATCGAAAAGAATACTGTTCGGTGATTATCGATGGTTTTACCAAATACGTTTTACTAGAGCATACTTCTTCTCTCGATGCTAGGAGTGCGGTACACGCGTTGCAAAAAGCAGTCCACCTTTTTGGTGCGCCTAAACGGATAATTGCTGACCAGGGTCGCTGCTACGTTAGCTCTGATTTTAAGAATTTTTGTGGCGAACATAAGATAGATCTACATTTAATTGCGACTGGCTCTAGCAGGGCTAATGGCCAGGTCGAGAGGGTTATGCGGACCCTCAAAAGCCTGTTATCCATTGTCGAAAACGACCCCAATAAGACGTGGCGAGACGAACTAGGAAATATTCAACTCGCGCTTAACAGCACCCCATCATCCGTAACAAAGTATTCCCCTACTGAACTTATGTTAGGTATTCGTGCACAGTCATTAGGTATGTCTAAGTTAAACTCAGAAGTTCATGGTCAACCAGAACGTCTAAACCTCGATGTTGTGCGGAATGACGCGTCTGCTAATGTCCAAAGGGCAGCAGAAAGCGAAATTAAACGATTTAATCAGGGTCGAGCAAAAATAAAAGCTTTTTCAATAGGTGATTACGTTTTCCTCAAAAATAGTGAACGAAACCAAACAAAATTGGATAGAAAGTTTAAGGGTCCATTTGTTATAACGTCGGTACTAAGTAACGATCGATACGAATTAAAGAGGTTAGGTAGTTCTCATCGAATTTATAAGTACGCCCACGAGAATTTACGCTCAGTACCTCACGGACACGAAGGTTTGCTTGAAATCGCTTCTAACCTTTTAAATTATGATGAGGCCGAGTCGGCGCCAGAAGATGTGGATGCTGGGAATGACTTGTTATCCACAAACGATAGTGACACCTTGACTGCATGCTCTGATACTATATCCGCCGGCTCTTCTACTATTACCGGCAATTCAGACACTGTCAGTGCACACTCTGATCCTGAGCTTGAGACATGGGATGTAGATAACGAAATCGAAATATGGGATGAACAGAATATTCCGCAATCATAGGTATGTCGTCAGTATGTTTTATGTCATGCATGAGTCTGTTGGTTATTGTAAGCACTGTGCAATCCAGAATTTTCCGGCCAAAAGGAGAGTGTCATCCGGGCCACACCCAGTGGGGTTGGTTGAAGGGATGCACTCTAGAAGTAATATTCTTATAGTCTATCCTGGTCGGAGGGACAGTGTCGTCCGGGCCATACCCAGTGGGGTTGGTTGAAGGGATGCACTAGCCCGATCCAGAAGTAATATCCTTATAGTCTATCCTAGTCGGAGGGACAGTGTCGTCCGGGCCATACCCAGTGGGGTTGGTTGAAGGGATGCACTCCCCCGATCTAGAAGTAATATGCTTATAGTCTATCCTGGTCGGAGGGACAGTGTCGTCCGGGCCACACCCAATAGGGTTGGTTGAAGGGATGCACTCGTCCAGTCCAGATGTGCTGCTGTTGGTTGACAAGTTGATGGGGGCAGTGTCGTCCGGGCCAGATCCATTACGGGCTGGTTGAAGGGATGCACTTGCTCATTTCAATGTCTTAATATGATTGACTCTGTGTTTAACGCTACAATCGAAAATCCACGTCAAGTCCTGAATGTAGCAGGATGTACGAGCGGATGTCTTGGTGATTAGACATTGTTTGTTCCAGGAATACGATAACGCCCGAGGACGGTCGTATGTCAGTCTGGCCGTGTCGGCGCATTAAAATGTCATTGGCAAGAGTGACAGGTTGTCAACGTCACTCTAGCGGAGCGTCGAGTCTATGGTAGCGGGGCGGCCATCTTAAGATTCACTTTTTTGAGAGCGGTCGCCAGCGCACCACGTTTTCGACGAATCGCTATCCATCGCGTTAATCCTAGTGTATTTTAAAGTGATTAGTGTTGATAAGAATATTAGTGATTACCATTTATGCAATTGTAGAATTATTTTAATCGTAGAAGTAAAATCGCATAAGTTTGGAAGACAGTTCGTTTAATTTAAATAACCCTAATTGGACTACCCACGTTGCAAGATGGATTCTGAAGGAGGCCGTCCTGAGTTTTCAAATATATAAAGCTGAAGAGTTTGTTTATTTGTTTACTTGAACGCGCTAATCTCAGAAACTACTGGTACAATTTGAAGCATTATTTCTGTGTTAGATAGCTCGTTTATCGAGGAAGGCTATAGGCTATATATCATCACGCTAAGACCAATAGGAGCGGAGTGGTAATGAAAATTGTGACGCAGACAAAGTTGCGTGGGTCAACTAGTATTTCTATAAAGCTGAAGAGTTTGTTTATTTGCTTGAACGCGCCTATCTCAGGAACTACTGCTCTGACTTGTAAAATTCTTTCAGTCTTAGATAGTCTGTTTATCAAAAAAGGCTATATATAGGCTATATATCAACACGCTAAGACTAATAGGAACGGAGCAGATGAAGTTGCGTGGGTAAACTAGTTAAAAAAAATTGCTTAAGATTTGAAAAAAATTCAATAATTGATTTTTTATTTCATTCACTGTAACAAATGTCCGAGGTGAAAGCCACCAGGCGCTCTCCTACATTAATTTACGCTAAACTACCTTATACCTAACAGCCAATTACCCATCCGTCAACTCTTAAATAGATCAAGATGACAACCAGCGCAAGTGTTGCTAGTCCAATATCGACGAGCTAGAATTGGGTCAGCAGTAACACAGCCACAATAACCTATTTCCAACTACGATAGAATATGTCGACTGACAAGAAACCAATACGTTACTGTATTAGGAGGCCGTTCCTCTGATTGTGGTTTTGATTGTTATGTAAGAGGGTAGTTGTGAGATCAATGAGGCTGGTAACATAACATAAAGCCACGCCTGCGTTCCTTGAAGGGAGGTAGTGATGTTCCTATACGATGATTTTTGAAAAGTTGCTCAGAAGTGTACCTACCCTAGGTACACTTGTGAGCAACTTTTCAAAAATCAAATGTCATATGTTGCACTCAATGTAATATAACAGTCAATCTATATCCATACTAATATATAAAGCTGAAGAGTTTGTTTGTTTGTTTGCTTGCTTGAACGCGCTAATCTCAGGAACTGCTGGTTCGATTTGAAAAATTCTTTCAGTTTTGATATCCCATTTATCGAGGAAGGCTATAGGCTATTTACCATCACGCTAAGACCAATAGCAGCGGAGCAGTAATGAAAATTGTGACGCAAACAAAGTTGCGCGGGTCAACTAGTAATTATTTAAAAGTTTTGCTTTACTGAGTAATTGACTGACTGACGGACAACGCACAGCCGAAACGACTAGTCGCAGAAAGCTGAAATTTGGCATGTGGGTTCCTTGGAGAGTATTAAGAGGAGCGCTAAAAGAGAACTTCTCGAAATTACTATGGCAACAGGATATGCGCGTACGAATTCGCGGGCAAAAGCTAGAATTATTTAAAGATAGTCCCCCAAAACCGTTACCACTTCCTAGCATTTTAGTCGGGAAGCAGAAGTGGCCCAGCAAACTACTCAGCAGCTTTCAAAATATTAAGTACTTGCGAAATATAAAGGCAGAAACCATTTCAGTTGTTGTAGTACAGCCTCATTCAGACATTTATGTTTTTAAGTTCCATTTAATAAAGGGCGAGAGATATTTCTGAATGTATTGTTTTATATCCAAGTGAAATGTTATCGTGATTGTGCACTCGGAGAAGGGGTTTGTGCACATAAGATCAAAATAAAAGTGACAAAAAGTGTGAGTTTACAAAGAACCAGACATATATTTTCAGTAAGATGTAAATAAACATTTTAAGATTTGCAAAAAATACATTTAAGCTTAAGTTTGTTCACGTAAAAAATACAGGGTCCTTTCACAAACCGTTTCAAAAATACATGAAAGCGATGTGAAATTCTCATGTGACTGAGTTTCCTTTGCTCATAATAGGGCTGGGCTTCAAGAAAGTTCGATGTTAAACATAAAACGTCATCCCTAAAGGGTTGTAACATATAAGTGGTATAGGAGTAAGGGAACTGACAGTAATACTCGGGTTTTTTAAGGAGTTACATATACGAGTAGAGTTAGAGAGCTGGAAGTGATTTGATTGGTCTTAACTTTCGTTATTTAAAGATCAATTTACGTTTTTGGAAACGACGGAGAAAGATATAGTTAAAACTTTTTGTAACGTTACATCATCATCTGCCTAGCCTTTTTCCAGCTATGTTGGGGTCGGCTTCCAGTTAAACCGGGTTTAGCTGTATACCAGTACTTTACGTGGGGCAGCTGCCTACCAGCCTTCCATTTTTGTAACATTACGCACCCCAATAAAATTGGTATGGCAGTGATACGGTGTTGGCTTACATATCCTTAATATAAAATTCTACCGTTACTGACTGATTGATGACAAACAACGCACAGCTGAAACCACTGGTCGTAGCAAGCTGAAATTTGGCATTTAGATCCCTTGGGGTGTGAAATTGTATAGGGGAGCACTAAAAGAGGATTTCTCGAAATTCCTACGGGAACGGAAAAAAACATTTGAATTCTTAACAAACAAGCCGAACGCTTTGGCCGATCGTGCCTCTATCGCTTGTTTGGCGCTCTCGCTTGCACGCTCGGCTCAGGCCGAATGTGACACTTTCTTGTGCGTGCAGCTGGCGTTCGCCTTTCTTTCTTTCTTTTTTTCAAAAAACGGAAAATGCCTGACTGAAAGACTGTGTTTAATTTTCTTCCAGCAACTTTATATCTTCAACTTCAAGCTTACTTTTGACAAGTAAATTGGCTTACATAGGACATAAGAAAACATTATTATTTCATATTATATTCTTCAACATCTGAAGGATCAGGATGTGACATTTATTGTCTCCCACATATTAACGAAGTATCAAGACTTGTGTACATTTTTTCTATATTAAACGTTAGATGTTTTTAAATAATAAAGAAAAATTCGGCTATTTGCGGGTCGCATTTTTTTATTTGCAAAATATACTTACGTATGGTACCTATAACTTGAGAAAATTCTAAATATGTATCTAGCGAGATCTCGGAGATTTTGCGTTTCTAAGTTTTTTTAAATCTCTATAAAAAAAGGGGTTGTCACAAAGTATAGTTGTAGTTAATAGTTCAATCGATTAAATTAATTCGGCTAGCCAATGCTCGCCATCGGATTGAATGACCATTCCGTCAGTAGTCAGCGTATGTATGTTGCACACGTGTTTAATTGGCAACCCTAGCCTACAATTTTAAAATTCAATATTTCCGAAATCCTGGGTTTGTTGGAACTGTTTTTTTTAGGGTGATAGTTATTATGATGATCAACATTTAGGTATTAGAGATTCGCCGGAAAAAAAAAGAGAAAATCGTAGAAAAAAAGATATTCTGACTGGTGATCAAAATTTTTAAAGTTATCAAGAAAAAAATTTAACTTTTATTGAATTCCTATCACACCTAAAAACATTTAGTGTAAAAATCAAATTCAAAACCGAGATATTGTGTTTCTATGGTTTTTAAGCATTTTTCTCGATTTTATTTATTTATCTTAAACTATAGTAATTAGAGCCGGCGTAGTTTTAATAAGAGCTTAGTTTGATTGGTAGCTTTCCAAAAAACACATACAACGAACATTTCCGGAATTAAGGCAAAGTAACACACTGTGCTGGGGGTCTCTAAGACAGAGCAAATAGGTATCATCTAGCACAGCACCGCTTTCCATCAGGTCAGATTGTAGTTAAACGTGAGCATATCAAATATTTTTTACAAAAAGATTTTAAAATATCACTGAATTACTTAATAACGATACCTCACATCTGGACAGCTTCTGAGTCTGTACAAAGCACAAGTCCGATCCTGTATGGAGTATTGCAGCCACTTATGGGATGGCTCAGCAAAATACCAGCTTGCTGCATTGTACTCGGTTGAACGCAGAGCAAAAAGGCTTATAGGTGACGAGACGTTGGTGGCTCAGCTTCACAGCCTAGGTCATCGACAAAATGTTGCCTGCTTGTCGGTCTTCTACAGACTGTTTTTTGGGGAGTGTGCGCAGGAACTCCACGACCTGATCCCACCATCGCCCTTTTACCACCGGAATACTAGACGTACTGCAGGGTACCATCCGTACTTGGTCGATATCCCGACTAGTCGTACCCAGCGCTTCTCCTCCACATTTATTATACGCACAGCTAAAGTGTGGAACTCTCTGCCAGCATCTGTGTCCCCGTCCACATATAACCCGTCTGTCTTCAAATCAAGAGTGAATAGGCATCTTCTGGGCACGCTCGCTCCATCATACATTCAGTCAAAAAAGTATCGGGAATGGATGATTTGTGTATGGTTCCAAATTCAAATCTTTGTTTTTTTTGTAGTTGTTAGATTGGCACAACTGTTTTCCATTTTGGCGCGGAGTTTGAGTTGCATCTGTTATTTATATTAAATACAGTGCTGGTTTTAGTAATATCATATATAGTGTGTCTTGCGATATTTCATAATGGACAAAAATATCGAACAAAGAGTTTGTCTTAAATTTTGCATCGCCAATGGAATTTCGTGTTCGGAGTCACTGAAAATGTTACAGAAGGCTTACGGTGAATCGACTTTATCAAAAACTCGTGCTTATGAGTGGTTCAAACCGTTCAAAAGCGGTCGAGATGTGATGGAAGATTTGCCTCGCTCTGGTAGGCCGTCAACGTCTGCAACTGAAGTTAACATCGCAAAAGTGAAGGAAATAGTGACTGAAAATCCCCATTCAACTCTGAGAGAGATAGCTGCCGAACTTACTGTATCTCACGAGTCGATCCGTACCATTTTAACTAATCATTTGGGTATGAAACATGTTGCTGCTCGGCTAGTCCCAAAAGATCTGAATTTTCTCCAAAAACTCAATCGCATGAAAGTCGCTGAGGACATGCTTGAACGAGTCAGTTCGGACCCAACATTCATGTAACGCATTGTTACTGGTGACGAGACGTGGGTTTACGAGTTTGACATGCAAACTAGTCAACAAGCTGTGTGTGTGGCACCCGTTTTCAATCGATAGAAGACATAAAGGAGAATTCGCGGCGAGAACTGAACTCAATTCCGGAAGCAGCGTTTAAAAAATGTTTTGATGAATGGATTATTTGTTGGCGCAAGTGTATCGTTTCTAAAGGAGCATACTTTGAAGGTGATAAAATAAATTTGGATGAATAACAGACATTTTGTGTATTATTGATCTTTTCCCGGTACTTTCTTGACAGAGTAGTAGACCTCATCTATCGCTTTCCATCAAGCGTGATTGTGGTCAAGAGCAAGCCCATTCCTAAATAAAATAAAATGAAAAATAACGGAACTGAAAACTATCTCGTAGTATATTGATACAGACCGCATTAATCATTATATAAACAGTTTTTTATTTTTTGTTTTGACATGATATGTAGGTTACATCTAGGTTAGAGCGGTCCGTCCCGCTTTCCCTTGGGTCAGATTGTAGTTAAACGCAAGCATATCAATAATGTGTTTAATTATATTTTAAACTAGTGACCCGCCCCGGCTTCGCATGGGTGCAAATGTTTATTTAGCCCAAACTAACAAATAGGCAAGTCATACAAGACATTTTAGATCGCAGTATTTTGCATCATCCTGATTTTTTGGGATGTTATTAGGGTTGATATAGACAGTAGTATACACTCAATTTTTCAACCTAAAAAGAGCTGTGCTAACTGCGTGATGCTTGGCAAACAACAAAATTTTCAGTAATTTTTCAGACTTACTTTTATCTTCTAAACGGTGAATTTTACATAAAAAGTCAATCAGTGTACTACTAAAGTAGATAAAACTTGCAACAATTAGAGTGTAAATGCAGTTGAATTGGTTTTATATGTATTGAATGAAAAATGGTTTTTGAGAGTCAACCCTAAAAGATAGACATATGCTATTGCGAACTTTTTCGTAGGTATTGATATGTTATCAAAAACTGTGGTACATTGTTTTGTTCTATCATCTATAGTTTTCGCAGCGCACACGATGTAAATCATTTTTTAGATATTTTTTTCTGACCTCCTCAGTAATAATCTTGATATATCAGCCAATGTACACAAAACCTTGACAAATATAATATACAAAACGTTTTGAGAACACTTTCATTGTGCGTACAGCTTAGGAGTGCCCTGCCAGAGTCTGTGTTTCCTGATAGCTGCAACCTGGGACTCTTAAGTTAAGAGTGAATAGGTTCCTTCTAGGCAAGCGTGCTCCATCTTCGAGCGTATCATCGCTTAATATCAGGTGAGATAGTGGTCAAACGTATGCCTATAAATAGTTTTTAAAAAATCCAGTAGTATAATAGACAGTTTTTACAAAACCATTTTTTTTATAGTCTCGCGGTTGACCACTATCTCACCTGATGATAAGCCGTAATATTAATACATAATATATTAAATTATCGACGATGAAGCACGCTTGGCCCGAACTAACGTTTTCACTCTTAACTCAAAGAACCACCAACCCAGGTTGTGGCTATCAGGGAACAGAGTCCAGCAGAGAATTTCTATCCTTGGGTAAACGCACAATAAAAGTATTCCCAATACTTTTTGTGTGTTAAATGCTATCATTGAATAACAATCCATGTTTCAGTCCTGCTTTCAGCCATTTTCATATCTCAAACATAACATGTACACCACAAAAGTTATCAAACGCGTTCCGTAGTACAAAGCAAAGAGCCACGTCGAACACAACGTTGTACACAGTTGTACAAGCACGGAACAATAAAGCTCACTTCAGACCGTAACAGTGGCGAAATACAAATGTTACAAGAGTATTAAGAGGCCTACTACAATTTTTCTTGGATTAAAGAGTTTTAATGTGTGATTATGGTTTAGATATATCATGTTAATATAGATAATTTATATTATTTAAAAAAAATGTATACAAGAGTGTATGATTCTCTTTCTTGGGAGTGCGTTAAATAAATATTTCAATTTCTTTACCTAAATTTTCTACAAAGGATATTTCATAAAATTTTACTTTAGGTATATCTTGATGCTTTGTTACATCTGTACTAATATATAAAGCTGAAGAGCTTGTTTACTTGAACGCGCTAATCTCAGGATCTACTGGACCGATTTGAAAAATTCTTTCAGAGTTAAATAGAAGGCTATAGGCTATATATCATCACGCTAAGACCAATAGGAGAGGAGCAGTAATGAAAACGCAGATGAAGTTGCGCGGGTCAACAAGTCGAATATATAATAATTTAATAAAAATAAAATTTATGGTACAACTATATTTTCTACTTTAGGATGCTTCATTCAATTTATAATGTTTGAAACAGGCCCAAATTATAAATTGAGTATTTGAACTAAGAACTTGTCGAAGATTGGTTTAGTGCCAATTTTTGATAGGCTTTTAGGGTAAGCAGATTTTTATATAATTACGCTCAACTTGCACTATAATCCTGATCAATAAATAGTTCGGTACAAGGCCCGGTTACTGATTTGAGTAACAGAGCTAAGAACATCTCAAATCTTACATTAATGCCAAAGTTTGTCAGGCGTCGGACACGGTGGAGCATACGGTGGAGGTCTGCCCTGCTTGGGCGGTGCACCGCCGTGTCCTCGTCGAGGCGATCGGCGGCGGCGATCTCTCACGTCCGGCCCTGATTCAGGCCATGGTCCGGAGCGAGGAGACATGGGAAGCGGTCACCTCCTTCTCCGAAGCAGTAATACTAGCAAAGGAGGAAGCCGAACAAGTGAGAGGGAGGGAAACCTCACGCCCCAGCCACCGCAACAGAAGAAGACGCCCCGGGCGTCGCGAGTCGCAGGGCGGTTCTCGGCCACCGTAGGCGCGGGCCTGCGGACGGCGAGCTTTGGGTGGCTTGCCGTCTGATCAGAACCAGGCCCGGGTCGACGGTGCGCTGTGTTCCACGCGCGTCTCAAAGAGCTATCAGCACAAAAGACGGGACTCGCTAGGGCCAGTGCCTGCTGGGGTTGCGGACTTCGTTCGAAAGAGGCATCGTACCCTGGAACGCTAAGGGCACTAGGAGGAACACGGATAGATTTTAGTCAGTAAGAGTCTGACACTCCCTTCTGCTTCACCCAAACCAAGAGGAGTCATTTGATGATTTCCCATCATTAACAAAAAAAAAAAAAATTCAGGCGTCAGGGTAAAACAGAGCTTGACGTGTAGCAATTTCAATTATTTTATCGAAAATGGGTGTAACAATTATTACATTTTGAGAAAGAGTATAAAGTGCATATATTATATTATGTTTTTAGTAGGGCAAATAAACAACGCATTCTGGCAATCAGCAGCACATTATTAATACCAATGCATCAGTCAAGCCTAATCATCACTATCACTACATCACTTCATCACTACATATTATCAAGCAAAGTGCTCCGCCGCGTCTGTCTGTCTGTTCGCGATAAACTCAAAAAAAACTGCACCGATTTTCATGCTGTTGTCACGGATGGATAGAGTGGTTCTAGAAATAAAATAGAGATCCTTAAGAAAATTGCCGCGCGGACGAATTAAATAATAAGATTTTTATTTTATTTTATCATTAATTTAAGTTTGATTGATTTGAATTATTTATGATCAGGGTTTAACATTGAAAAGAACATCGTATTTGCATTGCTGTTTGCCACCCATCCAAAGAATTGCCAGTACATTTCTAGCAAGTTAAATTCCTGAAAACAAAAACGAAAAATGCGATCCAATTACGTATGTTGATGGAAAAGCAATTAAGCATTAAATTTCCATGGAGGCTATCGAAGATTTTCATTAGCGACCAATTGACGTCGGTTCTCAATTAAAATTGGATTCTATTATAATAGCGGTCACAGCGCACACAATGTACGAAGATATTCCAATTAAAAGTTCCTCTCTTTATTATTTGAAACTGGAAGTAAGCCTCAGCCCCAAATCTATCTCCTTTCGTTCAGTCCATCCAAAGGTTGTCTGTTGATTGCCTTGTGTTAAGACTGCCTTAAACCGCTTGTTTTTGTAAATGTTTGTCCTGGGTAGGAAGTTTCAACATAATTACCGATCGCTTACCGACCGAATTCGGTCGTTAAGTCCTAAAGCAACCCATACACAGTAAAATTCGATCACGACCCACACGGATCAGATCATTGATTTTGATCGTGGAACGCGTCCGGATTGATTGCGGATATTTCCATTTCTGATGACACACAAGGAGACTCCAAACACCCTCTCAACCTCGGCTTAAATTCACTCAAAGGGCATACCTATCCATCTGCCTAGCCTTTTCCCAACTATGTTGGGGTCGGCTTCCAGTCAAACTGAATTTTACTGAATACCAGTGTTTTACGCGGAGTGGCTGCCTACCAGACCTCCTCTACCCATTAACTGGGTAACACGGTAATTCATGGCAAGACTGGAGTCAGATTAACTGGCTTCTGACTATCCGTAACGACTGCCAACGATCTACAAATGACAGCCGGGACCAACGGCTTTACGTGCTTTCCGAAGCACGGAGGAAACTCGGTATGTTAAGATGGTCATTATCCACAGACCAACCTTGGCCTACCCCTTTGCTTGATTTAATGCCGAGAATGAGGCCCATTGATTTGGACCATGCAAGTCATAATTTTCCAAAACTAATTTTGCCACTTCTACATTTATATCGCTCTCTTTGTCTCCTATATTGGAAGTCCATTGGTTATCATTCGTTAATGCGTCCGAATCGCTAAATTATTGGATTTATCGGCCGTAGCCGAGTGTTCATTAAAAATAATGCGCTGATTTATGTTTTTGAAGCGAATATTTGCTCTGTATTGGTTCTTGAACTTTGTAATTAATGAAATGTGGTTTTGTTGGCTTGGAATCGTTTTCAGGCTGTTATTTATTGTAGCAAAGTTTGTACTTAATGAATACTTTAATCGGATATTTGGAATATTTAAATAAGTTTTATTTATTGGTTTAACCGTTTGTTATTTATTTTTGTAAAGCTATAGTTCACATTCATATTCATTTTTAGGGTTCCGTACCCAAAGGGTATCCAACGGAACCCTATTACTAAGCCTCCGCTCTCCGTCCGTCCGTTCGTATGTCAGCAAGCTGTATCTCAAGAACCGTAATAGGTAGACAGTTAAAATTTTCACAGATTATGTATATCTATTGCCGCTATAACATCCAATAATAAAAACTAAAGGTTTATAGTACGGAATCCTTCGAGTGCAAGTCCGACTCGCACTTGGCCGGTTTTCTTTAAAGCATGGCAATTTATAGTGGTCTGTGCTTGATTTTTAGTACATATTCATTTGAACATGTGAGGATGGATGGATGTTTGCTACTTACTCTTTCACGTCAGAACGCTTGAAAGGGTCTTCATGTTTGGCACAGAGGTATATTATAGTCTGGAAAAAAACAAAGGCTATATATTCCGGGAGTATTTTCCCTAGGCATCTGTCTTTATTGCCATCTTCTGGCAGAAGCTGGCAAACTATATATCATTTGTATAAAAAAGAAAATCATGAAAGATGACGATACAGGATGGCTTTATGCATTTTTCTGTCATAAAAATATTTAAAATGGTAATAAAAATAGATGATAGTAATAATCGTTTATTTGTGCATTTCAATTGAGCATCGAAAACACAATTACAGACAAAGTGTTGTACATTGAGACACAAACAAAAGCGAACTACTGCCTCCTAAATGGATAACAACCGGTATTGCCATACTAAAACGCAATCTCTATAGTAGGTAATTACGATAGTCTGAGTAGTAGGCAAATCGCACTATTACTGTGGGTGACAGAAGTAATTAATATCTTCAAGTAGGGACGACTCAAATGCTCAGTTTGTGTTTGAGTCACACTGCAGACTTTTAGCAAAACTAATTTAAAATATTTTACTAGATCAGCCGTATTCAACCTTTTTTTCTCTCTGCGCCACATTATTGTTATGATGGACTGCAATAACCTACGTAAAATAAAATTCTATATGTTTTAATAGCAAATACATGATTGGGACTTCTGAGGAGCACGTGGCTAGATAATAATAGCCACGCGGGTCGATCTTCAAGAATAAGCAACGCTTGCCAAGGTTGGACTGTGGATGGGTGACCATCTTAACATACCGAGTTTCCTCCGTGCCTTGAAAAGCGCGTTAAGCCTTTAGTCTCGGCTGTCATTATAGCTCTTTGGCAGTCGTTTCGTATAGTCAGAAGACGTAAATCTGACTCCAGTCTTGCAATGAAGTACCGTGTTACCCAGTTAATGGGTTGTGGAGGTCTGGTAGGCAGCCGCTCCTCTTAAAATACTGGTATTCAGTTAAATGTGGACTGGAAGCCGACCTCAATATAGTTGGGAAAAGGCTAGGCAGATGACATGATTGGGACTTTTGGATTTGTGACCTTAGGATTGTTTTCATAATCGCATAGACCAACTTTTTCATGTTTATAGTGGGTGAGAAATAGTCTCAGCACATCGTCAAAGAGTAAATCAGTACAGTAGGTATATACAGCTAGAGACATTGATACAATGACTAAGTATATCATCAACTAGTTGACCCGCGCAACTTCGTCTGCGTCACAATTTACGTTACTGCTCCGCTCCTTTTGGTCTTAGCGTGATGATATATAGCCTATAGCCTTCCTCGATAAATAGCTATCTAACGCTGAAAGATAGCTATCAAACAATGAAATATTTTTTCAAATCGAACCAGTAGTTCCTGAGGTTAGCACGTTCAAGCAAGCAAACAATCAAACAAACTCGTCAGGATTAAATATTTTTCAGCAGTATAGATAATGAATGTGCTAGGCGACAGGGCCACACGAAAACGCTTGGCGGGCCACATGCAGCCCGCGGGCCGCAGTTTGAGTATACTACTCTGTCAAGAAAGTACCGGGAAAAGATCAATAATACACAAAATGTCTGTTATTCATCCAAATTTATTTTATCACCTTCAAACTATGCTCCTTTAGAAACGATACACTTGCGCCAACGAATAATCCATTCATCAAAACATTTTTTAAACGCTGCTTCCGGAATTGAGTTCAGTTCTCGCCGCGAATTCTCCTTTATGTCTTCTATCGATTGAAAACGGGTGCCACGAAGTGGTAATTTGAGTTTAAGAAAAAGAAAAAACTCAGCAGGAGCCATATCTGGTGAATATGGTGGTTGCTGGATGGTATTTGTTGAGTGTTTGGTTAAAAATTCGTTCACAATGATAGCCTTGTGCGAAGGCGCATTGTCGTGGTGCAAAATCCAAGAATTTTCTTTCCACAAATCTGGCCTTTTTCGTCGAATTTGCTCTCTTAAACGCCGCATAACGCTCAAATAATATTGTTTATTTACCGTTAGACCTTCCGGTAAGAATTCAGAGTGCACAACACCGCGATAGTCAAAGAAAACAGTCAACATGACTTTGACTTTTGATCGACTTTGGCGTGGTTTTTTCGGTTTCGGTTTAGTTGGAAGGCGCCACTCCGAAGCTTGTTGACTAGTTTGCATGTCAAACTCGTAAATCTACGTCTCGTCACCAGTAATAATGCGTTTCATGAATGTTGGGTCCGAACTGACTCGTTCTAGCATGTCCTCAGCGACTTTCATGCGATTGAGTTTTTGGAGAAAATTCAGATCTTTTGGGACTAGCCGAGCAGCAACATGTTTCATACCCAAATGATTAGTTAAAATGGTACGGATCGACTCGTGAGATACAGAAAGTTCGGCGGCTATCTCTCTCAGAGTTGAATGGGGATTTTCAGTCACTA
The DNA here is from genome assembly GCA_950371165.1 of Lacanobia oleracea. Lineage (NCBI taxonomy): Eukaryota > Metazoa > Arthropoda > Insecta > Lepidoptera > Noctuidae > Lacanobia > Lacanobia oleracea. The sequence continues at coordinate 9,557,537 of OX493408.1, forward strand.
TTTCCTTCACTTTTGCGATGTTAACTTCAGTTGCAGACGTTGACGGCCTACCAGAGCGAGGCAAATCTGCCATCACATCTCGTCCGCTTTTGAACGCTTTGAACCACTCATAAGCACGAGTTTTTGATAAAGTCGATTCACCGTAAGCCTTCTGTAACATTTTCAGTGACTCCGAACACGAAATTCCATTGGCGATGCAAAATTTAAGACAAACTCTTTGTTCGATATTTTTGTCCATTATGAAATTCGCAATACACACTATATATGATATTACTAAAACCAGCACTGTATTTAATATAAATAACAGATGCAACTCAAACTCCGCGCCAAAATGGAAAACAGTTGTGCCAATCTAACAACTACAAAAAAACAAAAATTTGAATTTGGAACCATAAACAAATCATCAATTCCCGATACTTTTTTGACTGAATGTATATGTGCTAGATAATAGAACTCAGAATCTCACAATGAATAACGAAATCTATAAAATTTACTTCGTCTTTGAAATACAGAATTTTAAAATTGCATAAATATGTACGTACAATTCCATTTACTACACGTGTTAAATGTTGTCTAATCTGAGTGTAAACCGGGATTTGTGGGTTATATTCGTACACACATCACTCACGTCACGGTTAAGTCTCGTCAACGGTTGGATTGTTTCTATGTGAATAACTTAGACTTGCCGGCCATGACGTGACTGAATTGTAGGGCCTATATTGTATCAGTACAGTAATTATATCCACTAGTATTATAAAAGGGTCTCATCAGAAGGCTTAAAGTCACTCAAAGGGCAATGAAAAGGGCAATGCTTGGAGTTTCCTTGCGTGATCGAATCAGGAATGCTAATATCCACAAGAGAACCAAGGTGACATAGCTCAAAAGATCGCCAAAATAAAGTGGCAGTGGACAGGACACATTGCGCGCAGAACAGGTAGTTGAAGGAACTTAAAAGTTTTGGAGTGACGACCGTGTACCGGAAGACGCAACGTTGGCGCGGCCTCCCACAAGGTGGACCGATGACCTGGTGAAGGTCGCGGGTAGCCGATGGATGCGAGACGAGCAGGACCGGTCATTGTGGCGACGCTAGGGGGAGGCCTATGTCCAGCAGTGGACGTCTTTCGGCTGATATGAATATTATAAATGCGAAAGTATCAGTCTATCGGTTTGTCTGATTTTTTACCAACTGAAACTTGGCACACACGTAGATAATGTCTTGGATAAGGAGGATGAAAGTCACTTGGGACAATTTTCTAATTTCACGCAGGTGAATCTGCTGAACGATGGTAGAAAACTGCATCTTGGGCATGATTGACTGATGTTGACGGTGTGCCAATTCTACTCATTTAGCAACGTTCGCAATCGCATATTAGGTCGTGTTAGGTCGAGGAGCTCGTGACTAAAAAATAACAGCCGCACAGGTTGATTTTCAAGGTTAAGCAACGTTTGCCAAGGTTGGTCTGTGGATGGGTGACCATCTTAACATACCGAGTTTCCTCCGTGCCTCGGAAAGCACTTTAAGCTTGTGGTCCCTGCTGTCATTTGTAGAACTTTGGCAGTCGTTACGGATTATCAGAAGCCAATAAATCTGACCCCAGTCTTGCCAAGAAATACCGTGTTGTAACCCATTTAATGGGTTGTGGAGGTCTGGTAGGTGGCCGCTTCACGTAAAATACTGGTATTCAGCTGAATACGGTTTGACTGGAAGCCGACCCCAATATACAGTCTGTAGTTGGGAAAAAGCTGGGAAAAAGTTGGGAGAAATCGCATGTTAGTCGCAATCTGTCAAAAAAGCCTCAATTTCTATACATTTTACACAAACACACAAACGGACGGACGGACGGTCAGCCGAGGCTTAGTAATAGGGTTCCGTTGGATACCCTTTGGGTACGGACCTCTAAAATCAAATATGTTTTACATGAATTGTAAAACATATTTGATTTTAGTATTCTGTATTTCTCTTGACTGTACTTACCTGTCAAAAAGAGTCAGAAATCAGGCCGGAATGACAAAGTTTATAGTAGACAAGCTGTTACCCGTGATTTCGTATGCGAGTAGGTCGGAAAATAAAATGTTGTCGCTAGATAAGATCTCTAAGATAAGACATATATAAGACCAATAATAGTGGATCAGACAGAAATTAAAACATAACAATAACCAGTACCCTCCGAACGGAATTACTCATTGCGACTAACATGCGAATGCGAACTTTAATAACAAAACACGATCGTTCTTTTTCCTTCATTCAAAATGTTTTCTTATCTTAAACTATACAAGACAAAACAAAATCGAGGCTTTAGAACGCGTTCTAAATCTGCAGCTAGCTTGTGTTCCTAACAGAAATAGAAAAGCAGGCGACTCCAAGCCAAGTTAATAGTACTGCCATTAATTTCATTACGGTAACTGTGGAGTTGTGCCAAGGCGGTCCAAGTTAGGGGATTCGTTCACACCGTGGAGTAATATTTCGTAAATAAGTGGACGATGGGCGAAGTTAAGCAACGCTTGCCGATGCCGGTCCGTGGATGCGGGCCCAGAGGGACCATTCATTATATTACAAGATTCCTTCGTGTCCCGGAAACCACATTATTCCATAGGTCATTGAAATCATTGGTTGCCATTTGACTATCTTTGACAGTCGTGGGCTTACCTTGTAGCTATTCCACCAATTCGCACTAAGCGTTTTCAAACGTCTTTTATAATGCGCACAGCAAAGGAGTGGAACTCGCTGCCTGCGTCTGTGTTTCCAAAAGCTTACAACCCTAATCTCTTCAAAGTTAGAGTGAACAGGCGCCTTCTGGGTAGGCTCGCTCCATCGTAGACTTTGTCTCTGTCATCTCTAACATAGACTAGAGTCAAGAGCAAACCCATTACAAAAAAAAGTCGTTTATGATAGTCAGAAGCCAGAAATTGTGACATTAGTCTTGCCAGAATATTTACCGTTACTGGACTGTGGAGGTCAGATAGGAAATCATTCCTTGTAAAATATTGGCACACAATTTTCTTTAAATAAGTCGGAGGCTAACCGCATAAAGTTATGAAAAGGCAAAGCAGACTCATTCTTATAAGTTAGAAATAAAAACTGTGTTAAGATGTTTAACGTTTTGAGAACACATTCATAGTGCGTACAGCTAAGGAGTGGAATTTCCTGCCGGAGTCTGTATTTCCTGATAGCTACAACCTGTGAGTCTTTAAATCAAGAGTGAATACGTTACTTCTAGGCAAGTGTGCTCCATCCTCGACCACATCATCGCTTACCATCAGGCGAGATAGTGGTCAAACGCGAGCTTATCAATAGCAAAAAGAAAGAGAGATTATTTTGGACAGTCTTTGCAAGCACCTAGTTATAAAAAAAAAGTCTCATACAAGTGCATGTTCACCACTAGGCCGTTTTCATAACTTCTTCGTCATCCCACCATTTACATAAATCCCAGAACTAGCTAACCCGTAACTTCTTCATCGTCATATTTATGCCTATTGGTATATGTCTATAGCCTTCGTCGATAAATGGGCTATTTTACACTAAAAGATTTTTAAAATCGAACCCTTAGTGCCTGAGATTAACGCATTCAACCAAACAAACAAACTCTTCAACTTTATAATATTATATAGATTTTCAAATCAAAATTTTTATCATACAATTCTTACTACCCACGTCAAACTTCTACAGTCCTAGCCAAAAATACATATGCAGAACTGACCTACATACCGCCACGGTTCTGTGTGAGCCACGGCCCCAGGTAAAGGGGTGGCTAAGCAAACCGGCTTATCGCGAACGGCTGACAAGCATGGATTTATGTTCTAACTTTATCTTTTCCGTTACGCTCGCCTTGAAGGCCGGTGGCACTGGAGTTCGTTTGGTTTGGTGGTTGATCTTTGGTTTGTTATCTTTGGTTAGCAAGTATTGGAAGTTAGTCTCAATACTTCGAAAGTGATCATCGTCAAGTCTGGTATTTTCTCAGCTTCGTTGAGTAACAACGTATTCGGATTCCAGTCTGACTGTATCCAGCTAAATATTATGTACCTTTTTCAATACTTAAAAGTTTTTTGAGGTTATTAATATAATTTCTCTCTCTGAGTTAGCTCGCGTCAACGTAGACTTTGCATCTGTCATCTCATGACTTAGACTAGAGTCAAGAGCAAAACCATGACAAATTATTTGTTTACTATTAATAGGCATACGTTTGACCACTATACCTGATGGTAAGCGATGATGTGGTCGAAGATGGAGCACGTTTGCCTAGAAGTAACCTATTCACTCTTGTCTTAAAGACTCCCAGGTTATAGCTATCTGGAAACACAGACACTGGCAGGGAATTTCACTCCTTAGCTGTACGCACTATGAATGTGTTCCCAAAACGTTTTTTGCGGGTGGGTGGGATGTCCACCATGTACCGGTGCCGCATCGGCGTTCGTCTTAATCTAATCTAAAAAATTATAATCTGCTCTAAAAATAAGTGAATGCAACACATTTATTTTGTGTGTGTGTGTGTATGTGTGTGTGTGTTTTAACTACCTACTAAACTAACATATACGCGGTTTGTTCTTGTATTTGTGTTAACATTTTGTCGTCAAAAAACCAAGAAAATCTTCTTTTTCTCTTCCATATATAAAGCTGAAGAGATTGTTTGTTTGTTTGCTTGAACGCGCTAATCTCAGGAACTGCTGATCCGATTTGAAAACTTCTTTCAGTGTTTGATAGCCTATTTATCGAGGAAGGCTATAGACTATATATCATCACGCTAAGACTAATAGGAGTGGAGCAGTAATGAAAATTGTGACTAAGACGAAGTTGCGCGGATCAACTAGTATTAAATGTTTATTTACCGTAGGATAATTGAAAATTCAAATTAAGCGTACAGAAAATACAAGAGACGAAATCAAAATCCCAAACGATACACGATAGCTTTATTTGATAAAAGATTATTATTTTTTGAACAAAAATAATCTTTCAGTCACTTTAATATTCTCAGCGTGGCAAAATAATCCTGCTTTGGTAAAAGAAAAGATTAAGATCAAAAATACGGAATGGAATATATTCTAAATTCTAATCGAACAACCGAGAACGCTAAATTGGATTTTATAATTTTAGTTTTGTGCTGAAAACATGGTGTGGGCTCAAGTATAATTTGACTTGACACCAAATGCTTCATTTAGAAATCGATGGTATATCTTCAAATATATACAAAAAATTATTAATTCATTATCGGCCTAGCCTTTTCCCAAATATATTGGGGTCGGCTTCCAGTCAAGCCGGATTTAGCTGAATACCAGTATTTTACGAGGAGCGGCTGCCTACCAGACCATTGACGGGGTAAAACGGTACTTAATGGCAAGACTGGAGTCAGATTTACTGGCTTCTGACTACCTATAACGACTGCCAAAGATCTACAAATGACAGCCGGGACCAACGGCTTAACGTGCTTTCCGAGGTACGGAGGAAACTCGGTTTGCTAAGATGGTCACCCATCCACAGACCAACCTTGGCAAGTGTTGCTTAACCTTGAAGATCGACCCGTACGGCTGTTATTACTTAGCCACAAGCTCCTCAACTACACTCATTGATTAAAAATGATTGAAAAATACTCTGTTCTTGGGGGTAATGCTCCCATAGCAAAGTCACGGGATAAAGTTGATATTTTATACAAATATTATTCATGTCAAATCTTAAGATTACGCGATTTGTTGTATGTTTACGCAATCACAAGTAATCGTATTTCATCAGTAATTTGCGAAAAAAGTATAAATACTCAATTAAAATAATTGAGTAATCGAAAGAACAAACGAACGGCGATGCGCCACCGGTACCTACATGTGTGTACACCGGTACGGTGGACATCCCACCGACACGCAAAAAACATTTTGGGAATACATTCATATTGCGTACAGCTAAGGAGTGGAATTCCCTGCCAGAGTCTGTGTTTCCAGATAGCTACAACCTGGGAGTCTTTAAGACAAGACTGAATTGGGTCCACAACAACAACAAATAAACATTTGGTAAATATTTTGTCCGAACAAAGGCGGGATTAATCAAAACGATCCTATTTTGGTCTTCTTTGCCTTTCAAAATATTAAGCCTACAGCACAAATATTTAGAATAATACAACGTAGCGCAAGTCAAAGGAAGGTTTCATTTCTGAAGAATTTTAATTATGCTAAGAAGTTGTACATCTCAATAATTTTGTACAAATCTTTAAAGGAATCAAATAGCAAGTTAATGAGAAAGCGTTAATGATGAAATAGGCCTAAAGTACGTTGAATCGTTCAAAGTTTGGAAAAGGTATTAAGGAAAGGAATTAGGTCATCACCTTAACTAAATATTTTGTGTAGCAATAATTAATTATTTTTTGAGCTCGTGGCTAGATAATATCAGCCGCACAGGTCGATCTTCAAAGTTAAGCAACACTTGCCAAGGTTGGTCTGTGGATGGGTGACCATCTTAGCATACCGAGTTTCCTCCGTGCCTCGAAATGCACGTTAAGCCATTGGTCCCGGCTGTCATTTTGTAGATCTTTGGCAGTCGTTACAAATTGTCAGAAGCCAGTAAATTCTTGCCAAGCTGTACCGTGTTACCCAGTTAATGGGTTGTGGAAGTCTGGTAGGCAGCCGCTCCACGTAAAAAACTGGTATTCAGCTGAATCTGATTTGACTGGAATCCGAACCCAATGTAGTTGTGAAAAGTCTAGGCAGATGATTGACAAACGGCGATATTATAGTTTTCTTTTAAACACAAACAGATTATAGATATATTTCAAATATTACCTGTTTGGAAGGATAACTATGTATATTGATCGGTTTTAAAATAGAAAACCATAACCAAACAATTTGAAAGCAGATTAACTTTTCGTTAACAAAATGCATCAAAACATTAACCACAGTTAAAATTGTGCCACAGCTGCCTCAGAAAGTATTCGGAAAACATCGTTCTAGCAATCCAACATTCTATATACCTATGTAGAGGTACTTCTGTCCATATTATATCTATAAGTAGGTATATATTATACACTAGTTGACCCGCGCAACTTCGTTTGCGTCACAATTTTCATTACTGCTCCGCTCCTATTGGTCTGAGCGTGATGATATATCTATAGCCTTCCTCGATAAATAGGCTATGCAACACTGAAAGAATGTTTCAAATCGGAAGAGTAGTTGCTGAGATTAGCGCGTTCAAGCAAACAAACAAACTCTTCAGCTTTAAATATTAAATAAGATTATAATATATTATACATGTGTCTAGTGGTTGTAAGCGCTAATGCTGCGCGTGAGGACCAGAATTTGATTCCTGAGTCGCGCAAAATTGGGTTTTTTATCTGGATTTTTTGTGGCCTGGAGTACTATTTTTTTATAATTAAATCCGGGTAATGGCAACAAGCTCGCCCCATATAATAGTAACTTAAAAAGAACTGGCATAGTAAATGGTGTACTAAGGCTACCTGTCCTTTGACGCGGAGCGAGGCAGCGGAGCGGAGAAACGGAGAATTGTATAAAACTTGGTGCGGAGATTTTATACGATTTCATTGGTTAATATTTCTCCGTTTCTCTGCTCCACTGCCTCGCTCCACGACAATGGACAGACAGCTTTATACCAACCTAAGCTTTCGGGGAATTCAATGCTGTAAACAAAGTCATTCGGTATTGTTGTAGCATCAAAATTCTAGCTTCATCTTTGACGTTTTTTATGAAATCCTTTGTTGTTGGTTGTATGTATGTTGTACCATATAACCTGAGGCCGGATATCATGTCCAAATTGTTGGCTGAATTTAAAACGCCGCACTGCTTTTGTTCCGGTATATTGGTGCGTGATTTGAAGTGAGAATATCGGGAAATCGACTTAAATCAAATCAAATAGACAAACACAATTGGTGACTAGGCTTGCTAATTGCGTGATGAATTTATTGAAAGTAACTGTTTTTTTTAAATTATGATTAATCATGAAATTTTTAAATAATGAAATCAAATGCCCAATAATTTTGAAACTTTTAATTATTATGTGGCACATCTGCTACACGCTCTCTACTCCTCAGCTGAGACGACGTATCGAAAAGTGTTGTGTAGAAATTCTTAAAAAGGTTAATGGGTTAGGATGATACAATAATATTAAAAAAACAACGTTCTAGACCTAGCAAATTAAGGCCAATACATATTATGAAACATTGGTATTCAGCTGAATCCGGTTTGACTGGAAGCCGACCCCAATATAGTTGGGAAAAGGCTAGGCAGATGATGATGACATATTATGAAATATCAACATGAAATCTTTCTAATTTATTAAGCTCAAAATACATAGTCTACCATCCGTAATCTAACAAAGTATCATACCACATCTGCCTACGCTTTTAAAGTTAACATAATAACTTCAGCCAGAGACATCATCCATTTAATTTTATTCCTTCAAGCTAGATTGTAAGTGGAACATATTAAGGTGCTACCTACACGAGCGAGTGCATCGCGGCGATATTATCGTACTGCCAATTATAGCAACTCTATGCACGCTTTTTTACCGGGCGATACTATTGCTGCAATGTGACGACTGATATTGAGACACGACTTACTCGCAGTTCACTCGCCGCGAAGTGCAATCAGCTAGTTAATTCTGTAAATAACCATTTCGATATCGAGCTTCACCCGAGTGACAAACCTCACAAAGTGAGCTTTATAACACACAACATACAGGTTTTACGTTTGAAGTAATTTGATACTCACCTCGGATTCCGATGTTGAGATACGAAAATGTTGTTACGGAATAGGGGTACAGCTGCACTGCGCACTTATCGCAAAACATAATTATACTATCAATGATATACTATTAATGCATTTATGGGAGCGTTGCCTGCACTCTGAAATGATAACATATAGAGAAGGTTATTACAGCAATTCTATACGCCGCGTGCATAAACTTAGCTATCTTGCTACTGATTAGTATCGATAGCGTTTGCGCTCTTTTTTAGAGTTGTGAAACTCAAAACTCAAAGCATTTGCAATTAGACCATTTAAATGCACTTTAGAATTGACAATTCAAAAGTGCATGTAAATAGGTCGGTCATTGTTTGGCTACAACTCAACCGTGCAATGAGTTGTTTAACCCGTTGCAACTTGCGATGCCGTATGGTGTCGGCCGGTGCCGTATGGTGCCGTAAAAGAATAATACCATCCGATCACTTTCCGTGGGTGTCGTAAGAGGTGACTAAGGGACTCGCCCAGAGAATGGGCAGCAGCGTTCTCTGTAAAACTCTACACCATACACTACGATCGCCAACTCGCCTGCCAAGCGTGTCGATAGTGGCAACCCTCCCCCCATCTTGAGGAAGGCCTATTTCCAGCAGTGGACGTCTTTCGGCTGATATGATAAACTTGCGATGAGTCTTGGTCATCACGCGGAGATCCGTCACGTGTCACGACGATAAGCAGACGGAAGAATAATCGTCTCATGAAGATCACCCGACGATAGCAACGCGGACTCGTAGCGATACAATCGCCCGTGGAGATGGCGCCTAAGTTATAACTGGCACACGCACAACTTAAGTGGTTTTACTCTTATCTAGCGAGCAAGAGGAATAGAATCTAAATGGGAAGGCGGGTAGAATCCTCATAAATTATAGTTGTACGTAGTATTAATTTATATGGGTAACAGGAATGGCACCCTTGGTTGTTTGCGAATGTTATATTGTGGTGTCTGGACTTGAAATCTAAAATTAGTTTTGTGTTTCAGAGCTCTAATTAATTATGTATGAGAATGTATGTTGATGTGCATTTTGCATAATAATGTACTAATACCGGATTATTGCAAACAACAAAAGATTGTTATAAATAGGTACTAATTCTTTCAAACCAGATTAAAAAGTTGCTCTATACTCATCATCATCATATCAGCCGAAAAACGTCCATTGCTGGACATAAGCCACCCCCAAATGTCGCCACAATGACAATGGTTTTGCGCGTGACCTTCACCAGTACCCCTATTCTGTAAGAACATTTTCGTATCTCCACAGCGGAATCCGAGGTGAGTTTCAAATTACGTCAAACGTAAGACCTTATGTTGTGTGCAATAAAGCTCACTTTGTGAGGTTTGTCACTCAGGTGAAGCTAGATATCGAAATGGTTATTTACATAATAGATTAGCTGGTCATCGGTCCACCTTGTGAGAAGCCTTCCAACGTTGCGTCTTCCGGTTCGCGGTCGCCACTCCAGAACCTTTCGGCCCCATCAACAATCTTCGTTCTGCGAGCATTGCACCCTGCCCACTGCCACTTTGGTCCTCTATACTGTTAGGAGATAAATTCAAATAAAATAAACGCCATCTAAATCTATTGTTTTTCAAGAAAAAAAAAGTGTTTATGACCTTAAGTGATTTATTACACTCACGGTGTTTGAAATTATCCAGTGATAAATACGACCAAACTTATAATTATCAAGTGTCTGCAAAATGATGTTTTACGAAAGTGAGCAAATTTTTACGATGACATTTTACGAAAATGACGTTCTGCGTCAAAACCGTATCAACGTCTTCCACGCAAGATAATTTTAAACATGTCTCATGTCACATGGACGGCTTCACAATCCTTCTTAGGTACCTGTAAGCTGTAACCAACACTTAATCGCTTACTCAAATTAAACCGTTGTTTAATCGTCACTTAGGCACCTATTCAAACAGTATAGCTTCGACTAATCTCATTAATCCGTGAACTGCAATTAGCCTAGCTAACCGTAACCTGCTTAACACGGTCCAATTTAAATGTAAACACGGGCCCGTCATATTATGCGTCTTAAGCTGGTTGCATACTAAGTTAGTTTATTTACTCGTTGAATTAATATAATACTTTAGCATAAGCATCACTTTTGTACCTATTTTTCTGTTTCTTTCTTCTTATCTTATTAAATGTGTATACATACATTTTTAAATAAATAAATACATCCAAGGAGATGTTATAACTTACATATAACACCAATCGGTTAGTCCCCCTATGCACTAGTACCGTTATACTCGTCTAGAAAAAATCCTGCTAAGAACTTTCGCAATTGAAGGAAACAATGGAAGGTACAGTTGTAATGAAAAGTGTTTGAATTCGAGTTAAGAATGATTTTAACTCGAATTCAACTGGTAACTGGACACTGTTTTATACCATAGTGGCAAGCGTCCTTTGCGATTTTTTGCAGAAATAATAGAAAGCTAAGGTTTCTACCAGATAATTTCTTAAACCTGTCATTCCAAGATTCAGCCAAGTTAATTAACAAACGCAAAGCTTTACCTGTTTTTAATATATTTAATGTTGATTAAGAATTGGATAACATATTTACGTAATAGGTTTTCGTAATTTCTTTTATAAATGGTGGGATAAAATATTACACTGTAACCGTATTCTTCATCACTGTCCGCGATTGTGATTGAGAGAAGTCGAGCATAGCGAGACTAGAGCATCCTATACTTTAGCCCCGCTATGACTGACTGAAACGACTAATAAGTGCAATGCAATGTTAGATATTGACTGTTCGTATATCTTATCTTAGCGATCTTACCTAGCGACACCATTTTAATTTCCGACATACACGCGAACGAAGTCGCGGGCAACAGCTAGTAAGTACATTAAATCAATTATGTATACTAAGATTTGTATAAACTGCAAGTACGAATTGAAAAAATCTTTAAGTGTTAGATAGCACATTTTATGAGTAAACGACGCTAACGAACAGGAGCGGAGCATGAATGAAAAAGATTGCAAAAACTGAGAAAAAATCTGTTATGTGGCGCAGGCGAAGTTGCGTAGGTCAATTAGATATTTATATGTCCCGATCTTTTTCAATTAGATTTTGTGCTATTCTTCCAAATCTCGGCAGGTTTTGGCATAATACAAGTATATCTCCGATAACGCTCCACTCGACTCAACGTCAATTCAGCCTCTCTCCAAGAAATTGACAGTCATAGTCCCTGCTAAGCAGAATGCAGGATAGCACCGACGCAGTGACGAGCGGGCGATTTGGGGGACTGTCTTTATGTAAAACTTGACGTTCAAAAAGTGCTGGCTCTCAGCCTAATTTGAATAAACGACTTTTGATTTTGTTTTTTGATTGCACCAATGTTTTTTTTTTTTTTTTACTATAGATAGGCACGCGTTTGACCACTATTTTACCTGATGGTAAGGGATGATGTGGTCGAAGATAGAGCACGCTTGCCTAGAAATAACCTATTCACTCTTGACTTAAAGACTCCCAGGTTGTAGCTATCAGGAAACACAGACTCCGGCAGGCACCAACATCACAACTCAAATACAAACAATACTAATCGGTAGTCAGATAGCATTTATTTCTCCCTTTTAGAGTGTGGGTGTATTTTTATAGTTTTATGTATCATTGGACAGCACCAGTAGTATCCTAAGAACGATTGCGAGTCACCTGGACTGTGTTTATGTGTCTCGCTGTTGAGTAATTACTCATGGGTTGCCGCAGGTGATCCATTGTTTTTTGTTGTGTTGTTTGTTTTATTTTGTGTACTTACTAATAAAGTTTTACAACTTTATTAGTAAGTACACAAAATAAAACAACGTTTAACTAACCATTTTGAGTCTTGAATACCCGAATAAAGAGAATATTTAAATAACTTTTTTCCGTTGCTATAGCAACTGAGTCGAGTAGTCGAAATATCTTTCAAAGAGATTAGAGAGCTTATAATTAAAAAATAATTATTTGATTAGCATGACAAGAAATATTGGAAGTTATTGAAAAGCCAATATCCAACCTCGCATTCCTGAAATGTTTTATGTCTACCATCTGGCTGTAATTAAATAAAATGGAGCTCCTTTATCAAACTGTTAATTTTTATAATTATTTTACTGAGTTGAATTTAGTTTAGACAGAATTCCGAAAGTCTGGCAACTAGTCTTTGCAAAGGATTTCGTTGTAACTGTTACCAGTAACTACCATGCTGAGTTTAGACACGTAAACATTTCATGAAGAATTCTGGTTGAGCTAGATCTTACAAGACTTCAGAGATGGCTTGGCAGATGATTATAAATCGAAGTTCAAAAGACCGGACGGCATGTCTTTGTTTCCATGGAAGATGAGTAGGCCTTCAGTGTGGGACGCAACCTGCGTCGATACTCTTGTGCCATCCCATTTTCCTAGTTCAGTGTTGTGCTGGCGCTCCCGCTGTGGCTGCGGAAAACCTTACGGGCGTAAATATAGTAGTCTTATTGGGTAACTATATTTTCGAGCCGTTTGGGGTTGAAAACCTCAGGCCGAAGGGCCCTTGTGCTCGTAGCCTTTTCAAATTTCGAAATGGCTGGTTGACACTTCTCGTGATCCAAGAGCTGGTTTTTACTTTGGCCAGAGGCTAAGCATTGCCATTCAACGTGGCAAATTTCACATGCCAGTCTTTTGGCCACATTACCAGCTGATAGCGTTGAGGAAGAATGTTTTAATGCTATGTTTTAGTTTGTTGTATGTCTTGTGTATTTGTTCAGATCAAAAGGCCACGTCAATTCATTAAGAAGAAGAAAGACTGTCAACGCAAGTGACTCTAGTCGTGAATGTCAAAATTATTCCAGGGGAACAATAGCATTTGGAGGAACACGGGTGGGTTTCAATCTGACACTCCCTTTCGCTCCAACCAGGGCAGAAGAAGTCACTTGATGATTTACAATTCAAAAACCAAAAAAAAGGGAATCTCCATTCCCGGTATAAATAAACCATTAAGACATGACGAGGTAACAAGCAAACTCACATACGCAGTATATTGTTAGTTAGAATACCCTGAAACACCAAAACAAACTGCCCATAACTAAACAAACCTCTGCTTACCCCCTCGAAATGAACGCGACAATAATACAACAAATTGCATTTTCTCACAAAATTACAGTACCCTACTTAGTTCCGCGCGGTTAGGAATAATTCCGGTCCCACATACAGTTGTCACGCTACGGACAATAAATTGTAGCTTTCGGGAAGTGAGTCCGAAAGTTACGGACTAATTCCAACTATTTTTGGTCTCAAATGCCGCTTAATATTATGTGGGTGGAATGTTGGTGAGACCGTGTTTGGAGTTATTTCTTATTTTTGGGTTTTTAATGACATTGAACCTTTGACATTTAACCGCGTATCGTTAACCAAATATTTATTCTTCCTTCTTCTTTTTCTTGAGCTTAAGAGGCTCTATAATTCTACTGTCTATGCGCGGCAAGATGGCTGTTGAGGACTTGAGGCACTAACCTCAACATCGCTGCGCGCCATGGCGACAGCAGCAGTGAACGAGGGGCGCGGGGAAGCGGCGCGTCACACCGCGCCACAACCAAGGAAGAGACACCATACCACGACAGTCAGCTGTTGCACGCCTCAAAGCACGGCTGCGCTCGCGCATATTAAATTAGCTTCTTGTTTATATCTTCGTAATACATATTTTACACAGTCCACTATCGCTTTTATTGTAATCCCCAAGAGCCATCGTCGCGATCAATGGCAGTGCAGGTCAATCGCTCTGTCTGTCAGCCGTCAACGCAAGCGGCGGCAGGTAATGTTTTTTCATTTACCATTATAATGCAATTATATTTTCCTTATATATATAGAAGCTATATCTCAGAGCGTGGTGAGTGCATTCGAACTTGTGACTGCATAGAAACCAAGACTGCAATAGTCATATATAATGATAAATCTCTCTCTTTCTCTCTCTCTCTGCGCCGCAAAGAAACCAAGACAGCAATAGTCAAATGTAATGATAACTCTCTCTCTCTTTCTATCTCTCTCTGCGCCGCAAAGAAACCAAGACGGCAATAGTCAATCATCTGCCTAGCCTATTCCCAACTACATTGGGTTCGGTTTCCAGTCAAACCGGATTCAGCTGAATACCAGTGTTTTACGTGGAGCGGCTGCCTACCAGACCTCCACAACCCATTAACTGGGTAACACGGTACATCTTGGCAAGACTGGAGTCAGATTTACTAGCTTCTGACAATCCGTAAAGACTGCCAAATTTCAACAAATGACAGCCGAGACCAACAGCTTAACATGTTTTCCAAGGCACGGAGGAAACTCGTTATGTTAAGATGGTCACCCATCCACAGACCAACCTTGGCAAGTGTTGCTTAACCTTTAAGATCGACCCGTGCGGCTGTAGGACGGCAATAGTCAAATATAATGATAATTCTCTCTCTTTGCCTAGCCCTATTCTATTATTTGGGATCGGTTTTCCTCTACCCATTCCACCAAACGTGTCTACACTGGGTCATTGGGATCTTTAAATTTTCCCTACAATATGACCTTCTTCAATTTACATTAGACTTACTACGACACACCACAGTACTGCACTACTACCACCACTACACACACCCATACACCACCACCACACACCACACTCCACTATTCCACTTCTACCCATATCATGGTAATGACTAACTTCATGAAGCAACATCAACGTTCAGTATTTAGTTCCGCGCAGCCTGACACTGATTCCGGCCAGTTGTCAAGGTTCGAGCAATTTATTGCCCGAGGATTACGAATGATGTACAGGAGTGGTTGTAATACGTTACTGTCATGCTAGTGATTTCTGGAGGAGAACGCTAGATACATGTTGAATAGGTAATCTGATTTAGACAGATAGGTAGTGACTGACTTACAAAGTGTTGTAAGTCAGTAAACGATTTAGATTGGAACTATGCCCAGATTCTGAGGTTTTTATCGGTCGTTTATCTATCCATTAACGCTATTTGTCATAACGCCATTGGTTGGTTAGCGGTTAACGGACAATTAAATGATCCATTAACGCTATTTGTCATAACGCCATTGGTTGGTTAGCGGTTAACGGACAATTAAATGACCGATACAGTTCCTCAGAAACCGCGCACTAGTCACACGAAAGAAGCTCGTTCTATTGTTCTAAGGCCTACGCGAACGTAGCTAGCTGCTACGTCGTAGCAATAAAGAGCTACGCTGAATATGTTTGCGAATCCAAAAAATTCTTATATTTAAATTGTTTGTCAAGACTCACATGCCCACATGCTTTTTGGCCTCGCACAGACTAAAATGTGTTTATACTTAATTCTGTTAATTTAATTAAATTTACATCTGTCTGTTATGTGCGAGTCCCAAATAAACATTTTTTCTTTCTTTCTTTTCTTTCATAAAGCTTTCGCTGTTAAAAGTAATCAGATCTGGAGTCTGAACTTTAGAAGGCCTTACTTACATATATTCCCAAAAATATTGCATGAATGTAAATCTATTATCCAAAATTATCTTCTGAATTTAAATTATAATGACACGGAATATTTACTTGTAATTTTTAAGTAACTTTTCTGTTCTATCTGTAGTAAATAAAGCGGGACTGCGCTTTGACCACGCACAAATACATACATACTCCCACAAACCTAGATGCATACACACCTCACAAACACGCACTCACAAAAACACATTCATTCATTAATAAATTGTACCAACTCACTCGCCGCGGGAAAAAGACCTGGAGTTTGAAATACAGGGCTGCCCTGGTTTAGGCTCCAGTCTACTCCATTTATTTTAATATCTGTGCTGTGTTTTTATAGGTGTGGAAAATAAATGAATTTTTTAATGACTTACTCTACAAAACCTAGTCATCTGGGTATGAAGTATAGCTCGGCCGTTAAATGTTTTCAATACATCATGCAATATGTGTCATGAAGAACACGATATTAAAAACACTAGTTTCACAAAGATACATTTGAACTACCAAGCCACGCTAAAGAAGGAATAGCGTTAAAAAGCGTCGTTTTTTTTTACTCTTCATTAAACAACTTAAGAGACGTTACCGACATAAAAAAATGTGATTTTTACTGAGAACCATCATTACCAAAATCATCATCTGCCTAGCCTTTTCCCAACTATATTGGGGTCGGCTTCCAGTCAAACCAGATTCAGCTGAATACCAGTGTTTTACGCAGAGCGGCTGCCTACCAGACCTCCACAACCCATTAACTGGGTAACACGGTTCTTCTTGGCAAGACTGGAGTAAGATTTACTGGCTTCTGACAATAATCAACCATCGTTACCAATATAATTACTGTTATTCAACATGCTATCCCAAGCCCAATGCAATAATTGAGACCTACCCTAACAAAAACCGGCTCCTAAATCCGAGCCCCGAAATACAGCTGAAACTTGAGCAGTAACTGATTGCAAGCACTACATAAAGTTGTCGCGTTTGAAACAATTTATGGCCAGCAGTTTAGGAAGTGTATCTAGGACGGATCGTAAGTTAGGTACAAATGTACTGTTGGACAAATAAATGAGCTAAAAGGGTAAGATTGAAATTAGTTTGCACTTCATCTGAAATTTTTTTTATGAAGAGGTAAAATTATAATTATACTAACTGATGCTCGCGGCTTCGCCCGTGTGGATGTCGGTTACCGCGACCAAAAGTAATCATGACATTTTAATTCCGTTCCCGAAATCCAGGGGTTTTTTTCCGTCACCTCCAACAAATACCATTATAAATATTTAAGCCAATGTATACAAAATTTTGACGAATTATATAGTAAAACTTTCCTCGAGAACGACACTATCCATTGGTGAAAACATTAGAAAAACGTTGCAGTCATTTTTGAGTTTATCGTGAACAGACAGGCAGACGCGGCGCAGGATATTGTTTTATGATGATTTGCTTATTCGTTTGTAGGAGGTAATCTCTTTGCCAGGGTAGCAGAATTTGTTCGAAAGAGTCACCGCAGCCCTGAAACGCAAAAGGCATTAGGTGGAACACAGATGGGTTTTAGTAAGTAAGTTTTCCCGCTCATCTACTGTTAGATATGATTATAAAAAATATTTTACTGTTAATAAGCTAAACCATTGCTGAATACAGTACATGTTTTTATTTATTTATTTATTTATTTAACACTTTACGCACACAGATGTACAGAGGCGGACTTAATGCCTGAGGCATTTTCTACCAGTCAACCTTTGGGTGATGCAGAGAATAAAACTAGTAGGTGCAAATTGTGAAAAAAAAAAAAAAAAAAAACAGAAACGCGATTAATATTTAAATTAATACAAACATAAATATATATAAACTATAAATGCAATAAAATACCATAATATATACTCAAATTAATAAACTAATACACAATTATACTTGAACAAGGGATGCTAGCAAACAATAAATTATAACTAGCGCTGTAACGATACTAAAATAAGTATGGTTCAACGACCCGACAAAAATATAACACAAGATTTTTCTTTTCTACTCTTCTTGCACTTAAATATAAATAAATCGGAAAGTATTTAAAGAAATATTTGAGATTTTCATAAGGATTCCATTCTTATATAAAATATCAAATGTCGGCTAACAGGCTGTCAACTTGATAATCAACATTTTTAAGCTATTGCATAGCTTCTATCGCGGGCCTTGAGCGTGGAGACCGAATCCAGAAATTCCGTAACGAAAAAAACCTAACACCCCCCACTCCGACCGGCACAGCGGTGATACTTTTTAGTTTTACTTTTTACTTTTTTTTAGCTCAAAGTGTAACTTGAATTAATATCAAAGAAAAAAAAAACAAAAAAAAAAAATACTGCATAAATAAAATAAATATATAATTATAATTGCATAAGTTGATAAAAAATGCTATGCAATAGCTTTACCGCGGCAGTCTCCGAGTGCCACACGACTTTTTTTTTAATGCTATGTCATCGTGGAGCGGAAGGGCGTGTCAGACTTTTGCTGACTAAACCCGACCCGTGTTCTTTCAAATGCTTTTTACGTTCCAGGGTAGCGGTAATCCATTCGAACAATTCTGCAACCCTGGAACTTTCTGATCACCTGCCCTGCAAATTACTGTAATTATGTACCCCAAGTTCTTATTTCATTTGTGAAAAATAATCAAACAGTAAATTAATACTATTAATTATTTAATTACATTGACATCATAATTGCGTTGTAAGTTTTTCAATACTTTTTTTAAAAAAAAACGGGAGTGTGAGAATTTGAATACGTGCTTCTCTCCCTCCGTCTTACGAATTTTCGATCAGGTCACGTCTCCTGACGCGAGTTTATATTTTTTACCCATCACAAAAAAGTGCACAACGCCGCTAAAGAAGTTTTCACATCAAAGAACTTTTTAAACTTAGGCTAAGTACTTTTTGGCCAACCGTACTTACACAGGAAGGACTGTATCCGCCTGCATTAATGTAGATGTATGGGTGCAGTTTTGTGTCGTCCGACGTGTATAGGGAGGTAACATGCTTAGATTTTAAGCTTAATAATATCGTGTTTTATTTTGTTTGCTTGTTATTTTGCCCCAAAAGTAAGGTAATTATTAATAAGAGTACCTATCTATAAATGTATGTCTATATCTAGCCCGCCCGCTGCCTCATCTGCACGCGCAACGTGCCCTATTCAAGTAGTTGGTACTAAATGAACTGAATGGCTGATCGAATCAAGTTCTTTGAAGACGCTTAACTGATTTTATTTCTGTTCTTGAACTACTGACAAAAGCCTATATGAAGAAACCTGAACCAATTATTGCATACTTAATTGTAATACTACGCACTAAACGTTTTGGGAACACATTCATAGTGCGTACAGCTAAGAAGTGGAATTTACTGCCGGAGTCTGTGTTACCTGATAACTACAACTTGGGAGACCATAAGTCACGAGTGAATTGGTTACTTCTAGGCAAGCGTGGTCCATCTTCGACCATATCATCGCTTACCATCAGGTGTAAAGTACCTATAAATAGTTAAAAAAAAATACAATTAGGTCGCTCCAAAATTTACTTGGCGAAACACATTGTGCATCCAACACATTGTGATTGCGGGGCTCCTGATACTACTATGTCCCATCTGTTGGAGTGTCCCAAATGTCCATTCACTTGGTCCTACGATGAACTGCAAAATGTCACATGACTTACTGGAGCTAAATAGTATAATAAAGTAAGTAAGTAGACATTTATTAGAGTTCCGTACCCAAACCAACGCAACCCTATTACTAAGCCTCTGCTATCCGTCCGCCCGTCTGTCCGTCAGTCTGTCTGTCAGTAGGCTGTATTTCAAGAACCGTAATAGGTAGACAACTGAAATTTTCACAGATTGTGTATTTCTAATGCCG
The DNA here is from genome assembly GCA_950371165.1 of Lacanobia oleracea. Taxonomy (NCBI): domain Eukaryota; kingdom Metazoa; phylum Arthropoda; class Insecta; order Lepidoptera; family Noctuidae; genus Lacanobia; species Lacanobia oleracea. Next base: position 9,577,590 of record OX493408.1, read on the forward strand.
CTATAACAACAAAGAAGAAAAATTAAGGTTTATGGTACGTAACCCTCCGAGTGCGAATTCGACTCGCACTTGGCCGATTTTTAGGGTTCCGTACTTAAAGGGTATACAACGGAACCCTATTACTAAGCCTTCGCTGTCCGTCCGTCCGTCCGTCTGTCTGTCAGAGAGCTGTATCTCAAGAACCGTAATAGGTCTACAGTTAAAATTTTCACAGATTGTGTATTTCTATTGCCGCTACAACAACAAATAATAAAAATTAAGGTTTATGGTACGGAACCCTTCGTGTGCGAGTCCGGCTCGCACTTGGCCGGTTTTTTATTCTAACAAGAGCCACTGCTTTCCAATCTCTTAACATTTACTCTTAATTTCTGTTTGAAATGCCCAGTTTATATTAATTTTAGTCTCATCTTTAAGTAAATTAATTTTATCGAGCTAAGTCATGCGTAATAATTAAATCTATTTTCATTTTATCAAGCGAGTACTGTACGACGCTTGAAGGAACTTATATTCGAAATAATCTTTATTTTTAGTAGGCAGAAACTATCGTTTTGCTACCAAAAGATGCGGAAAGATACTGTTCCTAAGGGACATAAATATATTGGAATAAAAATCGTAAATCCCGACTACAATTTTATCTTCACTATTCGGCTCGACTTCTTTATTATATCCACTGCCAAAAGTACACACGGCGAAAGAGTTATTGCTGTGTATCAGTAAAGTTAGTTTGTTCGAAAAAGTCACCGCGGCTCTGGAACGCAAAGGGCATTAGGAGGAACATGGATGGATTTTAGTCAGTAACAGTCTGACACTCACTGCCACTCCACCTAGAGTGGAATCATCATCATCATCATAACGCCGAAAGTCGTCCACTGCTGGACATAGGCCTCGCCCCAAAAGGGGGGTTTGCCATAATTACCACGCTTGGTAGGCGGGTTGGCGATCGCAGTGTATGTGTTGCGTTTTACAGAGAAAGCTGCTGCCCATTCTCTGGTAAGTCCCTTAGTCGCCTCTTACGACACCCACGGGAAGTGATGGGATGGTATTATTCTTTTACCATACGGCACCGGCCGACACCATTATGGCAGAGTGGAAAGAGTCGCTGAATATCTTTTTTTAAGGATGCAACGTTTTCTCATCCTTAGAGTATCAGCGAAAGTACTGCACAGTCGGTGTCACAGAGTTTGAAGGGATGGAATACTTCTGCAGTATTCGAATGATGTAAATATTTTGGTACATGAAAATTGTATGATGTTGTTATAAACAAAAAAATAGAGCAAGCTAATCTGTGAAACAAGCCAAGCAATAACATCATACAATTTTCATCATCATCATCATCATCAGCCTAGCCCTTTCTCAACTGTATTGGGGTCGGTTTCCAGTCAAGTCGGATTTAGCTGAATACCAGTATTTTACGAGGAGCGGCTGCCTACCAGACCTCCACAACCCATTAACTGGGTAACACGGTACTTCATGGCAAGACTGGAGTCAGATTTACTGGCTTCTGACTATCCGTACCGACTGCCAAAGATCTACAAATGACAGCCGGGACCAACGGCTAAAGAATAACAGCTGGACAGGCCGATCTTCATGGTTAAGCAACGCTTGCCAAGGTTGGTCTGTGGAAGGGTGACCATCTTAACATAACGAGTTTCCTCCGTGCCTCGGAAAGTACGTTAAGCTGTTGATCCCGGCTGTCATTTGTAGAACTTTGGCAGTCGTTAAGGATTGTCAGAAGCCAGTAAATTGGCTAAGTCTGTATAACAAGATGTTTTTTTCGCCAACTGTACCTAAAACTACTTTCAAGCGTATATTGGAAGTTGCTCAGCAAATATAAGTACCACTTCCAACGGAAAGGATAAGTACATCAATGAATTTAAATGAAGTGGAACGAAGTACATAATAATGGAACATAGTACAGTAAAGTACCTATTGAGCCTCTGAATAGTTTCCACGTTGAAAACATAATATAAAAATAAAGTAATGCTAGTTGCGTTGCTTTTGATTACGTACAGTCAACAGCAGATATACACCTCAAAAGTATCGAGGAATAAAAGTCTAACTTTGGAGAGATGAGAGTTTATTATTTTATTTATTTGTTAAAAGATAAACAGTTATAACAAAAGACACAGGAAACCACAGCATACACATTTAAGTAGGTTTACATAACAAAATAAAAAATATACACACAAAATTAAATTACAATTAGGATAAAATCATTCCACAAATTAAACTTGATTCAATTATCAATAGACTAAATTAAAATTATTCCATTTGTATGCTTTCACACAGCCGCCGGGTAGAGAGTTCCATTCATTTGCTATGCGCATGATAAAAGACGTTTGGAAACGCTTAGTGCGAATTGGTGGAACTTGCAGTGCGTCTGGAAGTCCGATGGTAGAAGGGGGCCGGTGGGATGAGGTCGTGGAGTTTTTGGGCATACTCACCGAAGAACAATCTGTAGAAGACCGATAAGCAGGCAGCCTTGCGGTGATGAGCCAAGCTGTGCAGCTTGCCATCCACCATACTTTCGAAGCCGAGTGTACTTTGAAATATTATATTTATATTTGATATAGAAGTTTCATTGAAAATGCTTATTGTTTCGGTACAATTCGCTTTGAATTGTGCCCTAATAAATCTAGATCTAGTTTCAATTACTTCTACTGAAGTGAGTAATTAAAACGTTCGATAAACATAGACTTTAGCTAACTTTGGAATATGATGGAGGCCTTAAAATAGTTTCATGATATAGTTTACAGTCAGCCAACAATCCACAATAGCTCTGGATTGAAACAACTGTACCTACTTAACGAGACCGGACTTCATACTCCAGGAATTTCGATTTTTCGTGATTGTTTTCGAAGTAAACAAGTCATTCTCATACAAACAACGCATGCTCAGAAGTATGCAGTTCAACACAAGAGATTTGTCAAGAACAATGTGATCACTATGAAGGGATAGGATTTCGACAATATTCATTCCTTAAAGGCCTTTTTTTTAAGGGTGGGAAATCATCTAATAACTTCTCCCGCTCTGAGTGAAGCAGGAGGGCTCTTGACTGACTAAAACCCATACATAGCCCTGGAACGCAAAGAGCACTAGGTTCCTCCTAGTGCTCTTTGCGTTCCAGGGCTACGGTGCCTCTTTCGAACAAAGTCCGCGGCCCCAGCAGGCACTGGCCCTGGCGGGCACCGTCTTCTTTGTTAACAGCTCTTTGAGGCGCGCGTGGAACACAGCGCGCCATCGACCCGGGCCTGGTTCTGATCAAAGGCCCTAAAGGCCTTTTTTTTAAGATGGGAAATCATCAAATGACTCCTCCCGCTCTGGGTACAGCAGGAGGGAGTGTCAGACTCTGACACTACTGACTAAAACCCATACGTGTTCTCCTAGTGCCCTTTGCGTTCCAGGGTACGGTGCTCTTTCGAACGAAGTCCGCAGCCCCAGCAGGCACTGGCCTTAGTGGGCCCCGTCTTCCGTGCTGACATGTCCTTGAAGCGCGTTGGGATCGCAGCGCGCCGCCGACCCGGGCCTGGTTCTGATCAGACGGCGAGTCACCTAATACTCGCCGTCCGCATTCCTGCGCCTACGGTGGCCGAGAATCGTCCTGCGACTCCCGACGCCCGGGGCGTCTTCTTCTGTTTCGGCGACTGGGGCGTGAGGTTTCCCTCTCTCTCACGCGTTCGGCTTCCTCTTTTGTTAGCATTACTGCTTCGTAGTAGGAGGTGACCGCTTCCCATGTCTCGTTGCTCCAAACCATGGCTGGAACCAGGTCCGGACGCGAGACATCCCCGCCGCCGATCGCCTCGACGAGGACACGGCGGTGCTCCGCCCAAGCAGGGCAGACCTCCACCATATGCTCCACCGTGTCCTCCGGGCGATCCTCGCAGTGTTGACATCCGGGTGTATCCTTCCGCCGTATTCGAAACAGGTACCTCCCGAAACAACCGTGTCCGGTGAGTACCTGCGTCAAGCGGAAGGTAAGGACGCCGTGGCGCCGCTCTAGCCACTCCTCAAAGAGGGGACTTATCGCCGCAATTGTGGCGTGCCCAGCGCTGGGTTGTCTCCATCCTGCCATGAGATCCAGCCGGAGCTCCTTCCACCATGCTGCAATTTGCCGCGGCAGAGGAGTCTCCCCCCGGCGCGGGCATAGCGCCACCACACGCCATTCGTAAATGAGCGCGAGGGCTCTTGCCTCTAGATCCCATGGCGGCAGTCCGGCAAGGAGGCTCGCTGCTTCGCCAGAGACAGTGCGGTATCCCCGGGCCAGCCAAGCCGGGCCGGGCCTTCAGGCCTTAAAGGCCTAGGATATCATTTTATATGAAATTATAAGAAATATTTTCATATGAGCAATTCATAACATGTAGAACTTCTTTACTACTTAATGAGTTTCTATTAAAACTGTATATTTAATCCTAAAATTACTAAGTTCAATGCCATAATATCTACAGTACCTAAGAACGAAATAAATTGAATTAGCATCTTAATCTCAACGTCAAGCCAACCCTGGTAAGTTGAAGACCACAGATTCTCCAACTCGATTATTTATCTTGCAAGCTCAAATAAATTTCGAGTCCCAACTATTGAATCAAGTTGAATATTGCATTTATGACCAAAACAATACTAACGGAATCTGTGCTCAATCAGAGATTTATTCTATAAAGGATCTCTTGGGATCAGAGCTGCGATATTTTTCTGTTATAATATTCTCTTAGAAGAAATAAACTAAACTCAGAGCCACATAATGTTTAAAATCACGTAAATACTATAAATTCAGTCTGTCACGAAAACGTTTATTTAGACTTTTTAATTGCACGCATTACAAAGATTGCAACCCTACATAGAAACATATCTAGGTAAGTTAAAATGTTTATCTGTACTAACTAATATACTACTCTGTCAAGAAAGTACCGGGAAAAGTTCAATAATACACAAAATGTCTGTTATTCATCCAAATTTATTTAATTACCTTCAAAGTATGCTCCTTTAGAAACGATACACTTGCGCCAACGAATAATCCATTCATCAAAACATTTTTTAAACGCTGCTTCCGGAATTAAGTTCAGTTCTCGCCGCGAATTCTCCTTTATGTCTTCTATCGATTGAAAACGGGTGCCACGAAGTGGTAATTTGAGTTTAGGAAAAAGAAAAAAGTCAGCAGGAACCACATCTGGTGAATATGGTGGTTGCTGGATGGTATTTGTTGAGTGTTTGGTTAAAAATTCGTTCACAATGATAGCCTTGTGCGAAGGCGCATTGTCGTAGAGCAAAATCCAAGCATTTTCTTTCCACAAATCTGGTCTTTTTCGTTGAATTTGCTCTCTTAAACGCCGCATAACGCTCAAATAATATTCTTTATTTACCGTTAGACCTTCTGGTAAGAATTCAGAGTGCACAACACCGCGATAGTCAAAGAAAACAGTCAACATGACTTTGACTTTTGATCGACTTTGGCGTGGTTTTTTCGGTTTCGGTTCAGTTGGAAGGCGTCACTCCGAAGTTTGTTGACTAGTTTGCATGTCAAACTCGTAAACCCACGTCTCGTCACCAGTAACAATGCGTTTCATGAATTTTGCGTCCGAACTGACTCGTTCTAGCATGTCCTCAGCGACTTTCATGCGATTGAGTTTTTGGAGAAAATTCAGATCTTTTGGGACTAGCCGAGCAGCAACATGTTTCATACCCAAATGATTAGTTAAAATGGTACGGATCGACTCGTGAGATACAGAAAGTTCGGCGGCTATCTCTCTCAGAGTTGAATGGGGATTTTCAGTCACTATTTCCTTCACTTTTGCGATGTTAACTTCAGTTGCAGACGTTGAGGGCCTAACAGAGCGAGGCAAATCTTCCATCACATCTCGACCGCTTTTGAACGCTTTGAACCACTCATAAGCACGAGTTTTTGATAAAGTCGATTCACCGTAAGCCTTCTGTAACATTTTCAGTGACTCCGAACACGAAATTCCATTGGCGATGCAAAATTTAAGACAAACTCTTTGTTCGATATTTTTGTCCATTATGAAATTCGCAATACACACTATATATGATATTACTAAAACCAGCACTGTATTTAATATAAATAACAGATGCAACTCAAACTCCGCGCCAAAATGGAAAACAGTTGTGCCAATCTAACAACTACAAAGAAACAAAAATTTGAATTTGGAACCATAAACAAATCATCCATTCCCGATACTTTTTTGACTGAATGTACATATAAAGCTGAAGAGTTTGTTTGCTTGAACGCGCTTATCTCTGGAACTACTGGTCTGATTTGAAACATTCTTTCAGTGTTAGACAGCCCATTTATCGAGGAAGGTCATATATCATCACTCTAACACCAATAGGAGCGAAAATGCTCAAGACAACTAGCCGTATTATAAGCCTACTAATAAGTCGTATAATTATTCTCCCGTCATTGTAGATCACCAGAGTAATAACGTTTTTTGAAGTCACTACAGACATAGGACATGCTACATGAAAACTTATGATTTTCAGTATGACAAGGTAACAAAGGTAACAACAATATAACCTAGAAACTAATAGGTACGAACTAAACGGATAATGTTGGATCTCATCAATCAAAAACTCAGTCTTTTCGCATTAAACATTGTAATTTCTATTGTTTAAGTCTAAAAAAGCAACAAACGTCCACAAGCCTTCCCCAGCCGTTGCTACATCAACATACTCACTTAAAAAAATACTAACGAAATCCTACAATTTCATTAACATCATATCAGCCAAAAGAGGTCCACTGCTGAACATAAATATCCGCCAAGCCTCGCCACAACAACCGGTTCTGTGCGGCTCGCATCCATCGGCTACTTGCAACCCTCACCAGGTCATCGGTCCAACTTGTGGGAGACCTTCCAACGCTACGCAGTCGCCAATCCTACAATTTAACTCTTCTAAAAACCCGAACTTTTCTAACACAATCATACATCATTCAATTCACAATACAAGAAAAATACTTCTGAAACCTAAACCCCGATCACGTACGAGTGTGATTGCTATCCATAAAATACATTTATTTCACTAGCGTTGCTTCAGAAAACTCAGAAAAGAATTTTTCGATAAAATATCTTATTTTTTGATCTTTCAAATATTGTTTTTGATAGAGTTGCGAAACAAAAATGACTTGAATAAATCACTGTTTTGAATTTGTTAGATGCTTATGTGAATTTCTGTCAAAGTTGTTTTGCTTCATCTCCCATGTGGTTGTAACCATCTTTTTAGTCGATATGACCAGCGAAACTCTGTCTGCGTTACACTTTTCATTAATGCTCCGCTCCTAATTGTTGTAGCGTGATGTTATCACCTACAGCCTTATAAATGTGCTATCCAAAGCACTTTTTTAATTCCAACCAGTAGTTCCTGAGATTATCGCGTTTCACCAAACAAACAATGCAAACTCTTCAGCTTTATAATATTAGATATATCCACTTCTGGACAAAAGCATCGTCCAAACGCCTTCGTTTCGACCGGTCTTATGCATTTCGCGTCCATCGGAGTCCCGTAGCCCTCGCCATCAGGTTATCGGTCCACCTTTTGGAAGGACTTCAAACGCTGAGGACGCTGGTGTCTACCGAACAGCATTCAACTGGTGTAAAATGATGGAAAACCTGAAAATAGAACAACTTTTAGTCTTCGACCAACCTTAAAATCACAGACAGAGTCAGAAACAGAATCAGCTGTTCTGGACACTTTCATGTCAATGACCTTGTGCATATAAACGAAGCTCTAACTACTCGTCAACGCGCCACTTCGCTACCCGTATTTTTATTTTTTCAAATAATACATGTTTTGAAAAATTAACAAAACGAAATCATTTTCGTTTGTATTGCAAAGCAGTTATAATTTTTTTATACTATTTTGATAAAAAGTGAAGGATTAAAATGGTTTTTTATCAACGATTTGAAGGTGATTTGGTGATTTTTTTTCTTATTATGTGATGAGAGACAAATTTTGACTAAAAAAAATTACGAATCATATCATGGAGATTATTAACTATTTTTTCCAGATGCAATTTCTCTGTTAGTAACGACGAAAAGCTGCTTCATCTGCACGCTATTTTAAGCTTTTTTCGAGAGAGCAGCCAATGGGACAGTTTTTTTTGGCGATTTTGCTTTGTTCCCATACTAAAAGTAGTTCCTAATAATGAGCAGAATCACGTTATTTCTTCAGCTATTGTCTGAGATGTGTATAAACCTGATTTTTTTATGCAAACAAAGCAAGACAGAATCAAAATCCGTAATCACAACTCCAAATGCTCCTATTCTGAAAATCACAGCCGCACCAATCCCTTCGTCCCAGTCACGTATAAGTATGATTGCCATCCACAAGATACATTAATTTCACTCGTCCCAACTCCGAGGGACTAAGAAAGAAATCCCTCGGAAAAATATAATGAAATAGTCCACCGTAATCTCACGCTTGTGTTGGGCAGATAATGATGTCGCAAGACCCTAAGCTGGTGGCGCAATTGGAGGAATTAATCTTAAAAGGAGGGTAGATAGTACGGGATAGATTTTTTCCTAAGTTGGTACGGTATTGTTTGTTAAGTCGTTGAATAGAAATAAAGTCAAACAAAAAGATCATTAAAACCACAAACCAAAAGTATGGACCTATTTTGAACCTACTAAAACATTCCACGCCGAACTGCCTTTAAAACGAAAGTGAACAGCCTCCACCTTACTATGCCATGCCAATGCTATCATAAATCCATTGTGAAAAAGGGATAGTGCGTTTTGTATAGCTCCGTCTTCATAGAAGGGTTCAAAGTATCCTTTACTTCTGGCTTGCTCGTGCCATAGTAGACTTCATCCATCGCTTACTATCAAGCGAGATCGAAAAAAAAACAAAATTGGTAATTACTAAATTCTTCAGGACATATTTCATTAATACCTACCAATTTAGATAAATTTTAATTAGGATACTTAAAAGATTCTGTATTTAAATGAAGCAGCGTCCAGAGGCAAATAAGGAAAATAATTTAAATATAAATTGCTACTTAAATAAATAAGTAGCAATAAAATAAATGCAACGTAAAATTAAAAGCTTTTTCGGCATTTATTTTGAACTGGATACACCATATACATTTTGATAGGATATCCGAGAAACATTTCTACGAGTATATACAGTTTGCTTTGAAAATAAATAGTGAAAAGATAATAAATTTTAAAACAATCCTTACTAATATTATAAATGCGAAAGTAACTCTGTCTGTCTGTCGCGCTTTCACGCCAAAACTACTGAACCGATTTAAATAAAATTTGATACACAGATAGGCTAGAGCCTGAGAAAGGACAGGCTACTTTTTATCCCGGAAGTATGTTCCTTAGGGATCACGCGGGCGAAGCCGCTGGCAGAAGCTAGTTTATTAGATATATTTAAATAGGGGTTTTTTTTAAATTGAATACTAATGAATGATAAATTTCGAGTCTATACTATTGCCCGTTGAGGAGATTCTTTGTCTGGAGCCAACCCAAGATAGCGAATCATCAAGTCAATCAATGAAAAAGATACTATAAAAATAATTGTCATTAGAACTGGACCAACATGTACATTTTCAACTCTAGAACAAGAGGAAGTGGTTCTAATTCAGCTTGCAGGATTTGATCCAAGGTCTGCGGAATCTGTTCGAAAGAGGTACCGTAGCCCTGGAACGCAAAGGGCACTAGGAGGAACACGGATGGGTTTTAGTCAGTAAGAGTCTGACACTCCCTCCTGCTTCACCCAGAGCGGGAGGAGTTTTTTGATGATTTCCCATCCTTAAAGATTGTATTCAAACAAGCGAACAAATATTGCATCTAATATAAAACTTACCGATCAATAGATTAATAGTACGGTGTCACCTTCTGTCCAAATCTCAAATAATTGATCCTTTGGGAATCCTCAGAGGGCCAGTACAGCTGTGGTCAGTCCTATCTCTAAATAGTGGCACTAACTTTGCGGACAAAGTAACTGTTGCCAGCTTGGTCAATCATTTTATGATGGTCTCTGACAAACATGATTGTTTGGGTGGCGGAATTTGTTTGAAAGAGGCACCACGTCGGCCCTGGAACACAAATAAGGAGGAACACAGATGAGTTTTAGTCAGGCAGAGTCTTACACTCCCTCTCTCTCCGCTCAGAGCGGAAGGAGTCATTTGATGATTTCCCATCCTTAAAAACGGTTGTTTTAATAAGTAATTCAGCCTTAATTCCTTCAAGCGTAATCAAATCCAATTATTTTTTTTGGACAAACATGAAAAGTCAATATGATAACACGACACACAATACAACTTCGACAGCAACTTCGATTGCAGAATATATGGTCGATGGGGCCAAAAAGTTCTATATTGGCGACTTAGCATTGGCGACTGCGTAGCGTTGGAAGGCCTCCCACAAGGTGGACCGATGACCTGGTGAGGGTCGCGGGTATCCGATGGATGTGAGACGTACTGGACCGGTTGGTGTGGCAAATAATATTAAAGAGACATAAGTGTTGTTTTTTTTTTGTTTGTGTGTGTACAGTTCCTGTGGGATTACCCATGGGAGCATGCCGAGCACCGACTTAATAAAAGGGGTCTAGTCTCAAAAAAAAATCCTAGCAAAAAAATTAATCAAATATAATTAAACGCTATATCTTATAACTTCAACCGCTGTCCAGATTTTACTCAAGTCGTTTACCAAGGGACGCTCTTGGTAATATCATTTCGTTGATTATGACCTCCTCTGGCTCTCTCTTAGTACAATGGACCTCGCTTTACGGCTTCTTACTAAATTGCACTATTGCTATTAAATTTTTTATGTCGTTTGTTGGAGCTCTGGAAAGGTCCTAAATTGTGACAGATATGGTTCAGATTTTGTTGAATATTGTTATGTTGATTTTTACATTGTTAATTGAGTTTATTTGTCCACGCAACTCAAAGGTTCTAAACAATACTAAAATATAATTAAAAAAAATATGATTACCAACATTGGTACATCGATTTAACTTCTTCTTCAGGCCTTGTCCCATTTCTAATTGGGGTCGGGTCTCCGAATCGTTCTTCTCCAGAGATGTCGGTTCTAGGTATCCGTTTTTCTTGCTCGCGTTTTTCTTCCCATCGTCAAGAGATACTTTCACAACGTTAGAACCCCACTGACGATTGATTACTTTCTGAAGTTAAATAATAAAGTTTTGCGAAGTCTAGTCATCCGTTGATGTTCATGGTTTTAATAATTATTAAAATAAAATCTATAACAAAACAGCCTTGAATTAACGTTCAGTTTTTAAGCTCATTGCTGTTCTTCTGACATCACACAAACCTAAACATGCATCATTTGACGATAGAAGAGAGAAACTACGACTAGTACTTCAATATGTCTGGAAATATAGTCGAACAATACCAGGCAATCACAATTTACCATTTGGAGAAATTACTCAAACCCAATTTCATTCAATTGCAAATTGGTCATACTCCACATTTGAAGCTGGAAACAAAAACTCGATTATCAAAACAAACGTGCCCCTTGAAAGCACGCTCAGAGTCATAATGCTTTAATTTTTTTTTGTATGTGAGAGACATAAAAAGAAAATTGTTATTTTTTTGGCATTATAAAAATCAGAATTGCCTTAAAATTAGACAAAATAAAACTATGAATGCCAAAAGGGCCTTAGTTCAGCATAATGCCAGCTGGCAACACAAGGTATAACACATGACGCTGATTTTCAGCCCACGAGTATATCTCAGTGCACTTCCTTATTTATTTGGCACACTGTTTTCATGAATATGCTGCTCGGATCAAACATTTATACAATTAGGACTGCTCTACTAATTAGTATAAATCAGCTGTGAAATAATTTAGGGTTGTCAAAACGCAACGTCAGATTTTGCAAGCAAAAAAAATAGCCACAACACGAAAGGGTTGATCATTTAATCCGTTGATTCGATTCAGACATTTTATCCGTACTTCTTCTTATCGTGTGGGCAGTAAGGTTTAACGACCCCACACACCCTAGTGTCAGAGTTAAATCCGTTGGGGTAAAAGTACCTACTCGTATTTTTGGCTACTTCTCATCTGGTCACATTCCCGGTTTGTCGAAATGTTGAAAGTTTTAAAAACAACTGAACGCAAGTGCCGTTTGGTCGAGATTTTGAGATAGAAAAGTGCACCAACCGATATTGTCATTGTGTCTATGGTGTAGTGATTGCAGAATATGCACATAAGTTAGGGATTTACATACACTTGAAAAACATTATAACCTCCTCTAGGAAAGTCGGGTGATAAAAAGGAGGTAACTGTACCACACGAAAAAGTAGTTTAAAAAAAGGGTGGCGAATCGGGAAATAATTTTTAAAGATAAAATTTTTTGACCAATCGCCATTTACGTTCAGTTTTTTTTTAGTTTTGACATGTTGACAAGTCGGGAATGTGACCAAGCGGGAAGTAATCATATTTTTGAGTGGGATCAACCAACAATTGAACGGCGGCCACTACGGTAGTTTTGTAAAAGAAATTTATTGAATGTAGTCTAACAATTAGTATGAAATACTGGGCACGCATTTTTTTGTCAAATAACGTAAATATAAAATGAAAACATTACGGTGTGCGTCGGTGTGCGTCGTAAGACGTAAAAAGTGGCTTGCTTTTTACTTGGAAGTGACGTAACATAGAACCTAGATGATTTTATTTGATAAAACAAGCGTGATTAATGTCCATCAAAATTAACCACCATATTGACTTCTTCCTTTTCTTTGTCATTTTTGTATCTGCTGTGTTTCTGCAGCTATCCACTGGCTGTTGTTTGTGGGTGTTATTTCAGCACTCTTATTGTAATTTTATTTGAGTCATATTTTTTGTCTTGCGTTATGTGTCTATCGCATCATTTTGTGCGCTATGCTTGTGTTATTAGTACAAAAGTGTAACAATTGTAGATTGGCCAATAAATAAATAAAATAAAATTAAGAAAACACGTGATTTCCAAACTACAGCTATAAGCTGATGATGAATGAAAAAACTTTCTAGTTTTGAAATTCTAATGAACAACTCGCGGGTAGCCGATGCGAGACGCACAGAACTGGTTGCTGTGGCGATACTTGGGGAAGGCCTATGTCCAGTAGTGGATGTCTTTCGGCTGATATCATGTTGATGGTGATGACGAATAAACAACTAATGAGAATCATTAAATATTCCAACTTCGATTCATGCAAAGCATTTACTCGTTTGAAGCTTCAAAACCTCCAAGGCCACAATTCTGTGATTCCGAATCCAACACGTTTTTCTTGTCTTTTCCTCATAAAACGCAAAAGGCCAACCCTATTACTGCCCCGTTAGCGTACTAATTTGAGCTTAGTCGGATATTTCGCAATTCGGGAACGCCAGAGCAACGTAATTAGTTTGTCTTGTTAGGTAAATTATTAATTAATGTCTAAATCATTTCTAACAATGCCACAGTTTTGGAACTAGTTATAAGCTGCTGCAACTACATTGAGTAATGTTCCTAGTTTATTGGTGAAGTTTTGTGTGATTACGTCATAATAATGTTCTTGCGTAGAATGTTAATAAGTTAGGAATGGTAAGAGGAAATGGAAGAGAACAGTATGTGTGTTGTGATGTAACTTAGGGAGATTTTAATTGTGAAATAAAACACCGTTGAATTGGTTTTTTTTTTTGATTGGGTGGGTGTTGAGTCTAGTCTAGGTCAGAGATGACAGAGACAAAGTCTACGATGGAGCGAGCTTACCCAGAAGGAGCCCGAGGTTTTCTACGATTGTGTTCTTGAGGTAATTTAATACTGGGTATTTTACTTACAAATATGAGTACCTATGTCTGCAAATCAAACAAGCATCACAATTGGCCGCCATTTCAGTATTAGAAACCATTTATTTAGAACACTAATTAATTTACAAATACTTAACTAACATACACAAATTAACACGAAATTATGTACAAACGCGTATAAAAACAAAATTAATCATTGGGCATCAAAAAATAATCCACATCGCTGTCAATGGCAAAAGTTCCCAGAACACTAGCGGCATTGCCGCGTTGAATCGCAATGCTGATTCTTTGGCCGAAAAGCCCAGCCCTCTGGTCACGTGAACAGTCGACAAGTTGTTTGCTAATGTCCCGAAAGACTCGATGCGCACTCGGACCCCATGGGCCTAGTGTTTCAACGCCAAACGGCTCAAATATGTAACTTCCAATTAAGTTGTTATATTTGCGTCGTTTGAGGTTTCAGTATTTATATTGATAACTTGTACAACTAGTTTCATTACCGACTGTCCGACCTTAAAAGTTTAAAAATGCCTGTTTAATTGAAACAAATGCTTTGATTTTTTAGCCACATCTTCCAAACACATTCCATTCGTCTCTAGTCGTACATTTCCACCCACACTCACATTCATTCTCAGAACTTTCCTCATGCTTTCCCACAGCTGGTTAGTACTGCAAACAAAGCATATAATAGATACCTACGAACAAAAAAGACGTCTTAGACACGTTACAGTCTGATAGACATACGTTCAACCCCTAAAGGATACCTTAAATAAATGTTTCATTACCAGTATTTACGTTACGACCGGCAGCTAACGTGACTAACCCGTGGGTAATACCTAGGTTTAACGAGCGGTTAACGCATAGGAGTCGGGTTTTATTTTGCTTTTAGAGAAGCTTGTATTCCACGCATGTTTGGGTTTTCAACTGTCTATTAATAGGATAGTAAGATAACAAAAAAAAAGGTTCGTTTTCATGGCCATTTTACTGTCTCTACCTAGGCTATGCTTACGTCGTGACTTGACCCTCATTGCCTTAATCCTCAAAATGGTTATAAAAGGAAAGAAAAAAAGAGTATAGGTATTTAGAGGGATGCGGAACAGAAAGTAAAGGCCCGCACACCTCAATTGAAAAGGAGGATCCGCCAACCAGGCGGCTGTTGTGCCTGACGGTCTACTGCCCGATAGTTGATATTCGAGCTAGTAAACTTTGCTTGCGCGATGCAGGATTGCAACGTTGTAGTTCGCTCGTTGGATGGTTAGATGGCGTCGCGATTCTTTTCGTTGCGACGTAGATTTGCTCCGTTGGTTTTTCATGTGGCGGCATTGATGCCGCTACAGGTACATTACCTACGAAAGTTTAAAAGCGATGAAAGCAATATAGCAAGTAAAGTTGAAAGATAAATTTAACTTTTTTATTGAATGAAATGGTCTCCCATACATCAAAGCAGGTCACGGTCGATTCTTCAACCGAAAATATAAATTTGTAATAGCAAACAAATTTTTTTTCATTACAAAACTACAAATTCCCTGTTTTCAGACTTTTTAGAATTCTGTACCCAAAGGGTAACCAATGGAACCATATTAATAAGCCTCTGCTGTCCGCCCGTCCGTTCGTCTGTCTGTCAGCGGGCTCTATCTCAAGTACCGTAATAGGTAGACAGTTGAAATTTTCACAGATTGTGTATTTCTATAATCGCTATAACAGCAAATGTTAAAAATTTAGGCTTACGAGTTTGACTCGCACTTGACCGGTTTTTTTTTCCTGTTCTTGTACTGTAAAATTTATCTTCCGATGAACTTCAAGGTCAACGGAATTTTGATATGCTTGCGAGCGTCAAAACATGTGCAGTAAACGGTGCATAAACGGCCTCATCTTTAGTCTGCGTTTACTTAGAAGTATGATTTTTTACTGCTCCAAAAGGAAGCAAGCCCAAATATTCGATATTAATTTCAGCTTGATTTCTCAAAGCATTTCTGAGAAAATAATCAGCGGGACAGGGACGTTTGCGCAAACTAACAGAACTTTAAAAGGCAAAATATCTGCGACGTCGATATTGAGTACCGACAGACCAAATTTTCAATTTAAATTTTTGAAAATTAAAAATGTGCTCAAAACGATTCGAAAACTCACTTCACGTCACAGTCATCGTCATTAATAAAAGTATATAAAGTGGAATAAAATTGAATAGAGTAGAATACTCTTGTGGATTTACTTATCTGTAGGATTTTAGAGCCCCTTCGTAGATAATTTTTGACAAAACAACACCACGTGAGTATTTCTCGAAGACACTCCATCATCATCTGCCTAGCCTTGTGCCAAATATATTGGGGTCAGCTTCCAGTCGAGCCGGTTTCAGCTGAATAGCCAGTATTTTACGAGGAGCGGCTGTCTACCAAATCTCCACAACCTATTAATGGGAACACAGTACTCCTTAGCAAGAATGGTACAGAAGCCAGCACATCAAGCTATCAAAAACTGACAAATTTTCTCAATCAACCTTGAACCTTATGCTTTAGCGATAAAGTTGAAAATCTATTAAAGAAATTTGACAGATTGTTGTAGCTTGATGTGCTGGCGTCTGTAGTTACCAGATTTCTCTAGCTTCTGATTATCTGTAACGACTGCCAAAGATCTACAAATGACAGCCGGGATCAGCTGCTTAAAGTGCTTTCCGAGGCATGGAGGAGTCTTGGTATCTTAAGATGGTCACCCATCCAAAGACCAGCCTCGGCAAGCGTAGCTTAACCTTGAAGATCGCGCCACGAGCTCCTCCGTATAATACATCCCTGTTTTGCCATGTTATTTCTTCACATTTATTACAAAAGATAGGCAACAATAAAAACTAAAGTCACCTATTTTCTTCCTACCTTTTTACCTGGACGAAGTCTTAAGTGGGGCACAGCTCAGAATGCATTACGTAACGGTCAAGGTTACCTTGTTTTCATTGCGGGCTCTTGGCGCCGTTCAACTTACACCGAAGGTCATAAATAAGAATTTAAATTACATTCTTCTTCGTTTTAGTTCTTGAGTAAGCTTTGAAAGTACTTAGTATGAATAATTTTATTGAAAAAATGGTAGTTTGAGTTGATTTTTATGTAGCACTGCATACATCTACATATTTTTTGAGATTTTACATCTTGTATGGAGAATTATTAGGTCGTAAGGACCTACTAATAAAGACCGAAGGTCATAAATGTAAGTTTTTAAATAACATTCTTCGTAGCGTTTCAGTTCATGAGTAAAGTTTTTAAGTACTTAGTATTTATTTTATTTCATCCTTTAGGGTTCCGTACCCGAAGAGTTACCAACGGAACCCTTTTACTAAGTCTCCGCTGTCCGTCCGTCCGTCCATCCGTCCGTCTGTCAGCGGGCTGTATCTCAAGAACCGTAATAGATAGAAAGTTAAAATTTTCACAGATTGTGTATTTCTATTGCCGCTATAACAACAAATAATAAAAATTAATGTCTATGGTATGGAATCCTTCGTGTGCGAGTCCAACTCGCACTTGGCCGGTTTTTTTTTTTATTTGATTCGGGTTTGCTCTTGACTCTAGTCTGTCAGAGATGACAGAAACAAAGTCGACGATGAAGCAAGCTTACCCAGAAGGAGCCTGTTCACTCTAACTTTAAAGAGAATTTGCATTTTTTATATGGCTATTAGAAATTAAGAGCTGAATTTTCAATCGTCATATATTTTTTTTATATTTCACAATGATCAACGTCATCATAATTTTAGCCGAAAGACGACCATTGTTGGACATAGGCCTCCCAAAAGTCGTCACATCGTCCAGTCCAGTGCGTATGTACCTACTTTTAAAATAACAAAGCAATCAATATTTTATGAAAATTCACATCTGTTTGCAGCAACTGAAAAATTGGCCCATTTTTTTTTAGTTTTACAGTTGACCTGACCAAAGTATTGTCATGGCGGTCAATCGCATTGAAAACAGGAGATATTATATTGCACAGTACTCTTTATTCCGCTATTGTTTTGTTCTCTGATTGGCCTTCACAGGTTGATGAAGGCCAGCAGACCACATAGGTTTAATAAGCCTAAAGCTACACGACGCATATGGTCCTACTTCTGAGTCGTCTAAGTTTATTGGAAAGCTTAAGTCTGCTCAAGCTTTCTAATCGACTTCGTGTTATGAGCAACCTTGCTTACATTAAAAAACTTCTCTTTGCTTCACAAGACAGCATGTGAAAAACTTAGGTGATACGCCATTTGGTTTCAATAGACAAACTGACAACGACCCTCAATTGAGTTTATCGCTCTAAAGACGCGTGTAAGCAAACTAAGATCAACCTCACACATTCAACAAAAACAGCTGACGATCAACCCACCTACCCCACTATCTACTAAGTACATGTAAAACCTTCAGAAGCCTTTCACACGCGTACCTTCTACACGAACTTTTACGAACGAAACCACGACGCAAGCACTCTGTCGACACCTTAATTGCCTTCATCGGGTGTTTATCACGCCACGAAACTGCGTACTACGTATAAATTGTGTTCTATGTAGTTAGTTAGTCGCTGATCTATCGCTTGTTTGTGTAGAGCAGACTTTATTGCTGGCGGCCATTTTTTTATTTTGTTTTAGCTGCTGGGTTTTGAATTTGGAACTGTTCATAGTGACAAGTCATTTATTGGCATATTTGAGTTATTGCGTTTGACATGTGAAAATGAGACCCCAGTGTAAATACTGAACCGGTAGAAATAATTGGGTTTCATGCTTAATTCCAAAACTACAAAGTTATTTCTCTGGAACGTGAACGATGCAATTTTCTTTCTGTGAAAGAATTAGATCAGCACTTGCAAAAATAACCTTTCACAAACATTATAAAAGAGGCAATTAATGTATCTGATTTTGCGACAAGTTACCGTTAGATCCAAAAGCAATTCGTGGTCCGCTGTATTTTAATATGTTTTCTAACCTGAAACTTTACAACTTCATTCATTGAAATTTTGTCTTCACAACTTTTTTTGCAGATCCTCAATAAATATACATGTATTCTCATCGGTGTTATGAATAGCTTTACCTTTCAAGGAAATGAGAAATTGCAGAAATGTCTATAACAAAATGAACAATTAGTTTTCCTCAGAACTGTGAAAAACTACGATAAATCTATTTTTTTTTAGACAGGCGGACGGACGGACAGCGGAGGCTTAGTAATAGGATTCCGTTAGTTACCCTTCGGGTACGGAACCCTGAAAAATATACTTAAACTCGTGATTACATCACAAAAGATCTGACGCTAAAATACTTAAAATTAAATCCGATATTTACCACACGTGTCTGAAAACAAACTTTTATTTAATACATTACACGAACATGCAAATAAAATGAAAACGTTTCCAAAGCTTGCGAGAAACAAAGAAGTTTGCAAGTATGCTCATACACTTGATACCCGCTGCAACTCCGAACAAACTTGTGAACACGCTTATAACTAAATCGCTTAATCCTTCTTCCGACTTTACAACTATAAATATGAAGGTCTTTGTGTTTGTATGTTTGTTAATCAATCACGTCTTGTATTTAAAAGAAACACTCGTGTAGATATGAGGAGCTCGTGGCTAAATAATAACAGCCGCACGGGTCGATCTTGAAGGTTAAGCAACGCTTACCAAGGTTGGTCTGTGGAAGGGTGACCGTCTTAACATAACGAGTTTCCTCCGTGCCTCGGAAAGCACGTTAAGCCGTTGGTCCCGGCTGTCATTTGTAGATCTTTGGCAGTCGTTACGGATTGTCAGAAGCCAGTAAATCTGACTCCAGTCTTGCCAAGATGTACCGTGGTACCCAGTTAATGTGTTGTGGAGGTCTGGTAGGCAGCCGCTCCACGTAAAAATCATTGGTATACAGCTGAATCCGGTTTGACTGGAAGCCGACCCCAATGTAGTTGGGAAAAGGCTAGACAGATGATGATGATGACTCGTGTAGATATGTCCTGTATTAGGTCTGCTAGGATTCTGTTTAGGGTTACTTACCTAAGGAGACTCTGTAGCGGTATCAAGCAACGCCGCAACAAGAAAAAACTAAAAAATGTAGGTCCCGCAACAAAAATGAAACGCAGCGCCATCTATACCGCTAAGGACGAACTACTGAACGAAATCATGCAAAGGTATCAGAGTTTTCCATGCGATTTGAACATGCATAATAGTCCGAATATCAACTATCGGGCAGTTGCCCACCAGACACAATAACCGTCTGGTCAGAGGATCCTCCCTTTTCAATGGAGGTTTGCGGGACTTTAGTCTCTGTACCGCTCAACTTTAAAACTCTATGACTAAGTATTTGCTATACCATCAACCATCTGTCTATTTTCTAGTAGACTGTATCTCATGAAACGTAATAGGTAATCAGAGGAAAATTTAATAAAGTGTGTATTTTTATACCACCAGCTATAACAACAACATATCATCATCATCATCTGCCTAGCCTTTTCCCAACTATATTGGGGTCGGCTTCCAGTCAAACCGGATTTAGCTGAATACCAGCATTTTACGAGGAGCGGCTGCCTACCAGACCTCCACAACCCAGTAACTGGGAATCACGGTACATCATGGCAAGACTGGAGTCAGATTTACTGGCTTCTGACTATCCGCAACGGCTGCCAAACATCCACAAATGACAGCCGGGACCAACGGCTTAACGTGCTTTCCGAGGCACGGAGGAAACTCGCTATGATAAGATGGTCACCCATCCACAGACCAACCTTGGCAAGTGTTGCTTAACCTTGAAGATCGACCCGTGCGGCTGTTGTTATCTAGCCACGAGCTCCTCAACAACAACACAGTAAAATATAATTTAGTTAAAGTATAAAACTTTATATGTACACAGAGCAAAGACTACATATAAAACTGGTCCAGTGTGAGCGCACCAAGAATTCGCAATGCCATTCGGCATTCAACACTCGCCGAACACTCACAAAACCAATAGGATTCGTGCCGCTGACACACAAACATAAAATTTTGTAAGATACAATCTTCATCCCGATAGTGGGTACGTTTCCATAGTATTAAATTCAAATTTTTCGCGAGTGCAGCCACTTGCAAAAGCTAGCCCTGAAACTGACTACCTAGTCAACTAGTAACTACTTGTCTGGTAACTAAAACTAGCTCGTCTTACTTGAGAACCAACTATTTCCTTATTTGCCGCAAATTCAATGGAAACTTGTACAGAGTGAGTTATGGGATAAATGCGAGAACTTGATGCGGTTCTAAGTTGTGATTGAGAGTAGTTTGCTCTATCATTCTATTAAGGATTAGTTGTTGCCCGTAACTTCACTCGCGTTAAGGTGGAAGCGCCAGGGTAGCCCGCGAAATTCAAATATTTTATGTTTTTTTTGCAATTTGCCGGTCAGTGGATGAATGACTTTTTCATGAAATAACCATTCAATAGGGCTTCATGAACTTAGAGGGCTATATTGATGATTAAAATGGTTATAATTCTTTAGACAAATACGCGTTACGGTCGCGAATCGTATTTTGTTCAACAAACACTTCACACTGACCGGCAAATTGCAAAAAAACATAAAATATTTGAATTTCGCGGGCTACCCTGGCGCTTCCACCTTAATGCATATTTTCGCAAAAAGTAACGTATAACCGCCGCCAGGGTTCTATCTATCTCTGTACCAAAAAAATCATCAGAATCAGTTCCAAGATTTAGGCGTGAAGAAAACCTTTCGTACCCAAAGGCTAACCAACGGTACCCTATTACTAAGCCTCCGCTGTCCGTCCGACCATCCGTCCGTCCGTCTGTCTATCAGCGGTCTGTATCTCAAGAACCGTAATATCCCGCCGTAATAGCCCGGTCCTGACATGGTCCTCTAGCGACAATAGGTAATTTAGTTTTTAGTTATGTTTTTATTTATTCCCTAATTATTTTGTGTTTTGTGCGTCGCTTTTGAGGAAATAAACGTCTTTTCTTTCTTTCTTCTTTCTAATAGGTAGAGAGCTGAAATTTTCACAGATTGTGTATTACTATTGCCGCTATAACAACAAATAATAAAAATTGGTTTGTGGTACGGAACCCTTCGTGTGCGACTCCGACTCGCACTTGGCCGGTTTTAATGTTAAAGATATGTTGAGTGGTGTGTTCCTGATGCGCGGAATAAATGTTTTTTTTTTACCTCCACAACCCTGTAATATGGCAATAGTTCAGCCCTTAGCAAGAAAGTTGTCTGATTTTTCTTTTTGACTATTCGTAACTAATATTAAAGATCTTCAATTGAGAGGCGGGACCACCAGAGACAAAAGCTTTTTTTTTAAACTAAATCAATAACAACGTAAATCCGATCATTGCCTTTGCCTTTGGACTTTTGCTTTTACACTTTTTTGTTTGAGGCAATTATTATTATTTATTTTTATTTATTGCAATTGGAAAGTAGGGTCTCATGGGATCGTTTCGCTGCTACCACCGATCCGTCTGCGTATTCGTAGAGAGCCGATTATGTAAATGTCAAGACCGTTTGTCGAAACTGTGACACCGTGGCATTTACACCAGCAGTCTGTGGGCTAATCATACCCAAAAATCAGACAGCGCACTGCCCATTCAATACAACAATGCCGTCAGGGCGCTGTTGAGGCTTCCGCCTTACTGTAGTGCGTCAGGAATGTTCGCTGACGCGCACACTGACGATTATTTCGCGATAATGCGCAAAAAAGTGGCATCAGTGGTGCGCAGGGTGAGGGGAAGCAGCAACAGCATTCTGAAGGTATTTGCTGACAGGTTAGAAGGGCCTACAATGGATAGGTTTATCAAGCTACATGTCAGACATGGGACTTGATGAATCTGCCTGTATGTTAGTGGATGCTGTGTCTTTTTTTTTGTACTCATGTGTGCATCTGTGTTACTACTAACATAGTTTTTAAGTTTGTTTGGTAATACTAACACGCTATGGGCCTTCGACGCCTGAAAATAAACGATTTTTATTTTTTTATTTTTTTTTTATTGCGATCCGCAGCTGTGTGTTGTGCTTCTTTTTGTCAAGTTAAGTCGTGAATATTCGGACTGCAGCTACATTATGTTGTTTGATCAACAGTACTTTTAGGTCTGAAAGGAAACTTACCGCAAAATTTGTGAGAAAATGTCGAACGCGCGGTAGCTGCTACAAAATAATTAATTTATTACACTCAAAAACACTAAAAAAACATGCGGTTTCAGCAATCCTGATCCATTTTTATCACTTATTGAAGAGTTCCGTCCGTTGCCTACTTTGTTCTTCGTTAGATCTTCACTAAATTGAAAAACTCTTCCAAACAAAAAAAGAATCATCCAAATCAGCTGACAATTGGCGAAATTATCGCTGAACAAACATATTTCATGGGATCTCATCATCAGATCCTAATTTATACCTTCCAGGCACAAATATCTGAATTGCGATAGAAAGTTATTGAAAGACATTGTATGTGCCTAAAAATTTGAGGGTTGCCCTCGATTTTCATGGGATTCCATCATCAGATTCTGACTTGGTGACAATGGGACCAATCGGGAAGTATACCCATTCAGATGAAACAAGAATTTTTCAAATCAGTCCATAAATGACGGAGTTATGAGGTAACAAACATAAAAAAAAAAAACAAAAAAATACAACTGAATTGAGAGCTCCTCCTTTTTTTGAAGTCGGTTAATGCGGCTGTTTTATGGTTTTCTTAGTCGACTACAAGTGGAATGAATTTGGAAAGAAATAATTACTTACGTATTGTTATAGCAACTGGGCCCCCAAGTGTCGCCACAACAACCGGTTCTGCGCGTCTGGCATCCATAGGCTACCCGCGACCCTCACCAGGTCATCGATCCACCTTATGGGGAAGCCTGCATACTGGAACGCAGCGCGACAAGTTGATCTCTCCAAAATTATATTAAAACCAACTACTTATTAAATTAAAGAACATGAAATTGCTTAAACTCCTCAAATGGCCTGTGCAGCATTCAAATGGCAGTTTAATTAATGAGTTATATCATCTGGATTAATTAAACATCCAAATTTTCGACAAACACTTCCCAAAATTACCGATTCCCAACACCCGGCAATCGAAATATTCCTGTATTATTTCAACGGTATTTGTTTAACCCTGTTTTGCCCGTATGACCTTCGGGGCGGGATCGGGACAAATATTTATTTGTGCAATCCGGAAGGAGGTACTTTATTGCCGTCCCTATAGGGTCAGATCACACCAAGAGGCGATGCGACGCGCGACGGTACGTGCGTGGAACAAATAATTGAATGGCCTACAAATAGTTGTTCTGAGTCTGGCTGTTTATATACGTCGAGTTTTTTTGTCTGTAAACGCATCCACGATGCTGAAAAAATTCCTAGCATTGAAAAAAATAAGAATTGATTTGGTTCAATATCATTTAATGATCTGCCTAGCCATGTAGTGGAACATAGGGCACAGAGAGCTTAAGGCACCACGACAAAAATAAGTTAGATTCCAATAGTATGACGGGAGCTAGAGCCAACGAGAACCAAATGCCGGATCTACACGCTTGGCACTTGCCGCAAACTTCAAACCTCCACAAAAGTTTAACTAAAGGAGATGTTCCATAAATGTTTGGAGCCTGGGCTAGCGAGCACTATGTACACTATAGTAAGTAAATATCGCTATATAATTTTATAACCGTTTTTTATTGGTAAGAGCGGAGCACACCGCTCTTATTGGTCTAAGCGTGATGATACATAGCCTTCCTTGATAAATGGACTATCTAACACTGAAAGAATTTCTCAAATCGGACCAGCAGTTCCTGAGATGAGCGCGTTCAAGCAAACAAACAAACTCTTCAGCTTTATATATTTGTATAGATTTTCTTTTATTTCACTTCGTTTCAATGCACATTCAAATTAACATGGTCAAGGAGAGCAACATAACAGAAAATTGTGACTGTTTGTTATTGTTTAGCAAGCGTGTGGTTCGGGCTAAAAAGCCTAGAGCCCAAGACTTTAGCTTTCATCATGAGTTGAACGTAGAACAGCTAGATGGCGTTGTGAACGATCTGTCTGGGGAAGGCTAGCTGGCTCCTGTAATGCGGCAACTGCGTCAGTAGCAGTGAATCCTAGCACTGTTACACATGCTAAGATTCACTACTACCGAATAAGAGCCTATGCATATGCCTTTGCCTTTAGCATCCAATGTGTGATTAAGGTGTATCCATGTTAAAACTAACTGGATTCTGTGTTCATAGTATTGCTCGTCACTAAAGTGGGTAAGCCTTATCTTAAGGCTGTTCTCTCGAAAAAGGCTTAAAATAGCGTGCAGATGAAGCAGATTTTCGTCGGCACTAGTAGAGAAATTACATCTGAAAAAAATAGTAATCTTCATGATTTGATTTTTAATTTGGTTTAGCGAAAATTTGTGTATCGGTATCACTTAGTCAGAAAATAAAAACACCAAATCACCTCCAAATCGTTGTAATGAAACAATTTTACTCCTTCTTTTTTTATCAAAAGAGTATAAAAATATATTTACTGCTTTGCAATACAAACATAATAATTAAGTTTTGTTTCTTTTTAAAAATACTCGTATGTACTGTTTTTGTTATAAAAAATGAAAAACACGGGTAGCAGAGTGGCACGTATAGGTCATTGGCTTGTATACAAGCCTTAAATGGTTCGGCTAAAGATCACGTCTTTAAACATTGCGCTACCTTTCCAGAAAGATGCAGAAGTGTGTACTTTATTCAGGATCGTCAGTTATGAAGCCTTTTGCTATTAAACAGGCATAAATCAAGGTTCTTGGTACAAAGATTTTCAAATCATACTTTTGTGGACTCAGCTCCGCGTAAAATACTGGTATTCAGCTAAAATCCGGTTTGACTGGAAGCTGACCCCAATATAGTTGGGAAAAGGCTAGGCAGATGATGACTTTTGTGGACTCAGGAACTTTGTGGCACTTACGAAGAATGGGTTGATATAGTCAACCACTTATCTTTTTAAAAAGAAGCACCTACTACATATATGACGAATGGGTTGAAAATATCAACCCATTTGGTAGTCGGTGCCTCTTTAAAAAAATAATCACCACACCTTCCAACTTCATTCAACTCGCTCAACTAAACAATGTAGCCAAAAACAATTTGTTTTCATTTATTTGAAGTCTGTAAAATTCGCGTTTACTACGTACTACCAGGCCCAGCCCGCCGCCGTCGGCCGGGCGTTGGTCTTTCGTCGGCTGCCTCATAAATTATACGCAAAATTTGGACTATATTTTTTTTATTTACGAATGGGCTTACTCTTGACCACAATCACGCCTGATGGAAAGCGATAAATGAGTTCTATGATGGAGCGAGCGCGCCCAGAAGATGCCTGTTCACTCTTGATTTGCAATTACAATTTCCCTGTATATTCAAATCACACGAAAAACTGATATCCTGATATAGATTTCGCTTTGTTAGTTTTATTTTACAGCAATGAAGCTGTTACACTACGTGTCTTGCATAGCTCCGTCTCCCTCCCATATCGCAATCATTATGGTTTTAATACGAAAGAAATATCGTTGCGTCACGTCTCGGTGTGAGCTAACCTTTATATATAACGATGACTGTAATAGTAAAAGTCCCATTAATCGGCAAGGGGAATGCCAAGCGATTTCACTCGGAGTTTCGAAAGTACGATGTTACAATTTGTGGCAGTTTAGCATGAAAATAAACGACATAAGGATAGTTTGATTTGGCTCTGTATAGCAAAGTTTTGCTTGGATTACGTTGCAAGCTGAAATTTTAGCCTACTTACCTCTATATCTATACTTCTATACTGTACTAATATATAAAGCTGTACGCTCTAATCTCCGGAACTACTGGTCCAATTTGAAAAAATCTTTCAGTGTAAGATACCTCATTTATCAATGAAGGCTATAGACTAAATATCATCACGCTAGGACTAATAGGAGCGGAGCAGACGAAGTTGCGCGGGTCAACTCGACATTGATATGAAAGTGAGTATGTTCGAAAATTTGCTAAATCAGCCTATCACGCTTCAACAATCAGTCCATCTGGTCTGGCTTTTCCCCAACTAAGTAAGAGCCGACTTCCAGTTCAACTGAATGCAGCTGAGTAACAGTATTGGCGACACGGTTGGCGCAGTGGTTGACCGATTGACTCCTGCGCTGCGTGTTGCGGGTTCGATTTCCGCACGGAAAAAATATTTGTTTGACCTACAGATAGTTGCTCCGGGTCTGGTTGTTTGCACATGTGTATCTTTATGTTTTTAAACGCACCCACGATATTGAAGAAATTCCTGTGTTCGGAGCGACTGCCTCGTTGACTTGAACAGCTTTGGATAAAATTTGGAAAAGGAGTATATCTTTTAAGGGTAAATTAGATTATTCTAATAATAACAAATCTAACCGCTGAACTGACCTGATACAGAAAACTACCGAGTCCAATATGGTCCAGTGCATACGTAACGCGACCAACCGGAAGAAAAGCATATGCTCACCGGCGAAGTGTTGCCTGCCTGTCGGTCTTCTATAGACTGTACTTTGGAGAGTGTGCGCAAGAACTCCACGACCTGATCCCACCATCGCCCTTTTACTACCGTAATATTAGACGTACAGCAGGGTACCATCCGTACTTGGTTGATATCCCGTCTAGTCGTACCCAGCGCTTTTCTTCCACATTTATTATGTGCACAGCTAAGGCAGAACTCTCTGCCAGCGTCTGTGTTCTCGTCCACTTATAACCCGTCTACCTTCAAAGCAAGAGTGAACAGGCATCTTCTGGGCACGCTCGCTCCATCATAGACACCATCTATCGCTTTCTATCAGGCGTGATTGTGGTTAAGAGCATGCCCATTACCAAATAAAAAAAGCGCATCGCTGAGAGAGCAATCATCGGGAAAGTCGATGACCCATCAAACATCTCTTCATGTGCCTCATCTGGCAGAATAAACGTATTTTCTTTCTTTCTTTCATCTGCGCAACGACGACTATCCTAGAGTGTCCGACTAAAAAGAAGAAAGATAAGAGCAGAACAGTACAATTTCTCATAATTCTCAGTAGCTAGCGGTACATATTTACTTTTATAGACTTCGTTAAAAGGAATACAAATTCAAGTTGGAGAAAGAATCTGCCCCGATAGATGTTCTTCAAACCTCGCATCACCGAATGTATTTATTTCAGAACAATTTATATAAAAAGCCGATTTTCTTTGTAAAGGTAAATAACAATAATTGTATGTCGGAAACGTATTCAGAATATTGTAAATCATTTATAACGTTTATATTTGAAAGGAAAATAAGTGAGCTGTGGCAAGGTAAGTGTGTTAGGCGGTTTGTGAAGATGTTTCTTTCAATGAAATTATGTTACAAAAGGGCGAAAATATATCTTAATCTATTATTTAGTAAATCTATACTAATATTATAAAGCTGAAAGGTTTGTTTGGTTAAACTCGTGAAACTCAGGAACTACTGGTTCGGATTGAAAAAAAGTTATTTATTATTAATATTTATTAGGTATATACTTTATTTTACACCTCATAACAAGCATAGTAAAAACGCTATTATTATTAGTATAACGCTATATTTTAGTATTGGAAGTGTTGGATAGCCCATTTATCGAGGAAGGCTATAAGGCTGTAAATCTTTTTGACCAATAGGAGCGGAGCATTAATGAAAAATGTGACGCATACGAATTTGCGCGTGATGAAGACTTTTACAGAGTTCGAGTATTGTTTCAGGGTTGTGAAAGTATTCATCAATATGAGTTATATAATATTAACTTACATCAAAGAACTAAAAACGGACAAAATAATTGTCAGCTCTTTATGTCTGCATAATTCGGCCATATGTTAGGAACTCTAGCCCTGGCATATGCTATCATGAATATGTTATGAGAGAGAGACAGAGCTATATAGGCTATTTGTCCTATATAGCTCTGTCTCTCTATCCTTTGCTAAAAACAAATTCACGATTTCACTGACAAGTCATATTAGGCGAGCTATTCGTTTGGCATGAATTTTTTCCGCTTGATGAAATTTGATAAAAATGTAAATTAGGAAACAAACAAGCCAATATTTAATCGCAAGAAAACACAAAAAACATACCTACAAACTGGGAAGAAATTACTTTTTCCACGACTGCAATACAATAGAATATAATAGAATAGAATTCTCTTTATTATGTACACCGTATAAGTTACAGAAAAGATAGACGAAGAAAACACACAATTCACTTTATTTTTGCTACCTATAAGAAAGAGAATCTAGTTGAGCTTCCAGTTATTCTTGATTCAAAGCAAATAGATACAACAAAGAAGTCGACATGTCAAAAGCAGAAGACTTAACAAAAATAGGAACAATGGGAAACATTCTTAATTTAACTTGTGTTAGTTTTTAATAAAAACTTGACTAGCACATTTAAGACGGCCTATGATTTCGTGCCAGGGGCGGATTCAGGACTATCATTTGGGCACCTAGACCCCACTGAGGTTCATTATCATCATCATTTTAGGCGAAAGACGTCCACTACTGGACATAGGCCTCCCCCAAGATGCGATGCGAATTATGGCGTGGCGATTGTCGCAACCCAGGGTTTGCCATAATTGCCACGCTTAGCAGGCAGGTATGGTGCGTATGGTGTCGATTTTGTAGAGAACGCTGCTGCTTATTCTCTGGCGAGTCCTTTAGTCAGTGATAGCCTTAGTTAGTGATGGGATGGTATTGTTCTTTTTCAGCACCCTACGGCACCGGCCTACACCATACGTCATACTGAGGTTGGGTTTCAGTAAAGTAAACTCTAAAAAAGCAAATAACATTTTATTTTTCTTAACACATAACAAGCCTCTTTGAATTACTACCAAAAAAAAATGAGTCTTTTGCGGGCGGCTTCTTTTAAGAGGGGCTTAAGCCCCCTTAGCCCCTCCCCCCCTGGATCCACCAATAATTTGTAGTATTAATCTGTTTCAATCTCACCATGGTAACTTGTAAAGCTGAAGCGAGCCGACAAATCCTTAGCATCTACTGGAATGACAGCCACTTTACTTACTTTTCACGCTTAGTTTTTTAGGGTTCCGTACACGAAGGGTAACCAACGGAACCCTATTACTAAGCCTCTGTTGTCCGTCCGTCCGTCTGTCTGTCAGTCAGCGGACTGTGTCTCAAGAACCGTAATAGGTAGAGAGCTGAAATTTTCACAGATTGTGTATTTCTATTGCCGCTATAACAACAAATAATAAAATTAAGGTTTATTTAACGGAACCCTTCGTATGGGAGTACGACTCGCACTTGGTCGGTTTTTTTACTCTTATTTCATTAAAAGAAGTCCTGCCATTTTTTTAAGGATGTCATCATTGACCATGGATTGGAGGGACAAGAGCGGAAGGGAGTGTCAGACTCTTACTGATTAAAACCCATGAGTGTTCTTCCCGATGTCCTGTGCGTTCCAGGGCGCGGTGACTCTTACGAACAAATTCCTCAACCCTGGTAGGCACTAGCCAAATCTCTATTACATATACATTGAGTCTTTAAAATGATTATCACACTCAAAACCCCTTTCTAAAACTTAATGCGCTTTAGAAATGAACGCTTGTTGCAGATATATGATTTGATTAGTTTTCTCGGCAAACTACGCTTCAAAAAGCACGTAAAACAGTAATTACTTTCCGAAAAACCAGAGTACCAAAATGTCAATTTAATTAAGTCAGTTTTACATCAGTTTTCCACCAAGCCAATTGCAGTTAGCTGTAAAAGTTTTTTCGTAAAAGCCGCAACCTAGAAAAACGTGTACATAGCTCTCTCTCTAGATGCACTATATTGGAAAACTTTACAAAAAAACTCGATGCGATCGAGACCAGAGCGTTCGTTATAGCAATTTACGGTTCGTTCCCTACAAAAGCAATTAGGTTTTTTTTACATTTCTCTTTCGATGGACTGGTAGATGTTTTTCAGGGGACCTCAAAGGCTTTTTATCAACACAAACGTTCTTTTCGAGTTGAAGGAAGTTTGAAGATGTGGCGCAAGCAAGATAGTTATTACATTTAAATTTCTAAAAAGAGGCACAGACTACCGAATGGGTTGATATTGTCAACCCATTCGTCATAGACATAGATGTAGTCGGTGTTTTTTTTTAATTTATTGGTTGACTATAACAACCCATATCATTCTTCACAAGTGCCACGAAGTTGTTGAGTTTTATGATCGTGTCCACAAAAGTATGATTTGAAATTCTTTGTACCAAGAACCTTAATTTATGCCAGTTTAAAAGCAAAAGGCTTCATAACTGGCGATCCTGAATTAACTACACACTTCTGCCTATATCTGTCTGGCAAGGTAGCGCAATGTTCAAAGACGTAATCTTCTAGCCGTACCATTTAAAACAAAGGAAGCCCTCTTAAAACAAATGTTCATTGGAGCAATTTTATCTATTTCGCACGGGCGGAATTAAGTAGGTTGTGAACGATCCACCCGAATGATTTACTGGTGTTCAGTGCTTAAGCTGAAAATCGTAGTACCGGGCATTAATAGCTTTGCATTTTCTGAATATATTTTAGAATTTGTTGGATTTCGGTTCTGGATTCCTGGTTCCGGAAAATGTTGGGTAGAAATTTTTGTAATTATTTTATATTTATTACTTTAACTAGCACTTCGCCAGCGACTTCGTTCGCGCGGATTTAGTAGGTACTCCACGAACTTCATCTACATGAGTCCTCCCTTTATAAAGGATAACATGTAAATTATCTACTTATTAATAGACTCCCCTTCTTCTTATCGTGTGGGCAGTAAAGTCTAACGACCACCACACACCCTAGTGTCAGAGTG
The DNA here is from genome assembly GCA_950371165.1 of Lacanobia oleracea. Taxonomy (NCBI): domain Eukaryota; kingdom Metazoa; phylum Arthropoda; class Insecta; order Lepidoptera; family Noctuidae; genus Lacanobia; species Lacanobia oleracea. Next base: position 9,609,084 of record OX493408.1, read on the forward strand.
TCTAAATCGCCTCAATCGAGTATTTTTGTACCCGTCTTTACTTTTAAACGAAAAGTCCGATTGGCATAATTTAAATTGTAATTTACGAACACATAACCAACTGAAATTACCAAACCATTTAAATGGATAAAGATTAATATTGTGATACTAAAATAACCACTATTCCATTCCACCCGGGTTTTGATCGAATAATTTGAACAAAAAGCGGTTATTATTTATTTATTTATTTATGTACACACAATATACTAAAAAAAACGAAAATTTATACAGTGAGAAGAGCACAAAGGTACTGCTTATTTCATAAGAAATTTCTTCCAGCAGACCTGCGACAGGAGAGTGGGATTGTAGTATTTTACTTTGCTCTATTGTCAATAGTTCTTTTAGGATTTCTTTTTTGGTCTCTTCTTCACACCTTGGGTTACATTATCGAAGTTTTCATACGGATCCCTAACTTTTTGAAAATATTCTATAGCCCATGTTCATCAGGGATAAAGTAGGATTCTATGGTAAAAGAATTTTTCAAATCGGTCCAGCAGTTTCGGAGCCTATTCAATTCAAACGCTCAAATCTTTTCTCTTTATAATAATAGTATAGATGATAAAGTTAGCAAGATTAACAGTAACCCTGCCTTTCAGGTGATTTAACGACCAGCTTTGCCATAACAAAAGTTGCAAATTTTCCAAATGAACGTACGTTTTAGGAAATTAATAAAAATAAAAATAAATTAAATAAAAATATTTATTTGACACTTAAAAATACATGTTACAATTACAAGCCAGATATAATAAAACTAGTAGTAGTAGTAGTTGACTAGTTGTCTGCGTCACAATTTTCATTACTGCTCTGCTCCTATTGGTCTTAGCGTAATGATATATAGCCTATAGCCCTCCTCGATAAATGGGCTATCTAACACTGAAAGAATTTTTCAAATCGGACCTTCTTGAGATTAGCGCGTTCAAGTAAACAAACAAACAAACTCTTCAGCTTTATGTATTAAGTATAGATAGCACACGAATATATTGCCACATATCTGATCCTACCCCCAAACTAAGCCTGGACCTATATTTTGGAGGTCAGCGTTCAGCCATGGGTTCTACTACCAATCCAACAACATTTTAAAGGAGTGTAACTACAAAGTTTACAACCAAAGTTATAATTAAGGTAAATAGCCTTTTGATAATAATTTGGTAACACACAAATGTCAAAATAGGTCATGTATTAGGTACTGAAGTAGGTAAAAATACAAATATGTAGGGTTTAAAAAAGTAACAAATCTAAAAAGTATTTGTATGTCTGTGTGTGTGATGATGAGTGTAGCTATGTGTAAAAGTGTGCATGCGGTGTGAGTGTGTTGTGTGTGTGAGTATGAGAGTGAGTAAGTGCCTGGTTTGGTTCGCACCTTTAAATGTATGTGAGAATGAGAAAAAGTAAGAACGGTTGGCAGTGTATGGATTTTGGATCATGTTATGAATGTGAATAAACTTTCCGTCTCCTGATAGTCCATCTTTTGGAGCCAGTCTGCTACTTTCCTGCCGGCACATTTTTTTTTTTTTTGGAATTAAATAAAGAAAAAAAGATCTCGTTAGGAAACGAGCGAGTTGCAAAGGAAGGTGACAATGTTTGCAAACTATTTAAATTCTTTGAGCCCTACCGAGGTAAGCGAATTGCAATTACGTTTTACTAGACTCGAGGCATTGTATGCCCATTATGATGAGGTGCAATTATTGCTGGAGTACAGTACTGATGACTTGGATGCTCAGATGTTGGAACGCGCAGAGTTTGAATCTCTTTATTACAAAACCCTTGCTAAAGCTCAACAAATGATGGATGATAATAGGAAAGGAGATTCAAACGATACCTGTGACGTAATGTCGCGTTCTAGCAATCATAAGCTTGTTAAATTACCGACTATTCAATTGCCGAAATTCAGTGGTTCTTATACAAACTGGTTAGAGTTTCACGACACATTTGTTAGTCTCATCCATTCAAATGATGATATGGATGAAATAAATAAATTTCACTATTTGAGGTCATCCCTAGAAGGGTCTGCTGCTGTGGTGATCAACTCGATTCAGTTTTCTTCTGCAAATTATTCGGTACCGTGGAATCTTCTCTGCGAGCGGTTTGATAACAAACACCTGCTTATCCAACATCATGTTTCTGCATTATTTCAAATCGACACTCTTCAGAAGGAGTCGTCAGTTAATTTAAAGGGTTTACTTGATGTTGTTAACAAAAATATACGTGCCCTAGGATCCTTAGATGAACCTGTTAACCATTGGGACACTTCACTCATTTATCTTATCACACACAAATTAGATAGTAAAAGCTATCGTGAATGGGGTGAGTATAAGGGCCGCCTGGACAAGAATTGTAAGGTTACGTTTGAATTATTTATTACTTTTATTGAAAACCGTGCTGAGATATTAGAAACGTTCGAATTGGAAGCTTCTACGAATACTAAACACTCACACACAGGTAAAAATTCAAACAAGGTTAGGTCAATGTTGGTACAGGATTCTAATAAAAGTAATTCAGGTGAAAGTTCAAGTAAACAGTATGATGGTGTTTCAAATAAGCCTAAGAATTGTGTTATGTGTAACGGTGATCATAAGTTAAGTGGTTGTCCTCAGTTTTTATCGTTGAGCAATGAAGCTCGTTTGCAGTTATTACCTAAATACAAAGTTTGTTACAACTGTTTAAATCTGGGACATTATGCAAACAACTGCAAAAAGCCAGGTTGCAAAATATGCCGTCGTAAACACAACACTATTGTTCACGTTGATAAATCCTTGAAGTCAGACGCAAGTGGTACTTCTGCTAGCAGTGTAGTTGTTGACACGAATGGCAGTGCGACTGTCTCCACTCAGCCCACTACTATAAGTATAGGTACTGGTGTATCACTGTCCGCGAGTGTTCAACACGATGACGTGTTATTGTCCACCGCACTCGTCAAGGTCATGGGTATTAATGGTCAGCAGTATGTTGCTCGTGCTGTGCTTGACAGTGGCAGCACGTCATGTCTCATGACTGAGAGGTTATACCACAAGTTAGGTTTGACTGCCAAGACTGTAAACAATTCTATTATAGGTATCAACAACTCATCATCTTTTATCAATAAAATGTGTTCTGTATTAATAAAATCTTTAAATAACAATTTTAGTATGGATATTAATTGTTTTATTCTCCCATTCATTACAGATGAAATTTCGAGTAAACATATTAACTTGTTAAACATAAAAATTCCATCTGATGTTTGTCTCGCAGATCCTAACTATTACTCACCGGCGCCTATAGATATGTTGCTAGGTGCTGACATCTTTTGGGATTTATTGGAATCTCAACGAATTAAGTTAGGTGATGGGCAACCGGTTCTTTGTGAGACTAAACTGGGTTGGTTGGTCTCCGGCCCAATTAACACTATTTCTTCTAAAGTAATACAATGTAATTTTATAAAGGTGAGTTCAGACTGTGATGATGAATTAAATTTTAATGTTGATCAACAACTCACAAAGTTTTGGCAACTTGAAGAAGTGTGTACTTCGTCTCCGTATTCTCCGGAGGAGAAGCTATGCGAGAAGCATTTTATGAAAAACACTACTCGTTTAGAAAATGGTCAATTTTGTGTTAGGATTCCTTTAAAAGGTTCCCCGGACAATTTAGGCGAATCTTTGTCAAGAGCAAAACATTGTTTTGCCTCTTTGGAACGCAGATTTAAATCTAAAACTCAATTTTGTAATATGTACAAAGAATTCATGATGGAATATGAAACTTTAGGGCATATGTCTAGATGTAAAACCATTGATGATCAAGCGTTTTACATTCCGCATCACGGAGTTCTGCGCGAAAGCAGCTCCACCACTAAGTTACGGGTGGTTTTCAATGCAAGTAGTTTAACTATACTGGTACTTCTATTAATAATATCCAGATGGTTGGACCCGTGGTACAGGACGATCTTTTATCGATCTTGTTGCGTTTTAGACAGCATAAGTATTAATTTACCTAAATTAAAAAAAATTCATGTTCCACGTCGAGTTTTAATTGATTGTTATGAGTTTTTAGAATTTCACATTTTTACTGATGCGGCTGAGTGCGCCTACGGAGCTTGTCTGTATGTGCGAAGTGTTGATAAGCGGGGACAGGTTTTAGTTCGTTTATTGTTAGCAAAAACCAGGGTTGCGCCACTCAAGCCGACGACCATACCCAGACTTGAGCTGTGCGGTGCTCTTGTAGGTGTTCGCATCTTTGAAAAGGTTGTGGCAGCATTACGAGTCAGCGCGCGACGCACTTTCTTTTGGACTGACTCCACTATTGTTTTAGGGTGGCTAACAATGTTACCAAATAAACTGCAGCCGTTCGTTCGTAACAGGGTTGCCGAGATTTTAGATAAGACTGGTGGCTGTGAGTGGAGACATGTTCCAACTGACCAAAACCCTGCTGATTATTTGTCTCGCGGAGTAGACAGTAATTTATTACCTAGTTTAGATGCTTGGTGGTCTGGTCCTAGTTTTTTAATTAATGAAATGTCTTATTGGCCTTCTAAATTAATGAATTTTAATAATGAAATTTTGCCTGAAATTAAATTAGACCACACTTTACATGTTTTATTGAATAACAATGAATTTTATGAGTTGATTAATTTTACACGGTTTTCTTACCTTTTAAGACTTCAGCGAACAGTCGCCTATGTTTTACGTTTTATTGACGCATGTAGAAAACAGCCTATTTGTGGTCCTCTTTCTGTGCGTGAACTAGAAAGGGCTTTAAACTTTATTGTACGTTCATCTCAAATTCAATCTTTTAAAGACTATAAATTATTAATTAACAATAAAACGTTACCCAAGAAAAGTGAATTAAATAAGTTCAACCTTTTTCTAGATGACAATAATATAAAAATCTGCACGATCACATCAAGCAACGTATTTTTTCTTTATTCCCATAATTTTAGCTTTTTATTTGCGAGATTATAGAGTTTGCTGCTTAAGGTGGATGCTCCAGGGTAGCCCGCGAAATTCAAATATTTTTATGTAAATGAATATTTCAGAAATACTCATTCTTTCGAACTACATGAACTTAGAGGGCTATATTGATGATTAAAATGGTTATAATTCTTTAGATAAATACGCGTTACGGTCGCGGATCGCATTTGGTCTACATACAGCATCACACTGACCGGCAAATTGCAAAAAACATAAAAATATTTGAATTTCGCGGGCTACCCTGGAGCATTCACCTTAAGCTATTAAATTGGCGTTTGGGAAATGAGGTTCGGTAGGGTATAGAGTATTATGAAAGATTGGCTACGCTTTTTTGGGTCGGGTAAGGGAACATTTCCTTTTTTCCTTTAGATGGATTTGAGCACATGGAGCTTGCGGACAGTGAGGACTTTTAGGTCGGAAAATAATTGCGTGGTGGGAAACCTGACGGTTTCTTGGTCATGACCTTGAGTACAACTGTCTGTGCTCGCTCCAGACCGAGCAGGTACGTCTTGGCTGCACCTCCCCACACGGTTATGCAGTATTGAATAATGGACTGACATAGGGCCAGGTAGACTAGTATCAGGTTTTTCAGTGTTGCAGAATCCCTTAGGGTCCTGAACTCATTCATATGCCGCCTAGTTCTATTAATGATCGAACCAATCTGCCTGTCCCACCTCAGTCCATCATCCATCAACACTCCCAAATGTTTTACCGATTCTACCCGAGAGATAACCTGGCAGGTACATTTTTGTCGGTTCTCGCAAGTATGTGCTATTATTGAATAGCAAAGGTTTAGTGTTGGGTCCGATATGATATCCGCTTCATCTACTTCTAGAATAACGAGTGAGTTGGGTAGATAGTTTTCGGAACAGTCTGAGGCTGGTGGTTAAGGAGAGACACAGTCATCTGTCAATGAGTTTCGAGACAGAAGGATGTTATTGGCCAGATTTTGACCGACATCAATGAAAAAGTTACAGACAAGGTCAGCGGACAATTTTGGGCTATCTGATATTTGTAGTAGTTCCAAAGGATTGTCTTTGACTTTTTGTTTTTTTATTAATGTTTTCAATTGTCTACCCATGTAACATGTTCAGATGTACAGACAGTGAATTTTTGTGCAAAGCATGTAGAGTAAAAAATAGGGCTTTTGCATACCTATAATTGTTATACTGAAATATACTGAAAAAAATCTTTTTGAAGTGAATACTTCTTTAGCGGCGTTTTTTTTTGTGATGGGTAAAAAAGGTTGAACTCGCGTCAGAACACGTGACCCTGATCGAAAATTCGTAAGACTGAAGGAGAGAAGCACGTAATCAAGTTTTCACTTCTGAACGGCACTACCGGAGTACAAACCGTTGTTTTTTTTTTAATATGCATTCTTAAATTACCGTGCCTTTTTTAAAAGGGCACGATAGTGTAAGAAGAGAGTATCTCTACGCATAAATAAAATCATTTTTTTCCATTTAAAGTAGAAACTAAATCAAAAACAGCACCGTTAGCAAAAGTAATATTTTAAAGGTAAAAAGCACCTCCTTGCTTCATTCAAAGATGCTGTGAGGAAAGCTGTTGCAATCGTATTTGTAATTTTCACTCAAGTTTTGCCTCAAAATGTCCACTTCTAGCACCTAACCACGATAATATACACTCAAAGAAGGTTAACTCTGCAAATTAATCCATTTAACTATACTTAATTATTTTCAGAAAACATTGAAACTATGATTCTTCAAAAACTTTCAGAAAATATATAAATCAATAGAACCGACTTCCGAATGAAACTTCCCAATAACTTTAATTTCGTAAGTCGGTGTTGGTGGTGTTGGTTTTGTTTCTTCATTTTTTGACACTGAATTACGAAATTAAACTTATTTTATACTTTGTATTGTTTTATAGAAGTCAGTTTTACTTTTTGTAAAAAGTTTTATTTTGTCACTTTTGAGTGGTGATACTTGGACGACGTCATCGTCCGAAAACGCATAAATAACATCAATCAAATAAGCAGAATGCTCATAAAATAAAAACTACTGAGCCATATGAAAAAATAACCAACCGAATTAAGAACCACCTCCTTTTTGGAAGTCGTTTTAAAAAGAATGGACCAAGTGGAACAGCTGCAAAGACACTCTAAAGATTGGATCTTTGGTCATCATAAAGGAGGAACACCTTCCTTCCCTTAAGGGAGATTGGGAAGAGCCGTCGCTGTCCATCCAGGATTAGATAGGATTGTTCGTATTGCAGACGTCAGAACATCTGCTGGAGTCGTCAGAAAAGAGAAACGAGGGTTACGACTGGCATTTACGCCGCTCAGCTTGAAATTTGACTCAGGCTCAGACACCGTGCGCTTGGTTTCGTAATGGTTGACCTTTGATTAAAGATTTCAGCTGACGAAAACCATGATAACTATTTTTTTTTTATATTCGATATCTGCTAAAGTGGACAACGTATTAATCATAGCTCTATGTTACCAAATAGAATAATGAAACGTTAAAAAATGCATCCCACAGTTTCGAAATAGTTCGAAAAATTTACGTAAAGCCACCACCATAAAACCTTTTATTTATTAATTTTAACTTATTCATCTCCTTCTGTATCACTTTGTATTATGCCAAAATGACGTGGATTCCAAAGAATTCGCCTTTACCGCACATTTTGGAGCAAGCGACGCGACAACTTCGAAGTGATATCTTGCGACAGTTTTATTTCAGCAGTTTTGCGCTTCTCTTTGATATTTCACTGCACTTTTGTTGTTTTTAATAACACGTCTTTCATACTTTTGTGTAGAACAACACCGTTTTGAGGAAGCACGAAAATTAACTGCAAAAAATTGCGAGAAGTTATATTTCCGGATTTTTAAAGAGGTCGTTTCAAAAAATGGGTACACCAATCTAAACACAATTAAATGGTACACCAATCTTTTTCATCTTTTCGAATCGATGGACAACTTCCTAGATCGTTTGGACCCAGTAGGAAGCACGTTTGCAGCATCGATGGCATTCATTAAACCCCCCAAAGAACAAGTGTATGGACTCCTGGGGCACTCTAACATGTGACTTCCGAACAGGGGCACCTGTTCAGAATATGAGGACTCACATTGAGTATTTAATATGGAGTATCAAAAAAGTCTTTATTTGTGGATTAAGTCCAATCTGCCTAACCTTATCATAACTATTTTGGAGTTCTATTGGGCTCTGGGTGGAGGAAACAGACTTCCATCCAGAGCCCAATAGAACAAGCCTACACAATTCCCCTTGGCAAGACTGAAAACAATATTTTCTAAATACTAACGAACGACTGATAAAATATCTACAAATGCAGTTATAACAGCTTGACGTACTTTCCGAGCCACGGAGGAGTATGTGTACTCGAGGTAGTCAAAGCGTTCCATCGTGGGCCATCCCACGATGGAACGCTTTGCGTACTTCGTCACGAGGTATAAGTCGTGTCACACAGCCACTTCTCTTCTCCTTCCTACTTCGCGTCACATTTCCAGTCGCTATGATGGCTCTTTCTCTGTTATTTCAGTGCATTTCTGGAACTCGCTCCCACACTCCCTACGCGATATTCCTTCTCTTGATGTCTTCGAGAGGAAAGTTAAAGAGCACCTTTCGGTTTTGCAATCATGTTCGTATATACATAAAAAGGTTATTTCAGAAGTGCGTGGTCTTATTTAAGGGTGATGTTGAGAAGCTGATACAAAATAAGGTGAAATAGTTTTTTTTGCTTGAAAAGGTCACTTGAGTAGAAACATTAACCACACATCAATTAGTCAAATTTCATTTTCATCTTTATTGCTGACGCATTAGGTTCAAGTAGGGAAAATTTGACAGTAACGGTAGCGTAATGTGCTTTTTAATTCTGCTAAAATGGCCTTTTCAGACCCACTGATGCTGTCGTTGACATCAAATCTGTGATTGAAATAAAGTAAATGCCACCAACTGTAACAAACTGCTTCAAAAGTCATTTGTTTGGAAGTTTCTACTCGTTTTTTGTGGTCGAATTTATTGAAAAAAGTAACCTATTTGTTATGTATGTATTTTTTTATGTATATATTTTCAACGATATCTCCGCCAATTATGGATCGATTTTAGTTTTTATTTTTTTTCGAAAGCCTATACCTACTCCTGAGGTGATCCCATTGTCTACAAGTTAGAATCTGATGATGGGATCCCATGAAAATCGAGGGAATCCCTCAAATTTTATAAGCACGTACAATGTTTTTCATATTCTTTCTAACGCAATTCAGATATTTGGTCTGCGTGAACTTAGCAGATCATATCACGGCAGAGCATAAAAAAATGTGAGTTCTATTCGCATGCAGCATAGTTCTAGAGTTCCTGATACTTTTTGGAAATAGTTCTGGCGTTTTCCCCCGAAAAAATTCAAATGAAAATATGATCTGCCAACTTCCGGTAGCAGATCATTTAATCCAAAACAAAAATTTTCAAAGTGTTTTTGGTTCATTAAGGTGAGTTCCATAGTTCCTGATACATTTTAGAAAGAGTTCTGTAAATATAAGCCCTCAAAAAAATTACAAACGTATTAAACCAATACCAGAAATAAAGCGATATTTTTTGTTCAACTGGTGGTAATTCCAAACTACGGCAAAATATAATCATTATTGTCACCAATATCAGTAAAAGGGTATTGAAATAATCAGAAAAGAATATAATAAAACAACTGATTTCTCTAAAGAACCAGCGGATCACAGTTAAAAACTTAGTTTAGTAAAATAATGACAGTATTCAATAACCAAGTAAAAAATTCGAAGAAAAAAAGATAAGTAATACTTAGGAAAATGAACTCTTCGTTTTAAGGTGTGAAAAAAACAAGACTATAAGCAGGCATGAAAATAAATCCTGAGCTTAGACTTCAGTATCAGCAGAGCATAGTTGAAGACCCAGATTATACTAAATCATGAAAACTTTTGGTGTCTTAGTAAAAGTTCCAAAAAAATATCTAGAAAACATCCAGCACTTGGAACTCTTCATCTTACAATAGTCCTATAGAAGCACTATACGTTGCAATACATAGTTTTCTCAGAACTTAGACTCAGATATCAGCAGAGCATAGTTGAACACCCAGATTATACTAAATCATGAAAACTTTAGGAGTCTTAATAAAAATTCCAAAAAAATATCTGGAAAAGATTCAGCACTTGGAACTCTTCATCTTACAATAGGACTATAGAAGCACTATACGTTGCAATACATAAATTTCTCAGAACTCAGACTCAGATATCAGCAGAGCATAGTTGAACACCTAGATTAGACTAAACTATGAAAACTTTGCGTGTCTTAGTGAAAAATTCCAAAAAAATATCTAGAATCAATCCAGCACTAAGAACTCTTCGATTTATGCTAGGTCTATAATATGACTATACTAAACGAAGCAAGTTTTGTTCAGAACTCAGACACAGATATCAGCAGAGCATAGTTGAACATCTAGATTAGACTAAATCATGAAAACTTTTGGTGTCTAAGTAAAAAAATCCAAAAAAATAACTTGCGTCTATACAGCACTGAGAACTCTTCGTTTTGTGATAGGTATATAAAAGCTTTAAACGAAGCAATACAAAATTTTCTCAGAACTCAGACACAGGTATCAGCAGAGCATAGTTGAAGATCTAAATTAGACTAAATCATGAAAACTTTTGGTGTCTAAGTAAAGAACTTCCAAAAAAATAACTAGCGTCTATCTAGCACTGAGAACTCTTCATTTTGTGATAAGTATATAAAAGTTCTAAACCAAGCAATACAAAATTTTCTCAGAACTTAGACACAGGTATCAGCAGAGCATAGTTGAAGATCTAAATTAGACTAAATCATGAAAACTTTTGGTATCTTAGTAAAAAAATCCGCAAAAATAACTAGAATCAATCCAGCACTGAGAACTCTACGTTTTATGGTAGATGTATAACATCACTATACCAAACAATACAAAATTTGCTCAGAACTCAGACACAGCTATCAGCAGAGCATAGTTGACCACCTAGATTAGACTGAATCATGAAAACTTTGCGTGTCTTAGTGAAAAATTCCAAAAAAATATCTAGAATCAATCCAGCACTAAGAACTCTTCGTTTTATGCTAGGTCTATAATACGACTATACTAAACAAAACAATTTTTGTTCAGAACTCAGACACAGATATCAGCAGAGCATAGTTGAACATCTAGATTATACTAAATCATGAAAACTTTTGGTGTCTTAGTAAAAATTCCAAAAAAATATCTAGAAAACATCCAGCACTTGGAACTCTTCATCTTACAATAGACCTATAGAAGCACTATACGTTGCAATACATAGTTTTCTCAGAACCTAGACTCAGATATCAGCAGAGCATAGTTGAACACCCAGATTATACTAAATCATGAAAACTTTGGGAGTCTTAATAAAAATTCCAAAAAAATATCTGGAAAAGATTCAGCACTTGGAACTCTTCATCTTACAATAGGCCTATAGAAGCACTATACGTTGCAATACATAAATTTCTCAGAACTCAGACTCAGATATCAGCAGAGCATAGTTGAATACCTAGATTAGACTAAATTATGAAAACTTTGCGTGTCTTAGTGAAAAATTCCAAAAAAAAATATGTAGAATCAATCCAGCACTGGGAACTCTTCGTTTTATGCTAGGTCTATAATATGACTATACTAAACAAAGCAAGTTTTGTTCAGAACTCAGACACAGATATCAGCAGAGCATAGTTGAAAATCAAAATTAGACTAAATCATAAAAAATTTTGGTGTCTAAGTAAAAAAATCCGCAAAAATAACTAGAATCAATCCAGCACTGAGAACTCTTCGTTTTATGGTAGATATATAACATCACTATACCAAAAAATACAAAATTTGTTAAGAACTCAGACCCAGATATCAGCAGAGCATAGTTGAATACCTAGAATAGACTAAATTATGAAAACTTTGCGTGTCTTAGTGAAAAATTCCAAAAAAAATATGTAGAATCAATCCAGCACTGGGAACTCTTCGTTTTATGCTAGGTCTATAATTTGGCTATACTCAACAAAGCAAGTTTTATTCAGAACTCAGACACAGATATCAGCAGAGCATAGTTGAACATCTAGATTAGACTAAATCATGAAAACTTTTGGTGTCTAAGTAAAAAAATCCAAAAAAATAACTTGCGTCTATACAGCACTGAGAACTCTTCGTTTTGTGATAGGTATATAAAAGCTTTAAACGAAGCAATACAAAATTTTCTCAGAACTCAGACACAGGTATCAGCAGAGCATAGTTGAAGATCTAAATTAGACTAATTCATGAAAACTTTTGGTGTGTAAGTAAAGAACTTCCAAAAAAATAACTAGCGTCTATCTAGCACTAAGGACTCTTCATTTTGTGATAGGTATATAAAAGTTCTAAACCAAGCAATACAAAATTTGCTCAGAACTCAGACACAGCTATCAGCAGAGCATAGTTGACCATCTAAATTAGACTGAATCATGAAAACTTTGCGTGTCTTAATGAAAAATTCCAAAAAAATATCTAGAATCAATCCAGCACTAAGAACTCTTCGTTTTATGCTAGGTCTATAATACGACTACACTAAACAAAACAATTTTTGTTCAGAACTCAGACACAGATATCAGCAGAGCATAGTTGAACATCTAGTTTAGACTAAATCATGAAAACTTTTGGTGTATAAGTAAAAAAATCAAAAAAAATAACAAGCGTCCATCCAGCACTAAGAACTCTTCGTTTTGTGATGGGTCTATAATACTTCTATACCAAACAATAAAAAAATTTCACAGAACTCAGACCCAGATATCAGCAGAGCATAGTTGAATACCTAGATTAGACTAAATTATGAAAACTTTACGTGTCTTAGTGAAAAATTCCAAAAAAATATCTACAATCAATCCAGCACTAAGAACTCTTCGTTTAATGCTAGATCAATAATATGACTATACTAATAAAACAAGTTTTGTTCAGAACTCAGACACAGATATCAGCAGAGCATAGTTGAACATCTAGATTAGACTAAATTACGAAAACTTTGGGTGTCTTAGTAAAAAATTCCAAAAAAAAATATCTACAATGAATTCAGTACAAAGAACTCTTCGTTTTATGGTAGATCTATAACATAACTAAACAAAAAATACAAAATTTGTTCAGAGCTTAGACACAGATATCAGCAGAGCATAATTGAACATCTAGATTAGACTAAATCATGAAAACTTTTGGTGTCTAAGTAAAAAAATCCAAAAAAATAACTAGCGTCTATCCAGCACTGAGAACTCTTCGTTTTATGCTAGGTCTATAATACGACTATACTAAACAAAACAATTTTTGTTCAGAACTCAGACACAGATATCAGCAGAGCATAGTTGAACATCTAGATTATACTAAATCATGAAAACTTTTGGTGTCTTAGTAAAAATTCCAAAAAAATATCTAGAAAACATCCAGCACTTGGAACTCTTCATCATACAGTAGGCCTGTAGAAGCACTATACGTTGCATAACATAAATTTCTCCGAACTCAGACCCAGATATCAGCAGAGCATAGTTGAATACCTAGATTAGACTAAATTATGAAAACTTTGCGTGTCTTAGTGAAAAATTAAAAAAAAAAATATGTAGAATCAATCCAGCACTGAGAACTCTTCGTTTTATGCTAGGTCTATACTATGACTATACTAAACAAAGCAAGTTTTGTTCAGAACTCAGACACAGATATCAGCAGAGCATAGTTGAAAATCAAAATTAGACTAAATCATGAAAACTTTTGGTGTCTAAGTAAAAAAATCCAAAAAAATAACTAGCTTCTATCTAGCACTGAGAACTCTTCGTTTTGTGATAGGTATATAAAAGTTTTAAACCAGGCAATACAAAATTTTCTCAAAATTCAGACCCAGATATCAGCAGAGCATAGTTGAATACCTAGATTAGACTAAATTATGAAAACTTTGCGTGTCTTAGTGAAAAATTCCAAAAAAAAATATGTAGAATCAATCCAGCACTGAGAACTCTTCTTTTCATGCTAGGTCTATAATATGACTATACTAAACATAGCAAGTTTTGTTCAGAACTTAGACACAGATATTAGCAGAGCATAGTTGAAGATCTAAATTAGACTAAATCATGAAAACTTTTGGTGTCTAAGTAAAAAAATCCAAAAAAATAACTAGCGTCTATCTAGCACTGAGAACTCTTCGTTTTGTGATAGGTATATAAATGCTTTAAACCAGGCAATACAAAATTTTCTCAAAATTCAGACCCAGATATCAGCAGAGCATAGTTGAATACCTAGATTAGACTAAATTATGAAAACTTTGCGTGTCTTAGTGAAAAATTCCAAAAAAAATATGTAGAATCAATCCAGCACTGAGAACTCTTCTTTTCATGCTAGGTCTATAATATGACTATACTAAAAATAGCAAGTTTTGTTCAGAACTTAGACACAGATATTAGCAGAGCATAGTTGAAGATCTAAATTAGACTAAATCATGAAAACTTTTGGTGTCTAAGTAAAAAAATCCAAAAAAATAACTAGCGTCTATCTAGCACTAAAAACTCTTCATTTTGTGATAGGTATATAAAAGCTCTAAACCAGGCAATACAAAATTTTCTCAGAACTCAGACACAGGTATCAGCAGAGCATAGTTGAAGATCTAAATTAGACTAAATCATGAAAACTTTTGGTATCTTAGTAAATAAATCCGAAAAATAACTAGAATCAATCCAGCACTGAGAACTCTACGTTTTATGGTAGATGGATAACTTTACTATACCAAACAATACAAAATTTGCTCAGAACTCAGACACAGCTATCAGCAGAGCATAGTTGACCATCTAGATTAGACTGAATCATGAAAACTTTGCGTGTCTTAGTGAAAAATTCCAATAAAATATCTAGAATCAATCCAGCACTAAGATTTCTTCGTTTTGTGCTAGCTCTATAATACGATTATACTAAACAAAACAATTTTTGTTCAGAACTCAGACACAGATATCAGCAGAGCATAGTTGAACATCTAGTTTAGACTAAATCATGAAAACTTTTGGTGTATAAGTAAAAAAATCAAAAAAAATAACAAGCGTCCATCCAGCACTGAGAACTCTTCGTTTTGTGATGGGTCTATAATACTTCTATACCAAACAATAAAAAAATTTCACAGAACTCAGACCCAGATATCAGCAGAGCATAGTTGAATACCTAGATTAGACTAAATTATGAAAACTTTACGTGTCTTAGTGAAAAATTCCAAAAAAATATCTACAATCAATCCAGCACTAAGAGATCTTCGTTTAATGCTAGATCAATAATATGACTATACTAATAAAACAAGTTTTGTTCAGAACTCAGACACAGATATCAGCAGAGCATAGTTGAACATCTAGATTAGACTAAATTACGAAAACTTTGGGTGTCTTAGTAAAAAATTCCAAAAAAAATATCTACAATGAATTCAGTACAAAGAACTCTTCGTTTTATGGTAGATCTATAACATTACTAAACAAAAAAATACAAAATTTGTTCAGAGCTTAGACACAGATATCAGCAGAGCATAATTGAACATCTAGATTAGACTAAATCATGAAAACTTTTGGTGTCTAAGTAAAAAAATCCAAAAAAATAACTAGCGTCTATCCAGCACTGAGAACTCTTCGTTTTGTGATAGGTCTATAACAGGACTATACCAAACACTAAAAACTTTTCTCAAAACTCAGACCCAGATATCAGCAGAGCATAGTTGAATACCTAGATTCGACTTAATTATGAAAACTTTGCGTGTCTTAGTGAAAAATTCAAAAAAAAATATCTACAATCAATTCAGCACTGAGAACTCTTCGTTTTATGTTAGGTCTATAATATGACTATACTTAACAAAGCACGTTTTGTTCAGAACTAAGACACAGATATCAGCAGAGCATAGTTGAAAATCAAAATTAGACTAAATCATAAAAACTTTTGGCAAAGCTTATAATTTTGCCCCTAGGAAGGGTGAGCATACCCAGGTCGTTAATATAGATGAGAAAAAGGGTTGGGCCGAGCACGCTGCCCTGGGGCACGCCGTGGGTGACTTTCCGTTCATCACTAAGAAAATCATCTATCCTAACGCACTGAGTACGCTCACTGAGGTAGTCTTTAAAGAGCTGAAGTTGAATCCCTCTAATTCCCAAATTCTCCATCTTTTCAGTTAGTATAGGTACAGAAACAGTGTCGAATGCCTTAGCAAGATCTAAAAATATGCCAAGAACTTTTTGGCCTTTGTCTAGGTTTGTAACAATATAGTTTGTCAATTCATGGACTGCATCCGAAGTTGACTTACCGGCACGAAAACCAAACTGAGTTGAGGAAAGAAGGTTTTGTTTTTCCAGGTAATTGACAAGTCTAGTGTTCATGATTTTTTCTAGTATCTTTGACAGGGCTGGGAGCACTGCTATAGGCCTGTAGTTATCAACACGATTTCTGTTCCCTTTCTTAAAGATCGGGTGTATAATAGATTTTTTAAAAACGTTTGGGAATTTGCCTGTGGAGAGTGCAAGATTACATATGTATGTTAGAGGTGGAGTAATTAAGACCCGATGTCTTTTTAACAGGTCACTGGATATTCTATCCCATCCCACTGCGCAGCCACTGCGGAGACTCATGATTAAATTTCCCACTTCGACCTCGTCGGTAGGCAAGAGTACCATGGATTGGGGGATTTTATCGCTGGCATCTGTGTCTAAGTTCTGAACAAATTTTGTATTTTTTGGTATAGTAATGATATAGATCTAGCATTAAACGAAGAGTTCTTAGTGCTGGATTGATTGTAGATATTTTTTTGGAATTTTTACTAAGACACCGAAAGTTTTCATGATTTAGTATAATCTAGATGTTCAACTATGCTCTGCTGATATCTGTGTCTGAGTTCTGAACAAAAATTGTTTTGTTTAGTATAGTCGTATTATAGACCTAGCATAAAACGAAGAGTCCTCAGTGCTGGATGGACGCTTGTTATTTTTTTTGATTTTTTTACTTATAAACCAAAAGTTTTCATGATTTAGTCTAAAGTAGATGTTCAACTATGCTCTGCTGATATCTGTGTCTGAGTTCTGAACAAAAATTGTTTTGTTTAGTATAATCGTATTATAGAGCTAGCACAAAACGAAGAGTTCTTAGTGCTGGATTGATTCTAGATATTTTTTTTTGGAATTTTTCACTAAGACACGCAAAGTTTTCATAATTTAGTCTAATCTAGATCTTCAACTATGCTCTGCTAATATCTGTGTCTAAGTTCTGAACAAAACTTGCTATGTTTAGTATAGTCATATTATAAACCTAACATAAAACGAAGATTTCTTAGTGCTGAATTGATTGTAGATATTTTTTTTTTTAATTTTTCACTAAGACACGCAAAGTTTTCATAATTTAGTCGAATCTAGGTATTCAACTATGCTCTGCTGATATCTGAGTCTGAGTTCTGAGAAATATATGTATTGCAACGTATAGTGCTTCTATAGGCCTATTGTAAGATGAAGAGTTCCAAGTGCTGGATGTTTTCTAGATATTTTTTTGGAATTTTTACTAAGACACCGAAAGTTTTCATGATTTAGTATAATCTAGATGTTCAACTATGCTCTGCTGATATCTGTGTCTGAGTTCTGAACAAAAATTGTTTTGTTTAGTATAGTCGTATTATAGACCTAGCATAAAACGAAGAGTTCTCAGTGCTGGATAGACGCTAGTTATTTTTTTGGATTTTTTTACTTAGACACCAAAAGTTTTCATGATTTAGTCTAATCTAGATGTTCAACTATGCTCTGCTGATATCTGTGTCTGAGTTCTGAACAAAACTTGCTTTGTTTAGTATAGTCATATTATAGACCTAGCATAAAACGAAGAGTTCTCAGTGCTGGATTGATTCTACATATTTTTTTTTTTAATTTTTCACTAAGACACGCAAAGTTTTCATAATTTAGTCTAATCTAGGTATTCAACTATGCTCTGCTGATATCTGGGTCTGAGTTCTGAGAAATTTATGTTATGCAACGTATAGTGCTTCTACAGGCCTATTGTAAGATGAAGAGTTCCAAGTGCTGGATGTTTTCTAGATATTTTTTTGGAATTTTTACTAAGACACCAAAAGTTTTCATGATTTAGTATAATCTAGATGTTCAACTATGCTCTGCTGATATCTGTGTCTGAGTTCTGAACAAAAATTGTTTTGTTTAGTATAGTCGTATTATAGACCTAGCATAAAACGAAGAGTCCTCAGTGCTGGATGGACGCTTGTTATTTTTTTTGATTTTTTTACTTATAAACCAAAAGTTTTCATGATTTAGTCTAAAGTAGATGTTCAACTATGCTCTGCTGATATCTGTGTCTGAGTTCTGAACAAAAATTGTTTTGTTTAGTATAATCGTATTATAGAGCTAGCACAAAACGAAGAGTTCTTAGTGCTGGATTGATTCTAGATATTTTTTTTTGGAATTTTTCACTAAGACACGCAAAGTTTTCATAATTTAGTCTAATCTAGATCTTCAACTATGCTCTGCTAATATCTGTGTCTAAGTTCTGAACAAAACTTGCTATGTTTAGTATAGTCATATTATAAACCTAACATAAAACGAAGATTTCTTAGTGCTGAATTGATTGTAGATATTTTTTTTTTTAATTTTTCACTAAGACACGCAAAGTTTTCATAATTTAGTCGAATCTAGGTATTCAACTATGCTCTGCTGATATCTGAGTCTGAGTTCTGAGAAATATATGTATTGCAACGTATAGTGCTTCTATAGGCCTATTGTAAGATGAAGAGTTCCAAGTGCTGGATGTTTTCTAGATATTTTTTTGGAATTTTTACTAAGACACCGAAAGTTTTCATGATTTAGTATAATCTAGATGTTCAACTATGCTCTGCTGATATCTGTGTCTGAGTTCTGAACAAAAATTGTTTTGTTTAGTATAGTCGTATTATAGACCTAGCATAAAACGAAGAGTTCTCAGTGCTGGATAGACGCTAGTTATTTTTTTGGATTTTTTTACTTAGACACCAAAAGTTTTCATGATTTAGTCTAATCTACATGTTCAACTATGCTCTGCTGATATCTGTGTCTGAGTTCTGAACAAAACTTGCTTTGTTTAGTATAGTCATATTATAGACCTAGCATAAAACGAAGAGTTCTCAGTGCTGGATTGATTCTACATATTTTTTTTTTTAATTTTTCACTAAGACACGCAAAGTTTTCATAATTTAGTCTAATCTAGGTATTCAACTATGCTCTGCTGATATCTGGGTCTGAGTTCTGAGAAATTTATGTTATGCAACGTATAGTGCTTCTACAGGCCTATTGTAAGATGAAGAGTTCCAAGTGCTGGATGTTTTCTAGATATTTTTTTGGAATTTTTACTAAGACACCAAAAGTTTTCATGATTTAGTATAATCTAGATGTTCAACTATGCTCTGCTGATATCTGTGTCTGAGTTCTGAACAAAAATTGTTTTGTTTAGTATAGTCGTATTATAGACCTAGCATAAAACGAAGAGTTCTCAGTGCTGGATAGACGCTAGTTATTTTTTTGGATTTTTTTACTTAGACACCAAAAGTTTTCATGATTTAGTCTAATCTAGATGTTCAACTATGCTCTGCTGATATCTGTGTCTGAGTTCTGAACAAAACTTGCTTTGTTTAGTATAGTCATATTGTTTATGTACTTAAGGTTCACTTTCTGCATGAATGGAACGGGTGTTTTAGAAAATAACAAACGTCTTTACTCAATGGTGATTTATTTGCGACTATTTTGACAACTAACTTCATGCATTAATATATATGAATTGGACATACCGCCCACCAAAACATAAGTTTTCATCTCTACTATTTGTATACTAATACATGTCATGCAAATCGAACAATAAATAAATGGACTGTATATTTTTAACTTCATTCGTGTTATACATTTGATTTAATTAAGACTATATTTCAATCGTTCATTTAACCGCCCACCATAGCTTACTGACTTATAGGTTCTTTAGGAAGCGGTATCAATTTATATAGGGGCCTTTTTAACTCCTTGTTCCCTATAGTCTGGACTGTTACCACTCTTACGAGGTTGTCCCTTCCAGGATGTATTTGTTTCACGCGTCCTAACAACCATTTCGTAGGAGGCAGATTATCTTCTTTAATAATAACAACATCTCCAATTGCTGGCTCGGGAACCTTCACTTGCCACTTATATCTTTGTTGGAGCGTGTTAAGATACTCTGTACGCCATTTATTCCAGAAATCTTGAGTCATTTTCTGAATAATTTGCCACCTTGTTAAAAGACTTACAGGTTGGTTCTCATAGCACGTATCAGGAACGGAAATCAAGGGCTCGCCAACTAAAAAATGCCCCGGCGTAAGTGGCGTTGTACTATTGTCCATCTGATAAAGGGGGCGAGAATTGAGACAAGCCTCTATTTGTGATAAGAGCGTAGAAATCTCTTCGTAGGTCAGTTTTGTATCCTTATTGATCCTGTAGAGGTGTCTTTTAGCCGACTGAACTCCAGCTTCCCACAGGCCTCCATATGTGGGCATCCTAGGTGGTATGAAGTGCCATTTCGTATTATCGTTAGCTAGGAGTTCAGCTGCTTCTTTCGCGAAGTTATTCTTTCCCTTCCGGAACATGTCCTTCAATTCTTTGGCAGCGCCAACAAAGTTCGTGCCATTGTCGCTCCATAAGTTCGAACAGTGGCCTCGGCGCGCCACAAACCTCCGAAATGCGGCTATAAAAGCTTGTGTTGTCAGGTCTGTGACCGCTTCTAGATGGATCGCGCGAGTTGCCATACATATGAATAAACAGATATAGCCCTTTGTTGCGTGGTGTCCGCGGCCTTTTGAAGTCCTTATCAATACAGGTCCAGCGTAATCCACCCCACTATTCATAAATGGCCGATATTGATTGACTCTGACGGTAGGCAATTGACCCATGAACTGAGTTTTTACCTTCGCCTTATCCAAAATACAGGTCTTACAGTTGTGAATACATTTTCTTACAGCTGACTTCAAACCTATCACCCAGTATCTTGTTCTCACAAAAGCCATCATTGCTTGTATCCCACCATGTAATGTTCTAAGATGAGCTTCTTGAACTAATAACTTAGTAATATGCTGATTACATGGTATTATAATCGGGTGTTTAGTCATTTCAGCTATGGAGGCATTTTCTAACCTCCCTCCCACTCTTATTATCCCATTTTTATCTAAAAAAGGGGCGAGTGTGATAAGAGAACTTCTTTTCTTCACGCTTCCATCCTTCTGTAAGTCCTCAATATCCTTCTGATAAACTAAGTCTTGATAATATTTTATACATAATTCTAAGACCTTTTCTAGCTCATCAACGGTTAAATACCTTTCCTTTGGTTCGTTTTCTCTTTTTGCAAATCTTCTGCAGTAGGCTAATATTCTTTTCATTCTAGAAATTGAAGAAAAATGTTCCCAAATTGGCTTGTCTTCTACATTTGTGTGAAATGATGAACCTTTCAATTCTAATTCAGTTTGAGGTATTTTATGTGTTTGTATATCGAGATTTTTGTGTTTTAACCATACAGGCCCAGTCCACCACAAGTCAAAAGAAGCCAGGTCGCTTGCTTTTACGCCTCTTGTAGCGATATCGGCTGGGTTATCGGTAGACTGAACGTGTCTCCATCGATCATTGTCTAGTATCCGTGTTATGTCTGCCACTCGGTTCGCAACAAATGTACGCCATCGACTTGGTTGTGATTGCAACCATGACATCACGACCATAGAATCAGTCCACGCAAAGATTTTGTTTTTAGGTATTTTCAACAGGTCTGCAACATCATTAATTAATTCAGCCAATAATGCTGCGGCGCATAATTCTAATTTAGGAATTGAGATTTGCTTCAACGGCGCAACCTTGGTTCGAGATGCGATGATTGTGATATGTACTGTGTCCTCTTCTATAATCTTCAGGTAAGTTACAGCAGCATATGCATGAGTAGATGCATCTGCATACCCGTGCAATTCAATGTTTTCATAGTTGATCGGTGTAGTTTTAAGCCAGCGTGGTATGGTGATGTTTTGAAGGTGTATCAATTCTTCTCTGTATCTCATCCACTCTTCAATCAACTTTGACGGTAGCTCGTCATCCCATCCCATGTTGCATAGCCACAGTTTCTGTATAAGAATCTTTGCGTTGATAATCACTGGTGACAGCCATCCAAATGGGTCAAACAGTCTTGCTACATCAGACAGAATAGATCTCTTTGTTACCGGACATCGAACATCAGGTAAGTTAATTGTGAATTTAAATGTATCATCCTTCCTATCCCATGTCAATCCTAGAATTTTTATAACCTTATCCAGCTTTATCTCTATTCCATCCTTCGTACTGTTTGTACTATCTCTCTCTTGTAAATACTTTAATACTTCTTCCGAATTACTAGACCACTTTTGCATTGTAAAATTTCCTTTCCCTAATATCAACTTTAATTCCTCACACATTATTTTCGTTTTTTCCTCGGTGTCACTTCCCGACATCAAATCATCCATATAAAACGATTTTTTTATTACAGGTGCTGTATTTGGATATTCAAGTGCTTCGTCATCGGCGAGTTGTTGTAATGTTCGTACTGCTAAATAGGGTGCTGCAGCCGTACCAAAAGTTACAGTCATCAAGTTGAAGCTTTCAAATTTTTCTTCGGGGTTATCTCGCCAGACTATGCGTTGTAAATTTGTGTGCTCAGGTGTTATATCGATCATTCTATACATCTTAATTATGTCTCCAACTACACATATTCTATGGGTTCGCCATGTGATAATTAAGCTTCGTAAATCAGGTTGCAATACAGGTCCAACCATCATGGTATCGTTCAGAGAATGACCATTAGAACCCTTCGCTGACGCGTCGTAAACTACTCGAAGCTTCGTTGTGTCCTTGTCTTCGCGTATTACAGCGTGGTGAGGAAGATAGATCGCTAACTTGTCCTCGTTTGTGTCAGATTTTCTTAAATGACCCATTTCTATGTACTCATGAACTACCTTAGAATAATCTGACTTTAAATTCTGAGCGTTTTGAAATTTTTTCTCCAATTGTTTAAATCTATAAACAGCTTGTTGCTTCGTATCTCCACATAATTTCAGTGTCTCTTCTATTCCTTGTCTTAAAGGTAAGTGCACTGTGTATTTTCCATTTTCTCGTTTAGTTGTATTTTTGTAAATCTCTTCACACATTTTTTCTTCCTTTGTAAGTAGCTGTCTTTTCTTATATAAGCCTGTTTCGATTTCCCAGAATTTTCTCAGTAAATCATTGTCTTCTGATACAATACTTGTCACATGTAGTGTTGTTATTTTGTGTTCGTCGCTAGATAATTTGTCTTCCCTTTGACCTGAAAGTATCCACCCCAAACTAGTTTTCTGAGCCACTATGCCATCAGAACATCTTATTAAACCAGCTTCTATAATTTTGCTAAAGATGTCTGCGCCAAGTAATATATCAATTTTACCAGGGTTGTTATACGTAGGGTCAGCCAATAGCAGTTTTTGGAGTTCTGGCCAGTTCATCGATATGTGTTTTGAAGGTAATCTTGCAGATATTGATTTTAAAACATAAGCCTTCACTTGAACAACTTCCTTTCTATTATATAGCGATGTAACTGACAGGTCTCCAACTACACATTTTATTGGAACCAGGTTTCCTTCTCCCACCCCTGAGACTACACCGTTGATGCTTTTCCTCTTCAATCTTAAGAGTTCGACTACTCTTGAAGACACAAATGAAGCCTCTGAGCCTTGGTCAATCAATGCCCGAAGTACATGTGTCTCACCGTCACTTGCTGTAACATGTACTTGAGCTGTTGCCAACAATACTTGACGACCAGGTTGTTCTTTGGAGAAGTGTGCGCTTGTGACCTTCTCTGTTTGTTCTTCCTGTTTGTTACTCTCTTGTGTGTCACTCTCTTGTGTAGTTTCCCTTGCTTCATGTAAAAGAGAATGATGTTTTCTTCCGCAAACTCGGCATTTCCTCTTTTGTTTACATTTGTAGACTATGTGATTCGGTACAAGGCAGTTGAAACAAAGATTTTTGCTCTTCACAAATTCACGTCGTTGTTGCACAGATTGTTTTGCGAATTCTTTACAATTAAAGATGTGATGGTCACCCTTGCAATATACACAACAAGGCGATGAACTGCTATTGGTGTGCGCAGAGTCACCCTTGTCGTTCTCAGTATCATTAGCTACGACATGATACGCTTTGTGACTTTGTGTCTTCTCCTTTGCAACAGTTGTAGTGATGGGAGCAATTAGCTCGAGCGTGCGAAACTTAGACTCGAGGAACCTCTTCAACGACTCCCACGTAGACAACTCATCGCTATTCTCCTTATAAGCTTCCTCTTCCCAACACCTTAATGTTTCTGAATCCAATTTCTGTGCCACTAGAAAAACTAGGATAGGATCCCAAGTGGCGGTGCTTATGTTCATGTTATTCAGACTGTTGATGCATTCTACAGAATTATCGAGCAAAGCTTTGATTTGTGTAGCTGACGGGTTGCTTATCTTTTTCTGACAACAAAACTTCTTTAAAATTGAAGAAACAATCATCTTTTTGCTACCGAAACGTCCTTGAAGTAGTTCCCATGCTGTTGCATAATTACTTTCTGTTATCTGAATGTGACGTAATAACATCTCGGCCTCCCCGGCAACACTAGTTTTTAAATAATGCAACTTACGCACATCGCTAATAGAAGTGTTGTGTACAAGCGCTGTAAATATATCTTTGTACGTAGGCCATTCTTCATATCTGCCCGAAAAGGTAGGTAATTGTATTCTCGGTAGCTTAGCAAACGGTAGCTGGCCATCTTGTGACGAAGTAGACATGTTGGAAGCTTCTAATAACCTCTGTTGTGACTCCATGTTCGTTAGGAGGTCGGTTAAATCCGCATGTAAACAAAGATACATTTCTTCGTACGTATAATATTCTTCATTAAGAAAGTAAGGCAACACGCCTCTCTGCTCTCGTGGTGTACACTTCATAAGGCTGCTATGCGTTTGTTTAAACGAATCCCAATATTCTTCAATGGCTTTTAATCTTGCTTTAACATAACCTGCTGTCAATCGCTGTTTCGGACACTTTTTTATGTTAACTTGCGCCTTCTGTATCATACTAGCCACATCTTCTAACGTTGATAAATATTTAGACTGTTCTGGAGTTGCAGGTGACGTCATTTTGCACAATTCAATTGATATCCCACGTTGTTATTAGCACAAACAAGTTCAATACGTCGTAACGTAATGTCTTTAACACTTTTATTCTATAAGTTTTTTAGAAATAGTCTTCATACACTAATTACTTGTAAACAACTTCGATCCTTATCTAAGGAATGCGATCCTCTATTGTATTCGCGCACCGAGTCCGCAAGCCGTTCCATTCAGTATTAATCCGGCTCGATTTCGACCATATGTTTATGTACTTAAGGTTCACTTTCTGCATGAATGGAACGGGTGTTTTAGAAAATAACAAACGTCTTTACTCAATGGTGATTTATTTGCGACTATTTTGACAACTAACTTCATGCATTAATATATATGAATTGGACACATATTATAGACCTAGCATAAAACGAAGAGTTCTCAGTGCTGGATTGATTCTACATATTTTTTTTTTTAATTTTTCACTAAGACACGCAAAGTTTTCATAATTTAGTCTAATCTAGGTATTCAACTATGCTCTGCTGATATCTGGGTCTGAGTTCTGAGAAATTTATGTTATGCAACGTATAGTGCTTCTACAGGCCTATTGTAAGATGAAGAGTTCCAAGTGCTGGATGTTTTCTAGATATTTTTTTGGAATTTTTACTAAGACACCAAAAGTTTTCATGATTTAGTATAATCTAGATGTTCAACTATGCTCTGCTGATATCTGTGTCTGAGTTCTGAACAAAAACTGTTTTGTTTAGTATAGTCGTATTATAGACCTAGCATAAAACGAAGAGTTCTCAGTGCTGGATAGACGCTAGTTATTTTTTTGGATTTTTTTACTTAGACACCAAAAGTTTTCATGATTTAGTCTAATCTAGATGTTCAACTATGCTCTGCTGATATCTGTGTCTGAGTTCTGAACAAAACTTGCTTTGTTTAGTATAGCCAAATTATAGACCTAGCATAAAACGAAGAGTTCCCAGTGCTGGATTGACTCTACATATTTTTTTTTAGGAATTTTTCACTAAGACACGCAAAGTTTTCATAATTTAGTCTAATCTAGGTATTCAACTATGCTCTGCTGATATCTGAGTCTGAGTTCTGAGAAATTTATGTATTGCAACGTATAGTGCTTCTATAGGCCTATTGTAAGATGAAGAGTTCCAAGTGCTGAATCTTTTGCAGATATTTTTTTGGAATTTTTATTAAGACTCCCAAAGTTTTCATGATTTAGTCTAATTTTGATTTTCAACTATGCTCTGCTTATATCTGTGTCTGAGTTCTGAACAAAACTTGCTTGGTTTAGTATAGTCATATTATAGACCTAGCATAAAACGAAAAGTTCTCAGTGCTGGATTGATTCTACATATTTTTTTGGAATTTTTCACTAAGACACGCAAAGTTTTCATGATTTAGTCTAATCTAGATGGTCAACTATGCTCTGCTGATATCTGAGTCTAAGTTCTGAGAAAACTATGTATTGCAACGTATAGTGCTTCTATAGGTCTATTGTAAGATGAAGAGTTCCAAGTGCTGGATGTTTTCTAGATATTTTTTTGGAATTTTTACTAAGACACCAAAAGTTTTCATGATTTAGTATAATCTAGATGTTCAACTATGCTCTGCTGATATCTGTGTCTGAGTTCTGAACAAAAATTGTTTTGTTTAGTATAGTCGTATTATAGACCTAGCATAAAACGAAGAGTTCTTAGTGCTGGATTGATTCTAGATATTTTTTTGGAATTTTTCACTAAGACACGCAAAGTTTTCATGATTCAGTCTAATCTAGATGGTCAACTATGCTCTGCTGATAGCTGTGTCTGAGTTCTGAGCAAATTTTGTATTGCTTGGTTTAGAACTTTTATATACCTATCACAAAATGAAGAGTCCTCAGTGCTAGATAGACGCTAGTTATTTTTTTGGAAGTTCTTTACTTAGACACCAAAAGTTTTCATGATTTAGTCTAATTTAGATCTTCAACTATGCTCTGCTGATACCTGTGTCTGAGTTCTGAGAAAATTTTGTATTGCTTCGTTTAAAGCTTTTATATACCTATCACAAAACGAAGAGTTCTCAGTGCTGTATAGACGCAAGTTATTTTTTTGGATTTTTTTACTTAGACACCAAAAGTTTTCATGATTTAGTCTAATCTAGATGTTCAACTATGCTCTGCTGATATCTGTGTCTGAGTTCTGAATAAAACTTGCTTTGTTGAGTATAGCCAAATTATAGACCTAGCATAAAACGAAGAGTTCCCAGTGCTGGATTGATTCTACATATTTTTTTTGGAATTTTTCACTAAGACACGCAAAGTTTTCATAATTTAGTCTAATCTAGGTATTCAACTATGCTCTGCTGATATCTGAGTCTGAGTTCTGAGAAATTTATGTATTGCAACGTATAGTGCTTCTATAGGCCTATTGTAAGATGAAGAGTTCCAAGTGCTGAATCTTTTCCAGATATTTTTTTGGAATTTTTATTAAGACTCCCAAAGTTTTCATGATTTAGTATAATCTGGGTGTTCAACTATGCTCTGCTGATATCTGAGTCTAGGTTCTGAGAAAACTATGTATTGCAACGTATAGTGCTTCTATAGGTCTATTGTAAGATGAAGAGTTCCAAGTGCTGGATGTTTTCTAGATATTTTTTTGGAATTTTTACTAAGACACCAAAAGTTTTCATGATTTAGTATAATCTAGATGTTCAACTATGCTCTGCTGATATCTGTGTCTGAGTTCTGAACAAAAATTGTTTTGTTTAGTATAGTCGTATTATAGACCTAGCATAAAACGAAGAGTTCTTAGTGCTGGATTGATTCTAGATATTTTTTTGGAATTTTTCACTAAGACACGCAAAGTTTTCATGATTCAGTCTAATCTAGGTGGTCAACTATGCTCTGCTGATAGCTGTGTCTGAGTTCTGAGCAAATTTTGTATTGTTTGGTATAGTGATGTTATACATCTACCATAAAACGTAGAGTTCTCAGTGCTGGATTGATTCTAGTTATTTTTGCGGATTTTTTTACTAAGATACCAAAAGTTTTCATGATTTAGTCTAATTTAGATCTTCAACTATGCTCTGCTGATACCTGTGTCTAAGTTCTGAGAAAATTTTGTATTGCTTGGTTTAGAACTTTTATATACCTATCACAAAATGAAGAGTTCTCAGTGCTAGATAGACGCTAGTTATTTTTTTGGAAGTTCTTTACTTAGACACCAAAAGTTTTCATGATTTAGTCTAATTTAGATCTTCAACTATGCTCTGCTGATACCTGTGTCTGAGTTCTGAGAAAATTTTGTATTGCTTCGTTTAAAGCTTTTATATACCTATCACAAAACGAAGAGTTCTCAGTGCTGTATAGACGCAAGTTATTTTTTTGGATTTTTTTACTTAGACACCAAAAGTTTTCATGATTTAGTCTAATCTAGATGTTCAACTATGCTCTGCTGATATCTGTGTCTGAGTTCTGAACAAAACTTGCTTCGTTTAGTATAGTCATATTATAGACCTAGCATAAATCGAAGAGTTCTTAGTGCTGGATTGATTCTAGATATTTTTTTGGAATTTTTCACTAAGACACGCAAAGTTTTCATAGTTTAGACAATCTAGGTGTTCAACTATGCTCTGCTGATATCTGAGTCTGAGTTCTGAGAAATTTATGTATTGCAACGTATAGTGCTTCTATAGTCCTATTGTAAGATGAAGAGTTCCAAGTGCTGAATCTTTTCCAGATATTTTTTTGGAATTTTTATTAAGACTCCTAAAGTTTTCATGATTTAGTATAATCTGGGTGTTCAACTATGCTCTGCTGATATCTGAGTCTAAGTTCTGAGAAAACTATGTATTGCAACGTATAGCGCTTCTATAGGACTATTGTAAGATGAAGAGTTCCAAGTGCTGGATGTTTTCTAGATATTTTTTTGGAACTTTTACTAAGACACCAAAAGTTTTCATGATTTAGTATAATCTGGGTCTTCAACTATGCTCTGCTGATACTGAAGTCTAAGCTCAGGATTTATTTTCATGCCTGCTTATAGTCTTGTTTTTTTCACACCTTAAAACGAAGAGTTCATTTTCCTAAGTATTACTTATCTTTTTTTCTTCGAATTTTTTACTTGGTTATTGAATACTGTCATTATTTTACTAAACTAAGTTTTTAACTGTGATCCGCTGGTTCTTTAGAGAAATCAGTTGTTTTATTATATTCTTTTCTGATTATTTCAATACCCTTTTACTGATATTGGTGACAATAATGATTATATTTTGCCGTAGTTTGGAATTACCACCAGTTGAACAAAAAATATCGCTTTATTTCTGGTATTGGTTTAATACGTTTGTAATTTTTTTGAGGGCTTATATTTACAGAACTCTTTCTAAAATGTATCAGGAACTATGGAACTCACCTTAATGAACCAAAAACACTTTGAAAATTTTTGTTTTGGATTAAATGATCTGCTACCGGAAGTTGGCAGATCATATTTTCATTTGAATTTTTTCGGGGGAAAACGCCAGAACTATTTCCAAAAAGTATCAGGAACTCTAGAACTATGCTGCATGCGAATAGAACTCACATTTTTTTATGCTCTGCCGTGATATGATCTGCTAAGTTCACGCAGACAGATATTTGTGCCTGGTAATCATTATCTCATGTTGCTGAGCTAATGATGGAAGGTATAAGTCAGGATCTGATGATGGGATCCCATAAACAATGTTTGTTCAGCGATATTTTCGCCAATTGTTAACCGATTTGGATGATTCTTTTTTTGTATGGAAGAATATTTTTTTTTAGACTGGTCTCATTTAAATTTGGTGAATATTTGATGAAGAACTTCGGCGGTAGGCAACGGGACTCTTTAATATATGATAGCAAATGGATCGGGATTTCTAAAATCGCATGTCTGTTAATTTTAAACACAAGTTCATAGCATAACATGATGCGGCGCACGCTGTGTTTGTGGTAAATAAAAAAACTTTTTTACAAAAATAACTTTAATTTCGGAACTCGATGTTTTTGGTTATTTTGTTTTTGAACACCGACTTCCGAAATTAAAGTTGTTTTTACTTTGTAGTGTTTTATTTTTGGAAGTCGGTTTTATTTATTGTAGTGTACCCAATTGGGTAGCTCCCAACATCAGATATGACGACACACTTCTGGAACATCCTATAAATATGTTTATACATTAATATTTATACATGTAGAGTTAACAAAGCTATTAGATATACAGGCAAAAAATTTTTTTTTTCCACAGCACTCACCATTATCATCTGCCTAGCCTTTTCCCAACTATATTGGGGTCGACTTCCAGTCAAACTGGATTCAGCTGAATACCAGTATTTTACGTGAAGCGGCCGCCTACCAGGCCTCCACAACCCATTAAATGGGTAACAACACGGTATTTCTTGGCAAGACTGGAGTCAGATTTACTGGCTTCTGACAATCCGTAACGACTGCCAAAGTTCTACAAATGACAGCCGGGACCAACAGCTTAACGTGCTTTCCGAGGCACGGAGGAAACTCGGTATGTTAAGATGGTCACCCATCCACAGACCAACCTTGGCAAGCGTTGAAGATCCTTGAAGATCGACCTGTGCTGTTATTCTTTAGCCACGAGCTCCTCCTCAATTTTTTCACCAGCACTGCTAATGTTTATTTTTAATGTGCACATTATAATTTTTTTAAGCTTTTGACACACTTACGATTCTGTTGTTCAATAACTGTTTACTCAGCACACTCACAACATTGTTTAAAAGTATTTGCAAGTTAGCTGCCTGCATACTCAATAGCTTCTCGCCAGAGAATGGGCAGCAACGTTCTCTGCAAAATTCACTACCATGCGATCGCCAACCCGCCTGCCAAGCGCGGCGATTATGGCAAACCCTATGGAGGCCTGTGTCGGTATACATTTATGTATTATTAAATTTATAGTATTTTAATGTTCATCGGATCTTATTCTCTATTGTGAAACTCAACTTTGGGTTAAGCTCGCCTTTCTGCATGAACTTTTCTTCACTGTAATTATACACGGTGTCACTTCATCTATCCAATGACTACTACACATACATCAAACAAAAAATGATATTTTTTTTTTTAACAACTGAACTTAAAAAATAATTAAACTCTTATTCGGCGCGAAACGGAACGGCGACATTGTTTGGATAGGTACCTAAACATTATTGACAGGGTGTTTTATAATTCTATGTAATGCATAAACTAATTTTACTATACTATTATCTTACCGATTATGTTTGGTACATTATGCAGGCTGCTTTTGTGGGACGACTAAATTAGTGTATAAGTTGCTTTCGAGTACAATAAAGAATTAAGATGGTCTCCCACCCATGGACCCAAAAATCATAAAAAAAGAAAAACTTTAAGATCCACTCGTGCGGTTGCGGAATTTGTTCGAAAGAGTCATCGCGGCCCTGGAACTCAAAGGGCACTAGGAGGAACACGGATGGGTTTTAGTCAGTAAGAGTCTGACACTCCCTTCCGCTCCGACCAGAGCGGAAGGAGTTATTTCATGATTTCACATCCTTTAAAAAACCGTGCGGCAGTTAGGTACTTATCCACAAGCTCCATCTACAACGTATTACAGAATATAGAAAATACCTCACAAGGGGTCATTGTACTTGGACGGCGCGCTGTGTTTCACGCGTGCCTCAAAGAGCTGTCAGCGTAAAAGACGGGGCCCGCTAGGGCCAGTGCCTGCTGGGGCTGCGGACTTCGTTCGAAAGAGGCACCGTACTCTGGAACGCAAAGGGCACTGGGAGGAACGCGGATGGGTTTTAGTGAGTAAGAGTCTGACACTCCCTTCTGCTTCACCCAAAGCGGGAGGAGTCATTTGATGATAACCCATCCTTAAAAAAAAAAAAAAAAGAAGGGGTCATTGTACTCATCATTATTAACAAATTTTACTATGAGACCGACCCCGTAATAGCAAAAAAAGAATCGACTGCCCCATACATTTTTGTGCGCATAACTCGAGGAATTGTACCGAACAGCTGTTTTTTTTTCGCGATCCATCCCTCAAGATACGTTGTTAAATTAAATTTATTTATTTCGAGTAACGTAAGCAAAAACGAACACGAACATTCACACCGTAACAATATGCCTGCTATAGTATTGCCGGACATAGGGGCAATCCAGTCTGTTAGGGATCATTGCCAGGACGGTGTTGGCGCTGTGTGGCGCTTGTGATGCGTATAAACACGTTGTAACTAATATTTCATTACTTAACTGAATGTTACTTTTACCTTTTTTGGAACCCAGTAGCAGTAGGTTCTTAGTCTCCTATGTTGACTGTCATCTGGAAACGTATTCAGAAGACTGGTTGAAAAATAATGACTTTGCCTAGGTACTTACTGAAAACTACTTGATTACTTAGTTAGATTAAATAAATACATTTTAAATAATTTAAAATGAACATTGCAGTTTTTTTATCGTTTTAATGAATGTTAATTTTATGCTTTTCAGTATTTTGAAGAATTAACAAATTAATCTATTGCAACGTTTAAAATGTTAAAGGACAGTGGGCGATACATGTAAGAGTGAACGAGACAACTATTTTTGGATATAATAGTTTAAATATCCAAGACCCATCATCAGAGTCAAGATGGGATAACTCTTTAGTCAAACTTAGATATAATTGTTAAGGAAAATATTATTGACACTTCGCGGGGTCCGACATTGTGGTATTGCCTATCCATTCGGGCGATTTTCTAAATATGGAATAGTATTTATTTCATAATATTCAGTTCTAAAAGTCTGTAGAGCTTGGTTATTTATAACAATCATTATAGGTTAATAGTGCAAGCATTGTGTATACTGCATAATATTTTTGCCAATAAAATTCTTTTTTCTCTAATTTTATCCTCTTTTGTTGTGGACAGTATTCTTCTTCTGAATATAAGTAATTCAAATTCAGATTCTTTCACAATGACAAAGTAAAATTTGTCAAAAAAATTGTCAGTTTGGACGGTTGGACTTATTTTTTAATAGAAAAATGATATTTTGATTAAAGTCAATTGAAAAATCAAAAAGTACGAAGTAGTATAATGTACTAGTGTTTTGGGCAATTTCTTAAAAAATTATGAAATCATCATAACAGAAAAAAAAAATTAAATACAAGACCGGTACGTAAATATTTCCTTTCTTTATTAGAAATTCTGTTTGAAAATTACGTCGCTCATATTTCGTTATTTGCTGTAAATATCGATTGAAGCAGATGACGGTATCGGTCCACGGTCTACCTACCGTATCAAAGAAAATAATAATAATAAAACCTTTTATTGTATCTGTGAGCATTACTACATGGTTCGAGTTCTGTTAGAGTACTTGATGCAGTTGAACACGTAATCATTGCTGCCACCGATCTCCGGTATATCCACGCAGTTTATTTTAATAACGTAAACATTTAAAATTGATTTATGTAATTAGTTTAGCATTGTACTCTATCCTACTAATTATTAATTTATTTTCCTGTTTGCATATTGTCTAGGATTGCAAAATCAACCCAATTTTGTAACTTGAGACGCTCCTAGATCTCCACATTGATTGCAATCATTATCTGAAGGTTTAGTAGCTCGTTTACTTAAACGAAGGTTTCGTTAACAAATTTAAAACCGTGGCTGATTCCTTTTGCATTTTTATTTCATTTCTTTAAAATAAAAATTCAACCGTTCACCAATATGGAACATTGTAAGGTTATTTTTTTATTTGACTGTTTTGTATTTTTTATACCTTAGGATATCGTGTTTTTGAAAAATCTAAATTATTATACGTGTGCGTGAGCGACATTTTTTTATTTTGCAACAATATGTATGATTTATTACCTACCCAACAAACGCATTTACTGCATTTTTAGAATGTTATTGCTGTTTTTATTTACAGGATGCTAATGCGGCTGCCTCGTTACTGCAGTGAATCTGTAATTTTTGTAGAGGCACGCACAGACGGCTTTCATTCGCAAGAATGTCGCTTCTATTTTCAAGCGTGTGATAGCAAGTAGCAACGGTATCCTGAAGATGATGGCTTCACGTGCTGATTGCCCAATACAACAAAGATGGATGAATATTATGTAGGGACGCTAGTGGTGGCAAACTAGCGCAAGGGTTTGCCGGTCTCAAGGGGAAGGTGACAGGAAGGATGGACGTGTCTGGCTTGCCAATTGATTTATATTGATTGTGAGTATTTTTTTATTGTACATGAAGTGTAAATAAATAAATACATAAATTATTTAATTATGATCTTACTTTACTGTGATTTCATTTTTATTATTCTGTTTTTATTGCGACAACATGGAATATTGTGATTAATTTTGATTATTGTTATTTTATTTTGATTTTGATAATTTCATTTTTCTTTTTATTGTGAGTAATTTATTGTTTATTTTTGGATTGTGTTTTTATGCACTTAATATTTTAACTCTAATGTTTAATAATAAGTAGGTACTCAGTCTTCCCTTCGGTAATTTTCTCAGTCAGTTATAATGTTTATATTTGTGGTGCATGCTTTCTGTGAAATATTACCGAGAAGTGCCCATTCTCCTTTCAAATTACAGAAAAATAAAATTGATAAGCATTACCAGAAAAATAGCGAAGTTATTATCTCAACGTAGTTTAATTACAATTTCAAATTGGAATTTTTCGATATCTACAAAAAAACAACTGTAAACCTGTTTGTTCTTATCAGTAAAAAAAATATTGCGCTTCAGAGTATAAATACGAAGTAAAATGTCTCAAGCTTCACAGAACAATTCCTCATCGGTTCAACGTTCTACTTACTACTTCGCAACTACTATTCCTCTACAATGGCAACTTTCAAGACTACCTTCGTTCTATTGCTCATCGCTTTCGTCATGATGGCGGCCATCGACGCCGCCCGTGTGCCGCCGTGCGACCAGGTGTGTGAACGCACGATCGAGGAGCGGAACGAGTGCTGCCGAGCTCATCAGTACAGCGGCTACGATAACTGTGGGGGAGGCCAGATGAATTGTATGTGATTCTACCTTCAATAGTGGAACTACTCTTTGACATCTAAAACTCGAAGGATATTAGAAGGTAATCAATACCTGCTTTTGTGATACAGCAATGTTGCAAGTTCCACTTTTTTGTCAAAATAAAATTATGTTGAAAAAGAATCGACTTTTTTACATTATAAATTTATATTATTTTTTCCGAATATTGGTCCAGATAGCAGGTGCTCTTTGGAACCAAGCCGTCTAATGAATCATCAATCAAAATAAATAAAATTCTTTCGTTACTGACTGATTGAGTGACTGACAAACAACGCACAGCCAAAACTAATGGTGGTTGAAAGTTGAAATTTGGCATATAGATTCCTAATGGAGTGTAGAGGAGCACTAAGAGAGGATTTCCCGAAGTTCCTACGGGAACGGGTAATGGGCGTACGAAGTCGCTGACAAAAGCTAGACCCATATAAAACTTCACAGATTGTCTCATCTGCCTAGTCTTTTCTCAACTATATCGGGGTAAGCTTGCACCGTAACCATCTGCAGCTGAATACCAGGAGTCTTTAGGAGGAGCGACTGCCTTCTGACCTTCACAATCAAGGAATTCGGTAATACTATATCCTTTAGCAAAACTGAATGTCACACTTTCTGGCTTCGGACTACCCGTAACGACCGTCAAAGACCTTGAACAGACAGCCGTTCCCAACAGCTTAACGTAAAGATGACAGTATATTAAGCAACAACAACCTGTCAAATTTTTTGATAGATTTTCAATTTTATCGTTGAAGCATTAGGTTTAAGGTTGATTGAGAAAATTTAACATTCTGTACTTCTAAATATAGGGAAGAATCTCGATATGTTAGGTAAAATTGAGTAGCAAAGACTTGGAAACACGGCGTAGTTTGAAAACAAAGTTGAAAGACGTCCACTACTCGACATAGGCCTGCCCCAATGGGTTGCCATAATCGCCACGCTTGGCAGGCAGGTTGGCGATCGCAGTGTATGGTGTTGCATTTTACAGAAAACGCTGCTGCCCATTCTCTGGTGAGTCATTTTCATATATTAAATTATTAAGAAAATAGTCTTATGTAACTTATAAAACCTTTTCCATAAAATTATGGCAAGCCGTTAAGACTCTCTTCTCATCTGCTTCATAGGGGTATCTGCGCCTTAAGATAAGTAATTAGATTTCTTGAAAAAGTGTTCTGACTTGGCCCGAACTATCCATATTAGGAAATAAGTAAAATCACGATTATAAAAAGTATCGTTTATTAACCTTAATACTAATCACACAAATATATTTCATGAAAATAACTTTACTATTAAACTTAGCGGATTTTACAGAGGAACAAAATCATCACCAATCAAATCAAGGAAATCAACAAGAAATAATGAGACAGAAATACCAGATCTAGCAGATTACACCAAATGGCTGACGGGTAACACTTCCGCAAGCAACGCAGTCCAAAACATAAAGTGACCCTGGCACGCCGCTTTTGTTTTAATGATGGGAAATCCTCAAATAATTCATCCCGCACTAGGTCAAGCGGGAAGGAGTGACAGACTCTTACTGACTAAAACCCATCCGTGTTCCTCCTAATGCGTTCCAGGGTCGCCTCGGCATGCCGGCGGGTGTCTTTTCTTATGCTGAGAGCTCTTTGAGGCGCTCGTGAAACACAGTGCGCCGTCGACCTGGGCCTAGTTTTGATCGGGCGGCGAGCCACCCAATGCTCGCCATCCGCAGGTCCGCGCCTACGCTGGCCGGGAATTGCCCTGCCACTGCCGCGTGTTGCGGCGGCTGGGGCGTGAGGTTTCCCTCTATTTTACACGTTCGGCCTCCTCCTTTGCTAGCATTACTGCTTCGCAGATAGAGGTGACCGCTTTCATGTCTCCTCGCTCCGTACCATAGATGGAATCAGGGCCGGTCGCGAGAGGTCGCCGCCGCCGATCGCCTCGACGAGGACCCGGCGGTGCTCCACCCAAGCAGTGTCCTTCACAGTCACAGTGTTGACACCCGGGCGTGTCCTCCCGCCGAATCCGAAACAGGTATCTCCTGAAACAATAGGTCGCCGCCTGCGGTGGTTTTAGTGACCGCCCCTCCCACATTCATGGGCCGGTTAGTAGTTGGATACTACACGGTCATCCTAATCCTGCGTCGTCCTCGACAGCATTAGAAAGGTCCAGTACGCTCTGCACGGCTGCTCCGTGGGTTTCAACAGCTGGACGGGAGGGTCCAGCGACTGGCTCTGCACCATGGTGAGCTAAAGTGGTGTCTTCAGTCAGGTCGTCTTCTGTGAAACCATTAGGGAGATTAACGTCTATCGGGGAACAAACACATTTGTCTATTCTTTTCCTTGCACTCAATTCGACTTTTTCTTTCATTCATCAGACACATGAACTGACTAGCTAATTAGTCTTCTTAGTACTCCATAGAGTTCCTTTATTTTTTTATTATTTTTACTATTGATAGGCACGCGCTTGAACACCATCTCACCTGATGGTAAGCGATGATGTGGTCGAAGATGGAGCACGCTTGCCTAGAAGTAACCTATTCACTCTTGACTTAAAGACTCCCAGGTTGTAGCTATCGGGAAACACAGATTCCGGCAGGGAATTCCATTCCTTAACTGTACCCATTATGAATGTGTTCCCAAAACGTTTTGTGCGCGTGGGTGGGATGTCCACCATGTACCGGTGGTGCATCGCCGTTCGTCTTGTGGTCCGATGATGAAATGGGCTTGGCGGAATTAAATTATGCAATTCCGTCACACATTCCCCAAAATGCAACCGGTAAAAAACCGACAAGCCAGTAACTCGTCGTCGATGCTCAAGACTTTGGAGCTTCGTCGCGACGAGCCTCTCATTGCCAATGATGAATCTTTGTGGGAAGACTCGGGTCAAAAATAAAATTGTGAATGCAGGCTCAAATCATCAGAATCGAAATAATTTCTTGATCTGAACCCCTTCTTTGGTTAATTGTGAAATTGGGAAATTTTTTGTTGCAAAATCCTTAATGGACTTCGAAAGTATCCAGCCAGTCCTAGGGACTGCCTAAACTGTTTGACATTTTCCGGAGCGGGCGATTCTATTACTGTCTGCATTATGTAAGAGCTCGGCCTAACCTGATCTTTACTTATTATTCGGCTAAGATATTGCACCTCGCGTACGTTTACCGAAAACTCTGCCTTAGTCAATACCTTCGTCTCCTGTGGCGGTCATCAACAGCACATTGTGAATGTAAACCGGAACTAGTCCCGCGTCTAGTCCTCGATTTTTTCGTGAATCGAAACATCAGCTGACGAACGAATCGATTTAAAAATCGATCTTTTTCGGAAAAAATCGCCATCCCTATACCAGTGTCTCAAGACGAAAGTCTATGACCAGTGCATTGCATGTTGCCAGTGAAGACTTATGGAACTGAAACGTGGTCGCTCACAATGGGCCTCACCAAAGGCTTAAAGTCACTCAAAGGGCAATGGAGAGGACAACGCTTGGATTTTCCTTGCGTGATCGAATCAGGAATGATGATATCCGCAAAAGAACCAAGGTTACAGACATAGCCCGAAGGATCGCCAAACTAAAGTGACAGTGGGCAAGGCACATTGCTCGCAAAACCGATGTTTGACGGGACTGAAATGTTCTAAAATGGCGACCGCGTACTGGAAGATGTAACGTTAGAAGGCCTTTAACAAGGTGGACCGATGAACTGGTGAAGGTCGCGGATAGCCGATGGATGGAAACGCACAGGACCGGTTGTTTGGCGACGCTTGGGCGAGGTTTATGTCCAACAATGGACGTCTTTCGGCTGATATGATGGAGACGATGATGATGATAACGTAGTTAGATACTGTAAAGACAATATGAAAAAGTTTCAAAGTTTTTACGAAATTTGACATTTAATAATATTTATTCCTCTAAAGATCCCAATGACACATTTAATAAGTCTCACGATACATATAGATTATTTTATGACATGTGCTTTCCGCTTAAGAGACTAAAACGCTACGCATTAAAATCTCCTAAGTGGATTAGTAAATTTATTTATTTAAGGAAAAACAAACTGTTGCACAATAAAAAACAGTCACTATCTCTAAAAATTACAATTTAAACAATTATGCTACCCACTACGTTCTCCACACTTTACAATTTGAAACATTTAAAACTAGCCAGAGACACAGATTTAATTAAATACTACAACGGCGATTGTCCCAGAACTCATATCTTCATTTTTATAAATATTTAAAAGAAAAAGTAAATATGCTTAAATTATTAACAAATATTTATTTAACACATCTTGTTCCTAAACATTATTTTGCTGATCCTGTAGGGTTGCTTGGATTTGCTTCTTGAATGCATTTTTACTTAGAAAAAGAATGTCAATTGAATTAAACTCATTGTTATATCTCTCAACCAAACGATGAAGTGGTGAACGCGAGCCAGCGTTGGATTTACAAAGGCTAGTAGCAAATAGATGTCGAGTGCGTACCTCACGCACATGAACTGTTCGAGGAATCAGGTAACACAGACTCCTAACTAAGTCAGGACAGTCAAAATGATTGCGGCACACGTTGGACAGAGTCATAACTTCCAGAAGTTTCCGTCTTGATTTTAAAGTCAGAAGATCATACTTTTTAAGAAGTAAGTGATATGACATTTTATTCCGATAATATCTAAAATTCATAGCACTAAGATATTTACGTACGTTGTACCAATTCTAATGTCTCAATATATTTTGCGTAAAAAGGGTTCCAAATTGGTACTGCAAACTCCAACTGTGGCCTAATTATTGATTTATATAAGTGCAAAAAGGTATAATAACAAGGTGCAATAATAACAGCCGCACGGGTCGATCTTCAAGGTTAAGCAACGCTTGCCAAGGTTGGTCTGTGGATGGGTGACCATCTTAACATAACGAGTTTCCTCCGTGCCTCAGAAAGCACGTTAAGCCGTTGGTCCCGGCTGTCATTTGTAGATCTTAGGCAGTCGTTACGGATAGTCAGAAGCCAGTAAATCTGACTCTAGTCTTGCCATGAAGTACCATGTTACCCAATTACTGGGTTGTGAAGGTCTGGTAGGCAGCCGCTCCGCGTAAAATACTGGTATTCAGCTAAATCCGGTTTGACTGGAAGCCGACCCCAATATAGTTGGGAAATGGCTAGGCAGATGATGATAAGTGCAAAAAGGTGGAAGGTCGACGAAAATCCCTGGAAGATCTCATGACAAAACCAAACATTTGGTAGGCTTTGTTAACAATTTTTTCAATATGAGCATCCAGATGGAGCTTCGAATCTAGCAAAACACCAAGATCGCAGAGAGAACTTACTTTACTGATTGGCGTATTGGCAAGACGATAGTCGAAATCAGTAATATTTTTCTTTTTGTTAAATGTAATAACATGACACTTTGGAAGACTAAGGTAAAGTTTATTTGAAGAGCTGTAAGTAGAGAAACGGTCTAAATCCTGCTGGAAGTTAAGACAATCGACTTTATTCGAAATAATTTTGTAGACCTTTAAATCATCAGCGTAGAGGAGCACCTAAAATGGAACCTTGTGGCACACCGGAAGTGACGCGAAAAGAGCCAGATTCAAAGCCATTAACAACCACCTTTTGCGTTCTGTTAGTTACGTAAGATATAAACCACCGTAAAAGGTACCCTCTGATTTCATTTAAAAGCATTTATTAAGTAGAAGTGTGTGGTCAAGTTTATCGAAAGCCTTCTGAAAATCTGTGTAAATTGCATCAATCTGCTGTCTATTATCGAGACTATCAAACAGTTGGGACGTGAAAATAAGGAGAATGCTAATACAAGACCTGTCTTTAACAAAGCCATACTGTTCTTTTATTAAAACACTGCGAATGGCAGGATATAATTTTTTATGTACCAGTCTCTCAAATAGCTTGGAAAAAGCAGATAGTATTAAGATAGGTCGATATGTAGCTACGTCATGCTTGGAATCACTCTTATGAACTGGTAGAATATTTGCATGTTTCCAAACTTCTGGGAAAATACCACAAGATAAACACTTATTAAATAATATATGTAAGGGATAACATAATGTACCAGACGTGTTTTTTAGAAATACTGAAGGAATCCCATCAGGACCCGGACCCTTGGTTGAATCAAGTGATGTTAATTCTTTATGTATTTCATCAAGAGACAGCTGCAGTTTGCTTCGGAAGACATCGTGGTCAGCGGTCGCAGATGGTGGTTTCCCAGAGTTATAATCAAATGTTGAAGGTTCATAAGCAGACTGGAAAAATGAAGCAAACAAGTTGCAAGTAGTAATATAGGATAATCGGAACAAATTTGATTGTAATGAACCGTGGATGAAATTTTATTTGTAGTTTTACGGCTAGCAACGTACGTCCAAAAAGTCTTAGTATTGGTAGCAACACTGTCCTCAATTGAATTAATATATTTACTATAGCAAATATCAGCTACTTTTTTTTTAACTTTTTCCTGTTACTCGAGAATACCTCAAAATGTGCAATAGGTATATTAATAGCTGCCGCAATTGACTCCAAAATAACCACTAGATTTTCGCCGCGTTTTTCCGGCAAGTTACCGATTTCAATGTTGCTCTGCCTAGCCTGTTGTTCCAGGCGATCTATTTTATTGATGAGTGTGCATATGGACTCAGACGCAGAAGCAACGATCTCCGACTCCATCTCCTTCGTGCGCTTTACGGTATCTACGATGTTCGCAGAGTTAAATTCCACTGACGACTTCAAATCATCGACAACCTTCGACACAAAAAAGCGGTATTCCATAAGAATCTTCTAGGAATGGCACCACAGATTTACAATAAGCTTCCTAACCATATATTAAATATTAAAGATATTAATTTGTTTAAAAAGCAACTTATAACTTACTGTTAAATAAAATGTACTACACAATACACGAATACATGTCAGACAAAAATCTATCTGTAGAACAATAACAGTAGGTACACACTGTGGTTGTTACTTTAGTCCGATTTATTTTCATTTCCTTACATTAAGTTGAATGTACTGACATTACTTTTGACTGTGACATTAGTTTTATTAGTATTTTTTTTACTTTCTCGGGTCCCTCTTCCTAGAGACCCGGTCCTTTGGTAGGCGTACGAGGGGCCGAAGCTAACTCGCAGAGGCCTCTTTAGACATTTCAAATAGAATGGGACACTAACCGACGATTATCCCTGTATGCACTGTGTAAGTATACCCAAGGACAATCCCCGGTTGGAGCAAGACTATTGCAGAATATGGAAACAAAAGATGAAACGCTATAGGTTTGGCTGGTTTAGTGGACTAATAATCGTTTACTATGGAAGAACTATTGGCCCCTGCCTGACCATTGACAATTAAAACGGCTTTAAAATGGCAGGGAGTGACTTGCACACTCAATAAATGGGCCCCCCGAAAAGGGTCGCTAGCACAAAGTAACGTAGCGCCAAGGGGGCAACATATCCTGAGGTGCTAGAGGAGTGGAGAGGTATACCACGGCTATCAGGACAATCCCGGAAGTACGGTCAAGGTCCCTACCAGCACCTTACTGGATTATACATCCTTCTCCCGAGCACGTTTGCTCTTGCGAATCTCCACTCAGACCGGCCGATTAAGGCAAGAAAGAGGTGGGAGCTCTGTTCCTCGTCAGTTTTCACCCCGGCCAGCCAATAAAGGCAAGCTGGAAATGAGGAACAAGAATTCTCCCTGGAGATCAGGTCCGTGGGGTCTCCAGTGCCCAACAGTTCGCCACAAAACTGCGTTGCGGATTTTTTTTTTACCGTTATGACATTTTATTCTCTGACATTAGTTAATCACCATTTATGACATTATTTACGTTTTAATTCGAATTAATGACATAACATGATTTTAGTGATAATTGATGACATTTATTTTTATTTGAGTCAGGATCATATTTATGAAATTGTATATTTGGAATTTTAATTTACCTATGATTTTGTAATAATTAGTGACATTAATAATTTGAAATAATTTTGCATGCCTAAATTGGTAAAACGCAGTGAACTGCGCATTCACCTAACAGCTGGAATGTATAATTATGGACTTTGTTTCGCAATAAAGATTGAAATTGATATTGAAATTGATGAATGAAAAAAACATTAAATAGCCTTTTTTTAACAAAACTCAGCATATGTAGTCGTAGGCAGCACAATCGGTACTGCACTCGGGCGATGAAACAGCTAGCGACGAGCCTGGGTACAATATTTATGTATTATAAAATAATTAGTATTTTAATGTGCATTGGATCCTATTGTCTATTGTGAAACTCAACTTTGGGCTAAGCTCACCTTTCTGTATGAAGTTTTCTTCACTATTATTATATAAGTTACTTTGGTGCACAATAAAAATCATGATGGTTATACCCTTGGATCGAAAAATCATGAAAATAAAAAATCTACTTTGGTTACCTTTCTGCAAGAAGTTTTCTTTATTTTAATTATATATGTTGCTTTAGTGGTCAATAAGGATCATAATAGTTACCCACCTATGCACTGAAAAATCATGATAAAAGTTTTTTTTTAAGATCCACATAATCCAAAACTCAACGATCCATTAAGAGTTATTGCGTTTATTCTGTTACACGTTGTTTACAAAAACTGGCAAAGTGCGAATCGGACTCGTGTACAAAGGGTTCCGAGACAATTTCATTTGACAATGTATTCTATCAGTATTAAAACAACATGTTATGACTAACATGTTGTT
The DNA here is from genome assembly GCA_950371165.1 of Lacanobia oleracea. Lineage (NCBI taxonomy): Eukaryota > Metazoa > Arthropoda > Insecta > Lepidoptera > Noctuidae > Lacanobia > Lacanobia oleracea. Next base: position 9,652,894 of record OX493408.1, read on the forward strand.
TTAACACTGATAGACTACTTATAGTTTTCCTGTGATCTGTAGGTATAATACTACTACCTGCAATTTTTTTTTTCAAGATTTAAGGTACAGTCGTTTTGTAGATAAGGAATAGTAATTTTTGGTCTAAATTCTTGATTAACTTCAAAACCATTTATTTTAAATTATGAAAAAAAAGTATAATTAACACTTGCAAACACACAGCTGCATTTGATGTGTCACACGATACATTTTGAAAAACGTTTTCTTTAATTTTCTAGTTTGACCCACAGAAGTGACCCCCAAACTCATAACTAATTTATTTACGTAAAACATCCGTTAGGGTCACAGAAGTCCATATATGTACTAAATTTCAACAGAATCGGTTCCGTAGATCCGGAGAAACCTGGCTGTGACAGTCGGACAGACAGACAGACACACAGACCGAGTAATATAAGGGTTCCGTTTCTTACGGATGTTCGGAACCCTAAAAACTAATATTTAAATACTTAACTGAATGTTGCTTTTTACCTTTTTACTTAGTAGGTTCTTAGTCTCTTAGGTTGTCTGAATTGATTGTCATCTGGAAACATATTCAGAAGACTGGTTGAAAAATAATGTTTTTGCATAGGTAGTAAGTACTTACTGAAAACTACTTGAAAAGTGATTACCTACTTAGTTAGATTAAATAAATACATTTTAGAGACTTTAAAAAGAACATTGCATTTTTATCGTTTTAATGAATGTTAATTTTATGCTTTTCAGTGTATTGAAGAATTAACAAATTATTCTATTGCAATTTTAAACTTTTGAAATGTTAAAGGACAGTGGGCGATAGGTACATGTAAGGGTGAACGAGATAACTATTTTTGGATATAATAGTTTAAATATCCAAGACCCATCATCAGAGTCAAGACGGGATTACTCATTAGTCAAACTTAGAAAGTAAGGAAAATATAATTGATACTTCGCGGGGTCTGACATCGGGTGATTTTCTAGATATGGAATAGTATTTATTTCATAATATTAAGTTCTAAAAGTCTGTAGAGATTGGTTATTTATAACAGCCGTTACAGGTTAATAGGTATGATTTATTACCTACCCAATAACCGCATTTACCGCCTTTTTAGGATGCTGTTGCTCTTCTTATTTACAGGATGCTGTTCCGGCTGCCTCGTTACTGCAGTGCATCTGCAATCTTTGCGGTGGCGCGCACATACGGCTTTCATTCGCAAGAAAATCGCTTCTGTTTTCAAGCGTGTGATAGCAAGTAGCAACGGTAATCTAAAGATGATTGTTTCACGTGCTGATTGCCCAATCCAACAAGAATGGATGAATATTATGTTGGGACGCTAGAGGTAGGCAAACTAGCGCAAGGGTTTACCGGTGTCGAGGAGAAGATGACAGGAAGGATGGACGTGTCTGGCTCACCAATTGATTTATATTGATTGTAAGTTATTCATGATTGTTTTTTCATAATTTAATTATGATCTTACTTGACTGTGATTTCATTTTTAATACTGTTGTTATTTTGATTATTGTGATTGTATGGATTATTTTGATTATTGTTACTTTATTTTGACTTTTATTATTTCATTTTTGTTTTTATTGTGAGTAATTTATTGTTTATTTTTGAATTGTGTTTTTATTTACTTAATATTTAAACTCATACATAGTTGAAATATTAAGGATATCTTAATCTGAAATAAACGTTTAATAATACGCAGGTATTCAGTCTTCCCTTCGTTAATTTTCTCAATCAATCAGCATTCTCATATTGATTGTATTGTATGTTTAAATTTGTGGTGCATGTTTTCTGTGAAATATTACCGAGAAGTGCCCATTCTCCTTTCTAGTTACAGAAAAATAAAATTGATAAGCCTTACCAGAAAAATAACGAAGTTGCTATCTCAACGTTGTTTAATTACAATTTCAAATTTGAATTTTTAGATATCTATAAAAAAAAACAACTGTGAACCTGTTTGTTCTTATCAGTAAAAAATGTATTGCGCTTCAGAGTATAAATACGGAGTAAAAAGTCTCAAGCTTCACAGAACAGTTCCTCATCGGTTCAACGTTCTACTTACTACTTCGCAACTACTATTCCTCTACAATGGCAGCTTTCAAGACTACCTTCGTTCTATTGCTCATCGCTTTCGTCATGATGGCGGCTATCGACGCCGCCCGTGTGCCGCCGTGCGATCAGGTGTGTGAACGCACGATCGAAGAGCGGAACGAGTGCTGCCGAGCTCATCGGTACAGCGGCTACGATAACTGTGGGGGAGGCCAGATGAATTGTTGGTGATTCTACCTTCAATAGTGGAACTACTCTTCGACATCTAAAACTCGAAGGATATTTGAAGGTAATCAAGACCTGCTTTTGTGATACAGCAAGTTTGCAAGTTCCACTTTTTTGTCAAAATAAAATTATGTTGGAAAAGAATCGGCTTTTTTATCCTATAAATTTATATAAGTTTTTTCTGAATGTTGGTCTCTATGGAGCCAAGCCGTCTCATGAATGATTAATCAATATAAATAAAATTCTTTCGTTACCGACTGATTGAGTGACTGACAAACAACGCACAGCCAAAACTACTGGTCGTAGAAAGTTGTTTGGCATATTTCCTTCGGGAGTGAAGGGGAGCACTAAGAGGATTTTCCGAAATTGTCACGGGAACGGGCAAAAACGGAACATGGGAGTACAAAGTCGCGGGAAAAAGTACCTACCATATAAAACTTCACAATTTGTCTCGTGTACCTAGTCTTTTCTCAACTATGTCGGGGTAAGCCTGCACTGTAACCGTATTGCAGCTAAAAACCAGGTCTTTACGAGGAGCGACTGCCTATCTGACCTCCAAAACCTAGTTCATCGGTAATGTGACCCCCTCCTACCCGTCCATTAGCAAAACGGGATGTCACACTTTCGAGCTTCGTACTACCCGTAACGTTTGTCAAAGATCTTCAAAAGACAGCCGGGACCAATGCGGGACCAATAGCTTAACGTACAGACGCCAGCACATCAAGCTACAACGACCTGTCAAATTTCTTTGATAGATTTTCAACTTTATCGCTAAAGCATTAAGTTTAAGGTTGATTGGGAAAATTTTACAGTGTGTAGATCAGTGGGTCTAAAAAGGCCACTTTAGCAGAATCATATTGGAATCATAATATTAACCACTTTTCATCTTTATTGCTAACGCATTAGGTTCAAGGTTGATTGGGAAAATTAGACAGCGCGATGTGCTATCTGTAGTGCTATTCTGTAACAACATTCTCGTGTCTCGACAGCGGAATCCGAGATGAGTATAAACATGAGACCTTTATGTTTTGTGGAATAAAGTTCACTTTGTGAGCTATTTCACTAAGTGAAACTCGATATCGAAATTGTTACATACAGAATTGACTAGCTGATTCTGCTAAATTGGCATTTTTAGCCCCCTGATCATCCGTCCACAAACAGATTGGTGACCTCTAGAACCACAACATCGTTCGTGTGGATATTACTCGTATATTTTAGCCACGAGCTTCTCCTTTGACTACCCGTATCGACTGCCAGAATGAAATCTGCCAAAATAAAACTAGCATACAAATTCATTCAATGATCTCGAAGTTTTATAGTTTTCAATAAAACCGAAACACAATGAAAATAACAACAAAGAAATGTTCTTCATGAAGTTACAACTACAAACAGTACCAAGCAGTACGTTCACTAGCACAAAGAACTCAAAAATAGTTTGCCTTGGTATTCAAAATAAAATTTAGACCTTTGCCTGTTCGAGCAGAAACTTATAATGACTTTCTCGGACTTGTACTAGGTGAAATTGAGTAGCAAAGACTTGGAAACACGGCGTTGTTTGAAAACAAACTTTATGAATAATGCAGTAGAGTTTAGAATGGCTTTGATAGAGGAAGGTAACAGCCGGTGCAGTGTAGGTTGTAAAATAAACTTTTATTTTGTTCTTAATATTTTATTTTATTTTTGTTATGTTACGTAGGCCTTTGATGCGATTACACAAATATTTTCATTCTTCTACTTTATAGTGAAAGCAGAAAAGGATAGAAAGTAATTGCATTACTGATGAGTCACAGAATCTTTAAAAGGTGGCTTTAACTTCTGAAAATAAGCAAAAATTAATTTGCATAAGAAAAACCACCTCCTCTCCTTCCACCTTCTCCTGTAGGAGTTGATTCAGTATAACCAAGTTCCCGTCGCATATTATTTTGAATTGAGTAACTCATTTCTGCGAGTCTAAAAAAGCCACTTTAACAAAATTCTATTAGAATCATAATATTAACCACACAACGATGTGTCAATTTAATTTTCATCTTTATCGCTAACGAATTAGGTTCAAGGTTGATTGAGAAAATTTGACAGTGACGGGTAGCGCGATGAAGTTTCTGATTCTGCTAAAGTGGCCTTTTTAGGCCCCCTGACCTCCATAACCCAGTTACCACTAGAATGGACTGGAAGACCAGACTCTTCTTCTTCTTTTCTAGATAGTTTGGGCCCAGTTAGGTGGCTACATTGATTGCAGCATCGTGGCGTTCATCAAATCCCCCAAAGTACAGGTGTATAGGCATGTGCCCAAATGCCTATACACCTGTACTTTGGGGGATTTCATCTTTCATCTAACATTTGTCTCATATTCTGAACAGCACAACACTCATATTGAGTATCCAACGGGGGGGGCTAAAAAGGCTACTTTAGGAGAATCATAATATTAATCACGCAACAATCTGTCAAATTTAATTTTCATCTTAATCGCGATCGAATTAGGTTCAAGGTTGATTGGGAAAATTTGACAGTGACGGGTAGTGAGATTTGCTTTCTGATACTGCTAAAGTGGCTTTTTTAGGCCACCGGGTCTATGAAACCCCACTTTGCCTAGTTGTGTTTGCAGCGGCCTACTCGGGTGCGCAAACAGTTCAAAGCTTTCCAAACAGGCCACCGCAATTCACTACCTGGAGGCAACTTTTTTTTTTTACTATTAATAGGCACGCGCTTAACCACCATCTTACCTGATGGTAAGCGATGATGTGGTCGAAGATGGAGCACGCTTGCCTAGAAGTTGCCTATTCACTCTTGACTTAAAAACTCCCAGGTTGTAGCTATCGGGAAACAGACTCCGGCAGGGAATTCCACTCCTTAGCTGTACGCATTATGAATGTGTTCCCAAAACGTTTTGTGCGCGTGGGTGGGATGTCCACCATGTACCGGTGGCGCATCGCCGTTCGTCTTGTGGTCCGATGATGGAACGGGCTAGGCGGAATCAAATTATGTAATTCCGTCGCACATTCCCCAAAAAGCAACCGGTAGAAAACCGACATGCTAGCAACTCGTCGTCGATGCCCAAGACTTTGGAGCTTCGTCGCGACGAGCCTCTCATTGCCAATGATCCTCTTGGCTCGTTTCTCAATCTGGCTCGCAACTGATCTTTGGCTTTCATAAAATTGTGGGATGGTGGATACTTATCTTCCCACAGTTTGCCTCTCTCTTTAGATGGCCTATCCTATATTGCTTCTAGGTGTCGATGGAAGCTTTTACGACTCTTTAGTCTACCCGAGGTTGACGTGTGGCCGTAAAAGGGATGTCGCGAATCGGTTTCATGCTTTTTTTTATGCGTTCAACATCCCGTCGTACGGCAGGCGATGCGTTGCCTGCAAGCGGGAAGATTTTATTGATTGAAGATTATTTAAAACAGCCCGATATATACGACACGTTTAATTTAGAGCAATGCCTACTTACTGAGCATGACTTCTACCCCTAACGTCTGTCGAACGTCTACAAATGACACCAGAAACCACCTGCCTGTGCTTCCGAAGCATGGCGGCTATTTTGTATATAATGGATGGTGAGGTGACCCATCTGATGACCGACCTCGGCAAGCACTTTTTAACCATGAAGATAGACTCGTGCGGCTGTTGCTATTTAGCTTTTTGTATTTCTGGTGTTTAACGTACCATTAAAAACCAGATCTGGGTAAGTTCGCTCCATCGTAAACTTTGTCTCTGTCATCTCTGACCTAGACGAGAGTCAATAGCAAACCCATCACAAATAAAAGACAAAAAAAAGGTCGCATTTTACCTCTTTTCCGACGCATTGCATTGATTTGCAGGCGAATTGAAATTAAATTTCAAATCGCCTGCAAATCTGTTACAAAATAAAACATCTAATTACGTATTGTAACAAAACATTTTGTTTATGCCACTTGGAATTTAACGGCGCCATTTTGTAAACAGTGAAGGACCATAAAATCTAAGAGGTTATGTTCAGGAAACAGAGCGGGTGGTGTAGACGCAGAAGCGGAAAGCAACTAACTACCTTTTAAAACTGGGTTGCATAAATATATTTCTTTAAAGTTTTTAGAGATAAAGAAAAGAACTACGCTTTATTTCCTGAGTAGTCGTATTAAATACGGTTCTGTACGGGTGTATAATGTAGACCAGACGTAGGAGGGCTTTTGAATTTTTCTGCAAGACCATTTATTTTTTTTATTTAAAACTTGATACATTAAGGTACAATGGCGGACATAATATAACTTAAGCATTCTCTACCAGTCAACCAAGAGTGGTGAAGTGTGTGGTGGAGTGGTGAGTGGTGGTAGCAAGGAATGCATTCCATGCTTGTAATATTGCACCTGTTATGTTATCTCTTCACCACATATGTGCACATAAATATGAACATTGATTAGCTAAACCAATGGTTCAGAAATTAATGACATTAGTCATGTCTGTATTGACGAACGGGTATATTACATGACCCTAACTTAAAAAATCGAGAGAATTTTTTTTACATCGTGCACGTAAGTGGCTTAAAATTGACAAATTAAGGAATACATATGTTTTAACGGTTGTGTAAGCACAATGATTAGTGCTTATACAATTTTTTGAAGGTTAATTATTGAGTCAGACATAATGCCCCAGGTTAAAACTATCTCTGACTAAGATTATTCTAGTATATGCAAGTCGGTCTGAGAAATGTTTCACTAGGCTTAGTAAAAAAACGTGTGCGTCTCATGGTTCCGCTCAAAAGGTCAATTTTAGCGACATGACACCTATAAAATTAATGCTGTCTGACACCAATCAAGAACTCCTATCGCTTATCGCTTGCTGCAGGCACCAGCTTGTTCAAGTGCTTGGTATTAGCTGTCGATATGGGCATTAAATAGATTTATCGTGGGTCGATCGTAAACCCGCCTTAAGCTCTTAAGGGCAAGCCAAGCTCTTTATAGACGATGTAATTTGTACCCAGTGCTGTCTGATTTTCGCGATTTTATTTGAAAAAATTAATTGTAAATGTTTTCTAAATTAAATTAGAGAATTAACAGATAAAATAATTAATTCCATTTGCATACATACGTATTTCAGTATAATGCTAAATTTAGGATTATACTGAAGCTAAGCCTTCTTCAGAAATCCCTCCCTTATACCAATTTTTTTAGACCGGATATCATCAAATGACTCTCTTCTCGCTCTGGGAAAAAAGAGGGAAGTGCGAGACTGTTACTGACTAAAACCCACCGTTATTTCTCCAAATGCCCTTTGCGTTCAAAGGCCGCGGTAAATCATTCGAACAATTCCCCAACCCTGCCAGGCACTGGCCCTAGCGGGCCCGTCATCCCTAATACCCCTAATATCATTCTACACCATAACTATTTACGAGTCTACCCTTTAAGGTCATACCAATGGAGATCAATAAATAATACATAAAACCCCTGTCAGGAACATTTCGTCCTATTAATAAAATGACAGTTTTATTGCCCAATACAGTATAATTACTGATTCTATCGAGTTAAGGACTTGACATTGCTTGATTTTGTACCTACGGATGTAATGATCAATTAAATCGTGTTTGAATGACTGAAGTGCCCGTATAACAGGTGATTTTGAACGTTTCATTATTTGATAAACGTTTTGAAAAGCTTCCTTCCGAAGATTGTTTAAGATTAAGACTAACGCAAAGTTTTTCAGTTTATTGTTTGTACTGGAAATTTTGTATTGCATCTTGTGTAGGGGTTTTACGAATACTTAATTCACCAAACATCCTGCGTTCTTCCGTTACTGACTGATTGAGTGACTGAGTGAAATACAAGCAGCGCACAGCTGATACTTGTAGTATAAGAAGGTAGATACTTATTGCCAAATTTCATAGTTCTAGGTCAACGTGAAATAACCTATACATTTTGATTTCCTTAAAAGTGTCGAAATATAAGAATTTTGCGGCATAAACGACCGTATCTTTTTTTCACGTTAATTTTTTCACAGCTTCAAGGGATCGTAGACCTGAGTAAATAATTTTACCTTCAATTAATACCTTTACGCGTTCTCGAGATTAAGGGCCTTGACGGACAAACGGACGAATAACATAGTCATCTTATAAAGTTTCCTTTTTTTCCTTTTGAGGTACGGAACCCTAAAAACGTCAACTAAAGCGTACACAAAAAAGTATATAGACGACTTTATATCACACACACGGCGAGATATATCAACACAATTATCTTGAACATACATTAATTGATAACCATAAACCAACTATGTTAGCTTAGTCAAAGATACAAGCTAAGTTCTATAGGTGCAACTAATAGATAGGAACTTTCTCCATATTCCACATGTTAAGGTTCTGTTCCATAGCAGCTAGCGAGACTATGTCCTCAAGCGTAGCTTAGCCGTATGAGCTACAATTGGGTAGTTAGTCTCGCTTTGTATTAGGACGTGGAGCTCGTGGCTAAATAATAACAGCCGCACTGGTCAATCTTGAAGGTTAAGCAACGCTTGCCAAGGTTGGTCTGTGGATGGGTGACCATCTTAACATACCGAGTTTCCTCCGTGCCTCGGAAAGCACGTTAAGCCGTTGGTCCCGGCTGTCATTTGTAGATCTTTGGCAGTCGTTACGGATTATCAGAAGCCAGTAAATCTGACTCCAGTCTTGCCAAGATGTACCGTGTTACCCATTTAATGGGTTGTGGAGGTCTGGTAGGCAACCGCTCCAAGTAAAATACTGGTATTCAGCTGAATCCGGTTTGACTAGAAGCCGACCCCAATGTAGTTGGGAAAAGGCTAGGCAGATGATGATGATGAGTCTCGCTTTGTGTTAGGATGACGGTTGAGGATATGTGATTCTAGCTTAAAGGACTAATGGTGGCGCTTATTTTGGATCGTTCAGTTTTGCCGTCAGTTGAGACTTATCATCCTTAAGGAGGATGCGCCAGGGTAGCCCGCGAAATTCAAATTTTCTTACGTTTTTTGCAATTTGCAAGTCAGTATTAGGTTTTATGTTGATTAAAGTATGAATCGCGGGCGTAAAGATTATGTATTTTCAGAATTATAAACATTTAAGTCAGCAATAAAACTCCATAGGGCCAAGTAACTCGAAAGAATGACTATTTCATGAAATCTTGACATTTTAGGATTATACCGACTTATGAAGTTATTTTACTGATTTTAATGGTTATAATTCTGAAAATACATCATTTTTATGCCCGCGAATCATACTTTAATCAACATATAACCTAATACTAACTTGCAAATTGCAAAAAACATAAGAAAATTTGAATATCGCGGGCTACCTTGGTGCAACCACCTTAATCTTGATAGTTATTTTGGATTGTTTTTTTTTTTGTTCTGGCATATCCATATTAGCTATAAGATGAATGTTACCATGATTTTGTAATAACTGGATTTAAACGAGTGTCAACGCAGTCTATTTGACTGTTATTCTTTTTTGAGATTTGCAAATAGCTTAAAGTTTCTGTCTTACTATCCCTACTTTATGACTTTTTAAAAATGCCTGTAAGTGCTTTAGGGCCAGTTTCACCAATTGAAACTGATCGCGATCAGTACATCTGAACTGCGTTCAAGAGCTGTCAGTGTCAATTTTCCACAGAAAATAACGACACTGACAGCTCGTAAACGTGGTGTATAATTACGATCGCGATCAGTTTGGTTGGTAGAATTCGCCCTTAATAATTTAAGAGCTTTTTCGTTAGTCAATGTGTAGCTTGTAAACAAATGAACTGGTAGTTAATGTAGCTTTTCATCCTACCTTGCTGTATATGGTCGCCTTTACCATAGCGTGACCCATTTACACTACGGGCCACGAATACCAACGATGCACTTAGTGCATGCCGTATCAAATACTGTTCAAACAAACTTTACCTACACTGCACAGGTGTGTTTACACTGTGATAAACGTCGAGAAAGTATTTAATTAGCCTGCAATATAACTAAGCAATGATCACTTGGTATGCTCCAATGTTTTAGCTACATCCCAAAAATTTATGTTGTGGGGTTAATGATGGTTGTTTGTATTTAAATTATGTGTCACAGACGTGTTTAACAACATCATACAATTTGAAATAATTCCCCATCAATGGACAGTCTAATATTATCCTGCTGTATAAGAAAGGCGATTATGTTTGTAGGAGGTAATATCTAATGGTAATGGTGTATACACGGGGTTAGTTGTAATTCGACGTATATCCATCGGGTGCTGATAGGGGAGCTAAAATGAAACAAATTGAACCTTCTATATATTGTATGGCCGAAATTCAATCGTTCTCGAGATATATACATTTTACGGTTTGACAATTTTACATTTAACTCCAAATAAAAAGAATATTGCATATAGAATGGGTACCATTAGAAGATGATTTTCTCTCCCCACACCGATTCAAACACATGCCATGACACGAATCGCGTATCTTTAAATTAATTTTAATATCTTTTTGGAAAGCTAAAAGAATAGGCAAGTTAATCGTTCGGTGTTCGTCACGTGCTGATATGGGGGCCCTATCAGTACCTAACGAATATACGTCGAACTTCAAATAACCCTGTATAATAAAGAGTATTCTATTCTATTCTATTCTATTCTATTCTATCTGGAACTCCTATTCTGAACGCCAATTCTCATACTTAGAAAATTTTCAAATCCTAATATCATATCAGTGGCAATTAAATGTCAATCACTTGTCGTAATGTAGAGTTGTGAATGTAACGCAGGTGTTTTTGTTAGATTAAACTGTTTAATGAATATACATTGCCGAGTTCCATAGAATGTGTGGTGCTTGTGCTGTACTAATTTCGTCGGTAAAAATATCACGGTCAGACTAGCTTTTTTTTTGTTCCCACAACTTTTTATACTAGGTAATGAAAAATACTCGCAGCAACAGTGAACCTCAATTCTGTGGAGCAATTCGGAATTGACAGCTCCATTATGTCACAGCAGTTTTATAGACTTGCGGTTGACTGTACTTTTAACTTGAGATACCTACCTTATTAAATTTTTCATTTTGCCATTATCCTATACAGGATATTTTTTTTCTTGTATAACCAAATCCGAAACTATGGCCGAGATTGACGAAATTCAAAAAATTTAGCACAGAAATTTATTAAAGGTCTTAGTCCTCTTTATTACATTCTCGTATTTCTAACTGCCTCTACCCTACCTTAAGGGAGAACGGTAAAATAAATTTTCCCTATTAGCGCCTGTACTAAGTTTTTATTAACGCCATTCTGCCATAGCCTGTAGCTTGAATAGCGAGATATATTTTCACGATTTTTTGGTCTTCATCTTTCAAGGTCTTATTTGAGGAGCTTGTAGCTAAATAACAGCCGCACAAGTGGATCTTGAAGGTTAAGCAACGCTTGCCAAGGTTGGTCTGAGGATGGGTGACCATCTTAACATGTCAAGTTTCCTCCGTGCCTCGGAAAGCACGTTAAGCCGTTGGTCCCGGCTGTCATTTGTAGATCTTTGGCAGTCGTTACGGATAGTCAGAAGCCAGTAAATCTGACTCCAGTTTTGCCAAGATGTACCGTGTTACCCAGTTAAGGGTTGTGGAGGTCTGGTAGGCAGCCGCTCCACGTAAAACACTGGTATTCAGCTGAATCCGGTTTGACTGGAAGCCGACCCCAATATAGTTGGGAAAAGGTTAGGCAGATGAAACTGTTAAGCTATTTTGCCAAACATTGACTGTCAAACTCGAAATGAACTGAGCTTGAAGTAAGCTGTCAATCCCAAGTAAGGTCATTTTAGCAGAATCAGAAATCACATCACGCTACCCGTCACTGTCAAATTTTCCCAACCAACCTTGAACCTAATGCGTTAGCAATAAAGATGAAAATGAAATTTGACAGATTGTTGTGTGGTTAACATTATTATTAAAATATTTTTTCTGTTAAAGTGGCTTTTTAGACTCATTGTCGAGTTCTGTAGGTCTTTCGATCAGCGATTTATCTTCCGTAAATACTGACAGATATCACGCGTCCAAAATGTTTTATGATTAAGGCAAATTGCCCCTATAATACAGGAATTTCCTAGCATAGGGGACATCATTCATAAAATAAATTAAGTGTAAAAAAACAAAAATCATGGAATGTAACACGTCATGTATTTTCCTTTGTCAATAAACTTATTATTATTATTATTATTTTCGGTTATATGTTTTTTTTCTCAGCTCTTTGGCTGGTTTCGGCCACATTTACGGGACAAGCCAAGTAAATGTAGCGTGTAGTCTCTAATTTGCTGTGTGATGAGGTCCTACTTCGTTTTCGTCTATCTGCATGAATTTCCTGACAATCCTACATGTATTTAGAATCGCAGCCTTTTGTAGTGTTATGTAGAGAGTTTCTTTCAGGTTTAATAACGTTAAACTATGGAGAAGATGATTTGGAATAACGCCTGTGGTGGAAAGTACTATTGGAACTACATATACCTTTTCTTGTCGCCAGATTCTCATAACTTCATCTTTGAGTTCTGCGTATTTACTTATTTTTTCAGTGATAGTCTTCTGTATGTTGTGTGTATTGGGGATTGCGATGTCTATCAAGTAAGTAATCTTATTTATTTTATCCTGCAATGTAATATCTGGTCTATTATAGTGTATGGTTCTGTCGGTGAGAATGGCGCGATCGTAGTAGAGCTTATGTGTAGTATTTTCTAGAATGGTTTGTGGTGTATAGTTGTAGTAAGGCGTCTTAGTGTTTTGTATGAGAGCGTGCTTGAGAGCTAATTTTTGATGGATGACGTTTGCTACCTGGTTATGCCTATGAGTGTAGTCGGTCTGCGTGAGTGTTGTGCAGGCGCCAGTTATATGCTGAATGGTTTCAGGTTGAATCTGACACTTGCGACATTTATCGTTTGTTACTGTAGGGTCTTTAATTATATATTTTCTGTAATTTTTTGTATTAATGATCTGATCTTGAATAGCTATTATAAATCCTTCAGTTTCTGGAAATAAATTACCTATTTTTAGCCACTTATTGGACGCTAATTTATGAATATGGGATAGTTCTAGGTCATGAGGATGCCGCCCGTGAAGCACTTTCTTCTTCCACTCTTCAATTTTTTGTATCTGCGGGTCATCACTAGTAGTGCTTCCTGATTCTATTTGACTGTGTAACTTAAGTGGAGTGTAGTTGACATCGTTTATTACAATGGCTTTATGTATGGTACTCGTGCGAGATTTTGAGTAAAAGAATGTTTTTAATCTACTAACTTGTTTCCGCCAAAGGTGCTAGATGTCTGTAAGGCCTCTCCCTCCGTGTTGTCGTTTGATGGTTAATCTTTCTATGGCTGATTTAGGATGCAAGTTATTATGTTTTGTAAGGGTTGTTCGAGTAGTTCTTTCTAATTGTTCGGTGTCTGTTTTGGTCCATTTTATAACTCCGAATGAGTATGTTAATACAGGGATGGCAAAGGTGTTAATAGCTTTAATAAGATGTTTACTAGAGAGCTGGGTTTTGCAGATGGCATTAAGTCTTCTCTTGTATTCTGTGGTTAGTGTATTTTTAATTCTTATATGATCCAGTCCTTTTAATTGCGCGTTATTATTATTATTATTATTGAGCTTCTTCAGAACCTCACTGAGAAGTATAAATGCATCATAAATATCATTTACATAAGTTCATTGAACCCCAAATCTCCCCAGAAACACCCCACTAGTAATAAAAACAAAACAAATCCTCCTTCACCGCTTTCGAACATATAAAACACGAGTCCCCATTGACTCACACGGCCATAAAAGTTTCTTTCTGAAATGTCTAGTTTCAAATTGAATTATATGTCTCAAAGGGCCTGTCGCTTTGACGTTTTTTATTGACCTGATTCAATTCGCCACTCCGACGGTGGGTTGGTCCTGTTCCAGTAGACGTGTAAATGTGTGTTTCAGTTTTGGTATATAGGTCTAGGTATTATTACTTTGTAACAGCAGCTTTCGGTCTGTTATGCGTTGCCGTATCCTGCCTAACATAGCCAGCCTACCTCCACACAGAAGCAAAGAAGCTTTACAAGCTTCGCGGAGCGTCCTCACTGTTTTGCGGATTTGTGCACGTTGGGAAGCCACAGCCTCGTGGTTGAGGATGAGTTACTCGGCGCCAAAGCAGCCTCAGCAGAGTGGGCTATCTGTGCCACTAGCAGCTATAGCCAATAAATGTGTGTTTCAAATAACTTTAAATTTTCGTTTTTTAAGTACCTTGTGTGTACATAAATAAAAAAATAAATAAACTTGGAGATATTTATTCTGTCTAATTGATTCTTGAAACAGTGAAGAAGTTGTAACAACACTTTCCGGAGCCTATTCCATGCTGTTACGACTCGGTACAAGGCAGACACTGTTTCAAAAGATTCTACGAAAGTAAATTTTCAATGGCTTGAGGGAATGCCCTCGTAGTTGGTTGTTGGCATTCAGGGAAGGACTTAATGGCTAGGGACATCATAGTATTATGTGAAACGTCACAACGTGAATATGTCTAAGGTGCAGACCCTACCTCTTCGACCCCGCTGTTCTAGTGTGGTAAGACCCACGTGATTGAGGCGCAGGTTAGATTACAGACTTCTTTGAACCTCGTCAAGCAGAGTGATGACATTCGTGTATTTCAAGAGAGGTCTTATGTAGATACAATTGTAGAGTTTAACAAATTCAATCGCCTGCATTCAATAGATTTATCGTTTATGCTGTATGCAAATTGACAAAAATAATGAGGTATTTGAACATATGATGGTTCATCATAGTACCTACGTAATTTAATAGCCAACTTACAGTTTAGCATTTCATCTAGACCGCGTGTTGACGTTTTGCTTGTTAATGTAGTTTTCGAAGACGCAATCATAGGGTTGTAATAGAGTGAAGTGGCAGGACGATAATATCGTCACAAGGCACTCTCTTGTGTAGGTAGCGCCTTATTGAATTCTTCCTTTGAAGTTATCATCAAATATACAGTTAAAACGTATTATTTATTAGTTTTTCTTTTATCATGGTTACTGAGTTATGTGGAAGTCTCATCAAACTGACTTCGAATATTAGAGGAGACTACTAAATAGCACTCATACACGCATTAATTTGGTTTTATTGCCATATCATGTGCAATAGTGTTTCCAATGAATATTTAATACAAATTATTAGACCTTCCCGAAAACTGCCTAAACCTTGATCTACTTATATCGTGCAATAAAATATAACCTAACTCCAGCACAAAATCCAATGGATTTACGAATTAGGAATTCTTGCACCGTAGCCCAGTAACAGCCGAGGGGAATTTTAAAAGCGTAATCGTTAAGAACCTATGAATTCTTTATATTGCTCCACAACACTATTTCTGTGGGAGATTGTTAATTTAAAAATGGAGGAGGTATAAGGAAGCTTGGCACTTGGACTGGACGATGGGATTTTGGTAAATTAATAAGTAAGAAAGAGGGTTTGAATGTTTCATGTAATCCTGTACGGTGACTTCGTATTAGTATTATTTGGATTCATGACATCATAAAAACAGATAAAGCACTTTTAAGTTTGCATTTATCTTGCGAAAAAGTTGGCCATCTTTATTTAAAAAATATACCTACTCTTCTAAACAAAAAAAGAATCATCCAAATCGGCTGACAATTGGCGAAAATATCGCTGAACAAACATATTTCATGGTATCTCATCATCAGATCCTAATTTATACCTTCCATCATCAGCTCAGCAACATGAGATGATGATTACCAGGCACAAACATCTGAATTGCGTTAGAAAGTTAATGAAAAATATTGTATGTGCCTATAAAATTTGAGGGTTGCCTTCGATTTTCATGGAATTCCACCATAAGATTCTGACTTGGTGACAATGGGACCAATCGAGAAGTATAATACCCTTTCAGATGAAACAAGAATTTTATAAATGACGGAGTTATGAAGTAACAAACATAAAAAATCAAAAAGAACCTACTCCTTTTTTTTAAGTCGGTTAAAAAGTAGTCTTATTTACTACTATAGAAACCTGTCAATGACTGCTGCCCAGCATTTTCCTAACCACATACGTTGGGGTCAGCGTCCAGTTAATCTGAATGCAGCTGAGTACCAACATTTTATATGGAGCGACTTTCCAGATCACGAAAGAAACTTGGTATGTAATGGATGGCCACTCGTCCACGAACACACCTGGACAAGCGCTGATAACCTTGAAAATTGAACCGTGTGGGTTGTTTGTGTATAGCCACAAACTCCCCTAAAACATTTTTCATAAGACACAAAATGCTGACACGGGGAAACCATATTACGATGAACTATATAGAGTGAACAGACTTCTTCTGGGTACGCTCACTCCATCCTCGACTTTGTCTCTGTCACCTTTGACCTAGACTAGTGTCAAGAACAAATCCATTTCAAATAAAAAAAATACATAAGAAAGCAACAACAAAGCATAGGAGCGAGTCATCATCATCATCTGCCTAGCCTTTTCCCAACTATATTGGGTCGGCTTCCAGTCAAGCCAGATTAAGCTGAATACCAGTATTTTACGAGGAGTGGCTGCCTACCAGACCTACACAACCCATTAACTGGGTAACAAGGTACTTCATGGCAAGACTGGACTCACATTTACTGACTTCTGAGTATCCGTAACGACTGCCAAAGATCTACAAATGACAGCTGGGACCAACGGCTTAACGTGCTTACCGAGGCACGGAGAAAACTCGGTATGTTAAGATAGTCACCCATCCACAGACCAACCTTGGCAAGCGTTGCTTAACCTTGAAGATCGACCCGTGCGGCTGTTATTATTTAGCCTAGCACCCCAAAGCATAGGAGCGAATATTGATCTATAAATACCTAGCACACAACTGACTTGCTTTTGAGCCTAACACAAGCCAACATATTTAGGGATCGTCTCCACGAGCGAGAGAATCGCGGCGATATTATCGTCCGTGTCACGTATTTCTACAACAACTGTATGAGCGTGTCTCCACACGGCGATACTATCGCAGTGATTCGAGGTATGAAAAAACGTCAACTCGCCGCGATTCTCTCGCTCGTGGAGACGGTCCCTTAGCCATATACCTGAAAATATGCTTGAAAATTTCAAGTACCACTTCGAGAGCTTCGTTAACGTACGAAAGATATTTCTAAAGCACTAACGAGCCATATTATAGAATATGGGCTCAAGACAGTCACCGACATTTTAACGAGTGAAATATAAGACAGTGTGCTTCACATCTGCCTACATATTACCCCGGGAAATACTTAAAGTCCACAGATGTATGGTATTGGTAGAATCATAATATTAATCACAAAACAATCTGTCAAATTTCATTTTCATCTTTACCGCTAACGCATTAGGTTCAAGGTTGATTGGGAAAATTTGACAGTGACTGGCGTGATGTGCTTTCTGATTCTGCTAAAGTGGCCTTTTAAGAACCGCCGATCTTCCGACTCTAAGATTAATGGTAAATAACAGTTTTTGCCTTTCCTATTCTATTTTACTCTAATTGGACTCTGCTAATGAAGTGATTCTGACTTCATCCTAAAACTACTCAGTAGGTACTCTCATTGCCTACCTTGTACCCTGATTTTGCGGACAAGTCCAGTAGTGGCTCTTTTATGTATCTGATGAACGTTTCGCACAAAGTTTGTCCTTCGCTCCTTTTTTTCTGGACTTTAAGAGCTGACAGAATAAAAATCGCCACGTTTTGCATAAAGAGGGGATCCTTTTTGTACGTACATAATCATATACGTAGGAAAAAAATCTGTTAAACCGAAAGCCAGTGGGAAAGAGATAGTGTAAAGCAATGGGATAATACGTGCAGAGTAACTGGAAAACCCAAAGAGAAGCTTCTGATTATATACCCTCGTATTATTAATATCATATTCAATTCATCAGTCTCACAACTACTGAATATATATATACATAACAGAGCCTTGTAAATTGACACAAAGTACGCCCCGGGGTTTGTTACTATGGCAACCGTGGCACAAGAGGATTAGTGACCACAACACGAATACCTACCTAACTGTTGTTAAAACATGTTACAGTGTATGAAGGAATAAAAGGTCAGCTCTAGACAACAGACGAAAACAGGTGCATGCATACATAGACACGTACGTACGGCGTTCTCAAACAAATGGCAGTCGGGAGTGTGCTAGCATTCACTGAACATGAAGCGTGCCTATGGGTGTGTGTGCGTTTTAGTCCGTTGTAAGGAGTTTACCTTCTGTACCTATTTCAATCTACCAAGTATTTTCCTAACTATGTCAGGATAGGATTCTAGTCTAACTGGTTGCAGCAGAATACCAGTGTTTCACATAGAGCGACTGCCTATCTGACCTGTATGTTAAACCCAGTACCGGTGGAACACGTTGTCAGGTTTTTGTGCAGTTGCTGGTTTCCGCAACTTACGTATTTTGCGTACAGGTGGGACCAATGTGTCATTCGATCCATCCCAGTTCCCCAAGGAAGGCCAGCAGCGACTTGGTGTTATCAACTATCTCACAGAGGGTGGCTGGGTTTCCGAAGTACTTAGCCCTGTAATTCGCGACTGCCGGGCAGCTTAGAAGCAGGTGTGCTGCTGTCTCATCCTCCTCCATGCAGGCTCTGCATAATGGACTGTCAGTGACTCCGATAGCATTGAGGTGTTTATTAAAGGACCCGTGGCCGTGGGTTTGTGCAGAGAGGCAAACCTCACGCCCCAGCCGCCGCAACAGAAGAAGACGCCCCGGGCGTCGGGAGTCGCAGGGCGATTCTCGGCCAACGCAGGCGAGGGTCTGCGGATGGCGAGCATTGGATGACTCGCCGCCTGATCAAACCAGGCCCGGGTCGACGGCGCGCTGTGTTCCACACGCGCCTCAAAGAGCTGTCAGCAAAGGTGTAGGGGCCCGCTAGGGCCAATGCCTGCTGAGGCTGCGGACTTTGTTCGAAAGAGGTACCGTAGCCCTGGAACGCAAAGGGCTATAGGAGAAACACGGATGGGTTTTAGACAATAAGATTCTGACACTCCCTCCTGCTTCACCCAGAGCGGGAGGAGTCATTTGATGATTTCCCATTCTTAAAAAAAAGGGTTGCTAAATTTGTTCGCAAGAGTCACCGCCGCCCCGGAACGCAAAGGACATTAGGAGGAACACGGATGGGTTTTATTCAGTAAGAGTCTGACCCTCCCGTCTGCTCCACCCAGAGCGGTAGGAGTAATTTGATGATCTCGAATCCTTAAAAATAAACCAACCGACCCCATAACGTATTGTTTAACTTCTGCTACTAAATAGTATTGAACGAATCATTTCTGTCCCTTTATTGTGGTTTCGGCACAATAGTTGTTCGTTTTGCTCTAGCTTGTTTCAAGTTTTGTGGTTTACTACAGCAGATTTTTAACCCTTTCGAAAGGTAAGTTTAAAATCGAAATGGGTATTTTATGCCCTAGAATTGGATACTATTTTTGATGTAGACTACCACATTTTATTATTATTTTTGAAATAAGTTAGGCCACAATCTCACCTGTTGGAATGTCATGAGGTGGTGGTCGAAGGAGCACGTGACCTACTGAAGAAGTAAACCGGTCACTCTTGACTTAAAGATCCTCAGGTTGCAGCTATCAGGCTACACAAACTCCGGCATGGATTTTTTATCCTTGAATGTGTAAACAGCGAAAGTATTCCCTAAACGTTTCCAAACATTTGAAGACCTTACTAAGTAAAAAGCGTTCATTTGTTAGCCATGCATGGACCACAAAGTGTTGCCGCCTCAAATAATATATTAATTTTAATGTCCAAACAATAAAACCTCTTTTGTCATCCTTGACACATTCTCCCATAAATCAGCACCCGTACATCATGCTTTTACCTTTTACAATGGTGAGACAGCCCATGGGTCCTATCATATTCCCTGGAGTCCCATACACCAAAAATACTGTCGGAACTTTATACCATTAAAAATTATACCTTATACGGACAAATTAGGGTATGATTCGAATTGTAGCCAGTGATGTGATTGCGTGTTTTTGGTTAAAAGTATTTTTTCTGCGATTTATATAGCTGTAATAAATACTGACCAGTAAGTTCACGATTAGCTTGTAATTAAAAGCTTTCAAATAAAGTTTTAAAAAAACTGGCCAAGTCCGAGTCGGACTCGCGTGCAAAGGGTTCCGAACGAATTTCTGTTTTTTTAACATGTTGTTTTAACACTATAGAATTTTTATAGGTTTTCCTGTAATCTATAGGTAAAGATCTATTATCTCCATTTTTTTCAAAATTTTAGGCTTAGTAGTTTCGAAGATAAAGTGGGGAATGGTAATTTTTCGTCTAATTTCTTGAATAACTTCAAAACCATACTTTAAAATTATGAAAAAAAATATAATTAAAACCTTCACAGTAAGCCCTGAATGAGCACTTAGTTTGTGTAGTTAAATAAACGTTGGTACTCTACTTTTTGCGCACTTGGAGAGGCTTATGTCCAGCAGTGGACTGTTATAGGCTGATGGTGATGACTCTACTTTCATACGGACCTATTTATCACCCTTTACACGCGAGTCCGACTCGCACTTGGCCAGTTTTTATTATTTCGTCCTGCTCCTCTGTCTAAATTTTACAAAGCCATCACAAAAATCACCCTCTCTTTCTCTCTAAATTCATAAAATGTAAACGTTTAGAGCAATACTTTAGTGAAATAGCGCAAAAAATATTTAACACTGTTTTAATGTAGCTAAAAAACTACACTGACCATTCCAACTTACCTACCATAAATCTAGATTTTATTTTTTATATTTAGGGCAAATTTCGTCCCACCTGGGACCTACATAATTTCCTTTATGAAAGAACATACAGCCAGTTTTTCATCCCCCGAGTGTGGGAGTAAGTAACTTAGGTTTACAAAATAATAATTTCGGTGTAGTTGTAAATTGATCACCACTAGTAAGATCCTCTAAGAAGATGTTAGTGAAATTAGTTTGTTGGCGCTCATTTATTAGACAGTTTATGCAGAGGTGAGTAATTTGGGTGTTAATCTTGTCGTTTGTATTCCTTGTTATAATCAAAAACAAGCTCTTGCCAGCTCGTGCGCGTCAAACATCTAACTAGTATATCAGCACATACGCTAATATAAACTGTTATTGTCAAGGTCAAGATTTATCAATGATAAATTTCAACTAGACTATTTAAAAAGCACTTTTGAAAGTCAAATGAAAATAAAATATTATAGTGACTCTAGTCGTCCATTCGCAAAAGGTAGATTCTCATTAAGAAGAACAGACAAGAAACTCTATAGTTACTCTGTTCAAATATAAGCTTTACAATATTTTCATACATTAAACTATTGATTATACTTATGTGAGGAGGCCGCTCCCAAAATAATACTTATTTACTACTAATAGGTACAACAAAGAAATGCCAGCAGTGGTAAAATTAATAAGATTGCAAGTAAAAAGGAACTTGTTTACTAATTACACTTTTTATATAAAATGGCTAAAGGCCGCGTCAGATAGCATAGCATAAGCATAATGGCATAATCAGCCTTGTTGATGTTCCCACTGCTAGGACACAGGCCTCCTCTCGGTGAGAGGGAGTTATGCTTGGCGCAAATAAACGCTTTCTCTTTCTTTTTTTTTTCTTTCTTTCTTTTATGCACTCATGTTGGTTATTTTAATGGATACAGCAATAAAAACATTAACAATACATTATATAATATTAGCAATATATAATATTAATCATATTTCAAAAGAACAAGCATAACCTTATATGTTGGCCATACTCTTTTCTATGTAGGTCACCGCATTGCAGTTTCATCATCAGCCTTTGCGGTCTGCTGCATAACTATTTTATCTGTATCTATTACCAAATTTTTCTGCATAGCTATCTTAATACCATTATTTAATTGAATAATTTGATTGAGAACACTTTATAACAATTCGTTGACGGGCATGAATGTATTGAATATCGTTGTTAGAATGCAACTTTTGTTTTCTGTTTTGCGAGTACCGGTTTTGCTCTCTTCCAAGGGTATACATACAAACCTTCTTTGCTAATAAAACAAACACAGCAGGCCATGACTTTTTTTATACTGTGGTAGGCGCCAAATAAACTTGCAATAAAGTACATAGGACTTTCCCTAATATCTCTTCGTAGATACACGAACAATAAATTATGAAACGTTTTTCATTACTCATCATCTGCCTAGCCTTTTCCCAACTACATTGGGTTCAGCTTCCAGTCAATCCGGATTCAGCTGAATACCAGTGTTTTACGTGGAGCGGCTGCCTACCAGACCTCCAAAACCCATTAACTGGGTAACACGGTACTTCTTGGCAAGACTGGAGTCATATTTTCTGGCTTCTGACAACCCGTAACGACTGCCAAAGATCTACAAATGACAGCCGGCTTAACGTGCTTTCCGAGGCATGGAGGAAACTCGGTATGTTAAGATGGTCACCCATCCACAGACCAACCTTAGCAAGCGTTGCTTAACTTTGAAGATCGATCCGTGCGGCTGTTATTATCTAGTCACGAGCTCGTCAAATAAGACCTTAACAACAATGAAATAAAAAAATCGTGAAAACATATCTCGCTATTCAAGCTACAGGCTATCTGTATTCTAAAATATCAAGAAACAGCTTTTTCTAAAGGCTTTGTCCGCGTGACTGTCAAAAATCATACTCATAGTATGCTCATTTTAAAACAGGTCATGCTCTGATTGTGTGCCAATTTTGTCCAAATATATTACTTCAATGAGGTATTATTGATTATTAGAGTTCTGACTTTCGCATTTATAGTATAAGTTGATATAAGACAGCTTCATCATCATCTTACTCTTACCATTATCTAAATTTATTTGAGCTCGGCGCAATATCTCTTCTACTTCCATTCTTCTTTTTTAGACATAATCTGAGTAGCCATCCCCTTTCCAGACATAATATCGTCCTTTAGATCAACCATCTATTATTTCTTTGGCGTTCCCCTCCCTTGTAACCGGGTACATTCTCTCCTACTTCCTTGACATCCATGAACAACCCATTTCCACACAATTTTCCACTCAAAGAAACAAGAGCGGAATAGCGTAACCAATCGATCTAGCCCTTTCTCAACTAATTGGAGGAGGCTTCCAGTCTAACTAGAAGCACCTGAGTACCAATATTTAAAATAGAGCGACTGCCTCAATGACCTCTACAAACACGATACTTCTTGACAAGACTGTACCTGGACTGACTAACCACCCGTAACGACCGCCAAAGTATAGAGATTACAGCCGGAACCAGCAGGTTAACATACTTTCAGAGGTGAAGAGGAATCAACTACATATGTTAAGATGACCACCCAACCATTGATGTCAAAGCCGCACGAGTTGATATTTAGATAAGCCTTTAATGATCAACTCGTGCGGTTATTACTAAAAAATATGTCGTGCCAGCGACACGAAGAAGAAGATTACTATTTAGTCATGAACTCTTCAGGAGTAGGATAAAATAAAAACAAATACACATAATACATCAATTTTCCTTTCAACTTGCTGTAACCACGAATAACACTCCACGCTACACTCCTATCACCCCTTCACCGAATATCCGTGTGGTGACATTTCCCACCAAATGACAAAGTATCAAAGCAGCTGTGTGAACGGCATCCGCCGCTTTTCGCAATATACAAATTGTTTTGCGTGAGGCATTCGATAGTTCGGTGCTACCGTTGTTTCCATTCTCCTTTGTTTATCACTTTTCTGTGAGTGTCGTGGCTTTGGTAATAACAGTCACACGGATTGATCTCCAAGATTTACAAGCAGAGTTTGAATCCATTAAATACCAAAATCCTTTCATGTTTTAGTCATTAAACTCTAACTAGAGGTAGATAGGTCACTCGAACATATTGATATGGTAAATAATGTTGCTTTCAATAATATTGCTATCGTAATGATATTGGACGCCAACGATTGCCAAATCAAGCTGAAACCAACCCAATAAAAAACTAGATTGAAACACAGATGATTTAACGATGTCGAAAACTTTCTAATCAAAACAAAAGCCAACACTGTAACGACAAACGTGCTCAAAAAATTAACAATTTTTAAGACCCAACAAATATTTCAGTATTATTTCCCATAGTAAGGCCAAATGTGTTAGGAATTCAGTTTATAACGCGGCAGCTCTTCGAAAATATTTGTGCGAATACTTTGAAAAATATCCATCCAATCTGGGCGAGGCATTTGTGCAGTATGCACTTCCCTCCAGCGGGAATGATATTATAATTTGCGCTACCTACCTTAGGCTTCGGCCTTACTGACGCAGTATTCTTAGGAGCGAAGTGAAAACTAACGTTCTTAATTTTTGAAACAGGCTGCACTCTTGGTTTCTTCGAGGGTTGTCTAGCATATATTATTAGTGCAGACAGTTTGAAAAACTTTAGAAATTTTCCAGTCTAAATCAACCCGCGTGTCAATGCAGACGTAGCCTAACGTTGGTTTGAACTTCGCTGCAGGAAAAGAGAGGTTTGGTTCTGCTGTTATTCTGAGAATTTGTGTATGTAGTCTGTTGTCTTGTTTTGTTGCTTTCTTTTGGTAATACTGCTTCAGATTCTGTTGTTTTGATCATAGTAGACGCGGTGCGTATAATTTTAAATACTTTTTGATCAGTCAGTGTATCGGGCTTCCAGCAGTCTGCTAGGACCAAAGCATCAGTGGTCATTGGTTCTTTATTACATGTTTTGGCGACTGTGTCGCTTTGTGATGACTCGCTGTAGTCAGTTCGGCACTCGATTTTTGCCAGTTGCTTTATCGAGCTCCTGGAAATTTCTCATTGCCCATGCTTAAAGTTTTATGTTTTCCACGACCCTATGATATAACACACTGGCGGATGCATTTTTACCATTTATTTTTTTGGTAACTGCATCGCCTTTTGGTGTATGACAATTGCTTTTTATTGGTCAGTCAATGTATGGTGTTCCAAACGCCTTAGATTTACATTCCAAAGTTCAAAGTTAGTACTGTGTCTATTAGAACTGTAAAGGCGATATTGACAACTGACTCCTTAACATTTATTTTATCGACTACATAGCGTTCGGTCAACTCTTTGCGTTTGGTTTAGCGATCAGTCTCTGCCTCTGTAATTGCTAGTAATAATATATTACATAGTATAATAATACCAGGTTTTTTTCTGTACAGAGAAACAAATCTGTAAACGTTGTCGATCCGTCTATTTTGTTTGGCCCTTATATTTATTTTTAATTGCAATTTTGGCGCAATTAAATTCTGTCCGACCAATGTTTAGCGACCTGGACAGCTATCAAGCCTCGTTTAAATCCTGGAAGGTGCAGGTGGGTGTGCAACTGTGCACATCTGGAAACCATGGTGTCGCATGCCCTATGAAATTGGTTCACTCTGGCACAGTGTTTAAAATGTTTGATGAATGCCACAGGTGGAGGTGCTAACCTATGTACGCAATCGCAAAAGAAATTATATTCTTCATATTTCTAATCTTTCACAAAGACACATACATAACGAGAAATACTGCAGTCTAATCACATACCTCCATAATAAACCCCGAGTAACGCTGACGCACGGAGTTAGCGCACTTGATTACATGATCCGACATAGATGGAACGAACACTCGCGGATTCTAATTAACGTAGCGAGTGAGTTGTAAGCCGCGCCGGGTAAGAATGGGAGCACTCCGTCACTTTAGTTCAGCGTGATTAGGTTATAAGAGCTTGTAGCTGTAATAATAATAGCCGCACGGGTCGATTTTTAAAGTTAAGCAACGCTTGCCGAAGTTGGTATGTGGATGGGTGACCATTCTAACATACTGAGACATCTCCGTGGTTGGAAAGCAAATTTGTCGTAAGTGGCATTTGGCAGTCGTTACGGATCGCCAGAAGCCAGAAAATTTGACTCCAGTCTTGCCAAGAAGCACCATGTTGCCCAGGTCCTGGTTTGTAGAGATAGATGATCCGACATTTGTATGTATGGCTTGTACCAACTGCTAAGGTTAGAATGGGAGCACTCCTTCACTTTAATTCAGCATTATTAGGTTATGGGATGCATGGCAGATTGTAACAATTTACCCATACATATGGAAAATACTAAGCACAAAACTGTTGGTCCCGGCTGTCATTTGTAGATATTTGTCAGTCGTTACGGATTGTCAAAAGCCAGAAAATCTGACTCCAGTCTTGTCAATAAGTACCGTGTTACCCAGTTAATGGGTTGTGGAGGCCTGGTAGAGCCGCTCCGCGTAGATACTGGTATTCAGCTGAATCTGGTTTGACTGGTAGCCGACCCCAATATAGTTCGGAGAAAGCTCGGCAGGTGATGATGACCATGCACAAAACCAGTTTAACTTTTACCTGTAAATAGTTGACCCACGCAACTTCGTCTGCGTCACAATTTTCATTACTGTTCCGCTCCTACCAATAGGAGCGACGAAATTCTAGGCATGCATGCTCCATCTTCGACCACATCATCGCTTACCATCTGGTGAGATATTAGTCAAATGCGATTCTATCAATATTATTTTTTTACTAGTTGACCCGCGCAACTTCGTCTGCGTCACAATTTTCATTACTGCTCCGCTGTTATTGGTCTTAGAGTGATGATATAAAGCCTATAGCCTTCCTCGATAAATGGGCTATCTAACACTGAAAAAATTTTTCAAATCGGACCAGTAGTGCTATTCTGTAACAAAATTTTCGTGTCTCGACAGCGGAATCCGAGGTGTATAAACGTAACACCTTTATGTTGTGTGCAATAAAGTTCATTTTGTGAGCAATCTCACTCAGGTGAAGCTCGATATCGAAATGGTTACTTACAGAATAGACTAGCTGTAGTTCCTGAGATTAGCGCGTTCAAGTAAACAAAGAAACTCTTCAGCTTTATATATTAGTATAGATTTATCTTTTTTCTTCGGTTCCTAGCTTACTTTCTATGCTTCCGTTGTCCGTTCGTCTGTCTGTCAGCGTGTATCTCATGAACTGCAGTAGATAGATAGTTAAAATGTTCAAAGAGAGTGTTTTTATTGCCGCTGTAATTAAAATTAACCTAGAAATGGCTTTTTTACGCCTTCCAGTATAAAAAGTAACTTAGTAGCCACTCAGTGAAAATGTAATTTTCTTTCAGTGACAGAATTTTCCTGCTCGAATCTTAAAAATAGACAATTTATAATTTCTGAACAGGTTCTTTAGGTTTGAAAATGTTTAAAAAGCAGAAATTTTGTCTTGTTTTTTTAAGTAAGTTCTTTCCTTGAGTTATTACCTTGAAAATACGAACCCAAGCTGCTCTGCCTTGCCGGTAAGCACGATAGATAATTGCAGCCAACACTCAAAGGTGACGAGTACCACACGGCCGGGTTCACGGGTACCCGATTCGTGCCCCCGCATAGATCGTGCGACCCGGTTCTAATTAACGTGGAGTACCCACCGCTATTACCCACGCCGAGAGAAGCCTATAGTTCCAGTGTGATTTAATTAGGTAGCAGTTCCTAAATTGTGGATCGGATGTTGATGGTTACCAATCGTTAGATTTGGACATTTGATGACTGGAAAAAGTACTGAAAGTAATTAAACTTAACTAAGTTATAATGTGGAAAAACCAAGCCAAGATAGCCAAGTCGCTCGGTTTAAAACTTAGAATGATTTCTTCTAAGTATTAAACCGAGCGACTTGGCTATCTGGTAAAGTTGGTTTTGGCTAGCTTTTTTTTGTGAATTTGCTCGCTTTCTGTCATTAAGAAGTTCATGTTCAACGTGGTAATGCTGCCAGTGGTCTGGACACGTTTTCAAATGACAGCAATGTGGAAGAGTAGCTACTTCCACGCCTAATTGTATTTTGTTTTGCAGCCTGAAATTGTGAAGTAAAACTGAAACTTGTTTGTTACTAAAACGTTAGGATTCATGAGTTTATACTTTATACTAGCTTTTCCCCAGTTTAATGTAGATATTCACAAAAGAAAATCACTTGTATCTGATTCTAGGATCACGTTTATCTCTGTACCAAAAATCATCAAAATCGGTTCAGTGATTTAGGCGTGAAAGCCTAACAAACAACCTCACATTCGCATTTACAGTGTAAGTATAGGATTAGGACGATTTTAATTTGGATATTACTGAGGCACTTGTCTCGCCGCCGTAGAGGCGATTAGCTATCGACTATTTGCTCGCTGAGGAAAGGGACAAAAGATATAGTTCTCGTGTGAGTAAAAGATACACATACATTCATAGTCGATAGCTGGCTGTTCACACTGCCGGCGAGCGGCTCTTACCACTAGTTGATCGCAACAATAATAGCTATCAAAGATTGTACAGATAGTACTCGCTCAGCGGCACTCGCTCGGCGATGCTCGCTTGGCGGTCAGAACTCACCAACCAACGGTGATTTCTACCTACAATGCGGACCGGAGCGAGTATTGTAAGTAACTCGCTACTCGCTGCTCGCCAACTCGTTTCGAGCTTCAAGCTTTACTCGCAACTTGCTGATCGCCGGCAGTGATACAAGTGCCTAAATTCTGTGGTTTGATTATACATATTTCAATCCAGCAAAGACGCAAATGATTATTGTTGGTAGTTTCCGAACCGTTTCAAGGATTGATTGGTCGACACTTCCCCAGGTTTCTTTCAATAACACTACTATTCCTATAACTCACACTGTGAAGAACTTGGGGATTTATATCGACAGCACTCTTTCCTGGACTAAACAACTGCAGGAGGTCAGTCGTAAACTGTTCGCTTCGGCGGGCTCTCTGAGACGCCTTCGTAATTTTCTTCCCATCACCACTAAAATTGCCTTAGCACAATCTCTTCTTCTCCCAATCTTGGACTATGCTGACGCCAGCTATCTTGATCTCACCCAAGTCCAATTGGACAAGCTTGAGCGACTTCAAAATCTCTGCATCAGGTTCATATTTGGCTTGCGCAAGTATGACCACGTTTCTGATTTTCGTACCAAGCTCAAATGGCTTCCTATTCGCCTTCGCCGGAATGCCCACATACTTTCTTTGCTTTATAATGTGCTCTTTAATCCTTATACTCCTTTTTATCTTAAAGAACGATTTCAGTTTCTCTGTGACACGCATTCTAGGTCTTTGAGATCATCGGAAAATCTTAAATTAAGTATTCGTATGCATTCCACATCCTTCTTTGACAAATCTTTCACTATTCAAGCAGCTCGTTTGTGGAATGCATTACCAATAGATGTGAGGCGCGCTCAAACGCTACCAACGTTTAAAAAATTGGTGAAGGAACATTACCTCTCACTATAACGTTTTGTCTCCTTTCCCTGTTATATATTTGATATTTATTAGTATATTACTTAATATTGTATGTATTTGTTTTATATTATTATGTATGTCTCTCTATTAATATTATTTATGATGTTTGTACACTGACCGCCCTAAATCTAGCTTCTTTAGTTCAGTCCATCCAGAGGTTGTCTGTAAGAGATTGCCCTGTGCGATAAGACCGCCCATTGTACACTAGTTTTATAAGCGTTTTTACTGTGCTTGTTATGAGGTGTACAATAAAGTATATAATAATAATAATAATAATAATTTACAGTAGGTTTGTAGGACCTCCCAGCGTTGCGGAATTGGTTCGTAAGAGTCATCGCGGTCCTAGAACGCAAAGGGCATTAGGAGGAACACTGATAGGTTTCAGTCAGTAACGTGTGTACGCACTATTAGCTAGTCCCAACAGTTTATTTTATGTTTACATTTCTTCTTTCATTAGTCTTCTTACATTATCTGCCTAGCCTTTTCCCAACAACATTGAGGTCGGCTTCCAGTCAAGCCGGATTCAGCTGAATACCAGTGTTTTACGTGGAGTGGCTACCTACCAGACCTCCACAACCCATTAACTGGGTAGCACGGTACTTCTTGGCAAGACTGGAGTCAGATTTACTGGCTTCAGACTATCCGTAACGACTGCCAAAGATCTACAAATGACAGACGTGACCAACGGCTTAACGTGCTTTCCGAGGCACGGAGGAAACTCACTATGTTAAGATGGTCACCCATCCACAGACCAACCTTGGCAAGCGTTGCTTAACCTTGAAGATCGACCCTTGCGGCTGTTATTATGTAGCCACGAGCTCCTCTTTACAGTAATAATTACGATCCTTTATTTTATTAATGAATGAAGTATATCTTTGGAAAAATATAAATAAACACATTCCAATACAAATATCTTAGGGCTCGCTAAACGCTCGCTTTTATTTCAAAGTAAATCCAAAAATAGACGGTGAAAATAAAAACTTCTGAAAACTAGACGAAATTACGCTACATGAGGGTGAACGTATGAACCCCTAATCTTTCACCCGTGAATATTGTCTGAAGGTGAATTTACCATTTTTTTTTCCCATTCCATTATTTTCTACTGATCATTCCAAGAGAATTGTCACAACGAATAATATATTTTTTATGCCTAGGTACATCAAAAATTTTACACAACTCTGAAATTCAAACTTAATTCTATGGGATTCTTAAGGTGGAAGCGCCAGAGTAGCCCGTGAAATTCAAATATTGTATGTTTTTTTTTTTCAATTTGCCGGTCAGTATGAAGCTGTATGTTGAAGCTCATTTAAGAATGGTTATTTCATGAAAAAAAAAGTTGTTAATTGGTGCTGAAATCATTCACAATATTTTTACTTCTAAATAAAAGGTACAATAATCGCAAAAATTGCTGATACTGGTTCCCAAACTAAGCTATCGCTTGTATTTTGGGACTCAGAGTTCAGTCGTGGATGTTGCTACAATTTGGTTTCGTTTGGTACTCGTACATTGTTTGTGAATGTAAAGATTTTATAATTTTAAGAGATTAAAATGTCATTCTATAGGGCTTCATGAACTTAGAGGGCTATATGTATTGATGAATGAATGAAACGTATTTATCTAAAAAATGATTATAATTCTTTAGATAAATACGCGTTACGGCCGCGAACCGTATTTTTAACCAACTTCAAAAAAAGGAGGAGGTTCTACATTTTTTTTTTATGTTTATTACCTCATAACTCCGTCATTTATGAAACGATTTGAAAAATTTTTGTTCATCTGAAAGGATATACTTTTTGATTGGTCCCATTGTCACCATGTCAGAATCTGATGATGGGATCCCACGAAAATCGAGGGCAACCCTCAAATTTTATAGGCACATTTTTTTTTTTTTTTTTTTTTTTTTTTTATTCAATAAGTACAAAAATTAAACATGTAACAAAATGTGGGCATATGGTTAAATCATTGTACAGTGTAGCAACTACATAATATAGCATACTGATTCCCAAACTGAGACGAGCTCGTATTTTGGGATTCGGCGGCTCTCCACTCTAGTGTCATTACAATAATTATGACCAAACATTTGCAACATTGGACTCCTTATAGTTAAAATCCATATAATTAAACTTATTTATAATTATGTTATCAACAATGTACTTATGTTTTATTATTTTCCATTCACTGTTCTACTTATCAATTAATATGAGCTTTTCTGTTTCTTCATAATTTAAGGACTTAAGCCAATTAGTTAGTTTAATTTTCAAGTTATATTTATTTAGTTTATATAGTGAGATTTTATTATTAATTTTGTTATAAATTCTAGAACTTAGTGCGGTATATTGACGTAATGCGAAACTGGTCCTACAGTGAACAGGAGAACAAACAAGTGCTCCGCGTCTTTTTTGTAAAATCTTTTTATTAAGGGGAAGTTGTGAGTGTCGCCGAAGTATGGTACGGAGGACAAACAATTGTCTAACAGTTAATATCTGGCTTTCCTTATAAAGGTCTGCAGTCGAGTAGTAACGGGGTTTGCGGTGTATAACTTTTAGGAGGTATCTCTGGGCTCTCTCCAGTTGCAAAAACATAGTTTTATAAGTACCACCCCATGCAGGTATACAATAACTTAGAATTGATTGGCATAGTGCAATATAGACTGTATGCATTACTGATACATCGGCAGAAAGACGAAGATTTTTAAAAATATACAGTAATCTCCTTACGCGCCCTGTAAGATTTTTAACTTGTGTGCTCCAATCCAATCTTTCATCAATCATAACACCCAAATATCTTATACTGGAAACGTTTTCTAAAAGTGGACACAAACAAGTCGTAATTAGGTTGTTACAAAAATGAGCCGTCATTGTTGTGGTTTCAGTCGGTGGTGTAGGAGAATTTGGGAGATAGAAGCGTATAAATTTAGTTTTGTTTGTATTAAGAGTAAGCAGATTTGAAGATAACCATAACATTACTTCTCTCAGGTTATTTTCGGCCAAAAACTTGGCTTCCAGCCAGCTCTTCGCATAAATTAATAAGGCTGTGTCGTCAGCGTAGGTAAAAATATCGCAATGATCAAGCCTCATCCTACACAGGTCGTTGACATAAATTATGAACAACGTAGGGCCGAGAATACTTCCCTGTGGGACTCCGTATTCGATCTGCTCCTCCTCACTCACAACATTGTCCATTTTAACTACCTGAGTGCGACCGGAGAGGTAATCTTTAAATATATTTAAAGCCAGACCTCGAATCCCAATGAGCTCTAGTTTAGATAGAAGTAATGGAACATACACTGTATCAAACGCTTTCGATATATCCAGAAATATACCGAAACATTTATAACCGTTATCCAGTCTATCAACCACTGCATTACTGAAGTTTGTTACAGCATCTTCAGTTGATGTGCCAGATCTAAATCCATATTGGTTTTTGGAAATTATGGAAAAAGTAGCAAGATACTTCGTCAAACAATTATTGAGTATTCTTTCGAAGACCTTGGATAACGCACTTAACACCGAAATAGGCCTGTAATTTGTAACATGTTCTTTGTTTCCGCTCTTAAACACTGGAACAACTAAAGCTTTTTTAAAACTGTTTGGGAAAACACCAGTAGCTATTGAAAGGTTGCATATGTGTGTAATGGGTGCTACCAACACTTTCTGTGAAAGTTTAATGACTGAAGTTGGAATATTGTCCCAACCAGTTGCACAGTTACTCCGAAGCGATGTAATGATCGCTGACACTTGCTCTTCGCCAACCGGTTCAATTCCAAGTGAGTTGCATAAAGCTGTTACTTCATTGTTATGAGGTGTCAAAGAACTAGGAGGAACCAACTTAGAAGCCAGGTCTTTACCAATATTTACAAAATATCGATTAACGCAGTTCACAGACTGTTTCGCACTAGATGACGCATGCAAGAGTTCTGTTGCCAACGGCGACTGACATTTCCTGCCTGAAACTGAATTTATAGCAGCCCACATTGCTTTTGGGTTATTCTGAGCTTTAAGGAATTGATTCTTTTCATACTCATGCTTTACTTTCCTAAGAAGGGTATTACAGAAATTGCGGTATCTTTTATATGTGACTAGAAGAATACTATTATTACTATTTTTTTTAACATTAAGATGCATTTTGTCGCGGTTCCTGATACAACGAAGTATTCCCTCAGTGATCCATGGTTTTAAGATGCGTGTACGCCTACTGACTTTTCTTTGTGTAGTGTACTTAGTAACCACATTCTGAATGACCGAAATTAGTTTATCAGTAGCAATATTAGCATCAGTTTCATCCATGATCGGTCTAAAATCACATTTGTCAATATTTTCCTTAATAGAAACATAGTCTAAGCGAGTTACAAACTTTTGAGAATCACGTTGTAAACTATTTAGATGTTTTAAACACAAAATTATAGGTAGATGATCTGTGATATGGGTCTCGAGTACGATTGCTGTTACTGAGGTCTCAGCCTTTAGTAAGATGTGATCGAGGCAATTACCAAGCCTAGTAGGAAATTCATGTGCTAGTAATAATCCTAAGGAAGCAGTAAATAAAAGGTATTCAGTAGAGTTTCGGTCAACATTGTTCTTTTCCTTGATGTCCACATTGAGATCTCCAATCACAACTACATTTTTGAAAGATTTTAAAGTACACATTACTGTCTCTAAACTGTTATAAAAGTTGCTAAGATCCGAATAAGATGGAGACCGATAGAGTCCTATGATTGCAGTATTACCGACAATACAGACTAGACAATTAGCATCTTGAAAAGATGGTTCAGATATTGTATATCTAAGTCCATTTCTTACGTATATCACAACTCCATCGTTTTGTGTTAGGTGGTTGGATGTGGCATGAGATGAATAATTAACAAGATTAGGTGGCGTGATAGTCCCTTTTAACCAGCATTCTGAAAGCATAATTATATCAAAATCAAATTTTATCATAGATAGCATACATACAAACTGGTCGAAATTTTTGTTAATGCTTCTTATGTTAATATGTATAATTTTTAAATTAGAATTAGGATTTTTGACGAGCTCAGAGCATTTATTCGGCGTACAAATGTGGGAGTTAGCTATTTTGAGGTTATCAATTTCATTGGCTATATTAATTATATTATCAGTCATCTTTAACATTATTTTCAACATTAGAAAGCAGCGAAACTTGCATTATAGCATAATAAAAATAATGCAAATACAAGTGATAAAGCAATGTTACAAGTTTACGTTGCAGTTGCATGTACAGGAAAATGTCAGTCACCTCATTTATCTCACTATAACAATAACAATATTTTTTTATAGAAATTACGAAGCATAATTGGCTATAGTCACCTAGAAATTTAGATATAAAAATTTGTACTCCTATCCTACAACCAGATATATAATAAAAACAATTAAATAAACTATTAGTAATAAGAAAATACCTGCAATGTTCAAAATTTAAGCTATTTTTCGAAATTAAGTTCAAGCTGAATAGTCATTGCTTGGCTTCCTTGGCCCCCAATCCCAACAGACATTGTTCTGTTTTCACCAAATGGAATTCCTTTGTATCACTACGTTTGCGTAGTAGGATTTTCCCATTCGATACCCAGCAGAAGTCATAGTTATTACGCTTTGCAAAGTCACGAGCAAGATAGAAAAGCCTTTTCAAAGTTGGAGAGAGATGCTCATCAACGTAGATGGGTTTGCGTTCTCCAGCAATGCCAATGCTCTCTGTGTTTAACTTTTCCTTAATATTGCGTTCTTTGTTGAAGCTGCGCACTGCACTTAAGAAGTTATTTTTTAAATGAACCGTAGAGAATTCAATGAATATTGGACGGGTGACGCCAGGTCTTCCAGGCAAACGGTAAATATCACGGACATTGGAGCTGGAAACGTCCATCCGTATAGTCTGTCCCAAGCGCGAGGCAATCTGAAGAAGATCGTTTATTTTTTCATTTGGTATAGCTGGTACATTTCGAATCTCAACTGCTGATGGGCGGCACATAAGTTGAAGTTCTTGAACTTTATTTTCAAGCTTGCTAATGCAGTTACTATTTTCTTCCTGTAACTTTTCAAGCTGATATACCTTGACCAAAACTTCTTCGTAATCCTGATTCAATGAAACAATTTTCTTCTCTATGTCGTTATTGGTCTGTTGTACACTGGAACATTGTAGCTTTAGTTGAGCAACATCAGTAACCAGCTGAGACAAGGTCTTTTGTTGTTCGGACTTCCAGTCCTCAAGCATTACCATTAAATCATTTTTAAAATTGATCAAAAAGGCCTTTGAAGGATCATGATCATCTGATGGAGAACCGAAAATGCGCGGGCGTTTATGTCTTGAAGTTACATTTTGACTCAGCTCGGCAGTTCCTTCCATCACGGCTGGCAAGTCTGGATCCGATTTTGATTGTGCACGCGTCAATTGACTTTTCAGACTCGGCGGGGGCGTGCGACTAACTGACATCTTGAGTCTCCCTTTACTGCGAACGCCTAAGAAATAAATAACCAATTCGTTGTTAGCTGCGCAGGCGCAATTAGTTGCTCTACAAAATCAATAGGCGCTTAGATAGCTGCTACACGTAGCAAAAGGTCGTAGCTCGTCGTAGCACTCGTAGCACTCGTAGCGTTCGTAGCCGCGCGCAACACAGTCTCAAAATTCTCGCTACGTGCTACGTGTTCATTTGGCTCGATGCGTACTACACCTGACTGCCAACTCGCGGGGCCACAGTTCAAATCACGCCCAATAATAGCACTTTTTAACTTCGAAACAGCAAAACATGAGCCGTCTCACTCTAGTCACACCCACTGGGAGGGGTCCGTCCATAAAAATTCCACAAGTTAGACAAGGAATTAGATCTGACAAAATTCACCAATCAGAAATTTAATTACTTGGATTTCAAGCAAAAGTTCACACTTTAGTTGCACACGTCCAACTCGCGCCGCGTCGAGCTACACTTAATGCACATGAACTTTAATTTCTGAAGTCGGTGTCAAAAAACTAAAATGTTAACCAAAAACACCGACTTCAGAAATTAAAGTTCTTTTCTTTCTACTGAAGTTATTTTGTACCTTGTAGTGTTTTGTTTTTGGAAGTCGGTTGTATTTTTTGTAAAAAGTTTTTTATGTTCAACATACAGCTTCACACTGGTAAAAAAACATGAAAATATTTGAAATTCGCGGGCTACCCTGGTGGATCCACCTTAATTCTGCAGGACCGGTTGCTGTGGCGACACTTGGGTGAGGCCTGTGTCCAGTCGAGACATCTTTCGGCTCATATGAAAACGATGAATTCTATGGCTACAATAACGGTCTTATCCGTGAAAGCAATATCTACCAGATAACCTTCTGCATGGACTGAAAGAACCTAAACAAATCATAACACTCTGTAGGCAGTCTTTTCAGTAAATGGTACTGTGATCGCGCTTAGGAAGACATATTTTGAGCACTTTATACATCGCGCGCTGTGTTCAATTTTTGAAGTGAAAACTTCTTTAGCGGCGGCGTTGTGCACTTTTTCTGTGATGGGTAAAAAATATTAAACTCGCGTCAGGACACGTGACCCTGATCGAAAATTCGAAGCACGTATTCAAGTCGTATTTTTCGCAACCCGTTATTTTTTTCATTTTACAGCAGTACAGCCGGACTATTCTGTCAACGTCTGTCAACGTCTCGTCCGAGTAAACTTAGGTCGGGTCAGCATGAAGTAAACTGTTAGTCCATCTTGTTTATGGATACCTGCTGGGGTGCGGAATCCGTTCAAAAGAGGCACTGTAACCTGGAACGCAAAGGGCATTAGTAGGAACAGGGATGGGTTTTAGTCAATAAGAGTCAGACACTCCTTTCCGCTGCGCTCAAAGCGGAAGGAGTCATATGATGATATCCCATCCTTTAAAAAAAAAACTTGTTTAGGGACTGACAACTCACTTCACGTTCGCTTCACTTTTTACACGGTGAGATGTAGACAGGAGAGACCGACTATTTTTATTTTTGTACGGTCGCAAAACGTTTCACGTCTACACGCTGCTGTGACCCTGATACAGCCTACCCGATTTTTTCTTTCAAACCAGATCGTGGTGGTGAAAACTCTTTGAAAGTCGTGGAATATTGAAAGCCTTTGATTTTTATGGTGAGATATAGCGCTATGATAAGCAGATACATAAAAGACTGGTCCATTTGATACCGAGAAACTTGGCTGTGACAGACGGACAGACAGCCAGACAACCGAGTGATCCTGTAATGGTCCCGTTTGTACGGATGCTCGGAACCCTAAAACCAAGATCATCATTATACTATATCTAGTTGTAGCTAGCTAGACCAACGCCTTAACCCGTTCCAGTCAAGCCTTAGGATTTATGCGGCAGATAACCAGCTGATACATTGTTTTTCTCATCTAAGCCCACCACTGTAAACACCACTTTATAGTGCCGGCAGTAAAGTCCAAATTCTCTTGTATGGTTTTGCCTGTACCCTATCGATCTGCAAGCCTGGTAAATGAAACCCAGATGTAGTTAAGTACGTATCTGATATTGAAGTAGTATAGTATAATCTTAGACAAGTGAGGGTACCGACAAAAAGTGATTGACCCCATTTCGAGTAGACTGCTTCGGTTTTCTTGCTATGCCCTTAAGCGGGGAGATTGGGGAACAAAAGGAATAAATCTTTGGCTGTACTGTTTCAGTTCCTATTGTGCTGTTTAAGAAAGATGCAGCGTAAATCGAGTATTTTGGACTGCTCAATTACAGTAGACATATTGACTTACACAGGACGTAAAAAGATCCATCACATAGACACATTTCATTCCAATTTCAATTTTTTCCATTTTATTAGTTTTACTGGAAGTTTTTTTTTTTGTCTACTGATTTAAAACTAACTTAGTATTAAGTGCTTCTCTGACGGGGCCCGCTAGGGCAGGTGCCTGCTGGGGCTGCGGAATCGGTTCGAAAGAGGTACCGCAGCTCTGGAACGCAAAGGGCACTAGGAGGAACACGGATGGGTTTTAGTCAGTAAGAGTCTGACACTCCCTCCTGCTCCACCCAGAGCGAGAGGAGTCATTTGATGATTTCCCATCCTTAAAAAAAAGTGCTTCTAACACATAACGTGGACCAACAGTTGTCTTTTTCTGAATAAATATAATAATAATAGCCACAATCTATGCACTATGCACATCAAACTAAAATACAAGAAAATGAATTGCTAGAAAAATGTTTATTTATTTATTTAACAATTTATGTACACACATTTAATAAGATAAGAAGAAAGAAACAGAAAAATAGGTACAAAGGTGATGCATTTCAATAGAAATCTCTTCCAGCATACCTGCGAAAGGAGAGTAGAG
This sequence comes from Lacanobia oleracea, assembly GCA_950371165.1. Taxonomy (NCBI): domain Eukaryota; kingdom Metazoa; phylum Arthropoda; class Insecta; order Lepidoptera; family Noctuidae; genus Lacanobia; species Lacanobia oleracea. Next base: position 9,691,653 of record OX493408.1, read on the forward strand.
TAAAAATAGATGTAGACATAGTGTGTAACAGTGAGAAGCTAAAATAAAAACTGTACAAAATACAAATTAAATATAACATACAATACATAATTTACATACTAATACATACTATATGATATAAAAGATAAATAATAATACATACCTATTTGCATTACGTTTTTTCGTTTTTTTCTACGTCAAGTGGATTTGATAAAAAACTAAAGTACTTTGACCTTCAATATTTCCAGAACGAATGGTTTTCTAGGTAAAGGTTAGAAGAAAAACATGAGTCCAATGAATGGTAGCATATGTGTTCTTCATTATCGTAAAGGATCTTTTTACACCCGGAATGGCCAGTAATAAGTGGCGCCTGTGACGGAAAAGCTGAAAAGGAACCGCTTGTCTTGGTATGGTCATGACTTGTGAAGAGGAGGGATGAAACGCATGTAACTGATAGAGTTATGAATATAAATGTGGATGGATGGAGAGAGAGAGGAAGGCCAAATAAAAGATGGATGGATAGTGTGAGGAGTAATATGAAAGAAAAGGGAGTAAGTGATAGCGTGACTGCAGACAGGACAGAATGGAAGAAAAAGACATGATGCGGCGACCCCAAGTAACATGGAATAACGGTAGGAAGATGATGAAGGGTCTGGTAAACCGCGCGTTTTCTGACAGCACAACTTGCCCTGACTTAGGGTTTACACATATCAGGATCGTGACTGGGGCGTAACCGGGGCGTGTCCGGGCCCTGGACCATCACAACGAGGACCCGGACTCGTTAGTGTGTGAATGAGCTCATATAAAATGTATGACGGAAATTCATTAGTCGATTTAACAATCGGGACGCCAACGCCATCTAGTGGCGTTCGATGGAGTCTAGAACGTTGTGCTCGACAAAGGCTGGGCTCAATCTACTGGTGCCGGTCGAGCAGGGAACACGTCTAGAAACCGCCGCGTGTTCCGAATACTTATTCGAAAAACGCGGCCTGCTGTGTGAGAATATTGTTATTGTTACTTTGAGTGTGAATTATGATTTGATTTTTTAAACTAACGATGTCTAAGACTCAAGTTATCAGGCTAGTCAATTACTATCATCATCATTATCAAAAAGCAAACGGTTTTTCTATTGCGCAATACCACATAAGGGCGTACTACTCCAACATGTACATACGTACCGATATTTTTTTGAGCTCCGTACGGACCACCGACTCCGGCTTTAACCCGGGCAAATCCGTGGCAGGTCGCTAGTTCAAAACGATTGACATTTGCAAAACTACTCAAATAGTTTACCATCAAAGTTCATTCAGTCGTCTTTGTAACAAAATATCTTTTCCGTTCCTCATCAAGTTAAACTTCACAGTTTCTTCTTTGATGAAGTGTCTTGTTTCTTTTTGCTTGTTCCTCTAAGAACTCAACTTGTTCAAGTTTATACTTGGCCAGTTATAAAGTTATGATCTAGTTTTTCTTCACCGACGCCTTGATTGCTTTCATTGGAGGATCCCTAGGATTGACTCTCTTAGGTAAGTTGCTTCGTATAATTTCTTTTTGTTTGAAGGAGTTTTAGTTCTGATGGGAGAGCAGTTCAAGCTGTTTTTCTTTGGAGCTATTGTATTTCATTCTCTGAATTGCAACCCGAACATTTATCATTACTATAATTTATACTAGTCTGAAGAACTTATTGCAATATTGACAGGTTCGCGTTTAGCACAATCTCACTTGATTGAATGCGATGATTTGTGGTCGACATTGAAGCACGCTTGCCTAGAAGTATCCTGTTCGAACCCTCGGAATTTTTTCGAAAGAGTCACCGCGGACCTGAAGCGCAAAGGGCATTAGTAGTAACAGGGATGGGTTTTAGTAAGTAAGAGTCTGACACTCCCTTCTGCTCCGCCAAGAGAGGGAGTAATTTGATGATTAAAGCTCTTTAAAAAAGAAGGTTATGGTACTTGTCTCACCGCCGGCGATCAGCGAGTAGCGAGTAAAGCTTCAAACTCGAAACAATGGGCGATCCGCGAGTAGCGAGTGAAAAGTTTCGATAGTTTTGACGCTCGGCTTCCAGCGAGTGCTTTAGTGCGACGGGCTTTTACTCGCAATACTCGTTCCGGCACGCACTATAGGTAGAAATTACTGCAGTTTGGTTGTTCTGACCGCCAAGGGTGCATCGCTGAGCGAATATCACTGAGCGAGTACAATCTTTAATAGCTCTTGTCGCTGCGATCAACTAGAGGTAAGAGCCGGCAGTGTGAACAGCCAGCTATCGACTATGAATGTATGTGTCTCTTTTACTCACACGAGATCTATATCTTTTGTCCCTTTCCTCTGCGAGCAAATGGTCGATAACTACTCGCTTCCTCGCCCGCGGTGAGACTAGTGCCTATAGCTATCGGGAACCCACTACACTACAGACTCCGGCAGGAACCCACTCTTTATCTGTACATTCAATGAAAGTATTCCTATAACGTTTTGTGCATATATGAGTGGATGAATCATCGAACCAAGATATTGAGACCCAACATTCCGTTTAATACGTATACAAAAACATACCTCAATCAATCCATTCTAACATCAAAACATAATGTCACGCTGTCAATCATGCCCCTTTACAGCCATTTAAATATTATAACAGCACCGTAATGCGTGCTAATGTACACTATTCTATTATTTAACCTATCTTAATGGGCATCAATAAACATAATGATAATGTTGATAATAATTTATAACACTAACTTGAAATCCTCAATTACAGTCACAATATTATCTAGAAATCGCTGCCTTGCTTTCTACTCTTAAAAAGCTGTTACTAACCTTCTTGAGAACATAGTTATTACAATGTCTATAAAATTCAGAGGAAAAATCTTTTAGCCAGTTTTTTTTTTACTTTTAATAGGCACACGTTTGACCACTATCTCACCTGACGGTAAGCGAAGATGCGGTCGAAGATAGTGCACACTTATTTAGAAGCTTCAGTTCTTTTCACACTTTGTGCCCAGTTTTTTTTTTTACTTTTAATATTTGACGTTTGACCACTATCTCACCTGATGGTAAGCGATAGTAATTGAAACTTGTGTTCTTTTCACACTTTTTGCCGATTCTCAGACTTCTTTTAAAGGAAGTTTACTTTCACCGACTCGTTATTACAATGTCTATAAAATTCAGAGAAAAGGGGTGAAAAATGCAAACAACAGCAACATAGCTCTTCATTACCATCATTCCATATTACCCCACAAACGCATGATAAACATACAATGTTTATCACGCGTTTGCTTCAGTTCTTTTCACACTTTTTGCCCAGTTTTTTTTACTTTTAATAGACACACGTTTGACCACTATCTCACCTAATGGTAAGGGACGATGCGGTCGAAGAAGGATCACGCTTGTCTATAAGCTTAAGTTATTTTACATTTTTGCTGATTCTCAGACTTCATATAAAGGAAGATTACTTTCTTCGACTCGTTATTACAATGTCTATAAAATTCAGAGAAAAGGGGTGAAAAATGCAAACAACAGCAACATAGCTCTTCATTACCATCATTCCATATTACCCCACAAACGCATGATAAACATACAATGTTTATCACGCGTTTGCTTCAGTTCTTTTCACACTTTTTGCCCAGTTTTTTTTACTTTTAATAGACACACGTTTGACCACTATCTCACCTAATGGTAAGGGACGATGCGGTCAAAGAAGGAGCACGCTTGTCTATAAGCTTAAGTTTATTTTACACTTTTTACTAATTCTCAGACTTCATATTAAGGAAGATTACTTTCTCCGACTCGTTATTACAATATCTATAAAATTCAGAGGAAAAGGGTGAAAAATGAACAACGACAGCAACATAACTCTTCATTATTATCATTCCATATTACCCCACAAACGCGTGATAAACATACAATGTTGTCAGCTCCCATCAATGACTCACAAAACCCATTCATATTTGAGCAATGTGAAATGCAACCCCCTCCCCCCGGTTAAACGGGTTAACGGGGTAAGGGAGGATGGTCTTAAAACCTTTTAACGTCTTCGCGGCGGGTGAATAAATAAAATTCTTGCTGCTTAGTTACTGATACATAATGCTGTGGAGCTTAGCTGACTTGCTAACCAAGTGGCTCTAAACCAAGTATCGTGTCAACAGAAAGAAAAAAGAGAAGGTTTAACCTCTCCGGTACCAAATGGATCCCCTCGGACCCACTACCGTCTTCTACTCTCTACCGTACCGTTCTACCGTCTACCCACTATCGTCGAAGCCACAAAATCTGACACCAGTCTTTCCAAGGAGTACGTGTTACCTATTTAATTGGTTGTAGAGTTCTGCCTTTCCACATAAAATACTGGTATTCAGCTGAGTCGGGTTCTTCGTCCTTCCAGTTTTTAGGGGATTAAAACTTCTTGTTTTTGATGGCGCATGTAACGTGTATAAAATAACATTAATTGCGCCAGGCATCAGCACCATTAATCAGCATAAGTGATTGTCAAAAATATTTGGTTTTAGTAAGTTTTTTTTGTTTTCCTTCATCATCATCATCACATCAGCCGAAAAACGTCCTCTGCTGAACATAGGCCTCCCCCAGGTGTCGCCATAACAACCGGTCTTGTGCGTCTCACATTATTTCGTTAGTACATGTCAATCTCATACGTTTTGTTTTTTTTTTTTACAATGAAATTACTTATATATTGCTGGCAAATATTCACTTTGTCTAGGCTTACCCTACCTATTCACCTGACCAGCTTTTTCGACGAAACAAAATATTTCAACCTTGTGAATAAATAAATATTTTTGACTAGCTTCTGCCAGCGGCTTCGGCCGCGTGGTCCCTAGGGAACATGCTCTCGGGATAAAAAAGTAGCCTATGTCCTTTCTCAGGCTCTAGACTATCTGTGTACCAAATTTCATTTAAATCGGTTCAGTAGTTTTAGCGTGAAAGCGCGACAGACAGACAGAGTTACTTTCGCATTTAAAATATTAGTAAGGATAAGTAAGGATTGATTCAATATTTGAAATTCAGAAAAAAAATAGCAACTAATCCGTCTGTTACCGACAAAGACTGCGGACGAGAATCTTTTAGAGATTATTTACTATGAAAACGATCAACAATTCTGCCAAGCCTTTTCCCAACTATATTTGGATCTGCAACAAGTCTCATGAGATGGAGCTAAATATCAGTGTTCTAAATGGAGCAACTACCAATCCAAAATAATTTCTGGAAGTGAAAGAATTTTGGAAATAAAAAATCTGCACCTATTATTTTAACTTACAATATTCAAAACCTGCGATGTGTGAGGCGGACTCTCAAAAGAAGGGTACCGGACCATTATCCAAAAAAAAGGAATTCGTTTCTTATATGGATCACACACGCTCCTTTAATTTTTAATTTAATTTATTTTTTATTATTGTTGTTTTAGCGGAAATAGAAATACACACTCTGTGAAAATTTCAACTGTCTACCTATTAAGGTTCTTGAAATACAGCCCGCATTTAGACAGACAGACGGACGAACAGCGGAGGCTTAGTAATAGGGTTCTATTGATTACCTTTTGGGTACGGAACTCTAAAAATTAACTAAGTCAAGTTGCCAACCACCATCTAAGTTGTATTAAAACCATAATAAATTGACATACCTACCTAGGTACTCTTCAGTGTTGCCCCATAATCCCGCTCGTATGTCACAAGCCCAAAGGAGTTCCCGCGATTTTATAGCGTGTCTCAGAAGGCCTATACATCGCGGGGCCGACCCGTAGACATCTTTATAGGCTCTGCCAACGACGATATTTTGCACACTGCGTTACTCTGTTGGGTAAACGAATTTTTGATCAAGACAACGTTGAAGAATAGACAGTGTTAACACGAATGTTTGTTTCGGGCCAAATATCTATATCTCATCATCTGCCTAGCCTTTTCCCAAACTATATTGGGGTCGGCTTCCAGTCAAACCGGATTCAGCTGAATACCAGTGTTTTACGTGGAGCGGCTGCCTACCAGACCTCTACAACGCATTAACTGGGTAACACGGTACTTCTTGGCAAGACTGGAGTCAGATTTACTGGCTTCTAACGATCCGTAACGGCTGCCAAAGATCTACAAATGACAGCCGGGACCAACGGCTTAGCGTGTTTTCCGAGGCACGGAGGAAACTCGGTATATTAAGATGGTCACCCATCCACAGAACAACCTTGGCAAGCGTTGCTTAACCTTAAAGATCGACCCGTGCGGCTGTTATTATTTAGCCACGAGCTACTCTCAAATATCTGTATCTATACTAATATTATAAAGAGGTATAGTTTGTGAGGTTGTAGGGGGTAATCTCTGGATCTACTGAACCGATTTTGAAAATACTTTCATTAAATTTTTTTTAAGAAAGCCACGTTATTTGTCAGTGAGAGTAAAGCTGAAGAGTTCGTCCGTATGTTTGTTTGATTGATTGGTTGAAAGCGCTTATCTCAGGAACTACTGGTTCGATTATTTTGGTGTTGGATAGCCCATTTCTCAAGAAGGGCTATTAATCATACTAAGACTGTGAATGTGACGCAGACAAAGTTGTGCGGGTCAGCTAGTTTCTTCTATAGCATTATACTCTAGTTTTCAAATAAATTTAAAAAAGTTGCGGATTAATTTGGTTTACTATCTTTTAACATCCATAGACAGGGTACTGATACTGGTATTCAGTTGAATCCGGTTTCAGAATCCAATCACATAGCTGGGAAACGGCTAGGCAGATGGTGAACATCCATATAAACGTCCACATAAATGGAAGACCCGTAATAGAACGCGTTCCTTGAAATGGTTTATACTAGAGCTGATTTGCAACCATTTCGACCTCTGAACCTTGAGTCCATATTCCTGAAAATTAAATGACGTACCTCAAAAGGAAAAATGGAACCCTTATAGGATTCCTTTGTTGCCCGTCCGTCAGTCTGACGACTGTCAAGACCCTTTATCTCAATGTGTGGAGGTATCGAGTTGAAATTAAAACCATACACATATTCAAATCTACAGTCCCTTGAAGCTGTGAAAAAAGCAAACTACTAAGTTATCGTGAAGTAAAAGTATTTTCGCGTACGACTAAAAAGTAAAACCACAAACACAGCGTGCAGGCGTGATGTTATGTTATAAACTGGTGTAAACAATCAATAGACATGCGATTTCAGAAATCCCTATCCATTTGCTATCATTTATGGAAGAGTTCCGTTGCCTAACGCCGAAGATCTTCATCAGATCTTGACCAAACTTAAAAGGAACCAGTCCGAGAAAATATTCTTCCAAACAAAAAAAGGATCATCTAAATCGGTTAACAATTGGCGAAAATATCGCTGAACCTTTTTCATGGGATTCCATCATCAGATGCTGACTTATGCCTTCCATCATCAGCTCAGCAACATGAGATGATAATTACCAGGCACAAATATCTGAATTGCGTTAGAAAGTTTATAAAAACATGTATGTGTTTATAAAATTTGAGGGTTTCCCTCGATTTTCGTGGGATCCCATCGTCAGATTCTAACTTGGTGGCAATGGGACCACCTCAGAAGTGTAGGCTTTCGAATAATTTTTAAAATCGGTCCAGAATTGGCGGAGAAATCGGTGAACATACTTAAAAAAAAAACTACATACAGCCGAACATAGAACCTCCTCCTTTTTGAAGAAATCGGTTAAAAAACTGGCCAAGTGTGAGTCGAGTAATCTTTCTGTAAATTTTCCTGTAATCTTTCTTTTCTTTCTCTCTTTTTTTTTCTTTTTTAGGATTCCGTGCCTCAAAAGGAAAAATAGAACCCTTATAGGATCCCTTTGTTGTCCGTCCGTCACTTTGACTGTCAAGAATTTTTATCTCGAGAATGTGTGGAGGTATCGAGGAGGAATTTAAACCATATACTCAGGTCTACGGTCCCTTAAACTGTTAAAAAAAATATTTTTATAAGTTAACATAAAAGAAAGATATGGCCGTTTATGCCGCTTAAAAACGTAGGAACAGGCTCCTTCTGGGTAAGCTCGCTCCATCGTAGACTTTGTCTCTGTAATCTCTGACCTAGACTAGTCAAGAGCAAACCCAACACAAATAAAAAAATAAAATAAAAAAAAAGCTTTGAAGGGAATCAAAATTTATAGGATATTTTCCATTAACCTAGAACTATGTTTGGCAAGTACCCTAATACTGTCTTATACCACAAGTATAGAGAAACATCTGGAAAGATCGGAAAAAACTACGAGGCTCGATTCCTGAACTTTTTATAATATGTACGAAACCCTCGATGGGCGAGTCCGAGTCGCACTTGATTTTTTTGTTTTCCTCTTCAGATCAGTTGCCAAAAAATATCTTTGAAAAGAAAACGAGATCTGAAAAATATTTTCACAAAGATTAATAATACCTACAGCCCTATAAATAAAACAAAAAAAGCCTTTATTTGAAAAAGCTACATTAATTTCATCTTAGTTACTAAATTTAATTAGCTACTAATTGCTAGGTATACAAACTTTAATTTAAAATTAACGTTCGATTCATCCTCATCATCTGCCTAGCCTTTTCCCAACTATATATGTATTGGGGTCGGCTTCCAGTCAAACCGGATTCAGCTGAATACCAGTGTTTTACATGGAGCGGCTGCCTACCAGACCTCCACAACCCATTAACTGGGTAACACGGTACTTCTTGGCAAGACTGGAGTCAGATTTACTGGCTTCTGACAATCCGTAACGGCTGCCAAAGATCTACAAATGACAGCCGGGACCAACGGCTTAACGTGCTTTCCGAGGAACGGAGGTTACTCGCTATGTTAAGATGGTCACCCATCCACACACTAACCTTGGCAGCAAGCGTTTCTTCACCTTGAAGATCAACAGTCCTATAATATAAAACAAAATAAAGCCTTTATTTGAAAAAGCTACATTAATTTCATTTTAGTTACTAAATTTAATCAGCTACTAATTGCTAGGTATACAAACTTAAATTTAAATTCAACTTTCTATTAATACTACTAAATGACTTATTTCTACCTATAGTCCTATAAGTAGATTAAAATATTATAATGGTTTCTTTAATATTTAACAAAGGTTCCGATCAAAAGAGTTTGATCACAAATATCAATCATTTCAATCTTGTTCTTCGAACCGTGGTGCTTCTAATAATAAAATATTCTAGAAAAAACAAGAAAAAGCAATCTTGCAGTAACCACACTCCTTTGTGAAAATATAGCAGAGTTTTATTTCATGAAGAAGTAACTTTGATGAATTGATTCCATTTGAAACAATATCGCTGACCGTAACTTTCTTTTGTGCGATTATTTCTGATTTAAAAATATATTTTTGCCAGAGATTTTTTTGGAAAAATACTTTGTTCATGATCTGAAGATTTCACTAACGAACGTTGCGTTCAAAAACTTTAATCTTCAAAACCAAAGTCAAACTACAATAGTAATGACAAATTTAATTAGTAGTAACCCAATATTATCTTTTGAATTCAAAGTAAATATTATAATTTGAGAAATCTATTCAAAGAATTGGAACTATGTGCTTCATTAAGAGTAAATACGTTTCAAATAAATAGTGAGCGGTTTTAACGAGAAAAATATTTTAACGAGGTTTAAGCTCCTATTGGATATCAAATTAAGGTTTTTTTTATTAATAAATAAAGACTACCAAAACTCTACAGATTTTTTTTTTATGAAAACATTTTTTTCGTAATACTATTAAGTTGAAAAACTAATATGATTAAATGTCATAAAGAACAGACAATTTTTCAAAACGTAGGAAAACTAGCTTTTGCCCGTTTTTCCCGTTCCTGTCGGAATCTCGGGAAATCCTCTCTTAATGCTCCCCTGCGGAGTATAAAGAAGCTACATGCTAAATTTTAGCTCTCCACGATGACCAGTAGTTTCGGCTGTGCGTTGTCTGTCTGTCACTCAGGGTGGCTACTCTCTAAGCCCGAAGTCCGTAGTTTCGGGCTTAGTTGCGGGCGTATTCTACTCCGTATCACCTACAGACTAACGATGAGTCGCGAACCTGAACTGAGAATGAATGACAATACATTTTTTTTTTTGTCAAATCGTGTTATGATTAATTCTTAGTGGTTAGGTGATATGGAGTAGAATACGCCCGCAACTAAGCCCGATACTACGGACTTCGGGCTTAGAGGCCCCCCAGTAACTGAAGAATTTTATACATCAACGATTGGTTGATGATAAGAGGTTTTGGACAAATTGCGACAGAAATGCGAATACGACCGGCGCAGAATTAGTAGAATTGGCCCTAGAAATATCAAAACCTTTTAATTTTTTCCACGGGGTCAGGTAAAAAACTAAAAATTAAATATCGCTATCTGCTAAGATCGTAACATACTTCCTTTTGCATTGTTTGCATTCGTATACTCACATTAGTCACATCATTTTAGCAATATTAAATTAATGTTATTTTATACATCTTACATGCGCCATCAAAAACAAGAAGTTTTAATTCCCTTCTACATATAATGGGGTTGGCTTCCAGTCAAACCGGATTCAGCTGAATACCAGTATTTTATGGGGAAAGGCAGACCTCCAGAATCCATTAACTAGGTAACACGTACTCCTTGGAAAGACTGGTGTCAGATTTTGTGGCTTCTGACTATTCATAATTATTGCAAAAGATCTACAAATTACAGCAGGGACCAACCGCTTAACGTGCTTTCTGAGGCACGGAGGCATCACCCACCCATAGACAAACCTCGGCAAGCGTTGCTTAACCTTTAAAACCGACCCGTGCGACTGTTATTATTTAGCCACGAGCTCCTACATAAAATTTTAACAAAGTATGAAAATAAATTCGTTCTTCTTAAACCTCAACAAAGATGGATTTACGGCTGGCTTCAAATAAACACCACAGAATTAATTTGTCAAGAAGCAAAGCCGTGGGTTTAAACATGAGCCCATAACAACTCACCTCAAAATTACTTCATTAAGACGTTTATTACTCATTTAGATGATAATATAACACCTTTTACTGAGTTAGTGGTAAGCATAAACATTGAGGAATAGACTGAGCGTTTTATTAAAATGAATACGATTAGTGTGAGAGAGACAAAGTGATCGCATGTTTATTATACTTAAAAGTGAGTGAATGACTGACACACAATGCACAGCCAAAAATACTGCTTGTAGATATCTGAAATTTGGCATGTAGGTTCCTTGGGGAGTGTAGAGAAGCACTACGAGAGGTATTCCCGAAATTTCAACGGTAACGGGAAAACAGGATATGCGCGTACGACGTGCGGGCTAAATTTAGAAATGTATAAATGCGAAAGTAACACTGTCTGTCTACATGTTTGTTTGTTACCTCTTGACGTATTAACGGCTGAATGGATTTAGATGCAACTTGACACGGTTAGAACATGTCCTGGAAGACGTAGGATTTTTCTTTCTGTCCCCGGAGTATCTAAGTATGTATTGTAAGTTCTTTGGGATAGTATTCAACTCGCATGTAACTTACCTTATATAACTATACTTTTATAATACTGAATGGTCCAGACCACAAGCTTTAGGTGACAACTTAGTCTTTTCAACCTATTGAAAGGATGCAATGCAGATATTGGCCGAACAGTTTTAGAGGGATGCGGAATAGAGAGTAAAGTCCCGCACACCTCAATTGAAAAGGAGGTTTCTCCGACCAGGCGGCAGTTGTGCCTGGCGGGCTACTGCCCGATAGTTGATATTCGGGCTGATGTATATGTTCAAATCGCACGGTAAACTCTGCTTGCGCGATGCAGTATTTCAACGTAGTAGTTCGCTGCTAGTTGGATAGATGGCGTCGCGGTTCTTTTTGTTGCGAAGTAGATTTGCTCCATTAGTTTTTTTTTGTGGCGGTATTGATGCCACTACACAGTAATATTGTCTTTTTCTACAGAATAGTCCATTTTGCTACGTTATCGCTCAGCCCATTCTTCGGTTTCGAGCATGGCAAGTACTAAATCTATGTAGATTCTCTAAACTGCGTTATTCAATGTAACATGTCCAAAGCTTAGCAAACTTGTGGAGAGTAGTTTGTAATTAAAACTATTCGTCAACGGGCGGACGGACTAAGTTTATAATGTAAGTACTGCATTTTGATGTGGCCTGTCTAGTTTACGCTGATATGAGCTTAACGAGTTTGCTGTTTCAATAAAATATGACTGAAAGCCGACACTAAAATTTTCCTAGGTATGTTAGTGTCGGTCTTCAGTTTAACCAGATGCACCTTCTTCTTCTTCCTCTTGTCGTGTGGGCAGTAAGGTCAATCGACCCCACACGATAAGAAGAACAGGAAGCTGAACACCAATCTTGATGACATGGAGGAAGCGACTGCCTATCTGACCTCTACAACCCATAACTGTAACAAGTCATCATCAGCCTAGCCTTTTCTCAACTATATTGGGGTCGGCTTCCAGTCAAACCGGATTTAGCTGAATACCAGTATTTTACACGGAGCGGCTGCCTACCAGACCTCCACAACCCATTAACTGGGTAACACGGTACTTCATGACAAGACTGAGTCAGAATTGCTGGCTTTTGACTATCCGTAATGACTGCCAATGATCTACAAATGACAGCCAATGGCTTAACGTGCTTTTCCGAGGCACGGAAGAAACTCGGTACGTTAAGATGGACTATAACAAGTACTCCTGGGAAAGACTGGGTACACATCTTGTGACTTCTAACTATTCGTTATGACTTTCAAAAATCTTGAAATGACAGCTTAACGTGCTATGCGAGGCATGGGGGAGGCTCATCCACGGATGGCCTACACCACGCTTCTCCTTACAGAATGTCACTTGGTTAGAGCCTTTTTTTTACCTTATGGCAAATGAAACTTTCCGCTCTAGGCGGAGTGAAACGGGACTCTTACTGACTAAAACTTATCCGTGTTGCTCCTCATGCCCTTTGCGTTTCAGGGCCGCGGTGACTCTTTTGAACAAATTCCACAACCACTTGTCTAGAGTCTCAGGTATTTCTCAGCTACATTCTTAAATGCATTACATACTTAGATATTTCTCCGCATACTTGCACTGACCAACTTTGGACCATCACTTTCTATTTTTTGACGTTCATCAAATAAAGATTTAAAAAAACGTGGTCTTAGTTTGTTTTTTTTTGAACAAAAGACCAAAATTATTTCACAACAAAATTATAAGTTTTGTTCTTAATAAAAAACAGGATACCAGAAAAAGTTTTCCTTGAAATGCACTTGAAGGTCACGATAAGGAAAACTCTCCCTACAGTGAAATCATGCTAAACTCTTAGCAAAAATCATTTGTTTTTTCCTGACAAAAGATCTATTGAGTCAGTTTGTTTTCACCCTCTTTTTCCTTATGGCAAGGAGGTACTCTTTTCACCTGAATTATTATTATTGTTCCATCTTAACTAAAAGCAGAGTCTACAATTTGTATATAATTATTTATGTAATTTTCTCCTTTTTTTTTAACGATGGGAAATCATCAAATGACTCCGGCTTTGGGTAAAGCAGAAGGGAGTGTCAGACTCTTACTGACTAAAACCCATCCATGTTCCTCCTAGTGCCCTTTGCATTCCAGGGTACGGTGCCTCTTTCGAACGAAGTCCGCAGCCCCAGCAGGCATTGGCCCTAGCGGGCCCCGTCTTTTGTGCTGACAGCTCTTTGAGGCACGCGTGGAACACAGCGCGCCGTCGATCCGGGCCTGGTTCTGATCAGACGACAAGCCAGAGCCACCCAAAGCTCGCCGTCCGCAGGCCCGCGCCTACGGTGGCCGAGAATCGCTCTGCGACTCGCGACGCCCGAGCCGTCTTCTTCTGTTGCGGCGGCTGGGGCGCGAGGTTTCCCTCTCTCTCACACGTTCGGCTTCCTCCTTTGCTAGCAAATGTAATTTTCATCTAGAGGTTGAATAATACGAGCGTACGCATAACTTCATCTGCATCACTATTTTTATTAATGCTCCGCTCCAGCTACAGCTCTTACAGCGCTTACAGTTTTCTTCTATCCAACACTTTAAGAATTTTTCAGTTCGGACCAGTAGCTTTTGAGATTAGCACTTTAATCCAAACGAATTCTTCAGCTTTATAATATTAATAATATAGAATAAGTAGGAGAAGTTGCCTTTGAAATAAAGAGAGACATTTTTAAAATATGGTTTATTGAATTAATCAACTGTCTCGTTTTGTGCATAATTAATCCGATTAAAATATATATCAACTTACCGATCCATGTGAAATAATTACAATATTAATTTTCCACGTTATTACTCACCGCACTCATAATTAAGGATATTGTTCAAAAGATTAATTTTGTTCCCGTTAAATTGTCTGATTTGCACATGAAATTGCTTAATTGTTACGAATGGTGTTTTACCAATATTGGTAGAATTATTATGCTGCATTGGTCACCAGTAAATGTTTACAGAATTGTTATCCAAGAAAATAAAACTATGACAAGGTACATTATTATTTAAAATTTAAAATTGTGACGCAGACGAAGTTGCGCGGGTCAACACTAAAGGGATTATTCAGATCGGACCAGTAGTTCCAGAGATTAGCGCGTTCAAGTAAACAAACAAACAAACTCTTCAGCTTTATATATTAGCACTAGTTGACCCGCGCAACTTCGTCTGCGTCACAATTTTCATTACTGCTCCGCTCCTATTGGTCTTAGCGTGATGATATATAGCCTATAGCCTATAGCCTTCCTCGATAAATGAGCTATCTAACACTGAAAGAATTTTTCAAATCCGACCAGAAGTTCCTGAGATTAGCGCGTTCAAGCAAAGAAACAAACAAACTGTTCAGATTTATATATTAGTATAGATTAGTGCCTGGCCTATACTAAAAACCGGTCAAGTGCGAGTTGGACTCGCACACGAAGGGTTCCGTACCATAAACCCGTCCATAAATTGGGTTCCGTTGGTTACCCTTTGGGTACGGAACCCTAAAAACGAAATATCAGAAATGTTAATTTCAACGAAATATTACTCTTAAAATGCATGAAATTTTTCACAAGGGCTCCTTACAATCATTACATAGTACTCGTATATAACAAAGTCGTTTTTGCTGTCTGTCTGTCCCTATGTGTGCTTAGATCTTTAAAACTACGCAACGGATATTGATGCGGGTTTTTTTAATAGATAGAATGTTTCTCGCGAAGTCGGGACGGGTTGCTAGTATAAGGATAAGCCTTAAGAAAAGATTTTTTTTTAATTCTCTACGTCAAGGTGTTGTGTGTGTATTTTATGAATTGTATTTTTATTTTTTTCATCATTTATATATTTCATCTGTATCTATTATATTTAGTATGTGTTACGTAACTACATCCTGCCTGATAGGGCCTGTGATGCCACACAGGCCCTATCATAAAACCAGCGCTGGTTATTTATTTTTAAATTTCGCAGCCTATGCTGAGATAGGTACCTTTTTGGCCTCGCACAGACTAAAATTATTATAGACTAAGTAATAGACTACTGTTAGTTTTAATTAATTTTACATCTGTCTGTTTTCTTTCTTTCTTTAAATGGGAGATGAAACTTCATATAGCAGATTGTAATTTCTCTGATGTAAAGTCCCATCGGGCATACGGCTGGTACCCCCTAGCTGGAGGCCCAAATCCATTTGAGGTCCACACAGGCAAGTCAGGTGAGTGGTATATGCAAGCTTCGCAGACTGAACAGTGAGTGGTCATTCTCTCAAAAATAAAAACAACCGGCCAAGAGCGAGTCGGACTCGCTCACCGAGGGTTCCGAACAAATTCGTAAAAATAAATTAATTACAAATGAAAAGTTTTCAGACGTTTTCCTATACTTGTAGTATAAGACGGTATTACTTGCCAAATTTCATAGTTCTAAGTCAACGGGAAATATACGTTTTTTGTGGCATAAACGGCCGTGTCTTTTTTTAACATAGAACTTTTTGATTTTTTCACAGCTTCAAGGGACCATAGTTCTGAGTATATTGTTTTAATTTCAACTCGATACCTCCACGCTTTCCCGAGATAAAGTATCTTGACAGACTTACGGACGGTTACGGACTTACGACGGATAAGGGTTCGGTCTTTTCCTTTTGAGGTACGGAACCCTAAAAACACGGCTTGTAAGCAAGGGCTCTTGCTGATGGTAATTACCGGGGTGAGTTGTTGATGTAAAAATGCCACACTCCCTGATATTTTTGCCAAAGTGCCAAACGCCTTGTGAAGTTTTCCCCCGATACCAAAAAGAAGCAAACATGTAAACTACTGAATTACGAAAAAAATAGAATAAAGCTAGAGACAAACTGTACGCAACGTATGCAACGCATTATGATATCTGGACTATTGATTTTATATGGAAAACTATGCAGTAGAAACACACTTATCGTATGCAATACAACATACGATAGGATACAGAAGCGTTGCATACGTTGCGTACGTAGGACCAGTGTGTTTCTCGCTTAACACAGCCGTTCTCTATTCTTTTCTCATCTTTGTATACAAACAGGTACCAAAAAGCGAGGTGCATGAAAAAAATTAAAATTGTACCGCAAACGTAATGAACACGCCAAATGAGAACCCACACGCAATTGGCGAAAATAAGCCTAATTTGCTTCTTAAACAAATAACTACCTTAATTGAAAGCAATAAGGTTGATAATGAAATAACGAATAAAGCAGAAGTTAGAAATTTTGATTGGGTAAGATACGCTGCTAAAGATAATAACAGTCGGAAACGTGGGGTTGTTTTTAGGGTTATTAATGAAAATTACCTTTGGAAAAGATGGTAATGCACGGTGGAATAGTTGTAAGAAACGAATCTTAATACCTACTTATATTAAATAGCCGGCAGACACTGTGTGCGAAATAATATCAGCTGTTTAATATAAAAAGTTTTCGCATATAATCATGTTGAGTACTTGCATCAATCGACTAATTTATATTCCGCCTTTTTTCAGGGTTTTTTCTGTACCCAAAAGGTAACCCTATTGAAGCGCCTTCAAATATGTAGCCAAGTGCCGCGCGGCAGCAGCGCGGCTGTCGCGCTGCTTTGTTAATCCATACAATCAATAAACGCATAGTGCTGCGTGGCTGCAACGCGACAGCAGCATGGCTGCCGCGCGTTTGTTATTTGTATGGATTAACAAAGAAGCGCGACAGTCGCACTGCTGCTGCGCGGTATTTAGCGACTAATTTGAAATTTTGAAGTCGCTCTTATTAAGCCTCCGCTGTCCATCCGTCCGTCCACCGATCCGACCGTCCGTAGAACCGTAATAGGTAGACTGTTGTAATTATCACAGAGTGTGTATTTCTATTGCCGCTATAAGAACAACAAACAACAACAATAAAAATTGAATTTAATTAAAAATGAAAGGGGGCTCTCATACTAGAAACGTATATTTTCGGTTTAAGGTACGGAGCCCTTCATGTGAGAGTCCAACTCGCTCATGGCCGGGTTTTTTTTACTAACACAATTCAAGTGTTAGCCAATAACTTAATTTTAATTATTATATGTCGGCTCCGTGGTAATTAAATATTTTTTTCTTCTGTTTCTATATTCCAAAGTTCTCAAGAGTTTTCAAATTATAATTTCAACTCCTAGACTTTAGAAATCGTCTAAAACTTCGTAAACAGATAAAGTATACCCAACAATTTATTCCGTCGCAGACTTTGATAAAGACTTCGTGGCTAATGATTGAAAGAAAAAAAAACGCCTGGGGGTGAAAACTCGACCTTTCACAGACAGCATTGGAAAGCACTGAGTTTTTTCTTCCATTTTTAGTCCCGTATCAGGTCTTGGCAATAAGAACTTTGCAATTAATTTCTTTTCAAGATTAAAATGTTGCTTACATTACATCTAACTTTTTTGGTGTTTAGCTTTTGGTTCAATAACTACGTCATGTTTCATGTTTTTATTATAAATTAACAGATTAAATTTACTTGAACGCCAAACAAATAGAGTTTCAGAAATCCTCAACTCCAAATTCGTAACAATAAAATAGGAGGTGTACTCAAAAGGTCAGAATTTAGGTACTTTCACCTCTTCCAGTTATGTCGAAAAATAGACTGTACTTCTGGTATCACCATTTAAAAACCACTGAAAAAACAGACTTACTACCGCAACCTCCGGTGACACGAGCTGTTTAACCCTAACTACTAAATGAGGTTTTAAACTGGCACAATCACCACCGTATGGTGTCAGCCGGTGCCGTATGGTACCGTAGGGTGCCGTAAAAGAATAATACCATCCTATCACTTCCCGTGTGTGTCATAAGAGGCAACTAAGGGACTCGCCAGAGAATGGGCAGCAGCGTTCTCTGTAAAACTCAACACCATACACTGCGATCGCCAACCCGCCTGCCAAGCGTGGCGATTATGTCAAACCCCCATTGAGGGAGGCCTATTTCCAGCAGTGGACGTCATTCGGCTGATATGATGATGGTGATGAATCACGAAATTTTTGCGGAGTCTCACAACATTCACAATCTGCCACTGTCTAGACATAACACAGCTTTAATTACTGAACAATCCCGCTGGACCCTAATCAAGAACGTAACCTACATTTATCCTTAAATCGCCAAACACTTTTTACTACTCAATTTTAATGAACAAAAATCTATTTGAAATACACGGTGTAAAAATACGCACCCCTGTGGTCCGATAATTGCCTACCCTCAAGGGCAGAACAACCCCTGCCCATAACTTTATGTGATTTATTTTTGGGCGGACATACTTTTTTTCAAAATTACACGCAGTGAGCCTTGGGTCTACAGTAGCATAATATCGGGGCGGATGGAAATTTATTAGACTTAGATGGATATAGATAGAACTGTAAATTATGTTGATGATGTATTGTCAAAGGAATCTTATATCTTATCTATCTATACTTCCTTAATATATAAAGCTGAAGAGTTTGTTTGTTTACTTGAACGCGCTAATCTCAGGAACTACTGGTCCGATTTGAAAAATTCTTTCAGTGCTAGATAGCCTATTCATCGAGGAAGGTTATAGGCTATATCTCATCACGCTAAGACTAATAGGAGCGGAGCAGTCATGAAAAATGTGACGCAGACGAAGTTGCGCGGGTCAACTAGTAAAATAATAATATTGACAGGATCGCATTTGACTAATATCTCACCTGATGGTAAGCGATGTTGAAGTCGACGAAGGAGCATGCTTGCCTAGAATTTAACTTATTCAATTCGACTTAAAAACCCTTGGGTTGTAGCCATCAGAAAATACAGACCGCGTCAATGATTCCAACTCGTAAACAATACGTACAATGATGTCCAAAGTGTTTTCGTGTGTATACGTGGGATGTTAATGGAAGCTTTTATTTACAGCAAGTTTAGTAAAATATGTCGAACGGAAAGGACGAGGCTGGCTTTTGATTTGATAAGTGGCACCCTTTTCGCTGACCCTGATTTGTCCATAGAGAATATTGTGAAGATAATATTAAGTTCGAATGCTTCTAAACTAGTCGAGTTCAGTATAAGTTAAAATAAATATTAGCAATGATGACAAATACCATGGTAATAGATATGAAGGAATGAGAATAAAGGTAGAGCCATTATAGAGATGATTTAGTAAAATATGATCCAATGGCTGGAAAGAGGACCATTTCGATAACCGCAAGAAGATGTATGGAAGAAGACATGCTACGCCAATATGGTTTTTAAAAACAGTATTTTTGTTACTCATAGCAACAATAAATTTAAAACTATTTATAAAGGTTAAATATGTATTACTTCTTAAAAAATACATACGTATTTGTTAAAAACATAGCTAAACTTAATGATAACACTTAAAAAAATCTAAACAGTAGATAGCTTTCTTTTGTTTTTAATTTTCGTTTATAGGCGCACGCGCTGAGATGTTATCGCCGTCGCCATTTGCAAACGCACTGAATAAGCGTTTGCGGGTATTTCTGCACTAGCTAGGTCGAGACCGCAGAATAACGAAATAGTAATTATCTGATTTCACCCCTTCACCGGTTTCCCCCCTCATTCCCCTAAATTGTTACACGAGAATTAATTTAACTAAATAAACCGACGACCACAAACTGTAAGCTCTCGAAACTTCGGAAGTTGTACGTGCATACGATGTGCACTTAGTTGTATTAAATGGGAAGCTTCAAAGGTAGGTAAATAAAATACGAAACGAGTAGTTGAGAGTTCGAACTGTATTTGATGCAATATTGACGTGAACCCAATTTAATTGCAACCATGTTTGATTTAGTTTAAAAGAGTTATACAAATACATAAAGGTACAGTCAACAAAGCTTTTAGGTATGCGGGCAGCTAACTTGCAATACTTTAAATAATGTTGTGAGTGCTGAGTAGACAATTATTGTACTACACACTCGTAAGTAAGTCAAAAGCCAAAAAAAAATATAATGCACACATTAGAAATGAATATTGGCAGTGCTGTGGAATAGCTTTGTTGATTGTACTTAAAAACCTTTTAGAGTTTGCGATAATACTATGCATAAATATTCTATTGAAAAACGTATTTATTTCATTAGTTCCAAATTTATTGCAATTTTTTTACCCTATTCGGAAAATTTCTACAGATAAAAACAGTATAAATTAAAATCGGGGTGAAAAATTGAGGTAAACGCGGATCATATAATTTATTGTGGCATGTAAACTGCCTCTGAGCTAACAAGCTAACCCTCCAAACTTTTGTTCTCCTCAACACGGTATTTTTTTTGTTTCGCGTTGTGCGTGGTTGTTCTTCAAGCCAACGCAAGTTATTTCTCGAGGTAAGTTCTTACTCAATATTACTGAAAACCCACAAATCTCAGCCAACTCCCAATGAGTCACAATTATGTGCTTGTGTTTACATAATATATCTATACGAATATATAAAGCTGAAGAGTTTGTTTGTTTGTTTACTTGAACGCGCTAATCTCAGAAACTATTGGTCCGATTTGAAAAATACTGTCAGCGTTAGATAGCCCATTCATCGAGGAAGTCTATAGGCTATATATAATCACGCTAAGACCAATAGGAGCGGAGCAGTAATGAAAATTGTGATGAAGACGAAGTTGCGCGGGTCAACTAGTCTATGATAAATTTGAAACTACCAAATCACAAACTTACAGATTACATATAATCTATTTGCTCAAATCAACCAACATTAGTTTATGTTCAAACAACACGGAAGTCTACACTCAACGCAGATTTACATCAAACCTTGCCGAAATAACCTGGAAACTAATTAAAGTTTCTCGATTAATTAACGCTTTATCGCTTCAGCGTCGAACTTTGGTTTGATTGATTTAATTATAAAATAAAAGTTTTAACGTACCTTAGGGTTTGCACAGACTATCGTTTTAAATTGGTTCCTGGGCCTGCATTCTTGACATAGATAACGATCGCACAGCGACCAAATTTGGTCGTTAAGTCCTAAAGGCCAGAATAAATTCCGAACGCGATTTACGGATCATACCATTGATTTTGTCCGTGGAATGTGTTTGAGATTGTCTGTGTACGGGTGACTTTAACGAATTCGATAGCTAGGCGATCGGTAAGTATGTCGAGACTTCCCAGCCCAGGTGTTTTCCAACGATGGGTTGTTATCCGATTCTCCATCCTCTGAATCAATCGCATGTGAAATATTTTCTTATTGTCCCAACTTAGACAATAATTCCCAAAGATTGGTTACATTTCTATCTCTAAATAGTATAAAACAAAGTCGCTGTTTGCTTTTGTCCATTTTATCGCCCATTTCTTAATCATGAAACGTATTTGGAGCGCCTTTTTGCACAAATAGATTTGCAATATTTTTCAATGCCTGTGGAAAAAGCATAATATAAGTATGGCTGGAGTAGCTAGAGATTCCGGAGTCGTGGCTGCTAGGGTTGCAGAATTTGTTCGAAAGGGTCACCGCAGCCCTAGAACATAAAAGGTCATTAGGAGGAATATGGATGGGTTTTAGTCAGTAAGAGCGGGAGGAGTCATTTGATGATTTCCCTTTCCCAGATAAACAAGAAATAAAAGAGGCGCTCTGTATTTTCTAACTTAACCCATGAGGGAAAAACGTGAGTAATGTTTGTGCCTACGAGTATGTCTAGAAAAGAAAACAACAGTTACCATTCCAGTTATCAACAGTTGCCATTTTATTTTCACTATTTTCATGAATATCTTTACGTAGTCGTTCGTCTGTCCACCCGCTAAGTGGCGAAGCTATCCTCTTCTCTTGATGGGCGATTCGGGAGATTTTAATCTGAGTAAATAATGGACGGAATTAATCAGGCCGCTATTATCTCAGTTTAGAATGAGATGTTACTAATGGATCTGGAAGGATTTCATTCGGATTGTGAGAGAGTTTTACTAAGCTCTGTGAGTTTTGTGGAACGTTACATTAGCTAGAGCTCAACATTTTTTTTTGTAAAGTAAAGCTGGTATTTAAAGAGCGTTAACAAGTCGTGTGTGGAACATAAGGCCCTGTGGCCTTACAACGAGTTTTTTTAAGTTCTCCATCGCGTTAACGTAAACGTCAATTTTGTATTGAAACTGTTTAAGCGCCGTCTGGTGTCCCTATTGGAAAACCTTTTTTTTCATACAATTTGACATAAGCGAACGTGTACGTTAACGCGGTCGAGTACGTTAAACAACGTTCACGACGAAGCCGTGGCATAGCGGCGACGCAGTTAGCTAGTAAAAGTGAATCAATCCTAGCATTGGTCCTATGGTTTGATTCACTCGTGAGGTAAAACGCTCGTATTCGCATACAGGTGACGCAGCACAACACAAAACAGATTTTGAAGGGCATGGCAAGCAAGGCAAGCATAGACGTCTGCATCATACGTGCCTGCGACGCAGCGTACGCGGCTCTTATTAGGCTCATGCATTACAAAAACTGCTCTGCCGTGCGCTGCGTGGATCTGGGTAACCTGCGTCACAACATAAGCTTGGCCTATGACTGGTGACGCAAGGTCACATACGCTGCAGCGCAGGCACAATCGACGCAGACGCCTATGTTTGCCTCGCTTGCCCTGCCCTGCAAAATGTTTGTGCTGCGATGCCTGCATCTTAGCATACGCTTAGCCCAAGCAAGGCTGATTTTGCATGGCAGGGCAGGCTAGGCAGACATAGACCACGAGCGCATGCTGAGACGCAGCTCAGACACATCCGCGTTCTAACGAGTACAAAGGATATGCCCTGCGCTGCGGTGACCAGCGTCACCTACGTCTCAACATAAGCTCAACCTTTTTTGGAACGAAGTTCCTTATCGCGCGTTGTGAAAGGGGGCTAGACGGAAAAAATTCTTACGAAAAGTTGTCACGACACTTTTTGCTATAGTAAGCTATTGTAAGCTGTGCGGCGTCGCATGTTTCTCTGTCTGTCTCTCTCTCTCTTATAGAAAGCAAGCCAGATATTTTCATTTCTATTTCGCAGGTGTCCCTTGACACCTCTCAAGTTGGAATGGAACGGAATGGAATGGAATGGAATGGAGTGGAATGGCATGAAATGGAATGGAATGGAGTGTAGTGAAATGGAGTGGAATGGAATGGAATGGAATGGAATGGAATGGAATGGAATGGTATGGAATGGAATGGAATGGAGTGGAGTGGAGTGGAATGGAATGGAATGGAATAGAATTTCTCATCTCAATAGGGACTGATTGAGATGAGAAACAGTGGGTCATTAGTTGCCAACGATACAATACCATCTTAGGGAAAAGGATAAAGTCGTAAAACACAGTTATGTTTCTAGTTTTATTACAATTCGCGCGTTGAGAAAGGGGGCTAGACGGAAAAAATTAAGACCAAAAGTTGTAATGAGTCATTACAACTTTAATGACACATTAAGACCAAAAGTTGTAACGACACTTTTTGCTATAGTTGTAAGCCATGCGGCGTAGGAACTTCGTTCCATCCGGGTGTCCCTTGACACCTCTCAAGCTTTTTTTTTTAAGGATGGGAAATCATCAAATGAATCCTCCCGCTCTGGGTGAAACAGGAGGGAGTGTTTGATTCTTACTGACTAAAACCAACAACTTACGTTTAACCTAAAGACTCGTCGCGGTAACTCCTGAAATGACTAAAACATTATTTCAATTGTTTTTCCCGAAGTGGCACGTCGCTTGATTACGTAGTCATGGCTTCGGGGAAATAATAATATAATCTTAGTTTCTATTTTTTCGAGGATCATGAAATAGAAAAGTTCCTAGAAAAACTTGGACTAAGTAGTTCTACTCGCGTCAAAGTGGATCCGTATTGAGCTAAATGAAATAATATTAATAAGGATTATCCACCCACTATCGTGATTATTCTAACATTTCCTATGAAACGAAGTCGGCCTAAGCTCCAATAGGTACCGTTTAATGGACCGTTCTATTAAAATTGTTGGAAATGAAAGCTAGGAGAGAGATCCCCACAACGTCAATGTTGGACTGTCGTGAGAACAAGTTAATTAGACTACGTTCAACAAAATAGAGACAATATCTAGTAGGACTTGGTAAGTAATAAAAATGTTCAGCAGATTTCCTGATCCTAATATATAAAATCTTACGATAATTTTGAGTAACTTACAGACGCATCGCCAGAACTACAGGTTAAAGAAGTTGAAATTTGGCATGTAGGTTCCTTGGGGAGTATAGGGGAGCACTAAGAAAGGATTTCCCGATATTCTTACGGGAACAAGTAAAACGGGATATGCGCATAAGAAGTCGCGGGCTAAAGCTAGTCTTTCTTTACTGTATCTGCTTAACCTTAGAAATAAGAAGCACATTTTGGAACGTCCATTTTTCTGACGACACAATTTGGCCTGAAATAGGTGCAACTAGACCAAAGCAAATTACTCCGCACGCTGTGACTCTCTTCTAGAGTGGTAATGTGTGCGACACAGATAGCCGTGTGTGTTTCTTGTACGGTGAACGCGTAAACGCAAACTTTGGGACGTCCCTATACATCATTTCAGCCAATATTCGTCCACTGCTGAACGTAAGCCTCCCAAAGAGCGCCAACCATCCCGGTCCTGAGCAGTCTGTATCCATCCACTGCCAGCTACCTTCTTTAAATCATCGATCCATCGTGCCGCAGGGTGTCCCATACTACGTTTGCCCATACGCGGTCTCATTCTAACATATGTCTGCTCCATCGACCGTCTGTCCGTCTGCAGACTTGGCCGGGCCACTTCCACTACAGCATGCTGATTCTATGCGCAATGTCGAAGACTTTAGTTCTCTGGCGAATGACTTCGTTGCGAATTCTATCCACCAGAGAAACCCCGAGCATTGCTCTCTCCAGTGCACGTTGAGTAACCTTGAATTTGTGGACCAGGCCTATAATGAGTGTCCACGTTTCTGCTCCGTAAGTCATTACGGGTAGGACACTGGTAGTAGACTCTGGTCTTCTCTTACTTTTAGAAGGAGGCGTCCTTCTAAAAGTTGTTCCGCCCGAGTTGTATAATTTGGCCTAGATATATGCATTCTTGCACAACCTCAAGGATAGCTCTATTATATCTTTGCTATTCAAATCTATGCTACTAACAAAAATTTAAGAAAGTCCTCGAACGAGATGAGCTAGCCCTTCCTAATAGGGGCAATAAAAGGTTTTTCTTGTCGCCATAACTATGTGAAAAGGCAACTTGAATCTTTCAATCACTTCAGAGGGCGGTAGTTTATTTTCATTATACTGTTCGTCCATCCGGCGTCGACAATTTCATGAATTGCCAAACGAAACAAATTAAAGGGGAATTTATGCAAAATGTTAAAGAGGGAACCGACGCAGTGCCGATATTGACATAAATGTACAATGAAGCATCAGAGCGAATAATGTCAACAGTCGACAGATATAAAATGTGTAACAGAATAAACGCAATATCTGAAAACGGGTCCTTGTGCTCATCATTATCATCATCGTCATCATCATAACAGCCGAAAGACGTCCACTGCTGGACATAAGCCACCCCCAAAGGAGGGGGTTGCCATAATCGTCACACCTGGCAGGCGGGTTGGTGATCGCAGTGTATGGTGTTGCGTTTTACAGAGAACGCTGCTGTCTATTCTCTAGTCGAGTCCCTTAGTCGCCTCTTACGACACCCACGGGAAGTGATGGGATGGTATTATTCTTTTACGGCATCAGCCGACACCATACGGTTGACTCATCATTATGGACCAACTTTTATTACGGGACCAACAAAAAAAAAATCAAACATTACATAAATCGCGAAAAAAATCAAACATTTTTCAATCCACTTCACGTAGGGTGTGTGATAATGTTGGGGTCACAGACTGTACTTTGCGTATTATCAAAGATAAAAGCGTACAGATGAAACTTGTATGTAAATACTTTCATCATCCTAACACACGTAAGTATCTTAGGATGCTTGAGCGCTAGTTATTCGCCTTATCGGCTGAACCGGTTTCGGTGAATTGTACAAAACGAAAAGAACTCCACGACCTCATCCCACCAGCCCCTTTTTACCATCGGACATTCAGCTGTATCTTACCATCCCTACCTTGTTGTTATCCACCAATTCGCACTAAGCGTTTCCAAACGTCTTTCATAATGCGCACAGCAAAGGAGTGGAACTCTCTGCCTGCGTCTGTGTTCCCAAACGCTTACAACCCTAATCTCTTCAAGTTAGAGTGAACAGGCTCCTTCTGGGTAAGCTCGCTCCATCGTAGACTTTGTCTCTGTCATCTCTGACCTAGACTAGAGTCAAGAGCAAACTCATCACAAATAACAAAATAAAAATACCTTGGTGTTCTACCCGACAGTTGTTTTAGGTTTTTTTTTACCCCCTTTGTACATGTCCACGGGAACATTTAAACTCGGGCGAAGTCAACGGCAGAAGCTAGTTATCAAATAATAATTTCGCTAACTTTTGATGTTCGACAACTTTGATCACAATTTTCTCACAACTTCCACTAAGGACGTTTCAGACACTAATTTCTCTTTGAAGCCCCTAACTGTATTACTTTAAACAAACTCCATTTAATCCTTTTATCGCGAATCTTTGATAATTATTAAATTACCGAGTGGGATCATCTTAAGTAAGTTCGTGCCTGTCTTCGTGATGTTATTAAAATTAAGATTGTGTTGTTATTAAATTTATCGTAATTAAGTTTTGAAGATACGGTGTAGGGATCTTTTGTAGTACGAAGTGGTGTGATAATTAAAATTGGGCTCAACGGTAAAGTATCTCTTAGTACCATAGTTGACTTTTAAACATGTTATACAGGGTTATTTGTAAAACACCAACAATATCTTAAGCAGTGAAAGTACACAGGATTGTAAACAACTTTTACTTTAAGACCAACCCAGAAAACTCGAAAAAAATATCTTTCAATACATTGGATAAATATTCCATTTTGTATGAAACAGCTGATATTTTTTTCGAGTTTTCGGGCTTGTTCTAAAAGTAAAAGTGGTTTATAATGTTTACTTTCATTGCCTAAGAGGTTTTTGGTGTTTTACAAATAACCCTGTATATTAATTAAGAACTGTTATTTATTGCAGTTCTGATACTTTCATCTAAATTGCACATGGTGTTGCAATGTTTACGATTTTTAATGCTACAGTGTCAAAAATGTTAAAGCAGTACTTTTCCAACTATCAATGACTACTGGGATAAATATAAAAATCAAATCAACGTTAATTTCCCTCGTTGTGCGTAACTTAAAATATGATTTTGTTAAATAACGGCATTATAGCTTGTGGACAGCAATCCTGAAATGCACAAAAACAATCAACACGCATTTCCGCAAACATCCCTAATGCGGTACAGAAGCAAAACAATCCCATCCACACCCTGAAAGCATTATTATACTAAACGCGAAGGGCTCTTTACGACCTTTGTGTATAATACCTAAGATAAGTATGTAGAAAACAAGAGAAATATAACATTTTCTCCAAACTTTTATACTCACTCGTATATTCCAATTCATTCCATTCACCTCGAATCATAAAAATAACAGTTAAAGCTTGTATTGGCATTTGCGGAATTTGATCGAAAGAGTCACCGCGGCCCTAGAACGCAAAGGGAGGTTTTAGTCAGTAAGAGTCTGACACTCCCTTCCGCTCCGCCCTGAGCGGAAGGAGTAATTTGATGATTTTCGGTTCCTAAAAAAAGATGCTTGTATTGGAATTAGGTGAGTTTTTCATTCGCATGGTGATTGAGTCGAGTGTAGATACGAGTACTTCAACCTGACTATTAATTTAAACTTTATTTACAGTTTCGGTACATGGGCGGACTAATAACTGCAAGCAGTCTTTCCGCAATCCACAAACTCACCGTCTCTAATCGACAAACTCCGTCACTGCCATCCATAAATAAGATGTAAATAATAAAACGAATCAAGAATTTCTATTAAACCAAAATAAAAACCCTAGAGAACAATAAATCTGTAATCGAAAATACCGTTGAGAACAATGTTCGATAAAGTATCGCCGTTCAATTTGAGTATTCTCCAAAGGAATATCTTGGCGACGTGAGAGATAATATTTAGAAATATAGATGAAATTTCGTGGCTGCTGATTACACCAATAATTAATTGTAGTTTAACAACTGCTTAATCTATACTTATTATATTACTAGTTGACTCGCGCAACTTCGTCTGCGTCGCAATTTTCATTACTACTCCGCTCCTATTAGTCTCGCGTGATGATAGAGCCTTTAGCCTGCCTCGATAAATGGGCTATCTAACACTGAAAGAATTTTTCAAATTGGAACAGTAGTTCCTGAGATTAGCAAAACAAACATCTTAAACAAACTCTTCAGCTTTATATATTAGTAAAGATATAAGATAGGTAACGCTGAAGAATTTGTTTGTTTGATTGCACGCGCTATTCTCAGGAACTACTGGTTCGAATTGAAAAATTATTTAGTGTAATGTTAAATTATGTTGTGTAATAATAGGCTAATTGCGTTATAACATTACGCTACGACCAATAGGAGGTGATTGAAAAACAATCTGTTCAGCCCTTTCACAACTATGTTGAGGTCGGTTCCAGTCAAGCCAAATAACAATGTTTTACAGGGCTTGGCATCTGTAGTACTAATCTGTAACAACATAGTCGTGTGTCGACAGCTGAATCCGTGACTATGAAATTCGTATAAATATAAAACCTTTATGTTGCGTGTAAAAAAATCTCCCTTTGTGAGCTTCGTCACTCAGGTGAAGCTCGACATCGAAATGGTTATTTACAGAATAGAATATCTAATCTGAACACGATACCTACCTACCTTTGCAAAACCGGTCTTCAGGCTTTCGGACTTCTCATTACTAGTCTCACGACTTTCAAAGATTTACAAATGACAGCGTTAAGCTATTGGTTATACGTGACAGCTTAACGTGCTTTTCGAGGCACAGAAGATCGCGAGGTGGCTTGAAATTTATTTCAATACTAAAACAAAACCACTTAAACGTTAACATCAACTCAATATTAAAACATTCGGTGTTCAATTAAAATGTACACGTGAATAATTTGCTGATTTATTGGTACGTGACGTCGACGGATGTCGTATTTTAATTAATACTTCAACAGACAGACATTGCTACGTAATTAATTAATTATTTACATGACCTGTCTCAGTAAAACAAATATTCAGGCAATGATGATGGTGTAAAAATTGTGATTACGAAGAGGTTAGAGATCGAAACGCTATATGTATAGATAATTAAGACAATGTACCTTAACAATGAATGTAATTGAAATGACCATTAAATTTGACCAACGTAATTTCAACCCGATCATTTCATGAATACGAACTTTTCGTTGCATATTTTTCGTTTAAAATTCAGTAATATCTGCTAATCAGAGGGCTGGCTTTTTCTTCGACTAAGGAATCAACATTGCCATTCACCGTGGCGATGCTGCCAGTGTTCTGGGTACTTTTCCAGTTGACAGCGATGTGGACTTATTTTTCGATACCCAATGAGTTCTTCCTCTCCCCTTTTAATTCCAAATGTAAAATATTTATACATACTTTTATCAGCTTGGATATACTATGTAATAAGTTTCTATGTATCTGTAGGGTATAATAAATAGTTGCAATAAAGAACCAAAATACAAAATTACACAACGTAATTTCAACCCGATCATTTCATGAATACGAACTTTTCGTAGCATATTTTTCGTTTAAACTTCAGTAATATCTGCTCATCAAAGGGCTGGCTTTTTCTTCGATTAAGGAATCAACATTGCCATTCACCGTGGCGATGCTGCCAGTGTTCTGGGCACTTTTCCAGTTGACAGCGATGTGGACTTATTTTTCGATACCCAATGCTGTAGGGTATAATAAATAGTTGCAATAAAGAACCAAAATACCAAGACATAAGAGAAATCGAAAAATATCCCAAGCGAAAGTTTAACAAATGGTGCCGTCGATCAATAGGTATCGTCGCAAAAGTAAAATAAAGATAACAAGCGGATACCTCTAGGGACCCAAGAATAATGAGTTGCTTCGGCGTTCGACAAACTTGATACAAAACCAAACACAATGGAACAAAGATTAGTTATTGAAACCTGGGAATTGAATGACGAAAAATTAATCAACTGTGACAAAAGAATATTGCTAAAATATTTTTTAGATTAGGTTGGTTAAAGAATTTTGGTAAATTATAGACTGATTGAAGGAGTGAATACTAATATGATGACTTATAGAGATGTTTCAAATATAAGCTATACCGACCCTTAATTAATTGGAAAATAATCAATTAGTATTAAACCAGTCAGATAAGATTTTATTGTGCTCGTCAACTTTGATAAAGAAAGGAAAATTCTAGAGAATTAAGGGTCATTGGGTGTTAATGAGCTCGAGTTTTCTGTGTTTAAACATAAATATATTTTGAGTAGAGACATTCGTTTTAATTCATTTTAAAGTGAATTTTCTTGTTATAGAATAACTCAATAAAGAAACAAAATTAGTAGCAGTAATCGCTACTCAAAGGCAACTTGGGCATAAATAAGTAGCAAAGAAATTCTTGCTTTCAGTTCTTTAGATTATAAAATAAAAAAAATTATGACCAAGCAAGATTGAGAAATACTCAAGCATTTCTTATGGAGCTAAGCACCGAAAAAATAAATATTTACTAATAATTATTACTAGAATTTTCAAGATTCTTTTCTCGGTACTTATTTTAGTTTTTTTGACTCAAGGGCATCAAGCTGGTATCTGGCAGATCCGTCCCAAAGATGACAGCAGTATTCCATACACGATCGAACTTGCGCTTCATAGAGTTTGAGCAGTTGTTCCGGCGTGCAGTACCGTCTTACCTTTGCTAGGATCCCTAACTTCTTTTTAGCCTTGAGCTTTTGCGAGTTGAGAGTAGATGTTAATGTAACCCCAAGAAGCTCAAGTTGGTCGGTTATCGGCACGATTGCACCTCGGAAAGATGGAGCTGGGTGGAATTGGCTCCTTTTGGCGGAAAATAGACACGCTTGGGTCTTAGCAGCATTGAACTTGACCAGATTGGCATTGCTTCATTTAGAGACAGCCTGTAAGGACACATTCAAGCGCTCAACCATAGCCTCCCGGAGAGACTGGATCTGCGACCCACCAGCTCCTGCGTCAGACACGTATCTCTCAGCAACAGTGCTGTCGTCTGCATACCCAAAGGTACCGGGTTTAAGCAGATCATTAATATGCAGCAAGAACAGTGTTACCGAAAGCACCGACCCCTGAGGAACCCCGGCATTAATATCCAGCAGTCCAGACGAGCAGCCATCTATGACTCGGATAGACCAATCCCTCAGGAAATCTGTGATCGAATCACACGAACCGGCGCGGGCGGGCAGACCGAAGGAAGAAAGCTTACTAATAAGGCTATCGAGCCAGACCCTGTCGAAGGCCTTCGAGATGTCAAGGGAGACCGCTAGTGCCTCCCCGTGCTTCTCTATGGCCTCACTCTAGGTGTGAATGGCGTACGCTAGAAGATCCCTAGTTGACCGATTACGGTGGAACCCGTACTGTCGGTCACTAAGGATATCATTCGCTTCTAGTTACGCCAGGAGCTTATGATTCAGTACGCGTTCCATAGTCTTACAGAGTATGGACGTTACCGAGATGGGTCTATAATTCGACGGAACAGCTCGACTACCCTTCTTGGGTACGGGCTGCACGTTAGCTTTATTCCAAGCCTTCGGCACTTTTCCAGTCCCAAACGAAAGTCGAAATAGGCGTGTCAAGATCGGAGACAACTCTCCGTTTCTTTTCTCTCAAATTTCTCCATTTCTCCACTCTACTGCCTCTCTCCGCTGGACAGAAAACCTTACTGCTTACTTTCAACTACCTTACTTTCATGCTTAGAGAAGATTATTTCAAAGTATGTAATTCGAAAAGAATTGTGAATTTAAACATCTG
This sequence comes from Lacanobia oleracea, assembly GCA_950371165.1. Lineage (NCBI taxonomy): Eukaryota > Metazoa > Arthropoda > Insecta > Lepidoptera > Noctuidae > Lacanobia > Lacanobia oleracea. The sequence continues at coordinate 9,723,876 of OX493408.1, forward strand.
GTTTTCATAACGTTAGTTCTCATAAATCACTAGTAGACCCGCGCAACTTCGTCGGCTCCGCTCCTTTTGGTCTTAGCGTGATGATATATAGCCTATAGCCTTCTTCGATGAATGGGCTATCTAACACTAAAATAATTTTTCAAATCGGACCAGTAGACCTGAGATTAGCGCGTTCAAGCAAACAAACTCTTCAGCTTTACATATTAAGTAATAGATATCGTAAGTCTATTTAATGCTAAATACTTTAACCACATAGCTTATATCATATTATTTTAAGCTTTTTGCGTCTACATCAACATGTTGCAAAAAGATGACGGTGTCAGCTGCTAGCCCCACTATTTATTAAACTTCTCTATCGGCAGCAGTACTCTGAAGCAAGTGGAGAGCTTCAGGTACCTTGGTAGAATAGTCTCCAATAAAGGTACTAAAAAAAAATAAAAGAAAGAGAGCAAGAAAGAAAGAAAAGAACTGCAGCTCAGAGTTTTCCATTCTCAGTATCTTAGATTAAATACAAAGATTTCTGTATACATGTCTATGGTTCTCCCAAATCATTTGTATTTTATAGAAACGTGGTGCCTTTATCGTTGTCATGTTCGGACTTAGGACAAATTCCAACTCAAATGCCTCCGACACATTATGAACATCAGATGGTTGGATCGTGTTAGGAACACCAACGTCTTGTGGCGAGACAAGGTCATTGGCATAGAGGCTTTCTTGATGAGGTGTCAACTGAGATGGTGTGGGCATACCTTAAGGATGCGCGAAGAGAGATTAGAGAAGTCATCTTCTATGCTGAACTCCAGGAAGCGAAACGAAAGCATGGTGAACAGTTTATGTGTCTCTTGGATGTTCAAAATAGGTCCTTGTAGAGATGCGACATTGACACCCCTCCCAAATGGAGGAGCTGGCACAAAATCGGCCCGAGTGGAGACGTCGTGTACAGGTTGACATTGTGTGTTGCCTTTGAGGATAGAAGGAAGTATTTTTCCTTCATGTAACTGACTTTCAAGACGAATAACTCATATCATGGATTTTATTGTTTCCTTCTTGAATTACTCAATAAAGAAATAAAACTAAAAACAACAATCGATAGTTAAACAGCAATCAGAAGGGCGTCAAAAAGTAGCAAATATTTAAATTCGCGCAATTCATTCAGTTTTTAAGATTTTGAAATAACTAATACCTTATGATCAAGCCAAAATAAAACATTTCTTTTAATAATGGCACTCCGAAAAGTAAATGGATATTACTAGCATAATTTTCAGGATTTGCTTCTCAGTATTTATTTTACATTTTGGTAATAAATGTTTTGATTTATTTTGGTTTTCGTTCTTAGGAAGATTATTGAAATGTATTTCGAATGAAATTGGTATTTTTCGACTTTCAGACGTCTGGTTTTCATAACGCAAGCCTTTATAAATCATATCGTTTTATGTAACGAAAAATGAGATGCTTCTAACTCACAAGCTAAAACCATATTTAAATTTATATTTAAGCTTATTGCGTCTGCATCTTTTTGATAACACCGTGATAGTGTTAATTTGTGAGTAGATTTATCGATCAAGAATATCTGGCTCTTTAACCTTGTTGCTGTCATTTGACTGATTTTCAAGACGAATAACTGTGTAGTTCATCAAGTGATATGGTGAGATCTTTAGATTCCAGTCAGTCACCGTCTTCTATACTGAATTTTCACTTGGCCTGGCAATCATCATCATCATCACATCAGAAGAAAGACGTCCACTGCTGGATGTAGGCCTCCCCAAGTGTCGCCATAACAACCGGCCCTGTGCGTCTCGCATCCAACGGCTATCCGCGACCTTAACCAAGTCATCAGTCCACCTCCCATCTTCATCATCTCTGTTCAATCATCTGTCCAGTTTAGCCAGGGACGGGTCTTTTTATACGAGTGCTCAGGTTCTCTTTCTGGATCTCTTTCTGCAAACTTGACCAACAGGCGTTGGGCAGTCGTCCTTTTTCTCGCTATCGGTGATATTCAGCCTTTTTGGGATAAGTAACTCCGCAAGCGCGGGTATGGATGCGCCACCGGTACATGGTAGATATCCCACCCACATGCACCAAAACTTTTTGCATTCAGCGAAGATGCGGCTGACCGCATCATCGTTAACCATGTACCTATACACGTGTGTCTATACACGTTTGACCACTATCGCATATGCACATCACAATACCAAAAAAAAAAAAAAAAACGTTTCACATCCAACAATCTATGAATATTCCCCACAGTTACCTATTATTATCAGTTTGACAAATCTATTCAAAGAAGAACCCAAAAGCGATCGTGATTAATTGAGCAAAGTTAGTTATATCGCTCAACAAACTTCACAGAAATAGTTGGTACACAGAAAATAATAATTAAAACTTACTAAGAGATTAATTATTACTGCGTTGAGACAAAATATCGTAACTTCGTCATAGTAATTCTTCAGAAGGCGTAATTAGAAATCTTTGATGTGAAGGATTACAAAAAGAGGGTGAATGAAACTATTGGAAGTTGTTCGTTCGTCATAATTGGTTTTGCTTATAGTTTAATTACTTATATCAAACTTGAAGGTGCTTGACGAGTTATTCCAATTACCTCTGTGGATAGTAATAATGATTCAAGTGGTCATATTCAAGCAAAATAAATTCCTGCTCGTTATAATTTTTTAAACAAACCTTTGCACTTTCTGTCAAAACCATCTAAATTAAGTGCAAGAATCTAAGTGTTGGGTGACTAAAATCAGAAGGCTGAAAGTCACCCAAAGTACATAGTCTTCTATGTACTTTGTGTGACTTTCAGCCTTCTGATTTTAGTCACCCAACATATGCTTGATTTTCTGCTGTATGATCGTGTTGGAAATGAAGATATCCGACAGGAATATAAAAAGCCGAAGGTTGCGGAATTGTTCAAAAGAGTTAGCACGGCCCTGGAACGCAAAAGGTATTTGAAGGGGCACGGGTGGGTTTTAGTCAGTAAGAGTCTGACACTCCACCCATACTACTACACTACTACTACTACGATACTAGGCCCAGAGCGAAATGAACATAAAGTGATCAGTTAATCTATACAAACAAGATGGAATTACAGTTCACTTCATGCTCGTTCCACCTAATTGTACCTAGTGACATGTTGACAGAATAGACTGGCTCAGCACGGCTACTCACAAAATTCCGAACGGCAGTATTATACGATATATTTAAGGGTATAATTTAGACGGTCACCAAAAATAATATTTTTAAGACTCTAAGCCTAGGCACCAAAATGGATCAATGGTCACCAAATTCTATCCAACTCAACTGTGATTGCCATAAAATGTAGGCTTGGGGTTACAAACTGGATAAAATAGGTTAGGTTAGAATTGTGACCAACCGCGCGCGAGCCGAGCGAGCGAAGCGATCGGTGCCGCGGCAGCGGCCGGCGAGCGCTACTTCTCGAATATTATTTGGTGACCATTTATCTGTTTTGGTAACCGTTTAGAACTTTTTTGGTAGTAAAATAGGTACTTTTTTGGGCGGTGTTTAAACACAAGCCTATATTTAATACTAGATTCCACTCGCGACTTCGTACGCGCATATTCCGTTTTGTCCCGTTCCCGTACGAATTTTGGGAAATCCATTCTAAATTGCTCTCATAGTCTCCTCAAAGAACCTACATGCCAAATTTCAGCTTTCTACGACTAACAGTTTCGGCTGTGCGTCGGAGAATTTTATATTAGGATTTCCTGGTTTTATCCTTATTCCTGGTTCACTTATCCGGCTCGAAGTACCATATTATTTTGAGATGTGTGATTAGGCAATTTAGGCAGGAAAAAATGAAAGTCAGATTGGAGTTGTGAGATGCATCTGTATTCTGAAAGACCATAGATAATACACACTTTTTGATCTTGGCAAAAGTTGACGTTGATGTGACTTGAAGTATGGCGTTATTTCTGGTATTGCAATACTGTGAGTTGAGTTGGTTATCGTTTTGAGGTTTAAAAATATAATCTCAACACAAGTTTTCCATCGTTTGTTTTCCAAGTTTTCCATCATAGACACATTTTAACTCTCTACGTTTCTAGAAGACCTACATATTGAAATGTCTTCCATTCAGCTTTCCCACACGATTATTCTAAGAAAATAATCCCACATACATTATGAACTTCACAGTTTACTCTCAAAAGATAATCATTGAATATAATATGTCGTTTAATGAACATCGTTTAGGCATCCGGCGCTCCCAAAACCGCGTCTGGTAAGTATATTATACAATTTGCATGCTTTAAATATCTTGTAAAGGGAACGAAGGAATTATTCTGGTAGATGCGTGAGAATGTGGGGTGTCGTATGAAATATCTGTAATATTTGGTGGATTTTAAGGATCCCATTAATTTTTGAGAAGAAACATCTAAGTCCGAAACTGTAGTTGGACTGGTATTTGTTCTAACCCTTTTAAACACCAAAAGTTTATGGATTCATAAACGCAGACCATATTATTTTGTTAACCAATTGTTTTCCAAATATCTTACCAACAGTCTTTGTAAAATATATCTGGATCTATTAACATCCTCATCCTAATTTTATTAATATTATTTAGAGGGTATGCGGTTCAGAGCGTACAGTCCCGCAAACCTACATTGAAAAGGGAGGATCTTCTGACCGGACGGTTGTTGTGTCCGGTGTGGGCAACTGCCCGATGGTTGATATTCGGGCTGATGTATAATTATGTTCAAATCGCTCAGTAAACTCTGATTGCGTGATGCAGGATTTTAGTTCGCTGCTAGTTGGATAGATGGCGGCGCGGTTCTTTTTGTTGCGATGTAGATTTTCTCCGTTGATTTTTCTTGTGGTGGCATTGATGCCGCAACAATTACAAATGCGAAAGTTTGTCTGTTTCCTTATTGGGCTTTCACGCCTGAATTTTGGTACCTTTTTTTTTTAAGGATGGGAAATCATCAAATGAGTCCTCCCGCTCTGGGTAAAGCAAGAGGGAGTGTTAGACTCTTACTGACTAAAACCCATCCGTGTTCCTCCTGGTGCCCTTTGTGTTCCAAGGCTACAGCACCCCTTTCGAACAGATTCCGCAGCCCCAGCAGGCACCTGCCCTAGCGGGCCCCGTCATCCACGCTGACATCTCTTTGAGGCGCGATGGGATCGCAGCGCGCCGCCGACCCGGGCCTAGTTCTGATCAGACGGCGAGCCACCCACTGCTCGCCGACCGCAGGCCCGCGCCTACGGCGGCCGGAAATCGCCCTGCGACTCCCGACACCTGGGGCGTCTCCTTCTGTTGCGACGACTGGGACGTGAGGTTTCCCTCTCTCTCACACGTTCGGCCTCCTCCTTTGCTAGCATTACTGCTTCGCAGAAGGAGGTGACCGCTTCCCATGCCTCCTCGCTCCGGACCATAGATTGAACCAAGGCCGGTCGCGAGAGAACGCCGCCGCCGATCGCCTCGACGAGGACCCGGCGGTGCTCCGCCCAAGCAGGACAGACCTCCGGGTGACCATCACAGTGTTGACACCCGGGCGTGTCCTCCCGCCGAATCCGAAACAGGTATCTCCCGAAACAACCGTATCCGGTGAGTACCTACCTGCGTCAGGCGGAAGGTGAGGACGCCGTGGCGCCGCTCCAGCCACTCCTCAAAGAGGGGACTTATCGCCTGGATTGTTGCGTGCCCAGCGCTGGGTTGCGACAGTCGCTGTATCTATACCGCAATAAGATCCTGCCGGAGCTCCGTCCGCCTTGCTGCGATTTGCCGCGGCAGAGGAGTCTCGCCCCGGCGTTGAATTTTGGTACCTACAGACATAGATGGGACCCTGGAGACGTTTACAGTACTTTTTATATTTGACATGGGTTTGCTCTTGACTATAGTCTAAGTCAGATATGACAAAGTCAAAGTCGACAATGGAGCGAGCTTACCCAGAAGCCTGTTCACTCTAACTTTGAAGAGACTAATCTCTTCAAAGTTAGAATCCACGTCTGTGTTTCCGAACGCTTACAACCCTAAGGTTGTAAGCGTTCGGAAACACAGACGCAGCAGAGAGTTTCACTCGTTTGTATACTTAAACGCGAGGAAAAGTGCGGGATAAGCTACAGGGAAATAAGTTACTGGAGAAATAAACCAACTCACTGGTAAGCTCCATAAAACTCAAAGCATTTATAACATCATACCAACATACATAGTTTCAAATACTTCAAGCCAACATACTCAAGAGCGAAGAAATATTGATGAAGCTCACATTCTAAAGCACATTATTGGAAAAAGATTTGGCTCCATAAAACCTCACGCTCCCTTGCATTAAATTGACTTGTGTTACAAAAACTGCTGGCACTTGAAATTTTATAGACAGAAGCTGAGAAGTTCCAGACGAAAACTTACTAAGTTATACCCCTTTTTAAAAGTGGTCTTATATCCTCAGATGTCTTTATGGCTGGTATCTAAAATATAGATAAGTAGCATGTACTGTATTGTTTACGTATGCCAAAACTGTGAAATAACTCGTTTACAATATTGCTAATTCAGTATATATAATGGCGGTCTTACCGCCAACTCTGCGGTGTCTACAGGATAGTAACTGAGGGACAGACAGACGGAGGGACGGATGAGCGAAAGCAATAGTGGGCACCATTGCTTTCGCTCATCCACATGGCATATGCACGTTTCCTACAAATTAATTAAACAATTTCCTATGCTTGCTCATATGGCCCCATAGTTATAGAGCGAATATAATTGTTGTTTCTATCCATGGCCTCATTATTTTCATAGTTAGGGTTGAATTTATTTTTAGACGGATTAAACGCCCTCGAAAGAGTCTGATAAAAAAAGGCTTTAGCCAAAGTCACACTGTATCAGAGATAAACTACGAACTTTTTTAAAGCACAATAACGCGTGGTCAATCCTCCAAGGCCATAATATACGACATGTAACTTGTATGTCACAGTGACATATACCAATCAGAACTTTTTTGTAATGGCACAATGGCTTGCAAGATACTTGCACACTTTTGTGCAAAGTACAGACATAATCTATGATAATATTAGATCACTAATACAATTTTACTTTGTCTAGGGCCTTATGTCCTACAAGCTGACTCGCGCAACTTCGTCTGTGTCACATTTTCTATTAAGGCTCCGCTCCTATTGGCCGTATCGTGTTGTTATTTAGCCTATGCTGCGCCCCGCAGACAACAAACAATTTTCCTCTTTATAATATTAGTTTAGATTACTGCCCGCTCCCTTTGGGGTGTGGCGTGATATCAAAAGTCTTCCTTAATGAACAGGCTCACTAACTCAATCCATTATTTTTATGCAGATCAATAGTTTTCGTTGACTATTTTCAATCTGCTTCCCAAACGAATTATCTCTTTTCATTCAAGATACTATTCTAAAACAGTAAAGTTGAGAAATAGTAAATACAGATACAATCGAAAATCGTGGAACACTTGTGACAAGCATTTGCGTAACCCCTTAACAAAATATCCCAAAAACAATTAAAAAATCTCAAAAGGTCAAAACATTTTCAAGCTACTTCAAATCCCTAACGACCTGTCAATCGCGCTAAAAGTACCAGAATAAGTCCGCGAGGCTATATAGCGTCTCATTGAAACGCAAATTGGATTCGACGGCGGAGCAAGTGTCCCTTTTCCTGAGATTTGCATAAGAAACTCGTGTCGTCGACGTCATCGGCTCAGTTCCATCAATGCCAACCCTGGGACAGTGTTTCTCAAGTGATACGCCTACTGCCATGATAGTATGGACGCCCAGTTTACGATCAAGGGAATTTGTAATGTGCGGTGATGGTGGAACGATTGTGGTTGGCACTTCGAAAGAAGTCTGTGGTTTGTAGTTGTAGCTGCTGAGATTGTGACTTTGTAAAATCATTAAAATGATGCAGCCTTTTTGCAGAATTATGACTGTTTATGGTGCCGTATTGTGCCCGTCTCACAATGCGGGGATCTTTGTTGGGGTGTTTTTATTTGAGTAATTGGTCTGAATCATATTGATGAAATTGTATATTTGGAATTTTAATTTACCTTGGATTTTTATAACAATTAGTGACTTTATTTATATATAATTTAAATAATAATTTTGCATGCCTAAATTGGTAAAATATAAAATAAAGTGAACTGCACATTCACTTATCAGCTGGAATGTATAATTATGTATTGTTTCGCAATTAAGATTGAAATTGAAATTTGTTTTATAATATGTAGTGATTTTGTGAAGTAGGTAATAGTGAAATATTGAGATCCACTGAACCAAACGAATGAAAAGGCTGATCGAGACATTTGCAAGAACCTTTGATTTGGGTTTAAGTTTGACTGAAAAATGTGCGTAGGTACATATTCTTTTGTATTTGCAGCCAAAGGTCGCCAATGAAAATATTAAATCCAAACATTTTTATTTCGAAAGGGCTTGATATATATAGGTTTCCGAGAGAGAACGATTGGTAGTTTTCATACTAGAATATTTGAGAGATTGAAGATTCACTGAACGACAAAGCATTAAACATCGGGGAAAATCAATACTTATTGTTTACAATCTTGTTAAGATTTTTACGGTACGTTCTTTGAATGTTTTAGAAATATAAAGGGTTGCCGATGCCCCTTATTATTAATGTCCCAGTGAGCTTCTTTCTCATTAATATTGCTACGAGTATTATATCCAAGACAGTCGAATCGTTCGAGTCGAGCTTCATTGACTCGGTGATTTTTACTGGTGAGTATCCGGTTTGTCATATACAGCTAAATCATCATCTGCCTAGCCTTTTCCCAGCTATATTGGGGTCGGCTTCCAGTCAAACTGGATTCAGCTGAATACCTACTAGTATTTTACGTAGAGTGGCTGCCTACCAGACCTCCACAAGTCTTGCCAGGAATGGCAAGACTGGGGTCAGTTTACTGACTTCTGACAATCCGTAAAGACTGCCAAAGATCTACAAATGCAATGCAATGAAATAAATGCAGCACAAAAAACTTATTTTGTAAAAACCAGTCCAGTAAGAGTCAGACTTACACACAAAGGGTCCCGTAACATAAACCAAAAGATCACGTTTTGGATCCCTTTAATATTTAATTGAAGTCTATTTTATTATTTGCTTGAATTTGTTTTTTTTTTACTACATATTGTGAAAATTTCAACGATCTGCCTATTACGCTCCTAGGACTTCGAACTCGGTTCGCTGTTAGACAAACGGACAGCCGTCGGGTATTGAACAGGAATGATACATTTTTTATTTCACTGAAGGATGGTAATTCTCAGAAAAAAAAACTGGTGACATTAAAAAATAAAACAAGAAACACTTACTTTATTATCTTTATATTTCGTTTCTTTAATTTGATAATAACTAAAATTAAAAATAACATTTAATAACGCAGTCCACATTCAATATTTTTACAAAATATAATACTGTCAAACATCACGATATTATATTAATATTTAATTTAGTATATGAAGACTAGCAATGTGTGATGCATTACTAATATTCCTGTTTGTCCCTTTAATTACAATATATTTTGGTGGTGACTATCCATAATAATTAAACAGTACTCAATCAAATAAGAAAAATATTGCAATAAAGAAAAAATAAATATGAATATTGAGCACGTTAACTTACTATTTTGTTTAATGGATGAAAAAGTAGATTTTGTGTCCGACATAGACAGTTTAAAAAGGAGAGAGAAATATTTAAAGCCGATTTTTCAATCTTCAGCAGATAATAAGAAATACAGCATTCATAAATCATTTTTTTTTTGTACAAACGCTGTCAAACCGTAAACATTTTTGTATAAACAAAAGTTAACTTCGATAGAAACATCGGACATTTTTTAAATTATGGATTATCAACATGCTGATTCGTCCTTATTTTTTATTCTATCGTACCTAAAATTTACATTCCATGTATACACGAAATTATATAATTAAGTACTTAACAATTATAATAACGATTTATAGGACGCACATTATAATAAAAAAAAGTTCTTGTTCAAAATCCATTACTATCTAAAATATAAATCAACAATAATAATTATATCCTTAAAATAATGAGCGATTAATTTAACCACTCTCACATTAACATTAATATCTTAATAACTTATTTATAATCTAAATTATTTTATATTTACAATATACTTGCTATTATCACATGGATAAAAAATTCGTAAAATATCAAACGATTATTTTTATCGATTTCCCAACATTAAAAAAAATCTCTTTCATGTGATTTGGTTTAAATCGATTAATTGACGGTTTAGGAATACACTGTTAGTAGTTTCTTCTTCTTGATATTGTTTTTACTTAAAAGGCAAGACAAGCATTTGAATGATTAACAGTTGGAGAGAAAAACCTTAAATAATTTATCTTAGATTTGAATCAGCGTCTTCAACAGTACCATTAGTATGGTACTGTTGTTGGTACTGTTGGTGTTGTTGGTGGTAGTGTTCAAAATCAATCATCACAATTTCAGATTCCACAATCATTTCTCATTCAGACAATTTTAACAATTTATTTAGTCACCAATGATCATCATATTCTTCCCCTTGTTCCTTGATTCTTGCTATCCGTCTGACACGTTTTATATTTCCGCTTTTGCTATAATTCATTCCAATTTTTTTCAATTTAGACGAAAACAAATATCGATTTTAAGAGACAAAAAGTGAATTTCGAACAAATGTTTTAACATTGCACAAATTGGTCTGGTAAATCGCTAAGATTATCTGAATATGTTGATCTTTTATTTACTAATACTATTAAATGCCTAACGCCTAAGCCCTGTATCCTCATATTGCTTCACAACAAATTATATATTGCTTTCCAAATCTTGCTCAAACATTTTTCTTAGTTACCAACTCAACTTATTTATTTATTTAATTAACTTAGTTTTAAATTGAAGACGATTCATACCAAAAACAAATGTAATGTCTTGTCTTCAATTTGTTTCTCTAAAAGTCAAATTATTTGCTAATTGATTAGCTCTTTTGATTAATTTAATTTTGAAATTTCGTTAAAGAAACCCTTCACTGCTACTTATTCACTATTACATATTATTGATCCCATCTTGCACTTGCTTACTCTATTTTGAAGCCAATCACGCCTCACTTACATAAACTACAGTGATGATTTAATAAGCCTCCATTTTATTCAAGTTATCAAAATTGACTTCATACGCCTTTCAACCATCCATGCATCACTTAGACAATTGACTACATTAAAACATTTTACTGTAGCCAAGAAATTCATCTTTACCCTAAAATGGCACTAAAGTGCCCTAAGAATAAGGCTCCAAATACTAACAAAGAAATCACAACCGTGTTCTACTCCTGCTAAGTGAAGGCGTTGGTGATTGTCTGACGTCATACACATCGAATAACCGACTACCCGCTGTTACAAAAACAGTTTGTTTCGGGTCTAAAGTCTCATTTAATGTTGTATCAGTAACCGTTTCTTCAGTTTTCTCCGAAGAGTCTTTTTCTGCTTCTTTTTCTTCAACAGGAGGTGTTATCTCAGTAGTGTAAAACCGTTTCGGTCCTGGCAGCTTTTTTGCAAGTTTTGCTGCGAAGGGATGTAGTAGTCGTTCGTCGAAAGCATCACTTTTGTTACCCGTTATGAGGCCGATGATGTTACCCAGGGTCACGCAGATGATGGTACCGATTACTGCATACCACATGTAGGATATAGAGTAGAATTTTTGGAGCTCTGTCATTCTGTGAAAGAAATTTTCTCATTTTATATTATTGTAATTTATCGACACCCATTTTGATAGGAGGCATTTTATTAGCAAACATTTTGATAAACAGCTGAAATAATCACTAGCCGATCACTGTACCGTAAGTATTGTTCAGATGCAAATTAATATTAATTATTTGTACCAAGTAGTACCTTTTTAAACACATTCTTGATAAAAAGGAAATACTTCTCTGTATTAAAAAGTTATATTATACAAGATATTATAAGATAAGAGAAGTTGGTTTTCAATCCAATGGTCGTGTTACTAACGACTAAAGTAATAAACTAACGACTTCTATAGTAACACATAATATCAAAGAATTATTAATACTTACACAGGAGACATGGTCGGAGCAGGATGAGTAACATTGATGGACTGCAGCAATGGTGCAAGATGTGTCAGCGTTAGATTCACTTCCACTGGCAGAGCTTGATGGGTCATCGTCGATAGAGTAGCGTTTGGACATTGCTAGAATAGAAAACAAGTTATTGTTAAAGCGTACTGTTACACAGAACTGGCAACGCTTTTGAAAGAAACTAGTACTAATTAGAATAAGTATGTCGGTAAGTATGTTACTTCTAAAACATGGTGGAACGAAGTTAATCTTTTAACACTCAATGTGGACATCGTCTCATGTAGCAGCAGAATTTATAAAACGAAAGTGAATTTTAGGTTCAGAGATCTAGCCGGTAAAGCCTTCAGCTGTCTCAGACACTTCAATGTGGAAGGCAGTGTGTGTGGGTGTATAAGAACAATTAATGTTTTATTGGGAAATAAATATGCCTTAACAACCCAGTATAAACAAGAGCAGATTTAAAACTAACCTCAGTAGAAATAGGCAACATAGCAACTCCTTTGTTGACATACAGGAGCCTGCCAGCAGCCATCCACGTGGTAACGACGTGTGACGCAATCATGCCCCATAAGGCCCCCTTTCCATTAGCTACAGGACAGAGAGCAGCTAGAATGAAGACTCCAAGCAAAGCGCCTGACGTTGCTGATGTGACCAGTAAGGAACCTTCGACGACTCCGCCCACGATGCCCACGCAGAGTGAAAGGCACATTATGATGAGTGCTGTAAAGAAACATTTAGTTATTGAGTACATCTGCTATGATATTGATCTTCATGTTTATTAAAATCGTGGGACAATTGTAGTTCTGCGGACGAATTGTTGTTCGGCGAGCTTTGGGTGGCTTGCCGTCTGATCAGAACCAGGCCCGGATCGACGGCACCCTGTGTTCCACGCGCGCCTCAAAGAGCTGTCAGCACAAAAGACGGGGCCCGCTAGGGCCAGTGCCTGCTGGGGCTGCGGACTTCGTTCGAAAGAGGCACCGTACCCTGGAACACAAAGGGTACTAGGAGGAACACGGATGGGTTTTAGTCAGTAAGAGTCTGATACTCCCTTCTGCTTTACCCAAAGCAGGAGGAGTCATTTGATGATTTCCCATCCTAAAAAAAAAGGGACAATTGTAGTTCTATTCGCAGTACCTGCTGCTATATCTTGCTAAAGACTAATTTCAGTCTTTAGCAAGTACCCAAGTAAACAATCCAAGTAGACAGTCCGTGAATTGAGTATAAGAGGGTTGTATGATCAAGATTGAAAGTAGTTTATAATAAGCTAGAAAACCTTTTAATGTAGACCTACTAACCGGGTTCGTAACAAGGTGGTGAAACAAAAAAACGGATTGATGGTTTGGAAGATGATCAACGCACAAAAGACAAAAGTAGAAACTGAGGATCACAATTATACAAAAGCGCTTTGACGAATCCAAATAAATGATTATGAGTGTGATGATAATGGTTTTCATTCAGAATTTTTTTTAAACGTTGCCGCACTCTAGAAATTCCTCCTGTATCGTGGATGCCTTTACAATCATTTAAACTCACATACACATACACAAACACGGAACAAATATCTGTAGGCCATACAAATATTTTTCCCGTGCAGGAATTGACCCGCCAACACGCACTGCAGCAGTAAATTGCTCAACCACTGCGCCAACCGATCCGTTCATCCGCAGTTCACTATTATTCGAAATAAGCTTAAAATATTCAAGGTTTTACGACCGACATTTTTTATTATTTGTTGACGATGAAGATATAAGCACGCTTATCGAGAAGTTACCTACTTACTCTTGACATAATGATCCCCAGGTTGTAGCTATCAGAAAACACGCTCTGTCAGGGAATGCTGCTTACCGTAAATAACTCCAATAATCTTGATGACAACCAGTTGCTGCTTATCGCTGATACCCTTGAAAGCTGGGGCAAAGGAAACGAAGTCCTCCCACGTCACCGTAGATAGAGAGTTGACGTTTGATACCAGGAAACTGCAATTAGACGAATATACTATCTTAGATGTACAGTACTAGAGTTCCATATCCAGTAAATTTTTTGACATGATCATTTGACTTTCAAAAAGTCTAGTTTGATATTTTATCTTCAAAAAACAGAAAATTCTTTGCAATTTGTAGTAAAACGATAATGTAATCATAAGATATTTTATTATACTAAAATTAATAGTCTGGGCGGGAAGTCTCGACATAGTTACCGATCGTCTACTGACCGAATTCGGTAAGGCCACCCGTACATAGTAAATCTCGAGCGAGAGCTATGATCAAAATAGTAGTGCTATTCTGTGACAACATTTTCTCGACAGCGGAATCCGAGGTGAGTATCAAATTCATAAAAACATAAGACCTTATGTTGTGTGTAATAAAGCTCACTTTTTGAGCTTTGTCACTCAGGTGAAGCTCGATATCTAAATAGTCATTTAGATATAAGAATAGATTAGCTGATCCATGGATCGCGTTCGAGATTAACTGAGTACGGGTGGGCGTAGAACTAAACAACCGAATTCGGTCGGTATCTGCTCAATTTATACAAACGTTGTTCTAAGAGAGGAGCTTTAAAATTCAAAAATCAAAATCGCTTTAAATAAAATAACATATATGACATGTTAAAGTATGTAATGCAATGGTATAGTACTAACCTCAAAGCTCCATTGAACAGACTCCCTAAGAACAATCCAAGCATTCCAGGCAAGAAGCTAAACTGATCCTGCACATAGAACGGCAAGATCTCATCAGGAGCCGCAATCTGACCTGAAGCCAATGGATCGCAGTACTTGTACATGGCATAGAGGGTCATGCCAACAACCCAGGACAGACTGAACAGAACAGCTACTGCAGGAACGTTGGAGAGGAGAGTCCTCCTGACCCTGGCTTCACTGGACATGGAACAGTAACGTTGGACGAAGGTCTGCTGGCAACCGTAGATAGAGACAGACATGAAGAGCTGGCCAATGATGGCTGAGAGGGTATCGACGCGGACAGTTGGGTCTCCAGTGAATCTGAAAGAAGAAAAGGTTTTGTTAGAGACTTTCTTCACGATACATCTTCTAAAAAATTGGTGTTTTTTCTTCAGAATGATTGTAGAATATTGCAAGCAGATCGGTTGAGACCATTTGAGATAACCCAAATGATTCCAATATTTATTTTATTATGTAAGTACTTTTATAAATGTTACAGTGTACTTGTATGAATATCTTCAGCAACGTCGTTATCATATGTATGAAAGATGAAGAAAAATTAACGTTATTTTAAATCCAAACCATACTATGTTTTCCATTGACAGAAAAGGTTGATAAAGTAGGCTTTAAAATTCTTCAGTTTCTTTTATCCTTCATAATTCTTCAGCCCAAAGAAAGCGTATCGAAATTAAACGAAGTAAACGATTTCCGACCTTAACATATTTTCTTAATGTCGGAAATTGATTACACATTTTGTGTACATACATCATTTCTTCTTATGACCGCAGAATTATTATCACGACGACGTTGAAGATCAATATTAATGATGATGAAGTAGAACTTCAAATGGCTTACGCATTTCGCCTTCTTCAAAACTATAATGATTTTTATTTTTCTTATCCTTTGTTTTAGGGACTTTTGTTCTATGAACATGTCAACTATAATGATGCACTTACTGGAAGAATTTCATCCGTCCTCCCTCAATGTTGTCGTTGACCACCTTATGTGGACCCCCCGCCGTGATGGTCGCTTGAATGATAAAGGCACCGCTGACTAATATCATCGTCAGAGTTTGGATCACATCAGCTCTGGAACAAAAAATCGCGTTTGATGATTATTATTACCCGCGACAGCAAAGACTAGGTTATATTTTTCGCTAATTGAAATACTTTTTTAAGTTTTTGCTGGCCTAAAACCATCTCCAGGGTCCTATCTATTCATCATCATCTGCCTAGCCTTTTCCCAACTATATTGGGGTCGGCTTCCAGTCAAGCCGGGTTTAGCTGCATACCAGTATTTTACGTGGAGCGGCAGCCTACCAGACCTCCACAACCCATTAGCTGGGTAACACGGTACTTCATGGCAAGACTGGAGTCAGATTTACTGGCTTCTGACTATCCGTAACGACTGCCAAAGATCTACAAATGACAGCCGGGACCAACGGCTTAACTTGCTTTCCGAGGTACGGAGGAAACTCGGTATGTTAAGATGGTCACCCATCCACAGACCAACCTTAGCAAGCGTTGCTTAACCTTGAAGATCGACCCGTGCGGCTGTTATTATTTAGCCACGAGTTCCTCAAATAAGACCTTAACAACAATTAAATAAAAAAATCGTGAAAACATATCTCGCTATTCATACAGATAATAGCAGAGCTCCTCAACCTCAAGGTCCCGTCCATCTCTGTACCTTATTGATCAAAATCGCTTGTCGATTTCAGCGTGAAAAAATCTAACTCACTCTAGCATTAATATAACCTATAGTTAGGATTCCGATTTACGACTAAAACGTTCTAATCACTTTCTTATTTCATCTCAACGGCTGTTTTTTTCGGTTTCGTACCCAAAGGGTAACCAACGGAATCCCATTAGGAATATTTTACGTAAACACTCGTGTGAAAGCCCGACTCGCACTTGGCCGGTTTTTACTAGTTAACCTACATTAGGAAATCAACGATTAGTGCTAAAATTGCCGTTGTTTTTTTTTATTGATATATTTAGGTACTTATTTCCAAGGTTTTTGTAAAAAGAAAGTCATTGCAATAAATTACTTCTTAATGACGTCTCTTTGGAAGTATCTATGCATTTTTAAATAAACTAGACATTATTTCTGTTTCTAAGCGGGAATAGGGTATTTGACTGGCTTTTGTATTACATTTTTGAAAAATAGAAAATACCAAAAGATTTTTTTTTATTTTAAAAAATATACAATAAAGGTATTAATTGTGGCGGCTTGTGGCGTCACTCGCAAGTCATGTCATATTGAATTTGCGCCATCCAGTACAGACGACAATTGGAGTGAAAAGGATAGAAGAATAACGGATTTTAAAAGTGTGTTTCTTCTCTAAATTCTACCGATTTCATTAATTTTTTTTCACAAATCTTTGGATTTGATTTTATTCACTATACTTGAAGAAATTGGCAAAAAAAAAACAATTTAGCTATAACACGTGATGAGATAACCGCCATACATCGTGTCCCTCATGCAGCTTCCAACGTGAGGATAAAAAATATAAAAAAACATCTTTTAAATAGTATCCAATCATGAAATTTGTGATAATATTGAAAGTAGAAAGAAGACCTCGTTATTTGCAACTAGGCCATCGACAAATTTCTTATCGAAGCCACTTTGTGTCGCAAATAGTACTCAAAAGATTTCATCATGTCTCAAAACAACGCAATTTAGCCAAGCGGTCCCACCATCGACGCGACCCACACGCCGCGCTATACGGCATCTATCCTATATCTATTCACCAAAATTTTAGAACTCCACTCTAAAGAGAAAATAGGAAACACTCGATCCCACCCAAACAATGTGTGGATCGAACTCCGTCGCAAGGAATGCCGTCACTTCTGTGCTACTCATTGACGGTGATAGTGATGTGAGGCAAGCGACAGAGTCGTACTGGGTGGACAATATTATAGTTTGAGTCATTTACGCGAGAAGTTAATTGAAAATAATGTCCGTGAAGTTTTGACTTTTGAACTGAGCGACCTTATTCAAAAGAGCCTGTGAATAGTTTATTTGAAATAAAGCTTTGAAACTTTGAGTAATTTACCTGATTGCAGCAGCCAATCCTCCAAGCAAGTTAAACACGATCCCCACGATAGTCAGCGCCGCAGCTGACGCCCAATGAGGTAACGCCAGTACAGCATGAAGAGCCACTGTCGGCGTGTAGACGGTAACTGACAAGTTGAGGACTTGACGCAAGAGGAAGGTCGCAGCGGCCATGCGGCGAACGCAGCGGGATCCGAAACGCATCTGGAATTGATAGTTGCAAAATTAAGAACTTTTCATATGTTCAGGATAAATGATAATGAATTTAAAATGTTGGTTAATAATAACAGTTTTAAACGTAAACATTTTTTCCCAAATTAAACTAGGTAGATGAAGCAGGAATTTCCTATCAGACTACTCTGGAAGAAACTCTGAAGTAAACTCAGAAGTCAAAGTCAAACTTGCTGAATAAAGTATGTTACTTCATCACCCAAGTATCTTCATCAATTCAGCTGAAAGCTATTCAACTCTGGACCAGGGAGCCTATTTTGACATATTACAACCATCATGATAACGGTGTGGGAGGGAGATGGAGTTATATAAGACGCATAAATTATCCCTTTTTCACAGCTTGATCATGATGGCCTTAGCACGTCATAATAGGTAATGTAACATCAAGTACTTAATAGTAACAGTAGTGCTATTCTGTAACAACATTTTCGTGTCTCGACAGCGGAATCCGTGGTGAGTATAAAGTTAAGACCTTTATGTTGTGTGTGTTAAAGTTCACTTTGTGAGCTATCTCACTCTGGCGATATCGAAATGGTTACTTACAGAATAGACTAGCTGTTCGAGGACAAATAAGCGGGCATAGCTAGGCGATGTGACATTCTGTTGTAGAATGGTTTATGGTTCGGAATTTTTTTTGTAGCGCTTGTAAATTCTTTTTGATGATTAATGTACCTGATGGAATTTTTGGTCAAAGGCGGAACGTATCAGGCTACTTTTTGCCCCATTTACTGGTTTTCTGTGAACCCACCAACTCACTGTGAAAAGTGGAAAGCTACGGGGCACTTGTCTGCAGAGGAACAACATGGGTTGATAAAAAAAGCTCTAATATCTGATACAACTCACCTGTAAATACTCATACACTGAGTTAGTATGTAGCCTGTAGTAGACCGGCACAAAGATCCAGCACACCAGGGGAAAGGCGATGATGATGCCGTACAGCGTCTCCCACATTGCAGACCCATAGTACACCAGCTCAGATGGGAAGCCTGGAAACGAACAAAAGGTTTAATTAGAATATATGTACAGTAGCTTCTGCTAGCGGCTTCGCCCGCGTGGTCCTTGGAGAACATACTCCCGGGATAAAAAGTAGCCTGTGTCCTTTATCAGGCTCTAGACTATCTGTGTACTTAATTTCATTAACATCGGTTCCGTAGTTTTGAAGTGAAAGCGCGACAGACAGACAGACAGAGTTACTTTCGCATTTATAATACGTATTAGTAAGGATGAATAAGACCCTTTGACGCCCATCCAATGCTCTAACGCGGGTCGCAAATGTTCATAATTTTTTTTTTGTTCATTTTGTAATTTTATATTTATTAATGTTTTGTTTTAATTTAATTTAATTTAATTGTAATATTGGGACTTAGTGCCCTAATAAATAAATTTTATTATTATTATTTTATTATTATAAGGTTCATTATTCAAATAAAAATCTATGAGATATTGACATAGAGGTGACCGCCCAGTTTACTGGCGTCTTTCTAGAAGATGATAACAAAATGTTGCCAGTAGTTATAAGCCTGAAGTCTAACAAACAATCCAAAGCAAAGGGGTATTGGTTTTCTCAGTCATGGGGGACTGTGGAGGTCAGGTATGCAGTTAATCCATGTAAAACACTGATATTCGGACTTGATTGGAAGCTGACCCAATATTGGGAAAAGGCTGTAATGTCTAGTGATACTTGATGCTATTCCTATATTTTTTTTATGAGAATCATTCGGTTTTCTAATTCTTAAACACGTGTATTTTGTTTCAAACTAGTATTTTAACGAAAATGTTCATCTGGAAATTGCGAGTTTCTATTTTGGCACAGAAACTGCTATCCGTCTTTTGCCCTTGGTCATGTTTATGGAAAGATAATCAATGATTTAGGTAATTATTTAGATGGAAGTTTACAAATGGAGTAAATGGTAAATGTTAGACTGCTGACGATTATATTTTGGGGTACCATTATAGAGGTATACGGAACATGGTATAAAGTCCCGCAAACCTAATTTGAAAAGGAAGGAAGTTCCGGCCAGATGGAGGTTATGTCTGGTGGGCAACTGCCCGACAGTTGTTGTCGGGCGTGAGCCGCCACGTCTAGTTCGTACATGGCGGAGCAAATTTCATTTGTTGTGCGTGACTAATCAATTGTTTCAAAGAAAGTGTATTTAACCAGAAACAGTATTTTTAGGTGTAAACAACATGTAATCGGTAATTTTGGCATAAAATCAAAAATAAATGTGAAGTCAGTAAATGTACTCTTTGTATGTTGATGCCAAATAAAAGAGACTGAAATTGAAATTTAAACGGCTCCTGGTATTCCCGGAATAAATCACATTATTTACATTACTTTCCTTGAGGGCTAAATAATAACAGCCACACGGGTCGATCTTTAAGGTTAAGCAACGCTTGCCAAGGTTGGTCTGTGGATGGGTGACCATCTTTATATACCGAGTTTTCTCCGTGCCTCGGAAAGCACGTTAAGCCGTTAGTCCCGGCTGTCATTTGTAGATCTTTGGCAGTCATTACGGATAGTCAGTCTTGCCAAGAAGTGCCGTGTTACCCAGTTAATGGGTTGTGGAGGTCTGGTAGGCAACCGTTCCACGTAAAACACTGGTATTCAGTTGAATCCGGTTTGACTGGAAGCCGACCCCAATATAGTTGAGAAAAGGCTAGGCAGATGATGATGATGATTTACATTACTTTCCAATCGGTAATAACCAAAGTATAAACTCTAAGTATTTTTACTTTGTTGTTAAAAGATTTGTCGTATAAATGCGGAAATTCCTTAAGACACCAGCGAACAACTTATAACTTATGATATTGTTCGGTCGGTGTTTTCACCGAACACCTTAGTTAGCAATACCGTCGTGACGCGTTGACCTAATTTTTATTTCTTTATTAAACACAATTATTACTTTTAAGTTGACTCAGAGTCAGTGCACTTTGGTCTTCCGCGTTAGCCGGGTGTATTCTAAGATTTATCAAGATTTTAACATTAAGAACAGTTTGAGAGTGATTCAATAAATAGTGTTCAACATAAACATTTGTTTCTCCTCAATACCACCGACACCTTACTACGTACCCCAACAGATATTTATAACTGATTTTCTGCCCGTGAAACTTTGGATGATGCAGAGATAAATAGTGGTAGGTACAATAGCTTCTGCCAGCGGCTTCGCCCGCGTGGACGGGAGGACGGACGGACGGACAGCGGAGGTTTAGTAATAGGGTTCCGATGGTTACCCTTTGGGTACGGAACTCTAACAAATATAATAAAACTAGTTGACCCGCGCAACTTTGTATGCGTCACAATTTTCATTACTGCTCCGCTGCTATTGGTCTTAGCGTGATGATATATAGCCTTCCTCGATAAATGGGCTATCTAACACCGAAAGAATTTTACAAATTCCAGAGATTAGCGCGTTCAAGCAAAAAAACAAACAAACTCTTCAGCTTTATATATAAGTATAGATGTATATTCAAATGAATAAATATATAAGTTTACGGAATCCTGAAGGTATTAGTCTCAGGTCTTCTTAAACTTCTGAACCAGTTTTTCATTAGATTACTTTCTATGATTTATTCAATGTAGGTTGTAGGTTGTGAGTTGTAAACTCATAAACACAGCAGAACTCCTATAATTCGATGTTTAAATTCAGCCACATGACTTGCGTGAATGAGTTGTTAGTGTCTGGTTTACACGTACTAAGTTGTTAAGTAGATAACTAAATTTTATGTTACTTTTAAGTAACTTAATTCATGTAAACGCACAATTTAGTAGCAAGTTGCAACTTAAAATTTAGGCAACAATTGACGGCTGGTTTAAACGTATTAAGTTGTTAAGTAGATAACTAAATTCTATATTAATTTTAAGTAACTTAATACATGTAAACGCACAATTTAGTAGCAAGTTGCAACTTAAAATTTAGGCAACAATTGACGGCTGGTTTAAACGTATTAAGTTGTTAAATAGATAACTAAATTCTATGTTAATTTTAAGTGACTTAATACATGTAAACGCACAATTTAGTAGCAAGTTGCAAGTAAAAATTTAGTTACCAACTAAACAAATACCTAAATTAGAAATTCATCTATTTTTTCGGTTAAGTTGGTGAGCGGTGTTTATCATGTCATATACCTAACAATTATAAGTAGCAACACTGGGGCAACAGAAAAAAAAACGCGAAGATAGTAGAAAACATTATGTAACCTAGATATTTAAAAAAAAAAATATTTTTAAATTTGTTCGATATAATTCGTGGTGTTTCCCATTTAAAAATGATAAGTTTGTTGAAAATAATTTAAAGAAAAAGAAATTGGAATATCTGGACTGGAATACAAGATGTAGAATTACAGAAATAAACAAATCAAAGAATGAGCGATTGTCGATATAATGTCAGCAATGGCAAAAATATCCATACCAAATTACAACTTTCTATTGCTAGGCGCCTTTGGGCTAAACCGCGGACAGACAGGCGGACATGCCGAAACTATAATGGTTCCTTGTTGACGTATTTCAAATATAATTTTTAAGGAGTCCGTAGCCGTAAATATTAAAGTTTGAAACACGTTTATATGTTCATTTGCAGCTCGTGAAACTAAGTAGCACTAGCGCCATATTGATCCCTTCTTTTAATATATTATTTATTATAATATTTAAGGAAATAACAGTAAATAACCTAAAAGAAATTAATATTATTTCATCTATTAATAATTCTATAACTTTATCCAAAAGCTTCCTTGCGTTGTTGATCGATCATTTTGGGTGAACTAGAAAGCTGAATTCACCTGCCTAGCCTTTTCCCGACTATATTAGGGTCGGCTTCCAGTCAAGCCGGATTTAGCTGAATACCAGTATTTTCTAAACTCTATTAACTAAAAAGCTAAATTACATACAAAATTTTAAGTCACTTAAAATTAAGTTATCTACTTAACAACTCAATACGTGTAAACCAGGCAAGGGCTAACGTTGTTAATTCCAAGGCCTAAACGACGTATAGCACGTGTTTTAAAGATCACAGTTTGAACCTTGCTTTTATTTAATTACTTTAGCGTAATCACTAATCGTGCAATTTACAGGCACTTACAGCTGATTATATTAACCTGGTGGCTATTTTCAGGCTATTAAACGAATATTAGTTAGCTGATTTATAGAGTTTTCTGTATCACACGCACGATTTGAATACAAAAATGTGAGTCAAGTTATTTCATTGGTTTTTATGAGTCACTGCGACACATACATGGATCTTTAAGAATTAACCAATCACGCCTCAAGAGCTGATCAAATTCAGATGATACTTTGCAAACAGATAGATCATGGCCAGGATTAGGATAAAGTAGGAGACTCTTTGTTCTGATAGTACGTGCTCGTAGGATTATACCGACTTCCACTCAGGCAAAGCCGCTGGCAAGAACTTCCTTAAACCCAATAACACTTTGCCTAAACTTTCGTTCTTTAAACGTTTTGTCTCGTTTGGGTCTACTATAACAAGTACGAACTCGTCAGAGGAGAGTGCAGTAGACGAGAGACGTGCACAGTGGAGGTACAAAGACCCTCCCCCTCCACTTCATACCCCGCAGAACATCTACCCTCTGGACGCGAACTTCAATGACTAATCTGGAAATCTCACCACCCATTGCGGACCCAGGTTGACTGCTGTAAACATAATTCTTCACCTATCTCAAACGCAGCGCCAGTGCGGAGCCCCTTCACAGGACATGCACCACCTCCTAAATTGCTCGTCATGAACATCCTGGACCATTCGTGATTGGAACGACCCCAATGATAGAGCTGTACAGGTTGTTGAATACTGGTCGGACAAACTTAGTAACTTCTTTTTAGTATGAGGCTATTGACACGAAGAGAAGAAGACCATAATGATCTTTGTCAAGGCCACTCTAATAATTTTAGTGATTTTCAACCAATTTTGGACCTCTTCTTCTGCTTAGCCTTTCCCCAACTATATTGGGGTCGGCTTCCAATCAAACCGGATTTAGCTGAATACCAGTATTTTACGTGTAGCTGCTGCCTACCAGACCTCCACAACCCATAAACTGGGTAACACGGCAAGACTGGAGTCATATTTTTCTGGCTTCTGACTATCCGCAACGACTGCCAAAGACCTACAAATGACAGCCGGGACCAGCGGCTTAACGTGCTTTGCGAGGCACGGAGGGAACTCGGTTTGTTAATATGGTCACCCATCCACAGACCAACTTTGGCAAGATTTGCTTTACCTTGAAGATCGACCCGTGCGGCTGTTATTATCTAGCCACGAGTTCCCTCCAAACCAATTTTTGTACTAAACCACATTAATATGTATTTCGAATACGATTACAAGGACGTACAGTAAAAGAATAATAATTATGGTATATAAGTACCTACCTAGAATGTGTTCTCAAAAAATTGTTTTGTAAATGAATAGTTTTAAGAATGTAAATGTGTTTCATGAATTTTTCAGTGAGTTATATGATCCACTAATAAAGGCAATAAAACTAATAGTTAAATCCTTATGTCCCTCCTAAATTATTACTCAAGATTTTAATCAGCTGACACGCATTAAAGAGCATAAAAGGCCACTCTAGGAGAATCATAATAGAATCATAGTATTAAGGGCCCCTTTTCCCGACAGCACCTTTTCCCTTTTCCCGGCAGGACACTAGCGCGGTGCGCGCGAGCCGTTTTTCACGTATTTATTTAATATAAAAAATAAGTGCCATATTATAAATCTATCCAATAATATCCCTGTCAAACCCGATTAGTAAATGAAAAGTTAAATTTTCATAAAAATTGCGTTCCCACAGGTCTCATACAACTTAAAATACTTTCAAAATCGACTTTACTTCCTGATTTTTTTTATCGATCAAAATGTTAAATATCGTGTTTTTAACCAAAAAAGTCACTAGATCTCACATGTATCTATACTATATATTTTTTTACGAATTTATATATGGTGATTTCTCTGAAAACAATTCGATCTAGAAACGTAAATTTCGGATAAGGGGCCCTTAATCACACAACTATCTGTCATATTTAATTTTCATGTTTATTGTTAACGCATTAAGTTCAAGGTTGATTGGCAAAATTTGACAGTGACGGGTAGAGCGATGTGCTTTCTGATTCTGCTGAAGTCATGCTAAAGTGGCATTTTTAGCCCCGGCCCATCTGTCTCTACATACAGACGCGAAGCGACAATCTGTGTAATGTTACGGCATTCTTTTTTAACCGACTTCTTCTATAAAAGAGGAGGTTCTATGTTCGGCTGTATGAATTTATTTTTTTTTTTTTTTATTCATGTTCATCGATTTCTCCGCCAATTCTGGACCGATTTAAAAACTTTCTAACGCAATTCAGATATTTGTGCCTGGTCATCATTATCTCATGTTGCTGAGCTGTTGATGGAAGGTATAAGTCAAGATCTGATGATGGGATCCCATGAAAAATTTTTGTTCAGCGAACTTAACGTGTTTTTGGTTATTTTGTTTGTTTTGAACACTGACTTCTTAAATAAATTTTTTTACGAGCAGACTATCCGTAGGACCAAATCTATTACTACATAAATGTTTCGACCGGCGTTGACGCATAACATCTTTTAAAAGCCTTAATGAGTCATACCAATCAGCTGATTTTCAGAAGAAAGTGTATGATATAATCAAAAAACATGTATCAACGTTCTAAGTAGGTACCTATCTACCTACTAACTCAAATATCCGTCATCGGAGTCATTTGTTGGCAGTCAATGTATAAAAGTCTCGCCGTCAAATACTCCGAATGTCAAGGGGCGCCTCTTGCGTCGCTTTGGACGTAATATTTTTAAAATATGATCTCAAAGTAGATATTTTTAGTAATTTACTATCTTTTCGGACCATCTGAAAAACCAGCTCGCATGCATTTTGCATTTAATTCCGGACTAACAAAGACTCTCAATTCCACTCATGTCGACAATTGGCGGTTTGTCTTTTAAATGTAATTGGAAAAAAACACCTTTTCGCCGATCGAACTACCTATCAATCCTAATATTCATATATAACATTCTTCCGTTACTGAGTGAGTACCGAAACTACTGGTCTTAGCCGAAACGCACAGCTGAAATTTGGCATGTAGCATCTCTACACTTCGTAAAGAAGCACTAAGAGAGGATTTACCTAAATTCTTACGAAACCGGACAAAAACGCGGTATGCGCGTACATAGTCGCGGGAAAAAGCTAGTAAGTATTATTATAATCCCCCAGTTAATACGTAGGTTACAAAGTTACATACAATTAATAATTCGATTTTTTTCTCACTATACTGTAAACTAATTGAAAACGGCTTGACCATTATTGTTTAGAAGTGTGTCAGAGTGCTCAGACTAACTGTAATGTCATCAAACTGAAACGAATTATCGGTATGGTGATAGGCCTATTCACAAATGAATGATAGAATTGGTTCGGGACTCTCACTATAATGATGATAAACTTTCACCTGTTTATCAACAAAACGCAAATCTCAGTCAGCAAAGTCAGGTGATTATGTTTATTGCTCATAGCAGTCATTAATGTTTCATTCCATCGTTCCGGACTAGATGTTTTCAGGTTCATACAAAAATGATTTCTATGCAGGCTTCCTGTTTTGAATATCAAAGTTAACATTTTTGTAGTGGAAAGAGCCACTGCCCGGCTGTTGCTGTCATAGCCCGAAGGATCCCCAAACTAAAGTGGTAGCAGCAATATTGCTCGCAGAACTGATGGTCGATGGGGCCGAAAATTTCTGGAGAGGCGACCGCGTAGCGAAAGACGCAGAGTTAGAAGGCCTCCCACAAGGGGGATTATGATCCTAAAAGTGTTGGCTTTCAGCCTAATTTGAATGACTTATATTATACTTATATGTATAAATTAAATTTGAAAGAGCGAAGAAGATACAATTCATTTTTGCTTTGCAGGCTGACGTATAAAAAACATAGACACGCTGATATGCTAACAGAAGAATGCGAGAATTATAATTTTGACTATACATTTTGTTATCTAGTGCTTTGGTTTTTCTTTGCTTTTTAGGGTTCCGAACAAAAAACGGAACCCTTATAGGATCACTCGGGTGTCTGTGTCTGTCTGGTTCAGCCAGTTTTCTCCGGATTCACTGGACCGATTCTATTGAAATTTTGATCACATATGGACTTCTGTGATCTAAACACGAACGAGTTACGTAAATGATAAAATTTTTAGTATGGGGGTCACTTTTGGCGGTCAATCTAAGAAAACAAAAAAAAAAATTTTGAGCAATATCGAGAGACATATCAGATGTATGGGCTTACTGTGAGGGTTTTACTTACATTTTATTATAATTTTAAAATTAATGGTTCTGAAGTTATTCAAGATATTACACGACAAATGACCATTCCGCCCGAATATCTCCGAAATTACTGACCCTAAAATTTTGAAAAAAGTGCAGATAATAGATTACAGGAAAACCTATAAGAAGTCTTTAGTGCTAAAATAACATGTTAAGAAAAAATTCATTCGGAACCCTTTGCACGCGAGTCCGACTCGCACTTGGCCAGTTTTTTCTGGTATGATTTTATGACGAGTGATCTGCTTCTGTTATACTTATTAAGCCAAGTAGGAACCTACTACCGTAAAAGATATTTCAAGGTCAGTGGTTATAAAAATGTAACATTTGCATAGGATTAAATATTTATTCCAAAATTAGCTACACGTAATTAAATTACAAGTATTTGTAAATTAAACCAAATTCGCTCGATGCACTGAACCGCAAGGGAAAAAAAGTGAAGCGAATTTTTGCTTCTTTAAAGCTAACTTTAAAGAAGCAAAATTTGCCATTTGGAGTACTTTTCATATTAATGAATTCAAGTGAACAGAACAAAAAGGTCATTAAATGGTGGTAAATTAAAAGCTAAACCGCAAAAATAAATTAATAAATCGGTCATTGGTTCAGCCGCGAGGCACTCGTTATGTTTGTTTATTTGTTTAAATTGCCACTTATTATTTTAATTTCATGTGTAGGTATCTGATGGAATATCAGCAAACAAATGTTTTTTCTTTCTCCTTTCCTTCTTTCGTTATGACTTGAACAGAAACTTTTACGTCAAAGTGTTAGAAGAAACTCTTATTTCTTGACTGATAGCCAACTCTCATAGTCAAGGTGCGACTAGATTTTTCGATCCAAAAAGAGCGCAAATAACTTCTCAATTGATAGGACCTTGGAAACTAGTGTTTCCTTCGGGTTTTATTATAATGATCAAGACAAATATTTTTACATAACTGATAACTGAAACCGAAAACTGAATGACGAAGTTTGTGATTAAATTTTGGTGTCTCTCATTTTCTCAAAGACAGAAAACACCACCTGACATGATCCTTACCACTTTATTGTTATTTGTTCCATTAGAATCGTGAAATTGATAGTTATAGGGTGCACGGCGTTGAGTGTATGCCATCTAGTGTTGCATATTAGAAACTTTAAGGTTAAGAATACTTGACATTGACGCTTCTGTGCTGTCACCTATAGTTCTTGCACGCCCCGTTTAGTGGAACGTGCGCGAAGACAGTGCCATGTAGCATTGCAATTTCAAAACGTATAGGTAAAATTAATATACTTGACAATGACACTTCTGTGCTGCCAACTACAGATCCTGCCCGTTCCTATTGCCATTGATCGAGGGTTTCTTCCTGTTGTCATGGCAACTGTCTTCGATGAGAGTGAAGGAAAAGCCTTCAAAAGAACTAAGAGGCTATACTATTTTGGCTTAGTCCACGTACATACACACCGATCTACCCACGTGGTCTTTGTCTATAGTGGTATCGTCATTGATTGATCTCGGAGGTCGTTCTTGTTTTCCCGACTAATCTTGACCGATCCAATTAGCACTCTAACGTCAAATCCATGATTATCCTCTGTCTTGGTACCTAAGTAGGTCATTAGCCTGATAACTTAGCCTTATTAGGTACTTGACACTACTTAATACCAACAAAAATATAGTATTTGATAGTAATAAGTCCCTTACGACTTAGATCGCATACGCAACTCTGTCATCCAAGGTAGTCTTGGTGTCCGTGACGTGGGGAAAAACTGCAAGAGTGTCGTCTGCGATCCGATTTTCCAATCGGACCAATAGTTCTTGAGATTAGTGCGTTTAAGCAAACAAACAAACAAACTCTTCAGCTTTATACATTAGTACAGAAGTGTACAATAGGCGGTCTTATCGCAAATACTACCCATTCTTATGGCTAAACAGCCATGTTGTGTTCCAATTTACGTCATATGTACCTCTCCCAACCACTGCAGCTCCTAAAAGTTAGCATTAACAGTAGCAACCAGCAGAAAAGTTATCTAAACTAGTATTATAAAGAAGAAAAAGTTGTTTTTATGTTGCAGTTTGTATATTTGAGTATACTATAAAGTTTGTAAGGCTGTAGAGGGTAATCTCTGGATCTACTGAATCGATTTTGAAAATTCTTTTACCAATAGAAAGCCCCGTTATTTGTGAGTGTCATAGGCTATATAATTAACCCTAAAAATACCGCCCAACGAAGAAGTCACCGATTTCAAAAATTCTTTCACCATTAGAATGCTACACTATCCCCGAGTTGTTACTATATGTATTACTGGAAAAAAATAGGGATCCTGAAGAAAAATGCAGCGCAGGCGAAGTCGCAGGCGAAGTGAATAAATAATGAGATGATTTTGCTTTGGTTTATTTTTTACTTGCATCTAGTCTAGTCTAGGTGACAAAGACAAAGTCGACGATAAAGTGAACTGTGGTTTGAGGAATGCAGAGCTAAGAAGAAAAAATAAGGGGAAGTGAGCAGATCGTAAACCGCACAGTAGATGGGGCAGGAAGGTGTTGTACCAAAATTGGACATAGAAGCTTAGACAGACCACAAACCAGGTGGACCAACGACTTGGTGAATATAGCTACCAAAGGTTACACGCGACCCAGGACCAGATAAAGAAGTGAGCAATGGAGGAGATCTACACTCAGCAGTCGGTGGATACTGGTTGAAGAAGAGAGAGAGAAGAGATGGGATGGAAACGCATCTGTAATACCTGCCTGGGCCTCAAGTCTGCTATTACAATAATGTCTGTAAATTGATATCATAATTGTTGATTTTGACAAGTTTGGTAATCTACTAATATAAAAGCGTCATTATGGCTTTCCAATGGTCAAGCACTGACATTCCATTGAAAGAAATGGCATAAAATGGTAATCTCGCACATAATGACAAATGAATAAATGATATGTAAAATTATATTTAAAAGAAATCTGGCATAACTTAATGATCAGATTTAGTAGTAGTATTTTCGAAAATTATTTCTACTTTTTTAACGAGTTTTATAATAATGGCAATACGAAAATGTCTTTTTATCACGATTCTATTACGAGACCATTGACCAACCAATAATCGACCATTATGGATTACAAACTTTTAGCAAAATGACAATGGGATCGTGTTGGAATGACAAATTTATAAAAAAATGCAGAATTAGGGCCCTGGACGCCAGAACACGAATTTCTCACAGACTTTGTTGAAATTGTACTCAGTGCCATACTGTTAGTTCATTAGTAATGTAAACTTAGACTCGACGGCCGCGACTTACGTAATGGTCGCATGCTAAAAGTCATTACGGCTTTGTCGTATAGGTGATTAGATTTCACTGTTTTTGTGCATAATTTCCTCATTAATTTTGAGCAGAACGATGTAACATGAATATAAAAAAAAAACTGTTTTTGGAGTTTTGTGAACACGCTGAGAACTCTGAGGATAGAATGAAAGTTGATTTTTTGAAAAAGAAGTAGAAAAAAAATATTAATTTGCCTATTGAAAAAAAAATATAATAGGTGAGTGTCGGGGAGCACAAATAGAGGATTTCCCGAAATTCCTACAGGAACGTGAAAACACGGGATATGCGCGTGCGAAGTCAAGGATAAAAGCTGGTACTTTCATAACTGGTTAGCCATGAAATAAAAAATGATATATTAATATTAGCTTTTACACAAACAAATAAATGTTGAAATTCCGAACGATGACTACACCAAGTCAATCGAGTGAAAATTCACACAATTTTCTATTTTTTGAAGGGGGATTCCGCAGGCCCCGTGGACCGTCAAAGCATTGGACTCGTATTTCCCTGAATGATATGGGTATACAGCTAGGCAGGATCACGACAGATCGAGAGAAGATGGCGGAACGCCTTGGATGACTTCCTCGGAAATAGGGTATTTTAACGCGTCACGCGTGTTTTTTTCTGTTCATGTGGTTTGGTAAATTTGAACCGAATTTACCAAGCCAGATGACGTCACGCGTGTCTTAAACTCGCTGTATTTTTTGTTTACGTGAAAAAAGAAAAAATACGTGTCCCATATTTTTTGAAAATCTATCTGACGAACTAGTTAAATTTTTTAGTAAAATAACCTATTGCCGTGAATAAGAACAGCACTGAGAGAAATGAAAGGAATGGGGGAAGGAATGCCTTTGCCCAAGTGTAGGTAACTTCAGGGTGTTGCGGAATATGCTCAAAAGAGTCACCGCGGCCCTGGAACCAGTAGTCAGTAATAGTCTGACACTCCCTTCCAGTCCGCCGAGCGGAAGGAGTCATTTGGTGATTTCCCATCCTTTCGGGGTAACAACAAAAATCAAGTTTGCTGTTAGTTTGGATACCTGCTAAGAACATCGAAAACTACCATTTTTTACTTCCTCTAAAGTTGAATGCTGTCATTAACTTAATAAATACAAAATGACATGACATCTTCATCTTCTATGACTTTTTGTTATTATTTAAGCATTATTTTTTTATTTAATTTTACCTTCATTTGCGAAAATTATGATTGACAGTTTGAAAACTTAAATAATATGTTTTGTTTGACTGTTTGTCTTCGTAAGTAATGAGTAAATTTTGTTGAGATGATAAGATAAAATATAAGCGGTTAACATACTGGCCGTGAGGAATGATTCTGATATCTGAATTTGTAGACCTGACCTAGTAGCGTTTTAAGTAAACCGTACGTTAAGAGAACGTTTTTGTTATCTTGATACTATAAAATCTAAGCAGTGTCTTAATCCAAAGTGGTAAAAGTCAGTAAAATTAGATGATTATATTCAAGACAAGAATGTTTGTAAACGTGCTGGTCCTGCTCCATAGGACAATCTAGGCTGTAGTAGACACAACAAACTTGCTGATACGTACCTATGTCATCATCATCTGCCTAGCCTTTTCCCAACTATATTGGGGTCGGCTTCCAGTCAAGCCGGATTTAGCTGAATACCAGTATTTTACGCGGAGCGGCTGCCTACCAGACCTCCACAACCCGTTAACTGGGTAACCCGGTAATTCATGACAAGTCTGGAGTCAGATTAACTGGCTTCTGATTATCCGTAACGACTGCCAAAGATCTACAAATGACAGCCGGGACCAACAGCTTAACGTGCTTTCCGAGGCACAGAGGAAACTCGGTATGTTCAGGTGGTCACCCATCCACAGACCAACCTTGGCAAGCGTTGCTTAACTTTAAAGATCGTCCCGTGCGGCTGTTATTATCTAGCCACGAGCTCCTGTTGATACGTACGTATTAATATATTTCATACGTAATTAATGTATTCACTGATTTTTATTTTTTATTTAACTCACACACTGATGCACTGTTGTTAATTATATCAATCAATAGTTGCAAAATTTGTAAATATGTGAGTACTATGTCCTTTACTAGCAAACTTATTAATTTTACCTTTGCTGGCATTTTTTGTTGTAAGTACCTACCTATTAGTTTAGTAGTAGGTATATGTTATTTTGGGAGCATCGTTCTATGTATTAAAAAAACCTGCATCAAAACCCGTTGCGTAGTTTTAAAGATCTAAGCATACATAGGGACAGACAGACAGCGGAAGCGACTTTGTTTTATACTACGTAGTGAAGTATTTGAACAAACGAAAATTGTTGAATTTTCTTTGCCTGGCAAAACCTACGATTAACAGTGGACGTCTATTTGTAGAAACCATGACTATATTTATATATTATTATTGTAGTTCTTCTACAATTACTCTAACATTATAGTATAAGGTTTGTTATCACAGTTTTAGAGTTCTGTGGAGGGATGAGAAACTTAAAATTTGAAGAATAAATATTTGTTTCTGAAGAATACATATCTGGCTGTTTGAAATACATAATTATTTCATTATTTTTTATGGAGATCACAGATGATAGATATACCTACAAGATCATAGAATCTTAAAGGATTCTTCTAATTATATTTGAGTAAAGTTCTATAAAAAAAAATATGCATTTCGATGCAAAACGTAATACAAACCAGTATTTCTTATTGTCTTAATTAAGGTCAATATGCATGTTGATAAAATGTCACATAGTAAAAAGATCGAATATTTTACCTACGGAACGCAGCGCAAACTGAACCCGTTTTTTGTGTAAACATAATATACATAGAAAAATAAGTGTGTTATGTGTTTCACAGTCCAGTGTCCACAGTAATAGTACCTATACCTACGCTTTTATTACGATGACATTATTTTAATAATGTCGATTACTTCTTTATTTGATGTGATTGTTCGCTGACTGACGTTTGAGCTCTAATGTTTTTATTTTAAAAGAGTCATTATCGTGAGTCTCTGAGAAATAGGTATATAAACTTTCAACCCCGTGTTATGAGAAGTAAAAGATACGTAGGATATGGTATGTTTGTATCAGGCGGGCAACCCCTCCTTGGGAGTTGGAGGCGTGGGTGCTCGCCAGAGTGTACGAGTGGATGGCGCGGCGAAAGGTCCTCGGGGAGCGCCCCGTCGCGGAGGAGCGGGAGGCAGTGCGGCGGGAGGCGAGAGACGCTATCGTCGTCCATTGGACGGAGGACCTCGCCACCGCCACCTTAAACCCGGTACCTTTAAACTTTAAACCCGGTACCTTTGGGTATGCAGACGACAGCACTGTTGCTGAAAGATACGTGTCCGACGCACGAGCTGGTGGGTCGCAGATCCGGTCTCTCCGGGAGGCAATGGTTGAGCGCTTGAACGTGTCCCTACGGGCGGTCTCTGATTGGGGCGATGCCAATCTGGTCAAGTTCAATGCTGCTAAGACCCAAGCGTGTCTATTTTCCGCCAAAAGGAGCCAATTCCGCCCAGCTCCATCTTTCCGCGGTGAAACCGTGCCGATAACCGACCATCTTGAGCTTCTTGGGGTTACATTAACATCTACTCTCAATTTTGGCCCTTACATAGAGGCAAAAGCTCAAGTGGCTGCAAAGAAGTTGGGGATTCTGGCTA
Organism: Lacanobia oleracea; assembly: GCA_950371165.1. Lineage (NCBI taxonomy): Eukaryota > Metazoa > Arthropoda > Insecta > Lepidoptera > Noctuidae > Lacanobia > Lacanobia oleracea. The sequence continues at coordinate 9,758,154 of OX493408.1, forward strand.
AGGTGAGGCGGTACTTCACGCCGGAACAGCTGCTCAAACTCTATCAAGCGCAAGTTCGATCGTGTATGGAATACTGCTCTCATCTTTGGGATGGATCTGCCAGATACCAGCTTGATGCCCTTGAGTCAATTGAGAAACGAGCCAAGAGGATCATCGGCAATGAGAGGCTCGTCGCGTCGAAGCTCCAAAGTCTTGAACATCGACGACGAGTTGCTAGCCTGTCGGTTTTTTACCGGTTGCATTTTGGGGAATGTGCGACGGAATTGCATAATTTAATTCCGCCAAGCCCGTTCCATCATCGGACCACAAGACGAACGGCGATGCGCCACCGGTATATGGTGGACATCCCACCCATACGCACAAAACGTTTTGGGAACACATTCATAGTGCGTACAGCTAAGGAGTGGAATTCCCTGCCGGAGTCTGTGTTTCCTGATAGCTACAACCTGGGAGTCTTCAAATCAAGAGTGAACAGGTTATTTCTAGGCAAGCGTGCTCCATCTTCGACCACATCCTCGCTTACCATCAGGTGAGATAGTGGTCAAACGCGTGCCTATCAATAGTAAAAAAAAAAAAAAAAAAACCTTTGGCCGCCGAACCCTGGACGCGCTCGGACCGGTCCTGCGAGACTGGCTCGAGCGCTCCCACGGTTTCCTCTCATTCCGTCTGGTGCAGGTGTTGTCAGGCCACGGCTGTTTCGGCAAGCACCTGCACCGGATCGGGAGGAAGGAGACCCCGGCGTGCCACGACTGCGGCGCGGTGGAGGACACGGCTCAGCACACCCTCGAGGTGTGCCCGGCTTGGTCTGAGCCGCGCCGCAGTCTAACTGCGGAGATCGGACAGGACCTCTCACTTCCCAGCGTGGTCAACGCCATGCTGGAGAGTGAGAGGTCCTGGGCAGCTGTCGCCTCTTTTTGCGAGGATGTCATCTCGCAAAAGGAGGCGGCGGAGCGCGCGCGGGAGGACGACCCTCTCGGTGCGCCGCTCCGAAGGCGAAGAAGAAGTCGGAGAAGACGTCGTCTTCTCCCTCCTCATGGTGGTGATGGGCGGGCGATAGGCGCGGGGGCGCCTCCGCCCGCATTGCACTCTACACCACCTTCGCCGGTCATTCCCAGCCCTCCCCCTTAACGGGGAGGTCGTGAGGGGCCCGCCGTTTTAGGCGGGTTGTCGTCGGAGGAGGACTGGACGCCAAGGCTGCGCCGGTCTCCCAGTCCTCTTCCACTCGGACGATGCGGGAATGCCGCTGGGTTATTTTAGTGGGTATACCGGGTCAGCCCGGGGAGTCCCACATACCCCTCCCGTTCCCCCGACGGGGGATATAATGCATTATTTCCCAGCGCAAAAAAAAATAAAAAATGGTATGTTTGTATCAGGATTAGAACTCTGCCAAGGCATTTCCTCATCTACTATATTGGCTTCGGCTTCCAGTCTAAACCGTTACCGAGTATCAGTATTTTACTTGGACCGACAGCGATCTGACCTCCGCAACCCAGTAATTGAGTAATTGCTGGGTGGACCTCTTTTTTAATTTTTAGGGATGGGAAACCATCAAATGACTCCTACCGCTCTGGGCGGAGCGGAAGGGAGTGCCAGGCGCTTACTGACTCAAACCGATCCGTGTTCCTCCTAATGCACTTTTCCAGAGCCACGGTGACTCTTTCGAACAAATTTCGCGATCCTGGCAGGCACTGGCCCTAGCGAGCCCCGTCTACGACTCTGTAAGGCGCGTGTGGATTACAACGCGCTGTCGACCCGGTCCTGTACTACAATTCTGTACCAACTTTTTTTTTGTCTTGACAGCGGAATCTGAGGTGAGCATCAAATTCACATAAATATAAGACCTTTATGTTGTGTGTAATTAAGCTAACTTCGTGAGCTTTGTCACACAGGTGAAATAGTTATTTACAGAATAGACTAGCTGGTTCTAATCAGACGGCGAGCCACCATATATGCAGGACCGCGCCTAAGATGGCCAAGAATCGCCCTGCGATTCCCAACGCCCGGTGCGTCGGGAATCGCTTACTTCACATCCTTCTGTTGCGGCGGCTGTGGCGTAGGTAAGACTCTTACTCGTACCTACGCCCCAGCCGCCGCAACAGACATATGTCTTACGGTAGCGCAAAACTGACAAACTGGGGGCAAAATTTTTCAAAATTAGTAGAATTGCCACTCTGGTTTATATGTTGAGTATCCTTAAAAATAGATCAGACCTAAATCAAATCGAAATAAAGATCAATGTATCAAAAAAACATATAGTTTATTTTTCAGCTTTCACAGAAATCACATCCGCGAAAACTACCAGAAAATGTTTACGTAGTCTAAGAAGGTATAATTTCTCAATAAGTAGCTACTACTAATGTCATTCAGTTAACTGACACTAATTTCAGTACCACCATTTCATGGGAACTATTTGAAGAAACACAACTCTACCATTTCACGAATTGTTTCTAAAACATGTATAAAGACCAGAAAAGAGGGCTGAGCTTTTTTCGGCCAAAGAATCAGCATTGCCATTCAACGCGGCAATGCTGCCAGTGTTCTGGACACTTTTGCCATTGACAGCGATTTGGATTATTTTTTTGATGCCCAATGATTAATTTTGTTTTTATACGCGTTTGTACATAATTTCGTGTTAATTAAATAGTTAAGTATTTATTATAGCAGCTGTAAAAATCTATAAAAATGAATAAAACCATTAATTGTATAAAGATAAATGGTGTTCTTGAGTATCCTTTTAAAAATAATCTTTTAAATTATTTTTTCGAACTATGGATCTCGTAATTTTTTGAAATTGCAAGTTATATTTTAAATGTTTTGATTATCTTTCTAAATAATATAAATATGATTCAACAAACCAATCCAAGTGCTTTAATATTATTCAAAGGGCTGGGTATCAATACCTACCTAATAATTCATCAAACTTGAGGAAATCAAAATTGACCACAACAATTGAAGGGTTCGATTTTAACCTTTGACCTTCTGGCAAGTCAATGTATCACAATACATTGTCTTGGTAACCTACTTACGGCTATAAACTGTTTCCTCAAGTTATTAATTAAATTTCACATTTAGTCTTGGTTTTCCTAATGACTTAGCTTCTGACCATTTTGTATGAAGTTTACATATTTTAATTGAACTGGCAAAAACATTACCCACCTCTTGGTGCAGTCGGATAAAACATAGGCACTGTTAATTAGACAGGACTTAAATTTTGCAGACTTTTTTTTCTGTCTTTTTTTAGTAGACATTTTCACGGAATATGTATATTGCCGCTATAACAACAACATTGTTTGTTGTTTTTTATTTGTTGTGTTGTCTTTTTTAAAATTTAATTATAAAATAGTTTTGGTCGTTTAACGTGAAATTAAAGATTACAATTTTCGTTGTCGACAAAATATACATATTAATGTTATTTCTGTATTTCGTTTGAAGCGGTTAAGCGCGCGTCATCTGAGCGTCGCGCGTCGTCTGCGCGTTAAAAAACGCCGTGTGCAGAGGCCACTGATATTTAAAAAACTCAAAGGCCCTTACTTCTTATAATCGTTCGAGAACTATAAGCACCTAGTGACTATCATCTTTAAACCAAGAAACACATATCCAGTGACTATTGTTTAACACCAGCCCAACCAAACTAACTAAAATAAAAACATTTTCACTTTAACATTTTCCACTTACCCAAGAAAGACCTGACTCCCAGCGTTCCCCTAGCAACGGACAGTATCATGGCGAGAGTCGACACGCCGCCCCCCGCGAAGATATAGGCTTGCTTGGCGCTGCCTCCAGCATTGGCGTCCTTCCTCCGCCTCCAGAGAGGGGCGCAGGAGGAGGCACACACAAAGATACCAAAGACAATACACTCCCATGCTAGCCACCCGGAATTCATGGTTCTGGAAAGGAAGAGAATAAAAAATTACAAATAAGTCAAACCTCAAAATTGGAGCCCTGAAGTCGCGAGACAGAGCCGCGGCAGACCAAGAAAGAGATGGCGAAACAACTTGGATGTCTTCCTCAGGAATTTGGAGTGGAGGGAAACCTTAACCCCAATAATAGGTACATGCATACCTACAGCATTAGGACATTTCAGACTAGTTAAAATAATAATAAAATCTATGAAATTTTCCATGAAAATGGAAAGTTCGTTTAGAACTACTGTCAAAGATCTACAAATTACAGCCGACCATAGAGAAACCTCTTTATGTTAAGATCACCCATCCACCGACCGACCACGGCAGGCGTTGCTTAACCTTGAACACAGACGCTGGCTGTTTTCGCTTAGCCCCGAGTTAATTTTAAACTATAATTTATGGAATTAGGTCGCATTTTTTTGTAATTTTCTCGACTTTGAACACCTTCAGTTTGACCCGAAACATCTGTGCAAAGCACATGTTCTTAGTTCAAATATCAAAGATGGCGACGTTTGTCCATGTGTCATTGTTCAAAACAATAGTAATTATTTCGCTCTCTATAATGGGTATATGTACGTACAAAGATTATTGTCATAATTATATGTTGTGGATAAACTGTATCCGGGTTATGTTCAAAATAAATACATATAGCACACTGTTGATGTGTTTATTCGTAAACGAAGGAATTGCTATTGGATTAACACCCATTCGTTCAATGTCTTCACCCCCTGTACCACGTCATCCGACCGTGACAGAGAGTTCTCAAGAAGCGGAGGACTTTAATAGCTAGCATGGTTTATTCATCAATAAAATATTTCCACAATTACCAAAACCAAATCTTAGATTAGGTACTTATTTAAAGAAAAAAAAACAGTATTTTTTGTCACAGAACAGCTGACATGCATACAAAATAATAAACCTCAATTAAAATTCCGACGATAGTATTAGTAGTATTTACACGTAATATTAGGTATAAAAATATCTAGAGAAAAACGACGGAGGTGACTTCGTGATTTTTTTAGAATAATTGTAGAATTAAGTAGCAAGTTAAATATTTTTGTGGCCGCATAGAGGCTCATCCTTGTCATCTGGCAACGTGCCGAGAAGACTGGCATCGTTGCCACGTTAAATGGCAATGCTAATTCTTTCGGCGAAGAACAAATCAGCCCTCTGGTCACGCAGGTTCGATCAGTCGGCAATATTTGTCCTTTATTTTCATAGACAAAACCTAATTGATCGTAGGGAAAGGTATTTTTTTTTTTGGGAAATAGTGAGACAGAAAAAAAGGTAGGTACAGTCAAGCCATGAATAGTGCCATTATCTCCAAGCGATAGGTTCGTATGGGCGATGACGTGCGGTTCATCGTACTTGGCCTTCTACTTCGGTACCTTAGTACAGATCAGTCACTATTAGTCAAACTCGCACTTAATCACCAATGTTCTAATTTAATTTACACTAAGATTAATATTTTCCTTCATTCAAAAACCAGTTACTTTAGTATGAGTGACGTACGAAGTCAGAATTTATTTAGTTTCTATGTATTTAATTTAGTCTCCAGGTTTATACGCCAACGGAAAAAAAACAGCTGTTCCCATCGATCACTAATAAAAAAGTGATCGATGGCTGTTCTCTACATTCTATTCATTAAATATAAAAATGTCCTACGGAGTAACTGTTTTTCTCTAAAAATCCTAAGATTTTCATAACGATGGGTTCATGAGGAGGATTACAGCTATGTTTATCAATGACATCAGTCTTGTATATAGACAGAGGTAACGCTTTTTTTTGGAGCAGACTTTTATTGAATAAAGCCCACCAGTGTTTCTCCAAATGCCCTTTTCGTTCCAGGGTCACAGTAAATCTTTCGAAGAAATTCCGCAAACCTTTTTTTTTTTTGTTTTTTTTTAGGTTGGGAAATCATCAAATGACTCCTCCCGCTCTGGGTGCAGCAGGAGGGAGTGTCAGACTCTTACTGACTAAAACTCATCCGTGTTCCTCCTAGTGCCCTTTGCAGTCCAGGGTACGGTGCCTCTTTCGAACGAAGTCCGCAGCCCCAGCAAGCACTGGCCAAATTCCGCAACCTTAGCAGTGCATTTCCATGCTTGCAGCTGGACTTGAAGATTTCAGGACTAACCCCAGAACTTGTGCGATAGGCACGTCATGTAACATTATTTCGTTTTGAAATAGAGACAGAGCTATAAATTTATGGTGGCGATGACACGTCACGCGAGTTGGTTGTGCAGAACGAGCAACTGGTAAAATTTGTTCAGAGACGAATCAAATGTATTATTTTCATACTATGACATAGGTAGATATGAATAAAAACTTTAACGTCGGTGTTTTTGGTTACTTCGTTTTTTGACATCAACTATTATTGATCGAAGTCAATTTCCGAAATTAAAGTTATTTTATACTTTGTAGTGTTTTGTTTTTGGAAGTCGGTTGTATTTTTTTGTAATTTTTCTTTTGTGGTAACTGTGCTACACTTAAAAGTGAAGCCACACACAGCGTACCGTCGTGGTGTTATGTTATGAGCTGGTGTAAACAATCACCAGATATGCGATTTCAGAAATTGAAAATTGAAATGGGACCAGTCCAGGAAATACTCTCCCAAACAAAAAAAATATCATCCAAATCGGTTAACATTAGGCGAAAATATCGCTGAACAAACATTTTTCATGAGATCCCATCATCTGATCCTAACTTACACCTTCCATCATCAGCTCAGCAACATAAGATGATGATTACCAGGCACAAATATCTAAATTGCGTTAGAAAGTTTATGAAAAACGTTGTATGTGCCTATAAAATTGGAGGGTCGTCCTCGATTTTCATGGGATCCCATCATCATTTGATTTGATTCTGACTTGGTGACAATGGGACCACCTCAGAAGTATAGCCTTTATAAAAAAAATAATTTTTGAAATCGGTCCATAATTGGCGGAGACATCGATGAACATGCATAAAATAAAAACACATACAGCCGAACATAGAACCTCCTCCTTTTTGAAGAAGTCGGTTAAAAAATTATGGAAAATCTTTTTACAACACTATCTTTTGTTAATCTTTCTAACCATGATTCTATTATATAATTCGACCAACTAATCGTGACAAATGTAAAGGATATTATAATAAAAGATAAATGGATGAAAGCAGAATTGAAATAAAAATAATTGATTCAATGAATATTGTATGATTCATAAATTTTCCATTACCTATACCTATAAGCGGATGACGATTGCTGGGAGAGGTCCATGCGAATCACGTTATCGTACATTACATAATATTGTTAAATATTACACAATTCAATCACACTGATTAATTTTTGTTTCGACTCGCAAATGTCATTTCAATTTATTAACACTGCAAAAATGGGAGTCTTTAAGTCAAGAGTGAATAGGTTACTTCTAGGCAAGCGTGCTTCATCTTCGACCACATCATCGCTTACCATCAGGTGAGATAGTGGTCAAACGCGAGCCTATCAATAGTAAAAAAAAAAAAATTACATTTTTAAAACAAAAATATTCAAACAGGCCCCATGGGAGGCATCCATCATTTCATTTGTTTCTGTTTTAAATCTCGCGATTGACCACAATCTCACCTGATGGAAAGTGAAGCTGCTCTAAAAAGGCCACTTTAGCAAAATCATATTAGAATCATAATATTAACCCAACAACAATCTGTCAAATTTCATTTCCATCTTTATCTCAAGCACATTAGGTTCAAGGTTGATTGGGAAAATTTGACAGTGACGTGTAGCGTGTGGCTTTTATAGACCAGCTTCTGGTCTAAAAAAGCCACTTTAGCAAAATCATATTAGAATCATAATATTAACCATACAACAATCTGTCAAATTTCATTTTCATCTTTATCTCAAACACATTAGATTCAAGGTTGATTGGGAAAAATTGACAGTGATGGTTAGCGTTATGTGCTTTCCGATTCTGCTAAAGTGGCCTTTTTAGACCCCAAGATGTGGTCGACGATGGAGCACGCCTGCCTTTTCATCATCATCTGCCTAGCCTTTTCCACACTATATTGGGGTCGGCTTCCAGTCGAACCGGATTTAGCTGAATACCAGTTTTTTACGCGGAGCGGCCGCCTACTAGACCTTCACAACCCAGTAACTGGGTAACACGGTACTTCATGGCAGGACTGGAGTCAGATAAACTGGCTTCTAACTATCCGTAACGACTGCCAAAGATCTACAAATGACAGCCGGGACAAACGGTTTAATGTGCTTTCCGAAGCACGGAGGAAACTCGGTATGTTAAGATGGTCACCCATCCACAGACCAACCTTGGCAAGCGTTGCTTAACCTTGAAAATCGACCCGTGCGGCTGTTATTATCTAGCCACGAGCTCCTCACGCTTGCCTTTTCACTCGTGACTTATAGACCTGGGGGAGGTTGTAGTTATCAGGAAACACAGACTCCGGTAGGGATTTATGGTAGACGCCAGATAAATGTGCAATAAAGGTCATTTTGCCATACAATTTTTGACTTTCTTAATATCAGAAACAGAAATAAAGACATGAAGCTATCCTAAATTGACTTCAACCGTGATCCTTTACGTTCTCTAAAATGACAATCAGATTGTTTTTTTTTTTTTTTTTGTCGATGGCCACTCGCAGTTTCAGCCCTAGAGGGTTGTCAACTACTGAACCGGACAATCAGTTTGTAATTTATTATTTGGGTATCTACGGTCTGCTGGGGCTGCGGACTTCGTTCGAAAGAGGCACCGTACCCTGGAACGCAAAGGGCACTAGGAGGAACACGGATGGGTTTTAGTCAGTAAGAGTCTGACGCTCCCTCCTGCTGTACCCAGAGCGGAAGGAGTCATTTGATGATTTCCCATACTAAAAAAAAGGGTATCTACGGTGGGTTATTAGAGAAAGGTCAATGTACTTTATTGCAAGTTTATCTGCTGCGTACTATAGTTGATTCATCCAAGCAAAATAGGCAAAATTTAACAACGTCCTTGTATTATGTTTTCGTATAGCAACTACTTCTGTGGTCTTTCAGTCTTTCAGTATAGACTCACGCCTTAGAACACAAGGAAACTCATGAATATGAATGTACGTAACTATTGTAAGGAAATAGTTTATCCTTATTTCCATCAACTATTTATAAACGTTAGGAATTATACAGAAGTTTCTCAATACATAATCTGACAATATGATTGAAAAGATCATTGTTTTTCAGTACAATAGGTACTGTAGAACATCCTCCTTTGAATGTGCAACCTCAATGATATAAGCCTTAGAAGATTAAAGAAGATTTAGATTAGGTTTCAATTCAAATATAATGAACACTAGTTGACCCGCGCAATTTCGTCTGCGTCACAATTTTCATTACTGCTCCACTCCTATTGGTCTTAGCGTGATGATATAGAGCCTTCCTCGATAAATGGGCTATCTAACACTGAAATAATTTTTCAAATCAGACCAGTAGTTCCTGAGATTAGCGCGTTCAAGTAAACAAACAAACTCTTCAGCTTCATATATTAGTATAAGAAGTATAAGATAAGATAAGAATGTGTTCGCTTTTTCTAGGATATTCTGTAAGAGATTCCTTGTGAGCACACATAGAGTATAATTATCCTTAAAAGTCCATGCGTTTATAATTTTTATAATTAACCACCGCTACGCCCCTATCCTAATACCTTACAGTACCTACCTAATACTGATAATAATTATATTAAACAGCTGTGTATTAATTGACGTGGGAGAGAAGAGAGGTGAAGTCAATTTCTTTACACCTAAGAAATGAGTATCCTGCATGACAATCGCGTATTACAATAAGAATGAAGTTCAATGAAATCGTGTTTAAAAACTGTCTGCGTCAAACATGAATGAAAAATTAATCTGTCGTCATAATCTGCTTAGCCTTTTCCCAACTATATTGGGGTCGGCTTCCAGTCAAGCCGGATTTAGCTGAATACCAGTGTTTTACGAAGAGCGGCTGCCTACCAGACAACCCATTAACTGGGTAACACGGTACTTCAAGGCAAGACTGGAGTCTGATTTACTGGCTTCTGACAATCCGTAACGACTGCCAAAGATCTACAAATGACAGCCAGGATCAACGGCTTAACGTGCTTTCCGAGGCACGGAGGAAACTCGTTATGTTAAGACGTTCACCTATCCACAGACCAACCTTGGCAAGCGTTGCTTAACCTTGGATATCGACCCGTGCGGCTGTTTTTATTTAGCCACGAGCTCCTCCGTAATTGATAGGGAGTAGAAAACGCCCGTAACTAAGATCATAATTACGGACTTCTGGCTTAGAGAGTAGACCCCTGTAACTAGCTTCACTCGTTACTTTAAGATCTACATAAATTTCGCGACTTACAAGTAAGCAAGCGTTTATCATCATCAGGCACAAAGATACAAACGATTCGTTTCTGTTTTAGATGCATCTGTCAAAGAAGTCGTAAAGGCTAGGTGAGACTGCAAGCGATTAGCGATTAGAACTCATAATGAAAATCATCATTAGTAAAACCTTAACTCAAAATATTACATGGAGTGCCAATTCAAAGTCCATATGTTTCCTTAAAATAAAGACAGAATTCATTGGAATGTAGGTGTAATGTTTACTGACACGAGTCAGTATACATTACACCTACATTAATTACAAACATCATTAATTGTAGTACTGTGTTTATACTGTCGTGCAACAACTTCCCCGAAAGCGGCGTTTGTTTAAAAACCAAAGTATGTTTCTTGAAACAGCCATTCTTTCACTTGTCAATATATCTATCGTCAATGTACAAGTTGATTTGTAAACAAAGACGGTTTCAATGGATTCACTTCTAAGTATTTAGACGTTTCGGTTTTGTTTCATGTTTGGAAACAATTGAAATTTTTGCAACATATTTATTTCCATGCCGACACATCAACCGAATGAATTATATTGGAATCATTAATTACGCTTTGACGACTTTCAGTGAATTTAGAAAACTGAAGAGTACCTACAGTATTTAATTTATTGTTCGATTGACATTTACCTAAAATTTATGCTACTTCATCATCTGCCTAGCCTTTTCCCAACTATATTGGGGTCGGCTTCCAGTCAAACCAGATTCAGCTGAATACCAGTGTCTCACGTGGAGCGGCTGCCTACCAGACCTCCACAACCCATTAACTGGGTAACACGGTACCTACTTCTTGGCAAGACTGGAGTCAGATTTACTGGCTTCTGACAACCCGTAACGACTGCCAAAGATCTACAAATGACAGCCGGGACCAACGGCTTAACGTGCTTTCCGAGGTACGGACGAAACTCGTAATGTTAAGATGGTCACCCATCCATAGACCAACCTTGGCAAGAAAGAAAGAAAGAAAGAAAAATTGTTTATTTGGGACTCGCACACAACAGACAGATGTAAATTTAATTAAATTAACAGAATTACTTAGTCTAAAAACATTTTAAAGCAAGCGTTAATATTTATGCTACTTTTTATTGATATTATGCTTTATGATGAAATTGAGTATTTTTTTTTTTATTGATGAAAGGGAGCGTGTGGAACCTAACTCAAGTATATAGTAATTGATCTAAAACTACTATTTATGCTATTATAAGTGTGTAGACTCTAAAAATTAAAATAAAGAAAGTCCACCACATAATGAAAATAACATTAATCACAACACGCTTCCCATTTTCACACTGACCTAGCCTTACCCCACGCTAACAGCCTATAGGAACGCTACCCAACCTGTAAAACCCGTCACCTGTCCCGTTACGCTGACTTATCGAGATCGCCTCCATTCTATAAATAGCCCTCTGATTTAGAATACTCGCAAAGCTTCTATGTGATCCACGCCCTATAAAGCTCAATACTTAGTGGTTGTACCGTGAATATTGAGACAGACTAGTATAAAATGATCTGTTTTGCAGTTGCAGCAATCATGATTCCTGTCAGTATGTTAGGTACTAAGATAATGGATTAATGGTCATCGATGGAGGGAATGCTTCTTGTTTCATGTTACTTGCATAAATTACTGTTATTCTAAGAGTTTGTATAGCCTGCTCAAGTCTCCAAGTTCTAAGTTCATTTTCTGTCAAAACCACAGAAAACCGACACAGCAAGAGGCGGCATTGTCAAAACTCTCCAAACAAACTAAGCAGTCAGGGGCCGATTTAATCAAAATAAAAAAATACACTCCGAATTGAGAAGCTCGTTAAAAAAATTACAAAATATTTATCCTACACATATTTAATAATAAATAATAAAATGTTTATTTCACTTAAAATAGGCATTTCGATACATATTATTGGATCACCTTTTAAGCAAGGGATTGCTTGTATTAGGAGACTCCGTACTTCCACTTTACATTTATATGCAATTGAATTGAGTAAAATAAGTAATTAATTATTATTTAATTAATTAATTACTTAAGTAAGTAATTTTTTGATGCTATATTTTAGTTTGTTTTTTGTTTAGTGTATTTGTTAGTTTTAGTAACTTATTATATATAAAACGAATTACATAGGTATGTCAAAAAAAAAGTTTATTTAATAAAATGTATTTTATTGAAATGTACACAGTGCAAACGTACATAAATATTTAGCCTGTGAATTTTCTAGAAGTATGCACATTTAACTGATGTTTTTCAACAAATCACTCCGCATTACTAATCCAAGAATTCATAAGCCATTAAAACTTAAATCGAGTTTTGATTTATGTAGTTTACTAATCGATTTCCAATTTATTAGTTGTTTACATTTACGCAAATTAAGATTTCACACTCGAAGTGGAATTAGTTCGGGCCTGCGGGCGGCGAGCGATGGGTGGCTAGCCGTCCGATAAAGACCAGGGGCTCTAAGCCCGAAGTCCGTAGTTTCGGCCTTAGTTGCGGGCGTATTTTACTCCACATCACCTAACCAAGAGTCTGACACTCCCTTCCGCTACGACCAGAGCAGAAGGATTCATTTGATGACTGCATATCCAAATAAAAAAACCGGAAGTGTGGGAGTCGGACTCGCACACGGAGGTTTCCATACCATAGTTCCAGGAGTGGAACTCTCTGCCTGCGTCTGTGTTTCCAAAAGCTTACAGCCCTAACCTCTTCAAAGTTAAAGTGAACAGGCTCCTTCTGGGTAGGCTCGCTCCATCGTAGACTTTGTCTCTGTCATCTGTGACCTAGACAAGATTCAAGATCAAACCCATCATTAATAAAAAAAAAACCTTAATTTTTAGGGTTCCGTACCCACAAGGGTAACCAACAGAACCCTATTACTAAGCTTCCGCTGTCCGTCCGTCTGTCTGTCAGCAGGCTGTATCTCAAGAACCGTAATAGGTAGACAGTTGAAATTTTCTCAGATAATGTATTTATATTGCCGCTATAACAATGAATAATAAAAATTAAGGTTTATGGTACGGAACCCTCCGTGCGAGTCGGACTCGAACTTGACCGGTTTTTATTATTTGTTGTAATAGCAACAATTAGGACCCCATTAGTTGATTGGTAGAGAACGCTTAGGCCTCTAGATATCCTCTGCCAATCTAAATCAAATAAAAAACCGGGTTCCGTACCATAAGCCTTAATTTTAATTATTTGTTGTTACAGCGGCAATAATAATACACAATCTGTGAAAATTTCAACCGTCTATTATAATAACAGACAGACGGACGGACGGATAGACAGGGGAGGCTTAGTTATAGGATTCCGTTGGTTACCCTTTGGGCACAGGACCCTAAAAAGTAGAATTAATTCGGTTTTATTTTGGTGCCAGTGATGATGAATCGGAAATTGCGCCTATTTCCTATTCATCATTAAGTAATTGTTCTTTTGTTGTTGTTTTTATGCTTGTTGACCAAATTGTGGACACGAATGCGTACTGTTTCAAAAAAATCTGCCAAGAATTTTTCTAACTATGTTGGAGTCAGTTTTTTTTTCTTTTTACATTATCCGTAACGGTTGTCAAGGATCTTCTATTAGCAGTCGGGACGGCAACGGCGACTAATGGCTTAACGTGCTTTCCGAAGCATGGATTGGGTGGATTCGGTATGTTGTGGATGGCCACCCATCCAAGGATAAAAGATCGTCTACTCGAGTTATTACCACGATGAATGTTGTTGAATTGTCATAATGAAATGAATAGAAACACAATAATCCCGCTCGATTTGAAACCTTAGGGTTCCGTACCCGAAGTGTAACCAACAGAATCCTAATATCTACTAAGCCCACGCTATCCGTCCGTTTGTCTGTCAACGCGCTGTATCTCAAGAAACGTAACAGGTAGATAGTTGAAATTTTCACAGAGTGTGTATTTCTATTGCCGCTATAACAAAAAATAAATACCATGCAAGACAAGTCTTTTTTTCAATTTATGGTACGGAACCCACTGTGTGAAAGTCCGACTCGCACTTGGCCGGATTTTTTTATTATCATTGATAGAGTCTCGTTTGACCACAATCTCACCTGATGGAAAGCGACAATGTGGTCGAAGATGGAGCGCGCTTGCCCAGAACTAACCAGTTCACTCTTGACTTAAAGACCCCCAGGTTGTAGCTATCTGGAAACAAAGACTCCGGCAGGGCAGTCCACTCCTTAGCAGGCACACACAGTGAAGGTATTCCCCAAACGTTTTGTGCGTATGGGTGAGATTTCCACCACGTACCAGTGGCGCATTGCTTGAGAAGGTCGTGGCTAAATAATAACAGCCGCAAGGGTCGATATTTAAGCTTAAGGCGCTACCCCGACTAAAACCTTGCGACACTCCGTTTTTCAGAGACTATTAAAGTTATCAGATAAAAGAAATAAACTACACCCAACACCAACACCCCGACACCAACATCAACGTCCCGGCTGTCATTTGTAGATGTTTGGCAGTCGTTACGGATTGTCAGAAGCCAGTAAATCTGACTCCAGTCTTGCCAAGAACTACCGTGTTACCCAGTTAATGGGTTGTGGAGGTCTGGTAGGCAGCCGCTCTACGTGAAAAACTGATATTTAGCTGTTTCCGGTTTTGACCGGAAGCCGAAACCAATATAGTTGGGAAAATGCTAGGCCGATGATGACCCAGGACTGGACGCCCAGGCTGCGCCGATCTCCCAGTCCTCTTCCACTCGGACGATGCGGGAATGCCGTTGGGTTATTTTACTGGGTATACCGGGTCAGCCCGGGGAGTCCCACATACCCCTCCCATTCCCCCGATGGGCGGGTATGCGTAATGCATTTTTTCCCAGCGGAAAAAAAAAAGGCCGATGATGACCCGTGGCGCATTGCCCATCCATCCGGATTGTTACAATTTCCACCTGTTTAAACATCCTAAGGTATGAATAGGTGTTATGAACAATTTTCTTTAATTTGAAAACTTGCTCCATGTGTTATCAAACCGGTGTGATCACCGGGCACTGTCAGCGCATAGTTGACATAGCTAACTATGCATAAATAGTGATTTTTTATGTACATATATGTTCAAAACAACCCATTCCGAAAGCTTCCTATTTTTTCGGGTACGGAACCTTATTACTAAACCTCCGCTGTCCGTCCGTCCGTCTGTCTGTCAGCGGGCTGTATTTTAAGAACCGTAATAGGTAGTGAGCTGAAATTTTCACAGATGGAGTATTTTTATTGCCGCTGTAACAACAAATAATTAAAATTAAGGCTTATGGTACGGAACCCGGTTTTTTATTTGATTTAGATTGGCAGAGGATGTCTAGAGGCCTAAGCATTCTCTACCAATCAACTTATGGGGTCCTAATTAATAGAAATTTTAAATATTTTTTTTTCTAATTGATATTTTGACTAGTCATAATTATGATTATATTGTTTGGTTTGTTGTTCTATTTTTAATTTGCATTTAATTTTATTATTGATTGATTTTGATTATGAAATTGATTTTATATGATCTTATTTAATTTGATTTTATTTTGCATGTTACTTTTATTCCTATATATTTTTATAATGTGCATTAGTTTTTATCTGAAATAAATTATTTTTTATTTTTTTTGTTAAAAAGGCTGCAAGTCATCATTAAACACAAACGCACCTACTGAATTCTTTGGTGGATATAGTATAATCACGTATTCGGTCATAATAAACGGCTGACCTTCAAAACTTAATTGATTATTCAACATTAGTTTCTTTAACATAATTATGTACTATACAAATTGCCTTTTTTGATTCCGATTAGTGATTCAGCTTAGTTGAATATACCCGAAACGTAGGTACTTTTTTTTAGGCTAGACTTCGACAAATTTAATTGTGTTTCAGGTAAGGAAGATCATGTATGGAATTTAAGTATATATTAAAATGAGTTGAATTATCAACTAGAAAAAAAAAACATTATGTTGGAAGCGCCAGGGTAGCCCGCGAAATTCAAATATTTTTATGTTTTTTTTTGCAATTTGCTGGTCAGTGTGAAGCTGTATGTTGAACAAATACGATTCCCGGCCGTAACGCGTATTTTTCTAAAGAATTATAATCATTTAAATCATCAATATAACCCTCTAAGTTCATTAAGCCCTACTGAATGGTTATTTCATGAAAAAGTCAGTTGTTTATTTGAATTTCGCGGGCTACCCTGGCGCTTCCACCTTAACTGCTTAAGTTCTTTAGAGGAAGTGACAGCTGTGGAATTACTGTAAAAATATGTCACGCCCTTGCCTTGGATAGCATACACATAGGTTTTGCGATCTGAGTCTGGATGATTACGCCTGATGTGCCATTCAAGTTCATGATTGTACAGCTAGTCTATTCTGTAAGTAACCATTTCGATATCGAGCTTCACCTTAGTGAGATAGCTCACAAAGTGAACTTTATTCCACACAACATAAAGGTCTCATGTTTATACTCACCTCGGATTCCGCTGTCGAGACACGAAAATGTGGTTACAGAATATCACTACTGTTCATGAAATAGATACAGTTCGCTTACCGACAGGCGAACGGACAGCGTAGGCTTATAACAAAAACCTTTGGTTACTCTTCAGGTTACAAACCCGAACAAACACAAATGTACAACTAAAAACTACGTCCATTTCTATTTTTAGCACACTTCAGCGACGTGCATTAGAAAAATCAACATAAATAGTAATTTGTGTCATTGGCCTGTCATCCTATAGCGCTGTGCTAATGTGGGGAAGCAGACAATTTTCACACCTACACTGGGATTCCTAGGTGTCTCTGTAAGTGTAAGTGACATGATAGGATATATAATGAAGACTGGTTTCCCCATTGCTGCAGAAATAATAATAATCATTGTACCATTAGTCGTATCAGCCAATGGCTTAATAGCCACGAGCCTCGCACAACACCTCAGGAGGCTCTCATTAGGCAGCTGGATCATGGGCTTGCTTCAGAAAGCGGTACTTCTGGACACGGCTCGTATTGTTAGGAGGTTCCTCTCTCTGGAGCCCTGACCTGCTGTAGCTTGGACCATTTTCCCGATACCGGTGGGCTACGATTTTTTATATTTTTAAATGTATATATTTTTTTTTAATATTAAAAATGGATCAGTTTTTACTTTTCGTTTGGTGAGCTAAAATTTAAGTTTAGAAAAACTACGTTCGCCACTTGCATCAGTCATTTCAATAGGTGCTGTCTGAATATGTAAACAAAATAAATAATAATAACAAAGTTATTAGATGTTGCCCCCTTGGCGCTACGTCACTTTGTGCTAGCGACCCTTTTCGGGGAGCCCATTGATTGAGTGTGCAAGTCACCCTCAGCCATTTTAAAGCCGTTTTAATTGTCAATGGTCAGCCCAGGGGCCAATAGATCTTCCATAGTAAACGATTATCAGTCCACTAAACCAGCCAAACTCATAGCGTTTCATCTTTCGTTTCCATATTCTGCAATAGTCCTGCTCCAACCGGGGATTGTCCTTGGGTATACTTTCTCAGTGCATACAGGGATAATCGTCGGTTGGTGTCCCATTCCATTTGAAATGTCTAGAGGGGCCTCTGCGAGTTGGTTTCGGCCCCTCGTACGCCTACCAAAGGACCGAGTCTCTAGGGACCCGATAAATTGAAAAACATAAAAAACAATTTATTAGCACCAAAATATACATGTTTACACAATTTGGCTATAAGCTACTTATGGTTTCAAATTGTGTGTTATATAAGTATTTGCTGCTGAACTAGGTTTAGGGCCTGTGTTTCAGCCTGCAGCGCCTCAAGCCCTGGAGCTGGGTCTGCGAATAGGAACTCACGAACAAATGGAAACAATGTTTATCTTAAGCTTTGGTCAAGGATTTTAAACAATATGGATGGAAAGCTAACTGAACTGTGAAGTGTCTCTCTCTCTCTCTGGGGTTGTAAGGTGAAATGATGAGTGTGAGAGGATGTGTAAGTTTAAAATGAGAAAATTCAAGTATTAAAACTCTTGTACACAGGTACTTGGCATAAATTGGCTGAGGCTAAGTAATTAGCTTAATGAGTGATTAATAAAAGTAGACATAATGGTATTCTTTTAAAAAGACTCACCTACATTATAATGAGTAAGAATTTTTAGGATGTGATGAAGTTTTGATGAAGTTTTCATAAATCCACCCAAATCACAAACAACTTGCTTGGAAGAGTTAAAAGCAATAGACACCATCAATGCAAAAGCCAAACATTTCCAGAAAGTAGGGTTATTTATTCCCGTATTTTTGACGTGATAACGTCATGAAAATAAATCGATGAACGCATGAAAAAGTGTCACGTTGCTCAAGCGAGAGATTGTAGTCGCAGTCTGTCTAAAGAGAGAGCAATGAAAGACGCTTTTTTATTGAGGAATGGGCTTGCTCTAGACCTAAATCACGCATGATGGAAAGCGATGGATCAGGTCCATGATGGAGCGAGCGTACCCAGAAGATGCCTGTTCACTCTTGCTTTAATAATAAACCATTTTTTTTTTATTTGCAATGGGTTTGCTCTTGACTCTAGTCTATGTCAGAGATGACAGAGACAAAGTCTACGATGGAGCGAGCCTACCCAGAAGGAGCCTGTTCACTCTAACTTTGAAGAGATTAGGGTTGTAAGCTTTTGGAAACACAGACGCAGGCAGAGAGTTCCACTCCTTTGCTGTGCGCATTATAAAAGACGTTTGAAAACGCTTAGTGAGAATTGGTGGAATAGCCACAAGGTAGCATTTATTTTCAGGTAACAAAGACCCATAGATAAATACCTTAACCTAAGTATAAATATAACTACAATTGTAATTACACTATACTATTATTCTTTGAAGGCACACGGCTTTTATGTGGAAGGGAACACAGACGCTAGCAGAGAGTTCTACACTTTGACTGTCTGCATAATAAATGTGGAGGAGAAGCGCTGAGTATGACCAATCGGAATATCGGCCAAGTGCGGTTGTACTCTACAGTACGTCTGGCATTCCGGTAGTAAAAAGGCAATGGTGAGGCCGTGGAGTTCCTGGTATACTCTCCGAAGCACAGTCTGTAGAAGACCGACAGGCAAGCAACTCTATACCGATGAGCCTAGCTGTGAAACTTAACCAATAATCTCATCGCCTGTAAATTTATTGCTCTGCATAGAACTAACTCCAATGGCAGGGTGCTGGTATTTTGCTGCTTTTTACAAATTGCGACCGAAATGTGAATGCGAACATTCCTATATAACACGAGAAAAAAATAAGTCTGAGTATTGAAAACTGCTCAGTGGCAGCTTCCAACTTGCACTGGGCTCACCTCACAGTTAGGTCTGTGAGGAGGGAGTGCCTGTGTCTCAGCAATGGGAACGCTAGCTGTAGTTACGATAACGATGCTTAGATTTAAAAATATTGTCTTCCTTAAAGTTAAACCGAATGTATGTCCATTAATAAATAAACCGAAACATGGTTACGTAAATAAACAATTTACCGCAATAAATAGAATTTATCAGATCTGGCTCAAATTCACACAAATCATGCCATTAGCACGCAACGTACGTGCCGATATTACGTACCTACAAATAAATCTACACAGATGGCTTGACTATATATAACATATAGACAGATAGATATACATGTCACAGACAGCACTTGGCACTGAACTTGCTTCGTCACATGTATCGGACAACCGTTCTATACAGACAGGAGCATATATGAGAACATTATGAGTAACATACTAGTCGATCTACATCTTGGTCAGATCAACGTACCTACAAACAATACAGACATACAGGAAAGTATTACCGACAGTAACGAGCAAAATGCAAGGTGCAGGGAAAATTCAAACTTATTCGTCTACAATAACATGTTCAAGATGAATTTTTAAACCATAAGGATCCCGATTTTGATGAAAACTAAAACTGCATCATTAAGTTTTTGAAAAACTGGTATTCCTAGCCAGGAACGAGCCGGTTGATTTTGAAAATAAAACTACAGCCTGTACATCATCGGAAAGTGTCACTTATAAGGATCAAAATCTAAGAAGTTAACACATGGTAAACTATTAGACAAGCGCAAATTTTTTAGGAAATTATTTTTTAATTAAAAAAAAAGTATCCACTGATTTTTTTTTATTTTTTCCAAGGTACAGCCTCAATGTCTATTTGAAACAGCTGCAAAGTAAGAAAAAAATATATCAATATTTTATGTTTTACGAAACACTATTATTTATTATATTACGCTTTATTACACTTTATTACGCACTTGTTCAAGTATAATTGTGTATTAGTTTATTAATATGAGTATATATTATAGTATTTATAGTTTGTATATACATTTATCTTTGTATTAATTTAAATATTAATCGCGTTTCTGTTTTTTTCCCATCAAAACCCATTCAAATCCATGAAAACTGCTTAAAACACTCAGAATTAACAGTAAAACTCTCCTTAATACATTAAAATTATGACGTTAAATTTTTACCAAAATAAAGTTCATATGTAATGAAAATTTAACAAATATTCGGTTAATAAATGAATAATAAACCCTAAAATAAACGTAATTGCAACTGCCTAATTTCTACATGATGCGATGAAACAGCAGTTTTGCGAGTGAAAACGCAATTATGTGATAAGGCTCTTAACTATAACATAGCTATAAGTTATTGAAGTGGATGAAAAATTGGTGATCACTATAAAGTGATCAATTTAAAGTATTATCTATACTAATATATGAAGCTGAAGAGTTTGATGGTTTGTTTGTATGTTTACTTGAACGCGCCAATCTCAGGAACTACTGGTTCGATTTGAATTCTTTCAATTTTAGATAGCCCATTTATTGAGGAAGGCTATAGGCTATATCACATCACGTTAAGACCTATAGGAGCGGAGCAGTAACGAAAATTGTGACGCAGACGAAGTTGCGCGGGTCAACTGGTTGTATAATAATTTGACTGAATGTTGCGCAATTGAATTAAGTCAACATGCTTTTGTTGATATGGAAAACTTCGTATTATTTAACGTACTTAATAAAAAGTATATCGTTTGTGGGGAATACAACACAAATACATTAAAAAGAAATTAAAAAAAGCGGGTCTAAAAAGGAATCTAGACCTAGATTTTGAATATATTCTTAATATACAACTATAATTACAACTGCAGTTTTGTTAACCCACTAGAGAAGTAGTGGGGCATGTTTGGATAATCTCACAAAATTTTAGTAATTTATCCGAAATTAGAGGTATACTCATCTATTACTGTAATTTTGTTAAATATTGACAATACTTATTGCATTTTATTAAAATAAATTTTACTTATTTTTTTAAATTGACCGCGGTACTACTGAATTTTGGTAAATCAATTTACATAATTGGTCTCCCATAAAGTTTAATAGTATTACGTGAATGGCGAAACTATATTATAACAATGGTAACGTCTTGCACACTGTTGTAACCCTTGTTTCAAATAAACACTATTGATTGCTTGAAGCAATGACTTATACTATAGTAAACAATAACGGTCATTCCACGTACATTTACTGACTGTCTATAAAAAATAAAGCTGTCCTGAATTGACTTGTATCCTTTACGTTCTCTGATAACGAAAAACGGTTCATTATTTTTGAATAAGGCGAATTTAGGAACTAGGAATCTCTTATCATCATCTGACTAGCCTTTTCTCAACTATATTGGGGTCGGCTTCCAGTCAAACCGGATTTAGCTGAATACCAGTATTTGACGAGGAGCGGCTGCCTACCAGACATCCACAACCCATTAACTGGGTAACACCAGTATTTCATGGCAAGACTGGAGTCAGATTTACTGGCTTCTAACTATCCGTAACGACTGCCAAAGATCTACAAATGACAGCCGGGACCAACGGTTTAACGTGCTTTCCGAGGCACGGAGGAAACTCGGTATGTTAAGATGGTCACCCATCCACAGACCAACCTTGGCAAGAGTTGCTTAACCTTGAAGATCGACCTTTGCGGCTGTTATTATCTAGCCACGAGCTCCTAAGAACTAGGAATCTCTTATATCGCTCCAATATTGGAGGCGAAAACAGTCGAGAGCCAAACCTCGAATTATGTCTTTGCCAGCATTTCCTCTGGACGACCCCCTACTGACTAAAAGCCCACCCGAGTCACATGCGATCCCAAATGCCCTTGAGTTCCAAGGTCGCGGTGACTCTTTCGAAATAATTCCACAACAACAAAGCTTGCACCTGCATTTGAAGTAACACGTGCGAGAAACGTGAATGTTTTGTTTTACAATCCATACTATATACACAATTATTAATATTTTTTACTATAGATATGCACGCGTTTGACCATTATCTCACCGGTTGATAAGCGATGATGTGGTCGAAGATCAAGCACGCTTGACTTAAAGACTCTCAGGTTGTAGCTATCAGAAAACACAGACTCCGGACAGATTGATATGTACTCGTATAAATCCATATCTATACTAAAATATAAAGCTGAAGAGTTACTCGAACGCGCTAATTTCAGTAACTACTGGTCCGATTTGAAAAATTATTTCAGTGTAAGATAGCCCATTTATCGAGGAAGGCTATAGGCTATATATCATCACGCTAAGACCAATAGGAGCGGAGCAGTAATGAAAATTGTGACGCAGACGAAGTTGCGTGCGTCAAATTAATATATAAAGCTGAAGTTTGTTTATTTGTTTGCTTGAACGCGCTAATCTCAGGAACTACTGGTCCGATTTGAAAAGTTCTTTCAGTGTTAGATATCCTATTTATCGAGGATGGCTATAGGCTATATATCATCACGCTAAGACCAATAGGGACGGAGCAGTTATGAAAATTGTGACGCAGACAAAGTTGCGCGGGTCCACTAGTCAAATTATAAATGCGAAAGTAAATTTGTCTGTCTGATACGCTTTCACGCCTAAACCGCTAAAGCGATTTTTCAGAAATTTGGTACAAAGATAGATTAGACCTTAGAGAAGGATGGGCTACCTTTTGTCGCGAGAAAGGACCTTGATGGGAATGAAAGTTTGAATGGGATTGCATCATTTTTCTATATCTATACTAATATTATAAAGAGTTAAAGTTTCTGACTTTGTAAGGTTGTAGGGGATAATCTCTGGAACTACTGGACCGATTTTGGAAATTGCTTTACCAATAGAAAGCCACTTTATTTGTGAGTGTCATAGAATATATATACTAACCTGAAAAATATCACCCAACGAAGTGGGCATGGGGAAGCTAGTTGAAAATAAAACCAATAAATAAACATCCAAGCCATTAAATAAGTGTTCTT
Source organism: Lacanobia oleracea (assembly GCA_950371165.1). Lineage (NCBI taxonomy): Eukaryota > Metazoa > Arthropoda > Insecta > Lepidoptera > Noctuidae > Lacanobia > Lacanobia oleracea. The sequence goes on from OX493408.1 coordinate 9,781,666, forward strand.
TCAAAAATTTGTATGTTTAATATAAAAATGACTGCACAAAGTAACGAAGGCGCGGGCAAAGCTAGTAATAATAATAATGTGTTTATTTATAGAAACATCGATGTGAATTTATTTATTCAGACTATGATTATAGATTCAAATAAATATATTTCCCGTTTCTTCTGTGTTTAAACAACATAAGAGGCGCGAAATTATGCATCAGCTTTAAATAACTACGAGTACATATGAATGCAAGTCTGTTAGGTAAGTTTTTAATTTTATTTTAATAAACATTTATTTCAAGTACCAAGACTCGTAGTGTTAGTTACAATATACTTACAAACTATTTTAGTAAAGCATTAACAAATCTGACTCCAGTCTTGCCAAGAAGTACAGTGTTGTGGAGGTCTGGTAGGAATCCCATAAAAATGTTGGTTCAGCGATATTTTCGCCAATTGTCAACCGATTTGGATGATTCTTTTTTGTTTGGAGAAGTAATATAAACGCAATTTAAATGTGGTGAAGATCTGATGAAGAACTAAGGAGGTAGGCAACGGAACTGTTCAACAAATGATAGCAAATGGAACAATGGAAGATGGATGGAGATTGCGAGAATCGCATGTCTGTTTATTACACCAGTTCATAACATAAAATCACGCCGGTACGCTGTGAAGGTGTACGCAGGTACCACTAAAAAGTGATAAATAAAATCATACAACCACAAAAAATACAAGCGACTTCCAAAAACAAACACTACAAAGTATTTAATAACTTTTATTTCGGAAGTCAATGTCAAAACACGAAAAATAAACAAAAAACACCGACTTCCGAAATTTAAGGTATTTTATACTTTGTAGTGCTTTTTTGTTTTGGAAATCGGTTATAATTTAGGTATTTAACTTGCTTTAATATGTTGAGTAGCCCGTGGCTAAATAATAACAGCCGCACGGGTCGATCTTCAAGGTTAAGCAACGCTTGCCAAGGTTGGTCTGTGGATGGGTGACCATCTTAACATACCGAGTTTCCTCCGTGCCTCGGAAAGCACGTTAAGCCGTTGGTCTCGGCTGTCATTTGTAGATCTTTGGCAGTCGTTACGGATTTTCAGAAGCCAGTAAGTAAATCTGACTCCAGTCTTGCCAAGAAATACCGTGTTACCCAGTTAATGGGTTGTGGAGGTCTGGTAGGCAGCCGCTCCACGTAAAACATTGGTATTCAGCTGAATCCGGTTTGACTGGAAGCCGACCCCAATATAGTTGGGAAAAGGCTAGGCAGATGATGAATCTGTTGACTTTTCCTCAGAAGTTTTAGATTTGGTTTTTCTAACGTGTTGAATTGTCGTGGATATTTAGTCAATGTTTGATAGCTACCGCACTGCATATGGTGGTTCTGTTTTAGTAACACTATTGATTAGTCCGTTAAAAAGAAGAAAGGTGGCAAACATCATCATCATCTTCCTGTCCTTATCCCATGTTACTTGGGGTCGGCGAACACGTTTTTTTTCTACTATTCTGTCCTATCAGCCGCTATCACTAACTCCTCGCACAACTCATCCATCTTTGAACACAATATCAAAATGAAAACCGCACACCAATCAGAATCGCAGGACTTGAAAAGATATTTATCAATTCTAATCTAGGTATAGCTACGTCAATTTGTGTAAAAAAAACAACGATGCAGGCAGAAGTGAAAACATGAATACGTGCTTCTCTCCCTCCGTCATCGAATTTTCGATCAGGTCACGAGTCCTGACGCGAGTTTTACATTTTTTACCCATCACAAAAAAAGTGCACAACGCCGCTAAAGAAGTTTGCAGGACACGTGACCGTCTTACGAATTTTCGATCAGAGTCACGTGTCCTGACGCGAATGTAACCTCTTTATACCCATCACAAAAAGTGCATAACGCCGCTAAAGAAGTTATTACTTCAAAAATCGTCTGCTCGATACCGCAATCACACATCACAATGAATAAGAATAATGTTTTATTTGGCTTTTGAATAGTCAAATTGAAAAGAAACGTCGGTTTTACGTAACTGGGTTGCTTATCTATTGCAGTAGTGTTTAAATAAATTAATTGATAAACTTTTTAGTTTTTACATCGCATTTCATATATTATTGAAAAACTGATATGTTGTAAATGGCCACTCATTCATGAAACGTCTTCGGCAAAAGTCGCTTTATCTCGAAGATCGACCAGTGCGGCTGTTATTTTATACACATCACTTTACATTCACTCACATCACATGCAGTATATCACATACTAACTCATGTACCCTTTTCGAACATTAACACACACACGCACACATACACACTCACACTATCACACTACACTTACTCACAACTTTAATGAACGTAATCTTGTAAGTTTGAATTAATATTTAATTTCTTTACCTTTGCTTGCATGTTAACTTATTAGAACCCAACTGATAACTACTATCTGCACATATACAATACAAATGACACATACAAATGTGTCATCAACCACGAGGATACTAGAACCTCAATGGCACACAAAGTTTTTCAAATGTATCCCAAGATACAATTGAAAAATTTTATATAAGCACAATATAAGTCTAAAAGCACCAATGCTTTTAGACTTATATTGTGCTTACTATGTCTGTAAACTTGTTTTTAATAAATTCTTAGTATTATCTTTATTTTCTAGCCACGGGCCACTAGGCCAATGACTTATACTTTGACTTTGGCTAATCATCTGACATAACGTACATTTGACATTATATCTGACATTCTTTTGGACATTTATTTATTTATAGACATCTTTTTAAATTTATAGACTTGATGTATTAATGTTGTTATTTTGCATGTAATAATTTTATATTAATGTTTTTTAATTATTATGTACCTAAAATTCTACACGATGTATATTGTTTGAAATAAATGAAAGGAATGAATGAATGATGCCGCCCGCTAGGTCCAATGCCTGACAGGGTTATGGAATTGTTCGAAAGTAATTCCACGGCCCTGGAACGCCAACGGAACACGGGTGGGTGTTAGTCAGTAAGAGTTTGACACTCCCTTCCACTCTGCTCAAAGCGGGAAAAGTCATGTAATTATTTTTCTGAAGTACCACCTTCATTTCTAAATATCTTGAAAATATTAATACAAATACAGCGTTGTCTTTGAAACTTTCGACGAAAATCAATGCGGATGAACTCTTCAGGGCCAGGCAAACTGCCAAACGACGAACACTGAAGTCTAAGTTCAAGGAATTGAGGCGATCTTTCTTTGACCAAGGAGTATTTTGTTTTCAGAAATACCGACTGGCTATTAACATTGGTTTTGGTAACGATCCTTTGTATACCGTGACCATGTAACAATTTTATCTTTGTGTTATATTTTTTGGCAATTTAGAGACATTTCACTATTGTTATTTTTTTGTTTTGTATTCAAGAAGTTTTTTTTTTCAAGACTTTATTTTTTAAAGTTTATTATTATTGGTTAGAATGATGGTTATTAAAACCGGCCAAGTGCGAGCCGTACCATGAACCTTTTTTTTCAACTGTCTACCTATTACAGTTCTTAAGATACAGCCTGCTGATAGACGGACGGACGGACGGACAGCGGAGGCTTAGTATTAGGGTTCCGTTGGTTACGCTTTGGGTACAGGACCCTAAAAAAGTTGTTAAAAAACATTTATAGAACTATTTTCAGTAAAATCTTCAACATAACTCTTTTATTTCGCGAAATCATGACATTCGAACCCTATTTGGATTTAATATTTGTCAACTTTCACTTTAATCTGAGAACCTGACCAACTTTGAGTGGGATTGACGTGATCCTAACTCCAAATACCAACTCAATTTACACCAGCCCGGTTGTTTATTTTAACCCATTTGATTTATTTGTCTAAGGCTGCCTGTCCATTTACGTGGAGCGAGGCTGCGGAACGGAGAAACGGAGAAAAATTAACCAATAGAATTGCACAAAATGTCAATGACTCACGTGGTGCGGAGATCTTGTGTAATTCCATTGGTTAAAATTTCTCCGCTGAAATGGACAGGAACCTTAAATCAGTACAGTTGACATAATATTTTTCACATTATAAATACGAAAGTGACTCTGTATGCCTATTACTCTTTCACGCTTAAACTGCTGAACCAATTTTGACGAAATTTGGTACAAAGATAGATTAGCTTGGAGAAGGACATAGGCTACCTTTTTTCGCGAGAAAGGAGCTTGAAATAGGGGAAAACAATTTGCATGGGAGTCCATTATTATTGAAGATAAAAATAAAACCTTTGTTTTTAGCCACTTGATAAAAAAATCATAAATATTATTATGTACCAGGGTTTTCGAAAATTGTAATATATTTTTTAATTATTTTATTAAAAATAAAAATATCTGCCCAAAGTAACTAATCTACGCGAACGAAGTCGCGGGCAAAAGCAAGTTTAATGTATAAACGGTAAGGTACTTGTATGAGGGGGATACCTAAAACTAAAAACTTCAAACGTCTGCACTTTGAATTCCTAGTATGACATTAAAATAAAACTATTAATGAAGATTTCAATGCTTCAGTGAACACGCTTAGTTAATTTATTGGTGTTAATGATAACACTCTATTGTTTTAAACTTAAGTTAAACTATAGCATTTTCTTTTAAAATAAGCTACTAGGTTTCCAAAGCAACCAAATCAAATATAATGTAATATTGAAATGGAAAAACGAGAAAATGTTATTACCTATTTTCAGAAAACATAACTTGTAATAAAATTGTAATATTTATTTCAAAAAAATATGACACTTTTTGGCGGGTTTCAAATAAAAAAAAAACTTTGTATAATACTCAAAAAAAAACATTATCAGTTATCTTGAACACAGTCATGAACGAATGCCAATATGTGTGTATGTTTACAATTTCCAAACTTCCAAACACTGAATTTCAGAAACCATTTCCCACGAGAAACTATCACCACACAAACAATTTCCTCAAACTCCGACATACACAAACATAAACAAAACAGGAATCAAACAATACTCACGAAGAAACACGATCCAAAAATAGACAACAATTATTGGCTGATAGCCACTACAGTACTTCAACTTCTGTCACACAATTATTGCACCACGTATGTTCGCGACGGCTCTCGACGCACGAATGCGTTCGATTCAGTTCGTGGACGCAAAGGAACTGGCGTGTTGTTGCGACTTAGCGTCTTTTTAAGTAACGTGTGTTGTTTTGTTTGACAAGTAAACATATGTCTTTTAGACCGTTAATGAGTCTCACGTGATTAGTATTAAGGGTGTTAGTGCGGCAGGTCAAGCCTTGCGGTTTTGTAGCACGTAAGGTCGGGGATTGTTATGAAATTTGATCGGCTTTCGGGTAATGGAGTTTAATTGGGTTTTCCGGGAAAAGTTTCAAGTAAGTCCGGTCAAATTAGACCAAAAACTATGGGTGAAGTTACATTAATTCGCGCAAAATTGGTAGGATTGTTCAAAACACTAACATAAATGAAATCTAAAAGTTCCCCATCGATCCGATACGTGGAAAAAAATACATACTACTAAATCAACAGACATGCGCTTTCAGAAATCCCGATCCATTTCCTATCATTGATTGAAAAGTTCCGTTGCCTACCTCCGAAGTTCTTCACCAGATCTTCACCAAATTAAAACGGAACCAGTCCGGGAAAATAATCTTCCAAGAATAAAAGAATCATCCAAATCGGTTAACAATTGGCGAAAATATCGCTGAACAATCATTTTTCATGGGATCCCATCATCAGATCCTGATTTATACCTTTCATCATCAGCTCAGCAACATGAGATGATGACTATCAGGCACAAATTTTAAGAGGTAACAAGATTTCATGTGATTACCGGGGTGATTTTGGCAAGGTAAGACTCCCACACTCCCCGGACTTTCGGAGGAAATCTCAAATCTCAAATCGTTTATTGCAATCCATAATGTCAAAAAAGGGTAGTGGAAATGAAGGTTATCTTTCTCCTCCATTTTTCTTTTTTTGTATCCAAGATAGTTGAATCGATTTTCCGGACTTGTCGAGCTTCATTGACTTGGCGTTTTTCTAGTGGTCGCCACTGTAGATTCCACCTCCCAACTAACACTCATCATCATTTGCGTAGCCTTTTCCCAACTATATTGGGGTCGGCTTCCAGTCAAACCGGATTTAGCTGAATACCAGTATTTTACGCGGAGTGGCTGCCTATAAGACCTCCACAACCCAGTAACTGTGTAACACGGTACCTACTTCATGGCAAGACTGGAGGCAGATTTACTGGCTTCTGAGTATCCGTAACGACTGCCAAAGATCTACAAATGACAGCCGGGACCAACGGCTTAACGTGCTTTCCGAGGCACAGAGGAAACTCGCTATGTTAAGATGGTCACCCATCCACAGACCAATCTTGGCAAGCGTTGCTTAACGTTGAAAATCGACCCGTGCGGCTGTTATTATTTAGCCACGAGCTCCTAAACTCCCCTTTTCACTTCGCCGTAGTCGGGTAAAAAAGGGTACCTATGTTAGTGACAATTTGTGAGTGCTTTTAATGTGTCATCATTTTTTACCAAGATCGGGGAATTACTTGCCGTTGCAGGGCACTACACTGCAAAACAAACCGAATCGTTCGGTAACGTAGTAACATCCACGTGGTGGTACAGTACCTAATAACTGCATAATTGCTATAAAATTGCTTTAAGCATTAATTGTACCGTTTGGTAGAAGTAATATTATAAACAAAATAACATGTTTTTAGTTGATTTAAGCAATAATATTCTCGCAGAACTAATTGTCGATGGGGCCGAACAGTTCTGGAGTGGTGACCGCGTACGGGAAGACGTAACGTTGGAAGACTTCCCACAAGGTGGACCGATGACCTGGTGGTGGGTGGTTGCGGTTAACCGATGGATGCGAGACGCACAGGACCGGTTGTTGTGGCGGACTCTTGGGGGAGGCCTATGTCCAGCAGTGGACATTTTTCGATTGATATAATGATGATTATGATTCGCGTATAATTTTCAATGTCTTAAGCATTCTAGAGCAGTGCACTGCCGACACAAACATGAGCCTATTCATCCCCGACTTCTATCAAGCTGCTGCCAGTCACCCTGCACACTATAACAGGTCCCTAAATTAATTTAGGTTTTTTTAAATGGCTCCAGGGCTTTATTTCATTAATAATACAGAAAAATTATATGGCTGATAGATTCGCGATAAGTGCTGTTCAATAAAGCAAATAACTAATGCGTGAAGAAGCGACCAAATGAGAGCGTTTTCCTAATAAAATAGTTCTTAAAACTGTAGACTTTTTATAGATTTTAATTTTTTTTACTTGAAATGGGTATGCTCTTGACTCAAGTCTAGGTCAGAGGTGACAGTGACAAAGTCGATAATATTTAATCTAAATATAAGTACAAAACTGCCGTATGGTCATCAATTTTCTTTCTATTGGATTATATCAAGGAGACATAATAGTGATCCAATATGAGTTCCCTTATTCCATTGAGATGTACGGAACTTTAAAAAGTCAATCGAAAAACGAAACACATGTCACATAGTGTACATCCACACCCACAGATACATAACTGCATCATTTCACACGATACACTACGTCACAGCGACTCGTTCGCAACGCAGCAGGTTCATGAACGTGCCTAATTGCAATGAACTAGTAGCATGTACAAAACATACCTTATACTGTTTGTAATAAAGTTAATTTTGTATTGTACAAGTAACGCGAATATTTGAGAAATACGCCGAGTGCATTAAATTATTAGCCTTTACAATAACATCATTATTTTGTTAACTAATTAAATTATTGTTTTTACGTTGATGTTATTTTGTGTTTTTTGGGAGACCGTGTTTTAAGTAAGTAGGTAGTTTTTTTGTTAATTTGGGTTTGTTTGTTGAATGGACTTTACGAGTTTGGTCATCTATCAATATATAATATTACTGTAATGAGTTTTAAATTAATTTGAGGAACCCCCAAAAAAATCCTTTCATTTTCGTCTAAAGTTACAGATGACGGAAGATGTTTTAAGCCCGTTGGTGTCGTGGTTGCAGACATTCAAATAATAATATCTCGTCAACGTCACATTTTAAGGTCTTTTATTTCTGAACATATTTTGTTCATTAGACCGTCTTCATATACATACAGGTTTATTTGTAAAATACCAATAACTTCTTAGGCAGTGAAAGTACACATGATTATAAGCAACTTTTACTTTGAGACCAACCCTGAAAACCCGAAAAAAAATGTCAGCTATTTCATACATTTTCATTGGCTAAATATTGCATTTTGTATGAAACAGCTGATATTTTTTTCGAGTTTTCGGGGTTTTCTAATAGCAAATGTTGCTTATAATCATGTGTTCCTTCACTAGCAGCGCCACAACTTAGTAGGAAACTTAAAATAATTAAGCCTTTCCTAAGCCTAAACATTGCCTCTTAAGATACAGGATTTTCCTCGTTAAGGAGGCAGGGCTCAAATTTTGTACTGACTGTACTTTACCCATCTCTTGTATAAAACAAGCCCGCCACACATTCCCACCACTGCAACTCCTGAAAGCCAGAATCAACAGTGGCGACCACCAGAAAAACGCCGAGCCAATGAAACCCGACGAGTCCCGGAGAAACGATTCAACTGTCTTGGATCCTGCTACGAAATTAATCAGAAAAGTACAGCGGAGGAGTAGGAAAAAAAACAAAAAAATCCATGTCTTGTATGTACCAATATTAATTTTTAACCGACTTCCAAAAAAGGAGGAGGCTCAATTCGGCGGGTTATGATTTTGTTTTATTTATGTACACCGATTACTCCGAGGTTTCTCATCCGATTTGTGTGATTTTTTTTTGCCATTTGGTTCTGTAAAAATTTGATTCAGTAGTTTTTATTTTATGAGCATTTTTGCTTATTTCAATTTCTCCGTAGATGAAGACGTCGTCCAAGTGTTACCACTTAGAAGTGAAAAATAAAAAGCTTTTTTACAAAAAAATATAACCGACTTCCAAAAAAAGCACTAAAAAGTATAAAAAGTAATTAATTTCGGTATTAAGAAAGATACAAAACCGAAAAACACACACAGTAGTGTTTTTTTTGAAAGTCGGTTTTATTTCTTTGAAAAAAGAATTTTTGTTTTTTTTTGAGTATTTTGTTATTATTTTTTCTGCCCGCGCGTGACAATGATTGTAAAATTTAAGATGTGTCATACTTGTATTTTGCTAAGAAAATATTATATTTATTAGTAGACTGGATTAATTTTTACTACTAAATTGATAATAATTGTTCTTTCATACAAAGTCGTCAATATTTACAAATCTTCGTAAACTGGCAAGCATCAAGACAAAAGATGGACAGCTTCTTCGGTGAATCATATATATACGTCATCGTCTTGAGCATGAGGAGTCACGGGTGGAGGGGAGCCTTCAAATGCCTACAGGCTCATGCAAGGGGCTCTTAAAGATGATTCATACTGCAGCCCTGCGTCTTATCATTGACCACAGTAGCCCATCGCCTTGAATCCTATCTATCAAACTACGTCGCTTAGTAACTACTATGAAAGAGGTATAAAGAATGAGTCAATTCCAACGTAATGACTTCTGGTGGCTTTTTGCTGTGCGGTACCCGATGACACATAAATATGCACTGTGCAGCGTCTTGGTCTCGCGAAGCATTCCGAGCCACCATTAATTGTACGAATTAGTTTAGCCTGCCCCACTAGCCGCCCCATTAGTGGGGCAGAATGGACAGGTCACATTTTTCGAGTGCATTCTGCCCCACTAGAACTGGCACTGTTTTAATCAGTAATATAATATTGTTTTGACCGAAAATGTGGTCTGTTTATTTTGCCCCGCTAGTGCGGCGGCGGCTAGTGTTGCAAGGTAGACTAATTCAGTTGTAACTCAATACAGCTCTTTCTTTGCGTTAGGCTTCCGGTCTAGTGATAATACCTAAACGATAAGCGAGTCATGTTTGTCACTTTGTTTCCTGAAAATTACTGGATAACCTACTAGCATCATTAATAACCTAAGTAATCGTTTCTGATAGTATCGTCAACGTATAAGTACTTCGGTTAATAATAATTATTCTACAAAATTAAGTATCTGGACTTGGTCCGCGAGGAGTTCGTGGCTAAATGGTAATAGCCGCACGGGTCGATCTTCACAGTTAAGCAACGCTTGCCGAGGTCAGTCTTTGGATGGGTGATCATCTTAACATTTTTATTCGAGTTTCTTGCACGTCCTTCTCCATAGAGATCTACGCTTTAGAACGTGCAAATAGCTTCATCTTTTTTGACCGACCGACCTTGACAATAGGGTATTTTACTAAAAAAATCTAATTAGTCCGTCTGATGGATTTATACAAAATATTCGACACATATTTTTTCTTTTTTCACGTAAACAGAAAATGAAGGAGATACAGCGAGTTGAAGACACGCGTGACGTCATCTGGCTTGGTTTTGGTACATTTTTACCAAGCTATATGACGTCACGCGTGTGAACAGCTAATTATTTTTCGCGATTTCGGTATTGGTCCCATAGCAAAAGTTGTTCATAATGATGAGTACAATGACCCCTTTAAATGTATCGTTTATTCTGTTACACGTTGTATAGTCCAGGTACCTAAATTGACAGGGAGGGCAGTTTGAGCGTGTACTTGCAAACGCATACGTCAACGGCTTGTGGTCCGTTTTTGACAACATTTAAAAATATGAATAATGAATAAACAACATATATGATGATTGTACGAGTATTTACTACTGACAAATGCTTGCCCTGACTGGACAGGTTTCACTCAAATCTGTGTGGTTCTTTCTTCTAAAGACCATTTCAGACACTAATCTGCATGGTTCTTAAAAAATTATGTATTATAAGTGTGAGGACTATGTAGGTCCTTATTTTTAAGGATAATTTTCATGACAGTCTGGCAGTTTGAGTATACTATGCGGCCAACCCAAATGTCCTTACTTTTGTATTGTTCGTCGGCTCGTTGAGCTCCTCAAAGTTCTGAGTTGAGCTGCACGATAGGGCCTGATACAGAAGACAGTACTCCTCGATAAGGCTCGTATTGTGAGGAAGTTCCTTTCTCTGGAGCCCTCGATAACTGACAAATGCTTGCACTGTCAGGACAGGCCCACTCAAACCTGCGTGGTGCTTTCCTCAAAAGGCCACCTCAGACGTTAACCTACATGGTTTTCATGTTATTGGCGATTGTATGGACTTCAAAAGAGACTATGACCTCTAAGTTTGTTTCGGTGTTTCTTCTCTGGGTAGTCAGCTAGGAAATGCCGGCGTCATCTAGTGTAATATGTCAAAAAAAAGAGGTGTAAAAGAGTTACTTGTAACCTATTTGCAAAATAAATATCATTTATCATTTGTACATTTTTTTTTTTTCGAACAAAAGGAGGTGTACTTTTTTGTTTGATAGATGTGCAGAGATTCTTATTCATTGAGTTTTTATGTCAGACTTGTTTTGGTTTCCAAGACAGTTGAATCATTTCTCAAAGACTCATCGGGTTTCATTATCTCGGCGCTGATTTCATATAATATTTGATTGCTTCTGTTATTCTAGCATCAGCAGTTGCATTATTTGGAACTATTAGAATTATGGGCTTGACCATTTACAATTACTAGTTGACCCGCGCAACTTCGTCTGCTCCGCTCCTGTTGGTTGTAGCGTGATGATATATAGCCTATAGCCTTCCTCCATAAATGAGCTATCTAACACTGAGAGAATTTTTCAAATCGAACCAATAGTTTCTGAAATTAGCGCGTTCAAGCAAACAAACAAACTCTTCAGCTTTATATATTAGTATAGATAGTTTTTTTTTTATTATTGATGGGTTTGCTCTTGACTCTAGTCTATGTCAGAGATGACAGAGACAAAGTCTACGATGGAGCGAGCCTACCCAGAAGGAGCCTGTTTCATTGGTTATTCGATCAACTCTAACTCCTTTTTTTTTACTTTAGAAAGGCACGCGTTTGACCACTATCTCACCTGATGGTAAGTGATGATGTGGTCGAAGATGGAGCACGCTTGCCTAAAAATAACCTATTCACTCTTGACTTAAAGACTCCCAGTTTGTAGCTATCGGGAAACACAGACTCCTCCTCAAGGAAGGCCAGCATGTTCCTAACTTTACCGAGGATCTCACAGAGGCTATGTGGGTTACCGATTTACTTGATCCTATATCCATCCGGGGACTGGTTGGGCTGCAGTGAAGATAAGCTGCTGTAGTAAAACGAGTTATCATTAAGGGTTCCGTTTTTCATACAGACGTAGGAACCCTACAATCAATGTTATCAATGACAATAATAATAATCCGATTATTGTCCACTCTGGGCGGAGCAGAAGGGAGTGTCAGACTCTTACTGACTGCCTTAGTGATCGAGTAGCTTAGGCATTTGCCTTGTGACCCGGTAGTCGTAGGTTCAATCCCCACGGGAAGCATACTTTTTAAAGTTGTTTCCAGTTTGGCTAAGACATTGCAGGCTTAAATCACCTGATTTTCTGATAAAAAGATGATTCCGTGCTTCAGAAGGCACGTATTAAGCCGGTGGTCCCGGCCGCCAAATGACGGTCGTCAAATAAACCATGTCAGAAGCCCTTGAAGCGGTTTAGAAACTCTGACACTTGGGTGTGTCAAGAAGAAGACTGACTAAAACCCATCCCTGTTCCTCCCAATGCCTGTAACTCTTTTGAACAAATCCCGCAAGGTTAAGCTGACCCTAGGTTACGAAGGCGATCATCATCTGCCTAGCCTTTTCCCAAGTATATTGGGGTCGGCTTCCAGTCAAACCGAATTTAGCTGAATACCAGTATTTTACGCGGAGCGGCTGCCTACCAGACCTCCGCAACCCATTAACTGGGTAACACGGTACTTCATGGCAAGACTGGATTCAGATTACCTGGCTTCTGACAATCCGTAACGACTGCCAAAGATCTACAAATGACAGCCGGGACCAACGGCTTAACGTGCTTTCCGAGGCACGGAGGAAACTCGGTATGTTAAGATGGTCACCCATCCACAGACCAACCTTGGCAAGCGTTGCTTAACCTTGAAGATCGACCCGTGCGGCTGTTATAATCTAGCCACGAGCTCCTCCTAGGTTACGAAGGCGATGATAACATAAAAATCCAAAGATAAATATCGTCACAACACAACATTCAATCATGGGACGATTTCAGACGTCATAACAGTTATTCATTCATGCTAAACGCCGAGTTTATCAGTAACCTGTCTATACAGTAGTCTGCATACTGTCATGAATCACAACGGCCCGCAAAACGTATTGATAAGAGTAGAAGATTCACTTCCTACAACTTTATTTTATCTAATATTCCAATCATGATAAGGTGACGAAGGTATTTATAAATAGAGTAGATATACAAAAGTTCCAAGTGATATGAAACGTCTGCATATTTTCAATAGGGTCGTTTGACGGGGGCTTTTGCAACAATTCTAGGCAAGCGTGCTCCATCTTCGACCACACCATCGCTTACCATCAGGTGAGATAGTGGTCAAACGCGTGCCTATCAATAGTAAAAAAAAGACATAATGCATAACATTGTTGACGATGAAATTTAATTTAATTTGAGGATTTTATTTTTATTTTCATGTGCAATGGATGTAAATTACCTGAATAAATTAATTTATTATTATAATAAAAAAAATGATTATTTGAAATGAGGACGAAGCTTGAGATTTTTCAACATCTCAAAAATCAAAACATCACATAATGGCAAATCTGAAAAACACTGTCAGTCTTAAGGCTCTAGGTGGACAAAATGACATTCAGACAGCGATATCGAGGGTCAAAATGTGAGCGCTGGACCGCGTGATGTTATTATTTGTTTGTAATGGGTTTGCTCTTGACTAGTCTATGTCAGAGATGACAGAGACAAAGTCTACGATGGAGCGAGCCTACCCAGAAGGAGCCTGTTCACTCTAACTTTGAAGAGATTAGGGTTGTAAGCTTTTGGAAACACAGACGCAGGCAGAGTTCCACTCCTTTGCTGTGCGCATTATAAAAGACGTTTGAAAACGCTTAGTGCGAATTGGTGTAATAGCCACAAGGTAGGGATGGTAAGATGCAGTGCGTCTGGATGTCCGATGGTAGAAGGGGGCCGGTGGGATGAGGTCGTGGAGAGACCGACAAGCAGGCAACCTTACGGCGATGATGTTTCGGCAGTACCTATGTCAGACTCAAATATTTGACTTTTTTACAGTATTCACGATATCTAGTGCTAGCAAGGTAATCAAAACTCGAAACCGGTTTGACCAATAGGACCAAATATTTATTTCACTCATAATAATTCGTCTTTTGACGTTATAAAGTCTTATAAATCGATGAACGCCGGCTGCGCGCACGAAAAAGAGTCACATTCCGCAAACGAGAGCGCGATTAAACCGATAGGCACATCTTTATACATATAATTCTATTGTACGTATGTATGTCACTGAACTCCTAAATGGCTGGACAGATTTGAATGATTTTTTGTATGCGTTAGGGTGGCGCCCTAGATGGTTTAGATTCACAAACATATTTATTTTCCTTTTTGTCGTGCAGGGTAACGTCTGTCGGATCCGCTAGTAGAAAGGGTAGGTTTAAAAACTGGATAGGCACGATCTTACTAACCGATTAGCTTGTTTGTTACGAATTCAATTGTTTTCTTATGACGTTATCACGTAAAACTATCGTTCGTAAACCGACTTTACAGACAACCAATTGTTTTTTAAACCTATTTTACAGCTGAACTATTCCAATCACGTGTCCAGTGTGTGGTAAATCTTCTGCCTATTTCTTATTTTGCACCACAGTTTGTGTACTCTAGGCGTTATCTGTTAACTAAAATACAATGTGACTGTACACGTTGTTTTTGGATGTTTTTATAAACATGTGAGTAAACAATGAACTGGTTTCCGCAGTGGGTAAACTGAATGAAGATGATGAAGGGTGCTTATGAAGAATTCAAGTCGGCTACGTCATTGCTATAATCTTGCAGTAGTAGGTTGTTAGTCAATGGTAAAATTGGTACAGCCAGCAATGAAGTAATTAGGTACACAGTTTATTTTCTCTTCGTGCCTGCCTAACCATTTCACCAGATTCAGCTGCATACCAATATTTTACGTGGAGCGGCTGCCACCAAACCTCCACAATCCACCAACTGGGTAACACGGCACTTTTTAGCAAGACTGGTATGAGATTTTCTGGCTTCTGACAATCCGTAACGACTGCCAAATATCTACAAATAATAGCCTGGACCAATGGATTATCATGCTTTTCAACGCATGGAGGAATCGCGGTAGGTATGTTAAGATTGTCACCCATCCACAGATCAACCTCGGCAAGTGTTGTTTAACCTTGAAGATCGACCCGTACGGCTGTTATTATTTAGCTACGAGTGCCTTTTTTGTTTGTTTTGTTTGTTTTAGTACTTATAGCAGGAAATAAATTATTGAGCACAAAAAAAGCACTTAAGGCTTGTATACATACCAATGGCCTTTTGCATATAAACGGAGCTAACTAGCCCTCTACGGGCCACTCCGCTACCCGAATTTTTATAATAAAAATAATGCATGTTTTTAAAAAGTAACAAAACCAAATCTCGTTTCTTTTATAGGTATTGCAAAGCAGTAAATTATAGTAAGTATATTTTTTATACTCTTTTGACAAAATAAAATTAAGGAGTAAAATGGTTTCATCTCAACGATTTGGAGGTGATTTGGTGGTTTTTTTTCTTATTATGTGATACCGATAGATAATTTCTGACTAAATCAAATAACGTATCATATCATGTAGATAACTATTTTTTTTCGGATGTAATTTCTCTGTTAGTTCCGACGAAAAGTTGCTTCATCTGCACGCTGTTTTTAAGCATATCTCGAGAGACCAGCCTTAAGTAATGTATTGAATTTGGATGCGTAGTGCATACTAGGGTACTAGTGAAGCCGGGGTTGTGGAAACCGTTCGAAGGAGTCATCGCGGCCCTGGAACGCAAAGGGCTCTAGGAGTAACACGGATGGGTCTTAGTCAGTAAGAGTCTGACACTCCCTTCTGAGGAGCTCGTGGCTAAATAATAACAGCCGCACGGGTCGATCTTTAAGGTTAAGCAACGCTTGCCAAGGTTGGTCTGTGGATGGGTGACCATCTTAATATACCGAGTTTCCTCCGTGCCTCGGAAGGCACGTTAAGCTGTTGGTACCGGCTGTCATTTGTAAATCTTTGGCAGTCGTTACGGATTGTCAGAAACCAGTAAATCTGACTCCAGTCTTGCCAAGAAATACCGTGTTACCCAGTTAATGGGTTGCGGAGGTCTGGTAGGCAGCCGCTCCACGTAAAACACTGGTATTCAGCTGAATCCGGTTTGACTGGAAGCCGACCCCAATATAGTTGGGAAAAGGCTAGGCAGATGATGATGAGTGCGTACTAGGTTACTAGTTAGGGCGAAGTTATGGAAACCGTTCGAAAGAGTCACCGCGGCCCTGGAACGCAAAGGGCATTAGGAGGAACACGGATGAGTTTTAGTCAGTAAGAGTCTGACACTCCCTTCTGCTTCACCCAGCTCAGCAGCGGGAGGAGTCATTTGCTGATTTCCCATCCTTAAAAAAAAGGTACTAGCAAAACGTCAAATTAAGGTTACAATACACGATGAAAGTAGGTATTGTCAGCAATGGCAGTTGGTTACCACGTTTTAGTTTGTTTTGTTTTATTGTGTTTATCAGGTAAGTAATATAACTAATACAAAACAACAAAAAAAATGGTTTTGTTTTAATAAAGTCGTTTGGATGCATCATGCATGTGACATTTAAATACCTATGTAATAATAGCTTCCTAAGTAGCTTATTATTATATGTTTAAATATCGAAAAGATAATAAATTAATGCTATTAAATAAATTATCTCAACGATAGTAAAAAAACAATCATTATTTCCAAAATTCCCAACTACAAGTAACCTTTAACTTTAATATAGGTACTTAAGAGGTTTATTTACTGAATACCTATTTAAAGAAAACGCTTTCAATCCAGTTTCTTTGCTAACCGTACCTACCTAAATGTCGTTAGGTTCTAGTCACGTGCATAAATGGTCCGAGGAGTTATATAATGACGTCATCATGCAGTATCATTTTCACGCACACTATGTATGGGGTTGGCAGCGGAATTTACCAGCAGATTTTGTCGACTTTTCTTTCATGTTTGAACAGTGACCACGTGAAGACCGTTTTAGCAAATAGTGTAAGTTGTTGAGAATTTTCCACAGCCTTACAGCTTGTTGGCTTTTAGGTTTATCAGTATCAGGCCCACTTGCGCTGCTCCGCGTAGCACTGGGCTGACGGTATTGTCCAGGGTTAACTTTACAGATAGCCCAGTGCAAAAGCGGAGCAGCGCAAGCAGGCCTTGGGACATCAAGGGCAAGCGTCACGTTAGAGATGGGAAAAGTGAGAAAACATTATTGTTATCGGGTATTCCGGGGACTTTGTGGTATTCTGCAGCAGTCTAAAACGTTGGGTCTAGGTGGGCACACACCAAGAAAGCTGTCAGGTAGATTTTTATGGACAAAGCTTGAACCGCATACAACCCTAATCTCTTAATAGTTAGAGTGAACAAGCTTCTTCTGAGTAAGCTAACTCCGTCGACTTTGTCTCTGTCACCACTGACCTAGACTAGAGTCAAGAGCAAACCCGTCGCTAATAAAAAAAAGCTGTAAAAAATACCTTGGAATTAATCAAGTTATTAAATACCTACATCTAAACTAGTATTACAGAAATGTAAAATAGTTTGTAGCCTTAGGTATAGAGTTACTCAATCTTCCCAAGCTTCTGCCAACTTCTGATGGGATCGGTGTCCAGACTAACTGCAGTCATCAGACCATCAGTAGGTACACATAGAGCGGACATGGAGCCTTTCTGACTAACCCAAACTAAGAAAGAACGTAAGTAACTATCCAAATTCCTAGCCGTTTTCATGTTTCCGGATTGCTAGTTGCCTATAGAGAGTAGTGAGAGTCACGGGCTCTGATTGCTTTTCTGGGGGGTTACGAATGACTCCGCAATCCTTGGCTCTTTTAAGGGGGTTGCGGTATCCTCGCTCTTCCGACTCTTGATGCGGGATGGTAGAGCACTGATTTTCTCGCTTTCCCTTTCTAAGCTGAAGCGCTTATTATGGGTGGGCGCGGCCCCTAACTAGGGCCGGGGCCGCTTATTACAATAGCTGGTCGATTCGGCCCTAACTCAGTTGTGAAGTGTCCAGTGTTGCCAACGTGTGGGGAATTCGCCAAACTGCGGGAAATATCAAGTTATTTGTAAATTTATTGGGGGTTGGCAAAATGTGGGGAAGATGCGGGGATTCTAATATTCTAAATATCGAATTTGTGGGGAATCAGTAGACTTTTTGTCCCAAAATTTGGGAATTTGACTTGCATTTTCGCGGAATTTGTTAAATTGCTGCCTAACTCCCTTAACGCTATTACACAATAGCAAGGTAGTTACGGAGCTAACTAGACCGGGCCGCTCCGGTCATCCTAATTAGGGTCCCTAACTCTCTAATCCTTATTAAACCACCCTAAATCGGGACTTATCCAGTGTTGCCAACGTGTGGGGAATTCGCCAAACTGCGGGAAATATCAAGTTATTTGTAAATTTATTGGGGGTTGGCAAAATGTGGGGAAGATGCGGGGATTCTAATATTCTAAATATCGAATTTGTGGGGAATCAGTAGACTTTTTGTCCCAAAATTTGGGAATTTGACTTGCATTTTCGCGGAATTTGTTAAATTGCTGCCTAACTCCCTTAACGCTATTACACAATAGCAAGGTAGTTACGGAGCTAACTAGACCGGGCCGCTCCGGTCATCCTAATTAGGGTCCCTAACTCTCTAATCCTTATTAAACCACCCTAAATCGGGACTTAGGGCCCTGAATACCGTGTAGTGTTTAAGTGATTTCATAAACTCTCACCTACTTGCAACCTTTTATCTTTTCATACTCTGCAGACCGCCGAGCAAGTAGGTAATCCAAATAGATTCGCGGAAAAAAACCTTGGCAAGGTACGTCTTTATCATGGTAATTAATGTTACTGAGCCAAATTTTCATAAATTTTCCATTTCAAGAACAGATGCAAAATATTTATTTTGCATTTTGTTTTCATTTAAGGTCATTGCGATAAGAGATGGAAACTAGTTTTCACCCGAATGCCCCAGAAGGAGGGTGAATTAGTCTGTCAAAGTATGTCGTGAGAGGATTTATGAAGCACTTGCTTCTGCCAGCGTTCGCGTGACTGTCGGAAATTATCCGAGAATATAGTCCCGGGATGAAAAGCCTATGTGTTATTTTATTACCTACAGACTATCACCTATCTCTATGCCAAATATTATCTATACATATAGGTTCATGCTCGGAATGCATATGCATTTTATCTAGTAGGTATGTAGTAGGTAGGTACAAGCATATTTTATCATAAAATTACATATTGTTCACTCTCATGATCATTGGCATTATTCATATTCAAACTGGTTCCATTCATTGGAGATCCAGAAATACGGCTGTTTTTCCACCAGGACTTATTCCATAAAAAAACTTCTCTACCTCTGTGTTCTTCAAAGATGGACGGACTGCATTAGAACTGCACGTCACTAGCATAATTAGAGTTGGCATAACAACTTTGGAATCACAAGACCGCCTGGTACTAACCGCCGAGAGATACTGTAACACTAGGGTATTGTCGGCCTCCCTCGAGAAGCATGGATAGATCGAATGACATAATGGCGGGTGGGACACCTCCACCCGTACGCATAAGACGCACTTAGATGGACACCAGCCTGCAACTCTACGTCATACAACTGCATCGAACTTCTAGCCTATTGCGTAGTCAGCTAGCAGCTGGTGTATAGGTTTGATTCCATCAGTTTAGACACTCATGAGCTTTCGCAATTTTTTTATATAGATAGGCACGCGTTTGACCACTATCTCACCTGATGGTAAGCGTTGATGTGGTCGAAGATGGAGCACGCTTGCCTAGAAATAACCTATTCACTCTTGACTTAAAGACTCCCAGGTTGTAGCTATCAGGAAACACAGACTCCGGCAGGGAATTCCACTCCTTAGCTGTACGCATTATGAATGTGTTACCAAAACGTTTTGTGCGTATGGGTGGGATATCCACCGTGTACCGATGGCGCATCGCCTTTCGTCTTGAGTTTTACGCTGAACTTCACTCCACTTCATTCCAATGCTCGCCGTTTCTGCCAACACGGTGCGTAGCCAAGTTTAGCAGTAAAAGTCCTGCCGATCACACCTATCGTATCAAAGTACGTGTGTCTACCTACCTAATCCAAGGTTTGAGCTCCAACATACGCAATGCGTCTGCTCCGGAAGAATGACACAAGTTTGTTTCTAATTATTGTTTGTTGTGTCACCAAGATAACGCTGTCTGGTAGCGCTAGTCTTGAAATCTAGATTAGAGTTTGAGTAATTGTTACAGAAATAAACTCTAAGAGATTATGTTGGTAGGTACGGGCCATGTCTTTGTCACATGGGTAGGTCTTTACCGGGTTACAGAGAAAAGCAACTTTTTAGGCTCAATTCACTTGCCACAGAAAGGAATACTTAAAACGGAAGCAACAATTTGGCCACGTCTCGCGAGAGAGCGCACGACTGCACCTTGATAGGCCTTGATTACGCTTTTTTTTTAAGGATGGGAAATCATCAAATGACTCCTTCCACTCTGAAGGGAGTGTCAGACTCTTACTAACTAAAACCCATCCGTGCTCCTCCTAATGCCCTTTGCGTTCCAGGGCTGCGGTGTCTCTTTCGAACGGATTCCGCACCCAAGGCCTTGCTTACCCTAAGATGGATACAAACACAAACACGCAGCGCACTGGCGCTCATCGCATGCTTCGCAATGTGTGGACGTTAATATACGTGGTGAGGCATGGCTACCCACGCAAATTGACATCGAAACGTGTGCGTTGCGAGGCGTGCGTGGCGCATGCCTCGCAATGTCTGTATCCACCTTAAAGAGCAGAGTGGCCCTGGAGTCTGTTTCCCACGACTTTCTGCCTGAGGGCCTTTAAGTCAAGAGTGGTTATAAATTGGTCAAACGAGAGCGTATCAATAATATAAATAACTAAATTTAGTCAAATCTACCTAATTTTTTTTTAAATTTCTGTTTTCTTAAGAAGTTCCCAGTACCTATTAATAGTTACCAAGAAAAATTAACATGACTTTTGACACTACTTCGAATTCCAGATTGATCATGTTTTTACCGTCAAAAACAATTAGTTAACTGCATTTTGAGGTTGATAAAGACACGTAATTTTCCTTTATATTTTATATCTAAATTGTATTAGTCATTAGCAATATAACGACTTACTACAGTTTCTGAGATGCCTAATGAAATTAGTGTTTATTAGGTACGTTATGCTATTTTTATCTCGAGCAGTGAAACACATGACTGTCGTGGTTTTGATTTCATTAATAGCTATCATTAAGATTAAATAACTGAGGAGCTCGTGGCTAGATAATAACAGCCGCTCGGGTCGATCTTCAAGGTTAAGCAACGCTTGCCAAGGTTGGTCTGTGGATGGGTGACCATCTTAACATAGCGAGTTTCCTCCGTGCCTCGGAAAGCACGTTAAGCCGTTAGTCCCGGCTGTCATTTGTAGATCTTTGGCAGTCGTTACGGATTGTCAGAAGCCAGTTAGTCTGACTCTAGTCTTGTCATGAAGTACCGTGTTACCCAGTTACTGGGTTGTGGTGGTCTGGTAGGCAGCCGCTCCGCGTAAAATACTGGTATTCAGCTAAATTCGGTTTGACTGGAAGCCGACCCCAATATAGTTGGGAAAGGCCAGGCAGATGATGATGATGATTAAGATTAAATAACTCAATGTGATTAGGTACTCATTTGTCTATTTTTGGGCATACTCAGCTTATAATCGGTCAAAGGCATCGAAAACTTAAAATGGTTAATCACAAGATTGCTTTGATTGAAACAATCATTGCACACCTTCCCTAAGAGAAGTGAAGACGGGAATCACATCAACCGTGCGGCCCTGACCTGTGGCCACATTGAGTCTAGGTTACCTAGACTAGGTATACTTATACATATGTATAAATGTGTCCGGCTAGTCCACGGACTAGCAATATTCTAGGTACTTAAATAGCAACTATTCTAGTAGGTTCATAAATACACTACACACTAGGGTTCAATCCACTTTCCCGCTATTGTGGCAGCCATTTTGACTTTTTGTTTTGTAGTATCTATATTCTCTCACTATACCACCGGTACTTTGTATTGAAACTAGGTACCTAAGCGCCGCCTGGTGTCAAAAACAAAAAAAAACCGTCAATTTATTTACATCAATTAAATATTTTTTCATTTCAAATATACCTACCGATTGAACATCAAATTAACCAGAGGCAAACGGCTTGGTTCAATATCGTTATGACTTGCCTAGTCAAGTAGCGGAAGTAGCGGAAGTAGGTCTCTAGCTCCCTTCATACCATTGGCGGAGAGCGATGCGAGCGAACTTAGCTCACTTGCAAATTGCAAAAAAAACGTAAGAAAATTTGAATTTCGCGGGCTACCCTGGCGCAACCACCTTAAAAAGCTCCGCTTTTCAATTAATCTCGATGCGTCAAGAATTGAAATTGTTGCTAAAATACTAATATTTTAAGATAACTGTTTTGCCATGTAATCAATCAGTACCTATTTTTTAATGAATCGGGGTTTTTTTTTATAAAAATGAAGTATTTTTTATTTACAGTTAAATAGTTGATACCATAAAGCAAAGTAGCAGATATGCACGTTAAAATAACGCATTAATATTCTAATTTGGCAATTAAAATAAGTAAATTACCTTTACCTATCAGAAAATTAATTAGTTCTTATCAGTTCTGGATGGTAATTAAAAGGCGCCTAGGTAGGTAGATATCTTAGGCAATGAATGACTCACGGCGCGAACTACGTGATGTTGGGTGTCTGTAGCAGCATTCTGGAATGTTCATTGTTTGTTGTTCGTTGTTCATTGTTGTTGTTGTTGTGGTGGTTCAGTATTTCTATAAAAAATACTGAACTATAGATAAACGTAGGTTTAACAATAGTTCAGTATTTTTTATAGAACAAGGTAGGTACATTACATATTGCGTCCATTGCACAAGACGAAGACGAACCTAGACGTGCAGGAATACAATCTTTAGTAACATTATCCACACGTAAATGTAAAAGTAACTCTGTCTCTGTCTGCTCGTCTTGATAGCTGAACCGATTTGGATGAAACATTGCACACGAGTAGACCATGTAATGGAATAGGCCATGTATCTTATGGCCTATTTTTCTACACAGGATTTTAAGACGGCCGAATATGGCGAAAGATATTTTGTTCTCATTAATATAGCATCAAAGCATTTTCGTTTGAGACCGGAAAAGTGCCGAAGGCTTGGAAGCAAGCTAACGTGCAGCCCGTGGCCAAGAAGGGTAGTCGAGCTGACCCGTCGAATTATAGACCCA
Source organism: Lacanobia oleracea (assembly GCA_950371165.1). Taxonomy (NCBI): domain Eukaryota; kingdom Metazoa; phylum Arthropoda; class Insecta; order Lepidoptera; family Noctuidae; genus Lacanobia; species Lacanobia oleracea. The sequence goes on from OX493408.1 coordinate 9,805,129, forward strand.
TCTCGGTAACGTCCATACTCTGTAAGACTATGGAATCATAAGCTCCTGGCGTACCTAGAAGCGAATGATATCCTTAGTGACCGACAATACGGGTTCCGCTGAAATCGGTCAACTGGGGATCTTCTAGCGTATGCCATTCACATCTGGAGTGAGGCCATAGAGAAGCACGGGGAGGCACTAGCGGTCTCCCTTGATTTCTCGAAGGCCTTCGACAGGATCTGGCACGATAGTCTTATTAGTAAGCTTCCTTCCTTCGGTCTGCCCGCCGGTCTGTGTGATTGGATCGCAGATTTCCTAAGGGATCGTTCTATCCGAGTGGTCATAGATGGCTGCTCGTCTGAACTGCTGGATATTAATGCCGGGGTTCCTCAGGAGTCAGTGCTTTCGGCAACACTGTTCTTGCTGCATATTAATGATCTGCTTAAATCCGGGAGGCTATGGTTGAGCGCTTGAACGTGTCCTTACAGGCTGTCTCTGAATGGGGCGATGCCAATCTGGTCAAGTTCAATGCTGCTAGTTAAGACTTGGGTCTTAACGTGTCTATTTTCCGCCAAAAGGAGCCAATTCCACCCAGCTCCATCTTTCCGAGGTGAAGCCGTGCCGATAACCGACTAACTTGAGCTTCTTGGGGTTACATTAACATCTACTCTCGATTTTGGCCCTTTCATAGAGGCAAAAGCTCAAGTGGCTGCAAAGAAGTTGGGGATTCTAGCAAAGGTGGGACGGTACTTCACGCCGGAACAGCTGCTCAAACTCTATCAAGCGCAAGTTCGATCGTGTATGGAATACTGCTCTCATCTTTGGGATGGATCTGCCAGATACCAGCTTGATGCCCTTAAGTCAATTGAGATACGAGCCAAGAGGATCATCGGCAATGAGGGGCTCGTCGCGACGAAGCTCCAAAGTCTTGAACATCGACGACGAGTTGCTAGCCTGTTTGTTTTCTACCGGTTGCATTTTGGGGAATGTGCGACGGAATCGCAATTCCGCCAAGCCCGTTCCATCATCAAACCACAAGACGAACGCCGATGCGCCACCGGTATATGGTGGACATCCTACCCACACGCACAAAACGTTTTGGGAACACATTCATAATGCTTACGGCTAAGGAGTGGAATTCCCTGCCGGAGTCTGTGTTTCCCGATAGCTACAACCTGGGAGTCTTTAAGTCAAGAGTGAATAGGTTACTTCTAGGCAAGCGTGCTCCATCTTCGACTACATCATCGCTTACCATCAGGTGAGATACCTACTGTTCAAACGCGTGCCTATAAATAGTAAAAAAAAAACAAAATTTAAAAATCGACAAGATGTCGGATAGCGGCTTTTTAGTTATACCACGGCAGACTGACTAAAACCGACCCGTGTGATGAACACGGGTGGGGTAATTTGGGCAAATGCACTTTGAAATTGAGGGTCGCGGTTTCCATTTGAAACATAGCTTCGACTGTTACTTAATGTTACATGTATTTTAGCAATAATGGAAAAGTTAACAGTTTGTTTACCGTTTTCTTATCGATGTAGGTGAAGGTCTGTTATGTGTGGTTAAAAAACAATTATTAAGAAGTTACCTATTACATTTTTGTATCTCTATCACGCTTATGGTGCGTGGAGAACAACTAGACACGGTGCCATTTCAGTCGTCTTACAACGGCAGCCCACTTCGTCTATCCAATGACTACTACACAGTACACATTCATTAGTGGTTCCTTCCCTAGTGCCTACGACCGAAGATTCCTTGGCTTCACTGACGCATTTGTGGAGTGGTTGCCAGCGTGACTCGTTGGGGTGTTCGGTTCAATTCCCAGGTTGAGCTAACTGGTTGTGCAAGAGCTAGGTGCTTCCCTCAGATATTTCTCAGTAGCAGCCCGGGTGCTGGATTTTGCCTGCGTGATGGCAAGAGGCTCGCCCCCCCTTTTTTTTGTAACGTAGTGGAAATCCAAAAGGATGTGCTCCCTGGGACAGACGGTCTATGGCTTTGTATGGAAGACGCGGTGGCCACCGCGTATTCCCTCACACTTGCACCGGATGCTACGCTAGCACTTAGGCAAATTTCAACGCAGCCCCCGACTGGTGCCGCGTGGGGAGTGAGGTGTTTATTCCCCCGTGATATTAGAGAGCGCGCGTGAAAAAATACGCACCACCACGTTAGGTCCTACTTGATGGGGGGCGGCAGACGACCCCGAGTCTGTTTCCCTGGACCCATTTAAGGGGGTTCAAAGTGGGCATCATCTGCCCTCCGTCGACGCCCGGTGCACCTGCCGGCCGGGAAAGCACTCCCAAATCTCCCACTTCCTTTTCGCTGCCTTCTTTTGCGACATGACATTTTCGTAGAAGGAGGCTCGCGTTTTAAACCAGCGTCAAACAACTTCTAGTTGTTTGGTAAGTATTTGTAATACTTACCTATTTGGCGCAGCTGTAAGGCATGCAATAGGTAAGTTTTAAAATTTAGTTTCGATTTATTTGTTCCTACACTGTATATGTGTGCAAAGTACTGTAAGTATACCTAATAGGGTAAGAAATAAATAATTAATTAGGCATTATTTCTTGACCCGTAGAGTACTAGCAACAGGTTCGCCCCGTGGGACCGCATTAAAAAGTGTGAGAAATGTGGGGCTCATCTGCCAACCCATTCTGGGAACATAATTATTATTAGGGCTCCGAACAAAAAACGGAACCCGTATCATCCGGGTGTCTGTCTGCCCGTCTGTCACAGCCAGTTTTCTCCAGATTCACTGGACCGATTCTGTTGAAACTTGGTACACATATGGACTTCTGTGACCCAAACACAAACATGATAGTAAAAAAAAAAAACACGAACGCGTTATGTAAATTATTAAGTTTTTAGTATGAGGGTCACTATTGGGGGTAACAACTAGAAAATTAATATTGTGTGACTTATGAAATGAAAGGGGTTACTGTGAGAGTTTTAATTAAGTATATTTTTTCATGATTTCAAAATAAATGGTTTTGAAGTTGTTTAAGAAATTAGACGAAAAATTACCATTCTTCCCTACCCTTATCTCCGAAACTACTGAGCCTTAAATTTAAACCAAAAATAGAGATAATAGATATTTACCTATAGATTACAGGAAAACCTTTAAGAAGTCTAGTGTTAAAATAACATGTTAAAAAGAAATATTCGTTCGGAACCCTTTGCACGCGAGTACGACTCGCGCTTGGCCAGTTTTTTTTTATGTTTATGTAAACAACAATCGCGCCTGAAACAAATGTAGGCGAGCAATTTATTTCAGTAGGCAAACATTTCAGGCTTTATTTGCAGGCCATTCATTATACAACTCTTGTAAACATAGGTGTTCTGTTGACATAGATTTTTTTACGAAACTGTGATATTGTGGCGGTTAATGCCCTCGTAAACATGTAAATAAGACATTATGGCGTGTCATATAGTTATCATTTACTAAATGTGTACCTATTTGCGTAATTATGTAATAAATGATGTTTGGAAAATGCTATAAATTAGGTACCTACAAAGAATTGGGTAGGTACCTGCTGAAGCAGTACCCCTATTCTGTTACAACATTTTCGTGTCTCGACAGAGGAATCCGAGGTGAGTATCAAATTACGTCAAACGTAAGACCTTTATTTGTGTGCAATAAAGCTCACTTTGTGAGGTTTGTTGGGCATCGTAGGGGCTATCCATCGCTCAGTAGCGAAGGATGTTATTTAAGAACCAATAGAATTTCTTCATTTACCTAGCCTCACTCAGCGCAATCGATTCTATTGGTTCTGAACAAACACATCCACGCATCCTCGCCCATCTCTGGTGGAAACGCAGCCTTAATGTGGCCTTTGGCGGTACCTATGATCACCAGTAAAGCGCTGGTTTCCCAGGATAGCAGTGCCTTCACATAGCGGCTGTAATACAGCGGTGAATGACGTCACTAGAACGTTCTCTATGTAAACAAAATCGCGCGGTTTCCTAGAGGGCGGTGATTGACACCGTAACGTCCGTTTGTTTTCATACAAAACGTTCTAGTGACGTCATTCACCGCTGTTTTACGGCCGCTATGTGACGGCACCGCTATCTTAGGAAGAGATTTAGCGTCTTTTGGAGATTATAATGTTGATGTATGTACTATGTACCTACCTATAACTGAAAAAATAAATTAATTTAAAAAATATATAATAAATAAATAATAATAATAAATTGATCTCGGTTCTTTTTAATTTTTTATCAAAAAAATAATCAAAATAAAACTATCACTTTCTATAAAATATCTATTTATTTGCTGGTAATAATAATTAACTATTGCGACATGAGTACACAATAATATCGGTACACTTATGTATCTAATAATATACAAATACAATATACAAAAACACAACAATCGTATATTTGGTGTGGTATGGCCGCGGAACGAAGATTTTTTAAAGAAGACTTGTACAAAAAAATATCAACAAGAAAATTATTTGTGTAATGTTCTAATTTTGACCTGTTAAGACAGTGACACTACTCTTAAAATATGCTATGACGAATATCATTCTACCTATTACGAGAATTAGTGTTAATTGAAACATAACAGGTTTTTTTGCCCCTCAAATATGCCCCGCGATTCACGAAAGGAAAATCAACAATAACTTAAAATTTAAAACTAAATGACATCATCATCAAAATTCTACAAAATATATAAATAAACATTTCGCTAAATCTAGTTTGATCTGTTTATTTATTACAAATTATAAATAACAAAATCATGTATAGTCAGCCACAAAAGATCATGACCTTTCTTTAAAACTCTTGACAATAATGTGGCTGACTGTACTTGAACAAAGTTTTAAAATTATTTCTATTATTTATAGCTTACATTTTAATGTCAAATATATATCGACTTATATATCTAATAATATACAGCGCTTATGTTTATATACAAAACTCGTTTTTTTGTATATTTGGTGTAACGTATGGCCGCTAAAAGTATAATTGGAAACAAGCGTTCCTTTTACTTAGATATTATTTGTTTTAAAGGATTTTAGTATCTTTAAACAGATGTATGTTGGACATACAAGCTTTTTGGAAGCATAAGTGGTTGTAAACTTGTAACTATTAAAATGGCTCCAGTGTTGCATTTTAATTAAAAAGGGAACAGTGAGTAAACATTTTTCAAGATTTTCTGTTATTTCATTCAATCAATTTGGCACAGATTAAATACATTTAAAAGCAGTTTCCTTACGCAAAACAGGTTTTAAGTATAATAATTTTATGGTATACAAAAAAATGGCTACAATAATGAGTACGAATAATAAAAATCCAATTGATTATTTCCAAAACACATTTTCTTACTTAAATAATATTTACGTATAAATAAAAATACTGAAAAACAATTTCTTAGTCTAAATTTTTCGTGATTTTAGTACATTGATTCATTGATAGAAAAAGTACTTTAAAGTCTAGAAAAATAAAGCTTATATCGGCTTATCAAAATATTTATAAAGTTTCTTAAAATATCTTGGTTCGGTAACATGTTCAAATATCATTGTAAAAACTTTGGATTGATGGCATCTAGTGAATTTTAATATCACAAAAATATCATTTAGTTACACATTTAAAATACGTAAGTATAAAATATCATAAACTTAGATAACACAAAAAAAGTTTAAATTTCTAAAATTTCTCGGTGGCTTTTTAGCCGGTAGAATTTTGAATGGCTAAATTTTTCTTATTATTATGAATGTCCACTGGATCTAATACATTAAAATCGATATATTCCTTATACTTCCCCATCGCAAATAAAATATTTTTAATTTAAAAGCATTATAACGTGTTTTTACAAGGGAGCTAATATAAATGTATCTTGAAGACACAAGAAGAATTTATGTTTCAATGTTAATTATTTTACTCCCATATTTTTTCTGTTGTTCATTATTTGGTTCAATATCATATTTTTCGTACAATATTTTCAAAAGAAAAATTATTTCCATCAAAAACATGAGCAACTCTTTCTCAATGGTAACATTTTTAAAGTACTGCAAAAATTAGGTTAAGGTGGGTACGATGACAGCTAAAAGTCAACTTTAGCACTTTGAATTTAGGAATCATTTTCAAATGGCTTCAAAATCCACTACTACACTATCCACAATAACAATTGGAATTCATGTCCTGATTATGACTAAAATACCTCTGAAATAAAACATCGTTGCAATGGTAATTAGTATGACGTATACTTTGTAAATAGTACTTTTAAATATTCATTCAAGTAGCATTGAAATGGTATAAATCAGCAATTTAACAGCGCATAGATAAACGCCCCCATGTTTTAAATAAAATTCTTTGCATGCTTTCATTTCCCGGTGCCTTTGTCTCAGGCGTTGGGTGACGTCACGTTATTCGCCACATAAACGCTGTGTAAACATTGCATAGAAACCAATATCACGCTCACGCAGCGTTTACGTTCGACGAACGCGAACACTTGATATGTGGACTTATTTTTTACAAGCTGTTATTGAAATAACTCAGATGTCGCCCAAATACTCGAGCTTTCTCAATTCGTGTTTCATTTAAATGAGTATTAAACAATGGAGCAGCCTTTTTTTCGAAAAATTCAAGGTAGGACTAGTTTCCTATTAGTATTATATATAAACGTGGAAAGTCAGTATGTGTGAACAAATCACGAGACAGCGGCTTAACGAATTTAAATAATGAATGATTAGGACATAAAATACTTCATAGCCAATTAGATCCCCTGAGAATTGTTTCAGACTCACGCAGGGTGACGCAGGTGAAGCCGCTGTCAGAATCTAGTTGTTGGCACAATGAACTCCTTTCAAGTTCAAGATTAACAAAATCTGTCGTGAATATTTACACCATTAAGGCCCAATGGTACCAAAGTTTAACTCAAAGAAGTTGCGTGCGTTTCCACCAGAGAACGAACGAGAAGTACCAATAGAATAGCTTGCGCTGAGCGAGGCTAGATAAACGAAGCGATTCTATTGGTTCGTCACAAACACATCCCTCGCTACGCATCCTCGCACATATCTGGTGGAAACGCAGCCTAAGTTGCTAACTCGAGTTTTAAATAACAAATATTTCATACACAGTGGCCCCGGGTTAGCAACTAACTCGGAGTTAAAAAGATAAAAACTACATTAAAATTTGAACGACCGGTCCTAAGTCTGTGCGTTCCTCTTCTTAGGAGGTGGCGTGGGTGCCTTCTCAGTGGTGGTATTCCGCCTCGCTATAGAGTTGTACAAGAATGATCCTCGCGGCGCCCAGACAGTGTCGTAGTTGTGTCGGGGAGGGAGGGGGTTCGACTCCCCATTGTTGTTAGTGTCGCTGTCAAGGTCCATGCTTCGGTGGGCGTATTTCTTTGGTAGCGGGGGAGGCTCCTCTTCTTCTTGATTTGAGTCTGTTGTTCCTAGGTTTTGTAAAGATTAGGTTAGAGTGGGTATTGATTGAAATCCAGGTTTTGAAAAGCATTAGAAGTATGTGGTCGAATGACTTAAAACTGATTTTATTGAAGAAATTGTAAAGGATCAGGTGAGTTTTATAACCTACTAGTTGACCCGCACAACATCGTCTGCTCCGCTCCTATTGGTCTAAGCGTAATGATATATAGCCTATAGCTTTCCTCGATAAATGGGCTATCTAACACTGAAATAATTTTGCAAATCGGACCAGTACCTGAGATTGGCGCGTTCAAGCAAACAAACTCTTCAGCTTTATATGCCTTTCAGAAACTGAATATATTAGCTTTTACTCTTTCTCTATCTGATTTTTGCTGGAGTGATGACTATAAAATTGTTCGAATTTAATATAAATTATGATAGGAGAACACGGATAAGACATTCTGGTACACCTAAAATTTGATTAGATCAGAAAAAAATTGATCAGCAAGACGATGCGATGCTACAAAACGGTTTTCCATGATTTAATATAAGTAAGTATTATTGTTATGGGAACAGTCGACTACAGAAGATATTAAATACTGAAAAGATCTGCAAGTTCTACTTACAGTTAACGCTAGGGATTAAAAAGTCTACGGAAATTAATTACCACAAAACACAGAGCTTTCACTAAGTCACAATTACTCATTTACTGACAAAAGAAAATCTTTTTATTCAGACTCATTCTCTGTTCATTCTATGACAATTTACACTTTCATAACGATATAAAACTATCAAAACGTATACATTCCTGGAAAAGTTGCGATGCCACATAGTAAGCATTTGGCATAAGTGTTAAATGTGTTAGAAAATCATCATAAGATCAACAGAGATAAGCGAAAGCTCTTATAAATAGAAAAACAAATAATACTTTGTATAGAAGCGATACTGGGCGCCCGAAGCTTTATGTTTGTAGTCAGTTCTAGTCAGTATTTTATATGGCAAAAACCTGACAGGCTTATTGTGTTTCATAAAATCGTCTTAATTGAGAGCCCTGACGAAATTTTAAATAAGGAGTCGTCCTAATATAAAGCGATCATGGCGCGAATAGGCGATAGTCGCGTTCAATTGTTCGGCAAAACCGAAAGGTGTCCTCTTTCAGCGCGAAGAAGCGATCGGGTTTACCGAACAAATGAACGCGACCGTCACGTATTCGCGGTATTTTCTCTTTGTATTACGACGATTGCAGATTCTTTTTCAAGTAACGCTACGGACATTTATTTACTAGGTATCAAAATGAAAATTGGCAATCGAAATGCAACATTAGTCAGAAGGGATCGATGTGAGTTGCAATTAAATTTATTTATTTAGTTTCGCTTCTATTCGAAATATTACTACTTTTTCTAAGTTCTAACTAATAGGTAAATAAATAAAAACACTCACCCATAGAGTCTCGATTCGAGGGTGGTGCGGAAGAGGTGATGAGACTAGTTCGTTGCGACAGACGCCGCTCGCGTTCGACCTCGGCGCGTAGCGGTCGTTCAGTCACCAGCTGACAAGCGAAAGCGAACTATAGAACCTTCTTTTGCTATTCAAATATCTGCTATAAATCTATGTAATCAATGTCGATTTTTGAATAACCATTACTTTAAATCCTGAATACAATTTTAGTGCAATGGAATTTGAACTTTATCATGTACAACATAGAGTAGCAAGAGTAGATCACAGACCGTTTAGTCACCAGCTGACAAGCGAAAGCGAACTATAGAACCTTTTATTGTTATTAAAATGTCTACTTTAGAATTATGGGATTTAAATTAATTTTTGAATAACCATTTTGTTGGATACGTTATCGGTACAATGGAATTTGAACTTTGTTTTGAATGACATAGAGTAGCAAAATATGATGAGAATAGTTCGTTGTGACAGACGGCGCCGAGCAGCCGTTCAGTCACCAGCTGATAAGCGAACTATAGACTCAATTTATAACCTACTTCTACTTTCATTAAAATATTTAATGAAAGTAGAATATAAGTTATAGTTTAGACTTCTGTAGTCATTCATTTTTGGTGTAATGAAATAATGCTTTTTGTATTTTATTTTTAGGTAATACTACTTATCCCACAGCAAATCAAGGCCAATACTTAGGTTAAACAGTTGTCCTCTATTATTATTATGTTTATTTGAGCAATTATTCTGGCTTGGTTGGCGACTCAAAAACCAAAATAATACGTGCAGATCCCAAAATATAATAAGCAGGTCAAAAGTAACAGTATGTTAAACCCTTTATTGAAGTATATTCAAGAAAAAAAACCTGCCAAGAGCGAGACGGACGCTCAAGCGAAGGGTTCCGTACCATAAACCGAAAAAAAAACACGGTTCTTCTAGAGAAAAATTAAACGGGACTCCCCCTTTTATTTTTATTATTTGTTGTTATAGCAGCAAAAGAAATACACACCCTGTGAAAATATCTGCTGTCTACATATTACGGTTCTTGGGAAACAGCCCGCTGATAGACCGACAGACGGATGGACGGACGGACGGACAGCGAAGGCTTAGTAATAGGGTTCCGTTGGTTACTCCTTGGGTACAAGGAGTAACCAACGGAATCCTAAAAATGCTAATACGTGTATCATTACTGATATTTGTACACATTCTAGATAATAAATAACATAAAGTTACCATTAAGTTGATTTATGTGATGAAACGTTTTCATCACATAAATAACCCGTTTTTACTAAGCAATAAAAGCGAAGCAAAATTTGCATTATCGCGGATTAGTTGTTATTCTATCTTATTTTTACCTAAACTAAATAAAAAAAACAACGGGTTGCACTCCGGGAGTGCCGGCAGAAGTGAAAACTTGAATACGTGCTTCGAATTTTCGATCAGGGTCACGTGTCCTGACGCGAGTTTAACATTTTTTTACATCACAAAAAACGTGCACGACGCCACTAAAGAAGTTTTCACTTCAAAAGTCACTGTTGCTCAATTTATGCACTGCCAAGACAAAATGTAGTGTATCAATGGGGCGATTATTAGCGCCATCTACATTTTGTAAAACTTACTATTAGAAACACTGCCACTTACATTTGAGAATACTAACTATTTAAACGAACGCCTTCTAGCTTGTTCTGAAACGTGACCGTCACTCGCGTTTTCGATCAGGGCCACGTGTCTTGACGCGAGTTTAACATTTTTTACCCATCACAAAATTGCACAACGCTGCTAAAGAAGTTTTCACTTCAAAAACGTTGCGTCGCAGTATGCTACTGTAAAACTAATTCCATAGCGAATTGATGTGCCTTCCGAACATAAGTTAGAAACATTGTGTTACCAATTTTAAGCTTTAAGCCGCACGGAATGTAGCTCATAATACAATGCAATCAAAATAATCATAGGAATGCCTACCCACTTTCTTTTGACCTTTTTTTTCGTGGGTTTCTCCTCAAGGATACTGTCAACAACCTGGGGAAAATTGGACTGATTAATTAAGTCTTATTTCATTTTATCTGATATGAAAGCGGCAATAGGACATCGGCCAAGAAAACAAGTTAAACTTTTGTCATTGAATAATACACCTTATGACCCCGATCATAAAGCGGATTATTCAATGTTATTACAAAATCATTTTCTGTGTAGTTTTCTTCAGCCCGCGTAAGTCTAAAGCGAAAGCATTATTAATTTTGGGGGGTTAACACGATTTTTTTATTTAATTTTTCCACTATCGTACCTAATGAACAACGAATCTGCCTAGCCTTTTAAAACCAATAAGAATATTTAAAACTACATTTCTCAAAACAATAAAATACCTCGATAGTATAAGATCATCATCCGCCTAGTCTTTTCCCAACTATATTGGAGCCGAGTTCTAGTCAAATCGGATTCAGCTGAATACTAGTATATTATGTGGACAGGCTGCCTACCAGACCTCCACAACCCATTAACTGGGTAACACGGTACTTCTTGGCAAGACTAGTGTCAGATTTTATGGCTTCTGACTATCCGTAACGACTGACAAAGATCTACAAATGACAGCCGGGACCAACGGCTTAACGTCCTTTCCGAAGCACAGAGAAAACTCGATATATTAAGGTCACCCATCCACAGACCAACCGCGACAAGCGTTGCTTAACCTTGAAGATCGACCCGTGCGGCTGTTATTAACTAGCTACGAGCACATCAATGTTAATTGGAATAAGATAAATCCAAAAAATTACATTATCAGGGTGCAAAGACAGTCCTATTCTTATTTTGATTACATTGAATTTAATTCGTTCATCCGTTGTTAAATTTTCATTCTGCTGCAAGTGTGAGTGTTAGAGTCAAAGCATTAAACATCTTCAAACTGCCTATTCACTATCTGTCAGTTATCAACTAGTATCCGCGCAATAAATTGGTAACAGGTCTGATAGCTTTCATAAAGAAACTAACAAAATTTTCCTATAAAAAATTGGTTGTCCGTAAAGTCGGTTTACGGTCGATAATTTGACGTGATAACGTCATAAGAAAACAATTGAATTCTTAACAGACAAGCCGAACGCTAAGGCCGATCGTGCCTCTCTATCGCTTGTTCCGTGCTCTCGCTCTCGGAACGTGACCATTTTCGTGAGTACAGCCGGCGTTTATATAAGACGTTATCATGTCAAAAAATCAAACCAAAAATGTCTTGTGTAATCTGCGTATACAATTGTTACAAAATAACGCATAACCTGATAATGGGGTTCTGTAATCATCAATATGAACATCTTTTAGAATTAGAACGAACCTGAAATCGCAGAAACAAAACACCATAGATAAACTTGCAATAAAGTACAATGAACTTTCCCTATTATTCCTTCGTAGATGTCCGAACAATAAACTATGAAACGTTCTTCAAAACAAGAGAACGTAAAAGATTACGATTGAAATCGATGCAGCACAGCCTTATGTCTTTATCTGATTTTGATATTAAGAAAGTCAATAAATGTATTAGTAATCACAATTTATGTTTTTGCACATTAATCTGGCGCCTAACATAGTACATTTTGTCGAGTGACGTAAACATAAAGCGAGAGACACACTGGTCCTACGTAAGCAACCATGCAATAGAAACACACTTATCGTATGTTGCGTTGCATACGATAAGTGTGTTTCTATTGCATAGTTTTTCATATAAAATCAAGAGTCCAGACTTCATAATGAGGACGGCTCACATTGGGTGGCTCGCCGTCTGATCAGAACCAGGCCCGGGTCGACGGCGCGCTGTGATCCCCACGCGCCTCAAAGAGCTGTCAGCACAGAAGACGGGACCCGCTAGGGCCAGTGCCTGCTGGGGCTGCGGAATCTGTTCGAAAGAGGCACCGTACCCTGGAACGCAAAGGGCACTAGGAGGAACACGGATGGGTTTTAGTCAGTAAGAGTCTGACACTCCCTTCTGCTTCACCCAGAGCGAGAGGAGTCATTTGATGATTTCCCATCCTTAAAAAAAGACTTCATAATGCGTTGCTTACGCTGCGTACGTGGGACCAGTTTTTCTCTCGCTTAAATATTGTATGGCACAAGTAAAATCCCCCCCCCTAGCCTCTTTTTAAGTTTTGCGTTATTTCTGTTAAAACCTGTATGGGTGCATGTATAAATATTATAAAAACCAAAAGTTAATAATTAAAAATCAACAATAGGCAAAGCCAGGTTAACTTACTATTAGACACAATATCCGTTAGAATAACTGACATTCAACACTGAAAAAATGTATACCTTATTGACTGACCTTAGAAATGTGCCTCACCTCTTGCCTTAACTCCCTCAAAGGGGACGCGGAAGGCGTGTCTGTCTGTGTGTTGATGCTGGTGACGCTGTTGTTGTTGTTCGTGTTGTTGTTGATTGTTGTTGTTGAGCTGTTGTTGACAGAGCCGTTTGGCGTTGAGTGGGAGGTGTACCATTGGCTACCGCTGGCTTGGGTGCCGACTTCGCTCTGTTGAATAAGTAAATTATTTTAAATATTTTGAACGGTGTAAAGTTTGGGATAGGCCCACCCATTGTCCCGCAAAGGGTGTCTTATTCTAATTTCGCGCAACAAAACAAATCAACAAAAAAATGACATTTCATCAGTATACTATTGCCACCAACTGGACACCAACCTAGAAACAAACAATCCAAATTGAAAAACCCCTCCCTATCGGGTTTTTCACGTGCAGAAACTATAGGTGGCAGCACAGAAATGTCACTGTCAAGTATGTTTCAAATAAAAAGATCGAAATAGCTACGCTAGATGGCAGTCTTCTTCGCACACGTTCCCCTAAACTGAGCGTGCTGGAACCACAGGTGGCAGGACAGAAGCGTCAATGTCAAGTATTCTGACCCTTAAAACTTCGAATATGCGACACTAATGGCATAGTGAACGCCGTGAACGGTTCCTATAACACGTATTGAAACTAAACAAACAAATTGCTGAGGCTTATAAGGTCACATTTATGACACATAGTAAAGCTTAGCTAAAGCTAAAGCTGAGGAGCTCGTTGCTAAATAATACCAACCGCACGGGTCGATCTTCAAGGTTAAGCTACGCTTGCCAAGGTTGGTCTGTGGATGGGTGACCATCTTAACATACCGAGTTTCCTCCGTGCCTCGGAAAGCACGTTAAGCCGTTGGTCCCGGCTGTCATTTGTAGATCTTTGGCAGTCGTTACGGATTTTCAGAAGCCAGTAAATCTGACTCCAGTCTTGCCAAAGTACCGTGTTACCCAATTGTGGAGGTCTGGTAGGCAACCGCTCCACGTAAAACACTGGTATTCAGCTGAATCCGGTAAAACTGGAAGCCGACCCCAATATAGTTGGGAAAAGGCTAGGCAGATGAGTAAAGCTTAGCATAATAAGTTATAATGTTCCCACTGCTGGGATACCGGCACATAATAAAGCTTACCTTTCTCAAATTCCTTTTATTCCGTCGACCAGGAGAACTTTGTAACGTTGCGAAGCGGCTAACGACACCAGTACTACTGTTCCTGTAGACATAAAAATTTTGATTTAATTGGTTAAATATAGGTTTATTTACTATAAGTTAGCAAAAAGGTTAAATTAAACTAGTTAAATTAGTTACCAAAGGCTCACCTTGACAGTGGGTTAATCGCAGCATTGAAGCTGAAAAACCGACCCTTGGATGATGTTCTGAAAAAAATATGTTGAAATGAAAACACTGGACTGACTTTATTTAATCTTTCCGCGTTAAAGAAAGTCTCATCTCAAGTAGAAAACCCTCGTTTATGGCTCATTTATTTATGAAAACGGTATCGAAACCCGTTGCGTGGTTTAGAAGAAGCGGAAAAACGGACGGAGACAGAGAGCGGGTTAGAAATTGCTATTCGCTTTTCTCTTGAGGCCAGTCGTCAGTAAAAGTTCAGAAAATGAAAGTTAATCAAACTCATACCCATTTATGAATAGGGTATTTAACAAAAAAAAAACTAATTAGTCCGTCTGATAGATTTTCAAAAAATATTCGACATGTATTTTTTCTTTTTTCACGTAAACAAAAAATAAAGGAGATACAGCGAGTTGAAGACACGCGTGACGTCATCTGGCTTGGTAAATTTGGTACATTTTTTACTACATAAAACACACAAAAAAAAATGTGTTTCCAAACGCTTACAACCCTAATCTCTTCAAAGTTAGAGTGAACAGTCTCCTGGGTAAGCTCATTCCATCGTAGACTTTGTCTCTGTCATCTCTGACCTAGACTAGAGAGACTAGAGCAAACCCATAACACATGAAAAAAATACTACTTACTCAGTGCCAGTGGATATGTCAGATATCCTGTTGTTAGAAGAGTTGTTGGAGTCTATGTGGAAGCTGTCGCGGAATGGATGCATGCGCAACTGTACCTCCGGTGAGCCTACTTCTATGTCGCAGTTCTGTAAAGCAACAATAAATATCATTTATATCTATACTAATATTATAGTTTGTGAGGTTGTAGGGGGTAATCCCTGGACTATCTGAACCAATTTTGAAATTTCTTTTATCAATAGAAAGCCACGTTATTTGTAACTGTCAGTCGCGCTTTCATGCCAAAACTACTGAACCGATCTAAATGAAATTTGGTACACAGACAGTCTAAGAGTCTGAGAAAGGACATAGGCTACTGTCAGCGATACAGCTGGCAACGAAGTCCACATTGTTAACGTATTTATTTATTACTAAACTAGCTTCTGCCAGCGGCAACGCCCGCGTGGTCCCTTGGGAACATACTCCCGGGATAAAAAGTTGCCGATATCCCTTCTCAGGCTTTAGACTATCTTTAAACCAAATTTCATTTAAATCGGTTCAGTAGTATTAGCGTGAAAGCGCGACGCGACAGACAGACAGACAGGCAGAGTTACTTTCGCATTTGTAATATTAGTAAGGAAGTAAGGATAAATACGTTAACAATATTGACTTCGAAAGTGCTCAGAACGTGCTATCTAAAAAAAAAGGAAAAAATAAAATGGATGCAACTGAATTATTTTATTCATGGATATTAATTTACGTCTAGGTATGGTGTGTTAAAAGTATTATTTACCTTCCGTCCATATCGTTGATGCACATGTTGCTGCACTCTCCGGAAGCACCTCAACAAGTGCGCGTGCAACTCTTCCAGTTCAGACGGAGCTCGATTGCCGTGCACTTCCAGACCTGCGGGACCACGTTTATTTTAAAGATAAGATATAATAAAATTTATTTAAGAAGTTTCCACGTAAGAACATTGGTATTCGGCTGAATCCGGTTTGACTGGAAGCCAACCCCAATAGTTGGGAAAAGGCTAGGCAGACGATGATGAACCAATAAAAAAATACAAAAAATACAAATACAAAATCTTTATTTATGATCCAAAAAGTTTTACATTAGTTGTTGAAGGTTAATTGTTGGGGTCTTGGGCGCTATGGTCGTTGAGTCTGAAGCTACATAAGAAAGCAATTGGCTTATTGCGTTCCAGGGCGGCGGTGATTCTTTCGAACAAACTCCTCAACACGTGCTTATATCTGAGATTGATGACAACGTGGCTAATTTTAAACAATCATAAAATTATGCGTAGAATCAGCATGCTGAAGTGGAAGTGGGCTGGCCATGTTTGCAGACGGACAGACGGTCGATGGAGCAAACATGTGTTAGAGCGGAGACCGCGTATGGGCAAACGTAGTATGGGACGCTCTGCGGCACGATGGGTCAATGATTTAAAGAAGGTGGCTGACAGCGGTTGGATGCGGACTGCTTAGGACCGGGATAGTTGGCGCTCTTTTGGGGAGGCTTACGTTCAGCAGTGGACGGATATTGGCTGAAATGACGATGATAAAATTATGCATAATTAACTTCCTCTTCTTACCAAACTTCAGCAGCGGTATCTGGTCAGCGATGAGGTCCTTGAGCTCAGTAAGTAAGGGCGCATGGTCGGGATGCCTCGCCTCGTACGCCGGCGTCAGAAAGGCGCGCTCGTAGTTCACTATGCCACCTTGTACTGCTGGGTCTAGGATGCCTGAAGGTATACGAATAAATAAGTTCATCGTCATCATCTTTCAGTCGAAAGACGTTTACTATTGACATAAACTTCGAGTTAGTAGATTATTTTAAGAAGTTAAAAATAGTACAGTGGTACCCAACTAATAAGGCGCGTCGTGAATCTTCGTTCGCACAGAAAAGTAAGTATAGCCCAAGACTAACGAAAGAATGCTTAAAATTTACAATCAACCTTAGATCACTACTATAAGGTTCATAATACACTGCAGCTTTTAATTCCGTCTTACTCGCAAGTCACGTGCATGCCACGCGGCGCGCGCTAACATGGCGGCGGCTGCCGACCAATAGCGGTGCAGGAAAAAGATGTGCGGTGCATGGAGCGTGCCGATTTGTCAATAGCATTTCCCGCGCTTTGAAAATTCATCTTCTGCGCAGGTACATCGGTAAGCCATATCAGTTGGGTACTACTGTATAGAGGTGAATTTTTCAAGTGTTCCTTCAGGGCTAAATCCGAAACTATGAGGAATATCGTAAAACACTGAAAGGTGTCTCGAGCCCAATTTTGATGAAAACTAAAACTGCATCATTGGATTTTTGAAAAATCCTTGTTCCTATCCATGAGTCGAACCAGTTGATTTTGAAGGCACACTTGAAAAATTCACCCTGTAGAATCAATTTTTATTACAAATCTCTTTCTCCATACTAAGATTCTCCTATTTCTTGGGGGCACTTTAACACGGAATCCTGAATGATATTGGTTTACATAAGTTTTTTGGGAAATGAATGTGCCTAGTAACGTAGAAACTAATATAGGTACTTTTTACGGAGTTTTTGGGCTAAACTTAATTGTTACAGCGGCAATAGAAATACACAATATATAAAAATTTCAACTAACTACCTATTACGGTTCTTGAGATACAGCCCGTTGACAAACAGACAGACGGACAGACAGACGGACGGACGCCCGGACGGACGCACGGACGGACGGACGGACGGACGGATGGATGGACAACGGAGGCTTAGTAATAGGGTTCCATTGGTTACCCTTTAGAGTACGGAACCCTAAAAATGACAAAAAAGGTAGGTAAATACCGCTAAGCCTCATAGTGAGCGGATGTAGCGGGGCATCAGGAGCCCGCGCCTCTATGATGAGCGAGCGCAGTCTTCTGTTTGTGTCCTTTAGCGCTTCCACTGCAGCTGTGATCGGTGACACCTCGTATGTGCGCTGCGATACTACTGGGAACCAGCGGAGTATGCCTGCGAATATAGATGGTTATTTTCTATAAAATACTAGCTTCTGCCAGCGGCTTCGCCCGCGTAGTCTCAGAGAGCATACTCCCGAGATAAAAAAAAGTAGTAGCCTATGTCCTTTTTCAGGCTCTAGACTAGCTGTGTATCAAATTTCATTTAAGTCGGTTCAGTAGTTTTGGCGTGAAAGCGCGACAGACAGACAGTTACTTTCGCATTTATAATACAGTATGAGTCCTTATAATGTGCACATACGAAAATGAAGAAAACTATGCGCACTCACACTGTATTTATATAGTAAGGAATAAGGATTTACGAAGGCGGCATCTATACCTCTACTTAAGATACAAAAATATGCCTGACGTCATAGTAATCCAAATCGCGGTATCAGTTCTTCATGCAATTCGAACGTATACAACAGCCCGACAACAATCATCAGGCATCCCACCAAACACAACACCCGTCTGGTCGGAGGATCCTGCCTTTTTAATGGACGATGCAGAACTAGTCACCCTGTTCCACATACATCTAGAGATTTATGTATTTCAAGATCAGTTAAGCAGAGGTATCCCTAACAAGGAACACCGTGGTCGTTATAGCTTCCACCAAAATTATACATGCGAATGACGTTGCACTCTACGTGTTCGCTCTTGTTATGGAGCCACAAGCTTAGTATTATTGTTGTGAGTATGATCCAGAAATATCTCTTATTAACATCTTGACAACAACCCACACGCACAATACGTTTTGGGAACACATTCATTGTGCGTACAGCTAAGTGGAATTCCCTGCCAGAGTGTTTCCTCTTAGCTACAAACTGGGAATCTTTAAATCAAGAGTGAATAGGTAAACCTCTAGGCAAGCGTGTTCCATCTTCGACCACATCATCGCTTACCATCAGGTGAGATAGTGGTCAAACGTGGGTTTATTAATGGTACAGAAAAAATGTATTTGCAGTTGAATGTAATAATTACCTGGTAACTTTTCGCTAATCTCAAGCTCCGTCCTTTCGAGCCATCGTGTCGCGAATTCGTTTTGATTCGATAGGTCGTCTGTTGAACCATCCAGGGACTCTTCTGTGAACAAACAAACAAGTATTATAGTGTTATTTATGTACTATAATTTACCCCTAAAGGCAAGTTCTTTTTTCCTCAGAGGAAAATGATTGGTTTGATTAATTTAAATATTGAATTTCAAAAACCATGAAATCCATTCTGATGATAATTAATTCAATTTTTTTTCCAAATAGAGCAGGAAAGTCCTTTCTAACACTTTTATTATTTCACACATTTAGATTTTTTCAAGGATTACGCTTATTGGTCTAGATGACCGAAAAAAAAGAGAAATGTTTATTGGGAACTCACACGACAGCATAATAACAGACAGGTTTATCTCATTTTTGGTAGGCCCTGTCATAAGACCAGCGCTGTGATATTTTTTATTTTTTAATATCGCAGTATTTATGCTGAGGCAGGGACCTTATTGCCATCGCGGAAAGACAATTAAGTTCTCACGATCCCCGGCGTTGATAAAAGATGGAACACCGGGGTGGTTTTAGTCAGTAAGAGTCTGACAGACCCCTCCGCCCGCCCCAGGGTGGAGGACATCCATGAGGATTTCCCCGCGTTAGAAAAAAAAAAATAGGGGCCTTTTTGGCCTCACATATTAATATGTAAACATATTTTTTATGACGGTTAGTTTTACTTCACTTTCATGTGTCTTGTGCGAGTCCCAAATAAACATTTTTCTTTCTTTTTTTTTGGAATCATACAATGATAAGTAAATCACTTTCTAGTACACTATAAATATCGATTTTATGACAAAAATCCCACTTCTTACTATGAGGTTATTATAATTTACACGGTGTCATTTTAGTCCTCTTACAAAAGCGGCCCACTTAATGTACCCGACATAAAGTATCTCTAGGCGCGATTTTTTTTAAATAATTCATAAGATAATAGATACAACAAAAATAAATAATGCAATAGAATTATGAAACACCTTGTTAATAACGTTTATGCGCCGTCCTGGAACACAAAGCTTGAACTGAGCACGATCCTGGATGTTTTAAACTACGTCATGCGTCTTGATAATGAATAATATTTTCATTATTTTTAATAATTCAAATATTTTATACTAATATATAAAGCTGAAGAGTTTGTTTGTTTGTTTACTTGAACGCGCTAATCTCAGGAACTACTGGTCCGATTTGAAAAATTATTTCAGTGTTAGATAGCCCATTTATCGAGGAAGGCTATAGGCTATATCATTACGCTAAGACCAATAGGAGTAGAGCAGTAATGAAAATTGTGACGCAGATGAAGTTGCGCGGGTCAAATAGTTCATAAATATACAGAGTTGATACGACAGAGGGGCATTAAATTAAACTACGTATACTATACGTGTTCAGTATTAATTCGATACGGTACAAAAACAAAAAGCGCCATAAATGAGAAAATATTTTTTTCAAACAAACTAAATAGCTTGCAAATCCGAATAAAACGCAACCACCCTTTGTAAAAAAATGACACTGACCTTAGATACCGCTAGGTAACAAAGCGGCAACGTCGCGCGCGCGCCGGAGCGCGGTGTACGGTATCTCGTGTGCTCGGTGGGGGCCGGGCCGGGGTGGCGGCCGGCGACTTAAGCCTCCGCTCGCACTGGCTTTTTATGTTAGGTAACGTTTCGAAGTACGCGCACAAAAACAAACACTAAATTTTTAAATTTTCGATGTGTCCTCCATTCACATTGATGCACAAATTATACCGACGGAGAATATTGTTATTTATTTTTCTAATTAGATCACTGTCCGTCGCTATTTCGCTAAGCACTTTAATTTGTGAAATGCTAAAATAATCCTATTTTTTAACTCATCAATTGTATTTACCTCTGAGGCATACACTTCACCCTTTGTAACCCCACAAAAAGAAATTCATGGGAGTGAGGTCCGGAGATACTAATACTAAATAATAATAATCCCAAGTTACGTGTCCTATCACCATAAAAAACAGTCAATCACAAAAAAAAAAAAAACACTATTACTAAATAATAATAATCCCAAGTTACGTGTCCTCTCACAATAACAAAATAAAATTACAATTGTTTGCGCGCGAATTCCACAAAACGTACGTTCCGAAAAACAAGCGTCGGCGCACTGAGGGAGTTGAGGGACTTACCGATCGCAAAAAACAAGGATGCAACAAACTGACCTATCTCTATTTCTTTCGCTCGCTTTATGTTAGTCGCTTTCGTAGTGAAAGTGCAAGTGTGTGTGTATTGATTGCTTCCTTGTTTGCATTGCCAATATTTAGTGAATGTCCTTCGACATGCGTCAGAGCGGCAACAACGCATCGTAGATTTAACATTGTAAGGTGCATGACCTATGCTTAGACGATATTCAGCTGTTAGAAAAGATACATCGTGTTCAAACCGTGCAAAAACTTTAAATATCATTTGCGACTAAACTACTGCTCCTAATTAATTTATTTTTGGTACAGAGCTTGAAAATGGTACCTAGTATAGGCAGTTTAAAGGAAAGCCCCTCTGTCGTATCAACGTTGTATATTCTTTTTAATGTAGTAGTCGTTAGAATATTAGATAGATGAAGTGAGCTGCCGTTGTAAGACGACTAAAATAGCACCGCGTTTGGCACTTGTCTCACCGCCGGCGAGGTAGCGAGTAGCTATCGACCATTTGCTCGCTGAGGAAAGTGACAAAAGATATAGATCTCGTGTGATTAAAAGAGAGACATACATTCATAGTCGATAGCTCGCTGTTCACACTGCCGGCTAGCGGCTCTTGCCTCTAGTTGATCGCAGCGACAAGAGCTATTAAAGACTGTCGCTCAGCGACAATCGCTCGGCGATGCTCGCTTGGCGGTCAGAACAACCGAACTGCGGTAATTTCTACCTGTAGTGCGGGTCCGAGCGAGTATTGCGAGTAAAAGCCCGTCGCACAAAAGCACTCACTGAAAGCCGAGCGTCAAAACTATCGAAACTTTTCACTCGCTACTCGCTGTCCAACTGTTTCGAGTTTGAAGCTTTACTCGCTACTCGCTGATCGCCGGCGGTGAGACAAGTGCCTTTATATGGTAAACTTACCTGCTCTATGAAAAGGCCTGGAGAACTCAAACTTGTCGACGTTATTATGCTTGTAGTACTGTAGAATTTGTTCCGCTATTGGCTTGCCAGAGAGCCGCTTTAGTTTGTCACCCATCACTGGTTCTACCGCGTTTATTTGTAGGTCTGTTTTTTTTAGTTAAGTTTGATATTGATAAAGTAACATAATGACAGATAACTTTGTTTGAATAACTAAATAATTGTTTCTTTTGCTTAATTTGGCACAAGGATGAGGCATGGGGTACACATCTTGCAATAAAGATAGCAACGAATATGGGGTAAATGTTGTCAGTCTATTTATTGGTGCATATTCACTCACACTGTTAAAGTAGATCAATGATTTCGCTGTAATTGGCCTAGAAATACCTCGATCAAAACAACACTTAAAACAATTTATTTTAACTAACGAAGTATGAAGCCGTTATCAGCGGTAAATTTCATTATTCTAATTTCTTGATAGCTACAACCTGGGAGTCTTTAAGTCAAGTGTGAATAGGTTACTCCTAGGCAAGCGTGCTCCATCTTCGACCACATCACCTCTTACCATCAGGTGAGATAGTGGTCAAACGCGTGCCTATCAATAGTAAAAAAAGCTCTATACGCAAGTTGTATCACAATTTTTAATATTAAACCTGTACTGTAATTTTCTTTACTAAAAAGGATACATTGTCCATCAGACTCGGTAATTTCCGGGCCGGGCGGGTCGAGCTTCGGCAGCACTTCGGCGTCAGGCCACTCGTCTAAAAGGCGGTCCTTGAACTCTTGTAGTTGTTCGTATTCGTTGCCTCGGTAGATGTAGCCCTGGAAATATTGATTTATTAAATACGGAGTCATCATAAAATCATTGTGCATTAGACTCTGGTTCCTATGAATTTGAGTTTTGTCGTTAAAATACAGCAACTATACTAGGATGATCAAAAAAAAAATGTCGGTTCATATTTTCTATACTAATAATAAAGCTGAAGGGTTTTTTGTATGTTTGAATCTCTGGAACTACAAGTAGGATTGAAAAAAATTTGATAGCCGAATTCTTGAGGAAGGCTACAGACTATTTAACGTCAAGCCTATAGGTGCCGAGCAAAAAAATAACTTATTTAATTTAAGTACTTTTGGATCAGCCTGATAAAGCTGCTACAAATTACTCATCTGGGACGCAATATTATAAAAGCTATAATCACGACTGGAATGGCAAAAGAAGAAAATGTTTTAATTCCATGTATTCCGATAATCTATACTAATATATAAAGCTGAAGAGTTTGTTTGTTTGTTTGTTTAAACGCGCTAATCTCAGGAACTTCGAGTCCGATATAAAAAAAAATTCAGCTTTAGATAGCCCATTTATCGAGGAAGACGTATATACTACTCTGTCAAGAAAGTACCGGGAAAAGATCAATAATACACAAAATGTCTGTTATACATCCAAATTTATTTTATCACCTTCAAAGTATGCTCCTTTAGAAACGATACACTTGCGCCAACAAATAATCCATTCATCAAAACATTTTTTAAACGCTGCTTCCGGAATTGAGTTCAGTTCTCGCCGCGAATTTTCCTTTATGTCTTCTATCGATTGAAAACGGGTGCCACGAAGTGGTAGTTTGAGTTTAGGAAAAAGAAAAAAGTCAGCAGGAGCCATATCTGGTGAATATGGTGGTTGCTGGATGGTATTTGTTGAGTGTTTGGTTAAAAATTCGTTCACAATGATAGCCTTGTGCGAAGGCGCATTGTCGTGGTGCAAAATCCAAGAATTTTCTTTCCACAAATCTGGCCTTTTTCGTCGAATTTGCTCTCTTAAACTCCGCATAACGCTCAAATAATATTCTTTATTTACCGTTAGACCTTCCGGTAAGAATTCGGAGTGCACAACACCGCGATAGTCAAAGAAAACAGTCAAGATGACTTTGACTTTTGATCGACTTTGGCGTGGTTTTTTCGGTTTCGGTTCAATTGGAAGGCGCCACTCCGAAGCTTGTTGACTAGTTTGCATGTCAAACTCGTAAACCCACGTCTCGTCACCAGTAAAAATGCGTTTCATGAATGTTGGGTCCGAACTGACTCGTTCTAGCATGTATTCAGCGACTTTCATGCGATTGAGTTTTTGGAGAAAATTCAGATCTTTTGGGACTAGCCGAGCAGCAACATGTTTCCTACCCAAATGATTAGTTAAAATGGTACGGATCGACTCGTGAGATACAGAAAGTTCGGCGGCTATCTCTCTCAGAGTTGAATGGGGATTTTCAGTCACTATTTCCTTCACTTTTGCGATGTTAACTTCAGTTGCAGACGTTGACGGCCTACCAGAGCGAGGCAAATCTTCCATCACATCTCGACCGCTTTTGAACGCTTTGAACCACTCATAAGCACGAGTTTTTGATAAAATCGATTCACCGTAAGCCTTCTGTAACATTTTCAGTGACTCCGAACACGAAATTCCATTGGCGATGCAAAATTTAAGACAGAGTTTGTCTTAAATTTTTCGATTTTTTTGTTCGATATTTTTGTCCATTATGAAATTCGCAATACACACTATATATGATATTACTAAAACCAGCACTGTATTTAATATAAATAACAGATGCAACTCAAACTCCGCGCCAAAATGGAAAACAGTTGTGCCAATCTAACAACTACAAAAAAACAAAAATTTGAATTTGGAACCATAAACAAATCATCCATTCCCGATACTTTTTTGACTGAATGTATAATCACACTAAGACCAATAGGAGCAGAAGAAGTTGCGCGGGTTGACTAGTAGGGAATATTCATGAAAAAAAAAACTTAGCTTCATAATTTATATCTGAAAATAGTGATAATAAAACGTTACTCACATTAGGCGTCCTCAGCAACTCCGGGAATCCCTTCCCATGATACACAACTCTGTAATACCCGGGATGCGACCGGGGCGTCCGCAACATAGCGTCATACAAGCTCGCTAGTTGTGTGTGCAGGTCTGCTAGCGGGGCGTACCCGAGCGCTTCCTCTTCGTACACGGACACTAACTCTTTGATCACTTCGACTGCGAGCTCCCATTGGCGGCCCCGGTTTAGGAGCTCGGCTATGTCGAGGTATAGGTCTTCCTGTGGGAGAAATTGTGATGTTTAGGCACACTGGTACCCAACTTGTAAGGCGCGTTCGCACAGAAAAGTAAGTATGGCCCGAAAACTAACGAAAGAATGCTTAAAAGTTACAATCAACCTTACACCACTACTATAAGGTACATAATACACTGCAGCTGTTAGTTCCGTCTCACTCGCAAGTCTCGTGCATGCCACGCGGCGCGCACGTTAGTGGCCGACCAATAGCGGTACAGGAAAAAGAAGTGCAGTGCATAGAGCGTGCCGATTGGTCAATACCATTTCCCGTGCTTTAAAAATTCATCTTGTGCGCAGGTACATCGGTAAGCCATATCAGTTGGGTACTACTGTATAAGATGAAATCCGCAAGAGAACCAAGGTTACCGACATAGCTCGAATGATCGCCAAACTAAAGTGGCAGTGGACAGGGCACATTGCTCGCAGAACAGATGGTCGATGGAGCCGAAAAGTTCTGGAGTGGTAACCGCGTACCGGAAGACGCAACGTTGGAAGGCCGATGACCTGGTGAAGGTCGCGGTAGCCGATGGATGCGAGACGCGCAGGACCGGTCGTTGTGGCGACGCTTGGGGGAGGCCTATGTCCAGCAGGGGACGTCTTTCAGCTGATATGATGATGATGAGGTATAAGACATATGCAGTTTGTTGTAGCGGAATTTGTTCTATAGTACCGCGGCCCTAGAAGGAACACGGGTGGGTTTTAGTCAGTAAGAGTCTGACACTCATTACGAGAGACCTTACCGCTTCGCCCAGAGCGAAAGGAGTCATTTGATAATATTCCCATCCAAAAAAAAAAGTTCTGGGCGGAACGAAAGGACGTGTCTGACTTTTCTGACGAAAACCCACCCGTGTTCCTCGTACCGCGGACCTGGAACTCAATGGGCATTATTTTAAGTTCCAGGGTCGCGGTAACTCTAGCGAATAATAGGGTACATGCAATATTTTCATTTTTGCTTCCTTAAATTTTAAAGAACTCCATCTAGAATAGACCACCACATAATAAATGAAAACGCTTTAATTTTACATCCGCCAGCAGAAGTAATAATAAATTGTAGAATGCATTTTTCATGAATTGAGTTTTTAAACTGACAGTTTAAATTTTCGCGCGAAAACGGACGATGCCGTCACTCCTGTCTGCCACTGGTCAAGAACTGTCCTAACTCAAAGACATAAGGTTGCCTTTTCGTTGTCATAACAGCAGTGACATCACTAAACGCTGATTGCTGTTTTTAAATACGTTCCGTTTCACGTTACTTTAATTCATTATTTTATGTTAAAAATCGATATTAACTAAAATTAAAACGTTACAATGGCCTTTATTTTATACTTTTTTTATAATTTTATTAACAACATTCTCATAAATTCTGTATTTTTATCTTTCCTATTCTGCAACCCTGGCAGGATATTCCTTACCTTGAGTTCTCTATGTGTAGTGTGACTGTCGTGTTCTATGTTGGGATGCCTGAGCCGCGGCGGCAGCGGATCGTGGCTCCAAGCTAACAGTTTCGCGTGAAGGCGGAGTGAAAGACCCGCTTCAGCCCATTGTTGAGCTGCGCGGTGCATTTTAGCTAGTTTATGGACATAGCTGTAAGGAAAAATAACATTTTAGTTTATGGCAATGTACAACTAGGGTGGTGTGAGTGTGACTATTTGCACATGTCGATTTAGAATTGTATCATTTAAGGTGGATGCTCCAGGGTAGCCCGCGAAATTCAAATATTTTTATGTTTTTTGCAATTTGCCGGTCAGTGTGAAGCTGTATGTGGACCAAATGCGTTCCGCGACCGTAACGCGTATTTATCTAAAGAATTATAACCATTTTAATCATCAATATAGCCCTCTAAGTTCATGTAGTCCGAAAGAATGATTATTTCTGAAATATTTATTCTTTCGAACTACATGAACTTAGAGGGCTATATTGATGATTAAAATGGTTATAATTCTTTAGATAAATACGCGTTACGGTCGCGGAACGCATTTGGTCCACATACAGCTTCACACTGACCGGCAAATTGCAAAAAACATAAAAATATTTGAATTTCGCGGGCTACCCTGGAGCATTCACCTTAAGCAGCGTATTATAGAAGTAGCATAAAAAATCATCTTTGACTAACTGTTTCCTTTTCTAACAACAGCTATATAAGTTTAAATCGTAATAAAGATCACCTTCATAACTATTGGTTTATAAGGAGCGTGCAGAAACTATAGGTGGCAGCGCAGAAATGTCACTGTCAAGTATGTTTCAATTTCAAGTATAAAATTCGAAATAGCTACGCTAGATGGCACAGTCTTCTTTGCGCAGGTTCTCCTAAACTGAGCGTGCAGGAACCACAGGTGGCAGCACAGAAGCGTCAATGTCAAGTATTCTGACCCTTAAAACTTCGAATATACGACACTAGATGGCATAGTGAACGCTGTGAAGGGTCCCTATTATAACTTCTTGGTATTATCACAGTATTTGCAACCAGTGATTAAAACAGCGACTCACCGTATATACATGTGCGGCCTCTCGATCTGCTGATAGAAGTGTAGCACACAGGTCGTCAGATGCATCCTATGCGGCGTGGCAGACTTGAGCGCGGCGGCGCGGTACTGCAGCAAGGCGTCCAGCTGCCGCGCGGCCGCCGCCACTAACGCCGCCGCCGCACTGCGCAGGGGGGGCGGCGCGGCACCACAGAGCGCGCCGCACAGGGACACAAAGCGAGCCCGCCACACCGTGTCACCATAGCCGCGTTCCACAAGGACATCCACTTTGTCTATCATCTCGCTTTCGAGCTCTTTCAGCGGACTTTCGTCTGTGGATGGATTGGTTCAAGTGAGTTTTTGGTTCTATGACACGAAATTTTCTTGTAGTTTAGAATCTATGGACCGCTATACTTAAGAAAGAGTTATGCTTCCGGTCTTTCGACGCGTGCTTAATACTATAGTTCCACACTATCCAGTAAGCGTATGACCTAAGATGCGACGAAAATTCGATCAATTGTGTTGGTACCTTTGATTCTTTTTAGCTACAAACACTTCTTCTTTAATGGCATTATTAACTGTGCGGATATAAATGAAAATTTCGTTCAACATAAACTCTTCTCAAAGTCTGTAAGCTTGATCACACAACTGAACGAATTTTTCAGTTCACAATTATGTCAGTAAAACTTATGTATTTTAACCATAAAGCTCAATGCATTTATGCCAAAAACATGATTGACCTGTAACATAAAATCAATAAAGAATTCATTACTCACTAGTATCTCCATGCAGCACACTATGACTATACTCCGTCTGCATCATGTCGAAGAACAGAGGTATGGTGGTGTTGCGAACTTCTTCGTCTCGCAGGAACGACACCTCTAGGAACGGACCCACTAGGTACGGGATGAATGAGCGCTTATGCTGGTCTGTGGACAATGGGCAACATGTTATAGAGATCTCACAACTCAATCTAATAGCTAGTCTAAGGGCCTGTCTCACGATGTCCGAATAGCCACTACTTAGTGAATAAATTCAAAAATAGAACAACATTTATACAAAATCTGAATTTATCGCGAACTTAATCAAAGATGGTGAAACTGGCCCGTACGCTCAAAGCACGCGCGCATTCGCACAGAACTTTCGAATGCGATCGTCTTTTTTATCTGAATAAAAATGTGTGCATTAGAGTGCGGACATAAGAGTCAATATGCTATGCATATTTCTAGATATTCGCTTCGACTTTTTACTAATATACCTTAGCTCTAAATGGAGAGTTTCGGCATTGAGCGTCAGTTTCGGCGACGCCTCACTTCACCATCGCCGTTCAACACACTGAGCCTATGTTTCCTCACTGCGGGTAGTGTATCTAGTTGTAACTACAGATGTTCTTACCCATACCGTATCACATCTAGCTAAGACACTCGGCGACACCTCGCCGCACGTCGCCGTGCAACGCACTGACCCTCTATTTCCTCGCTGCAGGTAAGGTCTCTAGTTGTAACTACAGATGTTCTTACCCAAACCGTACCACATCTCGCTCAGACACTCGGCGACGCCTCGCCTCACATCGCCGCACAACGCACTGAGCCTGTTTCCTCGCTGCGGGATAGGTATCTAGTTGTAACTACAGATGTTCTTACCCAAACCGTACCACATCTCGCTCAGACACTCGGCGACGTCTCGCCTCACATCGCCGTACAACGCACTGAGCCTGTTTCCCCGCTGCAGGTAAGGTCTCTAGTTGTAACTACAGATGTTCTTACCCAAACCGTACCACATCTCGCTCAGACACTCGGCGACGCCTCGCCTCACATCGCCGTACAACGCACTGAGCCTCTGTTTCCTCGCTGCGGGTAAGGTCTCTAGTTGTAACGGTGATGACGTTGCTAAGGCCGCTCCGGCTTCGAACCAAGTTCGACAGAGTGAGTGTATGGCTGTTAGTGTTTCTGTGTCCGCTTCGTCGGTTGAGTGGAGGCGTTCGCGGAGCGTTGTGGATAGCAATCTGAAATATATATGTATTTTAGTGTTTTTGTGATGAGAAAATTAAGTATCATGATACGTGACTTAATGCTCTTCAGCTCAGTCTACTCTACTTGGCACCGCCAAGGCCTGCCTAGATCATGGTGGTGTGGCGAGACGAGCTAGACGCCTACTACAAGGGTTGGTTCGAGGTGTATTGGGTAAATAATACTTTGAAGGATTTGGAGGAGGCTTTTGCCCAGCAGTAGGGCAGTAAAGGCTGAATCAAATAAACAGGATCTTTACTTTATATTATGATTATAATAGTGCCCGTTGTAGTTTCTGTGGAATTAGTAACATGGTTTTAAAAATCAAACCTACTTTAATGCTAAAATATTCAGGAATTTTGGCCTCCGTTCAAGTTTATGAATGTCATTAACTCATTAAACTACCAAAACGAAATTCTCCAAAAACATCAATTAAACAATTTTTAAAGCCTTACCTCAAAGCATGTAGCATAACATAATGCTGTAGATGCAGCATATCAGCCCAATGCGGCCTGAACACTGGCCTCTGCAGTATCGCGAGGAACAAAGACAGCGCATCGGCAACTAATGAGCCTGAACCACCCACGTTCTCCGCTTCTAATGCTCGAACCACCACCACGTATTGATTTTCGGACATTTGGCGTACCATGTCGAGGAGTACTGATAGGATTCGTCTCTGAAAATTGAATGAGTTGGTTAGTGAATCTTTGAGTCGTTGGTCCCAGCATTTGAAATCTTCGACAGTAGTTACAAGAAGAAAAGCTGATACATATCGGTCTTAAACATATTCGTGACAATCTAAAAAGTAGGATCAGCTCCCTTTTATGCTTACTATTAAAGCAATGTTGTATCCTGCTGTCAAATACGATTACTTAGATTAATTTTAACTGCCTCCGTGGTCGAGTGGTTTAGGCGTTTGCCTTGTGACCCGGTGGTCGTGGGTTCGATACCCACGGAAAGCATACTTTTTAAAGTTGTTTTCCAATTCGGCTAGGACATTGTAGGCTTGAATCACTTGATTGTCTAATAAAAAAAACATGATTCCATGGATTGCACGTATAAGCCGGTGGTTCCGGCCGCCAAATGGCGGTCGTCAAATGAACCATGTCAGAGGCCCTTAAGGCGGTTTAGAATCACTGACATTAGGGTGTGTAGGGTCGATAGACCATACTGCCCACACGATAAGAAGAAGACTTTGATTGTCACGAACATAGAGGCATCGCATTACTTATTATTAGCTACTGGGTTGAGGTGGTCCGATAGCAGGTCTCACCACAACGTGAAATACTAGTATTTGGCTGCCTCCGGTCAGAGTGGACGTCAACCTCAACACAGTAAGAAAAGGCTTGATAAATTGATCAACTAATGATACTGTTGCGGACGATGAGTGTACATTCGCGTTGAAATACAGACCCGCAAAAAGTAATTGAACTCATCTTTATTATGAACAACTTCTACTACGACATAAAAACAAAATCGTGAAAAAAAATCTTCTGTTTCAAATATTTGGTCAAGTTAGGTTAAAAAAAAAACAGATTTGTTCATGGCGATAGTAGAAGTCTCTTTAGGGGTTTTAACTTGATTTTGGTTTCAATAACTGTAACGGCATTCAGACCAGTCAAATCAGGAGTAGATGCCTACTATGTTGTTCAATGCAAAATAGTTAGGTATCCGATACGAGGCCAATTTTATTCCCAGATTGATAACGTTCTCGTTACATACAAATGACTCAAATAAGGAAGTGCTTATCATTTTTTTTATGTAATGGGAAGGACAAAACTTCCAACTCTGTCACATACAAATTAGTGAACGGGCCATCCCGGAAAATGACGTAACCACAACAGAAAACAAAAAGATTTAAGGAATTTATAACGAAAACTGCTCAAAGAGGTTCCGGGATCGACTTTGCTAAATATTATAACTACCATTCATTGTTACAACATGTTTCGGATTTCCGCAATCGAACCATTAAGTTCTTCCAAAGTTTATACTTCAAACAATTTTAAATCTTAATATTGTTCAAGTTAAGGTTGAAAATCGTACTCACCAACAGAGCATCATCAGCACTACTAGTCTGTCCCACACTCTTCCGATCCCTCAACATAGTCGCGGCGGTCTTCAACACAGTAGGAAGTAGTCTTCGAGCCAGTTCCCCCCGGTCAGCTTCGACTGGACCTACGTCGTCCCGAGCAAGGAGGGACATCACCTCGCCCAGGGTTTCCACGCAAAGCTCCACCTAGTATGGGACATTTATTAGGCCTTGTTTTTTAACTGGAGTTGACATTGACCCCGGTTTCAAAATTAGTGTCAGACAAGCTAAATTCGATTTGACTTTTGAAGTATGATCGCCTAGGCTGATAATAAATAGCAACCGCCGGCTTCTAAGGCTAGGCTATCGACCGCGTGTGTGATACCGACCACATCGGAGCCACAATTCAACCAACAGCGACACCGCGAAATAGCAGCCGGCCACATCGCAAACACAGCCATATTTTGTAGGTGAGGCAACCAAACGAAGCCGTAGCGGCACTATTCACACGTAACCACAGCATGACTACCTTTTTTCGCGACGGTGTGGTGTGGTTGCGGTACGTGTGAAACAAGCCTTAGAAGCCAGGGGTTACTAGTTATAATATTACGAAGTTTATAACCGTTTTCTATCTGCAACTGTTCTATTGCGAAAATTCGTATTGTGCAGTTTTGCTCCATTCGACCTAAGATTAAAGTTCCAAAACATTTTATGGATGTACAAAGGTTTTGTGTCCGCCCACTAAACATCTCGCGTACGTACAGACATCAAGTTACCCGAAACTGACAAATTTTCCGAGTCATTCAAGGTTGACTGAGAAAATCGCTTTAGCGACAGAGAGAAAAATCTATTAAGGTGAATGCTCCAGGGTAGCCCGCGAAATTAAAATATTTTAATGTTTTTTTGCCATTTGCCGGTCAGTGTGAAGCTGTATGTGGACCAAATGCGATCCGCGACCGTAACGCGTATTTATCTAAAAAATTATAACCATTTTAATCATCAATATAGCCCTCTAAGTTCATGTAGTTCGAAAGAATGAATATTTCAAAAATAGAAAAAATCATTCTGGTCCACATACAGCTTCACACTGACCGGCAAATTGCAAAAAACATAAAAATATTTGAATTTCGCGGGCTATCCTGGAGCATCCACCTTAACCTCTCGCGCGTTTCTCGTACACATGGGTGTACATTTCGCGTTAGCGTGGCTTGCCCCTCGGAAGTTAGGTTTGAGTGAAGTCCGCGCAGGTGCAATCGCGTAAAAAAGTGTTACGTTCCTAAAATATTTTTTTGTTTATACGTATTATACTATAAACAAGTAACAAAGACTACCAGTAACAATAAAATATCAAAAAGTAACACAACAAACACATACACCACAAGAACGCAAATCAAACTGTAAGAAATAACCAAAATAAATCATTAAAAACAATAACAACCTGTAACACTTTTCGCATCCACAGTCGTATTGCATCGAGCAAGCGGGACACGCTTATGCATCGAACTTATACGAGCGAGTGAGATGCCATTACACCCGCGCGCCGCGCATGCGCGAGCTACCCGCGCATGCGCGGTTGTATGTTTGTTGTCAAATTGACGTCCTGCGCAGCCGATTGCGGCGTACTTTGCCGAGGCTAGCTTGCGTGACGGGAACTGTACGAGAAACGCGCGAGAGGTTAAAGTGATTTGACAGATTGTTATAGCTTGATGTGCTGGCGTCTGTACCTACACTTTTTGATACGACTTCAATAAAAACGTTTCCATTACATATTTAACATACTTTGGTACAGATAGATTCCATTATTTTAAACGGAGTCTCCTAAAGTTCAACGGAATTAATGAGATATGGATTTAATTACTACGCAATAAATGACAAGTACATACAAATACAATGTCGAATCAAGCAAGCCAATAATTATACATTTGTATGAATTTTAAATATTATTATAAGTAAGAATATCGAGTATTATTTAACCTTCAAGCGGGCGCGTGGGTATTTGTAGCGACAGCGGTCGCGCGTGACCTAAAAGACCTATGTGAGATTTCAGGAATTTAGAATACTGGTAAATTAACAATTATTTATGTTCTATTTTCAGACATTATCAATTTTAACCTAGGCAACAATTTTTTGGAATTAAAATTAAAACAACCCACTATCGTTCGATTACAAACCAGCTATGCACGCCAGACCCGCCAAACCAAAGTTTTGTTCTCTTGGGAGAATGATTTGTGTTCTCATTTTTATTTAGATGTTTTTATTTTTTATTAGTTCTATGCAATCGAATAATTACTATCAAAGTGTTTATTTTATCAACTCAGGTATTTTACTTCGAAATTAGTCATCTGGTCAAGGTAAAAGAAAGAGCCAGGCGCGTGTAGTCGTTTCGACGCCTGCGCCGCGACCTAAACAAATGCATTCTATTTAACTACAAAGGCTCGGAGAAGAGTGGAATGCATTCATTTTCGTGCATAGTGAATTAATGAAAAGCTACTGGTAAAAAGAAATACTTGTGGCGAGAAATCTCGATGTAATCAGCGAAAACTTATCGAGCGCGGTCGATTCGACGCCGCGCGACCGCTTGAAGGTTAAGCATTAATAGGTTGTCAAGCTTTAGAGACCTCTGTGTCCGGTCAGAGTCAGACAATTATTTGGACAAAGAAACGTTCTAAATTATTGTTTTTCTTTCCTAATTTCATACTTACACTATCCTCTTGAGCGTGAAAACGGCTGCATGAAATCAGAATTTAATTAAACAATTTTTTGCAATATATAAAACACTGATTCTTTTACAAGCACTGGATATAAACGCACTGTACAAGGTTATATTTAATACATAAAAAATAGTACATGAGACAAAGCAGATGACCGCGAAATGACAGTACTGAAATATTTGTAGCATTCCCGTTTAAAATTATGTACAAATTAAAAGCATGAATTATTTATAGAATACGATAAGGATGTCGCACGAAATTAATGATAATTTCAGTCGAATTATTTCATTAGGAAAAGCTGAAATAAAAAGCAATTTATTAATAACATACTGTTGTTGTAAACAGTTGAGTCTTAAATTCGATTTTAATTAGGTTTATACGATCTTCAAGATATTAGTTGTAAAATATGTTATGTATAGTTGACTATGCCTCGATTTGAGTCGAAACCTTACTCATTAGAAGGCAAGACAAGTGCCAGTGGAAGTAAATAAATTCAAAGATAAAAGCCCAACAAAGCCTCAAAACTCAAACCAAGGAACAAACAAGGCGTCAAAACTCAAACCGAGGCACACTTGTCTTAGTCAACTTAAGGCTAAAGGCGTATACATACGATCTGTTGGTGATGCGTGTGGTCGGCCAGCCTCGATGTGTCGGCGCCGAGGAGCCTCGCTGCCTTGCCCACCGAGCGCGACTTGTGGGCGGCCTCGCGATCCCACTGCCACACCCACATTGCTAGCGTACGCTGACTTATTCCCGAATTACTCAACTCAAGGCAGACTTGGGATGGATAGGATTTTCTGTGTCACATTATGACGTTTTTTAGACTTTGATGTAGTTTATATCGCGACGTTGCTTTGCTTATACTCGTTGTGACATAACAATAAAGGAAAGTTTCATTCAAGGAAATATGCTTTTAACAATTATTCATATTTTATTTTATGATATTCCTTCAGGATGAGTAGTTTTTGCAAATACGTCGTAGTGTGACAATACTAGTTTACGGCCAATAAATAGTTCGGATCGGGAATTCGTCTTAAGCGTACACCAATTGACTGATCATTATAAAACAATATTTAACTTCAAATACATTACTATCACTGTTTAACAATTTCAATAATTGACAAGGGTATAATTTAGCATTTATAATGATCAGTCGCTACACTAGCGAGCTGTCAGATGAGAACTGACACTGACAAATGAAGTGTAATTTGTCACTTTGACAGCTGTCATCTGCCAACTCGCAAGCGCAAAACATGCAACACATCAAGAGTTTGCACACAATTTAGTCTTCAAGCGACATCGAAGGCGCTTGTTATTTTTATTATTATTTTGCAAATTTTATTTTATAACACCAACATCAAAAAAAATGTTGCAATGTTATTTTGAAAAAAAATAGTCGTCAAGTGTAAATGAAGTTGTATAGGTATGGATACTTATAATAGATATGAATAATAATAAATTATAGGTAAATTAGATAACTTTATAAATAGTGCAGAAATATTTTCCATACATATTGTGAGAAAAGTTAGAGAGTATTAGTAAAGGTGTTCACACAGACAGACACACAGCTCTAAATGGCACATAAGCATGGTTCAATGTCAGATTAGTGAATCTATGAAATATTGAAACATATTTTATTTCTAGTTTCAATTTTTCTGCTTAATCAAATATGATAACCCAACCTAAAAGATCCCAAGTACGATTTATAAAATTACAAATTTTCTTGATATTCGTTTCCAAACCATAGAAAATATTATTTTATTATATTCCAAGTATTTAGTGACAAACATACCCTAGCTTTAAAGGATAATTTAAACTCGAAGAAAATTATTCCAAATGTTTTTTTAATTTGTATTCATTATTTTCATACCATAATTTTAAGTCGAAATGAAACTCACGATTTCAATTAACCCCGTTTTAGCCCCTAAATTATACTAAATAACCCAAATAACACTTAATGGGGTACCGTT
Organism: Lacanobia oleracea; assembly: GCA_950371165.1. NCBI lineage: Eukaryota > Metazoa > Arthropoda > Insecta > Lepidoptera > Noctuidae > Lacanobia > Lacanobia oleracea. The sequence goes on from OX493408.1 coordinate 9,841,570, forward strand.
AAAAATGAACCATCTTTTTGCCTATTTATCCAACAAATTGTGCTGCACACAACTACACACAGTGTATCACACTACATGCAAACACACACATAAAAAGTGATGTTAGTAAATACATATTAAAAATGCGAATAACGTAAGAAGGGTAGGTAGGTATAGCTTAGTCGCGGAAAACAAAGAATTCTGTACACTGACATATCACTACCTTGATCAATCGTTGGCTATTGCTGTCTCACTTACACGTATGCTTACATTTATAAGACTTAGAGAATGGGCTGAGCGTATCCCCATGTATTGAAGTTAATACGGGCTGCAAAGTGAGGGATAAAGCGATCACGTGTAACCTTTTTTTGGAATTCGTATTGGGCCACGTTACTGGTTAGCCGTGTCTCCAACTCTCCATCGTCACTTTTGCCTGCAGAAAAGAGGCAGGCCGCACAGTCGCTTTGACTCTTTCTAAGAGTGGTCGATTTTATCAGGGTGAAATTCAATCCATTCTACATGATGTCATAATGGATGCCGTCGCGAGCAAACGAGACGGCAATAAAATTGCAGATGACAAAGACTCCTCTTGATAAGTCATTGTACTAAATTCATCGTGTTTCGTGACCGCCATAGAGCATCGAAACGCTTCGGCCACTGCTAGAGACGATATTGTCAAGACTTTCCATACAAAACAAGGGTTTCAATGTGTTTTACCGTTTACTCATTTTTGACTATGGTTATGCAAGGTGAAACTTAGGCAAGTATTTAAAAAAAAATGGCCGTCTCTAATCGCAACCGGAGTCGATTCCATACTCTGTGTGGTCCGAACTTTGGTAGTACTTACTGTATAATATCCTAATATTTTGAGTGAAAATATTAATTAATGTATTATTTATCGAGTGATGTTACTGAATCACGATTTGTGTGCAGATCTCACGATGCGGGTGCGACGATGGCACGGTATTTTATTACAGTTTAGGTTTGAACAAAGTTAGTCAGACAAAAGATGCAGACATGGATTGTGATGCTTCACAAAAAAAGGCACAGTTGATGTGATTTTGTTTTGACGTGTACTAATGTATCTCATGACATTTCATGACCAAGCGTGATATAAGTTCATGGACGTCAAAGATATAAGTCTGCCGCCGTAAGGAAAGAGGACATCGATTGCCGACCTTAAATCATTTTCTTAATGTTGGAAATCGGTTGCTTCGTAGATACGTCCTTTTTTCTTACAACGGCCGAAGTTTAGAAGCAAATCGCAAACTGTCCCCTAAATTATGACAAGTTTTTGACACTGACTGAGACGATATTGCGACTGAAAGTGAACACTTATTAAGTACGAGAATAGGGGAGTGGACTAAAAAAAATTATTAGCCCGTCAGATAACTCGTGTGACGTCACTTGTCGTTAAAAAGTGTACTGAAATCAAATGACATGTGACGTCACACGAGTTTTCAACGCACTGTATCGTCTTAATTTTTTGTTTACGTAAAAAATGAAAAAATACGAGTCGCATATTTTTTGGAAATCTATCCGACGGACTAATTCGATTTTTTAAGTCCACTCCCCTATTGGCCTTCAGAATGCATCAGATTGAATGTAGATCTCCACATTACCGTTATTTTTTTAGCGAACAAAACAAAAGCACATCGATTACGCCTTAAAACACTGAACATGGTGTGCTAATCAAAAATCAGCAGAAAAACCAACAAATTAGAGTCGTCTTTTGTCTGACTATGCTGGTGAACTGAGATGCTGTTCATTTGGTACGCGAATGCAGTAAAGACGCATACATATGCAGGTCTGTACTACACTACGCAACGTTTTGAAAAGATAAAATAGTTATGTTGTGTGTATTTTTAGCCTCAACTACTTAAGTACTACGTTCTCTCTACAGGGACCGTGCACGGCGTTGACTATGCCATCTAGTGACGCATATTCGAAGTTTTAAGGGTCAGAATACTTGACATTGACGCATAGAAGTGCTGCCACCTGTGGTTCCTGCACGCTCAGTTTAGGGGAACGTGCACGAAGAAGGCTATGCCATCTAGCGTAGCTATTTCTAACTATATACTTGAAACATACTTGACAGTGACATTTCTGTGCTGCCACCTGTAGTTTCTGCACAATACAAAATAATTATCATTTAAATCTTGGAAAAGCTGATTGCGCGGGGACAAGACCCACTGTGACCACTGCCCTGAGAAGAGCCGGAGACAAGAGTATCCTGGAAGCAGCTAAGACGAATAAGAATACATTATTATTTGTAATTATCGTCGATATTTGAGAACAGGGATGATTCTTGGTAGTAAAAATGATATTATTTAGTCCGTCAGTCAGATTATCGAAAAATATTGGACCTGTAGTTTTTGCTTTATCAAGCATTAGGAGTGGGGGCTTGTGACGTCACTATTCTGTAATAAGTGTACTAACTAGTGACGTCACACGAATTTTTAACGCACTGTATCGTTTTAATTTTTTGTTAAGGTGAAAAAAGAAAAAAAAAAAAAAACTAACTTAAAATGAAAAAGGTTGAGTTGTTATCCGTTATAATTTAACTACGAACCGCACTCAAAGGTAAAATACTTGAATAAAGAATAATAAGAAGATAAGCAGAATATGAACCTCGTCTTTCATTTCTTGTTTACGTGAAAAAACAAAAATACGTCTATCTGACGGACAAATTACATTTTTTTTGTCATATCATCGAGTTTACGTTCAAATGGAATTCTTATGAAAACCGTTAATACTGCAAGTAGTTGAGGCTTTAAAATAGGTACGTTGTCGTACGTGCATTGTTATTATGCTGTGTTAGTGCGATACATTTATATTTGTTAGTTGCATGCTAGTTACATAATAGTCTACATGACTACAGCTATTATTCACAGGTGATTAATGTTATTAAAAAGCTATATAAACAATGGTAGAGCTTTGGTTGAAAGATTTCTTGGAATGATGTTTGAATTATATTACCAAGATAGCTAGAATGAGGCTACGGAATCTGTTCGAAAGAGGTACCGTAGCCCTGGAACGCAAAGGGCACTAGGAGGAACACGGATGGATGTTTCTCCTACTGTAATATTATATAATAGCTCCTTATATCAAAAAGTGCCATTATATCAGTACCACTCAAATGCTTCTTGTTCCTTCCGTGGGTGGGGACCTGGTGATTTGAAATACAGGCATTCCCATGCTTACCTCAAACACCAGCTTCTCACATATTCTAGACTATACACGTACCTGTATTAAAATAGATATAAGTAACATTGTAATTAAGATGTAAGGTCTGTTTTTTGTAAGGAGAAATAAATAAATATTATTATTATTATTATTTTTTTATTTTTTTTTACTTTCTCGGGTCCCTGGGGACCCGGTCCTTTGGTAGGCGTACGAGGGGCCGAAGCCAACTCGCAGAGGCCTCTTTAGATATTTCAAATGGAATGGGACACCAACCGACGATTATCCCTGTATGCACTGTGAAAGTATAGCCAAGGACAATCCCCGGTTGGAGCAGGACTATTGCAGAATATAGAAACTAAACATGAAACGCTATGGGTTTGTCTGGTTTAGTGGACTAATAATCGTTGACTATGGAAGAACTATTGACCCCTGCCTGACCATTGACAATTAAAACAGCTTTAAAATAGCAGGGGGTGACTTGCACACTCAATAAATGGGCCCCCCGAAAAGGGTCGCTAGCACAAAGTAACGTAGCGCCAAGAGGGCAACATATCCTGAGGTGCTAGAGGAGTGGAGAGGTATACCACGGCTATCAGGACAATCCCGGAAGTACGGTCAAGATCCCTACCAGCACCTTACTGGATTATACGTCCTTCTCCTGAACACGTTTGCTCTTGCGAATCTCCACTCAGACCGGCCGATCAAGGCAAGAATGAGGTGGGAGCTCTGTTCCTCGTCAGTGTTAACTCCGGCCAGCCAATAAAGGCAAGCCGGAAATGAGGAACAAGACTTCTCCCCGGAGATCAGGTCCGTGGGGTCGCTAGTGCCCAACAGTTCGCCACAAAACTGCCTTGCGGATTATTATTATTATTATTATTATTTTAGTCAGTAAGAGTCTGACACTCCCTCCTGCCTCACCCAGAGCGGGAGGAGTCATTTGATGATTTCCAAACCTTAAAAAACGAAAGCAAGCTAGAATGAGAAGTTAACTTGGGAATTAATTTCATACAGAATTCAAAGAGATCTTTGGACCAACACTCTATTAATTTAATGGCTTGTCCTACTTGTGAAACTATGATATGAGAGATTATTTTATTTCGGTTAGATTATTGTATGTGTATCTAAGTCTTATTAGTGTTATAGAAAGATTCCTGAGTTACAAATAATTATCTAAGAAGAGAAGCAAGGTTCATCTACTGTACCTTTCTTTCACACGGATCTACTCTTACAGAAGTGTTAAAAATAAGTTTTCACTGCGAAAAGCTATTAAAGAATTTGATGTATTTTTTGGTTAACACGATGATACGTGTCTTTTCTTGTCTCGAAAGATTGAAATCCGAGATTAACCCAAGCGAATTTCATTTATTTCTACTTTAACACTACACATAATCTTATATTTCATCAACCATAATTCCAGGATTGTTTTCTTAACTTTTTCTACTACTTCAATTTTACTAATTCAATTTTCAATTTACTGTTTCAAACCAATCGCAGTGAAAAGTCACACAATAATAACCTCTACCACATACGATACAGGGTGCAAAACGGGCTGCATGCATCGGCGTGCGTGCTTACCTCGTGATTCCGCGACGCGCCAAACGGACACACACATACCTGACTGGCTCCAATTAGAGTTTATGGGAGACGAATGATATAAAGTTCAAAATATTTATAGTACAATGGATTTTAGTTAGTACTAGTCTGGAAGAAGTAAGTACCATTAAGTATATTAAGTAAAATAGTACATGTAACGCTACTGTAGATATTTCTTTAGTAACTGCGCACACATTGCAATATGAAAGAAGATTACTGGGGAACTATTGTTATGTCATCTATGAGGTAATGTAAGACAGTTTTCAGCACAAAAATTTCGACTCGAGCTCATCATGTGCGCAGCTTTTGCCCAAATACTTTCGGTTCTATTAACATCCATCTATCTATCAATTTATCTATAGACTTGGCTAAATAAAAGAGAACTAGAAAACTATTTTCATATTTTATAAGCTGTTCAACAAATAAATATTTAAAACAAAAACTGAGCTTCAAAACTATGACAGACAGGTCATTCACAATATTATTACTTCTAAATAAAAAGTACAAATTTAGCAAAAGTTGCTAATACTGGTTCCCAAACTAAGCTGTCGCTTTTATTTTGGGACTTAGTGTTCAGTCATGGATGTTGTTACAATTTGGTTGCTTTAGGTGGGCGGGTTCAATGACACAGCGTAACAAATAAAATGACAAAAATTCCCTTCAACATTTGCGTCGAGACAAAACCCCAATATTTGCTGCAGCGTAGCCGGGTAAAAACAAACCAAGATTGAAAAGCTTAGATGTGACTATTATCATTCGTCTCCCACTACCTCCCTTCCTCGATCACGTCGACACACGTCACATATAGTACACAATATATCCACGTCACACGAACACAAAACGTTACATTACCTATTACAGTGCGGTGCTCACATTCACACGAACCGGTGGGGTTTATTCACTAGACGTACACATTGTTATTGACGAAGTAATGTCACTTACGTAACGGCTTTTGAGTGTGGCCAGAAGAAAAAGTGGTCTATGATTATTTCAAATAAAGAATTGATATCTTCTTTGTGTACTTACGAGTTGAAAGCCACAGGTAATTTGTGGAAAACAATATAAAAATAGAACACAATGAATAATGTAATTTAAAAACTTTTATTTCTGGCCACACTCAAAAGTCCTGCCAGTGCAAAAAATAAAAATACTTACCTAATTATTAGCTACATTAAATTCAGTATGCGATGTTACTTTTGACTTGATATAAATTCAAAAATGGTAGTAATAACATGTATTGATATTTTTATGTCAAACGAACCTCGCGTACCGAATAATATTGTAAACATTTGCATGGAATGTATGGAGTGTGAAGAATCCCATTAAAATTGTGTACAAAGTAATCTTGATACTATTGCATTCTTTAAAAACACTTTATTTAGAAGACAAAAAAAACAATTACAGATTAGAGTTTTTTTATGTTTCTTTTGCAAATGCATACTATCACAAGTGTTTATTTTTAATCTGGTATATTATTTTGAGTAGATGATGGGATGGAAAAACATTACTAGTCATTAAATTATAATTTTTTGACTATAGAGTCAAAAGTGTGTGTGTAGTGTGTTAATGATAAATAACTATGTACTGCATACTAGACCTTTTCCCTTATTCTAACGTTTAAGTTATTCAGATGCGGAATTGAGGTGCCACTTGCTTCAAAATTTGGGTTAAACCAATTATTTGTGCGGATTTGTTTTAACTGGCTTGCCAGTTCCCCTGTTTCCCGATGTCTATTTTATTTCTGCTCGGTGTTCTAATCAAAAAGAAACTTTTATCAAGCATTTTAGTTCGATCAAAACAGAGTAACATAGTGCAGTCTAGTACGCACTACACAGAAATCATCAGTGTACATCAAATACTCCAAGCATTCACCTCCGCCTTATCCCTGAGCAGCGCGCGCGTGGTGGCCGCTAGATGTGGCAGCAGCAGCGCTCGGGCCGAAGCCTGAGAGCAGAGGGGACCGCGGACCAGTTCCAGTAAGGCTAGCATCCGTTGCTTGCTAAGCCGCCCCAGTGGTAGGTTTTCTAACGCGCGTACTATGTAGGCGCTGGAAGTAATTATGTTATTAATGGAAGAACAGTCGATCGATGTCCTGTTGAAGATCGCAAGTAGTCGATGGATGCGAGACGCACAGGACCGGTCGTTGTGGCGACGCTTGGGGGAGACCTATGTCCAGCAATGGACGACTTTCGGCTGATATGATGATGAGGTTTACAGTCGATTGTCAAACAATGTGTGGTAAGGTAAAGTGTTTAAAGAATGAGGCGTCGTACAATGCAAGCGTTCATTTGTACAACGAACCAGATCGCAATGTCGCCCCGACAGAGGGTGCCTTCTGGTTTTGCCGAAAAAATAAACGATGATAAAGTAAGCAGATGTTTCGTTCGACAAAATTTCTTAACAATCAGAAAATTTTCAATAACCGTCTTTCGTTGGCTGTCATTACAAATCAAAATCCTGCGGGTCTAAAAAGACCATTTTAGCACATCAAACTGCCCGTCACTGTCAAATTTTCCCAATCAACCTTGAACCTAATTTGTTGGTGACAAAGATGAAAATGAAATTTAACAGATTGTTGCGTGATTAATATTATGATTCTGCTAAAGTGGCCTTTTTAACCCCCCTGAAGCATTTTAAAACATAGCAACTTACCTGAGCTCCGTATCGGGATAAACTTTGATGATGTGCGGTACCGCATGCGGGAGGTATTTTAACGCAGAACCCTGACATGTGAGCGCGTTGTCGCCGCAACGCATCAGCCATACTAGCTTCTCTAGAAGATCCTGTAGGGAAAACTCGTTTTTGAAAGATATCAGTCCATGTTTACAGTAGAATTGTCTTTGTTTTATTTTTAAATTAGCCTAAATTATGCATCAACGCAATGATGTGTCAAGTTTTATAAGAGATCGCATGGAAAAAGGGCGTATGATATGTATGTACCGCCAGTTAAATTGGACGGCCAGCTAAATTCACAATTGACCACCTTCACAATTGATAAAAATATTTATAAAACTTGTTACTGCCGCTTGTAACTAAGCGATACGCAATAACATGCCTGCGTGCATTTTACCTGCATATGTACATTGTTGGTACATAGGCGGACTTAATGCAACAAGGCGTTCTCTACCAGTCAACCTTTGGGTTGAAAAGACTACATTCTGATGGGCTTTTTGGTGTGATTTTGTCGGATAGAAGTGTTTTCTAAGTCTCAAACATGTGTTTACTAAGAAACTTACCTCAAAAATAACGCAGAACTCGCTATCCGACGCTCTGTCTCCTAGCGCACTCCTCAACTGCCGACTCCTCACAATCAGCCGAATGAGGCTCTCTATGCACTTCATACACATAAGTAGTCGCTTCAGTGCCGCCTCGCCTGCGTTCGCGGCTGATATCACCCATACCATCACTGAGATTAATTTCCTGTTGGAGAAATTGGGAATTAACATTGGTATTTGAATTGTACCTCTTATTTAGTTAAAACACCTCAAGGTACCGACTTAATGGTTCTTATGTATTGAGCCCATTTCATACAATTTGTGCTACAAATAAAAAGAGGCCTTAAGGTTGTGCCCTGAGGTACGCCTGTTATCAGCATCCCAGAAGTATTTAAGCTTCGTTATAACACATTATTTTCTGTTTAATTGAAAATCAGTGTAGCTAATGTTGAAGAGTTTTACCAAAGATATAATTAGTTAGTTTTGAAATAAAAGTAACTAACTATGTGATCAATTTAATCGAACGGCTTAGAAAATTCACCAGCATCTCACTTATAAACTGTAAAATAGTTATTTTTTCCTCAAAATATATCCAATCATGAATGCGAAGTACCAGGACAACATAGCCTAGTAGAAGATGAAACTTACTCATAAGCCAACGCGTCGCAGAAGCTGTCATCAATATAAACGTGTAACACCGGCTGAAAGTGTTGGTACTTGTGGTCTGCTACTAAGGATTTCACCCGAAGTAAGCATTCAAGTACTAGGCCACCATAACTCAGTAGATGATAGAACTTACTCATAAGCCAACGCGTCGCAGAAGCTGTCATCAATATAAACGTGTAACACCGGCTGAAAGTGTTGGTACTTGTGGTCTGCTACTAAGGATTTCACCCGATGTAAGCATTCAAGTACTAGGCCACCATAACTCAGTAGATGATAGAACTTACTCATAAGCCAACGCGTCGCAGAAGCTGCCATCAATATAAACGTGTAACGCCGGGTGAAAGTGTTGGTACTTGTGGTCTGCTACTAAGGATTTCACCCGAAGTAAGCATTCAAGTTCAAGGCCACCATAACTCAGTAGATGATAGAACTTACTCATAGGCCAACGCGTCGCAGAAGCTGTCATCAATATAAACGTGTAAAACCGGTTGGAAGTGTTGGTACTTGTGGTCTGCTACTAAGGATATCACTCGAAGTAGACATTCGAGGACTAGGACTCCATAACTATTGTCTGTGTAGTCATTCTCTTTGTGATCTTCTTGTACCTGAGAAATTAGAAAAAATGGTATCACAAAGTCGTATTCGAAAATGCGTCATTTCTATTCCACAGAATCATGTGGACAAATCATAATCATTATATTGCGTTTAACCCAATTCATGCAGTCTCCCTATCTCATACGGCACTTAAACCTGGTCTTTGACATTTTAGCAGAGGACAATATAGTGGGACGGACCAGGCTGAAAATAATAATAAATAAATACCTGTGTCAGTATACTGAACAACGCATCCAGTATATCCTGTAGAAACTTGACTAGCTCTTCACTCGGCACGACAAGGAGTTGCATCAGCGCATTCCGAAGCGTTCCCTCAGCGTAATGAGTATTCCATTTCAAAACACCCAGTATCTCCTCTGCAAAAACGAGAATGATATCAATGTTAATAAATTGTTTTCAGATTCCTCTTCCATGAGTTCTACCACGCGATGTCTAAAACGGACCTCAGAAAGGATGTCTGCACCTTAAGCCATCGTCGGTCGCACGATATAAAAAACATCTTTTACAAAGAGTTTAGTGTCCACCCAACAGTGATTCGGCAAACTAATTGGGTTATGTATGTTGTTACCCGAGGTGGCCCGCAGTCGGGCCGGCACCAGTCGGTGATCACGGAGAGCAAAATAAGTTTTTGCGATCCCCGGAGTAGGTGAGAGATGGAGCACCGCGGTGGTTCTAGTCAGTAAGAGTCTGACAGACATCCATGAGGATTTCCCCCCTTTAAAAAAAACTTGTATGTTGTGTTGTGTTATCTTTTCTTCTGTAATATATTTTAAACTTAAAACTTAGAGTAAAGTTAATCTTGCTCTATTCTGTATTTATTAATATGAAAGTGAGTGTATTTTTAAAGTAACTAGTTGACCCGCGTAACTTCGTTTGCTTCGCTCCTATTGGTCATAGCGTGATGATATTATAGCCTACTAGCTTCTGCCAGCGGCTTCACCCGCGTGGTCCCTAGGGAGCAAACTCCTGAGATAAAAAAGACTATCTCGTTTTGGCGTGGAAGCGAGACAGACAGACAGACAAAGTTACTTTCACTGCAAGATTTTTTCTCATCGGGCCAGTAGTTCCTGAGATTAGCGCGTTCAAGCAATCAAACAAACAAACAAACTCTTCAGGTTTATATATTAGTAATATAATATAGATATACGAGGTGTTGTTTTGCAACCTCGTCAAATTTCAGGAGGTTGTTCTAAAAGACATAAATAATCAATTGAAAATACGGTAGCGGTCAGAAACTAATAAGCGCTGTTTTTTTTGTTGTTGAAATTTAACAGTATTTCAGAATTAAACCCTTAATTCAATATAAAGAAAACAGAATCACCCGACTACGCACACAGCGACAATGTAGCTGAGTGCGTGAGGGTCGACGTCTTACCTACGAAATGTTAGCGCGCGCGCGACAGTGCAATGACCGGTACATAATTTTACCTAATTTTATTTCCAAAATCACCTACATTATTGTCATAAATTTCGCTTGATAGTTAACTCATTTTTGAGTATCATTGGAATACGGAAATCTTACTAAAGACAGTAATACTAGTTCGCCAAAGAAAAGTTCACTGACCTGTTATCAGATGATTAATAAAATGATAGTTTTGCTTTATCCTTCAACCTAGTTTTCGTAGTGATTTTGTTTTATTTGTGGATTAAATTGGTTGTTTTGAAATTTTCCTTCCTAATTAACAGGCTTCGGACCGGCAATAATACCTACCATAGTTGGTGTACCGATCTACTAAGTCCAAAAATGTTTGACAGGAATGGGAAGACGTGTTACTTAAGTGTAAGTACGTGGTGATACTTTCGACTCTTAGGTATTTTTGAAGTAGTAAAAAATTTGAAATCAACTTATTTACACTAATAAAATTGATTAAGCTAACAACGTATTTAAAAAATGTACAAATAAATAAATTACCTACTTAGTTACCCGGAGTTATTGTTCAAAGTGGCCACTATCAAACTCTTCGCACAATCGAGCACGACGTAGCTGGTTTTCCTCCAGCTTACGTAACACTAAAACATTCGTTTTTAAAGCGTCGAATCTTTGCACTTTAATTCTGTTTCACTTGTCACTTCCTCCGTGTAAAGTAACCTTTTAACGTCTCCCCACAAATAAAAGTCTCGAAGCGTCAGGTCCGGAGAACGCGAAGGCCAGGCCACAGGTCCTCCGCGACCGATCCAGTGGTCACCAAAACTTTCGGTTTTCAGTAGGCGAAACACTGTGGTGTGGTGCCTAAGTTTTGACCAGCTTCCCGCGTGCTTGCCCGTGGGTCTCGCTGGAAGTATTCCAGGATGTCTTCCTGCAAGGCGAAAGGCAGGCCTATGCTGCGCGAGCTTGAGCCGGGGAATGTCAAACTGCCGATGATCCCGCAGTCTCTGCGTAGCAGCCAGCATGACGCTCTGTGATAAAGGCTAGGAGCTTGCGCGGGAGAGTACCCGTACCATGATTGGGGTGGAATTGATTACCTACGAATTTATCGGATGATCGTTTGCGTATGCGTTGTGTACGTATTGATAGCGTGTGAAAGCGCGGATGTAGGGCTAGTAACAGACGGGCCGCGTTTAGATACGGCTGGTTCACACTTACTACGGATTTCCGTAAATAAGAAAAAATAAATTAAAAAAAAACCTACCCATTTTATTGTTGATTTGGGTCGAGAATCATTAGCATAATTTCGTCCTTGAATTTGACTAGGATGCAAATCAACATCTTATAGAGGCGAAGGATCGCAAAGTGGCAGTGGGCAGGGCACATTGCTCGCAGAACGGATGGTCGATGGGGCCGAAAAGTTCTGGAGTGGCGACCGCGTACCGGGAGAAAGCGTAACGTTGGAAGACCTTCCACAAGGCGGACCGATGACCTGGTGAAGGTCGCGGGTAGCCGATGGATGCGAGACGCGCAGGACTGGTCGTTGTGGCGACGCTTGGGGGAGGCCTATGTCCAACAGTGGACGTCTTTCGGCTGATATGATGATGATGATGTGTAGTGTCACCTCTCTGCGTGAGCTTGGTGGAGCACAGCTTGGTGTGCACGGAGAGCGAGTCGCGCGGCACCAGCTGCAGCGCGCCGCGCGCCAGCCCGTGCTCGGCGCCCGCGGGCAGCTCGTCCCGTCTGGACGGCAGGAATAGGCACGTCTCTTCGGCTTCACCTGCGTTCGCGCGTTTGTCGATCTAGAAACAAGTTTGTTAATCAATATTGGAATACACTTTATGGTATCACAGCGGCAGCTCGCACCAAGCATTACATCGAAACCGAAGAGAGACGTGTGCAAAACGGGAGTACATACTTTGTAGACTTATTTCCAGTTTGGCTAGGACATTGCAGGTTTGAATCACTTAATTTTCTGATAAAAAAGATGATTCCGTGCTTCGGAAGACACGTATAAGCCGGTGGTCCCGGCCGCCAAATAAACCATGTCAGAAGCCCTTGAGGCGGTTTAGAAACTCTGGCACTAGGGTGTGTGGGATAGTTACACCTTACTGCCCACACGATAAGAAGGAGAATACAAAAAACCAATTAACTAGGTGAGGGTGTATAAAGATGAACTGTAAGGGACCGTCTCCACGAACGAGAGAATCGCAGAGAGTTGCCGTTTTTTCATACATGCATATACCGTGTGGAGACACGTTCATAAAGTTCGTATAGAAATACGTAGCACGACGATAATATCACCGCGATCCTCTCAATCGTGGAGACGGCCGCTAACACCCTTACCTCACTAATTCTACTACTAATTCTGTAGATTTTCAAATAATAATAAAATAAATGAACAACTTAAAAAATACATGAAGTCGAACCTCCTCCTTTTTTCCGAAATCGGTTAAAATACGCGAAGTAAACCAGTTATTTGAGATTTAAATAAAAACCTCAAATAACTTTTTTTACTATAGATAGGCATGCGTTTGGCCACTACCCCACCTGATGGTAAGCGATGATGTGGTCGAAGATGGATTCATGTAGTTCGAAAGAATGAATATTTCAGAAATAATCATTCTTTCGAACTACATGAACTTAAAGGGGTATATTGATGATTAAAATGGTTATAATTCTTTAGATAAACACGCGTTACGGTCGCAGATCGCATTTGGTCCACATACAGCTTCACACTGACCGGCAAATTGCAAAAAACATAAAAATATTTGAATTTCGCGGGCCACCCTGGAGCATCCACCTTAAAGACTCCCAGGTTGTAGCTATCAGGAAACAGACTCCGGCAGGGAATTCCACTCCTCAGTAGTGGGATTTTCCGCGGAGTGCGATTGGAGGGACTTATGTCCAGCTGTGCATTGACATAGACTGATGTTGATGATGACAGTAATAATATAATCAATACATATTTTAACATTAACCTTATAAACACACAGGTTATGCTGTGTATCCGGAGTAGTCGTCCCTTCCCGTTGCATCAGTCGTAAGTAAGAGAGAGCGAAGTGCCTCTCCGCCCTGTCTTTAGCCTCGTTCGACGATCGGTGGCGGCAGAGGAACACTAGGTGCGCTTCTTTGAACTCTTCGATGTTGAGACAGACCTGTTGGGGAATAAGGGTTAAGTTAAGCCTTTTGTTAGGGACATAAAGTTCACTTTGGTTTGCAGCTTGGTGGAATAAAAAACAAAATTTAAATAATTATATGTGGGAAAAACAGTTGAGTAATGCAGGCATGGCGATAGTTGCGGAATTAGTTCGAAAGAGTCACCGCGGCCCTGGAAACGCGAAACGAAAGCGGTAAAACTACTTTTGGTTAAATGTAATAATTGCATTAGAACGAAATAATGTCGAACATTTATTTCATACTAGCTTCTGCCAGCGGCTTCGCCTGCGTGATCCCTAGGAAACATACTCCCGAGATAAAAAGTAGGCTCTGTCCTTTCTCAGGCTCTAGACTATCTCTGTACCAAATTTAATTTAAATCGGTTCAGTAGTTTTGACGTGAAAGCGCGACAGACAGACAGACAGACAGAGTTACTTTCTCATTTATAATATTAGTAAGGATAGCAACAAAAATCGCCTAACAGTAGGATTCTCTACTTGGAGGATCGATTGTCGCTTGTCCTTCTGCTGTAGTGTTACTTCATACTTGGTCCTAACAGAAAAAAACTTTTGTCGGTTGTATTTTTTTGTAAAAAAGTTTATTTTTTATGTTTTGACTTTTTAGTGGTACCTCACACTTAAAATCACAACTGGAAAGTCGCAGGAAAGCAAAATAAGCACTTTCGTTTACTTGGATTACTAACCAAATACGTCATCAAATTAAACGAATTAAAAGCCAAAATGCTAAACCGATTTTGATGAAATTTAAATGGGACCAATCGAAAAGTATAGGCACCCTTTCACATGAAAGAAGAATTTTTCAAATCGGTTCATAAATGATGGAGTTATGAAGATCATACCCACATAAAAAAATACAACCGAATTGAGAACTTCCTCCTTTTTTTGAAGTCGGTTCAAAAAGGAGTTCTTACCTTGAAAACTTCTTGCCATCTCGGTCGATCGTCGTGGTAATACACTACGGATGTGTACTCATTGGTTAAAGGAACTCCGGCGCCGACTGATATTACACCCTGAAAATAACGTAGAAAATGATTAGTATTCATATAAAGTATAAGGATCCACACGTGTGTGGACTGAGTGATCTTTGAATGCACCCCTTCAGACGGAATAAATTAATAATATTTCTTTAAAAGATCGCTCAATCCACACGCACATATATTTTTTAAATGACTTTATTATAATTTTCTTTCAACTATTTCGGTAAAATAACATAGATTTGAGCAAAATTTTTACTATTTCTTCAATGATGATAATGTAAAATAATGGCTGAATAGCTAGCCCGTCTCAGAAAAAAAAATAGACGGGAAAGCGGCAGTCCGATCTTCATTTGTTTTTTCGCGAGATTGACACGTCGACGAGTTCATGAGATTCAGAATCCTCGGGTGAAAGACTTATTTAGTCCCTGGAACTATTGGCACCCTCGCTACGCTCGGGCGCCAAACACCGTCACGGGACTAAATCAGTTGCTTTTATTCCTAGGATAACGTTTGGTGAGTTGAGATTTGGTTTGAGAGGTTAGGTATGAAAGACATTTCGTTTTGTGTAACTAAAATGTTTTCAGTATTGCAGATGTATACAAAGTCGATAAGACAGAGGGGCTTTCCTTTAAACTGCCTATACTAGGTATCATTTTCAAGCTCTGTACAAAAATCAATTAAATAGGAGCAGTAGTTTAGTCGCAAATGATTTTTAAAGTTTTGGCACCGTTTGAACACGATGTATCTTTCCTAACAGCTGATTATGTCTAAGCATAGGTCATGCACCTCACAACGATAAATCTACGATGCGGGGTTGCCGCTCTGACGCATTTCGCAAGTACATTCACTAAAAAGTTGGCAATGCAAACAAGGAAGTATTAAATACACACACACACACACACTTGCACTTTCACTACGAGAGTGACAAACATACCGCGCGTAAGGGAAACATAAATAGGTCAGTTTTTTGCAACCTAGTTTTTTGCGATCGGTAAGTAGGGCCTCTAAAAAACTTATTTTTTCAGTGCGCCGACGCTGCCCTTTCGGAACGTACGATTTGTCAAATTCGCGCGCTGACAATTGTGATTTTGTTTTGTTATTGTGATAGGACACTAAATAAGTTTAAGACAGTATTTCTTATATTTATTGTGAGAGGACACGTAACTTGGGATTATTATTATTTAGTATTAGTGTTTTTTTTGTGATTGACTGTTTTTAATAGTGGTAGGACACGTAATTAAACTTTGGTTGTGTGTGTCTGTGTGTAATTAAAGTGTTAACAATGCCTCGTGTAACTTACACGGCGTCAGAATACACTGACATGATTTTAATTTACGTCGAATGCCGTGGAAACGCAGCATTAGCTCTGCGAACGTACAGAGAAAGGTATGTTGACAGCCGCAATTGCCCACAAAAGTGCTTGGCGACGGACAGTGATTTAATTAGAAAAATAAATAACAATATTCTCCGTCAGTATTATTTTTGCATTAATGTGAATGGAGGACACATCGAGAATTTAAAAATTTAGTGTGTTTGTTTTTGTGCGCGTACTTCAAAACCTTACCAAACATAAAAGCCAGCGCGAGCGGAGGCCTAAGTCGCCGGCCGCCACACCGCCCCGGCCCCCGCCGAGCACACAAGATAACGCACACAGCGCTCCGGCGCGCGCGCGACTTTGCCACTGTGTTACCTAGGTATCTACGGTCAGTCTAATTTATTTACAAAGGGTGGTTGCGTTTTATTCTGATTTGTAAGCTATTTAGTTTGTTTGAAAAAAATATTTTCTCTTTTTGGCGCTTTTTATTTTTGTACCGTATCGAATTAATACTGAACACGTATAGTATACGTAATGTAATTTAACACCCCTCTGTCGTATCAACCCTGTATATAGACTGCTGTAACACCATTAAATCCAACTTACAACTTTTGACTATGGGGCAATGGTTCTGGAGTGGCGACCGCGTACCGGAAAACGCAACGTTGGCGCGGCCTCCCACAAGGTGGACCGATGACCTGGTGAAGGTCGCGGGTAGCCGATGGATGCGAGACGCGCAGGACCGATCGTTGTAACGAGGCTTGGGGGAGGCTTATGTCCAGCAGTGGACATCTTTCGGCTGATATAATGATGATGGCGCTAATGGTCGCTGATAGTTTAGTTAATCTCCTTTCTTCTTCTATCGCAGAAACGAATGAAGAATAAGTAGCAGCATCGACATATACCGCAAACAATAACTCCAAAAAAATTGACGACACAGCTGTCCGACAGTAAACATCGGGCTGTTGACTACCAGACACGACACCGAATCAACGTTCGCATGCGCAAACTTCTCTACATTTTTGATAGACTGTGACGAAGACGCAAATGCGAACGTTGCTTAAAAATTAGTAGAATTGGCCCTGTTCAGTCAATGTGCTCCTCCCTTTTCACAGGAGGTTGCGGGACTTTTCACCCTGTTTCGCCTCTTCTATAAACAGTTTTTTGTCATGGGTACTTATCATCATCATCATAATTTCAGCCGAAAGACGACGAATCCTGCCGAATACGAATCTTGGGGGTAGGATGGGCGGGTCTGCCATAATCGCCACGCTTGTCAGGCGGGTTGGCGATCGCAGTGTATGGTGTTGAGTTTTGCAGAGAGCGCTGCTACCCATTTTCAGGAGAGTCCCTTAGCCACCTCTTAAGACACCCACGGGAAGAGATGGGATGGTATTATTCTTTTACGGCACCCTACAACACCGACACCATACGGCAAACTGGGTACGTATACCAACTAAAAATTATTAATTAAACTTACAGGAAATATCTGTCCATGTTTATCGACGACCTTGGCGATGAGCTCGATGTTCCGCTCGGAGGACTTGCCTCCCCCCTTGGAGAAGGCGCCCCCGCACACGGTGACGTAGAGGTCGTTGCGCGCGTCGCCCGGGAGGATCACCTCGGGGAAGCCCATCTTGCGAGCCACCGCTGTGTTGCCTACTACGATGTGGGGGTTCTCTTCACGTATCTGTGGATGGAAAATGAAGTTATTTATTTTTTATTTACTAGTTGATCCGCGCAACTTCGTCTGCTCCTATCATATTGATCACAGCGTGATGATATATATATTTGGCGATGGGCTATGATATATCTCTCTTCCTCGATAAATTGGCTATCTAACACTGAAATAATTTTTCAAATCGGACCAGCAGTTCTTGAGATTAGCGCGTTCAAGCAAACAAACAAACTCTTCATCTTTACATATTAGTATAGATATAGATTTTATTATACACGGTGTTATTTTAGTCGTCTTACAAAAACGGCCCACTTAACGTACCCGAAATAAACTACATCAAGGCACGATTTGTTTTTTTTTTTTTATAATGCATTAAGATGAAAGGTAGAACAAAAAATAAATAATGCGATAGAATTGTTATGAAACACCCTACCAATGTTTTTGTAACTAAAAAATGTCGCCGTTCCATTCTGCACCGTCCTTTGAACACAAGGGTCGGACTGCGCTCGCTCCTGGATGTTACAAACTACGTCATGCGTCATGATAATAAATAATAATTATTTAATTTTTTTAATAATTCAAATGTGAGGAGCTCGTTTGCTCGATAATAACAGCCGCACGGGCCGATCTTCAAGGTTAAGCTACGCTTGCCAAGGTTGGTCTGTGGATGGGTGACCATCTTAACATACCGAGTTTCCTCCGTGACTCGGAAAGCACGTTAAGCCGTTGGTCCCGGCTGGCATTTGTAGATCTTTGGCAGTCGTTACGGATGTTCAGAAGCCAGTAAATCTGACTCCAGTCTTGCCATGAAGTACCGTGTTACCCAGTTAATGGGTTGTAGAGGTCTGGTAGGCAGCCGCTCCATGAAAAATACTGGTATTCAGCTAAATCCGGCTTGACTGGAAGCCGACCCCAATATAGTTGGGAAAAGGCTAGGCAGATGATGAATAATTCAAATGTTCATAAATATACAGGGTGTCCCAGAAATC
Organism: Lacanobia oleracea; assembly: GCA_950371165.1. Lineage (NCBI taxonomy): Eukaryota > Metazoa > Arthropoda > Insecta > Lepidoptera > Noctuidae > Lacanobia > Lacanobia oleracea. Next base: position 9,860,328 of record OX493408.1, read on the forward strand.
AACGTCAAGCCGAAATCGAGCATTAGGCCAAGTCGTAACAGTTATCAGAAAAATATGAAAAAAAATCTTGGTCATGTACTTTTCAAATTATAAGGATTCAAAAATAAATCTTAAAAACTGACACCATGTGATGATCTTTCAAGTCCTGTGACTGCGAATATTAACTTTTCTTCAGTTTTTTTTCTGTAATGTAACTACGAATAACCTTTCTATAAATTACAGTTAAAAGTTAAAACATGACTGCCTCAGTTTCAAAGAAAATCTTAGATTTTTACCCAACATTGAATTCAAAATAATTACATCACCCAACTTTAACCGACTGTACTGTAAAAAAAATGTACTACACTATTTTGGCAAGTAACATTAAAAGATGGCGCGTTTAGTCTGGATTCCAAAATGGTATGACACTTACTAATTGCTACTTCTTAATAAAAAAAAATAAAAAAAAACTTTTGAATAAAGTCGGATTTCATACAATGTCGACCGAGATGAATGCTGCTTACAGACGTCGCAATCTATCAACTCAACTGAGAGAGACACCGCTCTACAAAGAAAAGAGAGGAATTTATCCATCCCGTTTCTTTTTAGAGCACTGTCTCTCTCAGTTGAGTTGATAGATTGCAGCGTGATTAGCGACCAGAAGAGGGACGTTCAATACGTCTCGCTCTTAGATAGAAGTAGCGTCACTATCTATCTCGCTCACACTTGATAAAGTAGCGTCACCATCTGTCTCGCTCACACTTGATAAAGTAGCGTCACCATCTGTCTCGCTCACACTAGTCAAAATAACGTCCCTCTTCTGGTCGCTAATCACGCTGCAATCTATCAACTCAACTGAGAGAGACAGTGCTCTAAAAAGAAACGGGATGGATAAATTCCTCTCTTTTCTTTGTAGAGCGGTGTCTCTCTCAGTTGAGTTGATAGATTGCGACGTCTGTAAGCAGCATTCATCTCGGTCGACATTGTATGAAATCCGACTTTATTCAAAAGTTTTTTTTTATTTTTTTTTATTAAGAAGTAGCAATTAGTAAGTGTCATACCATTTTGGAATCCAGACTAAACGCGCCATCTTTTAATGTTACTTGCCAAAATAGTGTAGTACATTTTTTTTACAGTACAGTCGGTTAAAGTTGGGTGATGTAATTATTTTGAATTCAATGTTGGGTAAAAATCTAAGATTTTCTTTGAAACTGAGGCAGTCATGTTTTAACTTTTAACTGTAATTGATAGAAAGGTTATTCGTAGTTACATTACAGAAAAAAAACTGAAGAAAAGTTAATATTCGCAGTCACAGGACTTGAAAGATCATCACATGGTGTCAGTTTTTAAGATTTATTTTTGAATCCTTATAATTTGAAAAGTACATGACCAAGATTTTTTTTCATATTTTTCTGATAACTGTTACGACTTGGCCTAATGCTCGATTTCGGCTTGACGTTGATTTCTGGGACACCCTGTATATTTTTTTAAATTGGATAGATGATGTGGGCCAGCGTTGTAAGATGACTAAAATGGCACCTTGTATAAGTTTAGAATACATTTGACTGTGCAGCGGTAAGAAACCGACAGAAGTAGATGGGGCGCCGTACACGAGGGCTGCTAGTTGTAGACGGGGCCCACTAGGGCCAGTGCCTACCAGGGTCGCGGAATTTGTTAGAAAAAGTCACCACGACCCTGCAACGCAAACGGCATTTGGAGGAACACGGAGGGCTTTTAGTCAGTAAGAGTCTGACACTCCCTTCCGCTCTTATTCTTTACTAGTTGACCCTCGCAACTTCGTGTGCGTTACAATTTTCATTACTGCTCCGCTCCTTTTCGTCTTACCGTGATGATATATAGCCTATAGCCTTCCTCGATTAACGGGCTATCTAACACTGAAAGAATTTTTCAAATCGGACCAGGAGTTACTGAGATTAGCGCGTTCAAGCAAACAAACAAACAAACTCTTCAGCTTTATACATATATATATATTAGTATAGATACAGTTTGTGAAGATAAAAGGGAGTATAAAGTCTTCATACCTGTTTCAGATCGCCCTCAACGAGTCTCACAGACACCCACAATCCCTGCGAGTGCTTAGCGTCCTTGATATCACGGTTGGCGATCACTTTCTTCAACAAACAGTCCAAGTTCTCCTTTTCATATCTGTAATCGATTACCATTGGAGTTTCATATCTGGAATGTGACTAGGTTTCATAATACGTACTAATGTTTTGGTTGAAGCCTTGTAAGCAAAAAACACGCAGCTGAGCCTTGATACCCTGACATAGAGTGCAAGTTCGAGTATTTACGACATAACTATTCCTAAAAATAAAATAATTCTGTCTAAGAGCTGTTCGAAAAGGTAAAACCTGTTTAGCACTAGCTGTAGCTTACAAATTTTATTGGACCCAAACAATAGTGATATTCCCAGGGCCAAAAGTTATAATTCTAATTTAGTCCATCAGTCAGATTATCATAAAATATTGAACATGTATTATTTAGTTATTATCGAAAAAAAATATAGTTTAGGTACGTGACGAAAGACAAAATATATGTCCAATATTTTGTTGGCAATCTAAGGGTCGCCGCACATATAGCGAAACGCAGCGCAGAGCATTTTGACGGTCAAACTATTATCGACATTGTCCTCATTGAAATAATAACTAAAATCAATTAACACAACATTTAATTATTGAAGAGCATCGAATCGACCACGTTTTAATTGATTTTAGATATTATTTCAATGAGGACAATGTTGATAATAGTTTTACAATAAAAAATACGTTTTTTTCGACAATTAGGGCATTTAACAGATTTTTTTAAATCTGTCCTATTCCGATGTAATTCACATTGTGCTGCAGTTGCAACTCAACGATTAGATTATGGCATGGCTGTAGGCCAAAGATAGACGCAATAGAGCAAGTGCACATTCGACGCTCAAAGGATTTTTCCAATGGAAAAGGTCACCAAGCCAAGCAAGTTACATTTAGCGCTTCGGTCTCATATTCTCGAGGAATACCGAAGCTCACTCAAAGTAAAACCATACTAAAAAACATGCCACTAAGAACTATACTTACGCATAAAAAGGCACTTGTATATGTTTGTCGGGACAGTCGGCTGTGACGTAGCGTTTGATGTCGGCGCACGCGACGCCGAAGGGTCGCCGCATAGCTCGGCCCGACGGCGCCACTGGAGGACTCTGCGCTACTGAACTGCGTCTGTAGAGTTCATGATTGCTGTGAATAAATTAACTGAAAGACGTCCACTGCTGAACATAGGCCTCCCCCAAAAGGGGGGGCGGTTGACATAATCGCCACGCTTGGCAGGCGGGTTGGTGATCGCAATTCATGGTGTTGAGTTCTGCAGAAAACGCTGCTGCCCTTTCTCTAGCGAGTCCCTTAGTCACCTCTTACGACACCCACGGGAAGTGATGGGATGGTATTGTTTTTTTACGCCACCATTAAATCATTTGCTGAGGGAGGAGTTCGCGACTAAACAATAATCAGCCTGCCAGTCAGTTTTCTATCGGTTGCATTCTGGGGAGTGTGCAAAATTGAATTTAATTGCATAATTTAATACCGTCAATTCCCGATTGCGTAATTTAAGCCCGTTCCATCATGGGACCGCAAGACGTGCGGTGATACATGTTGAACATTCCACCCTCACGCACATCGTTTTAGAAACACATTCATTGTGCGTACAGCTCTGCGTACAAGGGAATTCCCTGCCAGAGTCTGTGACCCTGATAGCTAGGAGTCTTTAAGTAAAGAGTGAATAGGTTTTACTTCTCGGCAAGCGTGCTCCATCTTCGACCGCATCGTAGCCTACTATTAGGTGAGAACTTTCAACAGTAAAAAAAAAAAAAGCCGCACGGATCAATTTTAAAAGATAAGTTGTTTACGAATTAGACTTACAGGCAGCCCAAACATTTTTATAATTTAGAAATCTCTTTGTCTTGTATAGCCAGCCTGTTCTCGCGAGATTGAGGCAAAATATTGATGAAATGGTTGAATTAAAAACTAAACAATATTTTAAAGAAACTTACCTATTATCAATATTCTGGACGTCCATTGACCCTATCCGGTATATGTTTGAAACTAAGTATATTTTTTCACTCTTTATTATATCGCTACCGAAATCCTGAAATAAAAATAAAAATTAGAGTACAAGTAGATTTTATAATCCGGCTCGAAGGACCAAAATGTTAAGGAATAGACGAGTCGTACGAAAATTATATTATGTCTAATTTTGAAACGAGAGCGATATCGAGTCGTGATTGAATGAGTTTTCAACAGCTAAGCTAAGCACTACTTTCGAATAATTTGTAACGGGTTAAGGTTTTTTTTTTTTTTTTTTTTTCAGAAACCAGGGGAAGAATATTGGATTATGAAAAGTTTTGTAATGAATTAGTTCAGCCAATTTATTCTCAGCTTTACTCATCATCTGCCTAGCCTTTTCCCAACTATATTGGGGTCGGCTTCCAGTCCAGCCGGATTTAGCTGAATACCAGTATTATTCTAAACTTTATTGTACTCACAAATCTTGTAATATATTCAATTGATTGAGTTTACCCAGCATAAACTAGAAAATTATATTATGTAGGCATTGTTGAAATTGCGACTCAATGCTAGTTTTTAATTTAAGTAATTCTTACAGTAAACACAACTAGCGCAGAACTAATATGGTTGGTAGGCCACCGAAGCAGCAAATGTTCGGTGAGCTTAGCGCCTGAAGCGTCGTGTAATGCTAGCGCCAGTTCGGCGGGTTCGTTCATTCGGCACACGAAGTTGTGCACCCGAACTGCGATCGTGTATGTTCGGGCGCCCGGGGGAGTGGCTGGTGGGGGGGTTGCTGGAGTTGTTTCCTGAAAAAAACAACGAATTTAAGTTGTATTATCCTTAAAAATGTTTGTTCTACTCTGCAAGTAGACTTATAAAATTGTAGCATCAAGCTTAAGGTCGCGGGTAGCCGATGGATGCGAGACGCGCAGGACCGATCGCTGTGGCGACGCTGAGACCTGTGTCCAACAGTAGACGTCTTTCGGCTGATATGATGATGATTAAGCTTATGACAGGTTCTCCAACTCCGTGAACAGGTAGGCAAGTATTCAGCAAAACCCACATAAGACTGATTTTTTTTTAAATTCAAAGTAACAGGGCACCAATTACAGCCTCGTATGTTATGTAATGCCTATGTTAAACAAAGATGGAATATAGATCTTTGTCGGGGTACTGGGTCGGAGATCAAAACTATAATTTAGTTGATGACAAAGAATCGCTATTAATCTGCCAGTCAGGCTTGGCTAGAAAACCGAACCATTAGCCTATGATTGAATAACACCTTTCGATTGTACTATTGGGAACGTGCACGGCGTAGACTATGCCAACAAATGTTGCAAATTCTAAACTCTTTCGATAAAAATGCAAAACAAACCTGACAGTGACATTTCTGTGCAGCCATCTATACTTCCTGTACGTTCCCTATAGGGAGCGTGCATAAACTATAGGTGGCAGCATAGAAATGTCACTGTCAGGTTTTTTTTTTGCATTTTTATCGAAAGAGTTTAGAATTTGCAACATTTGACGTATCAAGTATGTATAAGATATATTCGAGATAGCTACGCTAGATGGCACAGTCTTCTTCGCGCACGTTCCCCTAAACTGAGCGTGCTGGAACCAGAGGTGGCAGTACAGAAGCGTCAATGTCAAGTATTCTGACCCTTAAAACTTCGAATATGACCCGCTAGATGGCATAGTCAACACCGTGCACAGGGTACGTGCACGGTGTTGACTATGCCATCTAGATAGACCAATAATAAAACAAGAAGCTTACCATATTCTTCTCAATACGAGTATTGGCTTCATCGTGTAGCGCGTTTAGTTTGTACGTGGACACTTTCAACGGATCAACCAGTTGGCCGTTCGCTGTTCTTACTGCCAACTCCATGCCTAAGGTTCTGTGAACAAAGTGTAATCAATTAGTATGATGATATATTTGTTGGAACTTTCAAGGAGTAAGACATTAGGAGAGCTCTGATTAGTAATTAGTAGTATTTCTGTGAAAGTACTTGAGAAAAGCGTCTTTTTTCTGTCGCCCAAACAGCGTTCCTGTAATATCGTATGAAAATTTAAGGGAAACGGTGTATAAAAGTAAAAGGAACAGTCCTCTTTATAGACCGGAAACGGACGTCTTCTGGTATTTATTTCCGATATGACCAATGACCTTGCTTCTGCATTTTAAGTCTACATTTGTCTTACTGCTTACCTTTCCTTTTACTTTTTATTTCTCTTTTTTTTCGAGCCACCAATCTATCCTAACTTGCGTATTTCAGAACATGCCTGTTCTGAAATAAGCAAGTTCGAAAGTGCGAAAATGTAGGCTTGTACCGCCGTACAAGCCTACATTTTCGTTACCCTTTTGATTTCGAATTATACACGGTACAATGAGCAGGTCCCCAGAGACTTAAATTCGTTTTAATAACATAAAAGAAATGCATACCTGTTCCCTTTATCGATGGTGAATACCGCAGTTCTAGCGACTCTGCGCAGTTGGTCTTGAGGTAGCGCGCCTGACGCAGCTTGAGCTCGCAACTCTAGCAGCGCTCGCATGCTCACCTCCATGAACTTGAGACGCTCATCGTTATTCTGGTGGACAAGGACAAACAATCAGATAAATGAATACATTATTTATTTGGTGTATTTAATTGTTAAGAGCTGTTGAAATCTTTTTTCATCATCATCTCTGCCCAAAGACGTCCGTTGCAGAAAAAATTGCAAAAAAAAACACAAAAATATTTGTATTTCGCGGGCTACCCTGGCGCAACCACCTTAAGGTGAATGTTACGGGTTGCTCATTGCCATTTTCCCGCGAGATGGCGCTGAAGTCAACATTTTCAGTTTTATTTTGTTTCGAGTGTAATTGGAACAATATTAAATCGCAGAAATAATGGTGCGACAATCGGATATTCCACTTTATCGAAATTAGTCAAAATACGGCATAAAAACCCTTCTGATTCGCCATACTTCAAATCATACTTTCAATCATGTCTATGTGTGTGTAAACGGTCCTATAAGCGACTTAGATATTATTTTCGTGAAGTATGGCGATGAATATTTCAGAAATAATAATTCTGTCGAGCTACATGAACTTAGAGGGCTATATTGATAATTAAAATGGTTATAATTCTTTAGATAAATACGCGTTACGGTCGCGGATCGTATTTGGTCCACATACAGCTTCACACTGACCGGAAAATTGCAAAAAAACATAAAAATATTTGAATTTCGCGGGCTATCCTGGAGCATTCACCTTAATATGATACGAGACACTTTTATATAAGAGAGAGAAAGAGAGAGATGATCGGATAAAACTTTCATGATGAGAAAAAAGAAAATCTGCTGTTGCATTTATTTTTATCGAATTACATAAAAGTTATATTGCATTTTATATAAAACAGACCATTATTTTTCTATGATCTCATATTTTTCCTGGACAAAGGATCTGACCTACAAATTACTAGCGCTTAATAATTCACAAAGCGCACCTGAATTCCTTTCCCCCGACTCGTCACTGAATAGTTAATTGAAAGAATATTCAGTGCGTGCAAATGAATATTCAAACATTATTGGCCGAATAATTATACAATGATGGCACTCATGTTTATGTAATTAAGAGATACATAAGGACAAGTGCTAAGAAATTGTTACATGTTACAATATTTTGTAGGTACGGTATGTGGCTTATAGATCGTTCTCCCAAAGAAATTGATTGGCTTCAATTAATAAGAAGAGAGAATAAACGATTTTTTTTTCACTTTCTCTGGTCCCTAGAGACCCGGTCCTTTGGTAGGCGTACGAGGGGCCGAAGCTAACTCGCAGAGGCCCCTTTAGACATTTATTTTATTTTATTTGTTTGGGACAAAAGACAGTTACATGCCAGGAATAATAAAAGAGTCTTAAATTAGCCTTAGAAATAAAATTATGCATAACCTATTCCATGTTTATGTTACTACACATGTAACCCACACTATAGTCCACGAATTCACGAAAAAAAAAAAACTAACAGAAAACAGATACAGTATACACCATAAAAGACTATTACAAAGAAGAAGAAAGAAAATATATATATTATATTTTCTTTCTTCTTCTTAAGTATAATTATACTTAAGAATTTAGTAACTCTATTGCTCTTGCCTTAAAACTTTGTTTGGAGAGAGTAAAATTATGTCAATCTCCATAAAGTGAGTGTTGTACGCATCAACAAGTCGACGAAGAGGCACTCGCACCCCTGCATTAGTCCTGCACGAGTTTGTGTGGAATAGCCGAGGAACACGTACCCCACGAAGCATGACAGATCTAGGTAATATAAGTGTAGACTATTTGATAAAGGAATGCAGTCATTTCAAATGGAATGGGACACCAACCGACGATTATCCCTACATGCACTGTGAAAGTATACCCCAGGACAATCCCCGGTTGGAGCAGGAGTATTTGCAGAATATGGAAACAAAAGATGAAACGCTTATGAGTTCGGCTGGTTTAGTGGACTGATAATCGTTATATTATTATTATTATAATAAGGAAAATGAAAATGGTTCTGTAGATTCTGCCTACATCTATGGAGAACGCGTGAGTTTTTACATGATTGTATGAGAATGATTCACGCTTGCCTAGACCTATCAAGTCGAGGCTTGAAGACTCGCATAGCTATTGGCGTCAATTGCCCGATGATTTGCGTTTTTTAAAACGGCAAGTAGCTTCAATTTTGTGACTCCTTGACAATTTAGAAGCGTTATTTTTTTTTTATTACTTCTTCGACTCTCTAATGTATCTCATTCCGCGACTAGAGATCGATCTTATACCTAGCCAATCATGAGGAGACGTAGCAGAAGAAGCATTTGAAGACCTGGGATCGAGATTGCTAGTCCGTTAATCTGTCGAGATTCACAGAATCTGATTTGGTGCAAAAATATTCGGCTACCTTTTGCCCACGACTTTGTACGTGCATATCCCGTTTTTACCTCTTTCTCGTAGGAATTTTGGGAAATCCTCTCTTGGTGCTCCCCCTTTTTTTTAAGGATGGGAAATCATCAAATGACTCCTCCCGCTCTGGGCGGAGCAGAAGGGAGTGTCAGACTCTTACTGACTAAAACCCATCCGTGTTCCTCCTAGTGCCCTTTGCGTTTCAGGGTCGCGATGACTCTTTCGAACAAATTCCGCAACTCTGGGTCTCAGCTTTCTATGACCACTAACTTCGGCTGTGCGTTGTCTGTCAGTCACTCGCTCAATAACGGAAGAATTTTATTTTGATAGAACATTGAACTTTATTTGTTATCTACTTACGATGTACAGTTGTTTGCAATGCGTCAGCCATTCTCGGAGTGTGACAGCGATATCGTGGACCACACCGTTACCTCCAGCAGACGCGACCACTGTGCCACCGCATCTGAAAGAAACACACAGTTTTATTTGAGTTTACATGATACAATATCACGCTTATACGGTTGACCGATGGTGAGGGCTGCGGGAGTCCGCTAGATGCAAGTAGCGGTCAATGCAGCTTCGTTTGGACAGGTCTATGTCCGGCAGTGGACGCCTTTGGGCTAAAATAATGATAAATATAACGCGAGTAACTACTGAAAATAGAGGCAGCCTTAATTCGCCAGTTTAATTAAGTCTCATATATCAAGGGGCTAGTCTATTTGCCTATGAGAAATTTCTAATATCACCTTTTAAGTGTATGTGTGTTTTCTCCTTTCGGATAGATTTTGAGTTTATCGCTTTCAGACAGACAGACGCCCCGGGATAACTAATATGTAGAGAATTGTTGTCAAAAGACAATCAACACATTACATACAGCGTTACTCAAACTTAGCTACAAATGCTACAATACAGAATTATATAACTTATATCGTATTGCTTATAAAACAATAGTTGTGACAGACTTGGCAGGCCGAAGTGTACGAAATAAGGAAAGTTCTAGAAGTTTGATATTAAACAAAACAATAATTGGCTTTTCCCTGGTTCCCGAAGTTGAAGTTGTAATGGAATCATAACAATCTTGTGGGTTGTGACATTGTGTTTTACTTTTAGTAATATATAAACGTTTTCTTGTCTTTATTCCCTAAAGTTACCAGGTTGTTTGAGACTTGATTATATTGCCTAGGCCTAACAGTGTTTCATGTTTAGCTGTAGGTATATTAGTTTCGCTTGAATAAAACCTTTTTTTAAAGAAAAACCATTAAGTATTTTAATCCCAAATACTCAGTGAGCCTATTGACTCGAGGCGACCTGTGGCACTACTTACATCTGTGTTTCAATAGTACTAAAGTTTTTACGCAGTCACATATATTTTTAAAATTGTCTCATGTCCGTGAGACCAATTCAAATTCAGTTTCTCTAATTAAATTCTTTGGGTTGTCAGAACAAAATCCTATTACCCAGACGTAAGGCACACTTGGCACGGCGAAAAAGAAGACGTGACCGCGAAATGTGGAAAAAATGGAAGGCAGACCATTGCCTTGCAGTGGGATGGTACAAGCTTATTATAATAAAAACTTAAGGATTAATAATTCCAGTTCTAAACTTCAGGAGTTGACAATACTGGTTACCTTAATTCACACATCTAACATCATAATATAAGTCCATATGCGTACTGGCCGATTAATCTACAATGCATTATGGAGAGTTTAAATTAAAAATGAGTCATTAGGTAGTTTTATTAATAGCTTGCACACAACTGATTGATTTAAAACTAGGGATTTTTATACCGGATAAGTCAAACGAAATTAATAATTTATAAACTGTTATCCAACAGGGCTTGTACGGGATAAACCCTTCGGTTAATTTAATAAATGTATAATTAATGTCACCGTATAAATACGACATTTAAACTATTATAGGCAAGGACTTCCTTTTACGCAGTGCGCAAGTGGGGAACTGGTGACCAAGTTCCCTTTATATGTATCACCACGCTTATTTTCCCCGAAGGGTTAGGCAAAGTTGTACTCAAATATTGATTGGTCCTATTTTACAAAGTAGATCCATCTATTTTGCAAAAAAAGACCAATAAATGTTCTTTGGTACACCAAAGCTTCGCAAGTTGTTTTATTTTATAACAGGGGTGATTTATCTAAATAGCGTTTTGTTATGACAGATTCGTAAAGTAATCCAGTCCAAATTAATATGCCAAATCATTGGTCCTTAAATCTATAAGTCTTGTACTTTTCGTATCATGTGATAGAAACCCTACGAAAGTATCTCCCCGTGCCCCATCAAATTGTTTTGAAAATAACAATACCAAACTGATATACCTACATTTTATCGAAATTCCTAACCACATGCAATGATATTCTTTGACTCATACGACTAGACAATCAGTCTACAGTTCTACACATGTCACCTAAGACAGTGATTCATCGCACTTCCGAAGTTCCAACTACCTATCAATTCAAATGGCCTCCACCAAGGTTCCCAACTCCCTAAGGCCTAGAAACAGAGCATTCCTAGTTCACAATTACCATAAAAAACTACACTAATTGACGAGGTCAACGACCGTGATTGATAATCGTTGCCCATTGTCGTATGAATCACTACTACGGCACAATGAGTGAACGTTTGCGAGTAAGTGTGTGTATCATTTGTGTGTGTGAGTTCCGACCCGCTGCCTTTTAATTGAAATATTATCAGTTAACACAGTCATTTGCTACTACTATATTGATTGTATGTAATATTATATGTGGTAATCTCATCTCGTTTGTTGGTATAAACGTTTGGGTGTCGAGTTTCGGATACACGCTTACACCTATTGATGGTGAGAATTTTATTAGCACTGGGAATGTAGGACTGAAATGACGCTCCGTAGGTATAATATGGAACATTCTCACGCAGCGGACCTAAGTAAGGTATGCGTTGGCAACATAAATAAGGAATTACAAATGATCCTAAGGTTCCCAGAACCCATTTGTGTACCACTTTAGTGCTAAACGTGTACTACCGAAGGACTATTTTTTTGGTACCCAAAGACCAGAATTTCGGTACCTACTTGAAAGTCGTAATCTTACTAGGTAATGTAGGTAAACATTAAGAACTAGGAAAAACAAACAGGTCCTTTCCTTAGGCACGAGTCCCCAAGGCCAATAAATGTACTTATCCTAATTTTTACCGTTAATCTACTTATAGTCAAACTGCTCCATCGTCGGCCACATCATCGCTTACCATCAGGTGAGTGAGATAGTAATCAAAATCGTTCCCATTTACAACAATAAAATAAACAACTACAACTATAATAGAGAGAGCTTCCTCTTTGGGCCCTAGAAACATCATCAAAGTCATACCCAACGCCGGCTGTCGTTAAAAACCAGCGCTGTGGCTCTGTCTCGCAGACGAGTCCCAGCATTATGCTGAGCGATGGCCGTTTTGCGCGAATGTGACGCATATCTCCCCAATTTTTTATAATTTAGTTTTATTTAAATTTTTTTTGGTGTGCGTCATGCTTGGCGCAAATAAACGCTTTTTCTTTCTTTCTTTATAGCTTAGACAACCATTCAAATACTAATATATTTCTAAGGCCCGCTTGCGCAAACCAGAGTTTCTTTCAACTCAGAGGTAGTAACCTAACCTGGAGCCATTATGTATGTAAAGTTTGTTATTTAACCTCGCGTTAGCAACTAACTATAAGTACAAAGATAACTCTAAGGTTTGTAAAAGTGGGTCTGAAGGGTTCAACAGCTTACCTGTCAACTATACAGTCCCGTATCGTTACATAGCTCTTAGGGAAGGCACCGCTCTCATCTTTCTTGAGGCTCTTGCCCCAATACCAGAATTCCGTTTCCCTCTCGATTTGCAGCAACTCGCCAACGTCGAAGGAGAGGTGCGGTGAGCCTGGTTTGGCCGTGTAGTTGTATATGGCTGTGGAAGAATAGAAATAGGGCTTAGTTATCATTCTCTCAAAATGGTGAAGTAAAAGATCTTGAGAAAACTGAGGAGTTTTTGATAGATTGCGACTGAGATACGAATTCGAACGTTGCTTAATAATTTGTAGTATTTTCCCATATTCTGGAAACAAAAATTGGAAGTTATGACTTCCAATTATTGGGTCCAGAATATGGGCCAATTCAATTCAAACCTATACTAATGTATAAAGCTGAAAAGTTTGTTTGCTTGCTTGAACGCGCTAATCTCGGAAACTTCTGCTCCGATTTGAAAAATTCTTTCAGTGTTAGATAGCCCATTTATCGAGGAAGGCTATAGGCTATCTATCATCACGCTAAGGCCTATAGGAACGGAGCAGGAATGAAAATTGTGACGTAGACGAAGTTGCTCGGGTTCAACTAGTCAATCATATTTTATGTGACATCCACCAACCAGAAGTGGGCTAGCGTGGTGGATTACAGCCCATTAACTACTCTTTCTGACCTGTATTCCAGCAGTGAGAACGTTATAGGCATAGAATAATGCTCATGCTTCATTGCCTGTCTAGACTTTCAAGGAAGGCTACTAGACCAACCGACAGCAGCTGAATACCAGTATTTTACGAAAAGCGACTGCCTATTTGACCTCCACAACCTGATTGTGCATTTGTGATTGGGATATAGGGAAAGTGTACGGCTTTGACTATACCATCTAGTGTTGCATTTTAGAAACTTGTCAGTAAAAAAGTATATTAGGCCATTACACTTTTGCTCTGCCACCTATTGGTAGTTCCTGCACGTTCCCTAAACTATAGTGTTGTTCTATTAAAATCTCACTGTGAAAAGTAAGGTGAAGAAAGTTTCAAGTGAGCAATCAACCTCTGATATGAATGATAGACACACCTCACTTCACATCACGCTCACTTCACCAAAATTTTCACTGTGATGTGTTTACAGAATAGACCGGTTGGTTGACAGACTTTCGGAATTCTGAATACATCACTACGCACTTACATATTATAAAACAAAGTCCTCCGCCGCGTCTGTCTGTCTGTTCACGATAAACTCAAAAACTCCTGCACCGATTTTTATGCTGTTTTCATCAATGGATAGAGTGGTTCTCGAGGAAGGTTTTAGTATATAATTTGTCTAGAAAAAAAATAGGGATCCTTAAGAAAATTGCAGCGCGGACGAAGTGCTAGTACTAGAATAAATAAAGATAATAAGGTTTTAGTCTATTATGTTGGCGAAATTGAGCGGCATAGTCCTCAATTGAAATTAATTGAGGAATCCATGTCGTGTTGAATGAGCACCTAATTGTATTATGATAGGTCATAGTTTCTAACTATTCGAAATGCAGTTGATAATGTTCAATATTTATGATAAACTTTTAACAAATGAGTACCAACAGAGATTACTTACAGTATATAAAATATAGTCACATAATACCATGACCTACAGTAACATGAACATTTTATCCTGTTTCGTTAAGTTTTTCTTAGTTTATTAAATAACGCAACCTAAACAAGTTGGTGGCTACCAAGTTAAGTAAGTAGGTCTGAGTAATTATTATAGACCTTACTTGACTAGAATTAAATGTAGCTTTTTCTCTCTTATAACTTGGCAATTGGCCAGCTATTTATAAGGCTCAGAATGTACTCGAAGTCAAGTTTAAAGGAATAAAATTATTGCGTTGCGTCGCCGTTAGCATACAATTTATTACCAAAGTAACAGTAAAATATTTACCAAATAGGTAGCGAGTATCATTCCCAAATATGGCAACACTAAATCTATAGCATATACGCAAGGTATAAAAAATTAAGTAAACACAACGCGAAATTCAAATAGACCGTTATCCACAAAACAGATGCTAATGGCACGTCAAATACTATGACATAATAAATGACGCCTTTATGGCTAACGTATCCTGCGACAACAATCATGGAACGTAATGGCAAGGCTTTCCAATTTGGCACAACAATACCAAACCATTTAGAGAAAGGAAGAATGTGTACAGTCGCTCGCGAAATCACTCGTCATCTTCGGATGTTATGACGAATGATTACGCGACACCTTTTCCCATTTATGTTGGTACTAGTTAACCCGCACCACTTCGTCTGCTCCGCTCCTATTGGACTTAGCGTGATGATAAAACCTATAGCCTTCTTCGATAAATGGGCTATATAACACTGAAAGAATTTTTCAAATCGGACCAGTAGTTCCTGAGATTAGCGCGTTCAAGCAAACAAACAAACTCTTCAGCATTATATATTAAGTATAGATAGATATAGATGAGTTTCCAGTGTAACCGGATGCGGCTGAATACCACAATTTTACTATCTGGATTCCAAAACCCAGTTATTCACATACTAGCAAATCTACTCCATCGACTTTCAGCCTAACCGCATGCAGCATCTGACCTCCACAACCCAGATATTCACTCACTAGCAAAATCACTTATACAAAATACTCCCAATTTCCTCCACCGTTCCCCATGGGAACAGTAGCGATATCCTTCAGTAAATTCACACGGAGAATTGACGTGAGACTGTAAGCCAAATTGTCCAAATGATCCTTGAAAAACGACCCGTGAGAAAATATTTTGCACCATCCCGCAATCATGCCAAATAGACGTTAAATAACTTCAACCTTGGTGACAATACTTAAGTAACTCGAGCAAAGCGACGATCTTAAAAATATCTACCAACAGGCGGCCGCAAATTCATTAAATCGACATCAAGATTAACTAAGCCCATCGGCTAACGACTCACATCCTGTGCAAAGATACGCGCAAAAAAACCAAACATATTAAATTATATGATATGAAGAAAAGGCTAATGTTTAACATTCATTGTACTTACAAACAATTAATCCGGGACAATAGGGGCGGTATGCCAGTGAGTCACGGAAGACAGGCGCGGGCGCTCCAAAACCGCGGCTGAACGCAACTTACGCGCGCTCTGAATGCTGATGCGAGGGGGGCGTTAGATCTAGCAACTGTTTAGATGGATGGGATAGACCCGGTACATTGATCGATTTTAATATTGTGATTTATTAAGTTGTTTCTGAAGTCTAGTGTTGACAATGACACTATTGTAGCAAAGAGAGAAGCTTCGTTATCTTTTTAAGTGTAAGCAGGATCTTTGGAAGGTACGTTACCTTTGCCCAAAAACTTCGTAGTTCTCAATACAAACATTCGCATCGCCCATAAAAAGGACCCTAGCGAATTACCAACATGAAAAAAGATTTCAATCACGGATAAATCATTCGACCAGCCTAATCAAGTAACAATTGAAATAGATTTGTTGAAGTAATTGTGTAACTAAAGGACTCTTTTGTGACTGAGATTAACCGACGAATTCAATGAACAGAGAAAGTACCTATTTGATCTTGTGATAGGCATGCTCAATATTCAGGTCTGCAAAATAAATTGAGCTCAGTAAAAAATAAGTACTTTCTAAGTGCCTGGAGTTATAAAGCATTTAACAAGCAATGAAAAAGTTACTCTCATTTTTATACAACCTTCTTAATAAACTTAGATCCTCTCATGAAATCTCTCGGACTTAAAATTCCTATCCTTACCTAAGTCAAAATCACAAAATCTCTATCGAACCACTTATCCAGGGTACCCTGAATCTAACAATTTTACGATCTCGGCCATAAAACGGCGCGTCTAAGAGACTTATAAATCTATCAGACATCAGATCCATGCACATGTCACCGATACTTCATGTAACGAGATATGGGTGCTATACTAGAGACCCACCTGGTATCGAACGTTTTCGGATGACAGCGTTAATGGTACAAATGGTACAGGTTCCATTTTATGGGTCATTGGGCACATTGTTCGGTGCAATTAGTGTTTGATATATGTGCCGAAGTTAATTTATGGATAGTGAATTGAGTTGGTAAACTAAATTCTGTGCATTCGTTCAGTATGCGAGTTTCACCTCGATGATCTCATTAAAATGCCATTATTACCTGAAGATAAAATACCCAGTGTCCAAATGACCTAAGTCTGAGGCAAAACAAGGTAATTAGAACCAACTAAGAGCTAGGAATCCACCAGTAGTAGCAAAGATGGCATGGTTTTTTATTGATCTACTTCCAATTTGGGCAATCGAGATCAGATGCAGTAGTTTACGCTAATGTAACACCAAACCGGATTGATATTTTTAGCGTCACAGCTCTCCAAAAGTAACGGCAAGTTTTTGCGACCATACCATTCAATGTGTGTCATCATAAGTCCAAAAAAGCAAGTAGCATCCCAAATGTTAAACAAAAACATATGTTGTTCACTTGGGAGTGTTGCGAATGAGCAATGGGCACGAAAATCAATTGAATCATTTTTATTACGATGACTTGCTGATTGGATGACATTATTGGCGTAGTGATGTTTTGACAGACGTAATTGGACTTCCTCAGGTGACGGAAGGGGACTGAATGCGGCGTTTGGCATGTAGGGACACTTGCGAATGTCAGTACTTGCGCATTAGATTTAATATTTTGAATTCATAAAGAATGAATCGTCACCGTGTTAGACACAGTTCATGATCATCATGATAATCTCCATAATTAATAATTGTACACGAGCCTGAATCCGACCCGCAATCCGACCCCAAACCCCAAAATCGATGAGAGAATATCCAGCAATGTGAGTCTGAGTGACCACTACTTCAACAATCATAATTTTATGAAAATGCGTACAGATCTGTTCGCACTGGAAAGGTCTGCAAATATAATCACTTAAAAAACCGATATACATAAGACGACTAAGTAATTGAGTACATCTGGCATCCTGGCACGCACTACCGTGAGATGTGTCGCAGATTTCGCGAGACAAGTCGGTGTGGGCGGCAATATGCGAGAGAGGACCAGACGGAGTGACGAAGTCTGTTATAATAAGTATCTCGACGAAATCATAGATCTTCATTGACGTCTCGCAAACAGTCGGGCGTCGGGCCAGACAAGCAAGGGGAAGCTTTCCAGACCGGAATTGGTAAAATCGGAAATGATGCACTGGTCGAGTCAAAGCTTCAAAGCCTTGAACATCGACGCCGAGTTGCCAGCCTGTCTGTATTCTACAAGTTGCAACTTCGGGCAGTGTTCGTCAAAAACGCACAACCTAATTCCGCCTACGCCGTGCCATCTTCGAAGTACATGAAGTACGGTGATGCGCCACCGTCAAATGGTAGACATCTCACATACGTACAAAACGTTTTGGGAATCCTTTCATTGTGCGAAGATATAGTATAGGATTGGAAGTGCATTGGAGAGATTGCGTCAAAGATGATATAGCCCGAAAGGGAGAGAATACTGAATTGGCTGCGGTGAATGGAAAAATAACTTATGGAAGGAGAAAACATTAATGATGACGATGCGACGATGCAACATACCATTCCAAGGCGTTTAATCTAGCAAAAGAATTGATTAGACTGCAGAAACGGTTTCCAAGACTGACAGAGGTCGAATGGCATCTGTTACAAAGAGTTCGTAACTTCACAAGACGAGAAACACTCATCAAGTGCTTAAACTTCATGGGATTTGCGGAAGAATGTATATCACTAAGCATAAGTTCGAGTGCTATTAACTAGAAGTGTTTGTAGTTTGTTCGTACTCGAAAGTCAAGTGCTTTCATTACCTACAGCCGATCATTATCAATAGGGAAGATGCAAATACAGAATTTATGAGAATTTTGTCAGTAAAATGATAAAAAAAAGTATAAAATAAAAGCCATCGCAGCGTTTTTATTTTTGTTAATATCGATTTTTAACAAAAATAATGAATTAAAGTAACGTGAAACGGAACGTACTTAAAAACAACAATCAGCGTTTAGTGACGTATCTGCTGTTATGCCAACGAAAAGGCAACCTTATGTCTTTGAGTTAGGACAGTTCTTGACCAGTGATAGACACGAGTGACGTCATCGTCCGTTTTCGCGCGAACCTTTAAACTGTCGGTTTCAAAACGCAATTTTGGCAATAAATTAAAGCGTTTTCATTTTTTATTTATGTGATGGCCTATTCTACATGGAGTTCTTTAAAACTACAGCAAAAATAAAAATATTGCATGTTCCCTATTCATCACCAACATTCCAGGTAGTCGGAACTCAGTAGTCAGACCAGAAACTATACATGATTTGATAAACCACTCTTTTTTTTTACTATTGCATACGTTTGACCACTACCTCACCTGATGGTAAGCGATGATGCGGTCGAAGAGGGAGCACGCTTACCTAGAAGTAATCTATTCACTCTTGCCTAAGGCACTCCAACCGCTCCATGTTCCTAAATAACATAATGGTATTTGCTGCATCCGGCTCAAAAGGCTCTAAAACATCGAGATTCAGGAGGACTTCGACTTCATTTTCATAGGGTTAAAATTATTTCGTTCCGTCGATAAAGATGTTCATGCCCTTGATACACAAGCAAGCCGGCACAACAGGCTTTGTTCTTCACTTTTTGTTTTTTTTTTTTTAAGAATGGGAAATCATCAAATGACTTCTTCCGCTCTGGGTGGAGTGGAAGGGAGTGTCAGACTCTTACTGACTAAAACCCATCCGTGTTCCTCCTAATGCCTTTTGCGTCCCAAGGCCGTTGTGATACTTTTGGACAAACTGCAATTTCTTCTTCCTTACCTCTCTTTCAGCTGTTATCTCAGTATTCAATGCCATATCATCTTTCAAATCGAGAGAGATTCTTCAAAATTTTAGGTACCTTATCTTTGATACTGATGTGAGTCCTCTTAAAACTTTTCCACATACAAAATTTTCTCACAAGTCTAGACCAGATCTCCGAACACTATCACGACATATTTCATCATCATAATGAAATCCACTGAACTACTAGATGTTATTAAGGCCACAAAATAACCCCGTTCCTTGTTCTGAACCAGAAATAGATTTAAATTGTACTGCATGACCCGCGCTATCGAGACAAAGTGAGTCTCTGACGATTGAATACGAAGATTAGCTGAACTATCTCTATTGATATTGTGTTAATTGCCAGTTATAGGTCAGTAACGACGTGCCCCGAGGTTGTTCCAGTTGTGGCAGTATTTAGGTTGCTAGGTTCCTTAATCTAAGGCCACAGTTCGAAGCGTGTTGACCGCTTTCTTTGGCCCTAAATAATCTTCGTAAATAGAAGCTACGAAGTTACTTCGTTCTTTAGAAGTACTGGCGAAAATTCATCCACTGATAGAAAACTACACTATGGACGAGTTCCATAGGTTACTTTTTATTAGGGTTCCGTACCCAAAGGGTAACCAATGATACCCTATTACTAAGCCTCCACTGTCCGTCCGTCCGTCAGCGGGCTGTATCTCATAAGCCGTAATAGGTGGACATTTCAAATTTTCAGTGTGTTTTTTTATTACATGAAGTAATTTTTTTAGTTATTGCACTATGAAGACAAAGAAACTTTTTTTTTTATTAAATTAAAAATAAACGTCCTTTTATCAGTTCATGGTAGGTACGGAACTCTGCATGGGAGTCTGACTCTCACTTGGCCGGTTTTTCTGATCAAAAAGTACGGTTCCTTTGAGATAAACCATAATATTTTTAATCTTATTAAAATCAATCAATCTGCCTAGCCTTTTCCCAATTATATTGGGGTCGGCTTCCAGTCAAACTGGATGTAGCTGAATACCAGTATTTTTACATGGAGCGACTGCCTATCTGACTACCAAACCCCAGTAACTGGGTAATATGATACCTCGTGGCAAGACTGATTTGTCAGATTTTCTGGTTTCTGATCATACGTTACGTTACGATTGGCAAAGATCTACAGTTGACAGTCGGAACCAACGGCTAAACGTGCTTTCCGAGGCACGGTAGGAGTCTCG
This sequence comes from Lacanobia oleracea, assembly GCA_950371165.1. Lineage (NCBI taxonomy): Eukaryota > Metazoa > Arthropoda > Insecta > Lepidoptera > Noctuidae > Lacanobia > Lacanobia oleracea. The sequence goes on from OX493408.1 coordinate 9,881,062, forward strand.
ATATGTAATGAATGGTCACAATTTACAGACCGACCTCGACAAGCGTTAAAGACAATAAGAGAATAACATTTTAAACTAAGTAAAAGATTAAATCCCCATATCAGAGGCCCTTGAGTCGGTATAGTAACTCCGACACTAGAGTGTGTGGGGTCGTTAGACCTTACTGTCCAAACAATAAGAAGAAGATGAAATATATAATTCTTCCGTTACTGGTAACTGACTGAGTAACTGGCAGAAAACGCACAGCCAAAACTACTGTTCGTAGAAAGCTGTAGTTTCCTTGGACAGTGTAGTAGCACTAATGGGAATTTCCTACGGGAACGAGAAAAAACGAGATATGCGCGTACAAAGTCGTGGGCAAAACACATACACAGGATAACTTTCCACGTCTCGATTTTCTCTCGCAACTTTGGCAGCCAATCAGAATACCGCACGAACATTGCAGGTGCAGGCAAGCATTCCATTTAGCGAGCGCCGAAGGCCGAATTTGTTTACAGATTAAACAGGTTTGAGATTCTAAGGTCAAGCATAGCATAATTACCAATGTGAATTTGCTGTTATATTTGGATCTATTAGCAAACCAAAGTAAAACGTAACAAGTAAATATTAAGACTCATTATATCTAAAACCTACTTGCTACATGAGAACATGAGAGCAGTGACGGCATGATTATTTGTAAACACACCATCATTAAATGCTCAAATCACCTTTGGCATTTGAGTGTCAGACAGTCTATCTACTTATGAAGTCCTTGTATCAGAAGATTAATAGTGTTTGATACATTTTTTTTATGAGAAACCTTTTGGTCAACCTAGGAGGTGGTGTTGGGTAGGAGGTAGAGAGTGAGGGGGCCTGGGCAGTGGTCGCCTCCTTTGGGAGGACGTCATCTCGCAAAAGGAGGCGGCGGAGCGCGCGCCGCTCCGAAGGCGAAGAAGAGGTCCGAGAAGACGTCGTCTTCTCCCTCCTCATGGTGGTGATGGGCGGGCGATAGGCGCGGGGGCGCCTCCTCCCGCATTGCACTCCACACCACCTTCGCCGGTCATTTCCGGCCCTCCCCCCACGGGGAGGACGTGAGGGGCCCGCAGTTTTAGGCGGGCGGTCGTCGGAGGAGGAGGACTGGATGCCAAGGCTGCGCCGATCTCCCAATCCCCCTCCACTCAGACGATGCGGGAATGCCGCTGGGTTATTTTAGTGGGTATACCGGGTCAGCCCGGGGAGTCCCACATACCCCTCCCATACCCCCGATGGGAGAGTATGCGTAATGCATTTTTTCCCAGCGCAAAAAAAGGGGATGCTGGACTAGTTTGTGGCGGCATTGATAGAAATGAAGCCTCCAGCCAGAACTTAAAACTAAGTGACTCAAGGGCATATGCTCCCGAGTCGAGATTCGGATTGCCGAGGTCCGAATTGGGAGCAGGTGGAGTACTCGGGAGAGGATACCATTTAGGCTCTTTAGTTGCAATTGATAGGACCAATACAACAGGAACAAAGTTTCAACAATGCACCTGAGCAATTAACATATTGTAAGTATCATCATCATCATCTGCCTAGCCTTTTCCCAATTATATTTGCGTCGGCTTCTAGTCAAACCGGATTTAGCTGAATACCAGTATTTTCCGCGGTGCGGCTGCCTACCAGACCTCCACAACCCATTAACTGGTTAACACGGTACTTCATGGCAAGACTGGAATCAGATTAACTGGCTTCTGACTACCCGTAACGACTGCCAAAGATCTACAAATGACAGCCGGGACCAACGTGCTTTCCGAGGCACGGAGGAAACTCGGTATGTTAAGATGGTCACCCATCCACAGACCAACCTTGGCAAGTGTTGCTTAACCTTGAAGATCGACCCGTGCGGCTGTTATTATCTAGCCACGAGCTCCTCCATATTGTAAGTATGTTGTTGTTAATTAATTTTGAACTTTTGTGGCAGTTGTTATGGATTGTCAGATACCAGAAAATCTGAGGCTGGTGTTGCCATTAAAAAATGAGTAATTGGGTTGTGGAGGTCAGATGAGCAGTCACTCTACGTAAAAAACTGGTATTCAGCTAAATTCTGTTTGCTTAGAAGCATAATTGGGAAAAAGGCTAGGCTATGAAATAGTTTTTTGTTCACTATGACATCAGGTAGCAAACTTGGGTTTTGACCGAGGTACCCATAGAATTTCTGACCCTTATTGAACATGTAACCAGTATAACATTTTCATATTTGAATTTGTCAACAATAAATACAGGCTTCTTCAACTGTAGTAAAATATATAAATAGTTTCATAATTACTCTATATTAAGGATGTTATTATGATGGGATGGGGCATAGTATCATAAAATATATTTCATTTAATATATTTCCCTGTAAAGTTTCCTTATTTTTGCAGCATCCAATTTCCGTGGCAATATTACGTTTTGAGATTTATGAAGCATTATTTACTTATAACCTGCGTTACGAGTGAGTTGGTGAGTTAGTGATGTTCTGTACCTGAAAGGTACTACTACTAAGCCTCCGCCTACTAATATATAATGGAACCCTATTACTAAGCCTCCGCTGTCCAACTGTGCATCCCTCTATCATTTAGTGGGCTGTATGTCAAGAACTGCTATAGGTAGACAGTTGAAGTTTACAGTGGGTATTATATGTATAATTACATTAAATAAAAGAGGGCTCCCAAACAAAAAACATGTTTTCTTTTTACTTTTCCACATAAAATCTTCTATGGTATCTCTCAGCAAGCAAGTAAAAGCAATATCTATACTAATATATAAAGCTAAAGAGTTTGTTTGTTTACTTGAATGCGCTAATCTCAGGAACTGCTGGTCTAATTTGAAAAATTATATCAGTGTTAGATAGCCCATTTATCGAGGAAGGCTATAGGCTATATATCATCACGCTATGACCAATAGTGGCGGAGCAGTCATGAAAATTGTGACGCAGACGAAGTTGCGCGGGTCCAATAGTTAAATATATAAAGCTGAAGAGTGTGTTTGTTTGCTTGAACGCAGTAATCTCAGGAACAACTGGTCCGAATTGAAAAATTCTTTCAGTGTTAGATAGTCCATTTATCGAGGAAGGCTGCAGGCTATATATCATCACGCTAAGACCAATAGGAGAGGAACAGTAGTGAAAATTGTGACGCAAATGAAGTTGCGCGGGTCAACTAGTTAACCATATAAGGATGAATGAAAAAAAGCCATGTCTCCCAAATAATGCAACTTATACTACCTAGCAGGTCTAAGACAACTATTTTTTTCTATTAAATTTGTAACGTGGTACATATTGCTACTATAGTCATGTGCGTATAAGACAGTGGCTAAGTGAGTGACTAATATCATTGCCATATTTTACCTGACCTTAAAATACATAGAATGATTTATATGCACATGCATCATCGCTTTATCTGTTACTATCACTTTGCCAGTGACTTTGTCCATGCTGCAATTTTCTTAGGGACCCCTAATTTTTGTCTATACAAATTAAACAGTAATACCTTCATCGAGAACCACTCTATCTATTGGTAAAAGCAGCACGAAAATTGGTGCAGTAGTTTTTGAGTTTATCACGAACAGATAGACAGACGCGATGGAGGACTTTGTTTTATAATATGTTGTTATTTTATTTCCAGGAGAGAAAATAAAATCATGTGATAAAACTTGCTTTTGTCCGTGGCTTTGCTGTGGCCTATCCCACAGTTATAAGATATTGTACAGGATATGGCACAATGATAACAAAGCTTTTAATAGAAAAAAAAATTAGGGCACTAGGAACAGTTTGCAAGGCTAATCTACAGTATGATCCTGAAAACTGAAACAACCATGTTACCTAATTATTGTATCAAAAATGAGCTTTGACAGTTGAATGTGTGATAATAATTTCTGTTTACATACAATTTTCAATTTTCCTAAATTAAATTAAACTCATTCCAATGTCAAGTAAGATACTTTATCTCATATGACATAAGGAAAACATGATAAACTATATATAAATAAAAGAATTTATAAGCCCAGTACCCTTTATCTATGATAGTGAATCAGCTCATAACATTAATCAATACAATAGTGACATTATTTGTGTAAAAAAGGATCGAATAAAAACATAACAGCCTCGTCGTTCAATAAAGCATTATGCATAAGTAAGCAATGGGCTTATTTAATCACATCTTTGGGGAGTGGCCAGTGACAACAGAATATATGAAAATGACATTTAGACAACCTAGTTCTAGTAAATTGTGGTGTGTTTCTAACAGGATAACTGTTGGTGGACCTATAGGCAGTACATAGCACGTCTGATACAATGTTTATATTTATCTCTTCTCAGCGGGAGGTAAACTACATGATTACTATTCGACACCAGTACATCAGTTTACATTGAAAATAAGCGGGAAGTGATTACAAATACTTACCAATAGCGTATACTTCTCCATCTTCGAGTTTGCGCCAAACAGTCATTGTGATAAACACGATTATTTAAATATTATTTTTTTATTGAACATAAATTGTGTAGCTCGTCATTTTTATCAAACCAATATTTGACAAATTGTGACACAGCCAGCGTGACAGCGGCGGCAGTGTTGCCATGATGTCATTCAAGAATTTATTTATTTGGTAGCTTTTTGCAGCTGAACGCTACGACTTGCAACTTAGTTAGATATTAAAACAAGTTAATTATATGAAAATTATTACAGAATCTGTGTGTATTAAAAATGAAAAATCTCTATTTCACTTGGTCATGGCAGCATGCATGAATGGCTGGACCGATTTCGCTAATTCTTTTTTTGTTGAAAATATTCTTACTAAAGGAAAAAAAAGTAGTAGTTGACGCGAGCGTAGCCGTGGTGGACAGCTAGTAACGTATGATTTTTTTACATCACTACATAGTATAAAACAAAGTCGCTTCCCCCGTCTAATTGTCTCTATGTATGCTTAGATCTTTAAAACTACGCAACGAATTTCGATGCGGGTTTTTTAATAGATAGAGTGGTAAAGTAAGGTCTAAGTATATTTTTTCATGGTTTTGTGTAAATTGGCTAATATATGAAGATTATTTATTCCTGAAGAAGTCGGATAAAAATGATCTAAAAATATTTAATGATAGAACAAAACAATGTTTATACCTACGAAAAAGTCCGCGGTAGCATATCTGTTATGGTTGACTGACAATAACCATTTTTATGATATTCAAATTTGATATAAAATACTGTTTCATTTGCAGAGGTGTTTTCACCAATATAGTACAAATGCTTTTAAATAATTATGTCAACTTGAGTGTTTAATTTAGAGCAAAATTGCCGTTCATACCATTTAATTTGGATGAATATCTTAGAAGATATCTCAAAATTAAAGAAAGTCGCGCAACCAAATAATTATAACGGAGGTAGAGATGTCCCAAACTGGTAGACACCTGAGAGCAGACGTCGTTGACGGTTGTATATAACACTTAACACATTTATTTCAGCTGAACCACTTCTATTGACTCTGGTAATTAAATGTTCACTATGTTAGTTTGGGCTAAATAAACATTTGCACCCATGCGAAGCCGGAGCGGGTCGCTAGTTAAATATAATTTATATGAATTGATTTAGTAAAAAAACCTTCTATCATGACAATCAAAATAGCAAATGCCTTCATAACACTGCCCCCACTGCCCGTGTCTACCTTTGTACAATCAAACGGATATGAAAACGTAGGTACTATGCCAAGCTGTATTACCTACTGTGTGTTTATTTCTATTATGTTGACGACTTGACGAGTATCAAGATTCCAATCAGTTTTTTTTCCAGAAAAATAAAAAAAAAACTTTTGATCAACAATCAACAGAAAAAAATAATAAATAGGTAGGTATGCTAAAATGTTTCGATGCATCTGGCAATACGATTGGTTTAGTTCTTTTTATTTCTCTGTCTAAATACGTTTTTAATGGATGAATACAGATAATGTAACTTATTCTGGGTTTTTATACAGATTTGCTTTAGGACTTTATGATAATATGAACACACTTATAATATCAGCAACAATAAAATATTGAGGTTGCTCAAATTGTGGTGTTCCTACAAAAAGAGGACCAACAAATTAATAAAAAAAAACCCATAACCATAGCGCAGTAGGAGGATGATATTATCACTTTGAGTAAACATTGGCTCCGATAAAGTCTCTCACATCCATCTCTCAACCCGTGCAAGTCCGGTTCAGTAGTTGACAACCCTCTAGGGTTGATAATTGCGAGTGGCCATCGACAAAAAAAAAAAAACTCTCAACCCGAAAGGCAGGAAACGATAGTACATACATACCATAGACAGCAAATATTTTGAACTTCTAACAATCCAACCGCTAACCGTAGTGAAAGTTATCACTAAAGATAATACGCCGGATATCTGCTATGATATTTGTTTTTTGATAAAGTATCTACCTACTGCTCTATAATATTTTTGAAGTCTGTATCGTTTGGTTTTAGCGATTATATTACTATAAATACTACCTAATATTTTAATCAGTCCCGCCAAAAGTTACCTACCTACTAGTCCCTTGTTGTGACCGTGTCATATACTTCCAACCTACCTACTTATATGTATTAGGCCTAATTGCCTATCGTCCGGCAACTTTTTAACAGACATCAAAAAACAAAACAAAGGTTTTTTTTTAAATTCACAATGTGGGAGTTGAACATGTGAATCTAAAATTACAAATCTTTAATGACAATAGGTAGGTAGGTAGGTAGGTACATAATTTGTTTATGTTACGATTTTATTTTTGGTATGCATGTGGTTGAACGTGCGGTTGTGAAATTCTGGAATCCCCCTCCTCCGGGGGTTTTTTTTAATTTTATATTTTGTGAAGTTCGCTGTAGTCTGAAATAAAACTATCGAATGGAACTAAAAATTATCGTCTCATCAAAGAGGGAAACGCAAGTCAAGTGATGTGATTTGTACCTATTTGACGCAACCATTTTCGCTCCAGAAGTTGGCATCAAGGATTTTTAAATTATTTTTATTAACAGTTAATTAAAAAAAACCCCCAAGTGCGAGTTAGACTCGCACACAAAGGTTTCCGTACCGTAAACCTTTATTTTTATTATAGCGGCAATAGAAATACACAATCTGTGAAAATTTCAACTCTCTACCTGTAACGGCTTATGAGATAGGTATCTACAGCCCGCTGACAGACAGACGGACGGACGGACGGACAGCGGAGGCTTAGTAATAGGGTTCTGTTGGTTACCATTTGGGAACCCTAATTTAAAAGAGATAGGCACCTACTATTTTTATAAATTTGTTTATGACTTGACTCGATCAGCCTGTCTCGTCCCTCGGCTCGGCTTGATACCTTCCACTCCATGACGGATACTGCAATACTTAAACTTAGTGCCTATCCTTTAATAAGAATGGGTAGGGAAATGGGAACTGTAGTGCTATTAGGTAACAACATTTTCGTGTCTCGACAGCGGAGTCCGAAGTGAGCATTAAGTTCGTAAAAATATAAGACCTTTATCATCATCTGCCTAGCCTTTTCCCAACTATATTGGGGTCGGCTTTCCAGTCAAGCCGGATTTAGCTGAATACCAGTATTTTTATGCTGTGTGCAATAAAGCTCATTTTGTGACATTTTTGTCACTCGGGTGAAGCTCGATACCGAAATAGTTATTTACGGAATGGACTAGCTGCTGACTCCTACCCATAGGTACCTATATACACATAACGCCATACCTATATGATGCCGGATAAAAATAAAGCTGTCACAATTACATCGCTGCCATTCAAAATTGTCCCTCGAAAGGTCCCAGGTAAGTCTACAAAAATAATGGCATTATTCTTTTTAACCTGCTGTCTGCACTGCGACCCTCCGACCTTTACAGTGTCGAGACATAATATATAGGTGTAGGACTGTAGGTAGAGGAGAATAAAATAGTCCTATGGCCAGCTGATACAGGGTAGGTATCAGCTGGCATAGGAATATTTTATCATGCGACATATGCATGGCGACATAATATCATCTAGGTACCGGTACATTTGCGAAAGTGAGAAGCCTTTTCGGACCTTTTCCTTGGTCCATTGATCATTTCTGCTGACCATGCATAAAATTTCAGCTAGAAGGAAACAGCTGTGTGATTTCTACATTTTCATGGTTGTCTTTTTCTTGGTACTTATAAAGTAGGTATTTTATTTAGATCGACAGGTAGGTACAAACAACAGAATGAAGAATGTGTTAGCTTAAAAAAACAGCTGAGGGAAAATAAACGGTAAGTTTTAATAATATTTGCAAAAATTGCAAGCTTTTGTTATCGCTGTAAGGTCTGTACACACGTTGCTCACTTTGTTTGTTCAGGCACCGTTCCTTTGCTTACCTAAGTAGGTACCTTTTAAAATTTAAGATGTAATTACAATATGTATGTAAGTGACTAATGTGGACTTCATCTTTTGGTTTGTGACTTACAATCATTTGACTAACTCTACTTCATATAAACGTGCAGGTGTGCTATATTAGACTAAAACACACATGACACGTCCAACCAGACAATATTGAAATTTTCATAGAATCCTTAACCAGACAGTTCCGAGCAATGTCAATACGAAAGTTACCAATAACACTGAAGTTATCTCATCACAAAACTTGCACAGGCGCGTACTTCCACAATGAACACACGTTGCTAACAGTATTTGTGCAGGCGCTGAGATGCGGATTACCTTATTTTACACGTTGAACGTCGAAATGCATAATATATTTTCTCAAATAGAAACAGGAATTGCTTGTTCGAGTTTGTGAGTATGTTTGTTTGCCATTTCTGAATGAACGTGGGAATAAAGAAGGTGGTTTTCTCTGCAATGCGTTTTCTCTCTAAGGTCTTAATGTGAAAAGCAATAGGTATTTACCTTCCTGCTCTAACAGTAATTAGGTATTATTTTCAAGAACTTATATATATTTTTAATTCGGATGTAAGAGAATCAGAATACAATAATTTACATACTCCGATTCCTTGTAATGCTTTCCTCAAAATTGTATAAGTTCTACATTTCCGCTCAGTATTTCCGTATGTAATAAGCATCCTTTTTTTAAGTATGGGAAATCATCAAATGACTCCTCCCGCTCTGGGTGAAGCAGGAGGGAGTGTCAGACTCTTACTGACTAAAACCCATCCGTGCCCTTTTCGTTCCAGGGCTACGGTACCTACCTCTTTCGAACAGATTCCATGTAATATGCATCCTACCTACATCAGAGAATACAAACCAAAATAACCAAGTTCACCATACCGCCATACATTACACACCCGAACAAAATAGACACCAGAACGGCAGGCCTATTACGTGAATAATAAATGAAGCAAAGTGAGAACATTTCTCCCACGATTCCTCGCACAATCCTTCAAGTAGATTTATTTTGTTTCCTGTTCTCACCTACGGGAGTCCCTTTCGGCGAATTTTAATGAAATTGTAGAAGTAATTGTACTTGGAAAATGTGGAGCTGTGAGAATGTGCAGAATCTTACTGAAGGGAACTGTGACAAACGGCTTACATAATAAATGGTCCTTATACTACTTGAGAGTTTAATTGGTTTGGGAAAGTTGTTTGTAAGTAATCTTTCTGTAAAAAAATTAAACTTCATTAATTTATTAAATTCATTTTATTAAATTGAAAAGTAAATCCTTGCTCTACCACGACACAGGATAAATAAATTCTTAGTGTGGGGTAACGATTTATAAAAAAATCTGTTGTCAAGTGTGTTCCAGTTTGAGTACGAGTTCCAACTGCCAGTGGAATGAAAAGCACAGTCATGAGACCCACTTCTGTGTCTCCTTTTAGATGTACACAAAAAGGAGACACAGAAGACTTCTACGACACACACACACACACACACACAGACACACACAAGACTCAAACACACACAGACACAGAGGACTTCTGTGTGTCCTTTTTTTGTAGCTTTATTAGGCGTATTACCGTATACAACGTTGATACGACAGAGGGGCTTTCCTTTAAACTGCCTATACTAGGTACCATTTTCAAGCTCTGTACCAAAAATAAATTAATTAGGAGCAGTAGTTTAGTCGCAAATGATTTTTAAAGTTTTTGCACGGTTTGAACACGATGTATCTTTTCTAACATCTGATTATCGTCTAAGCATAGGTCATGCACCTTACAACGATAAATCTACGATGCGTTGTTGCCGCTCTGACGCATGTCGACATTCACTAAAAATTGGCAATGCAAACAAGGAAACAATCAATACACACACACTTGCACTTTCACTACGAAAGCGACTAACATAAAGCGAGCGAAAGAAATAGAGATAGGTCAGTTTGTTGCATCCTTGTTTTTTGCGATCGGTAAGTGGGGCCTCAGTGCGCCGACGCTTGTTTTTCGGAACGTATGTTTTGTGGAATTCGCGCGCAAACAATTGTAATTTTATTTTGTTATTGTGAGAGGACACGTAACTTGGGATTATTATTATTTAGTATTAGTGTTTTTTTTTTGTGATTGACTGTTTTTTATGGTGATAGGACACGTAACTTGGGATTATTATTATTTAGTATTAGTATCTCCGGACCTCACTCCCATGGATTTCTTTTTGTGGGGTTACATTAAGGGTGAAGTGTATGCCTCAGAGGTAAATACAATTGATGAGTTAAAAAATAGGATTATTTTAGCATTTCACAAATTAAAGTGCTTAGCGACGGACAGTGATCTAATTAGAAAAATAAATAACAATATTATCTGTCGGTATAATTTGTGCATCAATGTGAATGGAGGATACATCGAAAATTTAAAAATTTTGTGTGTTTGTCTTTGTGCGCGTACTTCGAAACGTTACCTAACATAAAAGCCAGTGCGAGCGGAGGCCTAAGTCGCCGGCCGCCACCCCGGCCCGGCCCCCACCGAGCACACGAGATACCGTACACCGCGCTCCGGCGCGCGCGCGACGTTGCCGCTTTGTTACCTAGCGGTATCTAAGGTCAGTGTCATTTTTTTACAAAGGGTGGTTGCGTTTTATTCGGATTTGCAAGCTATTTAGTTTGTTTGAAAAATATATTTTCGTATTTATGGCGCTTTTTGTTTTTGTACCGTATCGAATTAATACTGAACACGTATAGTATACGTAGTTTAATTTAATGCCCCTCTGTCGTATCAACTCTGTATATGTTTTCCCAAAAATCCCGAGAGGAGCAAAAAAGCTATTAACCCAGTAGTTACCGCGAAAAACAAACGCAACGCTAACCTTTAAATATCATGCTAACACAGGAACACCAAAAAGCGGGTAGCGAAAAATTTTCCTGAAAAGTTTTCAGTGGGCCGAATGTTCATACACTCTGTGCCACCCTGCACAATTTGTTGTTTGAACGCGACGCATTCCGTATTGCGTTTTAAAAGTTCGCTTTGAAAGTTCGCGGAAAGTTAAACGTTTTGAATGAGTTTGTGTGTTTGTTTCAGGAAGTGTTAACATTGTTTAGGTGGTTGTGATAATTTTTGGAAGGCGTGTAATTTTTTCTTACACTCTGTCTTACTGATATGCGATATCTATTAAACGGTCGGCATTTCTCCTTGGTCCCTACTACCTACTTACGTCAGGTGTGTTCAAGTCGCTATTCCTTTTTTACCATAAAATAATGATGACCTCTTCCTCTCGTCGTATTCCTCTATTTACTGAGGGTCATGACACCCACACCGAATCATCTCCTAGACCAAGTCCTTACACCGGTTTCGATCTTTAGCTTCGTGGAGGTATGATGAAATTAGGGTTCCGTAAGTGCCAGGATTGCAGAATTTGTTTGAAAGAGTCACCGCGGCCCTGGACCGCAAAAGGCATTAGGAAAAGAGCAGTAAGAGTCTGATACTCCTCCTGCTCTGCCCTGAGTAATTTGATGTTTCGACCTCATCCTTAAAAAAGGGTGTCGAAGTCATAAAGCTCCTTTATCATTTTCACTTTAACTAAAAAAAAACCGGTCAAGAGCGAGTCGGACTCGCGCACTGAGGGTTCTGTACAAATTTGAAGATACGTGTTATACATAGATCAAGAGTCAAGTCTCGCTGGCAGTTTTTTCCGAGCTAAGAACCAGAACAAATCAGAGATTTAACGGTTTTGGACCATACAGATAAGTACTTTTCAAGCAAGACCTACAACGCTGCACTGTTAGAAATCGTGTGAGGGTCGTTTTCCAATGGAAAATATTAGGTAACACCGTGATTCAGAAAAACGAGTCATCAATGCGCGTTGCATTGATGACTCGTTTTTATCGACCATTTCGTAAACTGACAAGATAAAGTATTTGGCAGCGGAAGACGTTAAAGAACGTGTGTTACGATAAATTAATAAATAAACTTGTTATGGTGTTATTTTCATGCTTTCGTGCATTTTATGTTTTCTCAATAGATGGCGCTCTGACTGATTATAATACATCAGGAAGTTTCTTCTTAAATTTAAAAATTCAATATCTTTCGATTTGTGGGTCGATTTTGATGAATTAAACGGTAAATGTTACTCGGGACAACATTTATGTCTTTAAGTAGGTACCTAGATTTTGAATCCAATCAATGGTTTATTAAATTACGCTCGATGATTGATTGCGTACTTTAAATAAAGACTTTATTTTTCATGATTTAATTACAAATGTATAATTTTTAGACTTTCCCAATACTTGTAGAAGTTGTAGATATCAAACATGGTTCTAGGTCAACGGGAAATACCCTATGAAATTTGATTCCCTTGAGAGTGACGAAATATTCGTTTTTTTGCGGCATGAACGGCCATTATCTTTCTTTTATGTTAACTTATAAATATGTTTTTTTTACAGCTTCAAGGGACCGTAGACCTAAGTATATGGTTTAAATTCCAATTCGATACCTCCACGCGTTTCCGAGATAAAAATTCTTGACAGACAGACGGACGGACAAAAAAGTGATCATATAAGGGTTCCGTTTTTCCTTTTGAGGCACGGAACCCTGAGCTGAAGTGTTTGTTTGTTTGTTTACTTGAACGCGCTAATCTCAGGAACTGCTGGTCCGATTTGAAAAATTCTTTCAGTGTTAGATAGCCCATTTATCGAGGCTATAGGCTATATATCATCATGCTAAGACCAATAGGAGCGGAGCAGTAATGAAAATTGTGACGCAGACGAAGTAGCGCGGTTCAACAAGTAAACCATATACCTACTCAGGTCTACAGTCCCTTGAAGCTGTGAAATAATCAGTCGCAAAAAACGTATATTTCGACACTTTCAAGGGAATCAAAATTTATAAGGTATTTTAACCATGAGATTTGGCAAGTAATAGGTACCGTTTTATACTACAAGTATAGGCAAAAATCTGAAAACTATACTTTTGTAATTAAATCTTAAAAAATAATAAGTCACGTCAAAGTCAGGTCAAGTCAAAAACGTCTTATGGAGAAGAACGGACAAGAAACTCCATAGTTACTCTTTTCAAATCAATGTTTTACATGTGCTGTGGTATACAAAACTTTTGTTAATATATATGTGAGGACCATGAACCTAGAGTAGATATGCAGAGGTAGACTTATTAAATTTCTAACAGGTACATGGTACTCACATATTTACAAATATTGGAACCATCAATTAGCAGTGTGAGTGAACAGAAAATTAGAACCCAAAAATGAAACAGTAGGTATAACTATAAAGTAAATACATAAACCAACCAGTATGATCTGGTCTCCACCATTGATTGTCCTATGGAGCAGGACCAGCATGTTTCCAAGCATTCTTATCCTGAATGTAATCTTCTAATTTGTAATATGCTTGTTTACAAAGTGTGCTCTTAATATAGGTTTTAAATTTTCTTTCATTTAGATCTAATATGTCACAAGGTATTTTATTGTAACATTTAACACAGTATCCCATGAAAGATGTGTGTACTTTAGCTAATCTATAAAATGGTTGATCTAATTTATCTTTGTTTCTAGTATTAACATCATGTCTATCACTAATTTTACTAAAAAGATGACGATTTTTCCGTACATACATAATATTTTCATATATGAATTGGCAAGGGGCTGTCATAATATTAATCTTTTTACAAAGTTCCCTTAGAGAAACGCGGCGACGCAGATTATAAAGGGCTCTGACAGCTCTCTTTTGTAAAATAAATATGGATTCAATGTCAGCAGCCCGACCCCACAGCAAAATACCGTACGACATAATGCTGTGGAAGTAGCTAAAATAAATCAAACGTGATGCATAAACGGCTGTAACTTTTTGTGAACTTACAACTATGATTTGTTCACAGCTTCAAGGCTTCTTCAGCTTTTTAAATGCCAAATCGAAACCTCCATGCGTTCCCAAAAAAAACTACTCAAAAAATCAAACTTTTGAGTTAACGTAAAAAAAGATATGGTCGTTTACGCCGCAAAAAACGTATATTTCGACACACTCAAGAGAATCAAAATGTATAGGGTATTTCCTGTTGACTTAGAACTATCTATATATATATTTTTTTTCATAACCGATAACAGAACAAATACTTTCAACTGATAATATTTAGCATGGAGAATACGCCTTGGTAGGCTTGCCTATTTATTTCTGGTCATTGCTACCTGGCAGACAAGTATGAACAATTGAACAGGTAAGTAAGTCAGTATAATTATGTATATAATAATACTAGTCGACCCGCGCAACTTTGTCTGCTCTGCTTCTATTGGTCTTAGCGTGATGATATACAGTTAATAGCATTCCTATTTTCAAATCGGACCAGTAGTTTCTGAGATTAGCGCGTTCAAGCAAACAAACAAATTCTTCAGCTTAATATATTAGTATAGAAGTATATATACTATTTTACCTACATCGATCTGAACCAATAAAAGTTGGTATCGAAAGAAAGATAATTCAATTGCGAAACTGTTGTGTTATTTTATTAATCATTTATTTAATTCATTAAAGTAGGAATTTCATCTTCTGGTTGCATACAAAGTCTTTGAATCAGTAAACTCTAGGTATATCACACAATAGAATTAGATATTCTTCTTGTAACTAATTAAATGTCAGGCGGAGGACTTGATGACCCGGAGAGATGGGTGAAGATCGTCACTCACTGGACGCCTGAAGAAGGACGCGTCTTCGATGTCGACCGCGGCGACGGTGGTGTGACGATCTCATCATGTTTGCGGGACAAACTTGGCCAGAGATCGCCCAAGACCGAGAGATTTGGAAGGAGAAAGGGGACGCCTTTGCCCAGAAAGAGGACACAAGAGAAGGGTAACAAAAAAAAAAAACCGGACAAGTGCGAGTCTGACTCGCACACAAGAGGTTCCGTACCATACACCTTCATTTTAATATTTACTAGTTGACCCGCGCAACTTCGTCTGCGTCACATTTTTCATTACTGCTCCGCTCCTGTTCTTAACGTGATGATATATAGCCTTCCTTGATAAATGGCCTATCTAACACTAAAATAATTTTTCAAATCGGACCAGGAGTTCCTGAGATTAGCGCGTTCAAGTAAACAAACTCTTCAGCTTTAAACAAGGTGTTGTTTTGCATCCTCGTCAAATTTCAGGAGGTTGTCATAAAAGACATAAATAATCAATTGAAAGTACGGTAGCGGGCAATAACTAATAGGCGCTGCTTTTATTTGTTGTTGAAATTTAACAGTATTTCAGAATTAAACCCTTAATTCAATACAAAGAAAACAGAATCACACTACGCACACAGCGACAATGCAGCTGAGTGTGTGTGCCTACGAAATGCTAGCACGTGCGCGGGCTATGACCGCTACATAATTTTACCTAATTTTATTTCGAAAATCACCTACATTGTTGTCATAAATTTTGCTTGATAATTAACTCATTTTTGAGCATCATTGGATTACGGAAATCTTACTAAAGACAGTAATACTAGTCCGCCAAAGAAAAGTTCACTGACCTGGTTTCAGATGATTAATAAAATGTTAGTTTTACTTTATCCCTCAACCTAAAGTTTTCGTAGTGATTTTGTTTTATTTGTGGATTAAATTGGATGATTTGAAATTTTCCTTATCTACTACTTAACGGGCTTCGGACCGGCAATAATACCTACCTTAGTTGGGGTACCGATCTACTAAGTCTAAAAATGTTTTCTACGTTTGACGGGAATGGGAAGACGTGTTAGTTAAGTGTAAGTACGTGGTGATACTTTCGACTCTTAGGTATTTTTGACGTAAATAAAATTTGAAATTAACTTATTTACACTAATAAAATTGATTAAGCTAACAACGTATTTAAAAAATTTACAAATAAATAAATTACCTACTTGGTCAGTGGGTCTTAGTTACGGAGGTATTGTTCAAAGTTGCCAGCGTCACATCACACTTTTCGCACAATCGAGCACAACGTAGCTGGTTTTCCTTTAGATTACGTAACACTAACACATTCGTTTTTAAAGTGTCGAAAGCACTAATGTTCCTTGCACGTAATTCTGTTACACTTGTTACAGGCCAGGCCTGTCCTCCGCGACCGATCCAGTGGTCACCAATACTTTCGGTCAAGTACTCGCGTACTTGTGGAACGGGTGCTGCAATTCACGCTTCAGTAGGCAAAACACTGGTGCACTCCAAAGTGTTGACCAGCCTCCCGCGTGCTTGCCCGTGGGTCTCGCTGGAAGTATTCCAGGATGTCTTCCTGCAAGGCGACAGGCAGGCCTACGCTGCCGCGAGCTTGAGCATGCCGGGGAACCTCAAACTGCCGATGATCCCGCAGTCTCTGCGTAGCAGCCACCATGACGCTCTGTGATGGGGTTCCCGAGCGGGAAACATTTTCGTGAACATCCGGATGGCTCCACGTAGGCTCTCTCCACTGATGGCATACAGGCGGACCATCTCTACCAACTCGACATTTGAATAATTGTCCGTCATCTTGCACTTTGTACCTACGTCTCAACTATGTACCGAGAGCGGAATACACAAAGCGCACGCGCGCTTCGGCGACATCAAACACACTGTTAGTTCCGGGGCCGCGGGGGCGGGGGGCTAGGAGCTTTGCGGGAGAGTACCCACACCGTGATTGGTTGTAGGTATGAATACATTGTTGTATGTTCAATTAGCGTAATGGGAAGGTGTACTCCAATGGAAAGAAACCAATTTATATTTGTCTAAAATGCTTTACTGGGAAATTTTCATGGGTCTTGAACCCATGGTCCATTCCCAGTAAAAATTTCAAATGATCATAACGTTTTACTTGCTAAAGCTCCATAGTCATCAGGTAGTAATTACTTAAGTAATAATAATAACAGGAATCTGAATAGTTTACACAAACGGGGAGATGACCAGCCATCCTGATATCAGAATGGCTGGTCATTTTGAAATCCCTTTATTTTTTTTCCAAGTGAGGTAGCAATTAATTGACGACAGGTAGTAAATAGGTAGCAATTTTTGGTCATCAGCTTTTGGACACAGACGACCAGTCATCCTGACGCTCGCAAATGCCAGCCAGCTCTTTCAGCAACGAAAGAGCTCTCTCTATTTGAAAAAAAAAGCGCTTTCCTTTAATTTGCCATATTTTATTACTTCCCAGAATTTGATCCTTATAATCTTTTTTTTTTTAAACGACTCCTCCCGCTTTGGGTGAAGCAGAGGGGAGTGTCAGACTCTTACTGACTAAAACCCACCCGCGTTCCTCCCAGTGCCCTTTGCGTTCCAGGGTACGGTGCCTCTTTCGAACGAAGTCCGCAGCCCCAGCAGGCACTGGCCCTAGCGGGCCCCGTCTTTTACGCTGACAGCTCTTTGAGGCCGTGAAACACAGCGCGCCGTCCACCCGGGCCTGGTTCTGATCAGACGGCGAGCCACCCAATGCTCGCCGTCCGCAGGCTCGCGCTTACGGTGGCCGAAAATCGCCCTGCGACTCTCGACGCCCGGGGCGTCTTCTTCTGTTGTGGCGGCTGGGCGTGAGGTTTCCCTTTTTCTCACACGTTTGGCTTCCTCCTTTGCTAGCATTACTGCTTCACAGAAGGAGGTGACCGCTTCCCATGTCTCCTCACTCCAGACCATAGCTTTCATCAAAATCGGCATCTAGATTATTTTTAGTGTTTTTCGATATTCCTCATAGTTTCATCCCAGCCATCGAGGAGATAGCCAAATCCGAAACTATGCACTCAAAAACCGGCCAAGTGCGAGTCGGACTCGCACACGAAGGGTTCCGTACCATAAACCTTAATTTTTATTATTTTTTGTTATAGCGGCAAGCCGGCAATAGAAATACACAATCTGTGATAATTTCAACTCTCTATCTATTACGGTTCTTGTGATAAAGCCTGCTGACAGACAGATGGACGGACGGACAGACAGCGGAGGCTTAGTAATAGGGTTCCGTTGGTTACCCTTCGGGTACGGCCCCCTATAAAATTCAACCTGTATATAAAATACTTCCGTTACTGGTGACTGAGTGACTGACAGACAACGCACAACCGAAGCTACTGGTCGTAGAGAGCTGAAATTTGGCGTGTTGGCTCCTTGGGGTGGAGAGGATTTCCCGAAATTCCATCGGGAACAGGAAAAAAGGCGATATGCCCGTAGGAAGTCGCTTGCAAAAGCTAGTTGATTGTATTTGAGACTTGTCACCCTGCATCTGACCTTTTGCAGAGAAATTACGTCGTATGTGCATTTGTCATCGTTATTATTTTATAGATGACGTCACTATCTGCAGGTTGGGTCAAGTCAGAATCAGAACCCGCCTACGTTTCCGTACTCACGCGACAGCAGAACATTCATTCACAGTCTCACATTATTACCCGAAGGCCCTAAATACAAAAGCGACTATTTTGACCGGCTGCGTACCCTGTGTTACATCCTTCCCTGTTTATCCCCGCTAATAGGGTCCGACTTTTGTAGTGTGAGGTACTTGAGAATTTGTATTTTTAATGTAGAACGTCCTTTCCTCTTTTGATTGTGATTCAGGGTCGAACTTCTTCAACCGAACTTAAATACTTACGTAAAACCCTTGTTGGTTTGGACTGGTTTAATTTGCTGGGATAGTGGTGGTCACTATTACATTTTATGTTTGTGATATTGTGTAGGTACTGTTTAAATACAAGAAGTGGATAGGTACGAGTATTTAAACAGTCCGCAATATCTCAAATTATTTTCGCAATATTTCAGTGGTTATTATGGTGAAACACGAGGTCACCATAATAACCACTGAAAAAGGTAGTAAAATCTTATAATATTACTAGCTTTGGCCCGCAACTTCGTACGCGCATATCCTGGTTTTCCCGTTCGCATAGGAATTGCGAGAAACACCTACCTACATGTCAAATTTCAGCTTTCCACAGCCAACAGTTTCGCTTGTGCGTTGTCTGTCAGTCAGTCACTCAGTAGCTTGTATCCGGTAACCCCAAACTATCTTATCGACTAACACTTTTTTTTTTTTTTTTTTCTCCTTATTGGCAACTGAGCCGGTTCCGACTATTCTGCCAGTGTCACGTCGTGACGGCAGCAACAAGAGGCAGGCCGTCGAACTTTGTATTCGTGGTGGGTGTTAGTCTAGCTGAAAGGACAACACATGGGTTAGTAGAAACAAATAATTTACAAATTTATATACAGGTATTATAAATACTAAACATCAACGACTATATACATACTAATTACATATGTTACGCACCAATTAAAATTTCAAATCATTTTCTTTTAAAAATGTAGCCAAAATGTGGATTAATTTAGGAGAGAAGTGGGAGAGAAGGGAATGGAAGTTGGTTGGGAGAGGAATGTTGCATTTGGAGATTTTTTGGTAAAGGTCAAAGGATTTATTGTTTAAGGAACAGGAGAAGAAAATATGGTTCAAAGTGCCCTCCGCAAGACCGCACTCGCACAGGGTATTATCCCGGACATGGATCTTATGTAGGAACACTGGGCTACAACAATGTCCGAGTCTAAGTCTACAGAGTGACGAAACAGTTCTCTTCGACAGTCTAGGGCATTTAAAAAACCAAGGCCTACGTTGAATTTCGGGCTGTATAGCGGCATAGTAGATGCCCTTGATTTTAGAGCTCGTCTTCCATGTTTCAGTCCACGAGTTTAAAAACTTGGGTTTGGCACCATTCCGCAAATCGTAGTTATGAGCTACGTAGTGCTTTCGATCGGCCGGATTCGATGTGGCATACTTTGCTAACGAATCAGCGCACTCATTGCCAACAATACCCGAGTGACCGGGGATCCAGGCTATCTCGATGTCCAAGCCGTTCTGGGAGCAATCAAATAACAAGGTCTTAATGTCTGCAATGATTTGACTATGGATTTTACTATAAAGTTGATTTTGTTTTAAGGCCTGAATACTACTAAGAGAATCTGAAAAAACTACTGATCTTGTTATTTGATGGGATTTAATATAGTGTATGGCTTCTAAAATACCAATACACTCTCCTGTAAAAACTGTTGTTTCTGGTGGGCATTGGAAAAGAAGAGCGATTTTCGAGTTTTGGAAGTAAACTGACACCCCAGTACAGTCTGTTTCAGTCAATTTTGAAGCATCTGTGAAAAATAAATTCCATCCTTCCCAATAACGCTTAACAGCCGACTCAAAATCGTCTCTAGCGCTTTGGGAATTCTTTGATATACCAAGTCCCAAAACGGCTTTTGGTTCGAAATCAATCGTTTCATATGCGGCAGCGAAACACGGGAGAGTTGGATATTGACAGATAGGCGAGGAGAGTTGTTTAAGCTCTCTGTACCTATTCATCAATACCCCAGCTACTTTATGACACCAGTAGGAGGAACTATTAAGGGAGAGGTCAATTTGTTCCAAAATTGGGAGTAAAGGATGGGAAGAGAGAGAAAAAACTTTCGAGAGGAAGCGATCTGCCAAATATTGTCTCCTAAGATGGAGGGGTGGGTCTGCACATTCCACTTGAAGCGCATTTATAGGAGAGGATTTCATGGCCCCAATGATTATTCTCAGACATTTGGCCTGAACACTGTCTAGTTTCTTAAGCGCTTCTTTGTTGCAGGGCTATAGAAGGAAGCTGCAGTAATCTATAGCACTTCTAGTCAGCGCATTATATATTAGTTTAAGGGTGTAGGGGTGAGCACCCCACCACACCCCGGCCAAGGCCTTAAGGACCGACACAGAGCGTTCACATTTTTTGACCGTGTTGTTAATGTGGTCGACCCCTGACAATCTTGAGTCCAAAGTTACTCCCAGAAATCTAGCCTTGTCTTGGACGGGAATGCTTTGTCCGTCAATATTAATATCAATTGAGGGTACAGAACGCTTGCGTGTAAAAATGACAGCTGTACTTTTTGGCGCACTTAGAGACAAACCATTGCCAAGTAGCCATTGGTTCAATGAAGCCAAAGAGACATTCATCGACAGAGCGGCATCCTGAATGGAACTGCCACAGACCATTAATGCAATATCGTCAGCATACTGAAGGATTTTGCAGTTGAAATTAAGGGAAGAGGGCAGGTTGGCTGTATAGATGTTATATAATGGGGGACTAAGAACAGATCCTTGAGGTAATCCTCTCCAAACCGATCTTTGTTCAGAGTCAGCCCCAGGTATTCTCAACTGAATACTGCGATTGGTAAAAATGCTACCAATGATGCGACAGATCCTAGCCGGGACTCTCAGCTCGTGCAGCTTTTGCCTGAGATTAGGGAGGAGGACCGAATCATAGGCAGCTGATATGTCCAGAAAAACAGCAACCACAGACTCATTTCTGCTGAGGGCTAGCCGGACCTCTGACGTGAGGATACCCACACTATCAGCTGTGCCCAGTCCTTTCCTAAAGCCGAATTGAGTCGTTGGGAGCAGTTTCCTGTTTTCCACCGACCAAACTAATCGGTTTTTAACTAAATGTTCTAAAAGTTTGATGAGTATGGACGATAAGGCAATAGGTCTATATGAGCAATGATCATTAGAATCTTTGCCTGGTTTTAAAATCGGAATCACCACTTGAACCTTCCATTCAGTGGGAATGTAGCCAGAAGTAAAGCAGAAGTTAGCCAAGTCCAGGTAATATTTGTGAGTTTTTGGACCAGCTTTAGAAATAAAGGAGTACGGGAATCCGTCCACACCCGGCGCGGAATCCTTGACCTGGAATAACACAGTTTTTAGTTCTTCCAAGGTAAATAGCATGTTCAATGGGTCGTCAGTGTTGTCTGCATCATAGATGTCAACACTGGTTTCCTCAATACTTGGAACATAGGCTGGAGCAATTTTTGAGAAGAACTGGTATCCCAGTTCTTCTGTAAGGTTGTTAGAGGAGGAGGCAGGTGCTAAACAACTCCTAAAACGTTTAACCTTTCGCCAAACCACCGAAACCGGGGTGGACGGGCTCAGCGCACTACAGTATTTTACCCAACCATCGCGTTTTTTCCTCTTTAAAAATTTCCTGGACTTAGCCAATATCTGCTTGAAGGCGATGAGGTTATCCAGGTTCATATTGCGGTTGACTGTCTCTTCAGCCTCATTCCTGGCCCTGACCATGTCCGTGCATTCCCTATCCCACCATGGCGGCGAAGGGAGTTTACCGGAATGCGGTTTTTTGGATGGAAAGCAATCTGCTGTGGAGGAAATGGTGGAAGAAAATTATGAAAAACAATCCTGGGCATTATCCCTGTTAATTTCAGGAAGGGAAGATATTCTGAGGTCAAGGATTTTAGAATATAAATCCCAGTTTGCAGAATTTAATTGGTATTTCAACAAAGGGGGGGAAGTTTTAAAAGAAATATTTTTGGAAGGGAATTCAATTATGATGGGATAGTGATCACTTCCATAGGTCATATTCAAGCAACGCCAAATGAGGAGACTAGATAGATTGGATGAGCAGAACGTCAAGTCAACGCAACTATTACTCTGCCCAGGTGCCGCCGGTCGATTCTGTAAACATGTCGAAGTGAAGGCTTAGGTGAAGTGATCACTAATTGATCTGTTCCATCTTTATTACTTGGATTGACAGCTCCCTTCGTGATCACTTCACCCAAACCTTCACTTCGACATGTTCACAGAATCGACCGGCAGGTCTGCGTGTAGGACTACCATCGTTGATGAGACAGAGGTTGAGATCATCCAATATATCAAGCAAGCCTATGCCAAAATTATCGCAAGTGTTTGACCCCCAACGATAATGGTGACAATTGAAATCACCCATTACAATTATTGGACCGCTTACATTGCATAACAAATTTCTAATTATAGGGAGGTATTCAAGTTGTGGGTGCGCAATATAGAAAGAACAAATATTTATATCCTCAGCCTTAACAGCAACAACATTTATGTTGTCGTCAACAAAGGTTAGAGGAGGGTTTATTTTGTTTAAAAAAGAAAGTTCAGACTTTCTGGGAGTAATACTCCTCACGTTCCACTGTAGGAATGTCAGCGGATGGAACATTGTTAATGTAATTAAAAATCGAGGTCAGTTTTGATGCAACGTGGTCAGGTATTGATTGGGACGGACTGGACAGTACAGACATTAACATGTTTGTAATAAGTTCCAATATATTTTTGTAGATCATTGGCTCCGCAGCTTCCGTTGGAAGACCACAGCCATTTCTGGATGGGGAAAAGGAATAGTTTTGGGTAAGGTTTAAGTGAGCCTGTCTATCATAGCCAGGTGACAAGGGGATGCGGGGTTTGGGTTTTAAAAATACCGTTTTACGGTATGAATTTTGGGTCACTGGAATGGGACTTGAGGACTGGGATTGTGAATTATTTGTAGTAAACTTGTTGCGTGTGGAAGATTTAGAGACTTCGGTATATGACCTCGAAACAAGAGGGAAAACCCGACTTGCTTCCGCATATGCAATTGATTTTTCCGCCATAAGAGCTTTGATGCTCTTCTGTCGGCCCAATTCCGGACAAGCACTGTAGTTTGCAAAATGGTTACCAGTACACGAAACACAAAAGCTGAACTCAGGGGTGACATCACATCCATCTCCTGGATGATCTGCACCACACTTATAGCACCTTAAAGTAAGTATTTTACGAGGAGCGGCTGCCTACCAGACCTCCACAACCCATTGACTGGGTAACACGGTACTTCATGGCAAGACTGGAGTCAGATTTACTGGTTTCTGACTATCCGTAACGACTGCCAAAGATCTACAAAGGACAGCCGGGACCAACGGCTTAACGTGCTTTCCGGGGCATGGAGGAAACTCGGTATGTTAAGATGGTTACCCATCCGCAGACCAACCTTGGCAAGCGTTTCTTAACCTTGAAGATCGACCCGTGCGGCTGTTATTATCTAGCCAAGTCCGAAGTCCCGAAGTCCGTATTACTTAACCACTATGAATTAATGACAACACGATTCGACGGTAACTGTCAAATCGTGTTGTCATTCATTCTTAGTTCGGGTTCGGAACTAATCGTAAGACCGTAAGTGATACGGAGTAGAATACGCCCGCAACTAAGCCCGAAACTACGGACTTCGGGCTTAGAGAGTAGCCCCCCAGGGCCGTGGTGACTCTTTCGAACAAATTCCGCTACAAGTTTATACATTTACTGCTTCGTTGGTGTAGTAGTCGCATGCGCGGATGCTGGCTGATCTAGAGGTCCTGGGTTCGACTACCTGGTCAGTTGTTATGTGTGATTGTGCTTTAACAAGCAATAGTTTTCAGCAGAAGTCAGGCACTGCTCCAAATTTCTGCAAAACCGCAAATATCGATATTTACTCTAAGCCTTCTCTTTGCATAAATTTCAGCACCCTATTTCATGGATAAATATAAGTGACACACCAGAGTTCGACTTTCGGGGATTAGGTACATATTTCTGTCAGCTACGTATGAAACACACTAAAAAAAATAACCTTTTTTATTAACACCCGAATCCGCAACTCTTTGAACGAATCCTTTATTTTGTTTTTTTCATGTAAAGGACTTGGGGTTTCGTCCTTTTCTATAAAAGGCTGAGTTTCCACCAGAGATTTGCGAGAATGCGTAGCGTGGGATGTGTTTGTTAAGAACCAATGGCATTGCTTCATTTAACTAGCCTCGCTTAGCGAAAGCGACGCATCCTCGCACATCTGTGGTTTAAACGCAGCCTTATAGAAACGGATAAAACTGCAAGTCCTTTAGAAATTCGTCTTGTTTAGCCTGAAGCAGACAAGGGTTAAAACTCGGATCTCTGTATTGACCTTACCATAATTTACAAGATTTTATTTAGCTTTACTTGCTGAATTTTCCAAGTTACTTTTAAGCAACTTCCTCTGGGCCTATTGCACACGCTACTTGTGTAATAGGCCCATTGTATTTGGTGGAGATATTGTACTCAATTTAGTATAACGTGTCACGTTATAAATCCGAATTGACACGTCATAAATCCGAAAAGCCGAACAGACCATCCAACTGAACTAAAAATACCATTAAACTGACTGGTAAAATGTAGTAAGCCTATCATAAGCCAGGTCCAGGCTGGACACCGTCTAATTTGCCCGGAAATACACGTAAAAACATAATCTGATACATGGCAACCATAGTCTGGTAACTTTAACTGTATTGCACATGATTGCTAAAGATAGATACTGACCGGTCAGGCCGTAATGTACCATTCGCAGAGAGCGTGTTACGTTATGTTACGTCGTGTCCTAAAATCCGTGTAACATGCTCCTTATGAATTTTTCTTTTACTCTGCTCTTTTTTTCTTTGTGTGGGATCTTTGATTCTACTGAATTATTGTTCAATATTTTTTTTTTGTCATACACCAAGTTTAACAAGAAACAAACACAATGTAGCCAAGAATGAACGCATGTGGCACGTGCGCTGGTGACGATTCATAGACTACACGACGAACAGATAAGGCGCCTACATTATCCGGTTAGGCATATGACAAACGTAGTCGTAGATATGCAGAAGTTGATCAAAACAAACTTATCTCCCCTCCTAATGTTATGTAATGAAAGTTCATTGCATGCTCCAATTCTGAAAATCGTTTCCAAGTCTCCAAGGTTTTCCGATCTGGTAATATTGAAACGACTCCCGTTTCCCAGTTCACAACGATCTTATTAAATATCCATAAATAAATGTACAAGTAACTTTTTCTATGGATATGTTTGTTTGTAGCGTGTGACGATTAAACCGCAGAACCTATCAGGGTGTCACGGAAAGGTGCAGTTATTTTTAAGGCTTGCATCAACTAAGCAACATTTGACGCTCGACATGATGCACAACACAGTCCCGGGTAGGCGTGAGAGCCGGAAGAGTTATCTTCGTCGCACATAGGCCATCCAAATTCGTCCACCTAATGCGACAACCAAGCTGTAGGAAGAATATAAACCACTACCACCCGACTACTTGAAACCCCAGGAACATCTGCCACCTGGATGTGATCTACAGTGGCGTATACGGAAAGCACTGAATAGGTTGCGTACCCAGGTCGGCCGCTGCAGATACAACCTGGCAAAATTAGATTTATACATATATAGAACTGTCGGAAACTTACTCAATGTGAATGCGGTGCTCCTGTTCAGAATATGGGCCATACGTTGAAGTGCCCATACACCTGTATCATCATCTGCCTAGCCTTTTCCCAACTATGTTGAGGTCGGCTTCCAGTCAAACCGGATTCAGCTGAATACCAGTGTTTTACGTGGAGACCTACCAGATCTCCACAACCCATTAACTGGGTAATACGGTACTTTTTGGCAAGACTGGAGTCAGATTCAATGGCTTCTGACAATCCGTAACGACTGCCAAAAATCTACAAATGAGAGCCGGGACCAACGGCTTAACGTGCTTTCCGAGGCACGGAGGAAACTCGGTATATTAAGATGGTCACCCATCCACATACCTACGAGCTCCTCCTCGACTTAGTGAATGCCACCGACGCGCGACGCTTCAATTTACATAGCCACCTAAAAAATCTAAGGTCGAATCCATGATTAACTATCATCGACTCGAAAAGAAGAAGATGGAAAATTGTAGAGGAATTAGACCTTGGAGAAGAACATAAAATACGTTTTATTACGGGGTACCGCCTTGACATAATTACCAACTGTCATGTGGGCGAAGTCGCATGGAAAACCAAGTTGGAACGTATTTTCAATGCAGCATTATGTCCGCGTCATTTCCTCTGGTTTAGGTCTAAACTACTGTAGTTAGAAGTTCCACGATTCCTAGTTTAGAAGTCTGTTCATAGTACTGTTTTGAGGTATCGAACATTGTTTGGAGAAGTTAGAAGTTAGTTTGGGCAGATACCGCTGGCTGGATTAATCAGTTTTCAATGCAATTTTATTCTAATATCATGAACTCCAAACACTCCTCTTCTGTTTTAAGTTCAAAACTTTTCGCGAAAGTTCCTCTTCTGTTTTAAGTTCAAAAGTTAAGAATAAAGAGGTAAAAATGGTAATAAAATTTTATTGTTTTGTTAGTAGCCATTTCGCAGGTTTCTGAAATTACCTTTTTTTTGGATGGGAAATCATCAAATGACTCCAATTACGAAAACGATAGTAGAATGCTACACTTAGCTGAGCTACTGGAAAATGTATGGTTCCCGATAGATAGCGAAACTATGGAAAAAAACGAATGCTTCAGATAGGTATTTCACGGTTCGACATGATTTGAGCAAAAAACTTTACTAGTCAGCAATGCTTCAAGAAGCTGACTTTCTTCATAAGAGTACCAATCAAGTTTATAGAAAAACTATTCAATAAAACAGTAAGCCTTCTCGCACAGTTTGGCAAGCCAACACATCTCCCATCTGGCTGTAATAAACACCAGTCACCGCGGCCCTAGAACGCAAAGGGCATTAAGGGAACACGGATGGGTTTTAGTCAGTAAGAGTCTGACACTTCTTCCTGCTCCTCCCAGAGCCGAAGAAATCATTGATGAATTGCCTTCCTTAAAAAAAGGATCAGACGGATTCACACAGATCCTTAACAAAAATCTTCCGAAGATAGAAATCTATATCTATACTTCTATAATAATATGTAAAGCTGAAGAGTTTGTTTTTTGTTTGCTTGAACGCGCTAATCTCAGGAACTACTGGTCCGATTTGAAAAAGTCTTTCAGTGTTAGATAGCCCACGAGGAAGGCTATCTAACATATCATCACGCTAAGACCAATAAGATTGGAGCAGTAATGAAAATTGTGACGCAGACGAAGTTCCGCGGGTCAACTAGTATAATTATATGTATGTTTCCGAAGGATTCACGCAGTCTAAATTTAGATGATTTTGGCGAAGTTCTTCTGACCACAACAACGTCCTCCAAAACCTTACTAGCCATCTCCATAAGAGCTTGAATCAGAACGTTCCATTCAACAAGACAGTAAGCCTAACTCGCACAGTTTGGCAAGTCGCCACATCACATATCTGGCTGTGATAAGAAGAAAAGAAGAGGAAGAAAAAATGTTTATTTGGGACTCGCACACAACAGACAGATGTAAATTTAATTAAATTAACAGAATTAAGTAGTCTAAAAACATTTTAGTCTGTGCGAGGCCAAAAAGGTCCCTATCTCAGCAAACCGACCTCGACCTCGAGTCTGAGTTTCGACGAATAGTTCTCAAACTTTAGACCGAACTTTACTTTGGAAGACTCTGTCTGCAATATACTGGTCTGTATATTGTCGCTTATAGCTTCAAGGAAGGATGGAAATTCTGATTATAAAGGAGAAAATCGTCATCACACAGATTTTTAGCTCGGGTTTGGCGCAATTAATCATTCGTCAAACTGATTTTTTTGCCTAATTGAAGATCGACTCGTGCGGCTGTTATTATTAAAAAAACTGGCCAAGTGCGAGTCGGACTCGCGTGCAAAGGGTTCCGAAAGAATTTTTTTTTTTAACATGTTATTTTAACAATGTAGCCTTCTTATAAGTTTTGTTTTGTTTTGTGTTTTGTATCTACCTACCTATTATCTCCATATTTTTCTAAATTATAGGCTCAGTAGTTTCGGAGATAAGGGGGGGAATGGTAATTTTTGGATGTGTCACACGCTGTTGTTCAAAACACTATTTATTTAAATTTTCTAGTTTGACCCCCAAAAGTGACCCCCATACTAGAAAAATATTAATTTACGTATCATGTCCGTGTTTAGGTCACAAAAATCCGTGTACCTAATTTCAACAGAATCGGTCCAGTGGATCCGGAGAAAATTGGCTGTGAAAGACAGACAGACAGACAACCGAGTGATCCTATAACGGTTCCGTTTTTTGTTTGGAATCCTAAAAACAAGCTATACTATAGTTAAAACTATAGGTATGAAGATACTGTCTCCTTACCTTGTACTACGTGGGAGCTCCCTCTTTCATCTATACCAAGGGACAATTAGTGTTTTATACAAGCACTAGTTGACCCGCGCAACTTCGTCTGCGTCACAATTTTCATTACTGCTCCGTTCCTATAGGTCTTAGCGTAATGATTATAGCCTATAGCCTTCCTCGATAAATGGGCTAACTAACACTGAAAGAATTTTTCAAATCGGACCAGTAGTTCCTGAGAATTGCGCGTTCAAGCAAACAAACAAAGTCTTCAGCTTTATATATTAGTGTAGATAAATGATTTTCTAAACCAGTTCTAAATGTTATGTATTTTGCTATCGATTACATTCTAACCCCAAATTAATTGTAAGAAGTTCTGAAACCTCTGTTCTTATAAACTACTTGTAGTTTGTGGAACTACCGCATAACTTAACTTTTGGGGCCGACAACGAACATTAGACAAGAACAAGTTTGTTGCTAACTTCAGCTTAATGAACTTTTGGTTTGTTTACTTCAGGGTGGCATTAAATATACATACCCGCGTCTTGTTGAATAATAACCATCTAAATTGTATATTTTTTATTTACTATAAATCAATGTGGCAAACATTTTACATAGAGCGACTGCCTATGTGACCTTCACAACCCAGTAACTGGGTAACAACATCTTTGGCAAGACTCGTGTCAGATTTTCTGACTTCTGTCTTAAGGCATTTCCCTGACCAAATAGCCTTGAGCATTCGTTTCCTTTTGCCGCACCCCACCGTTTATCATAGAATTCACACATTTTTTGGAATTCTTTTAATAAAAAAAGAATAGCGCACTTTTAAAATTAAATAAAACGAGTATAATTTGGATTTTTAAATTATCTATTCATTCGTGTGTAATCCTCAAACGATTAGAGCGTCGCCTTAACAACAGATGCATACAATCAATAATTGTAGTAATTTTTTTTAATTCGATTTTAAATGTATTTATAAAACTTAAAAAAAAAATTAGAACGTGGAATGTGATGATAACATTAATAATGTGCTTTCAGATGTAGTTTATTTCTCTTATTCGATGGGTTAATAATCTCTGAAAAACGGACTGTCGCAAGTTTTGGTCGGGGTAGCGCCTTAAAGACTGCGATGTTAGTCGATTGGTAGTTTTTAATCCACCACAATTCTACACTATAAGGGGTTGTGCAAACATAGACACTTTTGTGTCTTGTGTCGGATACAAGCTACCAATGTATATTTGATTTCTATATAAGCAGTATGAAATCAGCCGCTCCCTGCGCAGACGTTACAGGATTCAGCAGCTACGGTCTCCTGTGATGGTGTGCCGTGTCCGCTGCAAGTGTCTCTACGTTTGTGCAGCCCCTAAAGATATTATCTGCAGACAGTGGCGTAGCTAGCATGGGTGACACCCGGGGTGGATACTGTGGTATCACCCCAAAAGTTTAACCCCCACTAATTATGAGTTACACCTTTCGTTCTGGTGTCGGTAGTCGCAAGCCATTTTTTGGAAGGTGAGAAGGTATTTCATTTGTGCTGCAGGTTTTTATTTTTAGGAATTATCAAACACCACTCTTACAAACAAAATCTCGAATATGTATGCACCCCGCCTCGGATTATTTGAATTTTTTCTTCATTATTATCTAAACTCAACTTTGTTGACTGACGCAAGCACGCTCAAGAATTAAGAGAGGGAAAAAAACAAGAATGAGCGAAGCGATCTCGAAAATTTATGCATCCCACCTCGGATAGTAACTTTATGTACGGACGCAAAAAAGCTCATTATTTGAGAGAGGGCAGAACACAAGAGCGAGCGAAGTGAGCTCGAAAATTTTTATATCCCACCTCGGATAGGTTTTATATTCTTCATCGGTTTCGAGTCATGGGTACTCGAATGAAGAGAAATCTATTCTATTTTTTTCATTCACACTAGCTCCTGCGGCTCCTGTATTGTGAGCGCGTTCACAAGCATATAAATTCACATACAGAAACAGCCAGACCCGGAACAACTATCTGTAGTCAATACAAATATTTGTTTCGTGCGGGAATCAAACCCGTGACACGGAGCGTGGCAGCCAATCGCTCATCCACTGCGCCAACAACCGTGTAGTCAAATTCTTATCATGTCGATAATTTATATTTAAATAGAAGTAACTTTATAGGCTGACGCAAGAAAGATCATTAACTGAGAGAGGGCAGAACATTAGAGCTAGGGAATCGAGTTCGAAAATACACGCACCCCAGAAAGGTTTTATTTTCTTGAGATCATTCACACATAAAACTAGAACGGCTGAGTGTCACCACTACCAGAAAATCTCAAGAACTAAATAAATTTTTGCATCTCATCTCGGAAGGGGTTTATTATCTTTTGATCATTCATAATTCAATAAAAGTCTTTTATAGATGTATAAAAAAATCATGGATATAGAGACTGCAAAATGCTAGAGCGAGCGAAGGGAGCTAAAAATGTTTTCACCCCTCTCCCGACAGGTTTCACTGCGTCAAATATTTAGGGGTGACACCTGACGGTGACAAAAACCAGTCAACGATCGGTCGGGTGTCACCCCTTAACGGGTGTCACCCGGTGCACGCCGCTCCCTCCGCCCCCCCTCGCTACGCTACTGTCATCAGAGGTAGTAACCAATAGATGAGGTTTAAAATATTTACGATGGACAGATGCACACTTTCTCGTAAAACCAGAGCCACCACTAACAATTTATACGATAGAAGCTTTAATGATGAGTAATATCCTGCTTTGATTTAGGCATAAAATGCAACGGGATGGTATAACTATCCAATGCAATGTACGCTATATTCCTAACATTATAGCCCGTAAAATCTGAAAGTTATCATTACCATTCGTTAAGCCGTTAGTAGAGACTTCTCATCTCTCTCTCATCAAATTCCTTGGCATTACCTCGGTACCTACTCACTTCGAGCGTAGGTACTGATCGTTTGCGTAGATTTTTTAGGGTTCCGTACCCAAAGGGTAACCAGCGGAACTCTACTACTAAGCCTCCGCTGTCCATCCGTCCGTTTGTCTGTCCGCGGTATATATCATGTCGGTAGAACGAGTGAAAGTAGCTTTGCATCTCTCACCAATGTATTCACTCATTTCTCTTTTCTGCTTCATCATCAGACCCCGTTCACAATCTATCTACATATAACCTATTCATTGCGACCGTTTAAATGAATACGAAAACGGAAGGTCTGCTGTAAGTAAGTGAGGAGTTAGGTATCCTGTAGATTTCAGGGCATGCTTCAGCATCAGGTTAAGTTTACTGATCTAAACACAATCTGTTCATTAATGCCATTGCAGTGAGTTCAAACACGATAATTCTAAAAATGTTTATGCTATATTATTGAAGTAACAGAATACCAAATCTCGCATCGATCAGACCCGTAAAATCTGTTTAAATGCCTTCATCAACTAGAAAAGAGCTGATCTTCAAACGGATAAACCGATTTTGATAAAACTTGTCTAAAAAACATCGCTAAAAACCTGCTTTCAAATAAAAAAAACCAGATCCAAATCGTTTCAACCGTTTAAAAGCTACGGTGCACAGACAGACACACAGGCACAAAGACACACACACATAGGGGTCAAGCTTATAACACCCCTCTTTTTTGGTTGGGGATTGAAAAAAGGCTATATTTTTTTTAGTTTTCAAACACATATTCTCGTCGTATCGATACCACTAACGAACGACACAAATAACACAATAGTTAAGCAATTAATCAGCCTGTGCAAATGTTCAAACCGCAGTTCTAATGAACACGAATAAGGCTGCCTGCAAACTAACGAGCATAATTTGGCAAACGGCAGTACATCTGGTTCCGACGGCCGACGGTCCGTTTGCCAAGTTTTAGGCATCAGACTAACTTTACCTTGACAAACTTTGATTTTCATAGATAGCTGTGAAACTGCAGTTTAAATTTTGTAACAGTTGAGAGTCCGTTCAACCAACATCCAACTGTCTGTCTGTGTCTCAACCCCGATCGAGAAAAGAGTTTATGGGTATTTCCATCCGGAATTTCTCTAAAGCAGACCAGGAATTTCTGCCCGTTTGATGGCATGGGACATAAACATAGAGAGTATAACATATAGAGGCACTATGTAATATGTACTTTATCAGTCCCGGTAATGGTATCTAGGGCTTCATTTTCGGTAGCGACCCTTACAATCAATAGCCCATCGAGCATATTTTTCATTAAAATTGTTCTGTGATCGAAGGTAAAATTTATAGAACAATTTCTATTAAAAGTGTGCTTCGAGTTAGTATAAGGGAAGAGACTATCTGGCAGGATACTTGAAGAATAATGACTGAACTTAAAAATATACTCCTAAGATTTTCTCTGATGGTAATAACTGAAGACATATCGTAAAGTTTCACTACGATAATTAAATTTTTCTAGAAAATGGTAGATCGAAAGAGCCTTATTAAAATAACTTTCATGCACAACTAGGTGAGTTTCCAGGTATAGTGAATACATAGAGCATAGGATCTCTATTGAGTAGTTTCTGGTAAATGTTGTTCAAGTAAACTTGAACTTTAAATACTTTTTAACCGACATCAAAAAAGGAGAAGGTTATCAATTTGTCCGATCATTTTTCTTTCGTATTTCTGGTTTTGTATATTCCACTTTTAACAATGACTTCCGAAATTAAAGTTATTTTGTACTTTGTAGTGGTTTTATTCGGAAAATGGTTGTATTTTTTTTGGAAAACGCTTTATTACATGTACTGGTTTTTCCCACGGCTTCACTACCGTTGTTTATCAAACAGGAACTGCATTGTGCATTGTGTTGGTATAAAAAGGTCATGTTACCTAATCAGCGATGAGAGTCCTTTTCTATCAGTAAAAGAGTTTTGAAGAACTATTTCCGCTTTCGTAAGGCACATTTTTTGTGTTTATTTTGTTTTGAGGATAAATATATGTACGTGTTGTGCTTGTGTGCCTTAAAGTTTGTGGTCAGTAAAAGTATTTTCTTTATTTCTTCAGGCTAGTGCTTTCAGAGATTTTCTCCTAAAAATAAACAATTAATAGAATATTCTTTGTTTTTAAGCACTTTATAAATTGAATCGAAATTTAAATTTTTAAGAAAAGAAAACTACATAGTTTCAATTCGACTGTCAAAAAATTCGCTGAAATAATCCAGCTCACATCCTCTTTACCTAGCACTAAGTAAATTCCTAAAATACTCTACTCAAAGGAACTGTTACGAGTACTACTCGTATAGTGAGTATTTTGTGGTGGTCAAACTAAACGCATTATTTTCAAAGAGAATTATTTTGAGTCGAATTGTTTGGAGGCTATGGCCTAACGGTTCGGTGGACCACAAGAGGGGTATAATGCTATACTAACGGGTTTGAGACCAATTGTCCGCTGATGTGTTTGTGCAATGTCTATATTCTAAACTTGAATTTAAAAAGATTTTATTTTAAAGGTTGGAAAATCATCAAACGACTCCTTCCGCTATGGGCGGAGTGCCAGGCTCTTACTGACTAAAACCCATACATGTTTCTCAAAATGCCCTTTGCGTTCCAGGCCGCGGTGACTCTTTCGAACAAATTCCGGAACCTTGTTCCTTGGTCTATCTTAGGAAGTCAACGTTACGTCTTCAGCGGTCGAAGTGATATAAATACATACCATAACATATTTGTGTGCAGTCAGTCGATCCATGACCAAAGTTTGTACAAAAATTTTTCGTTATGACGTGACAACGTCTTATAAATTGGTTTGCTCACGTTATGCGCTCACAATGAGAGCAAGTGAGAGGCACGCGTCCCTTCCACTCGGGCATGGTTAGCCCGCCTAAGAGCGAGAGAGACAGACATAAAAAGTCGTTGTCACGTAAAACTTTCGCCCGTATACCGACTTTACAGGCAACCAATTTTTTAAATGTTATTTTATTGGGCAATAGGCCTTTGTTGAGAGAAAAGAAGAGAATAGAAGAGTTATTGTGTTGGCATAGCTTATCTTCTCACTTGGTCCCTCAGGTGCGTTTAGGAGTTCAGTAACGTCCGAACCTAACATCAAATCCGTTAGTAGATTTGTCTACTCGATATACAAGTATGTATTTGATATTTCTAGTTTGAAAATCAACTGACATAGGTATTATATTATGGCTGATTGGGTTCGGAACAGTACGTTAGTATATCAGCACGTATGTCACGGTTGGGGCAATAGTTGAGCGATCGGCTGCTGTGCTGCGTGCCTCTGGTTCTATTCCCGCACAGAAAAAAAAATTGTATAATAGTGGCCTACAGATAGTTGTTCCGGGTCTGGCAGTTTGCGTATGTGAGTTTATATGTTTGTAAAGGCACCCACGTTACCGGATAAATTCCTAGTGGGGCTACGTTTTTCTAAAAAAAAAGATCAAGTCATTTTCTTTTTTAATTTGTGTGCAATGTGCAAAGCCGTGGAAATAAGTGAATTAATAAATTGCTAAGTTTTTTTATGCCATCCTGAGCGAAGGCATAAAACAGATTTATTTAGAGACTAGCTAACCCGCGCGGCTTCACTCCCGTCAACTGCCTACCCTGCCTACCCTGCCTACCCTGCCTACCCTGCCTACCCTGCCTACCCTGCCTACCCTGCCTATCCTGCCTACCCTGCCTACCCTGCCTACCCTGCCTACCCTGCCTACCCTGCCTACCCTGTCTACCCTGTCTACCCTGCCTACCCTGCCTACCCTGCCTACCCTACCTACCCTGCCTACCCTGCCTACCCTACCTACCCTGCCTACCCTGCCTACCCTGTCTACCCTGCCTACCCTGCCTACCCTGCCTACCCTACCTACCCTGCCTACCCTGCCTACCCTACCTACCCTACCAACCCTACCTACCCTACCTACTTTTTTTGTTTTTAAACCTTCCCTGTATTCTGGCGAAACTAACA
The DNA here is from genome assembly GCA_950371165.1 of Lacanobia oleracea. Lineage (NCBI taxonomy): Eukaryota > Metazoa > Arthropoda > Insecta > Lepidoptera > Noctuidae > Lacanobia > Lacanobia oleracea. The sequence goes on from OX493408.1 coordinate 9,917,051, forward strand.
AAAAAATAATTATTCAAATCGGCCTCGTCGTTCTCGAGTTTTAGCGAGACAAACGAACAGCAATTCATTTTTATATATAAGATATAGATAGATACACCAGTATGATAAGCGTCGGTATTGAAGAGCAAGCTAAGCTAGTATTCTAAAATCGATTAGATTACATTATATCGTAGAAGCTGAACATTATTCTAGCTAAACTAATTGTTCAAGTCTGAACTTGGGCTGTTTGCCAACACATTCGAGCCAAAGTGCTTAAATAATGTGGTAGAAATTACATTGTTAAAGTGCTAATGGCTCATTTGTTTCATAATTAGAAGTATTCATTGGAAATTATCGTAACTAATAAATGCGTGTCAGATTTTCACGATTTCACGCTTAGATCGCCGAACATTATTGATTCATTTTGGAAAAGAGATCGAAAATTCAAAAGTGCCTGTAAATGGCTTATTTGAAATAAATATTTTAAGTTTGAGTTTGAAGATAGGAACCCTGGTGTCGGTTATGGGATGGTTATTGGCTACATGACGCAAACTACGCCGAAGACAAAATTATAAGTGTAAAAGAAGGCTAAAAAAAGACGGATTGTCTGAATTATGTATATATTATTTATATTATACCTACCTAGATTAAGCCCACAGTAAAAATCTCGCTCTGCCAATAATCTCCTTCTACGATGCTCCTCACACCGCTCTGGGTTTCTCCACTCCTCTTTCTTTGTCCAGGCGACCTTCCTTTGGAATACGCTCCCTCTGAACATCAGGACGGTAAAAAGTCAGTTGTCATTTAAGGTGAAGGCTCGTGAGCATATTCACAAGATGTTGGAAGAATCACTACAGCGTTAATTCGTTGGTTTCGTGTTCGCTTAATAACGTTGTTAGTTTTGTTTATTATTATGTATGTATTTATTATAGATTGTATTTTTCTTTTCTCTTTTTTCTTCTCTCTGTTTGTCTTTTCTTTATGTTTCACCTGCCATGCTGTCTCTGCACCACCCTAAGGTCGACTGGTAGAAAATGCCTACGGCATTAAGTCCGCCTTTGTACAGTGTTTCACTAGTGCATAAAGTTTTAATAAATAAATTATGCTTAGCTTAGCTAGCGTATGGATGAAGATAATATAGGTACTGCTTTGAACCCAAATATATTGGGATGAGAACAGGAGGATGATGACGTATCTAATGCCAAATATTTTATTAATGACGCGAGCTATATTTCACGAACCACTTCATGCCCCTTTTGCTTCATTCACGTTCATGCAACTGATCATACTCGCAAGTCGGTTGTGAGTACCACACACCTTATTTATTTGGTAACTCAACAGCTTATTATGAATTTACATGAATTATAAATATTCATCTCACTATCCGCACGGGTCGATCTTCAAGGTTAAGCAACGCTTGCCAAGGTTGGTCTGTGGATGGGTGACCATCTTAACATACCGAGTTTCCTCCGTGCCTCGGAAAGCACGTTTAGCCGTTGGTCCCAGCTGTCATTTGTAGATCTTCGGCAGTCGTTACGGATAGTCAGAAGACAGTAAATCTGATTCGTCTTGCCATGAAGTACCGGGTTACCCAGTAAATTGGTTGTGGAGGTCTGGTAGGCAGCCGCTCCTCGTAAAATACTGGTTAAATCTGGCTTGACTGGAAGCCGACCCCAATATAGTTGGGAAAAGGCTAGGTAGATGATGATGATCTCACTATCAATGAACAGCCCAGTGCAGTTTCGTCAAAGTTACTACAGAGGGCCTAGCATGAGTTACTAGCAACTTCCAAACAGTCTGCACACCTTGCACAGTGACAGTGAGATGATGATAATTATCTCTTAAGCCAATAACAGAGTTACATGGCATTGGTAAAGCTAGGTTAGCTAGAAAGTGACGAAAGAAAAACAGGGGGGGAGGGCTTTCTGAAGAACATTACCAAAAAGATCAGTGTATGTCCTTCTAGGGCTTCCATTCCCGCCGCTTCTACTCACTTTTGCCTTGTACTGTCAACAAAACTATTCGTATACGGTATGTTGTTCATTTATTAGTTTCATCAATAAATAAAATATTGTTGCCTTACTTGGGAAGGGTCTGGACCCCACGACACAGGGCATCCTAGTGTGGGATCCAGGGAATCTGAAGAAACCTAGCACTTAAGGCTTTTATGTATTGCAATATTGTCTATCTATTGTAAAATGTGTTATTGAACTGAATAAATTTATTATTATTATTATATACAGATAAACGTATTATTTTTGTCTACTGCACTTCCAATATTTATTTCTAATGTGTGCATTATAACTTTTTAAGCTTATGCCATACTTACTAGTATGGTTTACAATAATTGTCTATTCAGCACAATCACAACATTCTTTAATAGCTAGTAGTTGCAAGTTAGTTACCTGCATACTAAACAGCTTCGCTGACTGTACCCACCTTGTACAATACCTACCTATGAGATCATTATGATCACATGGGTAAGTCGTACCCTTTTACAGTCATAACATAAACTTTTCCAATAAATTGCAAGTTTCAGATTGATGGCGCCAAAATAAGAAAAGTTTCATAAAAAATCTATTTCACAAATCAATCTAGCACTTATTGGATTGTAATAGAATCACGGAGTTTTGCCAATAAATCTGCCTCCCGTCTGGCTGTCAACAAGTTTCTAAAATATCGTGTGGCAATAACCTAACTTTGGCGACTGTATTTAATTTAGTCTTGGCGAACTTTTTATACCTTGGAAAAAGGCTTGTAGGGAACCTGGTTTGTCGGTTCTGTGTTGGGAACATACACGGAGTTGACTATGCCATGTAATGTTGCATATTCGAAAATTTAACGTTTAGAATACTTGAAATTGACGCAACTGTGCTGTTCCTGCGCGCTCCGTTTAGGGTAACGTGCACGAAGTTAGTAGACTGTGCCATCTAGCGTTGCGATTTCAAAACTTATTATTATTTAATTGACAATAACACTTCTATACTGCCACTAATAGTTCCTGCTCTTTTCATATAGGCTTAAAGATAGGTACTGTTCGCTATCGTGAAAAATAAAAAAAAGGTTTCATTTACGAGTAAAGAATGCAAAATGAGTTTGTAACGCTTTCACGTTTAAAACCAATAAAGATTTAGATATAGATGGGGACCCTGGAGAATAGAATAGAATAACGGTTATTGTCTCCAGTATTACAGCTAGTAGTATTAGTACATACACAAAACTATAATACCGGAAGCAAAAGGTTCAAGCGTCAGCATTATGCTTAGGTTCCCTAGTGGGTTGCTAAGCGTTGGTTTTCAGCTTAAACCCTTGACTTCAGTTTACAAAAGAAAAAAAAAAGAACAGTACATTCTGCAACAACGGTTTAAATAATAGTTTATTTTTTATTTTCAATGGGTTTGCTCTTGACTCTAGTCTATGTCAGAGATGACAGAGACAAAGTCTACGATGGAGCGAGCCTACCCAGAAGGAGCCTGTTCACTCTAACTTTGAAGATTAGGGTTGTAAGCTTTTGGTAACACAGACGCAGGCAAAGAGTTCCACTCCTTTGCTGTGCGCATTATAAAAGACGTTTGGAAACGCTTAGTGCGAATTGGTGGAATAGCCACAAGGTAGGGATAGTAAGATGCAGTGCGTCTGGATGCCCGATGGTGTGGTGGGAATAATAGTTATTTAATGATCATACATCAACACTATTTAATTAGTAATAAGGATGTTTAGACTATATAAGCTACTTTAAGGCGAAAATCTTTATGTATAAACGCGACCGAAGCCGCTATCGAAAGTATTCGAAAGGTTGTAGTGGTAAATATTTGGGTAACCAAACAAACTCATACATTTCCACCATTTTTAAGCTATCCGCCTTCAAAATTACTTTTTTTTTCCATATTTTTTTTTTAAGTTCGCTGTCCAACTAATAAACAAAGAACATCTTCAAGAGGTTGCTGACTTTTTTCCAGTGCCACATCGAAATAGTTTTAGTTTTACCTTACCGCAAGCCTTTCTTATGATAATGATATCATCAACAGTAGCTTGGTACCTGTTTTGGTTCCGAGAGAAACCTTTAAAAGGCGCCTGTACTTTTCCGGAAAAGATCTGGGACTGTGGGATTTTTACTTCCGAAAAACCACCACACTGATTATGTTTATCATCAGCAAATAAAAAGAGCCCGAAATACAAATGCTGAACGTTTCTTACTTTAGTTTAAAGCCAGAAGGTCCATTTTAAATTAACAGATAAAGAAAATTAAAGCTAACGAAGCAATGGATCTAAGTGAAATGTTACCTAGGGGAAATATCTGTGGAATACCAGGAAAATGCCTCGGTTTGTTTCCTGTTTGTGTTTAAGGTTACAATTAAAGAGAAATAAGGATTTCTATTGTACCTTAGGCGAACAGCAAGGAATGTGCGCGGTATAATAAAATTGGTATATTTTATATCAATGAACGTTTACAGTGTCCGGCCGAAAATAAGGGAACGGAACTTTTCCTCGACACAGCTGTCACAGGTGACATAGATGACGTAGCTCGATTGAAGAATAGCTGCATATAGATCAAATAGAATCATATATTTTTTTATCCAGGAAACATTAAGATTAGCCCGCGAAATTCAAATTTTCTTACGTTTTTTACAATTTGCAAGATAGTTAGTATTAGCTTAGTTAGTAGGTTACATGTTGTTTAAAGTATGATTTTCGGGCGTAAGAATTATGTATTTTCAGAATTATAATCAATAAAATAACTCCATAAGTCGGTATAATCCTAAAATGTCAAGATTTCATGAAATTGTCATTATTTCGGGTCACCTGGCCCTATGGAGTTTTATTGTTGACATAAATGGTTATAATTCTGAAAATACATAATTCTTACGTCCGCGAATCATACTTTTTAATTAACATAAAACCTAATACTGACTTGCAAAAAACGTAAGAAAATTTTAATTTTGCGGGCTACCCTGGCGCATCCACTTTAATACAGGGTCTTAAGGCTTCGATAAATAGACAGTGACATCCTCTTTACCTACATTAATTAGGTGGCAAAACTTTTCTTTCACTTAATATCCAAAACTTTTATAGATATAACAGAACTCGAATGAATTTTCTACGACAAAATTTCGGCCACCTACACAAACTAAACATACCAATCTTACAAGATTACCTCTTGAGAATGTCTCAAACTGGCCTAAAACTACATGTCCCGCCTACGCAAAACTGTGATAATATGTCCCGCAAAAATCTTGCCATCTAGCCGACCCGACCCCGCAATGTCCTATAACGTGGCCAAAGGTACTTGCAAAGTATTTGGGACCTCCATTCATGAGGGTAAGTCCGTAGTGGACTTTCTTGGTTTATTACGTCAAGTTTTGTAGCCCGTGTTATACAATTTGGGACATTCAAAGTGTTTTTATACAGGAATAAGAGTAGAATATAAAGGATTTTTTTTAAATATTGTTGATAGGTTCACACCATCACTTACCATCAGGTGAGATAGTGGTCAAACGCGTGCCTATGTTTAGTAAAAAAACTATCTTGCCGAAAAAAAAATCATTCACTCTTGACTAAAATACTGGGAGTATTTTAGTCTAGTTTTTTTTTGGTTGTAGCTTTTGGTCTCACCAGAGAAAGGGCAGCAGTGTTCTCTGTAAAACGCAACACCATACACTGCCAAGCGTGGAGATTATGGCATACGCAACCTTTAGGGGAGGCTATAATGTCCAGCAGTGGACGTCTTTCAGCTGTTATGATGATGATGATGATGTAGCTTTTAGGAATCACCACACAAGGATCTTATTGTTTTATGACGTGTTAATAATATTCATTATTAAGGTAATATAACTAACTGAATACTTTACTAACCGCCAAAAAGATTAATCTTTCAAGACCGAGGTATCGCCGTTTCAGAAATTGCCGGTCCAAAAAACGCTGTAATTCATTTTCCCCTTGGGTCCTTATAAAACATTTTTCTACCACTATCATTTATGGCTATGTACTTGTAGCTACGTGTGGCTACCCACTACTACTACCTATTTGTAGGTTATCCTGAAATTTAAACAAAAAACTGAAACATTGTTGGAAGCGCAAAATTCAGGAAACGTTCGGTAGTAAATATTTCCCTAAGTAAATATTTAATAACCCTAAAACTGTTTGCAGGCGGCCCAGAACTCCCCCTTAATTTGAACCCTAGTAAATTAAAATAATAATTGGGTGTTATAATTAGTGTACTCCATTAATTTTCTATAACCGACCGCACAGAACAAGAAACGCCGGAAACGCCATTACCAATATAATTATCATGATAACGCAATTATTATGCCCATGATTGACCTAATAAAAAGAGATGGCGAGACAGGTTGGACTTCTACCTAAAGGATTGGGCTCAGATTGACAAAAGTGGAAAGATGAAAACGAGGTCTTTGGCCTACAGTCAACCTGCAGTGGGCCACTAGTCATCATCATCTGCCTAGCCTTTTCCCAACTAAATTGGGGTCGGCTTCCAGTCAAACCGGATTTAGCTGAATACCAGTGTTTTACGTGGAGCGGCTGCCTACCTCCACAACCCATTAATTGGGTAACACGGTACTTCATGGCAAGACTGGAGTCAGATTTACTGGCTTCTGACTATCCGTAACGACTGCCAAAGATCTACAAATGACAGCCGGGACCAACGGCTTAACGTGCTTTCCGAGGCACGGAGGAAACTCGGTATGTTAAGATGGTCACCCATCCATAGACCAACCTTGGCAAGCGTTGTTTAACCTTGAAGATCGACCCGTGCGGCTGTTATTATCTAGCCACGAACTAGTATCACTACAATAATAATCTATACTAACTTCTATACTAATATATAAAGCTGAAGAGTTTGTTTGTTTACTTGAACGCGCTAATCTCAGGAACTACGGGTCCGATATGAAAAATTCTTTCAGTGTTAGATAGCCCATTTATCGAGGAAGGCTATAGGCTATATATCATCACTCTAAGACAAATAGGAGCGGAGCAGTAATGAAAATTGTGACGCTAACGAAGTTGCGCGGGTCAACTAGTGAAAATAAAGCAATTGGCGATGAGTAAAATATTCGACTGTCATGGCTATAGACAGAATTACGTTGGTTACGTTTTATAATATCTAAAGTTATTCTAACTATTTTCGAGATAACTACGGTCAAAAGACCTCCTGTTAAATTAAAATACTTAAAGATTGTTTCACAAATAAAAGAAAAAAATTGGGATTACGTTTAGTACTCGTATATTTTTATTCGGTATACTTAACGTTCTTTTGATCTAATTCACGACAGTTAAGATATTTAAATTTAAAATGTAATTAAGACAGGCCATAGTGAATTTGCTCCATCCAGTACAAATGTGGTCAGATAGAAACCTTCGCTAATTTTCTATCGATTTATTTATAGGTATTTTTGTGTTGTGTGTTGACGATTTTGTTAAATGCAGATTGTGTTTCACATAGATAAGCTACTACAATAGTTGACGTTTTATATTTAACTGGAACTTGACACCCAGTTAGCCTGTCATCAGGCTATTGTCATGAACCTCCCTCAAGTATCGTCACATTGACCGGTCCTATGGCCTTCACCAGGGCATCGGTTCACCTCGTGGGAGGCCTTCCAATGTTTTCTGTTTTCGATACGCGGTCGTAACTGCAGAACTTTTGAACCCAACGAGTATTTATTTTGCGAGCAATTGTACACTCAAGAAGTTGCCCTTAAATATTACATAACTTGAAACGACGATGATTAGGTTCTGCACACATGAATAGATCTCAAAGACGGTTGGTAATTAGTTTGTCGTGATAGTGTGAATTACTTATTAGTGTGTGAACTAGTGTTTATTCGTGACTTCGTTTGTGAGATTATGATTATGAGCCTTCAAATTTCATTCACATAATTTTTGGATCTGTTGTTCTTTTCAAATCTTTAAGATTTCCACCAAGTGCATCGACGGCTAACGTTGTGCGATCTTCGCGGTTAAGCAACGCTTGCTTAAGTCAGTCCGTGTTCCGTGCTTTGGAGGGCACGAAAATTTGAAAACAGTCTTAAGTAGAAATCCAATTTGTTTGTGTTATTTTCGATACGCTTGCGTTTGACCACAAATTCATCTGTACGTCTACCATGAGTTTTATCAATCTATACTCGCTAGCGACAGTAGTTGTATGAAAACTTAAAAAAAAAACAAGTTTCTAATTTATTAACAAGCAAGTTGCAAGTAAAACTTAAGTTAACAACAAAAAAAAAATTGGTTGCCTGTAAAGTCGGTATACGGGCGAAAGTTTTACGTGACAACGACTTTGAGTGGTCACTCTCTCTCGCTCTGTCTCTCTCGCTCTTAGGCGGGCTAACTGTGCTCGAGTGGAAGGGACGCGTGCCTTTCACTTTTTATGTCTGTCTCTCTCGCTCTTAGGCGGGCTAACCATGCCCGAGTGGAAGGGACGCGTGCCTCTCACTCGCTCTCATTGTGAGCGCATAACGTGAGCGGAGCGTAACGCAGTTTCTTGAAGTGTCACCCGGCAAACCAATTTATAAGACGATGTCACGTCAATATGAGAACCTTTTTTTTTTGTGGACGTACCTACTGATGGAAAGCGATTATATGGTCGACGATGGAGCGCGCATGCATAGGTAGAAGTAACTTATTTACTCTTGACTTAAAAAAAACCCGGTTATAGCTTTCAGGCAACAAAGACAACCATGTGACCAATCGAAGGGACAGATTTACACACAGCTTCACGGACAAATGGGTAATCATCATTCTCAGACATTATTCAACAAACAGACCGACAGACTCCAACAGTTTCATACATAAGTTAGAAGGCATTAGGTTTAGGTTCCCGTTCTAATTCCGAGGTGTTCACTGAGATATTTGTAATTACGTAGATCTTAGGAAGTGTTAATTAATTTGTAATCTCATTTCAGTCTGTTGATGGCGTGTGCTTGTCGCTAGATTAGCTGAGTCTTAGTGTGGGTTTACCTAAATGTCTTATAGAATCTTACGTTTATAGCTTTTGTCCGGTATGTTGGCACTTACAAAGAGTGCAAATGCCTTTTTTCTTTGTTTTCGTAAAACTGTACTTTCGTTCAAACTTTCGTTTGTCCGGAGGTGTAACGTTGCTGGATTGTATTCGAAACAGCTACATCCGCGGCAGCTTCCGAGTAAAATCCATCCAGAAAAAACTAATGGAAGGCCGTCTCAGATGGTACGGTCATGTAATGCGTCGCCCACCAGAACACATGGCGCGACAAGTACTCGAAATGTTTCCAGCCCCAAAAAAGCGAGGTAGACCTCGACTCACATGGATAGCCGTTGTAAATAAGGACATGAAGGGCGCAAATGTCACATCTGCGACGACCCAGGACAGAACGTCTTGGCCAAGAATGACTAGGAGAGCCGACCCCAAATGATGGGACCAAGGCTAAGAGGAGTAGTAGTATACTTTCGTTCAAAGATAATAGAAAACAAATCTTTTGTTTTCCGCACGTATGCCATAAATGGTAGAAAAAAATGACAAACTTAATGCAGATTTCGGACAAGTGCGAGTCGGACTCGCCCACCGAGGGTCCCGTACAAATTTGTAGGTACATATTACTTTAAATAAAGACTATGTTGTTTGTGATTTAATTACAAATGTATAGTTTTCAGACTTTTCCCTATACTCGTAGCATAAGACAATATTACTTGCAAAATTTCACAGTCCTAGTTCAACGGAAAATACTCTATAAATTTTGATTCCCTTGAGAGATCCGAAATATACGATTTTTGCGGCATGAACGGCCCGGCCGTATCTTTTTCTATTTTATTCCCGTAAGTTTTTATTTTTTCACAGCTTCAAGAGACTATAGGTTTGAGTATATGGTTTTATTTTCAACTAGACACACAGACCAGACGGACGGACGGACAAGCCAATAAGGGTTCCATTTTTTGCTTTTGAGGTCCGGAACCCTAAAAAGGAAACCGAATGTAAAGATTTCAGCTTTAGACAAAGAACCATGTTTAAAAGGAATGCCTAGTCCACTACAAAAAGTTTCGAAAGGACCTAGGTACTACATCCACTTCAAAAACACTTGCTTGCAATAAAACAGTATCAAAACAAGAATATCCAATAACCACAAAACAGTAAAAGAGCTCTTTGGTCTGTTCTGTGCCAATAAAAAAGAAAGGTCCGAGCGAACCCGAAGAAAGCCGATGATAGGCCGTAGTGCCCCGAAGTTGGCCGAGCAGATCCGCAATGTCACCTGTCAAGAAGAAACGTATCTTAATTATAATCAGTTCTTATTTAACTGCGCAAGTAATGGAACGGAGACTAAGAAACGATGTCTACTGCTGGACTTTTGCAAATTAAAGTGTGTGAATGTACATTTTCGTAAAGCTACGCTATCGTAAAAACAAAATATAATAAAGAGGGTGTTTTATGTTTGTATGTTTATAAAAGGTGAGTTTCACAAGTAGGGAGATGCACAGGTTACTTATAGAAAACTACATTATGGCTGAGTATCATAGGCTACTTTTATTTAAAAAAAAAAACACCACACACCCTATTTGGTTTTCGGAAGTCGGTTTAATTTTTTTGTAAAAAAGTTTTTTATTTTTACTTTTTACTTGCGCACCACTAAAAAGTGAAACCATAAATACAGCGTACCAGCGTGATGTTATGTTATGAACTGGTGTAAACAATCAACAGACATGCAACACAATCAGAAATCCCGATTTGCTATCATTGATTGAAGACCTACCTCGGAAATTCTTCATTAGATATTCAACAAATTAAAATGGGACCAGTCCGGGAAAATACTCTTCCAAACAAAATATAATCATGTAAATCGGTTAACAATTGGCGAAAATATCGCTGAACAAACATTTTCATGGGATCCCATCATCAGATTCTGACTTGGTGACAACAAGACCACCGCAGGAGTATATGCTTTCGAATAAAGAAATAATTTGAAAATCGGTTCACAATTGGCGGAGAAATCGGTGAACATATATAGAAAAAACATACAGCCGAACATAGAACCTACTTTTTTGAAGAAGTCTGTTAAAAATGCACGGCTCCTGTGAGTGCGCGAGCAAAACTACGAGGAAAAGCTGGTTTTCAATCAGTCTGCCTAGCCTTTTCCCAACTATGTTGGACTCAAGGGCCAGTGTAATCCGATACAGCTGAATACTAGTATTCTTATAGTAAAGGGTTAACATGATGCCTTTTGTCGAGACTGGTGTCAAATTGTCTGGTTTCTACTTAACAGGTGTCAAAGATGGCAGCCGAGACCCGTTAGGCTAAACGAGCTTTCTGCACGATGTTCGAAGGACAACCATCCGCGGATCGACATTGTCTAGCGTTGCTCATCCTCACGTCAGTGAGTAAACATCATTATTTTTTCATGAGTCTTAATGAACCTGCAGAGAAAGCTATTAAGGTGGATGCTCCAGGGTAGCCCGCGAAATTCAAATATTTTTATGTTTTTTGCAATTTGACTGTCAGTGTGAAGCTGTATGTGGACCAAATGCGATCCGCGACCGTAACGCGTATTTATCTAAAGAATTATAACCATTTTAATCATCAATATAGCCCTCTAAGTTCATGTAGTTCGAAAGAATGAATATTTCAGAAATAATCATTCTTTCGAACTACATGAACTACCCTGGAGCATTCACCTTAAGAAATACTGACGTTAATTTACAAGGATGAATACCTCACTTATCTCAAAGTTAAAAATTAAAAACAAAGTCACACCATTTTCCTCAATAGCCTTTTTGCTGGGCCAACAATTTTTGTCTCACTTTACCAAAACTCTTTTAATGCACTTCAACTGTTCAAATAAATTTGCCAGCATGTGTACAAGCACTAAGAAAGTTGAGAACATCAAAGTAGCGATACTGTTTACTTTTTAACACTGTAGTGTTTAACTTGCTCGCCAGTGTGCTTTACGACATGTAAAACCTAGTGTAAATTATTCTGACGGATTGTGGTCAAATATTTGGGACTATTTGGGAGCACAGGAATTTAGGGTCAAGCATTCATGACGTAAGTTGGATTAATGTTAAATGTGTGGAAGATTTAGTGCGATGAGGATTCTAGCTTCTTGGGAGTTTACTATAATTCTGTTGCGAAATAGGATTGATGTTTTCGGGTTTTAATGTAGGTGGAGTCACAATCGAATTAGACTAAGGAAGTACGATGGTGAATGTGTTTTTATAATGGCGTACACATATTTCTGAAGACCTAGAACTGATAATATTTTACACTAGTCTCTTTACAAAAACCGTGTATTTTTTGGTCTCCCAAGCCGAGTTAACAATAAATATTTTAAACTTTGTTTTGGGGATCACTAAATTACACTTATGCTCCTAACACTGTTTGGACCACTGCCCATTCAAATATAAGTAAAATAATTGCTCCATTACTGTCAAGCACATCCAAGCATACTGACCATTATTCTCAAATTATTAATTAGCATTACGCTGAGCATTTTTGAGATACGCGAAGGAATAGTGCATGGCAAGAATCCAAGTTCGAAGGAAAACTAAAACTTTTGTCCCTTGCCAAGAATTTGAAAGAATTTATTGACATTTGCTTTCATTGTTGTGATCGAACTGGCCTGTGAGTAATTTTAAATAGTCCTTAGTATAGTGACGTTACACACCCTCCTAAGGCTGACTGTCCATTGGAGCGGAGAGGAGAGGAGCGGAGAAATATTAACGAATGAAATTGCATGAAATTTCCGCTCAGCATCAGTCACTGAGACTTTATACAATTAGCCTAATGCCAAATAGCTTTCATGAAAACAATAAATGACAGCGACCTGCGGGTCTAAAAATGCCACTTTAGCAGAATCATAATATAAACCACACTACTATCTGTCAAATTTCATTTTCATCTTTATCCCTAACGGATTAGGTTCAAGGTTGATTGGGAAAATTTGACAGTGACGGATAGTATGATGTGCTTTCTGATTCTGCTACAGTGCCCTTTTTTGTTTTGGGTGAAGCGGAAGGGAGAGTCAGACTCTTACTGACTAAAACCCACCCGTGTTCCTCCAAAGGCTTTTTGGGTTTCAGGGCCACTGTAACCCTGTCAAATAATTCCGCAACCTTGGATGACTTGAAACTAATGCGATATGTAAATATATTGATATGTGGTAAAAAATGGGTAGTATTGTAGGAGAAAATATACATTGTTTACTTAATTAACAAAATAATGTACGCGACGTTTTTTCAGTCTAATTCTAAGTTAAATACACCGAACTGCCGCTGGCTAATTCTGCAGATGTTTGCACCGCTAAGTTGTCGGATCATCATCTTCCTGCCCTTATCCCATGTTACTTGGGGTCGGCGCAACACGTTTTGTTCCTCCATTCTCTTTTATCAGTCGTCACTCTATCACTAACTCCCTTTTCTTTCATATCGCTCCTCACACAATCCATCCATTTTTTCTTTGGCCTTCCTCTCCCTCTTCATCCATCCACATTTATGTTCATAACTCTTCTGGTTATATGCGTTTCATCCCTCCTCTTCACATGACCATACCAAGACAAGCAATTCCCTTTTAACTTTTCCGTCACTGGCGCCACTTTTAAAGTGTCTCTAATGTACTCATTTCTCACTTTATCCACTCTCGTTACTCCACACATCCATCTCAACATTCTCATCTCCGCTACATGCAATCTATTTTCATTCGTCTTTTTCGCAGCCCAACATTCTGATCCATACATTACGACAGGTCTTATCACGGACTTATATATTTTCCCTTTTAATTTGAGGGGCATCCGAGGGTCACAAATTATTCCAGTGACTTGTCGCCATTTCATCCATCCTGAGTTAATCCGGTGCGTTACGTCTCGGTCTATATCGCCATCTCCCTGGACAACCGACCCGAGATACCGAAAGTCGGAGCAAATCGGTATAGGCGTTCCGGTAAGAGCTATAGGTATCGGACTGGAGAGACCGCCGAAATCGCAGAACAGGTACTCTGTTTTGTTTCTGCTCAATTTCAGGCCAAGACTCTCCAGTCTTTGCCACTACGTCTCCAATTTGCTATGGACCTCTAGGCCGCTTTCTTTTCCGCTAAGTTGTCGAATAAATCGGATAAATAAAGTCTATTTATATATATACTAGTTGACCCGCGCACCTTCGTTTGTAGCGCTCCTATTGGTCTTAGCGTGATGATATATGGCCTATAGCCTTCCTCGATAAATAGGCTATCTAATACTGTGAAACTACTGGTCCAATTTGAAAAATTCTTTCGGTGTTAGATAACCCATTTATCGAGGAAAGCTATAGGCTATATATCATTACGCTAAGACTAAAAAGAGCGGTTCAGTAATGAAAATTGTGACGCAAACGAAGTTGCGTGGGTCAACTAGTTAGTATAGATAAGGCTTAAAATTAACACTTTTCTATTATCGTCATAAATGAGTAAAGACCCCAAAACGCCCAAACCCGACAGTGAAAGATTTTATTTTGTTTTCAGAATGGAACAGATAATTTTAATACCACAGTGCACAATAAGGGTGCCATTTTCTGTTAGTGACAGATTAAATTAAGTCGGATCGGTTGAGATAAAAATCTATCGCTGGAAAATTTTGCATCTGTTTTGTCTCTAGTTAAACTTTCATCTATACACAATATAAAACAAAGTCGTTTTTATTTATTTTATTTTATTAATTTTTGGAAAACTTACAGCTAAACATAACACTAATAAACATTTGAATACGATAAGGTCAATTACAAGCTTTCACATGAAATATATAAATAACATAGTGACTGTATTTACGCTTATTTATCTTAGCTATGCAACAGATGTTAATGCGGTTTTCATCAATAGATAGAGTAATTCAAGAGGAAGGTTTATGTGTCCTATAATCGCTCCCGAAATTATTACAGGAACAGGGAAAACCGGCTAAGTGCGAGTCGGACTCTCACATGAAGGGTTCCGTACAATAAACCTTAATTTTTTTGATTTCAGAATTTCAGACGGACGGATGGACGAACGGACAGCGAAGGCTTAGTAATAGGGTTCCGTTGGTTACTCTTGGGGTACGGAACCCTAAAAATGAGTTACGCGCGTACGAAGTCCCGGCAAAAGCTAGTATTTTATAATATGATATTATTATAGATGTTTGTTATTGTATGTTCGTTATTCAATCACGTCTCAAAAATCTACCTAGTAAAACCAGCTAGTTAGTTTTGTTAGATTTAAAAACATTAATCATCTTTAATTACCGCTTTTAGGAAGTCTTGAACTAAGTAGGTTTTACCTTAAGCATCAAATATCATTTAGAATGAATGAACATCGGGCTTAAATAGCGTTATACTTTGCGACTATGATACGGTTTTAAAGTTATTGGATTTCAAAATAATTCTTCACCGTATTCCGTTTCCGTTTTGTTCACCAATCGCTGGGCACTGGATGCACACGCACTTGTATTGTGTACTCGGGGTCGGGCGGTTGGTACGTGTCGTTAATAATTTTGTTTGTTTGGGGTTTTTAAATTAATTTGAATTTTGATTTAATTTTAAATGTGATTTTAATTTAATTTAATTTTGATTTAATTTAATTTTGTTTATTTTTTTTATCTCGGGTCCCTGGGGACCTGGACCTTTGATAGGCGTACGGGGGCCGAAGCCAAATCGCAGAGGCCCTGTTAGACATTTCAAATGGAATGGGACACCAACCGAAGATTATCCCTGTATGCACTATGAAAGTATACCCAAGGACAATCCCCGGTCGGAGCAGGACTATTGCAGAATATGGAAATAAAAGATGTAACGCTAAGGATTTGGGAGGTTTAGTGGACTGATAACCGTTTACTATGGGAGAACTATTGGCCCCTGCCTGACCACTGACAGTTTAAACGACTTTAAAATTATTATTTATTTGATTCGAAAAATCCATAATACACCCATGAAGGGTGTATTATAAAATAATATTTATTTACCCAAAAAGTTTGTACAAAAGAGACTTAAATTTAGTAAGCTAGAATTATAATTATAAATACAATACAGTATACGAAGTGCCTCTGTAACCGAACTAGGTAAAAACCTGTATCGACGTTACTTGTATAAACGTTTTTGATAGATTGATTACATCCTGAATGGTTGATGGAGTTAAATTACTGTTTATGTATTTAAACTTCGCGCAATACACAGTACAACAGTACAAGACACGTTAAATGCCTTAGGCCTTAGCTACAAACCTATCCAGGCTGATGAAGGGATCACTCAAATAAGAACTTATGGAATAGAATTAACAACACTAGAAAACCTCGTTGGTCAAGTGGTCAAATGGCCTGCCCTGCACGTCGAGCATAGGGTCCTGGATTTGATTCCTGGGTCCGGTGAAGTATCATTGGGTTTAGCTCTGGTGAAGGCACCTATTGCTCAAGAGTGAGGCTGAAATATAAAGGTCGAAAGGCTACTGCAGGTACTACAGGTGTACCACTGCCTAAATTATCGGGTATAACAGGCATGTGTTTTGTTATCTAAACAAAAAAAAAAATAGAACAGATATAAATATACGTAAGCTTCAGTTCATTCACGAGTCGACATCTGGACAAAAACACCCGAAACCAAACCAGAATACAGAATAACCCAATAATATTATGGAAATCGGACCCTAACTGGCTGTTCCGTTGCAGTAAAAGAAAACGTCAACAAATGGAGTACCTTCTTTATGAGGAAAACAAAACACAATCTGCATTTTATAAAATCGTCACGTGCCCGTACAATATAAAAGGTCTCAACCACAGAGTTTGAGAAACCTCAGCGGGCACTGCTCTGTATTTTTTAAGGATGGGAAACTATCAAATGACTCCTTCCACTCTGGGCGGAGTGGAAGGGAGTGTAAGACTCTTACTGACTAAAACCCATCCCTGTTTCTCCTAATGCTCTTTGCGTTCCAGGGCCGAGGTGACTCTTTGTAACAAATTTCGTAAACCTGGCAGGCACTGGCCCTAGCATTGCGCGTGGAACACAACGCGCTATCGACCCGGGTCCTGGTTCTTATCGGACGACTAGCCACCCAACGCTCGCCGTCCTCAGGCCCTGGCCCCGCTCATAACGTTCCATACGAACCAAGCGTGTCAGTGAGTGTCACCGTTTACTCATAGAAATTGATGGCGCATGATAATCCTGACAGTCTAAACTTACGCCAAAAGCAGCTTGCGCTGCCTGAATTTTATTAGTAATGATGTCTCTAGTACTAGTAGCTAAGTAGAAATTAACAGGGTTGATCTTAAAGGTTCAAGAACGGTTACTGATACCAATGTATGAGAATGAGTGACCGTCTATTCCATATCTGAGACTTCTCCGTGCCTCGGAAAACAGGTTAATTCGTTGGTCCTGTTGCAATTTTTAGACCTTTGACAGCCGGTACGGAGTCAGAAAAAAGAAAATCCAAACTAATTTCCCCAAGGGAATAATATCCAGTTATTGTGTTTTGGAAGTCAGATATGTAGTGGCTCCGTGTACTAGAGTTCCTACTCAGCAGTGCTATTCTGTAAATAATTATTTCAATATCGAACTTCACCTGAGTGGCAAAGCTAAGTGAGCCTTATTACACACAATATAAGTCTTATATTAATACGAATTTGATACTTCACCTCGGATTCCACTGTCAAGACACAAACATGTTGTTACAGAACAGCACTACAGTTTCAATTGGCTAGACTAGAAGTCAACCCCAAAATAGTCGACCAAAAGCTACGGCCATCAATCTGCCTATTGATTATCTCTAGCATCGATTCCTTATTCTATGGCCCGAACCTCTGTTACCATAAAATGAAAGCCACGCCACGGCACTTCACATAAATATTCCGCGATTATCCTCTGCGGGACATAATAACACAATTTAACACAAACTACGTCGCTTCATAAAAATGTGACAGGTTTGCAGCTGGTCGCAGACTCGCGGCCATCTTGTTTTATTTATTGCTTTGATATTGTGCGTTTTATACCGTTATTGGTGGATATTTACCATTCTTATTATGGATAATGACGTTTGATTAAATTCTTCCCGTCTTCCTTGTTTTGGGCAGTTTTAAAGACAAAATATTAGTTATGTTATGTGCTAACCACGATATATAGGCAAGTGTTAAGTTCAACACTTGCCCATGTACAGCTTTACCTGTTATGCTGTATTCTAAGAAAACTTCCATCAATGACACAAAAAAATCTGCGTCCAAAATGGCGGTGAGACAGTATAATTAACACTAAAAATTAATTTACGGGTGCGTGCAAATTAAACTCATATCGAGTTCAGTGTTCTTAGAATAGAGGGTGATGTCCACTAATGCTATCGTTAGGTACCTATAAGTGTACAACGTTTGCCCCTTTTTTAAGGCAATATTAATTTACTCCAATCATGTATTCGAGGAGCTCGTGGCTAGATAATAACAGCCGCACGAGTCGATTTTCAAGGTTGAGCAACGCTTGCCAAGGTAAGTCTGTGGATGGGTGACCATCTTAACATACCGAGTTTCCTCCTTGCTTCGGAAAGCACGCTAAGCCGTTGGTCCCGGCTGTCATTTGTAGATCTTTGGCAGTTAGGAGTACGGATAGTCAGAAGAATAGAATAGAATACTCTTTATTATGTACACCCTATAAGTTACAGAAAAGATAGATGAAGAAAACATTACATAGGGTGACACAATGGGCGGCCTTATCGCTAAAAGCGATCTTTTCAAGACAACCTTTGGCTGACTCCAGTCTTGCCATGAAGTACCGTGTTACCCAGTTAATGGGTTGTGGAGGTCTGGTAGGCAGCCGCTCCTCGTAAAAAACTGGTTCCGGTTTGACTGAAAAGGCTAGGCAGATGGTGATGTATTCTTTGGGACAAGCCTGCCACACTGTTGCACTTCCTGAAAGTAGGAATAAACAATGCCAATCCCGCAGTGAAACTCATAATTAATCGGTCGTTACAAAGTCAACAACACTTTTATAAAAAAACAACAGTCAAAAATATATTTGCAGCTTCATTCTCATCCATTCAAGTCATAGCCCCTGTTAACAGAAACTGACAGACATATTGCT
Organism: Lacanobia oleracea; assembly: GCA_950371165.1. Lineage (NCBI taxonomy): Eukaryota > Metazoa > Arthropoda > Insecta > Lepidoptera > Noctuidae > Lacanobia > Lacanobia oleracea. Next base: position 9,936,059 of record OX493408.1, read on the forward strand.
ACTTCACACCCTGTCAGGGCACATTGATATAACCCATTCTTCTTTCCCAAAAAGGTTTGATATAACGTATTATTGAGCACCAAAGAGCATATAAAGTCACGGCCGACGGTGTCGGAGCAAATCCGTGATAGCGGCCTATAATAAATCGTAGGACTAGCCTGTCAAATGTAAGATTTATCTTTGGAAACACACGGGGTGGGTCTGTTAATTTTGGACTTTCTTGCTCGGTTATAGGGCTCGTGGTTTCTGAAATGTTGTGGAGAGTTTTGGTGCTGTGTAGTTTGATACTCGCAGTATAGCTTTTTATCGTACTGTTGGGTGTTCGGTAAATCTGTTGAAGCAAAAACATGGCATAGTGAAATAAACGGTCCAGTTGACGAGTTTGGTTGGCAATATATTTCACGTTAAAACTAAACAGCTTCCAGCTGTTTTACACGCAAGAACTGCCAGAATAAAAAGTATCCTATATCCTAAACCAATTCTTTATCGGGTTGTCGTTTGGTATGCACAGGGCGACATTCAATAACATTCATTAATCCAAACACACAGACATTTACATAAAAAATGCTTTAAATTGTAAAGCCTAATTATGCTCTAAACTAGATTAACCCCATTTTAGGCCATAAGGAATAAGATTTTGTCGAAACACAAACCGATTTTGATAAACGGACAAAATTTCCGATCCAACCCGTTTGACAAACGTGTCCCTCCCAAAACATCCCCTAACAACTAAGAACTATTCCACAACAAAACTACCCGACAATTCCCGATACATGCACGCGCAAATTGAGCAAACCGATCAGAAATTCTATTAAGAGGCATATGTTCAGTTGTTAATACGAACTCATACTAATTGCGCTGTGTTTCCAGGTATCCGATATGCCACGTGTTACAGACTCCTCGGGGAAATATGCTGTGGAGTTGCGGAACGGAATTTATATGCCAGAGGAAATTAGAAAGGGAATTAGGGTGATAATTTAATAAGGTATACGGATGGGCTTTGGTTTCTTGAGAAGTACACGGTGCTAAGATTTTTTTTGTTTGGTATCTAGGTTTTTGTTGTTATTGCTGTTGTGTACAGCCTGCTTTACTAATGAAATAGGGACTTCAAAAACGGTTTTAGAGATAGAGAGTGATTTTCCACTTTCTCGAGAAAAATTGGAATAGCTGTCTTTGTCTCTCTCTCTCTAAAGTTTTAATCGATAAAAGTTTTCAACTGACATTTTAGACCGAAGTATTTAAACAAAATCGTTCTTTCTGTGTTTGTGTCTGGGTATTAAATAAAATCAGTTCATTCAAATTCAACAATAAATATATACCAGTTTGTATGAAATACCGTGTGGAGTAAAATATTAATATAATTTTTTTTTACTATTGATAGGCATACGTTTTGTCTTTTAAGACTTAAAAGGAATGGCTCATCAACCTGCATAGTCTTTTCTCCAACTGTTCAGGCGTCCAGTCTAACCGGATACAGGTGAATACCAGTGTTTTCCTTGGAGCGACTTCCACAACCGATTTACTGCAGGGTTAAACACAACTAGTTTAACAAATGAACCACGCCATCTGTTCACAACCCTTGATTGACTGCGTACCAGTGCTAATTCCTAGAGTTTTAAGACCGCTTTTGTACCTATGTACATGAAGTCTGAATAAATAGGTCATGTTGTGGTAAAAGTAGTCAGTTTTTTAGATGATTAATACATTTTAGCATCGCCACTCGTAGCGATCATTTAAATCCTTGGACCACCATTTACCTCTTCTTCTTCTTCTTATCGTATGGGCAGTAAGGTCTTGTGTTAGACCTTACTGAGGCGGTTTAGAAACTCTGACACTAGGGTGTGCCCTAGTATCAAAGTTTCTAAGCCGCCACAAGGGCCTCTGACATGGTTCATTTGACAATCACCGTTTCGCGGCCGGACCACCGGCTTATACGTGCCTTCCGAAGCACGGAGACATATTTTTTATTAGACAATCAGGTGATTCAAGCCTGCAATGTCCTAAGCAACCTGGAAAACTACTTTACAAAGAATGCTTTCCCGTGGGAATCGAACCCACGACCACCGGGTCACACTCACAAGGTAAACGCCTAAACCACTCGACCAAGGAGAAGAAGAAGGCCATTTACTTAAAACATTTATTTAAAAAGATTTTCCTGTCAGAAAATAGTAAAGGTCAACATAATATTTCATCACTGAATGCAGTGGATCCTCCAGTGGCACATATTTTCTCGAACCCTACGTCAGGGGCGACCCCTATAAATTTTGGTACCGATGAGGTTTGTACATCAGGAGTCAACATGATCTTCGAAATAGGCAAAAAAGTCACTTTGCTTTTGCTTAGGATGGAACATACTGTCTTACCTTTTTTCAGAGTAGTGCTGTGCCTCCTCTTGTTAATATGAATAAACCATTATTATTATATCTGATGATTTGATTATTATTTATTGTTTTTTCTGTTTAATTCCTTTGCTATTCCGTCCCCGATGTGTAGTCTTCACAGACAAAAATGACTGTGTGATAGATTTTTGAAGTTTTCACTTCAAAAATCTATCACACAGTCATTTTTCATCACTGTTGCACGTTGTTGTTGTGTTCTGCGTTGTGCGTTGTGCACTTTTTGTGATGGTTAAAATAAGTTAAACTCGCGTCAGGGCACGTGACCCTGATCGAAAATTCGTAAGACGGTCACGTGTCCTGCAAACTTCTTGAGCGGCGTTGTGCACTTTTTTGTGATGGGTTAAAAATGTTAAACTCTTGTCAGGACCAAAAATTCGTAAGACAGAGGGAGAGAAGGATGTATTCAAGTTTTCACTTCGGCCGGCACCCCCGGAGTGGAGCACGTTATTTTTTTTATTCAGTTTCAAATCTTCGCAAACCAAAGTCTGTATCATATGAAAGAAAAAAATGGCCAAGTGCGAGTCGGACTCGCGTGCAAAGGGTTCACTACAGACTTTGTTTAGGTTTTCCTGTAATCTTTAGGTATAAAACTAAAATCTGCTTTTTTTTCAAAATTTCAGCTAGCAGTTTCGGAGATAAGTGGGTAATGGTCATAGTTGGTCTAATTTTTTGAATAACTTGAAAAAGGTTTATTGTAAAATTATGAAAAAAATATTATTAAAATTCTTACAGAAAGCCCTTTCATTTAATATGCCATACGATACAGTTTGAAAAACCTTTTTTTTTAATTTTCTGTTTTGACCCTCAAAAGTGACCCCCATACTCAAAATTTATAATTATATTTACATAACGCGTCCGTATTTGGGTCACAGAAATCCTTATGTATACCAAATTTCAACAGAATCCGTAAATGAAATCCGGAGAAAACTGGCTGTGACAGACGGATAGACTGTTTCTTATGGATGTTGGGCACCTTTTTTTTTTTTTTTTTTTAGGTATGGGAAATCATCAAATGACTCCTTCCGCTCTGGGCGGAGCGGAAGGGAGTGTCAGACTCTTACTGACTAAAACCCATCCGTGTTCCTCCCAGTGCCCTTTGCGTTCCAGGGACGCGGCGTCTCTTTCGAACGGATTCCGCACCCCGGCAGGCACTGGCCCTAGCGGGCCCCGTCTCCCTTGCTGACAGCTCCTTGAAGCGCGCGTGGAACACAGCGCCAACCCGGGCCTGGTTCTGATCGGACGGCGAGCCACCCAAAGCATGTTGGGAACCCTAACAACTGTAAAACCACAATTTCATGAAGTTATTAACCAGATTATTATCAGGTAACTAATCTATATATAGATGATGTATATTAGTTATATTAGATGTATATTAAGCCATAAGTATTTTCTTCTAAAAGACTATCAAAGAAAGTGATTTAGAGAAACCCTACTCAGATGATTGGATTTATAAATTTTACCTGTCATTACCCGAATAACGATGAAGGATCCTACGTGCAAACGTACCCAAAGAGAGTATTTTTTCAAGAGTTTACACCTCCTGCTCGAGGTATACATAAATCACTAGCTTATAGCTCAAGAGCTGTCGTAAGTGTATCTCTTAATCAGCGTGGTAAACGTATAAAATGTAAAACGGATAAAAAAAATACGTATAAAATTTACGCTCTCGTGTTCAAATAAATCCTTAGGCGCTTGTCTCACCGCCGGCGAGGAAGCGACTAGCTATCGACCATTTGCTCGCTGAGGAAAGGGAGGGGATCTCGTGTGAGTAAAAGAGATACAAACATTCATAGTCGATAGCTGGTTGTTCACATTGTCGGTGAGCGGCTCTTACCTCTAGTTGATCGCAGCGACAAGAGCTATTAAAGATTGTACTCGCTCAGCGACACTTGCTCGGCGATGCTCGTTTGGCGGTCAGAACAACCAAACTGCAGTAATTTCTACCTATAGTGCGGGCTGGAGCGAGTATTGCGAGTAAAAGCCCGCCGCACTAAAGCACTCGCTGAAAGTCGAGCGTCAAAACTATCGAAAATTTTCACAGGATACTCGCTGATCACCGGCGGTGAGACAAGTACCTTACTTTAGAAATTCGCTGTTTTTTCCTCTTGTTTGAAAGATTTGGTTTTAATTTGTGACAGTTGACTTGTTGATATAAGATATTCTTCTTTGTAAAGTTTCAATGGCAAATCAAAAAGTTGTTAAAAGTTTTGATTTTTCTTATACTATTAATAGGCACAGGTTTGACCACTATCTCCCACCTGATGATAAGCGATGATGTGGTCGAAGATGGAGCACGCTTTATAGAAGTAACCTATTCTCTCTTGATTTTAAGGCTTCCAGGTTGTAGCTATCGTTATGGATTAATTCAAAATAGTCACCGAGGCCCGTGGTGGAACGCAAAGGGCATTAGGAGGAACATTGGTGGGTTTCAGTCTGAAAGAACCTGGCACTTTCTTTCGCTCCGCCTAGTGCGGAAGGAGTCGTGGGATGACTTACCATCGTGAAAAAAAAAATGTTATAGTATCAGGAAACACAGACTCTGGCAGAGAATTCCACTCCTTAGCAAAATCATGTTTATTGATGATTCGGCCACGTAAACTCTGCTCGCTGACGCAGCTTAAGATTTTCAGGTGTACAGTTTCCGTTCGTAGTATGACGTGTCATACCCATAATGATTCCGTTTTAAAACTTGTCCAGCTCCGTCTCTCTCTCACAGCGGACATGATGATATTGTCACTTCATAGCAGAGCCTCAGGTGATGGGGTACGTATCGTTAGGTGGTTGCTATTGTCTTTGGAGACAAGCCTACACTTGAGGTGTGCGTCGACCACAAACCACTGTGGTGTAGATTTAGGACCATAATATGAGGTTTTATATACCAAAAATATGTGGATGCACGGTATTGCCCACCAAGACAAGAAAACGGAAGCGCAGACTCAGACCACCCATTTTTCTTAATGCGTGCATGATGAGACTAGAGTTCGAGAGTGTGAGGTTAGGGCGAGCAGAAGAGACACCAAAATGTTATTTGGGTACCAATAACATTTTGGTGTCAGTTACAGGCTTTTCATGACTTTAAGTAATATAACAGGGTTATAAATATCTCAGTTATAACTAAAGACGATATAGAGGAGTTAACAAACAAGTTTTAGGCCCCATCGCAGCACTAAAGCTTTAACGGACGACGTAATATAGCTTTGAGAGTTATAATGGTACTAGTAGCAGCAAGTATACTTAAAACGTTATAGCTTTAACCTTTCTGTGACACCCAAGTCTTTATAAAAGTGTTCGCCGACTCCTTTTATCACTTATTGTTGTATAGTTATTGCAATGAACTGTTTTATACCACTTGAGGTGCTATATTGACTATTGCTGCAGACATAGGCTATAAAATAGAGTTTGTCGAGAGTTTAGTAACACGAGAAACTAAAGGTGTCAAACAACTCCTCTATCTAGGTTTAACCTGTAATAAAGGGTTTAACTAAAGCTTATTGTGTTTGGCAGACTCTTTTAAAGACGTTCTAAAGGTATTGGTGTCAAACAACGCAAGTATGGGTCCTTTTTAATACTAACCTCACTTTTGTAAAGTTCGCCATTGTTTTGGTAACCTAACAATTAATATTATTTCGAGTTATTCAACATTTGACTACAATATACAACATTTCTTACATTATTTGAAGCGTTCCATGAATGCCACTTAATTTTACATACCACTGCTCAGGAAGCAAGAAAGAATAATAATATTTAGCTTGAGGTACCTATTTTATTATCATAACTTTTCTTTTAAATCTTTAATATATCCCAGGCGCGTTAAAATTGAGATGAGAAATGGTATACATTTACCGTGAAATCATAAGGGCAGTCATTTTTCACTTCACATACTTAAATAACTTAATATTCCATAATATTACTCTGTTGTGTTGAATACTGGATGACATAACTCTTCCACTACGAACAGATTTAATTTTAGTAAGGTTACAAGCTTTTTCAATCTTGACGTGCGCTTTTTACCACCTGTAGTGCTCACTAACGCGGTATTACAACGGTAATACCGGTTAAAGTAGTAGCTGATGATGAATAAACGCTCTTGTGCAGCTTTAACATCTTTTTAACACCGTACTATAGGATTTATACCACCTGTAGCGTTTACCAACTCTATTTTACAACGGTAATACAGATTTAAGTAGTAGCTGACGATGATTAAGCGCTCTTGTGCAGCTTTAATATCTTAGTGACACCGTACTATAACTTTTACCTGTAAAACTGTGGGTCTATTTTGTGGTTATAAGTGAGTTAGAGCATGTTCTAACTCAGTTGCACAGGTATGCGTTAACATTTTTATACTCAAATGGAACTAATATACGTACGTATAAGTTTTTTAACGCTTTAGTGTTAGTTGGGTAGGAGCTTGGCTTTCCATAAGATCTGATATTTTTTTACAGTGCAAGCCATATGTACTCGTCTTGGCGTTATTTTACATGAAAAACTTTTTTGCAAAAACAACTTTTTAGTGGTACCTCCGCACCACTAAAAAGTGAAACCACAAACACAGCGTACCGGCGTGATGTTATGTTATGAACTGGTATAAACAATTAACAAACATGCGATTTCAGAAATCCCGATCCACAAAACATAAATACATAATCAGCCTATATTGTTCCCACTGCTTGGACACAGGCCTCCTCTCTTTCGAACAGGGAGTGGGCTATAATCCACCACGCGGGCTCAGTGCGGTTTGGTAGATGTCACATGTCTTAAAATTTTTGTTTCTAGGATGTGCCGGTTCCCTCACGATGTTTTCCTTCACCGCTTTGAGAGCAGTGGTGATGAAATAATTTACACAAAGTAACTCGCCTGTATGGGTTCGAACCTCGTAAGTCCTCCATTACCACCGGGCCACCACTGCACTCTCGATCCATTTGCTATCATTTATTGAACAGTTCCGTTGCCTGCCTCCGAAGTTCTTTACCAGATCTTCTCCAAATTGAAATGGCACCAGTCCGGGAAAATAATGTTTCAAACAAAAAAAGAATCATCCAAATCGGTTAACAATTGGCGAAAATATCGCAGAACAAACATTTTTCATAGGATCCTATCGTCAGATCCTGACTTATACCTTCTATCATCAGCTCAGAAACATTGTATGTGCCTATAAAATTTGAGGATTTCCCTAGATTTTTATGGGATCCCATCATCCGATCCCTTGACGACACGGTTGGCGCAGTGGTTGAGCGATAGACTGCTGCGCTACGTGTCGCGGGTTCGATTCCCGCACGGAACAAATATTTGTATGGCCTACAGATTGTTGTTCCGGGTCTGGCTGTGTGTGTATGTGACATTGTATGTTTGTAAACCCACCCACGATACTGGAGAAATTCCTAGCGTGGCCAACTTTAATATAAACAAAAAAAAACTTTAATACATAAGATTCATTCTAACTTGGTGAAAATGGGACCACTTCAGGAACATAGGCTTCCGAATAAAAAAATAATTTTTAAAATCGGTCCACAATTGGCGGAGAAATCGGCGAACATACATAAAAAAACCATACATATTGCCGAACATAGAACCTCCTCCTTTTTGAAGAACTCGGTTAAAAATGTTTTTCGTGGGATAACATTTTTGTCTGAAATTCAGATTTATGAGGTTTCACGCTCCGAGGTTCCTTTTAGCAAGGACAAGCCAGAATATAATAATTTATTTATAAGTTCTTAAGGTAACAGGTAAATTATTCTTCAGAGGTATTCAAAATAGGGCCTATCCTTTAACTGAAACAAGTTTTAATGAAAAAGTTAAATAATTACTTACCTGATAGAATTCGCTTTGAAGTAGTACAAAATAGAATATTGAGTTCTAAGCGGTGCGTTAACACGGAGCCAAGTTAATAATTATGAATTTCCTTTCATTAGAAATGTAGCATTTCTTGAGTATTTTTCAACCTTTATCTTAGCTTGGAATTGCCAATTTTTCACACCAAAATCTCATAAATTTAAATAAATACAGTAACCTACCGTTGTATGTTTTAGGATACTTCATCCACTCTGGGCGGAGCGGAAGGGAGTGTCAGACTCTTACTGACTAAAACCCATCAGTGTTCCTCCTACTGCCCTTTGCATTCCAGGGCCGAGGTGACAGGTTCGAACAAATTCCGCAATGAAACCCACCCTAAGACACAATGAAGGAAGAAACTTTCTGTATAATCTAGGTATAATTTTCTTTGTTTGGATGTTACTCAAATAATTTTATTTAGTACTAGTGCACAGATTTAACCGTACTCTAAACATAAAATATTATTTGAAAACAATTTGTACGAAACTATAACAAAACACGCTGGACATAGGCATGCCTATGCTCAGCCAGTGACGTCTTTGGGCTGAAATGTAGATTAAACATTGCTAGAAACACATCTATGAAAAAACTTGGTTGTCTTGTACACATCTGCATACCCGTTCACAGCCTACCGATGTGATGTTATGTTATAAACTAGTGGAAATAATCCCGCAAGATATGCTATCATTCATTGAAGAATTCTGTTGCCCATCTCCGAAGTTCTTCATCAGATCTTCACCAATTTAAAATGGAACCAGTCCGGCAAATAACTCTTTCAAGTTCCAAACAAAAAGAATCATCGAAATCGGTTGACAATTAGCGAAAATGTCGCTAAACAAACATACAAAAACATAATAAAAAGTAGAATCTCAAAACAAAGATCAGCCGAATTCTTCCTTTTTAATTCAGTTTATAAAATAATTGTACTTCATACTACCCATTTTATGCACAAATTCTAGCAAAACATACACATCTCTCACATAATTTCCTCTTCCCATTAACAAAGTTTATCGCAGTAAACGTGCACAAAAACAACGGAATGTCTGTCTTTTAATAAAAAAAAGTTCCTTATTGTTTTACCGATGATTGGCGAGAACTCCCGAAGCCGGGCTAGTTAGCCGCGAAACCATTTTCCCTAATGCAAAAGTTTACGATGTTTCCGTTGGAGAACTAAGGGACCGTATTCACGAGTGAGGGAACCGCGGCGATATTATCGTCGTGCCACGTATTTCTGTATTGTATACCCGGTCATTGATTGCTTTTGATATGGAGAGTTCATTGTTGAGCTCCTCGAGCAGAGCGGTGTGTCGTGTATTTCTCTTACCCCAGAGGTCTAATGTTTTAAGGCATACTGCTGTCATCGTCGCTTCCTGTTGTATAAATAAGTGTAGCGGAGGGAGTCCCAGCATGATTTCCAGCGCCGCAGTTGGAGTAGTCCTCATGCAGCCCGTCGATGCCATGCAGGCCAGTCTTTGCATGTGTTGTAACTTGTTTACGGCTGTAGCTAGCTTTGTGCGTGGCCACCACACCACGGCCCCGTAGGTTAACATGGGTCGAATTACTGCGCTGTACAGCCATAGTATTATTTTGGGAGATAGGCCCCACTTCTTCCCCATCATTTTCCTGCATTGCCAGCAGGTAATGCAGGCCCTGTTTAGTTTGTAGTCTAGGTGATTACTCCAGTTTAACTTACTGTCTAGGATGACGCCTAGATACTTTACCTCGTAAGGCAGCTGAAGCTCTGTGTTGAAGAGCATCGGTAGCCGGTAGTGGCCTAGTGCTCGTTTTTGAGTGAACATGACTAATTTAGTTTTCGTGGGGTTTACTGACAGATCATATTCTTCGCACCATCTCAATCTGGCTCACCACCAGATGAACAGCGGACTCTGTCGTTTTACCCGAGCTGTATGCGTGTTGGTACCATGTAGTGGTATTGTTTTTAAAACGCCATCTCGTAGTTCCCTTTCACACAATCTTTCCATTGTCTTCAGCAAAAACGAGGTCAGACTAATAGGTCGATAGGATTTGGCGTTTGTGTAGTCACTTTTACCTGGCTTCGGAATGAATATGACGACGAGTATCTCCCCACTGTAGTAAGGCAGGAAACATACCGTCGCACACAGGCGAAAAATCAATAAAAGTCGGACAAAACCTAAACATTCATTATTATTCTACAAAATGGGTAAACAAGGGTTGTTACGTCATAAAAACACATATATATCATTTTTAGACATTTTTATTATTCATTATTTGGTTCATTTAATAGATTTAAAACGTCTGGGCACATAGAAATATTTTTTTTTGCGATAAGTTTCCTTGGTCCCGTTATAAAAGGATCGGAAGACACCATAAGTCTATTAAAAGTGTCTTCCATGGCTAATTTTCTTGAAAACTTTCATGAAAACCGCTCTCTGTACTTTCGAACATCCTTGTTTCGACTTTCTAGTGCATTTTCGCTCATAAACCCTATGGCTATTTCAGAATTTGTATTAATATTTTGTGAAGTGTTGTTGACATATAATACCATGGGTAATTCATCACATAAAAAGATGCTGTTTTTATAATATGTTTTGTTTTACGTAGACTGCGTCCAAAACAGATGTGGTCGACTAAAAAGACAAATTTGTTAAAGCGTCGCTTACGGTCGCATAAAACTATGATTGTATATTGATAAACAAAGTCCACACTTTCTAAAAACTTTAATAACAAGGCCGTATCTCTCGGGAAATCATACTTTACCCTTTTGTGAAGCTTAAAAATATGCAAAACAGTACAATGTCACAGTAAATATTTTTTTTAATATAAAATATCAAGCATTACTATCAAAAGTAGGTGTTAATAATTGGTTTATTACCTCCTGGAAGTGAATCCATCGAAAAAACAAAGACTTTCACGAAGCAAATTATAAAAATCGTAATAATTAAAAGCAACACTTTCACTTTTAGACACATCCGCTGTTGATCAAGTCGAACTTTGGACTGAGACCCAGGCGCGTAGATAAAAAAGGGTCTGCGCCGCGTGCGCAGGTAGCGTGTATCGTCTATCAGACTTGTCGATAAAACATGTTTTTATTCATTTGGAGTACTTTTAAGTTTTTTGGTTTTGTCCGACTTTTATTGATTTTTCGCCTGTGTGCGTCGGGTCCTGGTACCTTGAAAGGTTGGAAGCTTTTGATGGCCCACTGAAGTTTTTCCAACGTAATCATCTTTTCTGCATAAAGCCAGTCATTATCTGATGGTGTTTGGATAACGTAAAGCCATTCATTTAACTGCGCGAATACGCTGCCTGAGAAGTGAAACACACACATTTTACAGATATATACAGAGTAACTCACATATTTGACTGAGGTGAAGTATTTTAATTCAACGTTAAATAGCTACTGAGGCAATGCATCTGGCATTACTTACGTCTTGAATGTTTAGATTAGATACGATTATATTGATAAGTGAATTTGAGTCTCCCATTGCATAAAAAATATTTCGTGTCAGTTAACGCCGAACCTGACTCTATAATCCATAACTATGATAGTTTCAGTTTCTCAGTGAGATGCGAGCACGCTGCAAGCACATTCACAAAAAAGCTTCACAGAATTCGCGCTGGCAAACCAATAGTGTGGAAGTACTCTTAGACCACTTATACTCGTACATACGAATTATGAGTTTGTTAATAAAACATGCAATCAAACACGTAATTGCCATGACGTCACTCATTAAAGACATGGAGGAATTGGCTTTTATGTTATTTGGAGGAAAATGGAGGAGAGTAATTAAATTATCGACGGTGAATGGTTTTCAAAGGGGTTCATTTTAACTTGTTTAGTTTGTTTTCCTGTTAAATCGAATTCGCGTTATCTTAAATTATAGGTTATGTAAGGTTATGTGATGCAGCTTAGTTTGGGATCGTACAAATAATTGGAAATAGTTTTTAACGATCTAATCAAACGGAAAGTAATCATTTACCTAAGTATTTACCTATCTTTTCATCAAAAACTGCTTTTTTATTGGTATGTGCGCTACTAGCGCCACTTTGACAGTTGTCGACCCCATTTTTTTTTTCGTGATGTTGTTATTGGGTTTGCTGAGAGGAATACATTGTTTTTAAATTTTCGTGATCGTCTGTTTCATAATATTTTTTGAAAGTTAAGTTTCAGTAGCAGAGCACCGGGAGGAAAAGAATTCTTGTACGGTTCCCGCTCTGTGTATTGGGAATAAAAATATCAACGCTGTGTTTTAGCAAACGACACGCCCGGGAGATAAACTGTACGGCGATGCATATCCTGTACGGATCTGAGGAACAAACTAACTTTTTTGTTTAAATTTTTTGTGTAGAATGTGTAACAATTATGAAGAACAGGAACAATTTTAAATATGTATTTTTAGGGAAAAGTAGATTCTGCGTCATCTGCGTACTGGAAGACGCAGCGTTAGAAGACCTCTCACAAGTTGGACCAATGACCTGGTGGAGGTCGTGGGGAGCCGATGGATGCAAGACACATAACGGTTGCTATGGCGACACTTGGGAGAGCTACCTCTTTCAACTGATATGATGATAATGATTTTAGTGAGCTTCTTGTTTTTAGTCGGCACTATGTTATTAAGCCCCACGAATGAACTAATTTTAATGAAACTAAACACGCATACGTACGCCGGTCTAGAAAATCGGCCAAGAGCAAAACGTACTCTCACACGAAGGGTTTTGTACCATTAATGTTAAAAACACGTTTCTTCTTTGAGAGTCCCCTTTATTTTTAATTTAATTTAATTTTATGATTTGTTGTAATAGCGGCAATAGAAATAAACAAAAGAAAATATTAACTGTCTACTTATTATAGTGCCTGAGATGCAGCCCGCTAACCGGTAGACGGATGAACGGACGGACCGGTAGGACAACGGTGGCTTAATATTACGGTTCAGTTACGGGTACATTCGGGTACGGAACCCCCAACAGTATTAAATATCATAGCATGTTGCCGTTCTGTAGGTTCTGGAAGACTTGGAGAGAAAGAGAAAGACGTAAGGTTATAATTTCTACTAGCACTTCGCCCGCAACTTAGTCCGCGCTGCAATTTTCTTAAGGATCCTTAATTTTTTTCCAGACAAATTTTATACTAAAACCTTCCTCGAGAAGTACTCTATCCATTTGTGAAAACAGAATGAACATCGGCGCAGCAGTTTTTGAGTTTATCTCGAACAGACAGACAGAAGCGGCGGAGGACTTTGTTTTATAATAAAGTATGTAGGTAAAGCTAAAGAAGTATATATAAAACTAGTTGCCCTACGCAATTTCGTCTGCGTCACAATTTTCATTACTGTTCCGCTCCTATTGGTCTTAGCATGATGATATATAGCCTATAGCCTTCCTCGATAAATTGGCTATCTAACACTGAAACTAACAAGTAAACAAACAAACAAACAAACTCTTCAGCTTTATATATTAGTATAGATACAACCCCAAATAACATAAATAGACTACGAATAACGAGATACTACAGTATGACAACATAACAGCAAAATACAAAAGCGTGACCAGAATTAATTTAATTTCCTCAAAAAATTCTCACCAGTGAGATCGGCCCCTAAGGAGAGGACCTAAAATAATTATGTAAATAATGTCCAAGGGCTTACAATCCACAGATACCTGTAAGGACCCGACTTCCGACCTTTCGCAAACGAAGGGTCCCTAAGGTCGGATGAAGAGGTATTTACGATGATGTGAAACATGGAATATTTCAACGTTTTTATAAGATTTTTTGTTAGAATTTTGTTTTTTATCTATTGTTATGTTTTGAGGGTATATCTTGTGTGAAATGTTATTTGTTTGTGTTAAAGGATTGTTTAAGTACAGAGGGATGGGTTATTTTGAGCATTGGTAACGGTATTTTTTGTGGGGTTCTTACATTAAAGTACAAATGTTATGTATTAACTGTTGCTGTATTCAAAGTCATCCTTTATTTTACATCTGTAGTGGACAGCAGGCTTTCTTGCTCTGTATGTACAATTTGACCTAGCAAGATCTGAAAAAGCAGAGCTATCCAGGTTTAAACGAAGAAGAGGTTAGCCTAAAAAAACTGGCCAAGTGCGAGTCGGACTCTAACACGAAGGGTTCTATACCATAAACTGAAAAAAAAAACACGTTTCTTGTATGGGAGCCCGTTTTATTTTTAATTCAATTTCATTTTATTACCTTTTTATTGTTATAGCAGCAATAGAAAAACACACTGTGAAAGTTATTACGGTTCTTTAGAATTAGCCCGCTGACCGACAGACGCACGGATTGACGAACGAACGGATGGATGGACAGCAAAGGCTTAGTAATAGGGTTCCGTACCCAAGGGTAACTGACTATTACTAAGCCTTCCAACACAACATATTAATCCTTTCTAAGCTTTATGAAACCGTAAATAAAAAACTGCTTGCCATAATTTTACAGTCAGGTAAAACACGAAATCTTCCCTGTCAGATTCTCTTTAAAACGCGCTATCAGAGCCTACGCACTCACCCAAAGTGATAAGAAAGTTCTCATCCCGGCACTGGGTCAATAGTCAATACACTTCTCCGATACAGCAAAACTTGGGAACGTGGGGAGCATACTGATCTAAACTAACACTATACAGAGATAAAATGTTTGTTTGTTTGTAGGAGGTAATCTCTAGAAGTACCGATTCGATTTTGCAATTTTTAGGGTTCCGAACATCCGTAAAAAGCGGAACCCGTATAGGTGACATATCAAAAGTAAGGGCTTATTGTGAGGGTTTTAATTATATTTTTTTCATAATTTTAAAATAAACAGTTTTGAAGTTATTCAAGAAATCAGACCAAAAATTACCATTCCCAAAGGGGGAATGGTAATTTTTATCTTCGAAACTAGGTACTGAGCCTGAAATTAAAAAAAATGCAGATAATAGTTCTATATTTATAGACTAAAACCTATAAAAAGTATATAGTGTTAAATTAAAGTTTAAAAAAAATTAAATTGGTTCGAAACCCTTTGCACGCGAGTCCGACTAGCACTTGGCCAATATAATTTCACTGATAGAAGGCTGCAGTTTTGCTGAGTATTGTATAAGCTACTTGGAATCTTCTTGGAGATCCTCTAGCATAGGCTACGGGGATAAGTCACAGGTCAAAGCTAGTCTAGTTTTAGGAGGTACACCCAAAAACTACTTAGATGATAACGAACATTATTCCGCTGGTAGAAAGCAACTCTATCGCCGAGTGTCCTATTCAGCTTCTTACCCTAGAAAACGGAAGTTTCCTGAGAGATAGACCTTGGGAGTGAAATCGCGGGACAAAACTAATACGCAGAGATACACTAACCTACATAGAGCAGTCCCTTACAAGTCTACCCATACAAACACATTCCTAATGCGATTCCTCCACAGAGCATGGAGTCGACTCAGCAGTTACAGCTAGAGACAGCATTTCTTTTTAAACCAAGCGTGTTAGTGAGTGTCGCCGGTTAACTGTAGAAAATGATGATCCAATGTCAATTTAACAATGAGTCAATTTTAACTAAGCTTTTCACATCACACTTACGGACCACACATATGCAGACCCCAGGATACAGATTTTTGTGTGCGTAGACTTTGGACTCTGAAGCCGGGATTTCACGGTGCGTGATTATTTATTCACTTGCTTCTGTCAGTGGCTTCACCCGCGTGCTGAAGATCTAATGAAGAACTTCGGAGGTAGGCAACGGAACTCTTCAATCAATGATGGCAAATAGATCGGGATTTCTGAAACCGCATGTCTGTTGATTGTTTACACCAGTTCATAACATCACGCCGGTACGCTGTATTTGTGGTTTCTCTTTTTAGTGGTACGCAGTTACCACTAAAAGTAAAAAAAATGAAACAGACTTCCAAAAACTACAAAGTAAGTATAAAATAACTTTAATTTCGGAAGTCGGTGTCAAAAAACCAAAAAAATACCAAAACACCGACTTCCGAAAAAATTAAAAGTTTTTAGTAGTTTTTTCATTTAATTTTGCTGTTGCGAGGTTTAAACAACCATTTCTCGTTGATTATTTCTATCTATGGCGTGTGTAGTCACTGGCAGCGCAATATTTTCATGCTCTATGGTATTCCTCAATCTGATCTGAGACAACCGATAAGCAGACGCACCCCATATTTATGTAGACGATTGTAGCTTCTATCTCAATATTGACTCGGTTTATCTAGGAAGGGTGTTTGTGCTTGAACGTGAATATGTCACTGATTTGATTGAAACAGTAAAATTCTGTTTATATGAGGTGGCTTTGAATTTATAGGCGATATTTTAGAGGATGAAAGTGTACGTACTTTCGTTCTATGCTGCAGTGATTCGGTATAAAATATTGTAACAATATAAGTTTTGGTGAAGTGATCTTTAAATGAGCCGTAAACTCATAGTTTTTATGCGGAAATGCAGTTCGTTTCACGCTTATTTCACCTTAGTTTTTGCTACGATATTTTCACAAGATATACTGGCTATTTGGTTGTTTATTAAGCAGTAAACTCGCTGCTAAAAAGTTAGATATGCAAACATAAATGCTCTTAACAGGTTTTTCTCTACGTTTTCAGTTTCATCATTTGCTTGCGTTTGGGGTCGGCCCAACATTAATGTGTTTCTCTTTGAGAGTTGATTTCATGGCAAAAGTTTTTCTTTCCATTATCATCATCTGCCTAGCCTTTTCCCAACTATATTGGGTTCGGTTTCCAGTCAAACCGGATTAAGCTGAATACCAGTATTTTATGTGGAGCGGCTGGCTACCAGACCTTCACAACCCATTAACTGGGTAACACGGTACTTCATGGCAAGACTGGAGTCAGATTTACTGGCTTCTGAATATTGGTAATGACTGCCAACTCAAATAAAATTTTAGTTTCAGTTACAGGCTTTTTTATGACTTTAAGTAATATTACAGGGTTATAATTATCTCAGTTATAACTAAAGACGATATAGAGGAGTTAACAAACAAGTTTTAGACCCCATCGCAGCACTAAAGCTTTAATGGACGACGTAATATAGCTTTGAGAGTTATAAATGGTGCTAGTAACAGCAAGTATACTTAATACGTTATAGCTTTAACCTTTCTGTGACACCCAAGTCTTTATAAAAGTGTTCACCGACTCCTTTTATCACTTGTTGTATAGTTATTGCAATAAACTGTTTAATACCACTTAAGGTGCTATATTGACTATTACTGCAGACAAAGGCTATAAAATAGAGTTTGTCGAGAGTTTAGTAACACGAGAAACTAAAGGTGTCAAACAACGCCTCTATCTAGGTTTAACCTGTAATAACTAAAGCTAATTATGTTAGGCAGTACTCTTTTAAAGACGTTCTAAAGGTATTGGTGTCAAACAACGCAAGTATGGGTCGTTTTTAACACTAACCTCACTTTTGTAAAGTTCGCCATTGTTTTGGTAACCTAACAATTAATATTATTTCGAGTTTCAACATTTGATCACAATATACAAAATTTCTTACATTATTTGAAGCGTTCCATGAATGCCACTTAATTTTACACACCACTGCTCAGGAAGCAGGAAAGAATAATAATGTTTAGCTTGAGGTACCTATTTAATTATCATAACTTTTCTTTTAAATCTTTAATAAATCCTAGGCGCGTTAAAATTGAGATGAGGAATGGTATACATTTACCGTGAAATCATTAGGGCAGTCATTTTTCACTTCACATACTTACATAACTTAATATTCCATAATATTATTCTGTTGTGTTGAATAATGGATGATTAACTCTTCCACTAAGAACAGATTTAATTTTAGTAAGGTTACAGGCTTTTTCAATCTTGACGTGCGCTTTTTACCACCTGCAGTGCTCACTAACGCGGTACTACAACGGTAATACCGGTTACAGTAGTAGCTGACGATGAATAAACGCTCTTGTGCAGCTTTAATATCTTTTTAACACCTTACTATAGGATTTATACCACCTGTAGCGTTTACCAACTCTATTTTACAACGGTAATACAGATTAAAGTAGTGAGGAGCGGAGGAGGAGCTCGTGGCTAGATAATAACAGCCGCACGGGTCGATCTTCAAAGTTAAGCAACACTGGCCAAGGTTGGTCTGTGGATGGGTGACCATCTTAATATACCGAGTTTCCTCCGTGCCTCGGAAAGCACGTTAAGCCGTTGGTCCCGGCTGTCATTTGTAGATCTTTGGCAGTCGTTACGGATTGTCAGAAGCCAGTAAATCTGACTTCAGTCTTGCCACGATGTACCGTATTACCCAGTTAATGGGTTGTGGAGGTCTAATAGGCAGCCGCTCCGCGTAAAATACTGGTATTCAGCTAAATCCGGTTTGACTGGAAGCGACCCCAATAAAGTTAGGAAAAGGCTAGACAGATGAATACAGATTAAAGTAGTAGCTGACGATGAATAAGCGATGTTGGGGTTGTTTGGGATCTACCTCCTCGCGGTCCACCCCGGGCAACGGCACCACAGGCTTGCCTGTGGTACGGCAGAACGATCCCACTTAAAGCGGTGGTAGGCTCCGCAAGGAGCCGCCTGGCTCGCGACCACCATCCCGCCGAAGTCCGGCGCCAAGCAGCTTGCTGTGTTCCGTCGGTGTGCGGGAGTGCCAGTGCCTTTGGGAGAGAAGGAGATTGTCAGTTGCTCTGCTCAGAACCGGTCTTGGTCACTGGGCTGGGCTTTCCGGGTAACTCATTTTGGAGGGTAGCGGGATCCGAAGCACGGTGCCAGCCGTTGGCCGACCGCAGTTAGTAGGGGGCCCAAGTAGCACGCCAGCCACGTGTGAAAGGCTGCCCCGCCAACTAGCGAAAAATCCCGGTATGCTCCACCGTGCCAGCCGGCGACTGGATGGGAGGACCCGGTGGCCATATCCGGGGGGGTTCGGGCGTCCCCGCAGTCTCCAAATGAGTTCCCCATAGGTTAGTTTAGCTTTAGTGTTCCACTTGGTTCACTGAGCAGCGCCTCGACAATTCGACTTTTCTCCCCAACTACTCAAAAAAAAAATGACGAAAGCAAAAAGGAAACAGGTTAAACAACGGCTGCACTTCCTCCCACTCAAAGTGCACCTCACCAACATCAGAGGGTTACACTCAAATCTCGATCCGGTCCATCACCACCTTGAGACCGAGAAGCCGCACCTGTTTTTCCTAACGGAGACGAAGATAACAACCCCGTCGGACGTGGCGTACCTCAACTACCCGGGCTACTCTCTGGAACATAAGTTCAAGAAGCAGGCTGGGGTCTGTGTGTACGTCCGCGATGACATTTGTTGTCGTCGTCTCCGTTGCTTTGAGAAATCGGGTTTTTCTGCTATTTGGCTACTTGTGGACACTGGCGTGGAAAAAATTATCTACATCGGCGTATACCGATCGCACAGCGGTGACCAGGAGACAACAGCGCTGTTTAATTTCCTCGTGGAGTCGACCGACGTAGCTCAGCAACGGTACCCAACAGCGAAGCTCAATTTTTTGGGGGACTTTAACGCCCACCATAAAGAGTGGTTGTTCCCGTACCAGAGAACTGACCATGCCGGGTTAGAGGCGCGCAAGTTTGCAGTAACGCTAGATCTAACCCAGCTGGTGAATGTGGCAACGCGGGTACCGGATGTTGACGCCCATACACCCAATTGCTTGGACCTTCTGCTGACAACTGATCCGGGCAGTCAATCAGTATCAGTCTCAGCCCCACTGGAAACGTCTGACCACTGCCTGGTGAAATCCGTGTTGGCCTGCTCTCCTCCTGATAAGAGTCCTAGGAGGCACGAGACGAGTATGGCGATACGAGTCAGCTGATTGGGATGAGATGCGACACTTTTTTGCGTCATATCCTTGGCGGCAAGTGTGCTTCTCCTCGGGTGACCCTTCGTGCTGCGCTGATGTGATTGCGGACGTGATTCGGCAGGGGATGGAGTATTTTATTCCATTCTCCGACATCCCGCTCGGTCACAAATCCCGGCCTTGGTATAATGCAGAATGCGCCCATGCTGAGGCACGTAAAGAATCTGCTTACCAAGTCTGGATCAAGGCCCGCGACCGAAAGGATAAAGCGCGTAGGGTTCGCGCGAGGAAAAAAGCCTTTAATTCTGCCGCAAAGTTCTGCAAGCGGGTTTTTCGTAGTGCACGTTTTGACCATGTCGGACGTATCGGGGCCAAACTAGCATCGCACCTTCCGGGTAGTAAGCAGTTTTGGTCACTGTCGAAAGCGGTCGAAACGAATTTCTGTCGACCCACTTTGCCTCCAATGCTGAAACCTGATGGTTCTCTGGCTCACTCTGCAAGAGAGAAAGCAAATTTATTTGCAACTCTCTTTGCAGTCAATTCGCGTCTGGACGCTGGCTCCAAGCAACCACCAATTTTACCTCGTTGTGACTCTTCGATGCCGGAGATCAAAGTTCATAATAAAGAGGTCTGTAGAGTATTACGCAGTTTAGATGTGAATAAGGCCAGTGGACCTGACGGCATTCCAGCAAGAGTGTTGAGGCAATGTGCACCTGAATTGTCTCCTGTGTTGACACGCCTGTACCGCCTCTCTCTTGAAAAAAGAACGGTGCCGAGATCATGGAAGCTTGCGAATGTGCAACCGGTGCCCAAAAAGGGAGACCGTGCTGACCCTGCGCATTACCGTCCGATCGCCATTACCTCCATCCTATGCAAGATTATGGAAAGGGTTCTGAACAGTAAGCTGCTGACCTACCTTGAAGACAACAATCTTCTCAGTGACCGTCAATATGGCTTTCGCCGGGGACGGTCAACTGGCGATCTTCTTGTGTATGTCACGCACTGCTGGGGCGAAGCCATTGAGAGACACGGCGAAGCACTTGCCGTGTCGCTTGATATCTCGAAGGCTTTTGACAGGGTCTGGCACGCAGGTCTACTCAGCAAGCTTCCTGCTTATGGTATCCCAGCTGGTTTTTGCAGCTGGATATCAGACTTCCTGAGTGAACGGTCGATCTGAGTGGTCGTTGACGGCTGCTCCTCTGACCTCATGGCTATTGATGCCGGAGTTCCTCAAGGGTCTGTTCTCTCTGCAACTCTCTTCCTGCTGCACATCAATGACCTACTTCAGCCTGGTCTTGTTGGGTACGCAGATGACAGTACGGTTTCAGAGGGATACTTGTCCAACGCAACAACCAGTGGGGTTGAAGTTTGTTCCTTGAGAGAGGCCATGGTAGAGCGGACAAATTTGACCTTAAGCATTGTCTCCCAATGGGGTGATGACAATTTGGTCACTTTTAACGCCACCAAAACACAGGCGTGTCTTTTTACCGCAAAGAGGAGTCGTTTTGACCAAGCTCCTACTTTTCGGGGTGCATCTGTTCCTGTGACTGATCGGCTCGAGCTCCTAGGCATGGAGTTGACATCCAGTCTCAACTTCGGCGCCACCATCGAGTACAAAGCCCAAACTGCGGCCAAAAAGCTGGGCATCCTAAATAGGGTGAAGCGATACTTTAGGCCTGGACAGCTTTTAACACTATACAAAGCACAAGTCCGATCCTGCATGGAGTATTGTAGCCACCTTTGGGATGGCTCAGCTAAGTATCAGCTTGCCGCGCTTGACTCGGTGGAACGCAGAGCTAAGAGGCTCATCGGCGACGTAAAACTGGTGGATGCCAAGCTACATAGCTTGGCTCATCGCCGTAAGGTTGCCTGCTTGTCGGTCTTCTACAGATTGTACTTCGGTGAGTGTGCCCAAGAACTCCACGACCTCATCCCACCGGCCCCCTTCTACCATCGGACATCCAGACGCACTGCATCTTACCATCCCTATCTTGTGGCTATTCCACCAATTCGCACTAAGCGTTTTCAAACGTCTTTTATAATGCGCACAGCAAAGGAGTGGAACTCTCTGCCAGCGTCTGTGTTTCCGAAAGCTTACAACCCTAATCTCTTCAAAGTTAGAGTGAACAGGCTCCTTCTGGGTAGGCTCGCTCCATCGTAGACTTTGTCTCTGTCATCTCTGACATAGACTAGAGTCAAGAGCAAACCCATTACAAATAAAAAAAAAAAAAAAAAATGCGCTCTTGTGCAGCTTTAATATCTTTGTGACACCGTACTATAGGCTTTCTATAACTTTTACCTGTAAAACTGTGGGCTTCTTTCGTGGTTATAAGTGAGTTAGAGCATGCTCGTTGCACAGGTATGCGTTAACACTTTTATACTCAAATGGAACTGATAAACGAGTCTTATATAGGTATTTTTAACGCTTTAGTGTTAGTTGGGAAAGACCTACTGATGTCAGCCAGGACCAACGGCTTAACGTGCTTTCCGAGGCACAAAGGAGTCTCGGCATATTAAGACCATCCTCAAACCACCCTCGGCAAGCGTTGCTTAACCTTGAAATAGACCCGCGTGGCTGTTATTATTTAGTCACGAGCTCCTATTTAGTAATAGTTTTTCTTTCCATTAGAACTAAAATATAGCCAGTAAATTGTAAGCCACCCTGTAGTTTTATAAGATCAATTGAGTTTTCACAAGAGGAGACCATGATTTAATGTTCAAAGAGTTGATTTTCAAACAACACATATCTCAAAGAAAATAGAACAACAACATGAAATTAAGTCAGTTCGAAATCGACACCGATTGTAAAAATATTAAAGTCGCCTTTGGAAAAAAGAAATAAATAAATGGTAATCGTGTTATCCCGTAAAAAATGTACAACAATACAAAAACTCCCCTATAAAAAACAAAACACAGCTGCAAAATAATACAAACGCAACAAAATATTTTCCAGCCAGCTCGTAATTTATCAAAAAATGAACAAGTTCAAACCAGTTAATAGCATAATAAACTCTTTGTCGCAGTTCCAGTGGAGTGTCATAATGTTCCTGTATTTTAACGGAACTACCCTCTCGGGGTTGCCGAGGGGTAGTGCGGACAAGTAGTTGGTTGAGGGTTAAATAATAAAACAGCATTTTGAGGAGAATTTCGACGAGGCTATGACTAAAGTTGGATGCAGTCTAGCTAGCAAAAAGTGAAAAAGAGAAATTACATTATTTTTGGAGGTGGGTAAAAACAGTTAAAGGATATCGTGTGTCATTACTCTGTATCGTCATGGTTGTGAAATCTCATAAGCAAAAAGTGAGCTATTTATTTGTAGTTTGGGAAATGTTTTTTTGGATGTGCGCCTTTTTATTGGGACAATCTTGCAACTCCTGAATCAACAGTGGCTACCATAAAGCTAGAGACAAACTGGTCCCACGTTCGCAACGAATGCAACGCATTATGATATCTGCACTCTTGATTTTATATGAAAAACTATGCAGTAGAAACACTTATCGTATGATAAAAAAGCGTTGCATACGTTGCGTATGTAGTAGGACCAATTTGTTTGTCGCTTCAGTAGAGCATCGAAGAAGCTTTACGAGTTCCGAAAAACGTATCTAGATTTAGCTGAAATGGATTTCGAAAAATTGTTTCCTAAAAAACATTTTACCGCCGGCCGGCACTCCCGGAGTGCACTCCGAGAGTGCCGGCAGAAGTCAATACTTAAATACGTGCTTCTTTCACTACGTCTTACGAATTTTCAATCAGCTGGTCTATTCTGTAAACAACCATTTCGATAACGAGCTTCACCTGAGTGACAAACCTCACAAAGTGAGCTTTATTGCACACAACATGAAGGTCGAACGTTTGACGTAATTTGATGCTCATCTCGGATTCCGCTATCGAGACATGAAAATGTTGTTACAGAATAGGTCACGTGTCCTGACGCGAGTTTAACATTTTTTACCGATCACAAAAAAAGTGCACAACGCCGCTAAAGAAGTTTTCACTTAAAAAAAAAAACAAAGGAGGAGTTAAGTAAGAAAAACACAGATATCTCGAAATGTATTTTTGTTTATCAATTCTTAAAATGAAAACTTCGTATTAATATAATTATAACAACAAGTCGCTTTAGAGTCCTTTAAAAAAAGTCATTCATAGTTTAGAAGATTTAAAGGCAACATCTACAACCCGAGGCAAATCTTTAATTTCAATAGCTCTTAGAAGACAAGGTACGAACGAGAATGTAAACAAAAAGTGTTTTATCTAGACTACGTAGGCTCTATCTCAAAGTTTTTCTGTTAGCCTCACGAGCAAGTTAAAGAGAACACGAGTACATGGCCTTAACACTCGTCTGTCACTGAGTAAAAAGTTAGTAGAAGGCTCACAAAAAACAAATAAGCATCAGAATTATTATTGTGTGGAAATGGTAAGGATACAAAAGGAATGAATACGGAGAACTCAGCCTGCCGACTGCCTCATGTGTTTTTGTATGGCTAACTAATCGTGTTCTTATTCGAAAATTCATTAAATTGGTGAATGTGAGACTATCTGTGTTAATAAACGCTAGAAGTCTGACTGTATCAGGGTGTACCCTTGCTTCGTAGACAGAAATTTCATAGAATATCGTTTCGCAGAAAATGTTTCACATAATATTTGGTTGTTGTAATTTTATGTCAAATATTATTATTTCAAAGACTATTTACTTGAATGAAACCTATTTCACAGAAACACAATTCAATGAATTCCATGATCACATTTTTTTATTTAATAATCTTATCGAACAGTAGAATTATTTTTTAACGAATATTGTTTGTCCGGTGTTGTTTTCCACAGTATTTTATACTTCAGTGAAATGTAATTATAATTAAATATTATTGTTGTATAATATGTCCATGGCATACTTTTAAGATGGCAAAATTTAACTACACATATTACCATTTTTATAAAATAGTATTTAACCAAAATAAAATATGATCTTAAAAAATCAACATGTGTGCTAAAAAAATTTGTGACAGAAATAAATCGCTGTAAAACCGACCCCACGTAGTCTTGTCTGCCCTACCCCTAGAGTGTAATTTAAGCCCGCGTAGGTGCGGAGGGGCGAGGCGGCCCAAGAGCTGAGGAGCAGATGTGAGCGTTATAACCATCTGCGATGATAAGTTCGCGTGGGATCGCCGGAGCCCCGCAGCACCGGAGCCGTGACAGAAACCATGCCTGCTGCATGTTGCATGTTGCCTGCATACTGTGTTGCTGCATGCTGCATGCTTGCTTGCTTGCTGCATGTTGCAAGCCGCATGCTTGCTGCATGTTGCATGCCGCATGATTGCTGCATGCTTGCTGCATTCATGTTGCATGCTTGCCTGCATACTGCATGCTTGCTTGCATTCTGCATATTGCATGTCGTTTGCTTGCTGCATGCTTGCTGTATGCTTCCTGCATGCTAGCTGTATGCTTGCTGGATTAATGGTTATGCTTGTTTGCATAGTTTTGTCTTTTATTCCCATCGCCATTTGCCACCATTGCCGCTTCGCGGGGTTCCGTCGAGCGGGCCCGAATGAAAAGTTTTGCTTGAGTAGTATTTACCCGCATTTTTTTGGGACTGCGATGTTGTAATTTTATAGGAGGGTATACATTTTGTCAAACGTTTAGAAACTATCAGTTGTTAAAATGTTTTTCATGGTAACAAGTTCATCATAAATATCGAAACAAAGTTTATTTGTAACAAAAATGTATGATTTAAATTTATTCAAAGTAAGTATTCTGCGTTTTGATTATTCTATGAAATGATAATACGAGAAAAAATTTATGTGAAACGAAATTCTATGAAACTATCTTCTATAAAACAACGTACAACCCTGTATCAGACTGCCATATCTTAAATAGACCTCACTCAAGCGTCTTCACATCAATCCAGTCCTGTGCGCCTGGCATCCATCGGACTCTCGCGACCGTCATCATGTCGTCGGTCCACCTCTGGATGAACTTTAAATCACAAAAGAAATTCCTAGTATGAGGCAACGCTAAAAAAAAATTTGTTAAGTGTACTTCTGTATCAATTATTTCTATCATTTCTTTCACCACAATTGATAGCTACTTCAAAGTTAGACATGCTTTTAACCCGTCTTTACTTACAATTGCAGCTTTTGTATTTGCTTCATTTATAAATTGCTTTTCTTTTTATAATACTTACTCGCCTTTAAATAAATCTTTGCTGAAGAAATTGTAGTCGTTTAAAGAAAAATGCTTTTGCTTATTTAAAATGAGTTAATGTATTTAAAAAAAAAAAATCGTTCATTCGCTTGGGTAAATTGAAACAAAATCACAGGTATAGCAAAATAAGTTGGGTTATAACTTAAGACTAAAAATCAGCTCAGCATTACGTCAAATGGCTGCCAAATGCTATTTAAAGATATTTTGTGTTGGTGTTGTGGGTCAAGAAATGAAATTGACATTTCAGAAAATGGAAATTGAAGGAAAACATCTACAGGCACATACGAGTACCTAACGGGCTTTAGATGTAATGTGACACTAATAATGATAGGCTGACAGCCAAATGGAAGTACGTATATTTAAAGATGTTCCAATTAAGGATATAAAACGGTGGTATTGTTAAGATATAAGAAATCATCTGGGAGTTATTAATTGTCATTCTTCGTAGCGAAGAAAGACGATTCTGTCTTGCAGTGGGAAGATTAAATACGGAGCATTGGGACTCACCAGAAGTGAGTCACCCAAAGGGTAACGGTTATGCTCAGAGTTTCGTTGCGTGATCGAATCAGAAATTAAGAAATCCGTAGAAGAAACAAGGTGACCCATATATCCCAAATAATCGCCAAACTTAAGTGGCAGAAGGCAGGGCAATTGTGCTCCGCCTTCTGCCTCGCAGAACAGCAGCGCGATTCTTTGCTTGCGCAATTCGAGCTGTCAACCCATACAAACAAGATGGAATGTTAGGTCACTTCATGCTTCACATCACCTAAGTTGACACGGTGAAATATTGACAGAATAGACTGGCTGATCGTAGATGGGGTCGGATGCTTTTGGAGTGGCTTCCAGCTCTGCGTACCGGAAGACGCAGCGCTGGAAGCCCAACCGAAAGGTTGGCCAACGACCTGGTGAAGAACGTGGGAATCCACGCAAGACGTACAGCATTGCGATTCTGTTATCGGCTCACCGTATAAGTTTAAGTGAAGTTTGAAGATCAATCTAGTGTAAACTTAAGTGGAGTGAGCACGAAGTAAACTGTTATTCCATTTTATTTGTATGGTTTGACAGCTCACTTCCTGTTCGCAGTGAGCTGTCAATCCATACAAACAAGTTGGAACGACAGCTCACTTCATGTTCGAAGTGAGCTGTCAATCCATACAAACAAGTTGGAACGACAGCTCACTTCATGTTCGAAGTGAGCTGTCAATCCATACAAACAAGTTGGAATGACAGCTCACTTCATGTTCGAAGTGAGCTGTCAATCCATACAAACAAGTTGAAATGGCAGCTCACTTCATGTTCGAAGTGAGCTATCAATCCATACTAACAAGTTGGAATAACAGCTTACTTCATGTTCGAAGTGAGCTGTCAATCCATACAAACAAGTTGGAATGGCAGCTCACTTCATGTTCGAAGTGAGCTGTCAATCCATACAAACAAGTTGGAACGACAGCTCACTTCATATTCGAAGTAAGCTGTCAATCCATACAAACTAGTTGGAATGACAGCTCACTTCATGTTCGAAGTGAGCTGTCAATCCATACAATCAACTGGAAAGACAGGCCACTTCATGCTCACACCACGTAACATGTTTACACGGTGAGTTTTTGACAGAATAGACCCACAGAACGGGTCGAGGTGGCGACATTTGGGGGAGGCATATGTCCAGTATTGGAAGTCTTCCAGCTCAAATGATGATTTGCCTCTGTTTCTAAGTTGTAAAGACCATTTGTTTCTTGATCTGGGTTGATTATTCATTATCATACGTTAATCTGTAAAGTAAATCCTGACAAAAACCATACGCGAAACATGCCAATCACCCCTCAATCTAAAAACGAACATGGAAATCTGGAGATATGAGTTTGAAAGGTAATTTATTAAAGAAGCCGTACAGTAAACATCCTCTTATTATGTAAAAAATAATTGAATCTTGCGAATCGAATAGAAAGCAGACAAAATTTCGTAAAAAATAAGGTATTTTCATATAGATGATACATTAGTAAAATCTCAGTAAAACGAGCGAAGGTGCTTGTCACAGAGTGTGGTAATAATATTTTATATTTATTACACCTTTTATGGGCGAAATAACAAATATGCTCTCTTTCTAACTCGGGTTATAATTTATATTTTTATCTCCCTCGTTGGGAGTAAAGGTGATTTCTGTGAACAGTGTCGCCAAATATTTTTTGGTAATTTGTGAGACATATTTTCAGGTTGTAGGTATTTAATTTGCCGTTTTGTGCAATGTTTTTTTTTGCTTTTGGTTTTCTTAGACCGTAGTTCAGATTCATCATATTTGCGGGACAAACATGGCCCAAGATCGCCCAAGACAGAGAAGTTTGGAAGGAAAAAGTTTTGCCTTTGCCCAGCATTGGGGCACAAGTGATGACTAACACACAAAAAGTGTTTTCTTAGGCCTTTATGGGCATAGTTTATAGGCTTTCGGTAGGTAACTAATTAAAATGACTGGTAGAAATAAAATGCGTATACTTAAATAAAAAAAATGCTTTAAAGGTATTACTAAGTTTAAACATCGAGAAAATTATAATGCATACATACCTTCCGAGAATTGTTTGGTTTTGTAATTTAAACTATGAACATAACAAGAAAGGAGACAGTATTGTTTGGTACATGATAATCTTTGTAGACCTTATATAACCAAGTCCTCTTATAAAACACGGAAACTTTTCGACTCCTAAAAGATACACAATCAAAACTTAAATATCTCTTACATTCCGAGATATAATATCTTTTCTACTTCTAAGGCAATAAGCTGTCAGGTCCATTTTATCTTTAAGAAACAATTTATAAGTTAATTCTCATTTAGTCCGGCAACGTTTCGCATTACAAATGTTTTCAGGTTTATTGTTAGGGTAAATATACCTAAATAAGGTAGTCTTTCTCAAAAGATTTGAAATGTTTGAAATAATTTATATTAGAATATCGTTTCGTGTCAATCATTGCATACGATATTGCAGTAAAACCCGTTACAGAACCAAAACCTCGCAAGCTGTGACAGTCATAGCTTACGGGGGGGGGGGGGGGAGCTATTATGACGTGCTACTGCCATCATGATAAAAATGTGAAAAAGGAATAATGTTATGCGTCTTGTATAACTCCGTCTTCCTCCCACACCGTTACCATGATGATTTTAAGATTTCATAATATGTACCCAGCTTACAACGTTTTTGGTAGAAAAAACCGCGTATTGGCAAGCGTAGGCGTGAAACGAGGCCGCGAGACGCTCTCCAGCTAGGTTAGGAGACAACCTGGTAAAAATTGGTCGCAGAAGGCACTGGACCAAAAGTTCGTACGAGGTCAAACAGAGTAATGTGATAGGCTGAATAGATATACTGAAAACCAGTAGGAAATGGCGGTGCACTCGTAAGTTGTCTGACACTTATAACTTTGTCTTGTTTTTCAGGCTATCCTCAAGGGTCGTGGAAGCAAAGTAAACGGAATCCTCATCAAACCTGGCGACACATCGTGTTGGCACTTGGCAATAACAACGATCTTCAGAATGTCGTGGAGCGAGGTGAAGCATGAAGCTCAAGACCGCTCACGATGAAAGACTACTGTGGACGACCTCTGCCCAAGTTTTGAGACATAGGATCTTAAATCATTATATTATTTATATTAAAATCATAATGTTTAACTACATTGTAAATTATAATTTATAACTACAATTAATTTGTAATTAATGCTCGTGGCTAGATAGTAACAGCCGCACGGGCCGATCTTCAAGGTTAAGCAACGCTTGCCACGGTTGGTCTGTGGATGGGTGACCATCTTAACATACCGAGTTTCCTCCGTGCCTCAGAAAGCACGATAAACCCTTGGTCCCGGCTGTCATTTGTAGATCTTTGGCAGTCGTTACGGATTTTTAGAAGCCAGTTAATCTGACTCCAGTCTTGCCAAGAAGTACCGTGTTAGGTACCCAGTTGGGTTGTGGAGGTCTGATAAATCCGGTTTGACTAGAAGCCGACCCCAATATAGTTAAGAAAAGGCTAGGCAGATGATGATGATGAACTAAATTGTAATTAATATGAGTTAAGATTGAGATGACTATTGATTTTAGTAACTTTCAGCCCACTCAGATTCTAAAAGCCGATGTAATTTCTTGTCAATATCAAGTTATAATAATGATTGATAAATTATCGCAATTTTCGACAACCAATCATAACGGATAACTTGAAGTTTGGCAGCGGATTTACTGACTTGATCAGGCTTTCACCAAATGAGGACCAATTTATCACATCGGGCATCGGTGTTTGGGATTAAGATACAAAATAACATTTAAAACATTATATACTAGTTATTTGGCAAAGGGAACATATCGGGAAGAGTAGAAGGATACGAGAGAGGCCTTTGCCTAGCATAAAAACAAAAGGTGTTTTCTGAACCTCTCTCGGTTACAGAAGAGATGGTTGGCATATAAAAAGTTCCTAAAAAATCCTATAACACTGGCACCCCCTAACCACAGAAAAAGACAATTTACGATGGTTCAATGTACGGATTAACCTGAATATAAACCCGTAAGTTACGACATCCCACCTGTTACTTTATGTTACTGCAAAAAATAATAACTTTCACCCCCGAATGCCCCCGACGTACTTATGGTAGCTATAAAGGTTCGTAAATAAATACTTTCGGGAGTCAGATTCTATGATCGTAAACTTGTAAATGTATGGAAGAGGATTGGATGGAAAATCGATACACTGTTTCGATTTTTTATTTCAGAACTAAGAATCGTAAGAAGCTCGTGGAAAAATAATAACCACACGGGACTATCCTCAAGGTTAAGCAACGCTAATCTTAATATACCGAGTAGTGGTTTCCGCTTTAGACTCATTTTGAAGTGATTCTTAATTAATCTGGTGACATTAGACGAAAGATACCCGTGCAATAACGGTCATTGACCCCCACACATTTATTGACTTTCTAAATATCAAAAACAGAAATAATGAATTGAAGCTGTCCTAACTCGACTTCTATCGTGATTCTTTACGTTTTCCAGTAATGAAAAAGATCTTCAAAGGGATTTTAGGGAAAAATCAATGTACCTACTTTATTGCAAGTTTATTTTGCGCCGACCATAGTCTTTTCTCAACTGGTCGGGTTCCAGTCTAACCGGATGCATCTGAGTATCAGTATTTTAAAAAGGACGACTGCCTTTCTGCCCTCCACAACACAGCAACTGAGTAATATTTCCTTTTTGGGAAAACTGTGTCATGTTTTCTGGCATTTGACTTCCCGTAACGACTGTGAACGTTCTACAAAAGACAGTCGCAACCAACGGGATCCTGTCACGGTCGCCAGAATGTTTAAGGATTTAAATGATGAACGACTCGCTTTAGATCAATAATTACTTTAATACTGATCGATTTACAAAATATAATATTTGTGTGAGCGCACGACACGTCCGTCGCTGACCGAATCTGTGGCGAGCCGCTCGGGGTGCGGCGGCGATGCGCCCGATCAGCTGTGTGCGTCCCCCGCCCGCCGCGTCTCCCGCCGCTGTTGTCCACACGTTAGATGCGTGAACAACGTGCTTTCCGAGGCACCGAGGAATCTCGTAATATAATGGGTGGACACCCACCCAAGGAACGTGCTCGGTCAGCGTTACTTAACCTCGAATATCGAACCATGCAGCTGTTATTATTTAGCCACGAGCTCCTCGGTCTTAAGCTCACAAAATCAGATAAAGTAATTCATCATCATCATCGTCATGTCAGCCGAAAGACGTCTTCTTATCACGTCATTGTCACTTGGGCGAGGTCTATTTCCAGAAGTGGACATAGGCCTCGGTCAAGTGTTGCCATAACAACCTGTCCCGTGTGTCTCGCATTCATCGGCCACCCGCGATCCTCACCAGGTCATCGGTCCACCTTGTGGGAGGCCTTCTAACACTGCGTCTTCTGGTTCCTACGCGGTCGCCACTTTTGCTATAAAATAATAACCTTAATAATGTTAATAAAACCTACGCAGACTTATCCTCTTATTAACTGTCAGGCTTGTAGGAGGCAACGGTCATAAAGTATCTTTCAAAGCGTACCTAATTATAATAAATTACGAGGGCGACTCAATATCACATTTCTATAATTAGCTTCATTTAAAGATAACTTTATTCCAATAAACGCACTTTTGGGTTTTCTTTCAGAGACACGTAATTAAATATTTAATCTGTCCTTTGAATTTGAATGGTTGCCCACTTTGATAAATGTTATTTTAGGAGAAAATATGAAATTAAATTATGCTTTACTTTTTGTAAAGTCAGACGAGAGAGTTTTCTAATTTAAGAATCTAGAGTAAACTCTTATTTTATCTTATTACAATTTTAGCGCCAAAATGGAATGGCAGCAGAAAAGTGTTGCTCTGACACTTTTTTGTATTGCGAATTGGGAAATCATCAAAAAATGACTTCTACCGCTCTGGGCGGAGCGGAAAGAAGTGTCAGACTCTTACTGACTAAAACTCATCTGTGTTCCTCCAAATGCTCTTTGCGTTTCAGGGTTTTGTCTTTCGAACAAATTCCGCCACTTGCTCTGACCTGAATGAAAAATTAAATTAATAAAGAAAAATTACCCATTATTAAAAAAAAAGATTTTACGTATTTTATAATATTAGAAAAATTGACTGGTTTAGAAACTTTGGAATAAAATAGCACCTATCGTATAGATTCACACATTAATACCAAAAAAAAATATGCCTTACATTTTTGATAAAGACTTTGTACCGAAACATATTAGAATATAGAGCCCCAGGCCATGTTTCACGATAGGTACGTTTGGTTACAATGTATTCAAAATATGGAATATATGAATGTGAGGAAAAAAGAGGGAACCATCCATGTTGTATAAGGGTAGTAAAAAAATGGTCGGGCTAGCTGTTTCGCGTGGCTGGAGTATGGAATAGAAATGAAAAAATGATTTTTGAAATACCCACGTATGAGGGCATACAGAAAATCTCAAAAGATTGTTTAAATTGTTCACTTTGAACCTAAAAACGACGAAATGACAAAGAGGCGACTAAGGGCTCACCAGAAAATGGGCAGCAGCGTTCTTTGTAAAACGCAACACCACACACTCCAATCGCCAACCCGCCTACCAAGCGTGGCGATTATGGAAAATGGGGGGGGGTCTTTGGGGGAGGCCTATGCTCAACAGTGGATGTCTTTCGGCTGTTATGATGATGATGAACCTAAAAACAACAATACAGACAATCAATATTCTGGAAGAACCAGTCATTGCACTTTGGTCCGAACTATTTGAGTACACAAGTCAGACTTTTTGTCTCATTTTTTCCGATGGTATCTTGTTCCATAGAACAAATGGGAACTACTGTAAAAACTCAGTAAGTGCCAATATTTAAAAGAAAAATCCTACTCAAACTCTGCCTCTTCAACTCAGTTCAAACCCTCGGATCTTGATCAAACAGAAAATAATTTGTAGATCTTCGATAATCGTTACGGTAGCTAGAAGCCAGAAAATCTGACACCAGTGTTGCCAAATCGTGTTATAAGGTTGTGAAAGTAAGACAGTCGCCAAGTAAAATAAATAAATAAAGATACGAAGTTAGAAAACAAACAGATATTGACTTAAAAACGACTAAGAAGCTCCTTCAATTTTCAAGCAGTCTGATGCATCAAATATGTGATTGAACTAAAATAAACACCCCGCAGTTAGTGGTGTTCATCAGACAGTTTCAAAAGTGATTTTTGAAAAAAACATTTTTTTGTGATTTTGATATTTTTACCTAATTGTATTGTACGTACAGAACACCACTTCAAATATGATCATTGATCACGCACTTCTGGAACACCCTGTTATATATCGCAATCGGATTGTATAAATCGCCATATTGTAGAACGTCTCGCTATGACAATCCGGCTATTCGTTGAATCGCCGCAATACAAAACCGCCCTAGTTTTGGATTTAATACGGTGATTTATACAATCCGACTACGACAGATACACAAAATCAATGGAAAAGTACTCTTTTACAATAAAATAAAACTTCATTTCACCTATTATTATATCATCAAGCCAAAATCCTTGTAAAATATCACCTAAACACACAATCGAATGCCGAGTCTAACTTAGATCGTGGCCATGCAAATACCCGTGAAGGGACTTTACGAAGATTACCATAGAACGTGCCCTGACTCGAGAACAGGGCTGACCGGAACGGCTGGAATATTGCTGATCAACTTTTCGGTTGATAAAGCGAAGAAAAATGGTTATTGGATTGAATGGCGACCGGGAATACTAAGGAAATCAATGCAAGCTGCTATTTTTGAAGACGCTTCTATTTGTTAGTGAAATGTTCAGAAAATGCCGAGAAAATTAATAATTATTAAAATTTATCGTATAATACATCTATTTGACCCGCGCAACATTGTCTACTCTACTCCTATTGGTCTTAGCGTGATGATATATGTAGCCTTCCTCGATAAATGGGCTATCTAACACTGAACAAATTTTTCAAATAGGACCAGTAGTTCCTGAAATCAGCGCGTTCAAGCAAACAAACAAACTCTTCAGCTTTATATATAGTATAAATAAATATAAATAAGATAGATTTATCAGAAATTAAATTCCTACTTAGATATGGTCAGCAATGAAAGCCGATAAACATATAATTTTTTATTTATTTTAAATAATAATATTTCGTCGAATCAAAATAGAAGTCGAAAAATAACTCTTACTTCTTAAATAACATGCTCTTATGTTAGTTCATCAGATCAATTTGGGTAAATTTGTGACATGTACATGTAGCATTGTTAATGACTTACAACGAACGAAAAACTAGGTAAAGTAAAAACAATGAATATGCATTCAGCGTTCAAATATCGCTTTAATATACACGTAAATTAAAAAACTGTCCACCTTACCTCAAAAATATTGCCAATATTTTTTAAAACATTTCGAAAACTGGCAAAGTACCAACCCTAGTCACTGGACAAGCTTCGCCGGCCCGCAATCCGTTCACAGTGTATAGCGCCGAAATGAACGATAGTTGCGATTTTTACGTCGTTTTTGTTACTTCGTCTGAAGAATAACATATGAGAGCTTTTATGAAGAGCTAGATTTTTGCTTTAGTGCTTTATTTGTGACCTGTTTTTCAAATAATTCTAGGGAAAGACTGAATTTATGGTGACCTAAAACTAGTAAGACAGGTGATAGTACAGAGGAGCGGTATTGACAATGTTTTTTAATGGAATAGAAAAGCAAGCGAATGTATAAATGCTAGATAACATTAAAGAAATGTTGCTAAAAATTTCGTAGCGTTGCGGCTACGGTGTAGCTCAAAGCTTGCTACGCCGTAGCAAGACGCGTAGCAAGTATTACAAATTGTAGTTTTTTTATTCTACACGTGTAGAAGTATAAAATAATATAAACCGGCCATGTGTGTATCAGACTCGTATATGAAGGGTTCCGTACCACAACCAAAATTTTTTTTCTTCAAATGTGTTTTCATCATCATTGGTATAGCGACAACAGAAATACACACTATAGAAATTTAACCTACCTGTTACGGTTCATTTACTATTCGCAATTTGTGTTATCTTTCAAAATTGTTGTAAAGACTTTTCAAAATTTTCAAATAAATCAATTGACAGTTAAAAACTCTATTCGCTTTTCTCGAAAAAATAATATTTTTGTCCGATCACCTCTCGTTTTAACCTTCATGATTTTTACCTCTTCCGTGGGCATAAGCGGCTTATGCATTATATTTTCTTTTTACTGACTTTTCGCTAAGATGGCTTGTCATAAAAATGTAGGATCCATCGACCTTTGATTTGGTTCTTATTTGAAAGGTTTGGAGGAACACTTTATGATACCTGATCTCCTATTCCTCCGGGATTACATTAAGCTGTACTGGGCTGATGTTTTAAGTGTTTTTAGACATCAGGGCTTTCTATCTGAGACTTTAAGCATATCCATTTGATAGTACCTTAAGGCGTTTTTGTTTTTACTTCCAGTATTGAAGGATCAATTACTTTTCTAATTTCAGTCATTTCTGGAAATACAGAGTAGATTACGAAAATTATGTCCATGAAACCTAGGCTAATTTCATTGGGTACTTTTTATTTACGTTTTTATTTAAAAAAGCACGGTTCCTGTGGGACACGTCACGTTTCGGACAAAGGTTACAACGCAAAGAAACCATGTCCTCGATTAAATCATCATCACCAATCAATTGAAGGCTGGACCCCCAAGATAGAGGCATATTTCTTGTTCGGGGATCACGGACCATTCCAATCTGTTGTTTTAATTTAAATATAATTTTAATATAAATTATTTCAATCACATAAATGTGACCTCTAAACATCTCTTACTGGAGCCACCGTGTGTTAGATTACTGCCTTAACTAATGTTAGATTCTCTACTAAAAGAAGGTATTACAGCAGTGGGAACATTATAGGCTCATTGTGGTAGGTCGATAATCCATTAAACAAATGACAGAGTAATTTGGTATTTAATAAACAGATAAATAGGCTAAGTGTATGCTACGACGCAGGTAACACAGCACAGTACAGATTTTGCAGGGCAGGCCAGGTGAGGCAAACATAGGCTACGAGCGCATGTCTGCGGAATACTCGGCGGTAGCTCTTAGTAGTTTCAAATCTGCTCTGCCCTGCGCCACGTGGACCTGTGTCACCTTCTGCTTCTCAACATACGCTTAGCCTCATGGAAAGTCGTGGGCATATTTTAAACACTGATTAGTAACCTAGCCAATTACATAGAAGTAACGTAGCCAATTCGTCGTTTTTTTGGTATTTTAATATGCTGAGACAGGGACCTATTTGACCTAACACATATAAATTTCAGAATGTCGCTTAACTGTCTAAACATATTTTTATGACGGTTAGATTTACTTATTTTACTTTTATGTGTCTTGTGCGAGTCCCAAATAAACATTTTTCTTTCTTTTTCTTTAATTCCCAAAAAGCACTGTTGAATTCTCCATACACAGCCTTATTAAAATGTGAATAGGAGACCTTCGAGAACTTCGTTTTGTATTGGCTATGCCTTCCTTGATTTAAATTGTTTGAACTATATTAACAAAAGCAGTTAGTACAATAACCACACCTTTTTGTTATACATTGTATAGCCAATAACTGCTCAACACATCATCATAACCAAAACAATATGAACATCTGTGAAAGAGGGCAAGGCCCCAAAACATGGGAGAATCCAATTTCGTCCCAACACATTTATTATGAGGCCGTTAATCGCGAGTGACATGTGTCAAAAGTCGCGTTAAACGTTGCAATAAAGGTTGTGTGAAAAAGAACATAACTTCAGGCTTGCTTTTCCTAATGGTTTGGACAGAGATGCACCTATACGAGTGACACACTTACATTTTGCCTTTACTTTACGTGTAATTTTATTTGTTTACGTGTAATTTTTACAGGGCGATACAACCAGTTATGTTTTGGTTCTAGGTCACAGAAAGCAAGCCTTGACTAAAAACAGACACAAATTTAGATTCTTGACTACTACTGAGAAATAACATCACGGTAAGTCCTTTCATTCGATATGTCCAGTTTGAAAAACTTTTTTATTTTTTTTCTAGTTTGACCCCCAATAGTGACCCCCGTACTCAAAATTTATTTATTTACGTAAAACGTTCGTGTTTAACCTAACCTAACCTAACCTAATATCAACAGAATCAGTCTAGTAGATCCGAAGAAAACGGGCTATGACAGACAGACAGACAGACACCCGAACAATCCTATAAGGGTTTCGTTTTTTACGGATGTTCGGAATCCTAAAAACAGTATCATGTGCATATAATATAGTATTTTTTTATAGTAACCAGTTTATTCCCGAATTATAAGGGAATGTTTGAGTTCACAACGCAGTTACAAATTGCGCAGGAACTCCACGATCTGATCCCACCTTCACCCTTTTACTACCGGAACACCAGACGTACTGCTGCTGCAGGGTACCATTCGTACTTCCCGACTGATCGTGCCCAGCGCTTCTCTTCCACATTTATTATGCGCAGCTAAAGTGTGGAACTCTCTGCTAGCGTCTGTGTTCCCGCCCACATATAACCCGTCTGCCTTCAAAGCAAGAGTGAACAGATATCTTCTGGGCACGCTCACTCCATCATAGACCTCCTCCATCGCTTTCTATCAGGCGTGATTGTGGTCAAGAGCAAGCCCGTTCTTCAATAAGAAATCATAATAAAAAATGCCAAAACACTTCTGATTTTCCTGACATCGGTGTCGCTGAGATAACATCGCGACTGCCTAGACCTCAAAGCGCAGAAAAGTTGTACTGCGATTTAGTTAACAAAATAATTTAATGTACTAAAAATGTGTAAAAAAAACAAACAGCTTTTTAACACAGACTGAAGTCTGTGTTAAAAAGCTGTTTGTTTTTTTTAGGGTTCCGGACGGTCAACGGAACCCTATTACTAAGCCCCCACTGTCCGTCCGTCTGTCTGTCTGTCAGCGGGCTGTATCTCAAGAACCGTAATAGTTAAAGAGCTGAAATTTTCACAGATTATGTATTTCTATTGCCGCTATAACAAAAAAAAAACTTGAGAGGTGTCAAGGGACACCCGGATGGAACGAAGTTCCTACGCCGCATGGCTTACAACTATAGCAAAAAGTGTCGTTACAACTTTTGGTCTTAATGTGTCGTTACAACTTTTGGTCTTAATTTTTTCCGTCTAGCCCCCTTTCTCAACGCGCGAATTGTAATAAAACTAGAAACATAACTGTGTTTTACGACTTTATCCTTTTCCCTAAGATGGTATCGTATCGTTGGCAACTAATGACCCACTGTTTCTCATCTCAATCAGTCCCTATTGAGATGAGAAATTCTATTCCATTCCATTCCATTCCATTCCATTCCATTCCATTCCATTCCATTCCATTCCATTCCATTCCATTCCATTCCATTCCATTCCATTCCATTCTATTCCATTCCATTCCATTCGCACAGCTTACAATAGCTAACTATAGCAAAAAGTGTCGTGACAACTTTTCGTAAGAATTTTTTCCGTCTAGCCCCCTTTCACAACGCGCGATAAGGAACTTCGTTCCAATAAGATTTATGGTACGGAACCCTTCGTGTGCGAGTCCGACTCGCACTTGGCCGGTTTTCTTTAAATCACATAGGATGGTTTTATAGATTACTGCCGAGCAGAATCCGTTCATTAGTTTTTTCGCCAATTGCAAAAAAACCATACACCCTACGATTCTACTATTATATTATAGTATGTGTGCCTTAACTTCTACGTGCACCGGTGGAATCAAAAGGTTCCATTTGCGATACAACGGTGGGGCATTGGTGAGCAGGTTAAACTCTGCGCTGATAACTCTGTGTTTTCTTTCTTGAAATTATCACGGAAGGTTTTAAAGCTTAGTGTCTGCACCGCATTTAGGTGTTGTGACATCAGGTTTTAAGGCAGGCTGTCTGCTGTCTGCTGTCAGCTCGCCTAGTTGACTGGGTAAGCTTTACTGTAAGCCATGAGCTGTTCTCGTTGTAGCAGCTTATGTGGGCACAGGCACAAAATTATAATTTTACTGTTTTAGTGAGAATTTTATTCGTGAGTTCATTTTATATTTATTAAAGCAACTACAAAATGAGCAGCAGTGCTAGTAGCGATATTTTCCGGATAACCTTTGGATACAATGAAATAATTTAAAATAAAAAGGGGATGTCTGCGGTGTACTTCTGAAATACAATAGAAATGTATAAGAATTATACGTTACACAATTTAGCGAAAGTTACGAATTTGCTTCCCTACTATAAAAAATCCAATGCTTTCATAATTCCGCTTTAAGAGAGAGACGGAGCTGTACAGAACGAAAAGAACTATTCTTTTTTCACAACAGAATCATGTTCATGATAAAAAGAAAGGGAGCTTCCGGGTTCGATTACTAAAAATCTTTCAGTAATGAAAGTTAAACTGGAGCCGAGGAGAGCTGTTGGATATGCTATAAGTTAAAAAAAAAACAAACTTCATGCGGACCACGTCGCGGGTAGAAGATTGTGGTAAACATAATTCATATATAAGCTCTTGAAGCATCTGTGATATTACGATTACTTTTCAACCATTCTGCAAAAACATAAATCATTTTTCCAGCCAGACCTACATTCGAATTGAAATCCTATTTTCATCGACATAAGGACAAAATTGCAAACTTCCAAAGGATCATCCACATATTTATTTGCGTTTGTACACATTTACATGGCAATAGAAAATACGCTGAGCGTCAAAAGCGATGAAACGCATTGAGTTGTTGTACGTACTGGATATAAAGGATATAAATTGTAATTTGTCAAATGGAAGCGGCCGAGCGTAGCAATGCGTTATCTGAGTGGTGTTCGGGGTAAGGTAGCCTCATTTGCAACTCTTTTTTTAATATAACCCGTACTTGTCTTCTGCTCTACTTTGCTGCACAGGATTCATAATTGTCTCTTTTTTATAGTATTTACAAGGTGGACCGATGAACTGGTGAAGGTCGGGGGTAGCTGATGGATACTCTTCCTGATCGGACCGGTCGTTGTGGCGGCTATTGGGAGAGACATATGTCCAGCAGTGGACGTCTTTTGGCTGATATATTTCCCAGTTGTATCTGTACATTACGGATTGCAATGAGTTTACGGATTCAATTGAGTTCAGGTACGTTGGGCGAAAAGTTTTGCATGTATATGTCACCGGATAAAAGAGAGAAATAAAACACATGTGGTGCGATTGTACGATCGAGATCAGGAATATCCGCCTTGTGCAATGTACCTATATAATACCTGTGTTGGCAACACCAACAATCGATCATTTGAAGTTTGTAAGTTCGTTTCAGTTCTGATGTCATTTCTGTGTGATAAACATAAATCCAGTCCACACATCGTGTGCGCCAAAGCTTTTTTTTACGACCGTAAACCATATCTTGGTACTTTCTCCACCAGTACCTAAACAGTAAAATTGGATCAAATATACAGTCAGTAACCAGAACATCTATCCCTTTCTTACATTGAACGAGAATCACGTATACTGTAGATCAAATATTAACGATATAGAAGGACCGAACACGAAGGACTGACGCGACGCGCGACGGTGCGGAGCTTCTGTTGTGAAATTACCAGAAAATCATTTGAAGTTTAATATGACTAGGTATTTTTTGTTTTTTTTTTTAATACCTGAAGTACACATTATAATTATAGGTTCCACTTCTTCTAGGCCCTTTTCATCGAGTGACATCGAGGTAAAGAGGTGGTTAATTTAAAAAAAACAGTTTCATATGAAACGGGTTTCGAATGAATATATATATTTTTTAAATGCTACTCTAAAACCGTATACTTTTATAACCATTTTCTAAAATAACTTTTAAGTCATTTATCACGCAGCCAAGAAGAATTATATCGTGTCACGTTGCACGTCGTAGTTTTCACGACTTCACATCGAAATCGTAGCAACAATAAATTCAACCGTTCAGTTCAGTTTAGTTGGTTTTGTTTCATTCTGGACGGTTTAGAACCGTCCAGAATGAAACAAAACCAACTATTCCCTATTTCAAACCAGATAACGGCCACCACCCGATACAAATGACCGATTCAGATTGATGTTTGTATCGACGGACTTGACCGACATAACCGCCGACCGACAGCGACCGATTTGTCGGCGTCCAACCGATTCAACTGCAGCGAAAATTAGTTGAATGATTAGGTCATTTATGTCAAGCGATAGTGCTGAAACTATTTCTCTTGTGTGGTTTGGCAACTGGAGTTAATTGATGCGAAATGTGCCATTAATTTTGGTCAAGCGTGTAATTTTCAATGTAGTTCCTATTTTAAATTTTTGGTATTATTTTAATTGATATTTTGACGTTTCATTAAGCCTGTATTCGTTGGAGGGTTGGTCAGCGGTATATGTATAGTTATTTCACTTTTCGCCACTTATTTGGTAGAAATCCAGGGAGGCGGTCGACTTGTCGATAGTAAATAATGATCATCATCATCTGCCTAGCCTTTTCCCAACTATATTGGGGTCGGCTTCCAGTCAAGCCGGATTTAGCTGAATACCAGTATTTTACATGGAGCGGCTGCCTACCAGACCTCC
This sequence comes from Lacanobia oleracea, assembly GCA_950371165.1. Taxonomy (NCBI): domain Eukaryota; kingdom Metazoa; phylum Arthropoda; class Insecta; order Lepidoptera; family Noctuidae; genus Lacanobia; species Lacanobia oleracea. The sequence continues at coordinate 9,978,321 of OX493408.1, forward strand.
ACAACCCATTGACTGGGTAACACGGTACTTCATGGCAAGACTGGAGTCAGATTTACTGGCTTCTGACTATCCGTAACGACTGCCAAAGATCTGCAAATGGCAGCCGGGACCAACGGCTTAACGTGCTATCCGAGGCACGAAGGAAACTCGCTATGTTAAGATTGTCACCCATCCACAGACCAACCTTGGCAAGCGTTGCTTAACCTTGAAGATCGACCCGTGCGGCTGTTATTATCTAGCCACGAGCTCCTCTCGATAGTAAATAACGATGTTTTTTTTTAATAATGCGCCAGTCGACTTCTTTTGTACTGATTCCAAAATCCAATCACTCCAGATAACCATCCAGTATCTAAAATTTTTCCGCCAGCTTGTATTTTGTTAGATTTCCCCTAGCAATGTACTTGTATTTTAAAATAATTCAAAATTTTTGCGTCGCTTTAAAACCGTCCTGGCTGGTTTTACCAGTCCCTCCAGCAGTCGAATATTTTAATACCCTTTTAATTGGTCTCACACAATCTATGCAGATAGTAGTTGTCAGAAAACTGGGACCGCTTTCAAACAGAGATAATGGTCCCAGTCGTCTAATTATTCATAGGCGTCATTTTGAATCCAAATCGATTGACGCCCCTATCTCATCCCATGAGATAGGTCATTACAACATGTATAAAATAAACATTTCATTTGCAATAATTTATTTAAATTTTGTTCTGTTGTTGTTTTGTTTTTTTCCCGCATTATGCTGAGCAAAAGCTATTTGCACGGAAGTGACGCAAATTTTGGGCATTTTCTTTTTTTTTTGCACTAATGCTATAATAATAATAATTCTTTATTTTCGGACAACAATGATCCAGCGTGTTAGTAAAAAATATTATTACCTATTACTAGTGTTAGTAGCCAAAATAAAACAGACAAGAAGACAGAATAGAATAAATAACTAACTAACTTGAGATTACTTTTAATATATTAGTTTTAAGTTACAACAAAATCTATCGGTGATGTTCACAGAGTAGAACGAGCATAGGCAACTTAAAAAAAGGCGCGAAGTTTACCATAGTCTATGTTTTAACACTTTTTAGGGTTCCGAACAAAAAACGGAACCCTTATAGGATCACTCGGGTGTCTGTCTGTCTGTCCGTCTGTCACAGCCAGTTTTCTCCGGAGCCACAGGACCGATTCCGTTGAAATTTGGTACATACCTATATGGACTTTTGCGACCCAAATACGGACATGTTACGTAAATAATTAAATGTTTTAGTATGGGGGTAGCACTATGGTAGTATGGAGTAGCACTTTTGGGGGACAAACAAGAAAATTAATAAAAAGTTTTTTGAACAATATCGTGTGACATATCAAATGAAATTGCTTCCTGTGAGCGTTTTAATTATATTTTTTCATAATTTTAAAATAAGTGGTTTTGAAGTTATTCAAGAAATTAGACGAAAAATGACCATTACGGTTCTTGAGATACAGCCCGCTGACAGACAGATGGATGGACGGACGGACGGACAGTGTAGGCTTAGTAATAGGGTTCCGTTGATTACCCTTTGGGTAAGGAACTTAAAAAGAAATTCGATTGGAACCCTTTGCACGCGAGTCCGACTCGCACTAGTTTTATATTTTTTGTGCGCATCTAATGGCAAACAAAATCAATCTATCTAGCGTTTTCCGACTATGGGTCGACCTTCTGTATAAACGTATGCAGCTGAATATCAGAATTTCGCGCTGCAGCCGCGCTGCTGTCACACAGCACTTTGCGACAAATTTGAAGGCGCCCTAATTCCAACCCACCCTACAACATGCACAATGCGTACAGCACAAAGACATGCCCAGTACAGTTCGGTTTCGTACGTTATAAATAATGCTGTCCGCGACGCGACGTGACTGCGGGCATTGAGACTGGGTAGAAACAATAACTCTGGATACATACACGATACGTTCCTAGTACAATATTGGATCCCAGTTTTTGTCGCCGTAAATTAATATTGAAAAGACAAAAGAATTAGCACAGTATCGCATCTGACCGTGAAAATAGGAAAGAAACAAAAAGAAAGCAGAGCAGAAAGAGGATAACACAGGTATTTTTTCTAGCCTTCGACCTCAACCTAGTTATAAAAAGGCTGGGCATTCAGATTAACTTCCTGCTAAAAATCGCATAGTTTTTGTCGCCGTCTATAGACTTCCTTAATTTTTAATCTACTCCTCCGGGGGAACGACAACGTTGTTTCCCTTCATCATTGTTTCTTCCATATACCAATAATGTAGAAACATTATTGGTATTAATTATGTAGCAAATGGAGAACCATTTGCTACATAATTCCACCTACTCTTAAGTTTTAATAAAGGAACCTGTACAGTGTGTAAAATGTCACATTATGCATCGCAATGAAAAAAACAAAAAATCAAACGTTTGATTCGCTTTGAGAAAGTAAGGCAGCAAAAAAGGAAGTAGAAAGAAGACTTCATATTCCGATTAAAATTTTGTTTCGGAATTGGACTGATGTCCAAGATTATCAAGGTTTACCTGCCCACTATGATTTCCCCAGACGTACCTACCTACAAGACAGCAAGGTGCTAACGCATACGAAGTGAGGGTACGTCGACAATTTGGCGCTGCGCCAAGAGCCTGCAGACGAGATGCCGTAGTTGAATTTATTACCGTCATTAGGAAGATGGCGAACGGACGAAACTAACATGTTTGTTGAATATCTTAGAGAGATAGGCGATTTAGTTTTAGTTTTAGTGGGATGCAGATTGTTTTTGATTGAGTTTGAGCTGGTAAAAAGGGGACAAAGTATTCAGAAGTTTTTTCGTAGCAAATTCAAAAAGAAAAAAACTGTTTTTACGAAAAGGGAGAGAGAAACAGAAGGATTTGGTAAATATTTGTCAGAGAAAAGGTGAAACCTATAATGTACCAGAATTGTAGGGTTCCGTAGTAAAACATCAGTCCGTCCATCGTCAGTAATTTAACTCAGTGACAATCGTGCGATGCATTAAAGTTGTAATTTAGTATGGTTATTAATTACGCCAAAAAAATTATAAGTTAATGCAGCAAGGCTTTCTCTTCGAACCTACTTTTTAAGTAATCGACTTTAAACAAAAAAAAATACAGTGTTTCGTGAAATTGATTTGATATTATCTATGTCACCGAAAAGACTTCGTAAGATTGTAATAAATCTTTATAAGATTATGATTTCTCGATATATTATGAAAAAAAAAAATCGTTTTGTATACAATAAATCCCACCCAATGTTTACAATTTTTTATTCTACAATTTTACGACGTTTGCAATTTTTCAATGACATCTATAATTCTTTTTCTCTACGTGTCTGTATTTTTTTATGACTCCACGTGCAATCTTTGCAATCATTTAATATATCTGTTTCACTTCTGTGTCCAACGTACAATGGCCGCCAGGTGGTGAGCGATGCTACTATGATACTGCAGGCTGCTTGTTTTAATCTCACAGTTGCGTCATAAGGCTGTACTACTGACAAAACAAAGCAGTTTAATTAGGAGACAATGTGCAGACTTGCAGTGGAATCTTAAGTTATTTTCAACAGTATTTGGAGCGATACATTTAGCAGTGCGTGGTTTAGGTATGTTCATTTTATTAGTTTTCCTTCTATAAAAAACTAGATTTTTTCCGCGACTTACTCGTAGCGTTTTTCCAGGAACCATGTAATTTTTTACAACTGTAATAGTCTCAGTATTCCAGTTAATAAAAGTCAGTCGAATTGAGAATCTCCTCCTTTTTTGAAGTCGCTTAGAAATAATTTCGTACAAAGAGATTTCGAACACATAAAATCAAACACTTTGAACGATGTTATAAGAAGTTGAAATTAATTCAGTTGCTAATCCGGTGGTTGCCCGGTCGAAATATCCGTTGCGACGCAACAAAAATTGAATTGTTTTATTGTAAAAAAATCGGCGTTAGCCATGTTTTTTTGGTCTAAGGGGGGGGGGGGACATAGGATATTAAACACTGCGTCTTTTGTCAAAAAGAAGTATAAACTGCGTGATTTGGTATGGCATGTGGGATGCCATTAAGCGGCCATTTCTGTTGACGCCCTAGGTAAGACTAGGTACGTACGTACTGGGAAACCTCATGCTGATGAACACCTAGTTCTTACAATTTTAAATAGCTATAACCATTTATCACGCGGACTCATTTACCAACCAATAACATTTAGTTCAGGAACTAAATCTATTTTGTGTTCAAAATTAATGAACTAAGAAGAAAGACACCATGCATTGCATGCGTATTTTAAAGTCACTAATATATGCATATGCTTGAGCTAAATAATAGCTCGTGGCTAAATAATAACAGCCGCACGGGTTGATCTTTAAGGTTAAGCTACGCTTACCAAGGTTGGTCTGTGGATGGGTGACCATTTTAATATACCGAGTTTCCTCCGTGCCTCGGAAAGCACGTTAAGCCGTTGGTCCCGGCTGTCATTTGTAGATCTTTGGCAGTCGTTACGGATTGTCAGAAGCCAGTAAATCTTACTCCAGTCTTACCAAGAAGTACCGTGTTACCCAGTTAATGGGTTGTGGAGGTCTGGTAGGCAGCCGCTCCACGTAAAATACTGGTATTCAGCTGAATCCGGTTTGACTAGAAGCCGACCCAAATATAGTTGGGAAAAGGCTAGGCAGATGATGATGATGATGATGAATATATGCATATGTTTGTGAAACATAAAATACTATTTTAAAAGCGAATGTTCAGTACTGCAAAGGGTATTTTACTAGATTTATTTTTAATATGTATGACAGTCTGTAAGGTATATTTGTTATGGGTATTTGATATCAGAATGAAATAATATATTATTATTACTACGTAGTGCATAGTTTAATTTCGCAAAGCCCGTTCCATCATCGGACCACAAGACGTACGGCGATGCGCCACCGGTACGTGGTGGACATTCCATCCACACACACAAAACGTCTTGGGAACACATTCATTATGCGTACAGCAAGGATTGGAAATCCCCGTCTTAGTCTGTGTTTCCTGATAGTTGCAACCTGGGAGTCTTTAAGTCAAGAGGGCTCTATCTTCGATCACATCATCGCTTACCATCAGGTGAGAGTCAAACACGCCTATATATTAAAAAAAAAACAAAAAGTGTACATTTATTTTTCTGTTATGTATGATGCTTAACCTAAAAAACCGGAGATCAAGAGAAAGTCGGCCCCGTGCGCAAAGGGCTCCAATAAATTATATTTATTTTAACGTGGTATTTTTAAACCTTTACTAATAATATTAGGTTGGTTAACCTTCAGGTACGGAACCCTACACACAATTCTAAAAGCGAACTCTCAATACTGCATCGAGTCTACACAATTTCCTCGTGTAATAGGTACACTGGCGGACACGATAAGGTACAAACTATTGCCGTGTGCAATGCGGGACCATTGAATGCCAGCAAAGTTTGACGTACGTTGCGATTTCTATCGGTGGCGACGTCTCATTGGCATCCTTTGTAAATGCTTAGTTTTTGTAATAAGTTAGTATATAGCGGAACAGTTTATTGTCACATTACGTTAAATGGAATAAAATAGAAGAATTGGCCCACATTGGGGTTCGCATTCGCATGTCAGTCGCAATCTGTTTAAAAGTCTCAATCTCCATACATTTTTGACAGATTGCGAACGTTGCTTCTTCTTCTTGTCTTGTGGACAGTAAGGTCTAACGACCCCGCACACCCTAGTGCCAGAGTTTCTAGACTGACTACCTCAAGGGCCTCTGACATGGGTTTATGTGACGACCACCTTTTGGCGGCCGGGACAATCAAGGCAATCAGGTGATTCAAGCTTGCAATGTCCTAGCCAACATCACAACAACACCGAATTGAACCCACGACCACCGAGTCACAAGGCAAACGCTTAAAACCACTCGACCACGGAGGCAGTTCGAACGTTGCTTAAAAGAAAAAAAAAAACGAACGTTGCTTAAAAATGTGTAGAATTGGCACTCTGGCTTGTTGCCTATACTTGGCTATTGTCGCCTATCCTACCAGATCAGCTAACAAAGCAATGTCTTGTAATACAATGACGACACAGTAGGCGGAGTGATAGAGCAATTGACTGCTGCTCTGCGTGTCGCGGCTTCGATTCCCGCACGGAACAAATATTTGTATGGCCTACATAATTATAGTTGTTCCGGGTCACCACGATACAGGAGAAATTCTAGTGTGGGGCAATGCTTTTTTTAAACATTGCCCCACACTAGAATTTTTCCTGTGAGAAAGGGATACCGCTATGCGTACTGCTTTGTCTATCTCTCACAATGTCATCACAACGGTTTTTGTACTAGTTTTTTTTGAATTACTTTTACTATTTAGGTATATTATGTTAAGAACATCACTACGCGCCGGGCGACCGCGCGAGGCACCTGCGGTCGCGGAGAGGGTCAAGCTGCGAGCTCGCACCGGCCGGCGGCGGCAGCCCACGACACTGCCATCGTCCGCCTCACTGAGCGCTCACTCATTTCGTCCTTGATTTCAATATTGTTTTGATCGCTTGTTCACTTTGTAATACATTTTAATACAGTTCACTATTTTATTGTTAACGGAGTTTCTCTGCTGTCATAATACCATCTTTAGGATTTAACCCACTCCTTTCTAATTATAAGCAGTGACATCTCTCCTTATGGATATTGTTAGGCAACTGAGATGATTTATATTACAAAGTAATACAAATAATAAGGCGTTTATGTAAGTTATAAGTCTATCAACGAATCCTAGTAAAATGTCAAACTCCAATCTTATTACAGACACCAAGTGAAATTATAGCGATACTATTTATTTACACAATTATACGATACGGAAGGTAAAAATATTAGCTTAATAAATTACAATATTCTTTTTAACTGATTGAAATTGCTATGTTCACTCTTCACTTCACAAGGTTGCCAGTGAGCCAAAAAAAAACCAATATAATGTAGTTATGAGAAGTTGAAATTAGATTGCAAATGTTGGACGTGACTAATTCAAAGTTTCATCACGAGCCGACGACTCTTGAATATGTTCTTGACAATGTGTTAAAGGTTAACAAAAAAGAATCGCTTTTTTTGTATAAGCGGTTTTGATTCTTAACAAGTTTATGTTTTCATAATTGTGTTTTGTTTCCCTAGAGATTGGAAAAGAACGTGTATTTCTTGGTTATGATCAGAAAGCTAATTGGAATTTAAAGGAGGTGCTCGTGGCTAAAGAATAACAGCCGCACAGGTCGATATTCAAGGTTAAGCAACGCTTGCCAAGGTTGGTCTGTGGGTGGGTGACCATCTTAATATACCGAGTTTCCTCCGTGCCTCGGAAAGCACGTTAAGCTGTTGGTCCCGGCTGTCATTTGTAGATCTTTGGCAGTCGTTACGGATTGTCGGAAGCCAGTAAATCTGACTCCAGTCGTGCCCAAGAAATACCGTGTTACCCATTTAATGGGTTGTGGAAGTCTGGTAGGCAGCCGCTTCACGTAAAATATTGGTATTCAGCTGAACCCGGTCTGACTGGAAGCCGATCCCAATATAGTTGGGAAAAAGCTAGGCAGATGATAATCAGAAAGCCAATTCTCGTACTACTGGGTTCAAATTCAAGTTGCAGTATCATCTCAATCCAGTGCCTGCCGGGGTTGTGGAATTTGTTCGAAAGAGTCACCGCGGCACTGGAACACAAAGGGCATTAGGAGGAACACGGGCGGTTTTTAGTCAGTAAGAGTGTGACAATCCCCTCCGCTCCATCCAGAGTAGAAGGAGTCATTTGATGATTTCCCATCCTAAAAAAAAAACAGTCTAATTCAGAAACAAAGAGAAATTAATGGTGTTTTTTGACAGATTGAAACGCGTATGAGAATGTAAAATACGGGATTTGAAGCGATAACTGGCCTACGAACAACTGCTGAAAAGATAAACTAGGAGTCCATGCGCACGGAAATAGTGTGAAAAATATTTGTCTGTTAAAGCTAGGTACCTACTTATTAGAGAAAAAACATTTTGAATTTTATAAAAGGTATTTTCCGAATGAATTTTTGGATACGATACTGCGATAATTATGCCGTCGAACACACAACAGGCTATGAATGACTGAAATTGACTATGGTCTGCCCATGACTACTGAAGCAATGGCATTTGTTTTGTTTTCACTAATGGAAGTAATTGTCTTTACGCAGTGTCAAGAAAAAAGTGTGGTATTTTCTATTAGTGACAGATTTAATTAAGAGGCTGCAATGGGAGCCAGCAGGCCTTTCGAAGCTCTCCTCCACCCGTGTCCCCTCATAATCAGTACGTCGACGGAAATACGATTCACAAAAGACGCTGCCAATCTTTTGTTTTTGATGCTTGCCAGCTCATGAAGATTTGTAAATATTGACGGCCGTGTATTAGAAACAATTGCTGTACTTTATTATCAATAGTGTAGTACTACTGTAGCTATAATTTATCGAGTTTATTACTTTAGACTTACTTGGGATTGAACTTTTTTATGGAATTAGGTACTCTGGGTCTGAAATGGCGCAGAACGTTTAACTGTTTTTCACCTCTCTGCTCTTCATCATCAGACCCTCGTTATCAACTATGCATAATACCCATCGAGACAATTCAAATGAGTTCAAACACGATCGGTACACTGGTGTATGTCTTGTCTTGTCTTGTCGTGTCTTGTCGTATCTTCACATTACATAATATCAAAGTATGTTCTGAAGGGGTACGCACATGTGAATTTCAATATAGTTTTGAAGAATTACCACTAAAGATTAGATTAGATTTTTATTTTTTGTAAATCATAGGTTTGGTTAGAGATAGTAAATTGTCAAATATATAATGTGCACAATGTTTTGCCAATATTTTGCGTACAAAATTAATACAAACAAAGAATTACAATTAAGGTGACATGTCAATACAATAATTACAAAATAATATAATTAAAATAAAAATCAATTCAAAAATGTCAGTTAAATAAACAAGTCATTACAATTTTATATGGTTGATGTCAATAAGGTAAAAATGTCAATAGAATTTTATATACCATAAACACATTCATAATTAGTCAATAAATAAAATTATAAGTTCTGTAATCCGGAGTCGTCATATTTCTCCATCATCTGCCTAGCCTTTTCCCAACTATATTGGGGTCGGCTTCCAGTCAAGCCAGATTTAGCTGAATACCAGTATTTTACGAGGAGCGGCTGCCTACCAGACCTCCACGTCATATTTCTTCATATCGGTAGTAAATTCAGTGATAGAGTAGTAATATCTACCTAACAGGAATTTAAACAATGACCTCTTAAACGATCCAAGACACTCTTTATTTCTAATAGCTACTGGTATACTATTATATATTTTTGAGGCCGTATCTAGCACACTTTTGCTGAAAAATGCGGTTTTATGAGAGGCAACATGAATGGTATTCTAATGACGACGAGAGCGCAGTTAAAAAAAAAAACAGGTTACAGCGCACAAACACTCCCATATAATATATGTACATAGACGGCAGAGTAAGCAAGCTAAGTTCCTTAAACAGTGGTTCACAACTATCAATCGATGGTAATTTGGTAAACGATCACAAGCATTTCTTCTGAGCTTTAAAAGCAATGGCACTGTTAGTGGAATTGCCCCAAAAAATAATCCCATATCTAATGCAAGAAGCCACATAAGCATTATAAGCTATCTGTACTGTAATGCGGTTAACGGCTTTTGATAGCTTTTACAGAGCATACGCAAATTGGTTTAGCTTCTTTGACAAAGCATCGATATGATGTTTCCAATTCTGATGACTATCTATGAAAAGACCCAAAAGTTTTGTGATATCACTTTCAGAATTTGCTACGTTTCCATATTTTATGTTCAGTTTTGGTTTACTGGTTCTTTGATTAAATGTCATTATTTTAATTTGTCAAGATTTATTTTTAAATTATTACTAACTGACCAATCAATTACATTTTTAAGATCGTCATTTATGTCACTTTCAAAAATATAAATGTAATGACTAGAAAACGAAATAGTGCTGTCATCAGCAAATAAGACCATCTGATGTTTACTGACCTTAGGCATATCATTTATGTAAATATTAAATAACAGAGGGCCAAGAATGCTACCTTGGGGAGCACCACAAGTAGTTATCCTAGGAAGTGACATGCACGTTCTTTCAAACGAGCTTACACAAAGCCTATCAAGCGCTGTGACTTGAGTGCGATTAGAGAGATAAGACCAAAACAGGTTTAACGCAGTTCCTCTTATCCCGTACTCTGTTAAGCAGTACGTCATGATCTACATGGTCGAATGCTTTCGACATATCCATAAACAAGGCCGCCACTGGTATATCGATAGGTTAGCATCAACACTAGAAACTATTTTCATGACCACATCATAAATCGCCATATTAATGGATTTGCCTTTCCTGAATCCAAATTGTTCTTTGACTATCAAATCATACTTTTCAAAAAACGACAAAAGGCTATTGTGTATCACCTTTTCTATAATTTTGGAAAAAATAGGAATAAGTGCTATTAGCCTATAATTACCCAATACACTTTTATCGTCTTTTTTATGAATCGGTTTAACAACAGTAATTTTTAATTTGTCCGGGAAATGGCCATATTCAATGCAAAGATTGATGACATAACTCGAATAAATGCACAAATTAAAATATTTTTGACCACTTTCAGAAAACCAATGGAATAATCAGTACCATGTTCATACACATCTTTTATTAAGGAATCAAACCAGCAATTGCTCAAGAAAATCTGCTGATCCAAATATCTGTGTTCACGGAACTTTAATAAACCGCATAGATCAGCTAACTTTCATTATCGATTTCAGGGATGGTTCCTAGTAAAAGTTTTACATAATTATGAGTTCAATGACCCCTTTTCGGGTATTTGTTAGTTCAATTGGATTGCACTATGTATGGGGAAACTTAATGAAAAATCAAACAATATTTAAAACATTTATTGAAATAAATTGACCACTATAAAATAATCACGTATAAATCATGTTCATCATATTGGAATCGCTAGGATCACCAAAAAGCATTGAAACGACACATTTTAAGGGCACAATCAGTTGACCGTTAGATCGGTTGGGCAATAATTTATGATAGAAATTCAAGTCGAGAATTGCTCTTACCAAAATAGGATTTTGTTGACTGTTCGAAGGCTCATTTATTTATTTATTTCTATTGGTGTTAAAACTGGACTTTCGGCATGGGTTGATAACTACTGAAAATAAAAATAATGGGTATGTCGATTGAGGACTTTTATGCAAAACGTGGGTATTAAATCAATTCTTATATTAACATCACTTATAGTTAACTGGTCATGTTCAAAATTAACATCAGACCTCTCGTTATCTACTATGCATAATACCCATAGAGACAATTCAAATGAGCTCAAACACGATCGGCATACTTGTAGGAATGGATGTGAAATTACTTTTCGAGACTTTGTCTGAAGACATATTTAAGGTTATTTATGCATTAGCCACCGAAATCTAAACAAAAATACATATTCTTGCTCTACTTCAGATTACAAAAAAACTACGATAGGTCTCAATTCTTTCGGACTCTGGGTCTGAAATGATCGTTCTTCACACACATATAGTTAACATCCTGGAATAAAGTATAGGCTACTTGTTACTCTGGCAACTTATATTGCTTAATAGAGACAGAGGAAGAAGTGGAAATCTAGAGTTGCTGCTACCTTAGTACTTCAGATTCAAAAGTACCAGGAGAACAGAAATATGTCGAATATTTTTGGGGCTGGAATTGTTAGCGCCAAAGATTAGCACTGTACGAATTATTGTAAACTTCCCCACTTTATTAAATCTACTTTTTTGCTACCAGCTTAAGGACTTGTAGTCCTTTAAATAGTTTCGGTCTCACAAGTTTTGCATATTTTAGTTTGGTTGGGAACAATTTATTTGTGACCAATTCTTTTAATCGATAAATTAGAAAATTTGTCTAACCCTATAGTCAGATGAAAGTAAGACGTCAACATGCCGCAGGAATAAAATTGTTTTCGAAACCAATATTATGAATTAAAATTTTAGTATTATTAAGATATAATTTATCTAGGCTGTTATTATTTATATAATATCTGATATTTTCTTCTTTTTTGTATTTTATTTGAATTCTTTTGAACAAAGGCGTTCGGAACGAATTTTGAAAAATTTTGACATTGGTCTGCTCACAATCAAGTCCCGCAGGATTCTGAACTGACAGAACGCCAAAATCAGGGAATTTCGGATAAAAAATCCTTATAAAACCAAAATTACACAGAAATGTTAATTTTTATGGTAAAATGCTATAGTTCATTAAATTCCCTATTGAATGGTTACAAAAAAGATGGTAGTTAGCACTCAAAATTTTGAGCATTTCACGATGAAAAATTGTAGTAAGAATGTCTCTTGTGACGTCTTTTTTGGACCTTGTTTGTATAATATCTTTGTTAAATGCCTTTCTTTAAAGATTTGGCTATACACTGCACTTTTTCCCGCTTTAAAATGTATTACTATTAAGGAAATCTCTCCGACAAAAAAAATTGGCAGTTTTCGGTGCTCTTGGCCGCCCCTTAAACACTCATAGGACCGCATGCGATAAAAATCTATCGCTGTAAAGTTTTGCATCTACATCCTTGTTAAACTATCATGTTATAAAACTAGCTTTTACACGCAAATTCGTACGCCTATATCCCGTTTTTCCGGTTCCTTAAGGAATTTCGGAAAATTCTCTCTTGGTCTATACTACACTTCCCAAAGAAGCTCGATACATCAGCTTTCTGCGACCGGTAGAGCTGTGCGTTGTCTATTAGTCACTCAGTTACCAGTAAAAAAATGTTTTGAAAAAATAACCTCGTTTTCGTTTACCTTTCCGACGAGAATGTTTACAAAGAAAAACAATTAAATCGCTTAAATGTTGGTTTTAAAATAGATACCTAACAGCAGTAACAACAAAGAAAACTCAAGGCAAAAAGTAGATCCGCCTTGTCATAAGAAAGTACTTCAAATGTTGGCTAAATTGGTGACCAGTAGCCACAACTTTTGTAATCTATTGGGGGCTCTCCGAAACAGATTCGAGTCTGAGTAAGCACTATTAGCGGAGAGTCCTTAGGTCGTCTGCAGACCGCCGATTATTTGATCAACTTAACCGTTTTATTGGATAGGTTATTTTCTAATCTTAGCGTGTAGTCGCTCAGATGAAAACACAAACTATACTGATAGGTACTTAAAGAGTAGTTTAAAACTGAAACTTCCACCGGCTAATGGCAACTCTGATGTTGGAGGACTAAAAGTGTTACCATGGAGTTTATTGTCGGTGTTTCTCCAAAGAAAAAGACCAATTCGAAATGTAGCAGAGCTTTTGACGTTTTAAAATAATTATAAGCTGTCATTATTGTTATTTCTTTAAAAAACGTAGTCAACATATTAAGTGTAACCAATTTAAATATTAGTAGAGAAAAGAGTTAGAGCAGTTTTAGTGAAAAATTAACATATGTTTACAATTTGGACAATTCGGTTATTCGTGCGTTTGTAGTTTATTTAATACCCAATTAGCCGAGCCCAAGTTTAGTGCTCCATACACAAAGGGTAACTAACAGAACTCTACTGTTAAGCCTCTGCTGTCCGTCTGTCTGTCAGCGGGCTGTGTCAAAATAACTGTAATAGGATGATGGTTGAAATTTTCGCTGATTGCGTATTTCCATTGCCGCTATAACAACAAATAATAAATAAATGAAAATGTGCGAGACCGACTCGCACTTGGCAGGTTTTAATAAAACCAATAGGCATGCCTTGTTATTAGCTGTAAGTTTTCCAAACATAATAAATCCTAAATTAAAATTACTTTCAAATTTTCTGTAGGGATCATGAGACGCCAACAAAAAATCGTCAGACTGTAGGCATCCTTACAGGAAGTGAAGGCCATGAGACCCCCCTGCCACTTAGAGTCACGCGCAGTGATAAGATGTGGAGTTTACTGCAGGTGACAACAAGTTTGTTTACTTACTGCAAAGGTTTAGGGCAAATTTATCAACTAAATACTCAGATAACTGAGGAATATAATGGGCGGTTTGACAGATTTAGTACAGGAAATATGTCAAACAACACTATTTCTATAGAAATTAGCATCACCTTTGTACCTATTTTTCTGTTTCTTTCTTCTTATCTTATTAAATGTGTGTACAAATGTAACTTATTAATGTTGTTAAATAATAATTAAATAAATAATAAACAAGTCCCTAACTTAAAAAAAAAAAAATTGACAATCGTCATATTATAACTAGCAAGACATTCACTGATTTACAAATAATAGGCCTCCTGCAAGCGACCAAACAACTATAAATTACAAAAATAGAATAATATGTACTTTGTACATATATCTACCTACATTATATTCCATAGATTGGAAAAGTCAGAAAATGAGAACTTCTAGTAATTTCTATACTAATCTGCCCCAAAGTTTAGTAACGGTCTTCTGCAAATCTAGAAAATTATAATTTTCTGTTGAATTTTATTGTATTTTTTTTTTTAAATTAACTTGCTAATAAACTGTTCAGTAAATAAAAACCTTTTAAATTAGTTCTGTTATTCAAACAAAACGACAAATAAATCTGGAAATGAAGAAATGTGACAAAACTACTGAATAAAGTTTTGTTCGCTCAGAAATTACCTGTGAAACCATTACAACTTTCAAGACGGCTATTCTACTTATCCCTAGAGCTTTCCTGAAGTAGTTTTCTTTTTGATAAACCGATATTTTGGTGCTACGATTATTATGAGGTGTACAATACAGCGATGATCCGCACGGGTCGATCTTCAAGGTTAAGCAACGCTTGCCAAGGTTGGTCTGTGGATGGGTGACCATCTTAACATAGCGAGTTTCCTCCGTGCCTCGGAAAGCACGTTAAGCCGTTGGTCCCGGCTGTCATTTGTAGATATTTGGCAGTCGTTACGGATAGTCAGAAGCCAGTAAATCTGACTCCAGTCTTGCCATGAAGTACCGTGTTACCCAGTTACTGGGTTGTGGAGGTCTGGTAGGCAGCCGCTCCGCGTAAAATACTGGTATTCAGCTAAATCCGGTTTGACTGGAAGCCGACCCCAATGTAGTTGGGAAAAGGCTAGGCAGATGATGACAATACAGCGATGATGATTATCACAGCATTCCCTGGTTTTTCATAGTGGTTGTCAGCTCAATATTAATTGAGTGTGTTTCTTGAAATGTTTTTTTTACTACGATTTTGAGCCCGAAAACTTAGGGTCGATATTGAGTTGTTTTCGGATTATCGAAGTATTTATATTTTTTATCTTCATCTTCTCCAGCCAGGATATTCAACTTACTTACTTTTCGGATACCAAGAAAAAAAATGTATGAAAATGAAGTTTTTTTTTGATAGATTGCAACAATTGAGATGGAAATGCAAATGTTGCTTGAAAAACGTGTTGCGCCGACCCCAATTAACATGGGATAAGGGCAGGAAGATAATGACTTTTCGGATAACAGGAACATTTCTGACTGAAATTATTCCAAGATAATCTATCTTACGACATAATTCGAGTTGACTTGGGCTGTTTTTATATGCGATCTAAGTGGAAATTAATCAATTTATCTTTTTTTTTTTACTAAAGTATTCAGGTCCAGACTCTCAACAGCCAATAACTCAGAATTTTGTTGGGAAAGGCAGCCGGCTTCCGATTTTTAACTTTATATAAGCATTTGTCTGCCAAACTGGCGAGGAGCCAGATTTCTTACAATATAATACGGTTCCTACCTACGGTTAATATGTTTGAAAATATTTAAACTTTTTGATGTATCGCTCGAAGAATTTATGTGTTTTTGGTGAAATAAGGAATAAAATAATTATTAATTTTAAACCGAGTGCGGACTTATATGGTAAAGTTAGAGGGATTTTCTTATAACTTGAAATATTTCTTAGATATTTAGTGTCAATTTCTATTTAGAATAGCGTCTTTTAGAGCCTTTGCAAAATTAATACCATTAGTTTTTGCAAATACACATATTTGCAAAAACTAATGGTATTAAAACTATTTTAACTATATAAAAAACTATTTTTATGTACGCATATGATTAGATAGATAGAATATCTGTTATACAAATAAAAAAAACATTAACATAACTCTTTTGCACAAATCTGGGTCCTTTGGGTGACTTGAAAAAACTTACTTATTTTGCTTTAACATCAGAATCGTGCTACATCTTCGACCACATCATCGCTTACTAACAAGTACGAGTAAGATAGTGGTCAAACGCGTGAGTTAAGGAACCCCAATCTACCAATATTAGCTTTGTCAGCCAATAAGTATTTATTAGAAATGTTATTTCCAAATATTCCATTGCTTGATCAGCATTCAGAATAATCTAGGGCATGCGTCATATCTGATCACGTTATGCATGTACTATAATGCAATAAAGTTAGTATATAAGATGAATATTTTATTAGATTAAATTAATTACTGTTTAGCTGTAACTCTGTCGGAATAAAGTATTTTTTTTTAATACTTCCGTTGTCGCTTACTTAATTCATGCATATCAACAGAAAAAAAAACCATCAGCTGAAGAAATCCACTAAAACGACTTAAACTTCTGATAAACAAACATTATTTCGAAAACCACTTCAAATATATCTAACAAAACGGTTTATTCAAATCAAATCGCGAACCGGCAGTGTCTACGGCATTCCAATAAAAAGAAATG
The DNA here is from genome assembly GCA_950371165.1 of Lacanobia oleracea. NCBI lineage: Eukaryota > Metazoa > Arthropoda > Insecta > Lepidoptera > Noctuidae > Lacanobia > Lacanobia oleracea. The sequence continues at coordinate 9,995,018 of OX493408.1, forward strand.
AGCGGTTCAGCCGCGCTGAGAACCAACGCTGCACTACTCACTCCATAGAGCAAGGACACGTCGCGGCGGCTCGGCAGTCACTCCATATAAAATATATATTTTTTAATGATTGGCCCTCGTAGATCAACATAATATTAAAAAACATTTATTGCAGAATCTCTTCCATAACTTATGAACTAGTGTTAGCCTGCAGGAGGCACGCCGATCCTGGGGAATGTCTACTTGACTGCATGCAGTCGTATCCGCCGCCCCAAGATCGGAGAGTCCCACCTTTTAACCAGCGTTCTAAAGGACGATGCAGGGGCTGGCGCCAACACGGCGCAATGGAGATGCGCATCTCTTGCGCATGATGGCCGAAAAACTATCAACGTTCGCGTCGGCAAACTTGCCGGACGCGCTACAAAAACGCGGCAGCCCGGAACGTGTTATTATTATTAGTAGTATTCATTCTGCTTGTTGCTTTGACTAATTACGGACGTGTGTTGTGTAGTTCCCGATACTATTTTTCTATTGGTTAATTAGTGAAATTTCGAATCTCTGTCACACTTAAGGTGTTTAAATGGACTTTACACGCCTTTTGGGCGGTATTAGAAAGAGATAAATATCCTTTCGAATATTACGTCGTAAAAACTGGCCGCCACTGTTCATCCGGGGCGGGGATCGAACCAGGGACCGAAGACGAGCACGACGAGGTAACGGCGCCGTGTCTGACCGCGGAGCCACGCAAACATCAAGCGCTAGTTGCGAAATACGTGTGTTGCCGACGCAGCGGCTACGTCGACGTCACACCGCTACGAGCGCTTCGGCTACGACGACGTCACACCGCTACGAGCGCTGCGGCTACGAGTGACGCATACGATCAACGGCTACGAGCTACGCCTCACGGTCAGTAGGAAACCAGTTACTGCATAATATTATCCAGTGCTACGCGTTATTTGTGTCGGCTACGAAACATTTATTTTGTGCTATATTTTGTAACTTTTCCTGGTGTACAAATAATTAGCGTTGTTATATTGCAACCATGCTGCATTCTCCGCCTAACAAAACTCCGAAAACCGCTAGTATGCCGATCGAACAACACACACAGTCGGTGCCAAATATTCCACACGCAATCACTGACCCAGAATATGTGAATATAAACCTACGTCATAAACGTCCACGCGTTGATGAATCTTTGACCGACCAATTGCAAGATTTCAAACAGGAAATTAAAGAAATGCTTTCATTATGGAAAAGTGACCAAGACCAGCTTATAACGAAAGTTATGGCAGAGCAAACAGCATTAGTGACAAAATTAATATCTGAGATGGCTGAGCTAAAGTTACAAAATGCACAGATTCAAAACACAAATGCTGAAATAGAGAAATCTGTTTCTACCCTCAGTGCCCTTTACGATGAAGTAAAATGTCAAGTAAAGCGGCTTCAAGATGAGTGCAACGGCTATAGGAAATATACTGAATCCCTAGAAAAAACGGTGAAAGACCTTCAGTACAAGTCCAGATCGTCGACCATAGAAGTGCGTAATATCCCTACCCGAGACAAAGAGTCAATCGGCGACCTTACAAGAATCATCTCAGTCATTGGAGATACAATTGGCCTGCCAATCACAGAAACGAGTATCCGTGACGTCTACCGCGTTCCCGGCAACTCCACTACTAATAGACCTATAGTCGCAGAGTTCACAAGTGTACACATGAAGACGGAATTCGTAAGTCGTGTAAAAACTTTCAATAATACCAAGCCAAATAAAGAAAATAAACTAAACTCGCAACTCTTGGGATTATCAGGTCAAAAACAGCCGGTATATGTAGATGAACATCTGCCTAATTCTACAAAGAAATTGTTTTATCTGGCAAGGGAATATGCTAGACAACAAGACTTTCATTTCTGCTGGACTCGGAACGGAAATGTATTTCTGCGAAAACAGTCAGGACTTCAACATATACTTGTCAAATCTGAAGCCACCCTCAAAGATTTGCAAGAACAGAAATGACTATGTATTGTCAATCAGTTATATTTTCTGTGGTACGTCATTCCGCTAGCTATCATTTATTTTGGTATCACGATTCCATTAATACTCTTTTTCTTTTATATATTATTTTTATTATGTTACTCTTTCCAATTACATAACACAAAATCACACACAAATATTTACTTAATAACAAAATACTCAAGCCCAACTGTCCGCTTTTACACACTTTCAAACCACTCACATACCGGTTGTATACTACTTACACATTTTAATCTTATCATAGAGCTCATGGTATTGTATCCCGTACGCTATAATCTGTTTGTATTAACACGTGCCTCTAGCTCATTTATAGTGTCAAAGTCCGATATTAAACTTTACACAAATGGCTAATATAACTGACAATATAATATCGGACTTGGACGATATTATTGTTGCAGAATCTTACACCTGTGTTCCGGAAGAGTGTACTAAACATCTGAAACTAAATAAAAATTGTATTACCATACTTCACATTAACATACGCAGTATTAAAAAGAATTTCGACCAACTTCTGACATTACTATCACTAACAAAAGTAAATTGTGATGTTCTTATATTAACAGAGTGCTGGTTGAATAGAACAGCAAACCTTCCAATTTTAGACGGATTTAGCTGTCATTCTACAAAACATAACCGTAATCAAAATGAAGGGGTAGTATTATATATAAAAAATTACATTCAATGCAAAGTTCGTGAACCTGCTTTCGATAATAGAAACTGCCTCATTTGCAACATTAATAATGAATTTGCAATCATTGCCCTATATCGATCACCATCATACAACACCAACTTGCAATTTGACTGCTTTCTGGACAGTTTGGATAGTATTCTTTTATCCGTTAGTAACTTGAAGAATATTTATCTAATTGGTGACACCAACATCGACATCAAACCTCACAATGTTGACGAACGAAGTGCTAACTATTTAACCCTAAACGCCACTCATGGTTTATTACCTGGTCATTATATCCCAACAAGAATCAATAATTGTATAGATCACGTGATTCTTAAAACTGATAAAACCACAAAAATACTAGTCCTGAAATCGCACATCACCGACCATCTACCTCTGCTTGTAGAAATTGATAGTTCAGGGTCACTGAAACAAAATACTCCTGCCTATAAAACACCAAAAATTGATTACTCCAATGTTATTAAGGATCTAGAATGTCATGACTTCTCCCATGTAACTAGCACAGATGATCCAAACATAGCTACTTATAATTTAATAAATACAATACAATCCATAGTTAAAAATAATACAAAATTAATAAATGTCCCGAAAAAAGATAGAAACTTAAAGCCTTGGATTACCCCGGGAGTATTAAGATGCATACGAAATCGCGACAGACTACATAAAAAGGCTCAAAATTCCCCCGATAATAATGTTACACAAATGACATACAAAAGATACCGGAACTTTTGTAACAATCTTTTAAAAAAACTTAAGAAAGCTCATGAAAAGTTAGAGCTAGAAATGGCAAAACATAATCCAAAAGCACTATGGAACAAAATAAAAGAGATAACTAATACTAAAAAAATGTGCGAGCCTCCTCTGGAGTTACTGAGAACTTGTGCAGATCCGTATATGGCGGTCAATCGCGTCTGTAAGTCATTCGCCAACACTGGTATAGACTTAGCGTCAAAAATCCCAGCAACTTCACAATCGCCTAATAGACCGCGTGCTCAATCACCTAATTCCTTTGTGCTGCTCGAAGTTGACAATGCTGAAGTTGAATCTACCATTCTAAACTTAAGACATGATAGCGCAACTGGCTGGGATGGAATATCTTCTATGCTTCTTAAATTAGGTCGGAACTCTCTCATACCATTGATAACACACATAATCAACATATCGATTGCTAAAGATATCTTTCCAGAAGCGTTCAAAAAAGCATTGATCCACCCGATACATAAGGGTGGGGATAGAGACAGTGTGAACAATTATAGACCAATTTCGATTCTTTCCGCAATGTCTAAGGTTATGGAAAAGCTAGTGAATAGTCGCCTACTTAACTTCCTCAATAAACATCAAGTTATTGCATCTAACCAGTATGGCTTCAGAAAAGGCCTTTCAACAGAAGATGCAATTGTCGACTTCACTGAACTCGTTGCAAGGAAATTAGATGATGGCCGTAAATGTCTGTCTATATTTCTGGACCTGCGGAAAGCCTTCGACACAGTCTCTGTCCCTGCTCTACTAGGTAAATTGATGGCCATAGGCATACGAGGTGCAACCTTCGATCTTTTTAAGAGTTACCTTGAAAATAGGAAACTAACTGTTAAAAACGGCTCAATCGTTAGCAGTGAAGTTGTAGTCACATATGGAGTTCCACAAGGCAGCGTGCTTGGCCCAACTTTATTTCTAATTTATATCAATGACCTGTGCATGCTGCCTCTCCCCAACTCAAAAATCTATACATACGCTGACGATACTGCTATTGTAGTATATGGAAATACATGGGCGGAAGTGAAAAGCAATGCAGAACATTCACTGCAAATGGTAATGAAGTGGCTCCAAAACAACCTACTTTCGCTAAACCTGGCCAAAACTAACTTTATACCATTTTCTATAAGTCACCAATCCAAAGCACCACCGAACTTTGCTATTAGTGCACATACAATGACATGCCAAAATGAAACTTCCTGCTCATGTACAACACTGTCCCACGTTAACCAAACTAAATATCTGGGTATAATAATTGATGATGGATTGAAGTGGTACTCTCATGTTGACCACCTAACTTCCAAGGTCAGGAAACTTATATATATTTTTAAGTCGTTACGACAATGCGCAGACGCCAAGACCATCAAAATGGTTTATCTCGCCCTTTGCCAGTCCGTCATCAATTATTGCATCTCGGTTTGGGGAGCGACTGCCAGAACTAGAATATTAAGGCTAGAACGAGCACAAAGAGCTGTACCCAAGGTGATGCTTCGTAAACGAATTAGATTCCCTACTAGGGATCTGT